>LS997564.1:6770590-8120590 GCA_000469685.2 Haemonchus contortus
AAACGTACTGTAATGTGGGGAGTGGTTAGAGGCTGTAGAAGGATTGCGGCCAAAACCCTAAAGTAAGGGGGTTCGCACTAAGGGGGAGGGGGGGGGGATTGGCGAGGCCAAAATCAGATATTAATGAATCTGTTCAAAAACGTACTATGTGGGGAGCGAGTGGTTAGAGGCTGTAGAAGGAATGCGGCCAAAACCCTAAAGTAAGGGGGTTTGCACCAAGGGGGGGGGGGGGGAATTAGCGAGGCCAAAATCAAATATTTATGAGTCTATTCAAAAACGTCCTTGAAAGTGGCAAAGAAGTGGCTGGAGGTATCAGAGGGAGGGCGGCCTAATCCTCGGAGTGGGCGGGGTCAGCCAGATGACCTCACGAAAAAGGAAGAAGAAAGACTTTCTATCCATTCCGAAGAAGAAGGTATCTGAGTAAATTAACGTCCTCATTAAACCAGTGAGGTTATGATCAGATCGGAAACCGAACATGTGATGTCGTGAGGTGAGAAGCTGACGCTCTCGGGGGAATTAAAACTTTTTTGAAGAGGCTGCATCGGTAAATCTAACCCGAATTCGAACCAAAATTCCGGCACGGTATGTTTTTTTAAGTATGCTTTTTCGAACACCCCTGAGATCCTTCCGGGAAGACGCAGCTCTCATTGAACCGACTGAGAGCACGGTCATTCTGAATCATAACTTTTCATGTGAAACGGAATTTTCTAAGAAGTACGTGTTGCATGATTATTGTGGACCTAATGTCATTATACTTCTGCTATTTTCGTTGGTAAGGTAAGTTGAAGAAATTTATCTCTCCGCCGATGTGCAGCGATTTCGACCGTTTCAGTAAGTCTGACACTTTCGAATGGGTCAAACTTTTTGTAATGTATGAACTCCAGTCATAAAGATTCATAGTCAAAAAGTGTTAGCCATTATTATAAAGAAGTTGTTCGTTTTATAATCATCGAAAGGAAATCCCAGATGGTTTGTACCAACCTTTGTTCCTACTACATAAGAAGGAGCATGCCCGGCGACAGCTGGGCAATGCGACTGGTATTATGCTATACCACACGATACCATACAATATTACGCTACTTGTACTGTAATTCCGCCTGCCTTGATTTTCTAGCCCGGCAACCATGGATATTTCCTATCCCAATCAATCCCACGGCTGCTACTCCCAAGAGTTTATGAAGTTTTTCCAGCAGCAGCAGTCCAGTACAGCGGAAACATGATCGATCAACGATCGACTGATTGCATGCTCTGTTAAGCCCGTGCTTTTCTTTGATGCGGATCATCCTTCATGACTTCTCCTCCTCAAAAACGAAGATTAATTTGTTGGAAAGTGCCAGGTTGCGAATTGAAGGTCTCGCTTCTGGCTCCCACCCTTCTGGTTCCATTCATCTTCTACAACCCTGTTATTTTCAGCCAGGTTTAATCGTTCATGTCACCTGCTGTAATGGAGGAATCAGATTCGGTGGAACCTAGCTATCCCGATATGCTCATCCCTTTTCAATTATTTAAAAAAACCCTTTATTATGAATGCAAGCTTAAGTAGGTGTTGATATGACGGCTTCAACCGATATAAGAAAGATTTCGTCGTTGTCTGGATAAGGGCAACAGGTTCATGATGCTGCGAAATGGAATGATGGATATTACGGTCCAATAGCCATTTTTTGAGTCTATCTTCATAGCTATGATCCTACCATTGATCCTATTTATGGATGACAGTCAAATGCTAATGGAGGTGGTGTGATGGAGCTGCTACGAAGTCTTTTCGGTTGTACGATTGCTCTATTTGGCCATTGTGTAAGGATTGGTTAGGAGTATCAACAGTAATTTGACTCTTTTGATGGTCGAAGTAAAGTTGGCCTTGTCTGATCCCTATAGAGCTTGGAGTTCATGATTTAACGACATCAAGCAGACGGGAGACGGGCGTTAGGAACGATTTTGGGTGATCGATTCGTCGCACGCGGATGTCGCGGACCGCTCATTCGCCGTTATTACAGCCTAGTGTTCTTCATACAGCTCAATCGATATGCAATCATTATTTTATGCATAATTTTACTACAAGTACTTTTGTTCCTGTATTTCTTACCTACTGCTGCATTCTGCTACATCCCTTCGCGCGCGACGCCTCCCTCACCGCGACGCGACCATTTCGTTCCTAATGCACGACACCCCAAGCAGACTCTTACTTTTTGTGATAGCAGAAGCTCATGAAGACCTATACCCTGCAATGAAGCGAAGAGGACATCGACTTCCGAACTATGGCCGTTACCTTTCGTGGATCAAACCGCCCCGATGCAGACAAAATTCCCCCAAAAGAGTCAATTAGTAGGTAAAGGCCCTGTCTGGCCTAACTATAAGTTGTGGCATACGTGGTAACGATCGATCAAGAGCGAGTTTTTCACTTTTTTGGCTCCCACAACAGCCTTCGGGGATCAGTGAGCATGAGTCAGGAGGCGCCATCGCGGTGGCGGCGCTAAAATTAGGTCATCGCGAGCGACGGTCCAAGAATGTCCTGACACGTCCTTCTTTCATGGTCTCGTCAACGTAAAAGATTCGAACCCGATGGGTTATTGGATGTTAGAGGTGATAAGACAAGACGGGTAGATGAATTCATTTCTCGACATCCAACCGGCAACGGATGGTCCACTAATGGTTTCGACGATGGATCAATTCGATCTTTGGACTGATGAAACTGATTTATGCGGGGATTTTCTTGTGAGTCGATAAGTTTTGAGTAAATTGAAATGGTCCTGCTAAGAAGTGGATTGTGCGAAGTTCAAACAGTCGCTTTTTGTGAAAGGTAAACTGAGGTAATCTAGAAAGGTGTGCCTTGTGCTATTGGAAAGTGCTTATTTCTTAAACCATGGATTTTTTGATACAGTAATCAATCCCAGTAGGATAAAAGAAACAGACAGACAATCAGGAAAAACTGTCAAGCAGAAGGTTCATAAGAATGAAGGTACGTAGCCTAAAAAGGTGACGTTAGGATCATGTCTTACTACAGGCAGTAATCCCTCTCGGATCTACTCATCTCGATGCCCCGGATTACTGTGTCCTGGAATCCAAACACCATAGAATTGAATTGATTTGGAACAATCGAACAATAGAATTCGGACTGGGATAACAGCACCGAGGAACTAGCTGACCATATGAAAGTTCAGAAGATCTTCCTCAGGTTCTCATTCACGTTTAGGGCTCTGAGAAGGGCCAGCTTGCTGAAAGGCTGCTGAATAAGTAGTCCCATGCACCTAATGGACGGTAGAGGAAAAGTATAGGGGCCGAACTGGAATCGATGCGAAGGTTTCTCAAGGAAAGTAACTGAAAATAGGTGTCAAGTAACAAGCGGTCAGATAGTTCGGTTTGGCATTGGAGCAGCTTTTTTGCGCACAATGCACCGGACAACTCGTCCTCGAAACTTTGCCTCTAAATGTCCACTTCTCAACCGTTCATCCAATACAAGTGAATCGACAATTTCGGAGTTATTCCCTTGAAACCGATCTATTCCTTGTTGTATCGAAAACGAGTAATGTCAGGTGCCCCAATGATGATATCTCGCCATACCATATGGTTATGGCCGATTATACGTTTGACCTTGTCGATAACGTGGATGGATGAGTTTTACATGGTGTATGGAACACAATAAGGCTGAATGGCGAACGAATCGACTGTGTGGGTGTATGCCGCAGCAGCCAACGGCTTGGAACAGGCGTTCGTTCGTTCGTTCATCGTTTTTCAAGGCTCAAGGTCGATTGTCGATTTAAACAGACTATTGTCTGCTCCAATCGCGATTGTCAAGTCGCACGCGCGAAAAAACGCGCGAAAAACGCCGTTTCGCCGCGGACTGCCACGATTTTGGTTCTTTTTCGTACTGCCCACACTAGACTTTTCGGGAAGGCTAAAGGTCTTTTTTGAATTGTTCGGCAAGTTTACGGAACTGGGAAGACCCCATATGGGAATCCGTCTATCGTCCAGTAACAATCCTGTATGATTTGAATTTGTGACAGTCATTTGGTGCACCTCGGAAATGATTTTTCGAATCTTCGTGACATAGGCATGGTTAATTTTATCGTTCACCTCATCTAGGCGTCTTATTTATGGTGTATTTCTCCTTGATTATTCCCACTCTTCCTCCTTTTATTAGTGTCAGTTTTATTAGGTTGGCAATTAGGTAACTATTAATATTAATAGTAACTATTGGTATTAAATTTTTCTCCGTACGTCGGGCATTTACATTGAAGGGTAACTAGCGGTTTTTCAAAAAGATTTGCATTTTTTAGAACAGTTACCTGGGTTTTCATGGTCGTGGTGAATAACTAAACCAGTGTTTCTTTTCATTGTGAAAAAAAGTGCTAATTGTATTCTTTGGGTTGGGAATTTAGGAGTTTGTGTAACGGGTCTTGAAAAAACTTCCTAGGTCGTGAATACTCATGCTTCTACTTTTTTTTACTTTACATCAATATAAATAACTAAAGGTGCACATCTTTTTTCCTTTGTTGTTTCCTTTCCTCCGTTTGTTGTCGATCGTTGAGCTGATTGAACTGATGATCGCACTGGTGATAAGTGAATGCGTTCTTCATAGTTTGATTTTTCTATCTTATTTTTAATTACCTGTCCTTCAGCTTTCCATGTTTCGCGTACCGCAAACACCGAGGGAATGTGGTCAGTTTTTGAGATCTTTTGAGAGTTTTTAGTTTTCAATCTTGGAAAGCAGAGCTTTTTCTGGTGTGTTTTTCATTCCAAATCTGAATGTTTTTCTACTATAGCATTATTTTGTTGCAAAATAAATTTTTTCGAAAGATTAGTTCCAAAGAGGAGGGGCAGGGGGCAGTTCCCGTTCCTTATCTACCATATTTGCTGTGCGATTTTGAGTCAGCATCGATTTTCCGTCATGTCCTTGTCTCCTTTTGTGTGACTGCGGAAGTGTGGGTATCCAGCTAGCGACAGCCGCTCTCTCTAATAATCGTTCTTTTGGGTTTTGTTCTCCTAATCCAGTATGATTTTGGTGGCAGTTCAGAAGTCTCCGGTGGTTTTAACAGTTATGTCGAGCCATTGAAAGAATTCCATGGTTCCGTTACTTTGAGAAAAGATCGCAATACCAGTTAAGTATTTGGAAAAAATTTATTATTAACAACCTGAACGAAATAATGAACCGATTGTGAAGAAAGTAAAAGTTTTTTAATGTATTTTACTCTATCTAGTCTAGTGGTGATGTAGGTTCTGAAAATATATGTTCAATAGCGCATCGGCTAACAGTATCCTACCAAACGTTGATTTTCAATAGTCGGTAACCCCACCCTTGTCCCCGATTCCCCAAATTGCGAAATAGTTGGAACTAGTTTTGTGGGTGGGTTGAGGTTAATTTAACCTTCCAATTTCATTCCCGGGTCTTCAAAAGAAACCCGGTGAACTGTTCTCTCCATTATACCTTTACTCCTACCCTCTTACCTGTTTGTTTCTGAAAGTATTCGCGGTAAATTGGTGTAATTTTGAACTTTTTTTCGGAAAGAAGGTTTTTATAATGCGTTTGCGGATGAGGAAGCTATCGGTGATAACTGGTGATAAATGTAAATATTCAATCCACATTGGGAACTTATTCTTTTTCCTACTCGTGCCACCTATGTATAATGTTTAGGAAGTATGTTCTCTCCTTATGTTCGTATGGGCCTCATTACAAATTCATCAAAAATTGTATTTGAGCAACTTGTCAATTTTTTCTTTATCGTCACTAAATTTCTGAACTCATTTACAGCTAACTTCGGATTGGTGTTTCCATGATAAAATTGGATGTTGTTTGTTACCGACTGGTAGAATATAAGCATAAATAACGCCTCTAGCACTGCCCTTGTCTGGGAGATTGAAGCCACAATTTCACTTCAAACTCCCATTGGGATCATCTGTTGGGTTGTTGTTATGAGCTCTCGCGACTACGGTCTACTAGTTTTTGTTTGAAGTTTTAGAAGCTCCAGAAAAATCTTGACTCAAGACTGGATCTTTTTGATTTGGAGCGATCAGTCGGTGTCCAAATCCGTTCAAAACTCTTAAACTTTATCGCTCACGCAATGATCCAATTAGCCATCACTAAAGGCCCTTAAACATGTTCCAGGAAGAACTGGAACTCCTTCGACAGCCGGCTCATTACCCAGCTTTGAAACGACCTTTTATTGCCTCTTCCCTCAACCCTTCCCCGACTGAGACTTGTCCTCAACTTGGTTCCAGCCCAAAGATGCTCGGCTTTTCTTGACCAAATGTTCTTCCCTAAAGTTTTTGATCGGAGTATATTTCGCAAAGCTCGTTTATGTTGTCTTTAGTGACAGAGTGGTCCATTATGTCAGTTTTTCGTCGACCATTTGTGCTTTCTACTGAAGCAACTCGCTTTTGAAAGGCAGAGCAGCTTATCAAGATTTATGGGCTTTTAAATGGTTCAAAATGCATTAAATTTTACTGACTCCATTCCTTAATGGTAGTTTAAGAGCACTTGCTTCATTTTCCTGTTAAACAAAAACCTACAAGGGTAGGCTTAGCGGCTTCCTAGTCGTTTCGTATAGAATTTCGAGTGAAAAATTAATATTCCCAATGACTATATGACAGGCTTCGTTTTATGATTTTTTTTATCACTACAAATCTACTGGTTACTTCAGTCTGGACTACGAGAGTTCTATCGCTTGTTAATCCAAAAGGAATCCCACATTTTTCTGAAACGAGTTATTCCCTGCTGTCTGCAGTTATTTTTTGTACCATCTTTGTAAACGATAGTGTCTTTGGCGTTACCAAACCTCTTTTTGGAATGCGCCCCGCTTTCGACTTCCATTCATAATCGTAATAAGTGCTTGAATGCGAGCTGCCTATATGATGATTCCTGGTGACCAGGCCATCTGCATACCGTCTTTGTAGATCCCAGGCAATCTGTAGACCATCTCTGTAGATCCTAAAAGGGTTAACGCCTCACTCATAGTCGTCGTGCTCTTCTAGAGTCAAGAGAAGCAACAGTTTTAGAACATTCATTAGTTACAGCACATGTGATGTGTACTCTTTGATATCTAAGAAAAAATGGTTTGTTGTAATGTAACTTGAAGTATTGTTGTACAAAATTGAGAAGGAAAGGTTATGGTTGTAAGTCGCACAAAATTCCATCTTGGATGCTGGTTCTAGTCGCTCGCAGCCGAGTGATTGTACAGTTAATGGTTTCTCCAGCTAGGCTGGGGACAATGGTTCAACACTTGACCTGCACTTTGTGTGGGTATCATGCCTGGCTGGGGCTGGCTGACTGGTTGTGGTAGCGATGGCCACTCTGCATCTCTCGCCGCCTGCACTGCCTTTTGCATGGTAGTCGGTCGGGACGAGCAATCAATGACAAAGACATTTCCCCTCCCAGCCACCAGCACGTTCACATCCATACATGCGATTTAATATAATAGTTTATCCTTTATCTAACTGTCTCTTAATACCTTCATTCAGGCTCTAATCAAGCGATGGATTTGCTTTCTGCTTTCTGCTGTTTAGCTATCCTTTTCGAAAACATTCTTTCGATATACGTGAATGCCTACGTGTTCGAAGAAAAATTTGATTTATTCGCAAATTTAAAAATGTTCCGTTTGAATATACAGCTTGAAATTAACAAAGCTCAAGTTGGGAAAGGGATTTTCCCTCCAGTTTCTCTCCTTCCATGCCGTCATTTTTTTCGGCTATCGGCGGCGTGGTTGCGAGTTTTTCAAGAAATTGACGCTCATGCCATATTTCTCGTGGCGGTTGTAAAAAACTTACTTGGAAAAAACTGTCTAGCCAACAGATTTACATTACGAAACTACAATTACTAAAGCCTATATTTTATGTTTTTATTTCAATTGTTCCTTGAATGCCTAAAAATTTCTCAGCGCACAATAATATGGGTGTAAGCTCATAAATAATAATTGCAGGTGAAGCTGACCAGGAGAACCAGGTGCGGTCCACTCCAGGACTGAGTCGTGGATCAAGTATGCCAGCGCAGAAGCGCATACCGACGACAATTAGAACTAATTGTGAGTTTTTCGAAATTATCTCTTTCTCTTTTAACTACTTCGTCAGTTTTTATCCTTATTGTTTTGATAGCCGAGTTATTGTTTCGAGAGACTCCAATGAGCAAGTTGTCGGACTAGCTGGTGCTTACTTTTTGAGTGGTTTACACTTGTCCGACGCGAATACGCTTTTTCTCACAGACAATCGTGAAGTTATTGATTGCTCATAAGTGTTGTATAGAGTACAAATTTTACCCAAGAAGTGTTATAGAAATGGGTTGAAAAAGGAAGATCTGGTCATTACAAGGAAATTTATCATTGGGAGAAATATGGGAGATCAATACCGTGTAGTTTTTATTTGTTCTCCCGTTTTATTTTGATGGACAGAAACTTATGGATATTAGTTGCTTTACTATTATTTCCTTAAAATCAGCGGTGTAATGTCAATTACTCAGTGAAATAGCGACGTGAAGGAGGTTCCGTAGGTTGAAGTTTTGTGGAGAACGAAAGCTCCGTTGACGCGGAACAAGTGCTCTTCTCGCTCCCCACTTCAGGTTGCGGTCAAGTACATTTTGTAATCCAGTAGGTAATTCATAGTAACGGGTGCCAGTACTTGTTACTATGAATTGGGACTTGCAATTTCGAAGCGGCATAAGAACATGCTTGTATATCTCGAATGCTGTCGGAATCGTACTGACAAATATGGTAGAGAATTCCTTTTTTCACCTCTAAAATTTTTGATTCCGAAGATTTTTCTCGGATTCATGATTCAGTTGATGTAGATGAAGCAGTGGGTCAGCACCAAAAGATTGCACGGGTCCTCAAGGTGCTCAAGACCGTCTGTGATATTTCTTACGCGGTACTATTATTTCTTCTTTTCAGCTAGCAGTAGTGTTGGTGCAGTCAATGAAGAAGACTTCCGGAAAGCCTTCACCCAGGTTCCGAAATGCGATGTGAGTATCTTGAAGTTTTTTCTTATTTTACCTTTAAATTCCATCAATTTGTTTAGATTTATTCGGCTAAAGAACTGAATTCACAACTCGAATCTATTCGCTCAGTTCTCGAAAATTCCCAGTTGGATTGGTCGCAGCGAGTGAATTCTGTGAGTGGTTGGACTTTTTTTCCTCCATTTGGCAGATTTGAATACAATTCATCTGTTCATTTTAGCTGAAACTTCTACGGTCAATTTTAATAAATGGAGGCATGGATTTCGAAACTGAATTATTGAATGGCGTTCACTCACTGGAGGATGCATTGATAACCTCGATAAAAGACCTTCGATCGCAAGTATGTCGAGAGGCATGCATAACTGTTAGGTGAGCCTGTCTTTTTTATATATCACGCGTATCGCCGGGTATAGTATTTCTAGTGCACTCATAGCTTCTGTTTACGTTCTCTATTTTTGGGACATCAAAATGTTTTAGTGTTTTCCTGGGGTTTGTTGACATTGCTACTTGATACGCTTATTAAATCAGCTGCCGATCTGTAGTGCATCTGTCATGTGATTCATTATGTTTAGTTTTCTTTGTGAGAAGCTGGAATCACCTATTTCACGGTTATGCGAAGCACTTCTGCCAGCTACGATCTCCCTAATTCAAAACAGTGCGAAGATTATGTCGTCATCTGGAGTTAACGCTTGTTACTTCATAGTCAAGGTTAGTAGTAATCCTTTTATTAGATTAGATTGATGTTTAGTTGTAAATCTTTTAACCTTTGATCACAGTCTCTGATATTCGAGTTCATAGAAATTCCACATTGAAGTAAAGTCCTCTGACTGCTGTTTTTCAGTACGTAGAGCATCCGAAAATCATACCTATCGTACTCTCATACGCGTCCTCAAAATCGAAGGAAATACGGAAGTGAGTCTTTCTTTTCTGATAAATTTATTTCGACTCCTATGCATGAGATTATTTGGCAAGTTTTGAGGGCTGTACAAGATCTTATTTCCCAAATCATTGCTGTATGGACGCCGTCAAAACTAGAAAAGTCGCTCAGTAGTATTGTGGATTGTGTGAAGGTTGGTCCTCAACTTCCAGATTTTTACACTTTTCCGTTGGAAATTGCGTGCAGTTTAGCTAGAAAGTAATTTATGCTTGCCGCAGTTGTACTAGTTATCTCTCTTCTAAAAATCGATCAAATCCCAGTCTGCGTTTTTGTTCTCATCAAGCTGTGCCACATGAGCGTGCGAGGATAACTATTCATTAAAAGGCCACTGTTTGCTCGTTTTCTCTCTCATCGTGTTCCCGTGCTAATAGTGCATTTGTGATTTTAAGGGAGGGGTAGCTGTCGAGTTGGGCCTTTTGCAATGAGATGTACACTGATGAACGTGGTTTGAGAATGTGCTCTGGAAACATGATTAGTGCTCCTCTCTCTGAGGGAGCCTTTGGGGAGTAATACTTCCTTTTATGGCAACATTTCTTTTCTCTCGTGATACGGACAAAGTAACTGGATAAGCACCTTGCTTCACAGATACGGGGCATATCTGAATGCGTAATGCAGAGGCCCTTTTTTCGTGACAATTTATTTGAGTCAGAAACCTTTTTCATTTGATTGCTCGATTGATTAGCGTTCTCATCCGAAGCCGACAAACGACAGACCTCGAAACTTCCATTACTTTATTCACCAAAGTTCCGCTTCAGCATGGTCCCTGACGCAAATGAATAACACCCTTACTGGTATTAGAATATTCATACCATGCACAAATGCATATGTCATGCTGAATACTTATGCTGTCTTAAACGTCTTTGCATTATGTACATTTAAAAACAGCTGTAGATTTGCTCAGCACTCTTTTATTGGGAATCATCTTCTAATGATTTGATCGGGAAGTAGGTCGGATGAGCATATTATCTAATGGGAACTCGACCGTAAAACCTTTACCGTTGTGGGTTTGGAATAGCCGCAAAGACTGTCCATATCAAGATAAAGCTCTCATCATAAGGTTATTAGCTTGGATTCCCTCTATCCCCTATCACATTTGGGTGGAAGAGCACACTATTTCTGAAAACCTCACATTGACTATTGACAGTATACAATTACTGTCCTTATCTAGTGAAAAGCAGACACTTTTTCGTCACTGTTCTAGTGTATGGGAATGAATTTGAATGCTAGGCTTCTTTTTATGGGACCGAACTGACTTTCTAACCTGCTTATTTAGTAATATTCTTCAAAATTCTCTAATAATAAAAGAAATTA
Organism: Haemonchus contortus; assembly: GCA_000469685.2. Taxonomy (NCBI): domain Eukaryota; kingdom Metazoa; phylum Nematoda; class Chromadorea; order Rhabditida; family Trichostrongylidae; genus Haemonchus; species Haemonchus contortus. Next base: position 6,781,774 of record LS997564.1, read on the forward strand.
TCGGAAGAACCGGTGTTTTTATAGTTCTTTCTCTTGCTCGGATCATCTGTTTATTTGTTCACAATGAAAACTGCTCCTTCAAGTTTGTTCCACTATGATCGACTTATTTGTATTGTTTAGGCCGGTCTCATGGACGCAGACCCACATGCGCGAACATCTGCTAGGAATGCATATCAGTTGTTGGACCAGCACTATCCACAGCAAGCACAGCTTTTGTACCAGGTTCGCAGCGCTTGCTCACTTACCGTAACCAACTAAATGGACCCCGTTCAGAGCTTGGACCCGTCAAAGCAGCGTTCATTGTCGGGTGTGATGTCAGCAGCTTCATCATCGCAATCTATCAACAGCGAGCGTGATTCACTACATATGAGCCAAAGGCCGGGTGCGTATGGAATGAATCGGCCTAAAAGTGAGTTTTCTATTTTACTGTAGGGAAAGGGAAACCTATATTTTTTTATTTAAGCTACAAACTTCTTTGCTGGTCGTTCGGCTTCGGAAATAGATGCGAATGCAGTTCGGCGAGCAGCTGCCTTCACCCCCGCAAAGAGCAAGCTGACAGGATCAGTTGCCGCAAGAAACAGTCCAGGTTGGTTTTTAAATTTGTTTTTTCCTCACTTTATTTACGTCAGCGTTGTCCCGCTGATCCATGGTGTAATTCCTGTTGCGCTATTTTGAGCCCTTTTCGAGAGTCTGGGTAGATTTCTGATTAGGTTAATTCACCACTTCACTTCCATTTCGTCAATTTTCTTTTAATCTAACTTTTACTTTCCTCCGGTGAAGTTTCTATTCTGCCAAAACCATGCTACTTTGCTATTAATGCCATAGATGGTAACAACGAGAATATGAAAAATGGTGCGGCTAGTGTATATAAGCGGTAGTGGTGTCGCTTGGAGGTGTCGTATTTGCTTGAGGTTTAGTCATCCGATAATCGTTATCGTAATAATATACCAAGAGGGGAACTTTCCGTTCCATGCCACTTGACCAGGCTAGGCTAAGTTACTAGGAGGGAATTGGTTGTGTCAAGTGGAAGGAAATGAACGTAAGAAATCAATAAACGGCATAACTAGTGGCTTTTGGAAGCGCCGCTCACTTGATGTACGTCTGGTATTCTTGTGATGAGCTGCTGTTATATTTCGTATTATAGACAATTACACTCCTAGTACATAAAAAATGGATGAGAGGGCAGTAGGGAGCCCCTCAGTACGTAATGCAATCGTAATTGAGAATTTAATCGAAGTCCAGCAAGAGACCTGTGTCGTGCGGGACTTCAATGGGTTCGGTTATAGTAGGCCGCCTTGTATTGCATCTCAGGTACACAGACGGTTTCAGTTCGTCCATCAGTTGTCCGATCTGGCGTTCCTCCTTCCCGTCAGACTCCTTTAAGAGCGAGCAACTCTGTGAATCCGCCTGCTAGTGTATCCCAACGTAAGCTCAACTTTCCTTTTTGCAGTTGATCAACTCCCTATTTTCCTGGTCTCTTTCAGCTGGATCACGAAGCACTTCACCCACACGAACTGCTTCAAATCGTCGTGTTGGGGCAACACCGTCTGCAACAACATCGAGCAGAGTGGGCAGTACGATTAATCGTCCACGTCAGATTGGAACTAGGGAAGCGAGTCCTCGACGATGTGAGTCAGAATTAGTCTAATGTCGTGAAATATATTTGTTTTTTCGTCTTCCTGAGGAGGGAATTCCAAAAATTAGTTTTTTCTAATAATTTTGTTGCCCACGCGTTCAGAACTGTTTTCGAGATGACTCATAGAGGATGCATTTTATTTGCTCTGGCTGTTTCTTCATTCCTTTTTCATCAGTGGTCGTGCACTTTGATCGTAATGATCCTTCATCTAATGATCTTCAATGAGTCAAGAGCAATAAGTGTAGCTGATAATATAATACTTATTACTGGAAAAATTCATGTAACTAGGCCTATTAGCTTATCCATTTGCTGACGGATTATAACGACGAGCCGTTCACCTATCACCTTTTTCGACATATCAAATAGAAAACGTAGATTGTTGGGTTTTTGACCGTTTTTCGATATCATTTCATAACACCATCACTACAGGACGATCATTCCAAGTAACACCACTTGTTTGCGAATTCAATGCTTACGAATAACTGAAGCTAACAGCAAATAGCTTTAGAACAGGAGAAGTGAATTATCGTGCATGCCATTGTGGCTGGATTATTGTAATCTCTTGGAGTAGTACGTTGTATTTTCGCCTGAAACCTGAGATTAACGAAGTACTAGTAACCTAAGATATGGTCGAATTACTCGATTTTCGGTAGCGTATAAGCTTCCCCGTTCGAGTAGAAATGATTTTGATTATGATATTGCGAAATGTAGCTGAATTGATTGACAGGTTGTTTCTATCAGCAAGTGCTTCGCAGCGAACACAATAATTATTCAGATCTTTTTGTTCAGCACCAATTTCCCCCTATTACCATTGCATGGCAGAGGGTGCTCTTGTAAAATTGAAGAGGGTTTTTCGGATCCTACTTTGCTGGGTGAACTTTGTAAGCATAGGAATGAAAATCTTTCGAAACTTAGCTGTGGGAGAAACTTATCCTACAGCATAGAATTTTGGGGATTGGAGCCGATGAGTTTTTGAGGGCCGTCACCATTTACCAGCTTTATTCAAGTGATGTTCATTGAAGGTAGGCGTAATCGCCAGAGTTTCTGCTGCATTCTCTAGGTGTACTCCTTTGCGCTATTTGTTTTGGAAAGCTGTGATGGATCAGTCTTGCGACAAATGATCATATAGTCGGAGAGAGACTCTTTTGGTCCCTGCTCGTTTTTAGTATGCCTTAAACGGCTCCGCTCTAGTTCAATCTGCAAGTTGATCATCTCCGATTGTCACAATGGTTTCAATGTTTCGCCCACTACAATAGGTCAAGGTAGATGTCGTTTATTTTTTTGTGCGACGGGGAGAATGATGACGACAGTTTTCACCAGCAGGTCACCCCGATGCTCATTCTTTCATGAAGAATCCATTTGTCAAACGCCTTTGACTTCTGGATACTTTTTGAATATCCCGAAACACTTGTTATGTTCTGCGGGTTCGCAGCAATAAGTATCTAAAGTTTTTTGTACAAAGCATTCATAGTCCTCGCAGTAGAGTCATTGACAATAGGGAATGGCGTCCTCGATTTTCGTCTTCTCGAATGTCCAAGTTGCTTTGTCCCTTTACCCCATTTTTTTGTTCGAGTATTGCTCATAGAAGCAGAGCATGAGTCAGAATAGCTGTTTTTATGCCGAGGTTTTAGGTTGGAAATACTATCACTAATCCATTTAATACTGTAGTCCAAATTACAAGAGGGTGCCTTGAATAAGACTGCAATTATAAACTCATTTCGAAACTTACAAGTTCACTCCAACTGAAATTGACTGGTATTGTAGCAAATTGAATTCTTCTTCAGATTTTATTATAGCAACAGCGTACTAAACTTCGTTATTGTGCCTGTTTTCAGATAGTGGCAGCGCTTTGAGCCGCGGTGCAAGTGCAAATGGACACGCAGCTGGCTCCGACACTCGACAGTTATGCAATGCTATTGTGCGTTGAGTTATTACATTAATGTTTTGTTTCTGGTTATTATAATATTCAATTATTATATATTAAATATCATATATTAATTATTATCTAGTATTTATCAACTTTTGTACTTCGGCCCGATCACAAGCATTTTCTTTTGCATTGAAAAATTGCAGTAGAATTCTGTAAGAATAGGCAGAAAATTATGGAGCTAGCACTAATGGGCTACATTTATATTTTGGAATGAGATCCCAGCAACGTGCTCCCCCAAAATCGATGTTGGGGGAAAACCGCAAAAAAAGTTACATGAAATTTCATGCGGTATGCCCGAATTGTTAGCTGGGATGCACTGGAAGGAACAATGCCCACCTCTCATTGCAGTCTATACAAGTGAATGTAGTATGGTATTCTGATGTAAATAGATGAGATATGAAAGGAAATATTGACTTCTCTCTCTTTTACTTTCATTACTTCTTTTCTTAACTATTTATTTCAGAGGAACTTTTCTTTGAACGAAGACGACGATTTTTCTCTGGGTGTACTGAAGTGAGTTATTTCATTTCCGCTTTGCTTCTTATTCGACCGCTTTTTCATTCCCTCCGGAGTAAATTTTAGAGATTGTTCATAACTTTGGACTTCAGATATGACCAAGCTGGGTTGACAGATGCTTTGAGTGGATGCACTTCATCAAACTTGAATGAAAGAAAGGATGGGTTGCGATCGCTATTAGAAATTCTCAAGTACGTGTATTTGGTTGAATGGGAACAGATTATATTACATTTTCCCATTTATTGACCTTCGTACTTATCGCAGTGCTTTTTAGATCACACCGTAATATCCCTCAACAGGATATAAAGAAAATTTGTGACGTTCTCAACAAGCTTCTTACTGAAGGGAATCATAAAGTACGTTGAAGGATTCAATTAATTTTTTCATGGCCATTGGCAGCAGCATTCACAAATTGTTTTGCTTTTTTTTTTATTTTATGACGACTTGACGGCAAACTTTCTTACCCTACTGATGGTGAGAGCCACCCACAAACTCCAAACATAACTCGCATTCATGTTTGTAGGCAGACGCCCACTTTTTTGTTCAACTCTTTTTCCTGCTCAGCAAATGAATTTTAACTCCATTACCAAAAAGTTTCAGCATAGACTTATAAGAAACATTACTTTATCATACAGTTTTGTACACGAGATCATGAGTCCTCACCGCACGTCGGGGAGTGCCGCTTGGAAATGAGCTGTGAATGGTTGACATATATTCGCTACAGTCTTAATCATCGAACTAGATGTGAGGCAAAAATATCACTATTTTGGCCGTGATCGGCTTTGGTCATACCAATAACGTGGGTGCATTGTTGGCAGTAGTGTCTGCCAGGGTTAAGTGGATGAGTCAGCAGTAATCCTGAGTCCTGATTCAGGTTAAACTCTTTTTAAGAGTCCCGATGCGTTATCGCCATACGAACGAATGCAATTATATGTAAAATAGCACATTTGCCAACGTACTCCATACGTGTCGCTACAAAAATGCCATGCTCAACATTTTTTTTGTTTTATCCCTTTTCTTATACTTTTAAGAGACTTTACTGCTTCTGGTTAAATACCACCGTTACAGTTGATGTCCATTGTGATGGATATTCTGAACGTGTTCGTGTCATCCTATCATGACAATTTGGGTGAATGGTTACAATTCCTTTTGTTGAGGCTCCTTCACAAGAGTGGAATCGAGATTCTGCCAACCGTTGTGGTATGCTTTTTATTCCATTAATATTTGCAAGTATCTCAGAAGCTCAGCCTTTTTTCCGTACAGCAACCGTTGAATATGGCTTTGAAAGCTGTCCGTACTACATTCCGACCGGAGCTTCAATTAATAGCTATCTGTAAGAATATTCAGGATCCCATTCAAACACCGCCAGTGAAGGTATTTCACTTTGAATGCTGTAGCTTCACCTCCGTTAAAAATATTTGCTTCATTGTTGCGTTTTTTTAAGGTGAAAGGTGCAACTCTTAACTATTTGCATGAGTTATTACAAGGAATGGAACAAGGAGCAAGTCTTAGTCGTGACGAAGTACGAGCTGCCGTTCATAAGATATTTCAGTGGATGGAGGATCCAAAGAACGTTTCCATCAAAGTTGTGAGTAAAATTTTGAAAATCGGGGTAGAGAAGATGCCGATTTATCTTTCGTTACTGTTGTCATTTTTAAGTTATTAGCATTTTTCGCCAATTCAGATGCTCTATTCAGGCTTGTGAACGTGTGATATATGATTTCTTCTCGCTGAACACTGCTGATTTCTCGACGATCCTATCTAGCTATCCTCCTCAATGGCGAGAATTCGCATATAGTCTACTGAAGAAGAATAAACCGAGGTTCGTGCCACAGGGTATGGCTTCATTGGAAGACGCGAACCCTTGTTTTTCACGAAACTTTCCTTGATAAAAAAAACGATGACGCCCTACGAGCTAAGAATTCCACAAGGTCCCCTCCCCCCCCCCCCCCCCCCCCTTGAATCGGTAGTTTGATTTACTCGGCCTCCGCTTCAGACATGGTTAAGTGCTTTAATGTTTCTGTTTGATTAGCTGTAAGTTGATTGTTTCTGGTCACCGCATTCATTGATGCATTGGCTGTATTCCAAGTGATTGGGATCACGTTTTCTTAATGGGGCCTGTTTTGTCATTCGTTCATATCAATCATTTTGGACACAGTCAAAAGCACTAGCAAGAAAGTAACAGCGCTAAGAAGGCAGTGCATCACTCACGAATCTTCTCGGTCTGTCTTCTTTTTTGCCCAGATCGGGTTTTCTTATCCATTCGTTTTTGTTTTTGATCCTCGTCTTAAATTGTTTTTTTTTTCTTCCAGTCAGTTTCTTTTACACTTTTTCACTGTGGGGCTCACCTTCCTGACCTTGAACTGTACCCTTCTGATTCAGTCTTTTTTCATCTCTGGTATTTTCTCCGTCTTCTCACCTTTGCTTGGCCTGGTACAGTATTGTCGCCTGCAACGTTTATACTGTCCAGCGTGGGTGTGGTATGCCCCAAAGCTGGCGACTCATGTCAGACCTCCACCTATTTCACTTTGTTTATTTGCTATTCCAGTAATCCGCCTGTGAACAACTTCACCCGACCTCACAAGCTTTTTCAGAACATTTCGAATACCTGTGGCTTGACATCTGTTATTTTACAGATTCAAAATTTTGAAGCTGTTACTCCACCATTTGTTGCAACTGCAAACTGCCGTGAAACTCCAGTCGAAGGGGATATGCGCTTTGTGTTCGTTAGGAGACAGGAAGCGTTTATATAGGGATGAAAAGAATCGTCGAAGTGCCTGCGCATGATTTTTCTCCCCTGATTGTGTATGCATAGCCGCAGATAATGCGGCCTTTCCACGCCAGTCGGTTGCTTGCCGTCATTTCTCTTTCATATGTAATACCGTTTCTAATGCAAAATAGATTTCCTTTTCTCTCATTCTTGTCTCTATACGGACTTTTACCAAGCTTCTCTTTTTTACTTTAACTGACGTCTTTTTTTCATTACTCGGTAAGATTGAAGTTAAAGCCTGTGGTTTCAACCGGTATCAAATGACTAATCCAGTTTGTTCGAAAGCTTGCGTGCTGAATAGGTGCAGTCGTACAACTGGAATTCCCGGAGGAAAATACTCTTCTGATCGAAAATCCCGATTTTGAGTAAAAAGCTTTGTCAACCAACAGAAGAAGTCTATCTAAGGACTGTCCCACAATTGTTTTCGTTGAAGTAAAGCTTAGAAATCCTCGGGAACACTGGATTTATTGGCACCCATGTGGTAGTGTTGTAATGGAATTAGAGGCTTGGAGTTCGCGTTCGTAGTATCAGTATCTAGAACTTCTGAGTACGTTTTCTGTCGAGGAATCTAGCGTTTGAGTGACGCTAGTCCGGCCTATTAGCTCACTAGATAAGAAAGATTGTTGGCTTCTCCAGTCACCTTATAATTGGCATTTTTCAGTGACGCCATGTTGCCAAGGTCTCCATCTACAGCACCTGTTCGTGAAGCGATCTCTGACATGTCTGCCCAAATCACTGACTTTGTGGATAATCGTGGTGTGATGGGACCAATGACTACATCGGTCAATCTTTCAAGCAACTCTCCCAACACTTCTCATTTCCTCAACGGCAGCTCATCAAGACTGCTATCAATGACTAATGAGTCGGATTTGTCTACGTCATTCGCAGCTGATGTAAGTGAATTTGCAGACCGTTCCTGCCTTGTATGACAATCAGTTTCTGATTTCTCGTTTACAAAGAGCTTTTTTTAGGAAGATAAAAAATCATCAAATCCTGAAAGTAGACATAAGGTATAGTTAAGGCGTCAATGTGATATGTTTTAGCTCTGTTTATTCTTTATTTTCTACTGAGTTGAAGTAATTTCGAAGTCTATTTCGAATTCTCAGCTGCCCATAAGACGGACAACAACTAATTATGTATAAAAGTTAAGTGACTAGACAGGACCTCGGTGTTTTGTTAATACTATTTTCCTTCAACTTTCTCATACGGGTTTTATGTTGGTAATCGGCTTTTGCCACTGTTCGCCTTCCCACCCGATTACTTTCGCTCTGCAGAGATGGTGAGGACCAGTGTAAAACAGTGGCAGGAGTCTCTGAAGGACTACTTCTCTTGACGAAGTGCAATATGTTCAGATCGAAACGACTATGTATCTGAAGGATGACCCGGCGTTGCAGACTGAGTTCATTGGAAATCTTTTGAAAGAGTTGTCCTCGTTGGATCCACTAAGGTTTGTAAAGGCTCAATTTCGAAAAATTTGTTTGAATATAATGCACAGCTGTCATATAGATTTATTAGTCACTGGGGTTTTTTCCCTGAGGATCCATTCCCTTTCTTGACGATCTATTTGTGGTTCCCAACTTTTCAAAAGCGGTTTGGTATTGTGGCGGAAAACTTCTACTCCTGTATTCATGCTCTAGTAGATGAAATTTTGAGAGTGCACCAAATGAGAAAGACCTCCTGTTCTGATTGTTGGGATGGATCACGCAACACACGATTGCATTTCTTAACCGTCCTTAAGCAGGAACTGGCTTTTTAGTGCAATTAGGTCCAATTGACGTGCAATCCGCCTTCTAATTAATTTCCAGCACTCACTCCCCTAGGAAGCTATCGGTTTCAATACCCACCATACTGTAACCATGCTGGGTTTTAATAGAGTGCATATCTTTCTGTACCCGGATCTCTACTTCATATTGCCATTACACGTTACTTCCCATTACCAATGGCTGTTACTGGGCTGGCACAATGAACAGTTCGCCCAGCGGCTTGTCCTGTCTGACTTTAAGGAGGGTTTTCATGTGTACACCAATTTTTTGTTGACAGTCACTAGCGACTCCTTGAACTGTTCGTAATTTTCGTGATTGCTTTTTAGACGGAATGAACAAAATCATGCTCTTCAAACACTCCAACAAATGGTTAGTGAAGGTTCACTGACGACATGGGAGGAGAATTTCAAACCCATCATCTTACACATTTTCAACGTGCTGGCGGTGAACGATATAACGTTGAAGCGAAGTGCACTGAAGTTGCTTACGAAGATTTGGTCAGTACCACTTCGGTCGATCTCGGTCAATCATCACTCGGCTTCTGATTGTCTGATTCTTTAGTGTTGCGCAGGCTACGAAGTTTTACGATCTTGCTGAGATGACCCTGTTCAAGGTGTTGGATTCAATTTCGGAGGAGGAAAATCCCGTGAGTGTCAGTTGTTTAATGTCCTATGTTTTTTTTGTTCATTTTGTTCATTTTTTTTTTTTTTGTTTTTCGACCGTCAGCATGTTTTACCTTTTCGTTGGAGGTTCATTCCCTATAAATAGGGCCATTTTTCGTTCCTGCTTCTAATGACTAGAGAGATGTTTTTAATTACCCATTGAAATTTTCTGATAGAGAATTAGGTATGTTCGACAGTGTTTCAACAAAAATTGGTAACAAGGCAGTTCGAAAATGCTGCCCGAAGTTTTCGAGCAGGATAATCTTCTCATTATTCCACTACTTCCTCCCTCGAGTTTGTCGGATAAGAGCGCGTTGTCATGATTTGCTTATTGGGGTTTATCTCCTAAAATTTTTGATTTGAATTGTTTACATTCGCTTGGAAGAGTGTCTGGTTGCAACTACGATTGTGCTATTCACGTGTCCCCACGTCCTTTGCTATTCTAAGGCTGCCGAAGAATGTCGTTTAAAATCGAAATTCCCAACTTCCCTCGCTCTAATTGATGCGCTAGTCAGTGTTTTCTAGTCCAGTCATCTTGGATTACGGGGCTGCTCAATACGTTAACTTTACCTGATCTCAAACACGAATATCAATTATTCAGTGTGAACCAAAAAGCTTTCGTATTTGCATGGCACTCCTGCATTTTAGCTTACTGCTAAATCTCGCCGTTCTGCATGCAGTTAGATTCTATGTTCATAGTCACTTCGTAGCTAAATGTTGAAGTCCCTTCGTACTGTTTATTGGTCAAATCCATTTGCATACTGTAGTCTGAAATTATTGCATGTGTGTGCGCAAGCTTCATAGATAGATCCATAGATTACTGAGATACTTAATTACTTTGCCTTCTCCTTTTAGCAGCTTTTGAATGTAGCTGATGAATGTCTGCGGACCTTAGCAACACACTTCCCGCTACACGTTGTCATTCGTGCGACGAAGCCTATTATTGCTCAAGAGGTTTGTGGTTATCAAATTTTGTGTGATTCCAGTAGCGGTTAGGAATAGACATCACAATAATTCTTTTGATTTCCAGAACGATAATCGAGTTGGTCCCGCTTTGAAAATGTTAACTCGTCTTATCGAGTCTCTAGATGTTGAAGAGCTGACGGCTAGATTACCAGAAATAGCGCCCGGAGTTGTTAATGTGAGTTTTCTTCGTTAATGTTTCGCTTTTCTACCAGTCGTATAGCTATTTTTGCAATTTTTCATTTTTCTCGATTGATTTACAGTGTTATTCGAATCCACAGTCGAGTGTTCGCAAGTCGACTGTGTTCTGTTTGGTGGCTATGGTGAACAAACTTGGTCGAGAGCCTGTAAATCCGTACCTGGCCCCGCTTTCCAATAGCAAAGTAAGCTTCATCACTTTTTATAAAAGTTGTTGTTTACATTAGTAACCGTCGGCGTATTTTATTGACTGGCTCATGGGGGTTCATCTCCCTTTCCTCCTCCTTCGTTCGGTGGGTTTTTTTTTTTGAGAAATCAGATCTTTACTTATTCCTCTGGTCGTGTTTATTGAGCAGGTTTTTCAGCTTCCTGATCCTTTCTATATTTTTGTGTTCAGATTCACCTACTGGAGGTCTATATTCAACGAACGCAGACGTCATCAACTCATTTTTAAGTCTCGTCTGAAGTTCTAGGTGCTTTTCGCTCCTGATATAATGCATTTTCTCTAACATTCTCTCGAGTGTTTCAGGGGTATATGTTGTATCGATTACTGGTACATCACTGTAATCTATTGAATTTTTGCCCTGTTTATAATCCACGTTTTATGTTTTGTCCACGACGAACCACCGTCTTGATGACCCTGATCGTCGTCGATTTTGCTAATTGTTTTACCACTAATATATTAGCGCTTTCCGGTGTTTTCGCCCTCCTATAGCTGCTCCTTACCATGTTTTCTTGTTTGTTTACTCACCTGTACCCTTTATTTTTGATGCTTCCCTCTCGTGAATCGTTATTAGCCTGTTTGCCTATGCATCCTATAAAACGCCTTGTCGCTTTCTTCAAGAAATTGGATGGGATTTCAATTATCTCATTATCAAAAGAACACGTGCGGGACTCACATGTACTATTTCGTTTCTTTTGTTGTCGATGCTCATTACGTACGGTAACAGAACTCGTACAGCAAATCTTTGTTCTTCTCGCGCTACAACTCGCCTGATTCGAAATGGACGAGTTTTCATGCGTAATAGTGTTTTTGAAACTCTTTCTAATCATTTCGCCTAGACGGCGGCGGTTCCCGTGTCCAAGCCTTTTACATGCTAACGTCGTCCCTTTATTCTCGAGTTTCATGTTATTTTTATATTGAATAACGACTTTCAAACTATATGGTTGTATAAAACTGTAATGAAGTTTTTAATGCATCGAATATCGAGTTCTTTTTGAAATCTGATGTTCTATGGTTCTTGGCCATATGTTCGTATTCGAAGACATCATGAAATGGATGAGATCGGTCGAGGTGGTGGAGTCATATGCTTGAGAACTTGATCGAGCCACTGAAAGCACAGTTTAATCCATTTCTTCACTTGTCTATTTATTTTTCTTTTTTCTCTGACAAGAATTTTTGAATTTTCCCCTGACAGAGACCTTGCATATGAGTTTCGGTCAGAATGGGTGTAAGTTTCATATTTATTTGTTGATTTTCTTGTTTACCTGCTGCTTATCCGTTGAGATACTTATTGCTTCTGTCGTCCAAGGTTGGAAACGTCCCCCAGATAAGAGGACAATTACCAGAGTTGAATCCTCTCTCTAGTGGGTGGCTTCGACACAAGGTAAAAAACTATTTTTCCCCAAGCTTTTTCTTAAAAATGCAAAAGCAGCACATCAATTGGTAGGGGTCCAACAGGTTTTTCTATTTTTTTTCCACCCCTTCGAGGGTTACTTTTCGGCCATCTTTCTTCTATTTACACTTCATGGAATCCAAAAAGAGGAACAACCTACTGTCAATGGCGCATGCAAATGAATTTCGATCCAGCATGGAGTTGAGGTCACGTCTTTACGCTGGTATTCAGCACCCCATCCTTTCACGAACGACATCCGAATGATTGTCATCTTCGTCAGCTCGTATGATGCATCGAATCCACGTGTAGAACACTCGGCAAGTAACTGAAATGGCATGGGAGAAGTCACAAGTATAAGAAGCACACAACGTTCATTTCACAGTTTGACTCGTTATGGATTAAGCCGCGTGCTTGACTTTGATTCAGAATCGCAGCGGCGTCGGAATGCATATATTCTGCTGATGAATGTCAGGTTTTCCTACTCACAGATGGATTTCGTACCAATTACCCAGCTCCTAGAGAAGCTTAGCTTGTCTGAGTGGGTACTGGCTCAAGGTGAGATCCTTGGACTGTCTATGTGGTAGTGGCGCCTGTGAGGCAGGGTCGAGTTTCATTCCAAGTGCAAAGTTAGATAAGAAAACCTGAGTCATGGCTTTCGAAAATTGATATTTAAGAGAGGGATGCCCCATTTCTGATGCCATGGGAGCGACGTTCTGCCACTGTAACTAGAAGCGACGTTCTTCCACTGTAACCTCAACTTAGCAACTCGCCGAAGGGGTTGCTGCTGAAAGCCCAGTCTGGAAAGAGACCCAGAACTAACTGAAAAAGTTCACGCACAGTTGCAACTTCGGTGAATTACTGCTTTGCGGTTGAAAAGGGGAACGTCACTCCTGAACTCAGTCTTTTTTTTTACTCAGAGCCGGTATCAGTAGATTACTGCAAAGGATATGCAACTGACCCTCCGGAAGCATTGCTCGTCGAAGATCTTCAAAGAACATTTATTAGCGATTTTGACGACCGTAGTAGGATGAAAGCCGTGAATATAATTGCAGTTCCGTGATTGCACAAAGATTGCCGAATCCGATTCGCATTCGGCAAATAACGTGCCTTGATGACGTACATAGGTTAGCTTCACTCCTGAAAGACGGCGACTCAGAACTTTCAGACGGAGAAATACCAAAATCAAATGGGTTGGGTTGAAACTCCTACTCATGGAAGCGTTGCAGGCAAACCAGAAGTCCTTCAAGGTCGCCGCGTAGTAACTAAGTCACGACGCGTTACCACCTCTAAGGAGTTTCCTGACCCACGCACATTGAGTGATATACCTTTTCCGATAAGCCGCCGGGTATTTTCGATCGGTGGATTTCGGTTGACGTTGGAAAATAAACCAAGGCTGATTTTCTGCGGATTATTTGTCGGATCCGTGTAGCCGTCGATGTACACCGGTGAAGACGTCACCTGCAGATGGATACTCAGTGCTAGCCTCAGTCACAGGGCTGTACAGATCTTCTTTGAATAAAATTCTATTAAAAAATAGAAGACAAAGAGCAACATGATGTGTTCACGTACTCGAATTTGTTCACCAACTCGAGTATTCATCTCGTAGTAGCTAATTGTTGCCCAATGTTCGGGTTGAACGCATTGAACCTGAAAAACGTCGAGGATCTTTCTGGGAAATCTTCTATAAATGATCTCAGTTGACTTTTATCGGTTCTTGTTTGAGTTTTTTCAACTCTGAGGACAAGAAAATGTATTCTCATCAAGACACCATTGCTAGAAAAAAAGCTTCTAAAAAATACGTGGGGACGTTCAACGTGGGAATAGCAGCTAGACATTCCAGAATGGCCTTATTAGTCGCAATGACTACAGCAAAGTGGTTAGAAAAACCGGTCACTCGAAGAGAATAAGTTTTTAGAGAAATACCTGTCTCATAGGAACGACCAACAAGTATCACACAAAGTTTCCAAGTCATTAACTTACCGCTACTGTTGGTACACTTGGTGAGAAATTGTAATTGTCGGCATCGTCCACGTGCATTTGATTGAATTGGGAATGGCTGGAATCAGAGTTTTCAATTTGGAGAGTAATTCTGTACGCTTGTTCTTGAAAATGGATGATGGATAAAGCTTTGGGGCTTTAATCAATCCCGTCAGAGAGACGTCCCCACGCATTCGACTTCCATTCATAATCGTAGTGGCGGATTGGATGTGTATGTGGCCTATACAATGGCTTGCGGTAGCCAGCCGATGCACAAGTTAGTACTTTTTATCCTCCCAGACGAGACTGATATCAAGTAATCGACCCCGGAGAGATGAAAGGATAGGTAAGCTCAAGCGGCATCGATCTGGGATTCGATCCCGTGGCCATGCGGTTTTGATAGTGCGCCACCTGCCAGTACAACCCTCCACCCCATTCCTGAAGGTTATTTTCATAAGTGAAGGCATCTCCGAGCTTAAATCTGGTCGAGGTCGACGACAGCATGGCAGTCCAGCTTTATACCACTTAACGGCTTATGCCTTGGAAATGATGATATCATCTACATCTTCAGTTCAGAGAGCTCAATCGGAGACGAGATTGTCGACCAGGTGATAGTGCAGTCAGTTTTTCTTGCTGGCTTCAGAAAAGTAGGCACAATGGCTAGTAGACCTTTTTTACCTTCTTTGAATCTGATCGATTTGCCTTGAAGGACCTTTACCGAGAAAAAGAGAAAAGAACGCACAGTGTCTTCTCTTTCTTCTTTTTGAATGAAGAATTGTTCATGTTATTAGAGCTGTGGGCCTCTTTCCGGAAGGATATTAATGAAGAATCGTTGAAGAGCAGGAAAGTCGATGGGAAGTCGGAAGCAAAATCGTGGTCTGCAGTGACACGGCTTGGTAGGGACTTAACCTATTTACGCTCAGAGACGGACATTGCGGAAGTTCGTACGGAAGCATACCACTCCTTGAGGGTATGCTTCCGCACCGACTTCCGCATTTTTCTACTCTGAGCAATTGTTCTCGAGAGCGCCGCAAAAGCAAAGTATGCACCTAATCGTTGCCATTTCGGGACAGTTTTTCAGATTCATTTCATGACAAGGGATCGGCCTGTACCAGCAGTAAAATCCTAAGAAAAAGATCATGCCACTCAAGAATCGGACGAGATTGTAATGAGGACATAACTGGACATTCGGCAAAGTTTCGTGTCCACACCATGAGGGGATGTCTGAATATCTACCAAAACTACTCGACTTCGTGAGACTTCGATTTAGAAATGCCTTTCCAGACGGATCGACAAAACGTTTCCTGAAGGTTTGACAGTGTATTCATTGGGAACATGGAGATGTTCGTGGGTGGGTACATATTTGTAGCCAAGACCACTATCTTCCTCTGGAGTAGGTCCAAAGTTAGCTTGAAGAGGATCTTCGCGACTGAACTGTATGACTACATTTTTTGAATGATAGCACTCTTTTTGCGAAGATAATTTTTGATCCGGTGACGTTTCGAGAGAGGTTTCTGAAGCGATTTGCTCAAACTGCGGCTCAGACATGCGGCCTTCTACTCATGAAGTTATTCTGCCGCAGACACCATAACATTCCACATGGAAAGTCGAAAGTTCGTTAGGAATCTTGATTCCATTGTTTTCCTCTGCCATCGTATTCACAACGACAGAAAGAAAGTGTCGGAACTATGCGTACGTGGGGGTGAACTGTTAGTAGAACCAAATGATCTGAGCGTTTCGTCGTCGGTCTTTCGAGGTCGTCTTTTTCGTCGAGGACTATTTCTTCTGTGCTATTCACGACTATCGAAAACCAGTAGAGGAGCTACCAAGATGTCAATTATCGTTTGAAAGTCAGTAGCATTGTGAATAATAAGAAAAATCCTGGTCTCTCCCCTCCGACATTAACTCCTCCCTGAATCTTTAAGACAATTTGACGGTGCCAAGGGTAAAAAACGATATTTACTAAGCTCACTTGAATAGTCCAGCGATTTCCACATTCTGCGGCATTGACGATCCGGATGCCTCCATAGCTTGCATTCGTCGAATTCCTGGTGGGATGGAAGCCGGTGGCAATTCTGAATGCCTACAATAGGACTGATAAAGTTACTGGTCTGTAACAGGCCAAAGTAGTTGGTGTCACCTTGGAACCAGCACCGGAGGCAGAACACCATCGCTTTCGATGCGGCGGTAGTGATAAGGGTTTATGCAGATCTCTTTCTGGCCAGAGTCATAGCAGTACCTGCAATTAAGGATCTACCAATCATTTTATCCATTAAAAGGGTAAAGGGGAAGTTTCTGGCGTTGATCAATCCCGTCTGAGGGATGCGCCTCGCAATCGACTTCCATTCAGAATCGTAGTGGCGTAATGAGTGCGTATGTGGCTTATATAATATATACAATGACTTACGGTGGCCAGCCGATGTACAAGTCACTGCTTTTAGCCTTCCAGACGAGTCTGGTACCAATTAACCGATTTAGGAGGGATGGAAGGCTTGGTTGGCCTAGGTGGATATCGATCTGGGGTTCAAACCCATGACCATGCGTGTGTGAAGTGCGCCACTTGCCACTACACCACCTCCGCCCATTTTTTCCATTATCTGGGAAAATAGCTACGTCAGCTTTTCGCGGATTCCACGATACAGACTCTGCCATGGGCTGGCTGTGGCGGAACTATCAACTCCCTTCCCCCCGCCAGGGAGTTGATAGTTCCGGGCATGGCCTTACCAACTAGAATCAAGTTGTTGGTTTGGCTGTCCTACGAAGTTAATTGTCTCACTGTGCAGTAACCCATTCTGAACTCTCTACTGTCACTTTACATGCACCACTGACCAAAAATGAAGTGGAGCTTACCGGCAGCTATCTATAGCCTTCAGTTCGTGGTGTGACTGCAAATCAGGCCATCGATAAACTCGGCAATAGATGACGTGCGGTAGAGCCTGAAACTCAAGACAGTTATTCTCTTACTGAACAGTGCCTAATGAAAAGTAGACACAGAAAATGAGCTTTGATCCTTTCTAACTTTCCGTGCACGTTAGGCTCAAAGGGGTAATCTCCAGGAGGCTGTCTATCAGATTTTAAATGGGTAGCTTCGACTTATAGAGTCGTCAACTGTTTTCAAGGGCTAACAATAAGAACAAGGTGATGACAGCCAGTTCATATTATTAGAAGGCAAATCTGATTACTTCAAAAATTTCTATGTTGTTCTTCGGCGACATTGACTCTTTTTTTGGTTTCAAAAGAGGAGTCGATGGTTCGATTCCAAGGACGGCTGCTAAGGTTGACGAGAGTTTGGAGGCGGTGCGTTGAATCCACTTTACTTTTTGGAAAAGGCTTCCACCTACACAGGACGTCTTTCCCAACAGATCCTCAGGGGCTGTTAAATGGTAACGTAGGGCAACCTGGAGGGGTGAAACACTCCGAAATATTGATGGAGTCGTAAATGGAGACTGAGCTTTCGCTCCAGCGGTCCTACTACCGCTAGAAACCACATACTGTTCAGGATAAACGATGTGCATGTAATGAATAAGTTTATGGTGGATGTGATGGTCAGGCTGATCGTGAAACGATCTAGAGCGCTTGGTGGAAAAACGAAAGGCTTCATTGATTTGGATGTGGTGTCCTGACCAATAGTCTTCCATCCCGCTTAGCGCTACGCTACGTTCGGCTTGGTACCGGTCGTTTTTACTTATTTTAAGATTCCTTCCTCTTCCTAATAAAGCACTAATCTCTACGTTTGATATGTACTACTGGATAGTATCTGCTGCTTTCAATGTAATACGCATATTTAGTAGGTATCCAATAAAACCTTTTGTTTTGCATCCTGTAGGGACTACTGCACAGCCATCGCTTCACAATATATTTTTTTCGAACGTGCAATTTGTGATTGCCACTTCGAATGCATGGTTTCTGCTTGATTCTGGGCATGGTCAAGGTTTTGATGTCAGAATTTAAATCAGTTCTTACTAAAACATAAAAGTGAATTCCCTTGATCAGCTATTTAGAACTGACTAATCAGTACCTTTGCAGGGAGATGATAACCTCGGCTAGCAACTGGTTAGTCATTCATCAGGCGGAAACTCAATCAGTCCCAGGTCAGGAATTCATCGAGAAACTTCTCTCAAGGAGCATGTGCATCGGCACCGTCCGAGATGCTCATGGCACGGCCACAGCTATGACAAACAGAACATGTTGGCGGGAGTACCTGTTTCCTTCCCTCACTGGTTCAGGGATCGCTCCAATCACTGGGAGTATAGGTGGTCTGAGACATTACCGCCCACTTCCTCGGCAACTCCGCCTCCGAGCGCTACTCTTGTAATATCTGGGCAACGAGTTATGGGTGAGTAGTTCACAGTCAAAGACAAAAAATGCGTTGAATTATTGGTAAGCAATTCGATAAATAATTTTTTCAGTGATAACTGTTTCATTATAGGATATTATTCTCTGAGGATATTATTCTTTGAACGCCTTCATACTACCCCACAATGTACAGATCGGAGTTCCAATTTTTCTTGCTACGAAGGCGACGTTCTCAAGGTAAATTAGAGCATTCAAGTGGTTGAACAGTTTGTCAATTGGCCAACGGCCGAGATAACAAATGCCGTCGAGGTCGTCGTGGTCAACCCATACAGCGCAATGAACGGCGTTCCGTTCCTTGAGCAGAATCGATTCCGATGCCCAAACGAACCTGCTCACTTCAATTTATTCTTTCCAGTTTTTGAGGGACGTTGCTATAGCTTTCAGTAGGAATTTTCGTTACTGAGCAACCCGTTGCCCTTCTGGGTGGTTCAATTCATTCGTCACGAACGCTCCTCGGTTGTTTCCCATCCTTGACCCACTCTGAATTCCCACTCTACCTTCCACAAACTCTACTATCGCATTTATTTATAAATTTTAAGTATAGTTCCTATGTTTCTGACATTTTCCTCATTTTATTCAAGTAGAACTTCAGTAGTAATTCAGGTGGGACCATACTCGGCTTACGTTTCGATGTTATTACCTTCCTGATTGTCAGCCTCTTTAGCCAGATGAGATATTACTGAAACCAGAAGCTTCTGAAGTCCCTGGGAGGCTTTAGGTCACCACACCGCTGCGTTTTCTCGAAACCCAATAAAGTAAGAAAGAAAAAGTGCCATTCAATTAAAACTTCAAGTACTGAGGTAATCGATATGAACTGTCTTGCCTTGCGATGTGATATTTGTAGACGACCGTCAAGTGAACGGGGTATCGTCACACATTCAGTGGGCTGCTCTCCTTTGCACTGAAATTTCGACAATGAGGAATTTATACCTTATTAGCTCACATTAAATTTTATATAATTATTATGTGAAATTATAGATAAATAAATTATATGTATGTAATAAATATTTGGGGGATATTAAATTTTCGGGGCTTGAAAAATGTTATTCGAGGTGTAGGAAAGTATTTTGAACTCTAGGACCACTATTTTTTTTCATTTGAAAATTTTGTTCCCCCGAGAATTTCTCGACTATCTGCCGTAACTATTTCTTGAAAACTTAAACTGGAAAAGTCAAAGCTAGATCTGCCTACCCAAAGATTTTGCATGACACTATACTGCACGGCAGAGGTGGTGTAGTGAAAGCGGTGCACTATCACAGACGCATGACCACGAGTTCGAGTCCCGCATCAATATCCGCCTAGACCAGAGAAGCCTTCCATACCTCCGGGTCGGTTAGCTGGTAGCAGGTCCTCATGGGAGGATGAAAGCACTGACTTGTATCGGCCGGCCTTCGCAAGTCATTGTGTAGGCCTCAAACGCATTTGGTATGCCACAGCGATTCTGAATGGGATTCGAATGCGGGGCACATCTCTTGACGGGATTGATTTACTCCGAAAGACTTTATCTTCTATCTTTCAAGGATCCTATAGCATGTCGATTTCTTATACATTTCCTTATGGTTCTAGCTGTTCCTCATGCAGCAGAGGCATCGAAAGCTGTAAACTCCGGTGCTACTTTGTTCTGGCCATAGAAGCAGCTAAACGGCAGCACAGCTGATGAGGGAACTGATTATTTCTCGATTCACATTGTCGTTTTTGCATTGCTCAGAACACCTTGCCACCTTAGAAGATGGATTACGAGTTTCAATTTGATCACTTGCTTTTCTCCCCTTTCTCCCCGGTGATGAAGCTTTCGCCAACTTTTATTGTACTACTACCTACCTCATTGAGGTATCGGAGGATTCCTTGAATGGATAAAACTGTTAGTTGGCGTGATCACGTTGAAACCCTCAACTTTCGTTTTCATTGAAACGAAGATAGGAATGAGTTGCTTAATTCAGTCGATCTGTTCGGTATAAGCCCAGATTTCAGCCTCACTCAAAAAGGCCTGAGGATTCACATGATGGATTCTAGGCCAACTATATGCTTGATTGTGAGGCCAGCAGAGAAGAATTTACTGCATTTAGTAGGAAATGTTCAGTTCAGTATAGAAAGGGTACTGTAGTGTGAAGTTCCCCAACCCCAGTCAAAGATTACTGCCGGATTCGTGGGGTTCTATGCTATCAATGAGGGAATAGCTCAAAAGGCGCAGTTTAAAGAAGGTACTGGATTCAATATCGAACAAAAATCCTACCGTAATCCCCCAGTACTGGCGTAATACTGGTTCATTTAGAAAAATATTAAGTGTTAGTTGCGTAAAGCGTAGTAGTAGTACGAAGTATTAGTAGTAGTACGAAGGATTACGGTAAGAATTAGGATTCGATCTAAACTTTTGTCTACTTCTACTTTCAGTAACTCGACGCCATCGATGCGACCACATCGATCAATAATCCCGGAGAACGTGTTGTTTATTTTGATTGTTGTATAATGATGTAAACGACGGCGGTTTCGGTGAAATATTGGGTTGCTGGGAATAAACTATGCAGAAATATCATTATGATGCTGGACAATCTACGACTGTAGCCGCTATCATGGGCACTGCTGATGTCTTTGCAACTTTGTCCCCGAGGTTTCGAGGCCTCAGGATGGCATGTGATGCGCTGTTTACCGGTACAAGTTGCTCCTCTCTGATTCTCACTCAATCAAGACTTCTCCTCTCATCGAGTCAAAGTCGTTCCGCTAGAGGGGTCATCATCCTTTCTACTTTTCTCCGTTTTTTCTTTTTTCTGTCATCTCTTAAAGGTATATTCAGATTACGTCAGGTTTCCTAGTAATAGTCCGAATTCAATGCATGAAAGGTGCTCGCTATAAAAAGACTTCTGAGCAGGTTTTCATGATGTGAATTCCTCCTACCTACCTTTAGGGGACAAATGTTCGCCGTAATTCAATATCATACATGTGCTACTACTACTACAAATGCTACCATTAATCATCCCATTCCACGATTATTAGTAGTTCGAAATGGTAGTGGTGGGTTACGGTATGAACTTGATGGCGCTGAACTTTGATTAGTTTCAGTGAGAAAAGTGCCATCATTGTCCATTGCAAGCAGAAGTCGTGTGTGTGTGGTTGTATGGCGGTGTGTGTGCCAGTGTATGTGCGTGGCAGTGAATGTGTGTGTTTGTCTTTTGGTATGTACTGTTTGTGTTAGTGTGCATGCCTGGGTCTGTGTTCTGTGCGGTATCTATCTGCGCCTGTGTGTGTCTGTCGTTTTGTCTATCTGTCTGTCTGTCTGTCTGTCTGTCTGTCTGTCTGTCTGTCTGTCTGTCTGTCTGTCTGTCTGTCTGTCTGTCTGTCTGTCTGTCTGTCTGTCTGTCTGTCTGTCTGTCTGTCTGTCTGTCTGTCTGTCTGTCTGTCTGTCTGTCTGTCTGTCTGTCTGTCTGTCTGTCTGTCTGTCTGTCTGTCTGTCTGTCTGTCTGTCTGTCTGTCTGTCTGTCTGTCTGTCTGTCTGTCTGTCTGTCTGTCTGTCTGTCTGTCTGTCTGTCTGTCTGTCTGTCTGTCTGTCTGTCTGTCTGTCTGTCTGTCTGTCTGTCTGTCTGTCTGTCTGTCTGTCTGTCTGTCTGTCTGTCTGTCTGTCTGTCTGTCTGTCTGTCTGTCTGTCTGTCTGTCTGTCTGTCTGTCTGTCTGTCTGTCTGTCTGTCTGTCTGTCTGTCTGTCTGTCGGTCTGTCTGTCTGTCTGTCTGTCTGTCTGTCTGTCTGTCTGTCTGTCTGTCTGTCTGTCTGTCTGTCTGTCTTTCTGTCTGTCTGTGTGTCTGTCTGTGTGTCTGTCTGTTTGTCTGTCTGTTGTCTCTGAGGGAGTAAATTCTGAGCCCTGCAAATGCAACTCTGTGTGTTTGCCTGTCTGTACCTGGGAGTATGCTCGAACCTATGCGTCTCTATGTTTGCCTCTGTGTCCGTGCGATTGTCTGTAAGCGTTTGTATGTGTATGCACGAGTATGTGTGTAAATGAATGTCCGTTTTGTGTCTCCCACACAGACATGAACCCATGCCACATAAAACCCATGCATGAACACGCACAAAGACACACGCAGGCATATATTTACAAGCAGGGGGACACAAACCACGCAAAACACGTATACAAAGACACGAGCACACACCCAAATATTCCACTTACACCCTCAGACAGATACCCACAAAGACGCAATCAAACACATACACGCACATACATACACACACAAAGACCTAACCACAAAGATACACAAGAGCGATGATGTCATCACAAACATGCACAGTCACATACAGACGTTCCTGTATGTATGTGTATGTTTGTGTCTGTCTTTCTGTCTATCGTTCCGTCTTCCTTGAGTGTCGAAGTTTGTCTGACTGTTAGTATGTCAGTGCCTTCGTCCTGTCCCTGTGTGTGTGTTTGTGTGTGTATGTGTGTATTCTGTGTCTTGGTGTTATGATTGTTACATGTTATTGTCAAGCGGTAACAGAACCAAATTACACTAATCCAAGTGTCCATTTTCCAAAACAAACATAGCAAAATAGTAGAATCGGCGCAGTCGGATAGGATAGTTCTAGAATTTGAGCAACTATGAGGATTGGAATCTTCTGTATCTTCCTGTATGATTGTCTGTGTGTCTGTGTCTATGTATTGACAGTGGGTGACTTTGTGTCTGTGAGTGTATTTCCATGTGTGGGTCTAAACCTGGGTGTGTGCTCTCTGTGAGTGTGTACTCCTTGTTTGTGTATCTCTGCGTACTGGTCTGTGTATCTCTGCGTAGTGTATGTGTATGTGTGTATGTGTGTGGCGTGTGTATATGTATTAGGCTGATGCATAATTATTGCGGATTTTTTCGCGGCTTTTTTTCTCCCGATAGAATTTGGATATTGAGTTCGGGTTTTTTCTAGGAATGATCTACTTGATTTCCCCTACATAAATATACCTAAAAAACCATCCGCATATTCGCGCAATTATGCTCTACTTTTTCGAGAAAAGTTGGAAGGTGGCACACTCATTCCGCGATCCCAGTAACTCTTTTTTTGAACAAGTTTTTTTTAATGAAACGACAAAAATACTGAACGAAAATATGTTCAAATAATCATCCATGTTCGACTCTCGATAAATCTTGGCATAGTTTCGCATTAATTTTATAGGATTTTGTTAAAACCTGAGCCAAGATGGTAAACAACTTGTTTACCATCTTGGAATCAGGTTTTAACAAAATCTTATAAAACATGTTCAAATAATTACTTCGGAACTTATCCACCATTTCCGTCAAGCACTGCTTCCCATTGGCTAGATAGTCGGATTCCAAAAGCGAAGAACTTTTGATCCTTGGGGGCCATCCACGTCTTGACATCGGCCATCAAATCATTCAAATCCACGTAAGTCCTATTCCCCAGCCGTTTTTACAGCGAACGGTTGACGAGATAATCCATAGCAGTTTCAGCTGGTGAATATGGCAGATTTAGAAGCAGATCCCATTTTTTGGTTGGCTTTGGCTGGTTGTTCCATCGCCGAAAAGTTGCTGGGATCGCGGAATGACTGTAGCATCTTCCAACATTTTTCGAGAAAGTAGAGCATAATCGCGCGAATATGCGGGTGGTTTTCTAGGTACAATTTTGTAGAGGAAATCAAGTAGATCATTTCTAGAAAAAACCCGAACTCAATATTCTAATTCTATCGGGAGAAAAAAAGCCGCGAAAAAATCCGCAATAATTATGCATCAACCTAATATATAAATCTAATTCAAACTAAGTCAAAGAAGGAGTTTTGAGCTAACAATTCGGTTACTTGAGGGAATTCATGGAAAGGAAGGCGCAGTTACGACAAGTTCATAGCAGTCTTACAAAGACATCTGAAGTGAATTACCGGAAATAGGTCTGCAACCTGATCTGATATGAATCGATTCATAATTTCATAATTTTCTAGAATTCAGCCAACTTTTTTCTTACTATCAGTGAAAATTGATAATCTTATAATGTACACCAGAATGAAAGAATTTGAAAGGTGCTGGCTTTCACATTTACAACATTGGGAAAAGGGGTATCTGGTGTGACCAGAACTTCAGTGTAGTTTAGAAGAACGTTTGAATCAACCACTTTAGAATGAGTTTGTTCTCTTCTCCACAGAACTCCCATCCCCAGGAGATAATACTCTAAGGAGACTCTCGCAAATTTGGCGCGTTATGGGTGGAATTTCGGCTCTGACGGAATTGGTAAGCTGTACTTGTAAGCTTTGCAATAAAGCAACCTGTAAGCAGTCAATAAAACATATGGTTAAACCACAGGAGAACTCGGGGCAGGCAAAATGACGGGGCCAGCTCCAGTGAAAGGCCTTGCTAAGCTTTGTTCACGATACTGTCCGATCACCCTTCAAGGAGCAAACTAAACAAGTTTGACGTTAGGTCAAAAACTTTCAGTGTTCATCTGAGTTTGTTGACTATTTAAATCTACATGTGAGTAAATTCAGTGACTGTTATCGTGATAAATAACATATCAGAGTTGGGGGTTCTTTTATCACTCTGAAGTTATTGTGACACCCCTTAACATGGTGTGTCATCATTCGGTAGCAACGGATTCCTGTGTTACCTTTTTTCGCTTATAACTCTGTACCATTAAATAAAATTCACATCGTAAATTAAGGAGATAATCAGCATTTTCAACAGATTAAAGCTAAACGGAGCCGAAACAAACCTGCAATGCGAATTCCAGACTAGCTAGGGCTTCCTTGTTATGTTTGAGCAGTTTTTTCATAAGGTTATCAATTGCTTTTTTCGCCCAGTTTTCATCTTCGTCACCTAAAATGTCAATTTGTCACAGATTTAAAATAACTTGCATATTTTTCGAAAATCACTCTTAAGATTGAAATAGAAAATGTTTTATCTTAACTTTTTAAGCTCTAAATTCCATCTTTTAAGCTTTCAGTGAGAGGATTTTTGAAAACTTTCGACTACCTAAGCTGATCCTGATATCGGGTCAATTCTACTTCGAGGGCTTGTAGTTAGGGGAACCGGGACTGGGAGCTCTCACACAGAACCTCTTTTTGTGATTCTGTGTGAGAGCTAAGGCCTTCTCCCATTCTTGAGGAATTCCCTTACGACGAACATTTTGCACCTTGTCATAATTCAAGCTATTTAACTGATAACTATTGATACTTTTTCGTGTACAATATAATATCAAGAGATAGCTCTAGTAGATCCTTTTTGGGATGCCCATCCATCCCTTCCCACCCCCCCCCCCTCCAGAATCGTAGTGGCATGAATGCGTCTGTAGTCTACACATAATTGGCAGTGGTCAGACAATGTACAAGTCAGTGCTTTCATCCTCCAAAACAGGTCTGGCACCAATCAACCAGCCCAGAAGGAATGATTTGTATGGTTGACCGAGGCGGATACCTATCCGGAATTCAAACCCGCAATCATGCGTGTGGGGGATTACGCTACTTGCCACTACAGCACCTTGGCTTCTAGAATTATGTGCATACATAAAAGATAATAAAATTGATATAATGCGAATACACCCTAAAGTTCCATAGATAAGAGCGGTTTATTTTACCGGTGAAAAATGAAATGGAATGAAATTGAAATTGAATGCAGTCACCCCTCTAACTTGATGGATGGATAAATAAAAATCGGAGAAGAAGGTTAGAAGAAGCTCCGCCCCTCAACTCTAAACCCCGCCCACTTAATAAACAATCCATATAGAAAATAGCGATCCGTTAAAATCGCTATTTTTCTATATGAACTGTTTATTAAGTGGGCGGGGTTTAGAGTTGGGGGCGGAGCTTCTTCTTAAAATCTTCTTCGAAGTTTAATTTATCCATCCATCAAGTTAGAAGGTGACTGCATTCAATTTCAATTTCATTCCAATTCATTTTTCACCGGTAAAATAAACCGCTCTTATCTATGGAACTTTAGGGTAAATGTTTAGCAACACTTGCACGTAGTAATTATACGAATTATAACTGTAATGTAATAATATTACTATAGTGCTAACAGAAATATTTAATAATATGCAATAATATAAATGATTGTAATAATGATTTTAAAAATAATTCGAGTCTTCCTCAAAAGTCAATAAGGGAAAGTGACTAATTACCTTGTTTCCATCCCAAGTGCTTCATTATACCGTCAAATTTCGTTTGTATACTCATCGTTGCACTGTTTATTGTTACATAAGGTCAGTGTAAAGCTTACTTCTGAAAATATAAGTGGTTCAAGATGATCCTCGCCAACAGATAGCAGTAAATAGTAATAATAATGGGTAGCAGAGAAGTAAGAGAGGTTTAGGAATTTAGAATCACTCAGTAATAGCCTCTTGAATTGCTGCGATTGATTAAATAAAAATGTTACTGGGCCACATTGTAAAACTTAGTGGAATTGTTTTGGATTGAGAGTAGTAATATTGAGATCTGGTAGATTTGTAATAAAAGAATGAAAAATGAAGGAAATCTCAGTGAGAATAGACTATTCCAGAAGGTAACTGGGAATTTCGAAGAAGAAAAAAACCCACCCGAGTGGAACCTTTTTGGGATATTTTCTTATTGCACCAATGACTATTCCCTACCCATATGGGAATGTTCCTGATTGTGAAGGCTAGGTGATCGTAAGTCTCAGTACATTACGATCGATATCTGTTACCTAATCGATATATAAAGATGGATGTGACCGGCGTGACGACAGTTGATAAGCACGAAATGAAGAACGGAACGGTCGGGTTTGCAATGGGTGCCGGTCGACTGGTGAGAGACAATGCAGGTGGGTGAGACACCCGAAGAGCGCCAAGGCACTTTGCGACTCACTGGAGCCATCATCATTTCGTAGCTCATCGAACAGATGTGAATGTGAAACGCCAAAGGAGTGCGATTTCGTGAAGCGTGCAGAAATGCGTCCTTCCCGGACAAACGAAGTGCAGGTCATTCAGGAATTTTGATTGGCCAAAGTCGGGGGTTACCTGGCAGACTTCTCTTGAACGCTGAACATAGCATTCGTCTTCATATCAAATGAAGGCCCATGCTAACCCCGCGGGAACGAACCTCAGGGATACTGTGGGGGTCTTTTCTACTACCTACGTTACTGTATAGGAATGTTACAGTGGGAAGGATGAAGGAGTATGAGTCTTCTCGGTTATCAGCTTACCTATCTTCTCTCTACCTCTAACACTGAACCACCACTTCGGCTGCTTTATTTTCAAGGTGAGCAGCTGAAAAGATGAAACTCAATTCTCACAGTTATCTAGACCAACTACCCATCCAAACGCCACCACGATCCAGAGTGAAAGTCGGACGAGAAGGCGCATTCCTAACCGGGACTGATAAAAGCCGACAACTACTACTCTTCATCCTTTACGCCCAAATCTCTTATTTATGCAACAGCTGGACTTTTTCGTCAACAATATATCTTTTGCTTTGTTTTCTCGCCAATAGTCATTTGTTGTCCTGTTCTAGTTGTCCTCGTTCCAATTTTTCTTCAGATGCTTTTTGAAGTTGATAAACGCAACATGAACTTGATAGTCAAGCTTCGAAGGAAATTTTTATTTGATAACATTGTCAGTGAATGTTTTGGAAGAAATCCCAGACATATCGAAGCTCAGAAGAACTTTGGTCCCTGTTACTCTACCGCAAACCCATATTTATTTTGCCACAGCCCACATTTCGAATGTCTCACAGGGAGGGCGAGTTGTGAGGAAGCCTTGGACTCGGACCGAACTCGAACACGCCTCGTACTTGTGCTTTTCGGATACCGTGCCCTTTACCCCACCACGGGTATGGGTACATACATGCGTCTGAGGATGCACGCGGTAAACTGCGCGGCGGAATTCATGGCGATCGGAACGACTTTAGCGCCTATCATTGGGGCCCAAATTTGAAGTAAAGTAGTTAAGCAGGATCAGCTGGCCCTACTACAGGTTTAACCAACTTCCCCCTCCCTCTACACCATAGGTCCCCTGAACAGGCATCGGGCATGGTCAACACCAATTCAAATAGTGAGTAACTAATCAACACAAATATCCTTTGATGTTGGTTTGTCTTTAGAAAACTTTTGTGTGTACCTGATTTCTCAATATTTGAGGCTTGTTTGTCTTGGTATTACTGTAAGTAGTGCAATTGACTCAATTGACTTCGGTGTACTTCAGAGGTTCGGCATACCTCTCCTCACACTTCCTCCTCAATTTTCTTGCACAAAAGTAGCGGGCTTAGGACCAGATGAAGGTGATAAGTACTGGGCAATAGAATCGCGTTGTACATGGAATCTGGAAGAGTATCACTTTGCTCTGGGCAAGAGTTTTAGTGTTCCTCCTTGTTTGGTCCGTCAGACGATTCGTTTCATAAGTATTACTGGCAAAAAAAAATGATGAAAATTAGCAAAAATTGAAACTAAGGTTCAATAAAAATGGCGTCTTAGAGGCTTGCATAAGATTTCTTCAAACTTTGCTTTGCGTCGGAGAGAACATCCGTCTTGCTAAAGTTCAGCTTCAGGATAGCTTTACTGCTTTTTAAGACATGATGTTAGTAAAATGATGACTGTTTGACAAAGTGCTCATATCAGAATTCCAGTTCTCTCTATCCGCTCTTCCTCAACAAATTTCCTAGTCGGGAGCACAGGACATTCACTGAGAAAGTGGAAAGTGGGAGGAAGAACTCAAATTTTGAGCCGACTTCTTTGAACTGTACTGTCTGCAGCCATAAAATACCAAGCGCAGCCTGCGACAAGCGATCATGCTGACCAACGAGCGTAACGTCCTTAATCGGTGCTCTCGTAGATAAGAAAATACCGTTTGTATTGGTGAATCAAGCGCTTTTACACCGAATTAGCATACGTCTCAGGAAACCTCCAGTGCAGTTGCTTGATTCCCTCTTGAGTATGAACGTTTGGTGCCTGTTGCTCTTTGCCGAGACTCTCCTGTGTTGCCCCTTAAAGGCAGTGTTCACGAAAAAATTGTTTCGGAGATTTGCACATGGTTTGAATTCGAATCCCCCTCTGATACCATTTGTGCAGGAATTAGGTCGGAAAACAGCTGGATAGGGCACGATAAGGCCAGGAACTTTGGGGGACGGGATGCCTCCGCCCCTCGCTAGGCTGGCTACGGGTTCGAATTTTCTTTCACCACTTTCGCATTGGAGCGAAATTGGCGAAAAATCGATACGCAGGTTGGCAAATTGCCAGGAATGATCAGCTGGTCGACCGCCTCACACAGGGGCTAGTATTCGGCTGTTATTTCTATTATTCGCGTATCGTTTGTTTTTTTTTTTTTGTTATTAATTTTTTACGGTATCATTCTTTAACTTTTCTCGTAAGTTTATTGAAGATTTTAACATATTTTGTGTAGATTATTGCATGCAAATGTTTTTTTTTTATTTCAGAAACTCCGTTAATTTCGATGTATTGTCTGTATTGCGGACATTGCGTCGCGTTCGTGCATTTTCGCGCGAACACTCCCTAACCGTCGTTTTTTCAATGTGAAATACGTCCAACCCCCTTTCCAGCTCTTTTTTTGACCCTTTGCGATTATTTTTGTTCATCGTTTTTTGCGCTTGTTTCGTTGTTATCGCTTCATTCTAGAGTAGTCCTATCAATTCCCGTCAAAAAAGGGTACCCTAACTTTTTTCTAAACACTGCCTTTAAGTACGCGTCCACCTTACCTAAGTGAGGCTCGTTTGTTCCTTGTTCTCTTCTGTAGCCATCATCAGAAAGGGAGACAATTCAGCAATGATATGCTGGTTTATACAACAAAAAGGAGCTCCTATTGTAACGTACACGAATCCTTTCCATTTTCTAGCCCCACCATTTGGGATTTTGCTTTTCACTGAATTCCCAAAGGCGAAAAAGACGTTTAAATAATAATAGAATGCATTTTACATACTTATTTATCATGTTGTCGCTCCATCATTTCATATTTCCATTTTCTTATTTCCACTAGCTCAGAAATAGAATCTTCAATAAAATTTTATTCACTAAATCCTTTTTTGCATGTGTCATATTAGATTATTCATTTTGTTTCCTTGGCCTGTCCTATTCTCCCCGGAAAAGGCGGAATCAATAGAAAAGATAGAGAATAAGCAGAGTTGGGTCAAAGCCACGTAGCGCTGCTACTCGACTTTTGTAATGTGCAATGATCGAATCGCATGGACGATACCAAGGCCTTGGCTGTCCAAGTCATCTTCCCCCATAAGCCGGTTAAAGCTTTTCCAAGCTTTCTGAAAGCACGGCTCATGGTAATTCTGTTGTTCCTGGCCTAAGTGAAATAAAGGGAGTTATGGTGCAGAATAGTCTCAGAAAAACCTGAGAAAATGCAAAAATTGAAGGATTTTAAGGAAATCTCTTCAAAAAAATCGCAAGAAACGGGTTTGTACGAGTTCATGTGTCTGGAATCGTCTGGGTGTTGTGTTTAATGTGAATCGTGCCTTTAAAGAATTAAGGTACAGGCCTAAACGCTTGCACCTCCCCACCTTTGAGATTTTGTCGAAGCCAAATATACTTCAAACTTGCGAGTGGAATTGAGAGTGCGTAGCACACTCTCAACACGGTAGTCGTTGTCGGAAAAAAGTCCTGGGATTGCTGGTAGTGTTCAGTCTGTTCCGCCTGCTTTTGATATAAATCAATCCTTCTTCATTGAGTTCTCGGCATTATATGTCGGCCACGTTTGAAATGTTTGGCGAAAGGATAGCAAAGATTACATCTAACCTCTTTTCATAGAAGATGTAAACAACCTCTTTTTTGTCTCATTTTTTTCGAAAGTTATGCGTTATCAATAAAATTGCCATCATACCGCTAGCCTATGTGTCAATCAGGGCTAGGTATACCATTGTGAGGAATGGCTCTGTTGATACATTTTTCATACCCTCCCATTGTCTTCAACTCCTTCCTCATCCTCCGAAATTTGACCCATTTCCTTTTCCATTAAACTCACACCGATTTCTAAGAGAATGTGCTGATCAAGTTGAGGGATTCACAAAAAGTCGTTAGAATTCGATAAAAAATAACCTGAAAATAAACGAAAATTGCCAGTTCGAATGAATTTCAGTCAGTATTCTCGAAGATTTTTTCATTATTTTGTGAGAGTGACCCTCAGTCACCCTGCTCCCAAATTCTGGATGAGCAAGTACGATCCCTCCGCTAGACATTCTATCATACGCGACCATTCAAAGAAGTTCCTTGATGTTCATGACCTTCGATGAGGAATCCTCGCAAATTGATGCCTTTCGATTCACCCCTTGACTAAGCGACTCGGGACACTTAGATAAGGGCTTTTTGAATAGTGAACTACTTCAGTAACTACTTAAATTCCTAGCAACCCATTCATATAATTATTTTCATGGAAGGGAAGAAGAGCTCAAAGCTTCTCCATGGCAACATGGCCTTCTTTCCACAGACATATACATAGTAATTCATCAAAGGTTTAGGAAGTCCGGTACCGTAGTTTTCTTTTAGCGCTTTCTTCTTCCTATCCGTCTGAATATGTTTGCTTTGAGGCGCCAACAAAAAGTTTATGCCCTCGAAAACATAAAACTTGCGATTGCCTCATTGAACAATGCAAACTTTCCGCTTCCAACGCTCGCATCCGGCGATCTGCGGGTACTCGTTCCGCTGTGATGTTCATCGACTAAGATTCCTCTTACTTCCTCGACTTGAAACTGGTACTCGAAGAGACCTTGTTACGATGAAAATAGATCGAAAGTTGTAGAAAACAACAACATCAAACACAAAACAACAAGCGTTGTGTCTAGTAATTTTGAGTACATCACCCTTTGCTTGATTCGATCCACTTGGTTTTACATAGCTGCAATTTTCTATTCTCTCGTACTGTAACCCAGTGACTTTGTGACATTTTCTGACAAATCACCATTTCCATTGAATTGTGTGTTTGCTCCTTTCTAATTTTTATACATTCACGCGTTATTCGTTAGGAATTCCCCATGCTTTTGAATGAATTCACGGAGGCTCTTCACATTCGGAATCGGCTGCAAAATTTTTTTTTCCAACTCGAAAGGACTCAAAATATTTCCTTCGTCATGGCTGCTAAAAGACCCGGTTAATCCTATCTGACTGCTGTCCGTTCACTGTGATCTCAAATTTATGAATTTATAGAAAAAACTTTCCGCTTTCCGTCACATATGAAGTTTTTTATTTTAATTTCAAAACTTGACCACATAGTAAGTTGTATCTCAGGTGGATCACTTTACACGTTCTTTTTATTGAAAATTTAACAATTTTAGTTTATGTTATGTGTGCAGCATAAGGATTAACAATGAGTTCTTTGATCGTTGAGCAAGTGCGCCTGTGGTTAGTGGTGTATCGAATGCGCATTTGGCCTGTACAATGAATTCCGGTGGTCAGACGATGTAGAAGTCAATGCTCTTATCTTCCCAGACGAGTATGGTATCAGTCAACCGATCCCGGATGGATGAAGGTTCGGTTGACCTAGGCGTATATCGCTTTGGGATTCGAATCCGGAATCATACATGGGTGATACTACGCCACTTGCCACTACACCACGTCCATCCATGTAATGTACCATTCCAAAAGTACTTATCTGTTCAAAATTGAGTTGTGCTCCACTTATATCTCTATTATAATTTATATCCCAATTTCAGTCCTCTTAGAAGTGGAGATTTATATGTCCAAATATGGTCAAAGTAACCTCTAATTTGAATCTGCTTTTCTATCAGAAGACATTTAGAAAACAATGTAACTTCGCGATTTGTTACATTTTTCTCTGGTCGACACGCTATTAGTCACTTCACTACGCTGAGTCACTTTTTTTACAAACATCGTGACTCCAGAATTCCACAGTGACGTTTCCTCTGTTTTTTTTTCTCCATCCCTATATTTCAGCACTATTCATTCGAAGTTCGAAACCTTTCCTTGTGTTTTCGTAATCATTCAACAAGAAGTACCGTACCTCTTCAGATTTTATCTTCAAGTGAAAAAATGGTAATCGTAGTAATAGTGGAAGTGGTGATATAATGATATGGTATACCCTAATTTTGGCTACCATTTTTCTCGAATCGGTTCGAGCTTAAATGCCTTAGCTGCGAAATTTTCGATTGAAAAGACTCCAATTGGAAATTGAGATTGAAAAAAGCGACATGACTTGATGGACAGTTTAAAGGCACATTTCACGATAGTTTTGTGGTACCGTTCTTAAGTGGGGAAGCGGACGTGTTGACGGGGAATAGTGCATCGTTGGCAAAGGAATCGAGAAAATCAGTATTCTCGCAGTTTTCGAGCCCTTATAATGTTTTTTTCTAGGCCGTTTTTCGATTTGATTGTGCCACATAGGGTATACGAGGGGCCACAGATTCTTCTCAAGGAGTGTCTCAGGAGCCGTTTTTATAGTGAGCTGTGCCTTTACATTCTTCAGAAGAGTTCGTAATCAAAAGAATCTTCGGTACTTCATCTTAGCCTGAAAAAAATCCACCCATCTTTGGTACATCTCTGTTCAATTTTTTGATCATGAAAAATCCTGTCCTATTCAGACGTCTGTTCGGGTATTTTTTATCGATTATTTCGTAAGCGTAAAATCCAAAATGAAAATCTCAAAGGAAATCGAAGTAATAAAGTTCTGCAGAGTATAGCCGATAGAAAATAGTTTCGAGTAGTATGTATGTCATGCAACTGGAAGTTTGGGTTTTCATGCAAAAAATCAGTATTCGAACTATGTGACTGTACTTACATATGATGCAGGGCATATAATTTATACTTTTTCTGAACAAATGATTTTTTTCTCTAGAATCCCGGCTATCCAATTAGGTTACTTGTGAACAATACAATAGGTTTTACCTATTCTTGAAAGTTTTGTGGTTTATTGGAAATAAGTAGATAGCTATCTGTGAAAAATTCGGCTCTTTTGCAAAATAACTGTGACTTGTTTTTCATTATTAAGAAGTTAGGATGTATAAATATAATTAAACGAAAATATCTGAATAAAAATCGGAACATTTTTAGAGTTTACAGAGCTTGAAACTTTGCCAGCAATAATTTCTCTGCACTCGTCGCACTGATACTTACACGCTTAACGACCTTGGGTGGTTTCAAAGGCCTTTGCTAAGCCCAGTTACAAATTCTAAGAAGAACGGATGAAATACCGAATGTAAATTGCAGGTGTCCTGAAGTCCGGTTGACCTAGTTTCTGTGTGGCCACCACTTTGGCGCCTTCTGACCCATTATTCAGCGAAATTCGTGCCTTTACGATGATTCATCAGGGCCTAAAAGTCGATTTGACTGTCAACATAATCGAGTTCACCAGGACTTTAGCAAATGCTTGATTGTTCCTAGACCTGTTTAGAAAAAAAAGCACTGGGGTTGACAGGAGCATTTAGCTAGTCGATGGCAGTTATTATGACGACCCTTGAAAACCATTACAATAAATTTCGATGGCATCCGGTTTGAGCCATGTCGTCGGTTTTTCTTTAGAAGCGGAGTCATTTGGGAGCCATTCGAGTCACATGTATCTCTCACGACTTTTGGCGGGCCTGCAACTATTCCTATAAGCGCACCTTTTCGCCTGTCCGCCCATCCTCACAATGTGTACTAGAAATGTCGTTTACAACAAATGGTCAGTGGTTTGGGTAATTTATTTATTTGTTGGGTATTGTTTAGTTGATTGTTATTATAATTTCATGAAATTCCAAGAATATTTTCATAAAATTGACTGAAATGCCCAATACTATAGCCCGTCGCTACGCTATGTCGACGAGGACAAAATTATGAAGTCAATTAGTAGATTAGGAAGTTAAATATAAAATAAATCCACAGTCTCAGATTGTTATAATCGTCTTTCCATCCCTGTGGATAATCTCCTGAGCAGTTCCACGGCCGTTCCCGATGGCTCCATACGAACAGGGCATAATCCTAAACTTCC
Source organism: Haemonchus contortus (assembly GCA_000469685.2). Lineage (NCBI taxonomy): Eukaryota > Metazoa > Nematoda > Chromadorea > Rhabditida > Trichostrongylidae > Haemonchus > Haemonchus contortus. The sequence goes on from LS997564.1 coordinate 6,817,012, forward strand.
TCTATCGACTTCCCATGATATACGATTTTTAGGCGAAGGCGTTTTTTATAAACAATAGGTCCGCATCCTTTTTTCGAAAATAAAAATTCCTCTGGTTTTATTAAAGTTGGTTAAGCTTGGGGAAATGGTGGCAGGCCCAGATCGTCTAGGCTCTCTTCGGTGTCATCGACATAGCAAGAGAGTGGCTTCGAGCTCTAGAAGGCATCGGTTTCACTTTCCAGGTCTTGTTCGCCATGGAAGTTTTCCTCTTCGCATGGGTCGATGTGGGAGGAGTAAACTCAAGGGAGCACGGTGGTTGGGGAAGAAGCTTTCGTTGGGATTCATGGTTGCCTACTAGTCCATCTTGACACATCGAACTGAGCGCTTTCCTCGAAACAATTCATGCGGTCCGATCTTCCCACTCGTTGGACTTTTTCTCATGCAACACAGAGTTCCTGTAAACTCACTTATGCTGTGAGCTGATTTTTTCCGTCGCCAATACGAAGGCTATTCCTTGGCCTTCCAAACTAACCCCATTGCAGCACTACTAAGTCAAGGAACCTCCTAAGAACCTAAATATATCCTAGCGGTTTGGAGTTTGACCAAGAGCAGAACTTGCAACAGATATGACGTTGGAGTGGAGGCATCTTGATGACATCTCTCTCCCGATAAATATTTCGTTACATTAACCACATTTTGGGAGGATGGCTAACCATCGGATTAAGCCGACCTTGAAGTTTAGGGCTGAGGGGGGCATAGCAGCGGATTTCGTGGTTTCGTTCGATTTTCACAGTTGAATCCTACAATTTCAGGGGAAGGGCATGTGATAGTGTTTGTACCAGCTTCAACCTCAACGCTTTTCAAAGCGTGAGGAAATGAAATACAAGATCTTGCAGGAATAGCTGGAAGAGGATGTCCACACTGGTCGACATGATCACTTCAGTTCTGGCTCCAGGAGCCCCATGGTTGAAGGTCATTTCCAAAATTTCCAAAACGAGCTTTACTACCCTTGTCGAGGTGTGAGCTACATAGTATGAAAAACTCCAGTAGTGGAATACCCTCTGAAGGCAGTAGACATGGCTGTCTGATGTGGGTGGGAATGGAAGTGGGGTGGTCGATAGTTCATCAGTAAGGAAAAAAGACAGGAAATCTGAAAAGACCCCGGGATTGAAGCTCCTCAGCTGATTAAGAGAGATGTACGAGAAGAACGAGAAGAACTGGATGTTCCAACAAGTTTCTACTTGTCGATATCTTATCGCAACCAGTAATATCACTTGTTTGACCCTGTTAATGTCGTCATTGCTGCGGCAGTAACAGGGCTTGTCAAGTCCAGTTATTTTTTAAGGAAAAGGTGGAACCCGCATTAGGAGGTGGGTACCCCATCAACCTCGCCCACCTCAGTCCACCGCCACGCCCCTTTTCGATCACTTTTTGCTGAGGCAACGACATAAGGGTCTACTTTGTCAGTGTATAGCTTTCTCATTGAACTTCCATCTAATTCATTCGACTAGTTGGGACTTCGAGGTTCCTTGTTTTTAATGGTCCACTTACGCTGTATCAACCTAACTAATGGCTCTGCTAATGCTACGGAGCTACTTTACTTTGGTTAAAGAAGTAAGGTCGACCAACATTTCCTGAGTAGTGTACAAATCGCTTCGAAACTAGATGTACCTGTCGTTAGCATTTTCACGAATTAGGCGTAGTCCATGTCAAGTAGGTGCAATTGCACGGATTCGCCATCACAGTAGTGTCCAATCCCTTAATTGGCGGAAATTTCGAATAATTACAACTGCCTTAATAACCTTATGTCTTTATTGCTTACTTAATTTTTTATTTCACGGAGACATGTAGTAAATCATAATAGAGTGGTCCCTATCATTTTTTTTCACGGCTGGCGTTTCAATTCCTGTTCCGTTTCTGTCGTTGCTCGACATGGTTTCAATTTTCTTTATTACCTTACCCATCAACTTTTACAGGAGCGTCAAACCTATGGGCGCTAATGATGACGACGCTAAGGAGAATCTTCTGCCCATCTCTATATCGAGTGAAAGCCTTCCAAAAGGTGAGTTTTTAGGGCTTATCAGGCAAAGGCTTCTAAAGATGGTATAGCTATCTTTTGTGTATAAGGCCTTTTCCTATCCTGACGGACGTTGGTCGAGGTTCCCTGAATTGAGGTTCAGGTTTTATAATTGAGAAAGTGCATGGTAGTATTCTTAACTGTTTGTGAGGGCATTGCTTGATGTCTACTACGTTAATATTTTCTCCCTTATAGAAACCCTCAGCCACATACTGAACTCACCCCATTCCCTATCCGAAGAGTTATCGGAAATGTGTGTTTATGTGAACGTTTACAAACGTTTCACGCTACCCGAATTCGTTGTTTTTGAAGAGTGCAATTTTCACCCTATATGTTAACCACTTCTAGTTTAGAACTCCAAGAAAATAAGGTGAGATTCGTTGCGTTCAAAAGTTAGGGGTGTAGCGCAGCTGAGTCTGGGTCCCAGTATGAGGTTGGCCCAGACCAGTCAGTCTCCCATATAAGACTAGTGCATTCTTTTCATGTCGTTTGGCGGTAATGCGAACCCGTAGAAAAGCTAATACTTTGATGCGAATATGTTCTCTAGTATGCAAGATATTTAAACCTATTCGAATAGATAAGATCAAGTCTGAACATTCTTATCATATAAACGTGCTTGAGAAGAATTGCGAGAAATGACTTCTGTTCAGAGGGAAGCGATCGTCGGGACCTTCTCTTCAAAGCCTATGTTATAATTACAATGACATGGTTGTGGACTGGTTACACTCTTACTGTCCGGTATACTAGAACGGCTGTGCCAAAGGATGAGGTGACTTTTTTGAATCTCAGTTATTAAAATTTTCTCTCAGTGAGGATCTCCCTAACTTTCTGATGAACTATTTTTCACTTCTTTAAGTTGGCCGCGTTTACTTATTAGTACCTTCCAAACCAGAAATAAGAATTCAATCTGAAACTGCACCGAATCCGGATGGAATACTCTAAGGAGACCCGCATTTTGACTGTGGATAATCCTTAAACTTTATCCCGTTTATAATCGTAGTCGCCCATAAAGAGACGGTTTTTTTTTTGCAAATCATTGGAAGATGTTCAAGAGGTTTATGCGTATCACTAGTTACCTGTTTTCGCAGGTCTTCTATTTACTTGTAATTCCTCAGACTAGCGACCATACTTATCTTTCATTTGTTTACAGTTGTATGCTGCCAGTACTGTGGTACTCATGTCGGAAATTGTGAAAGGTATAATTTCGCTGCTGATGTTGTATAAGGAGAGTCATTATAAATACCACGATTTTGCACAGGTAATGAGCTCATAATTCTTCTTCTTTTTTGCAATATTATCTTAAATCCCCCTCAGGTGATCCTCGGAAGGTGTTTTTTAGACTTTCCAATCGGAAGGAGCGCGAACATTTGAAGCGCTTTTGGAAAGCGTGTCGCGAATGGTAAACCGAAGTTTTGCTTGCCGGTTGCTGTTTCCCCTCGTTTTGACACCGCTTTCAAACTAGGGTCCTACCGTCGGCTAGATCACAACCTCTATAGTTTCGTCCAATGTTGAAAAGAAGCTGATTCGCTGCTGATGCGGTCGACCAATTTACTTATTCGCCAGGTTCGATGGGGGCCGAATTAAGGGAGTACGGGGTATGTGTCCCAGTGGGGTTGGCGGAGCACCCAACAGTCAGCTTTCCCAATTCCATCCAAATAAACGAGAATTATCTTCTGAGCCTGTTAAGTTATTCTGGCGTTATTGACATTCCCTCCTCATTTGTGGAAGTTTATGTGTTGCTAGTTATCGTCTGTGCTTTCAGTTTGCTCCTGAGAGTGTGCTGTATTTTCTATCGTTTTTTTTCACTGTCCGAGTTGTTCCTTCAGTGTATTCGAAAGTACTACTTGGACGCACCCCGAGAGCTGTTCAAAATGAGCGTGCCATCAATCGCGTATGCTTTTCAAAATAATCTCGACTTCATTGCCCTTTCCCATCTTGATGCTGGGTTGTACCAGGTATGGGTTTTAGTTTCTGAAGTTCTGAACAACATTTCTCTCATAGTATCTAATTGAGGTCACCACACAGCTGAAAGTTTTCACTACTGCCATTTTTATGATGCTGTTTCTCGGAAGAAGATTTTCCCGAACGAGATGGGCCGCTATTCTGCTTCTTTTCTTCGGCGTCGCCGCCGTTCAGGTGACTGATATTTCGACGAAAAGCATTTTTAAAGTGGTTTGCTAATTCCTCACATCTCTCAACCAATTTCCTTTCCAGCTCAACAATGCTCAGGATACTAATCAGGAGAAAAAAGGAAATTATTTCATAGGAATTTCAGCGGTTCTGGCCACATGCGTCACAGCTGGGTTTGCCGGTTAGTCCCATTCCAGCAACGAATTTCGCATTCATTTTCATTTGATTGGCATTGGCTGTTCTGAATATTCACATTAAATTAAATCGAAAATGCGGTGTGGCAATTCGTAGTCTTCAAAATTAACTTTCCATTCTAAACGATTCGGTTAAATCTTGAATGCCCTGATAAGCTGTAAAAGCAGTTTCCGAGATTCTTTTTTATTTCGCGATGTTAAGATGCAGCACAGTGCATGCATAAGGTCAAAAGAAGGGTAGTCTAGACCCGAGAACTCCCTTGAAGTTGCCTTGTGTTTCACATAGTAAGTAGAGATATGCTCAACTATGTATTCCTCTTTCGTTCCCATTTCAACTTGTTGGGCTCAATTTGGAGACTGACATTGTGACCCCCTCCCCCCTCCCCGAGAATTTCTGTTTAAATGATTACTATAACGACTTATTCTATCACGAAATGACATGGGTGGCTTTTAAGCTATGAATGATCGCTTAAGATAAGTTTTTGTAATGCATGTTCCGTCAAGGTAGCAGTGAGGCTCATTTTATGTAGCAAATTTTGCTGCTGCACAGCGCCCTGATCGGTACTACTTGTATCATCGAGGCTAAACTACATTTTCATCTCCAGGTGTGTATTTTGAAATGATGCTGAAAGGAAGTGGCACAACTCCGTTTTGGGTGCGAAATCTTCAGATGTACAGTTGTGGCATAGTACGTTAGGTTCTCCTACAGTTACCTTATTGATTTCGATTATTTGTTTTCTTCTTCTCGTAAAAGTTAATGCTATTAATCCCGGCATTCATGAGAGTTGTTCAGGTAAGCGCACTCGTTGGTTGCCTATTTTCTGAAGGAGATCTGATAGCCGAACGTGGCTTCTTTTACGGGTACGACATAAAAGTGTGCGCCATTGTTGGTTAGTCCTTTTTTTGCAGATCTCTCGAAGATGGCTTGCATTTAAGATTGATTATGAACACTATTCTCTGTAAACCCAATCACCGCACCTCTATTCATTGAATTATTTCGCCGGGCAGTTATTCAATATAAAACCATTGGTTGTAGGGGTTGCACTTATATTAGGCTGATAGTGGCGCTGCACAACTTTTACAGAAAATATTCTTCTGGGGCCTGCTGTTTGTAACGTCCTACTCCGAAGTTAGTTGATCGCGATGATCGAAAAGAAATACTTATAAGGGTAAAAAACACTGAAAATTCTGCTTGGGCTTTTAGAGTTATTTCGGGTTTCCTCACATCACATCATTTATAATGATGCGCTTACTGAAATGCGTTATAAGAAGGCTGCGACATAGATTTCGAAGCTACTTTAAGCTGTAGAGCTCCGGAAGTTGTACGATAAACCGATTGTTACTGCCCAGCAGAGGCAACGTGTTATGTACATTTTATATTAATTTGTTTAAATTGGTCTCCCTTCCCAAACCGTCTGGGTTAGCTGCTCCACCTAGCAACATCATGAGATAACAAGAACGCTCTTACTTTGCTACTCAGAAAACTCAAATACTTGCAGGATTTTTGTCTGTTGGCGGCACTTATATTTCGCTCGTAATGAAATATCTGGACAATCTTCACAAGAGTTTTGCTTCTGCAGTTTCTATCATTTTAGTTGTTATCACATCTTTCCTTCTTTTCAATGATGTCTTCATAGGTGCCTACTTTGTAGGTGGTACAGCTATTGTTGTGTTTGCCATACTGCTTTACAATTCTGTCCCAGAATAGCGGCATAGGACATTCTTTTTTGTAAACCCAAGACCTAGCTTTCATTAAGAGTTTTTGGATTAGATCTATACCTACTTATTATTAAACCCTTTGCCTATTTCACATTTACGGGATTGCTCGTTTGCGTCCTATGAATGAGCATTAAGCTTTGGTCTCTGAGTTAGAGTTTCCTATTTAAGAACGAATGAAATTTTTGAGGGATCCGAATTCTTACCGTAATCCTTTCCCTGCTGCCTACCGTTTCTTTCACAGTGATATTTGTCGTTTTGCGACAGTTCGTGACGGTGGTAGCTCAAGGCAACAGGACCGTTACGGTAGGAATTTGGGTCGATAGCGATTTTTCGTTGTTGTAGCCTACTTAATAATGTGTGTGCATTGTGATTTTCATTACCAAATGAGAAGGTACTTCGCTCAACTCCTTCATAGTTAACTATTAAACGAGCAAAAGTACAAATAGTCGTGTAATTCAATGATGACTTGCCTTGATCTGCTTTCCATTTTGACTGTTCGTTATTCACGAGGTGTGGCTGTGTGTCTTACACATAATGATGATCTGTCTTTGATTGTTGTCCAACATGTAGTCCATAGCATTTTTCTTCAGTTATAGAGTTTTCGTCCGTAATCTCCATATTGATTGATTGTATCTAAGTCGAAAAACAAGTCAAATTCTCCGGTTATAGCTGAATGTCGAATAACGTAATGTTCTTATAGGAGAAAGCTACTTACTTGTTATCCCGCTTTGTTTATGTGCAAGTTCTCGATTATCTGCAATTAAAATCTTACAATGAAAAGTGATGTACAACTTTAATGATCGGATACGAGAAAAATGGAAGGTTTGGATAACCTTATTATATAATATTTACAGGTTTATTCGTCTAGCGGTTCAGTTCATCGACGTAGGGCTGTATAAATTAGGTGAGCCCGATAACTGATAAGGGAAGAGCAAGAATACAAGTCTAATCGATTACTGGCCGTCGAACTATTGGTGCGCTACTATGGCTTTTTTGCCAGCCTGCTGCTAATAAGTTACCCATTCGCTACTTTCAAAAATGTCCAGTACTTTCACGACCTGCTGACGTTGTTTTAGGAGGTGTCTAGGTCTGAACAACAAAAGTGGATCGAAGATCGCGCTTACTATGGTGTATCGCTTTCCCTTCCTCCCCTTTTCCCGCCACCCGAAGACAGGTTACCACCTCTACTGATCCCTTACAAAACTCAGAGCAATTTAATGCTGTAGATGACCATGTCACTATTAAGGACGCCGAGCTGGACGACGTTATTTCAGCGTCTCAGCGATGGTGCTTCGGACCCGCACCAACCCTTCCGCTGTTGGTAACTGATGGGACTGTGATACACTTATTCAATAAAAGTGTGAAAAATAAGTGAAATCATCCGCTTTAATAACGACCCGGGTCGCGTTTGTCGGAACGAGATAATATTTTTGGGTAGGATGAATTCTGGTGGAACTTTCGAGGGGATGGCACCAATTTAAAAACAGTTCGGCGGCTTATTTCAAATGGAAAAGTATAAGTTCAACCTGGACACAGGCATGATTTCTTCAGCCAAAGGAGCAGAGACCGAGGAATAGTGCGCAAGTATAGGGTTATCTACTTCGGTGTATACATATTTACAGGGTCTATTAATCTCGACATCATAACTGTTCGAGAAGAGTTTACTAATAGTCGTATTCAAAGGTTTTCGCTGTCGAACTCAGGAACACTGACCGGCTCAACGAAGAATTTGTTTAATGTAGGTAATAGATGGTTCAAAAGATGGTTTGGAGATGCTGTAAGTACGAAGCAAGTTTATATATCTGCCAAATGCATGGTTACCAAGAGAAATCATGAGTTACTGATAGAGAGAGAAGGTATTGGTTGGTGAATTGATATCCCTTGAATAAGCGTGATCATGATACAAAACGGGATCCTTCTACAATGGCAACGGCAGCTGCCATGAAAAACCAACAATCCGGTGGATTTCGCCCATATTATGTTGAGCCATCGATTGCGCTCTTTTTATCCGTTCCCGAGGCATATTTTATCGATTCGCAGCTAAAAATAGATACAGTCACTGGAAATGGATCATAAATCTCTGATGGGCAATAACTTCCCGTCACCTTTCCATCGTCAGGAATCTCTATCTCACAGGTAAGAGGTGCTTGGGCACAGCCTGTGACAGCTCCTCTTTTAACTTTGGTTGGTCCCTACTGTTTTTACGTGCAGACAAGATGGTTACACCTGATACGCCACAATTGAGATCACTCTAGAAAGCTTGGGAATTCAATATGTACATGATGTGGGCGAGGTGCCCTATGCCTCTCCTACCAGAATGTTCGATGCTATTGTGTGTTTGGATCTGAGCCAAGACGCAACCAGTTCGACATCGCTGACAGCTTTTCGCCAACTACCACCTTTCGTCTTTCTTGGAACTTCTGCATTTGTTGCCTTACAAGAACCCATCATTAAAGTATAAAGGATAAAGTTTTTGGCGTTAATCAATCCCGTCTGAGGGATGCGCCCCCGCACTCGACTTCCATTCCGAATCGTAGTGGCGTAATGAGTGCGTATGTGGCCTATGCAATGACTTGCGGTGGCAGCCGATGTACAAGTCAGTGCTTTTATCCTCCCAGACGAGTCTGGTCCCACTTCACCGACTCCGGAGGGATGGAAGGCTTGGTTGGCCTGGGCGGGCATCGATCCGGGATGCGAACCCCTGACCGTGCGTGTGATATAGTGCGCCACTTGCCACTACACCACCTCCGCCCACCCATCATTATGATACGGAAAATAAAAAGTTTATTTATTCGCATTTGATTGCATGTATGGGCTTCTGGAAAGCCGTCGTTGATCGCTATCGACTGCTGAGTCATTTAACCTTCTAGTTCAGAGCATAGGGCTACAATCAGCGTAGCTTAGTAGCTATACAGAGGCAGAATCAGGCTGCTCGGTGTCTAAATTTGTTTTGGCTTGAAGTGATTTCCTCTTTCCATAAGACACAACAGTCAACAACTAAAAAGTTCAAAAAAATTTAACAGAAATCTTTCTATCGCTTCATTAGTGGTTATTCACTATGTCATTGATCAGACAGTTTGAACAATAAGTCGAAGAGCCAATAAAAACTTTTCCGCTCAATCTTCGAGCTTTATCGCTTTGCTATAACTGGGACAAAGTTCAAAAGAAAACCACTTTTTATAGTTACAACTTACTGTTCGCGGAAATGCTCTAGATGGTGCGATGAGACAGAATAAAATGGCCAGGAACTTCACGTTGAAAACGTCCATTACTCAAGTTCGCGCCATAAATGGACCTGGTTCGCTATGGTGCCTATTTATGTGAACATAAACTTTTTTGTGAAAAGGCGTCAGATATGTTGTCCGTTCTTCGGGATTGCGACCCACGAAAGCATTTGTCCAGCTGAAACTCGCCTTACAAACAACCCTCTAAATGATGAAGTAGTTTTGTTGACTGGACGTGCGAATAATAACTCATGTAAGAATGCACCTCCACCAAAATGGTGACCGAATGAGAGACTTCGATGATGGACACGATCTTTTAACAAGGATCTTTCCAAGATGAAATCCTTCTCAGTAATCCAGTGGAATTCGTTCAGCCGGGAACGTCGCTTCGTCGGTATGGTATTGGTCAGGAAAGGCGATTTCGTTAGGTGTGGTTGCTGTTCTCAATTACAAAATGGTACTGTACTAGAGTAGATTCTCCTAGATGGCATTACATATGCCAAAGGTGGTAGCTGGTTGTCAATAAAGGCGGGAAAAGAGGTGCGCGGGGCGGCTCGGTGTGCGACCTCCTGAACGGCCTAAAAAAACTATTTTTTTCTAATTTTTCATATTATTTATGTGAGTTTTTCTTTAAATTGAAGTCGCGCCTGTTTATGTTGTATGTGTTATAACTGCTTTTGTTCGTGACTGGTCTCACGAACTTTTTTTACCGTTTGTCGATTTAGCAGTGGTATTGAACAAACTTTGCTTTTTTCCGACAGCATAAGGCAATCCTGTACTCATCTTCATGTCAAATATTTTGAAAGAATGGGTAGAATAGATGATTTTCGTTTTTTGGGCTTTCAGAGAATGACCATGGCAATTCATACCAGCGTTTGTTTTCGAGAAAAACCCATTCAGAGTGCTGCCTACCATCAAAAGTAAGTTCATGCTACGATCACCACTCAACTCATTGAAAGTTTCACAGCCTTCTTTTTTGATTAGGTGATTTCTCAATGATTTTCTTTGCAGAGATAGCGCCTAAATGGGAACTACTCTTTATATTTTGAGTGGACGATGGTCTGGTGGGTTGGAGGACAACACCGTGCGAATAGAGGGATCTTTGCACTAGAGAGCAAGACGAGGACCTTAAACTGAACCATGATTTTTAATTTTTTCTGCTACTTCTATTCTATTTATCAAGACATGAAGGCTTACATTGAGATGGTAGTTGAGGTCCATCTCAATGTAAGGCCCTCAATTTTTTTTTATTTGGATCCATTTTTACCCGTAAAACTCTTTATTGCAAAAGCATGACAACCGCTCTTCTGGAGCGTTTGCTTCGGATACATTTTTACTGATGGAAATGCTCAAACAGTCCTCATCAGTGTTTAACCTTTGATTGGTGACCATGATCACATTAGTCACTTACTATTCATTTCTCCTTCGAGTTGGTGTAAGGGGCTTGTATTGCTGGTCAGGGTTATCTTCGAGCCCAGCAAATGTCAAGTCTGATTGCATCCTCCATACAAATGTGCACTTGCTAGGTGAAGGTGGTGTATGCCCTAACCTATGGACACAAACCAAGGAATAATGGCGCTGTCGACAAGACTGTCAACAACTTTAGTGACACCCTGGGCAGAGCAGCCTCTGTGGCCTGTCTCGAGTGTCACAGGAGTTTTTAACGGCTTCGGTCACCGCTTGTGTCAAGAATGTTGGAATTATTTGCGTGAGTTTCGGTCGGATTCCATACATAGCAGAAATCTAACCAGCAAATACCGTGATGGAAGGTAGGAGCTCTATGAGTCAATTTATTAGAGTGGCTCTTATGTCTATAAAAAAAATTATAATTGGATAGTGTCATCTGCGCAGATGTATTCTCACCTTCGCTCAAATATGGAACTATTCCCACGGATAAAATGTGAAATATCATTTCCTATGTTTGAATTCTATGAGGGAGAACTACAAGCAACTGAATTTTTCTATGTGGGTAACTTTGGGTCGAGTATAGTACATGTTGTTGTTTTGCACGCTGTTTATTTGAACCACAGCCATATTTCTTTGTTGCCAGCTGTTTTCCGATGGATTTTGTACACAATTATTAGCCCTTTTTGGTAACTTGTTTTCTTGTTTTCCTTTTTTGTATCACTCAAACGGTGATGGTATATTGCCACTATGTAGAGGATAGAAATTAAGTAGTTTGGAATTAACCCGGGCGCGCAGCTCAAGGTACGTTCTTTACTTTACTTCAAGTTATATAAGGATTTTAGTCGGTACATTAAAACTTTAATGGTAACAGAATTCTTGTAGAACTTGACAACATTTTTTATATGAGTGCTGTGGTTCAGCTGTCTTGAAATGGTGATTGTAGAGTGTGAGAGCGTGAATACACGCTTCTATGTACCTTCACCCGAAGACAGGAAAAAACCAAGTTTGTTGAAGGCTCGTATTGATCATTCGCGATAGAACGAAATCGATAGCCGGATTGGCTCTGTCGATGGGTTCGGCATTCGTTCCGGGGCCATCTCTTACTTATTGATTTCAGTGGACTTTCCGGATGTGACATGATAGAACAACTCAAGAAACAGCCCTTCAGCTTTGATCGATAAGATCGCCAGTCTGTCGCAGACCCTTCCCCTATGCGAGTACCCCATGCGAAAGCACTATTTCTAAAGCAGGATCAGAGAAGAGAATGTTGTACCTGTATGGGACATCAGGGATCCAGGTAAGGACTGGTGCCTCTGCAAAAATACTCCCGAGATGAATTGCTGAGGGAGTACGACCGAGAAGTGGTCAAATCTTGAAACGAATCATTTTGATATTCAACCCATTGACCGACAGTCTTTACTAAATACATTTGGGAACCTTTGATGCACTTTTTTGTTAACGTGATTTTCACTTTCGATTCTCTGGAACTCCTTCCTTACTGATTCTAATGAGCTGACTAGCTACAATTTCTTTATTCCAGACAGGTTTCGAAGACAATTTTCCAAAGGTAGAATTTCAGGCCATAAAATTGTCACCCTAAAATTCTGCCTTTGATAAGTTTTGCTTCTCCCCTTGATCAGCTTGTGGTTGACAAGCTGATCATGGGGAAACAACTGCTTCTGAAATATCATTACAGTGTTTTCATTTAGTAAGTTAAGGATCAGCATACAGTACCGGTCCGTGAAGTATGCGTTTTCACTTTTTCAAACATAACTTCCTCAAAACTCAAGCTTTCTGCTAGAAACTGAAACAGTAGGAAACTTAGGCAGTTAGTAATATTATACTGCTGTAGTGGCCCAGCAGCACATTTCCAAGCAAAACTGACGCTTTATTTTCAAATCGCCCGCCAACACACATTTCCCTTCTATAATTGGTGGGTTTTTATATCAAAAATTTCGGGTGGTTCTTAATGTTTTGTGTCACGTCGTGCACCTACTACATTATTAAGGCTATGGCAAGGCTTTCCGGGATCCGTGCTTCCACGAAGGCTTAACATCAAGGCAAGTTTCGGGAATTCAAGGAGTGTCAATTAGATGTGTTCAAAGGATTTGGAGGAAATATAAGGACACAGGGTCGGTATAAGTCAAAAAACACCCAGGAGCAGCGAGAACGACGTCTCGTCTTGTCGCAAGAATATTGTGCGGCTCGCAAGGAATGATGCGCGTCTCGCGTCTCACTGCAGCCGAGATTCTTCGCGAAATATTGATACCCAAAGGACCGACCCCATCTTTGAGCATTTTACAACGTCGTCTGAGAGAGGCCGGTTTGTTTGGACGACGTTCAGCAAAGATACCACTGATTTCCGCCAAGAATCGCCAAGTCGACTCGACTGAGTCAAGCCTTCAAGAACTGGAGCGTTCAGCAGTGGCGTAAGGTCATCTGGAGCGATGAATCGAAGTTTTTGCTGTTAGATACGGATGGAATCAAGTTTGTGCGACGTCCTGTCGGTACCAGATACCATCCGAGTTGCCAGCTGCCAACCGTGAGGGGTGGTGGAGGATCGGTGATGGTCTACGGTAGCTTCTGTGGCTAAGGAGTTGGTCTACCCTTCATCGGATTGAAGGTAAGATGGACGCGAAGATGTACCTTAACCCATTGACGACCGCGTGGCCCGTATACGGGCCACGCCCTGTCGTGCTCCTGGGACCGCGTGGCCCGTATACGGGCCACAGTACTATTTTGTATGTATAACATTCATTTTCGATTTTTTTGACCCTTCCAAGTACCGAGCAGGTTTACGACCTACTATAGAATCTTGACGCGCAGTGGTCCGTAAAACCTTTACTTCTAACTTTAGTAATAAGAGAAAACAAAGTTACTTCTGAGGGCATTGGTAAAGGAGGAAAACCAAAGGCTGTAACAAAGGTTGTAAAAAGGTGCAAAAAGGATGTAAAGGGACTTTGCTGGGTATCCGATGATTCGAAACATGCCATTCTTGTCTGTATTCTGGTGTCTAGACAGAGTCGCATTTGGAAATGACTTGGTAAAAACTCTCACCTCCCTTCGAACAATCAGAAACAACATTAGATGCCATAACGTAGCTCTGAATAATTTGTATGACTTGTAACCTTTACACGAAACATTTAAAAAACTTTTTTGTCGGCTGGAAATGCTCACGAAAAAATTGACTTGCTCCTGGGACGTGTGGCCCGCCAGCGAGCCACAGCAGCAGCCCGCGAAAAGCGTGCTCGGTCCCACACGCCAGACACGCTAAAATGGCGCGGTCGCCAATGGGTTAATATCATGGGGACTGTTATCTGGCCGTTTGTTCGCAGTACTGCTCGCAGTGGCTCAATTTTCCAACAGTGCAACTACCCGAAACACAAATTTAAGCTATTAGGTGTGTGCATTAATTTCCGCCGCCGTCTTCCAGGGGTCGTTTCGCGAACCATGTTAGAGGTTCACCTGTGAATCCTGTCATATTCTGTACGACACGGTATTAGCTACCTACTTAAGGGCGAAAGTTCAGTTTTTTTCTCAAAATCCCGTTGCTCCCATACTGATTGGTCATGGAAGGTGATAAACCGTTTTCCCGGGGTTCCCTTCTCCTGCTGTTTGTTTCCAAGGAAACTGACATTGAAGCCCAGCCGATGCTTATTGATACTTATGGAGGACAAGCTCCATCTGAATAAAACTCCTGAGATGGTTTCTCTTTACTCGAGAGTTTGCAAGGAAAGCGGAAAGCAAAAAGTAATGCTGTGTGTGCATTTGATGGTGGGATCAAAAGGGTGTTGTGTACTGTGAGTTGCTGAGCCCGAAGGAAACTGTTACTGCTGACCGCTACGAACACCAACTTGACAGTTTGTAGGATGCTCTCATCTAAAAGCGGCCGTTATTCGCAAGAAAATATCATGAGGTGCTGTTCAACCACGAACATGCCAGGCCCCATGTTGCTAAGAATGTCCTTTAAAGTAATTGCAGTTGATGGGATCAGCTTATTCAGCCCGCATACTCTCCGGATCTTGCTCTTTCTGATGACCACCTATTCCGGTCCATGCAAGTCAGTTTGGCAGATATACGCTTCCGGAATGCCGATGAAGTGCGAAAATGGGTGGATGACTGGATTGCCTCAAAAGATGAAGACTTTTTTAGATCCGGAGTCAACAAGATACCAGAAAGATGGCAAGAAGTTGTAGCTAACGATGGGCAATACATTGGTTAATGTACATTTGGTTTTGATTTTGTAATAAATATGTTTTTGCACGCAAAAAACGGCGGAAATTAATGCACACACCTAATACTTACCAAATGGTTCCGCGACAACAACGTCCCTCTTCTGACCTGGCCGTTGCAGTCTCCCGATCTGAATCCCATCGAACATTTATGGGGAAGACTTGAGCATCAAGTAAAAGGTCTCAGAGCTCGAAATGAGCTCGATAAGTTCCTTCAGCTGAAGACAGCATGGGAGAACATCTCACAGGAGGAGATCGACAAATTCACCGAGTCCATGCCACGCCGATGTCAAGCGGTCATTGACGCCAGAGGTTGGGCGACAAAGTATCAATGTCTTAATTGTTATATTGATATTATACAAGTTGTTCCGTTGAGAAATTGGAAATCCAGACAGATCAAAGATTTACAGGAATGATGGTGTTTGGCCACAAATTGATGTAAATTTCCTTAAAATATTTCATAATTCACTCAGACAGCTGAGAACTTGCTCGCTCATCACATTCGTTGATAGGCATTAACTATCAAAAAATCATGTGAAAAGATGGACATTTGAAGAAGTTACGTTTGAAAAAGTGAAACGCATACTTCACTGACCGATAGTGTAGTTTCTTGAACAGAGTTGGTTAAGAATCGTGCTATGATATTTTTGCGTACTTCAGACTACGAAACGATCACAAAGTGCCAACCAACGGGCAATACGGAAGTGGGAAGCTGACGCGGATACGACGATTCTAGGCGGAACATCTGGATTCGTGGATTTATGAAGGCTGCTCTCACAGTCCGCCCACTGATTTTCGCCATGTCTAACAACTTGAAGTCGCAGAGAGAGAGGCGAATGCTTTGCGGAACTGACTGGGCGGGTGCAAAAGTTGAGCAGCTTAGTTTTTGAAAAAAAACCTTTGCTAAAAAAAAGAGGGGGTTCGAAGAGCACACATTGCAAACTGCCGCATAAGCCTGGCAAGCTTCGGCTCTCTCCTCACAACTGGGTGATTGCGCAGTTAGCGAGTTCAGGATGCAACGAAAGCTTGAGTGCAGCTATCCGTAGGATCGCAGTTTGACTATCGCTTTTCGCTGGGAGTCTTGAGGAGATTTCATGGACGGACTGAATTCGTAATCGTAGGTTCGAGTCGACACGCACTAGTCCAGCACGGCGAAGACCTACTTCGCCGTTCGATTTGGGAAACGGTTGAACAGATCGCCAAGAAGTCCAGAACATTTGGAAGGTCGAGGATAACCCATGGTCAGGTTCCCAACCTACTGTGATACCGAATCAACTCAGGGACGCCTTCCGAGAGCGTGTTGGCTAAAATCCGAGGGCAAAATATCTTATATCGCTCGACAGGTGAATATACGAATCATCATCGTGGAATGGCCAAAATGAAAGCCTTTTGTTGTGCGAAAGGAGCTACTCTTCCGTACATGAACAGGCAAGAACATCTGAAGAAATGTAAGGTGCAATTTTAGCTGTAAGCCACCGACAAGGATCCGCCAGTGGTTCGCCAAACTAGGAGGGAAAATCGAGAAGGGATTTCAATTGAAGACCATTTTTTAGGACGAGTTGCTGTGTTTCAAA
Organism: Haemonchus contortus; assembly: GCA_000469685.2. Classification (NCBI taxonomy): domain Eukaryota; kingdom Metazoa; phylum Nematoda; class Chromadorea; order Rhabditida; family Trichostrongylidae; genus Haemonchus; species Haemonchus contortus. The sequence continues at coordinate 6,833,548 of LS997564.1, forward strand.
AACTCTCGCTTCAAAAATATTCTTTAGACATCAGCAAGACATCGCACAACCCCAAGGAGCCGAAGTTGTTCCGCACTAGTGCTGAAACCACCCACCAACTTTCGTGGCTGCTGAGAATTGGTTCCTGGACCTTGATCCCGTAGTCATTGTAGTCACTGGAGAAGCTCTTCGTTGAGGAAGAGAGGCTCGATATTGACCAGTCTTTCAGTGATCGACTCGTTTCCGAAGTCAATAGGAGCCGTTGTCCGGGAGGTCGTACTGAAGCGTGAAGTTACCGTGCTGCGCGAATCGTTTGGAGGTTTTATAGCCCTCCAACATTATTTGTCACACTATGACAGGATAAGATCTCCAGAATGCCTCGAACTTTCTAAGAATTTCTTCGAGGTTCAGGTGGAAACTCGCCAATAGGAAGTGTTAGAGATCTTGCAAGGCTCGGGTATTTCAATGTGTGCTCATCGAACCCACATTTTCAGATGCTATTCTTTCTGTACTGCTTACAGAAATAGTTTCTTGACCCCCTTCCTTCTGCTCCGAACGTCTCGAAGAATGAAGTTGTGGCTGAGCGATCGTTGAGCAAATCGGACTGCTGTACTGAGCACTCGCAGCATCGCCGACTATGCAGTATGAGGACGAATGGCTTCATTCGTTCTGTGAGCACTCTCTCACTGAGGGAATTCAATCACAAGGGTTTACGCAATTACGTGCGTGAATCAGTACGCTGGACTTCACAAATGAAATTGCACGCGAAAATCTTCCGTCTCGAGGCAGCATGAGTTTCATAGCAAGAACGGCGGGTCAACTTCGTTCGACATTTGTCGTGAGGCGATCCGAACGGGGATCAGAAGTACGCAACTAATAACGTCCTCTTGAATGTCCGCTCAATGCACTCATTCAGGTTGACCGTCGTGACCGAAAACAGCCCATTTTTGGAACAGGGCGCTGCTATATTCGTCCAGCTGTGCGACCTGCTTGTTGTCTTTTCGCCCACATTACATGGATATGTGTAGGACGACGAGGATGGGTCAGCTTCGTTCGGCGTTTGCCGTGATGCGATCTCCACGGGGATCAGAAGTATGTCATCACCAACAATTTCTTTGACGTGCACTTTTTCACTGTGCTCATTCAGGATGACACCATCGTTCTCGTCGTGATCGGTCACTTTGTCTCGGGAACTCTTCAATGTGCTCGTGAAGCTGTGGATTTCGAACTAGAAGCTTTTTCTGCAATCAACAGAAGTACATATAAAAGGATTACAACAGAAACAGCGGAACCAGGGCTGATTTGCCGCGAAATTATCTTGGTAAGGAGGCTTATAGTTCCTTACGAAATTTGATTGGAACCCGTGTATGACAAAGTTCCAGCAGAATTCACAAGCATCTATTCTAGCCTTCATTTATCTTGAGACTTATCGGGTGTTTACAAGGTTTATCTGGAGAACTGTGCATCAGTTTGTTCGAATGTTTAGATCACTGTCGAAAGTTCTACCCGGACTCCAAGCCGCTCCTATCCTTTAAATGCCGATCCAATGGGGATCAAGGGTAGGTACACCTATCATAATATCTCTCCAGACTCCTCCGTTACCCATTTGCTTATGATAGCAGGTTCAGATAGGCCACGTCGTCGTCCAATATGACCCTCCGTCTGTCGCCCAGAAGCCAAGGTAAGGCCCTTCCTACTTACTTTTATCAGATTGAATGCTTTTTTGTTTTTTTTGCTTATGGTTGTACTTCTCTTCGTGTGAATTAACCATCTGTATCTCTCTGCTTCTGCTCACATACTATAATAGTTACTTTATAATGATCACCTCAGCTAACGTCTCCCTTTAATCTTCCTTTCTTTGTTTTCTTTTCCTACTTCTTATTTATTTGAGCATAAGCTTTTCTCGCTATCTGGCCTCATTGTCCTTTTTATTCGAATTTCCTTACTATCGTTAAGTTGGTTCACTTGGCGTTCATTTTCGCATCTTTTTTGTTCTGTCTACCTCTTTGTCTCCTTTTACCGTTTTATCTCTCCCTTGGAAATCTCTTTGATGGTCGGCGTTCATCCTCTGAATCGCGAAATTTCTGACAGCCGACGCATATGTGCTTGCTAGATGAGTAAAATGCTGTTAGGTAATTTCTTGATGAAGTGAAAAGTCGGGAATTTTTTGTCTTAACTGTTATGCTCGTCTCCTCCATTAGGATCCTGAAATAACTCGTCCTATGCCTTTTCTATGGACCAACTAGGAAGGGGCGTAATTGTATTTTAAGGAACGTTTCAAAAAAAAAAACGGTTTTTGTGAAAGAACAACTATTAAATTGGGTTTATCACCGAAGTTTGAGGTTCGAGGTGGCTTAAGGCTTGGGCTTTGACTAGCAGTTTGACGGCTCCATCAGCATGTCGGTAGTACTGTCCCGAGCAATCACATTGACAATCACTCCTGCTTACAGGAGTTATAGGGCCATTCGAACGAAAGAGCGGAGCATGCGGTAAATGGATGATGTACTGGATTGTCTTTGCAATGTAGACTTTGATAGAAGCGCTAGCCGACATTTTCATCTCATTCGGGTTTCCATTTTATTATCAACCCAAGATCGTTTTCGTCCAGTGGTTGCTGTGGTTGCTGGGTCCATGGAAAAAGGCGCATTCATTTCATACCGAAAATGGATTCATCCTACGCTCTCCGAGCAGGAGCAGGATGCGTTGTTGGAGCAAGCGAAATCCAAAAGTTAAAACCAACTTGTACGGTTGGGCAGTCGCAGCCTGTGATGCGCTCGCGAATTGTAGCTGAAGAGCTGAAGCAGCTCTGCGTGGCCACGCCTAACTAGTTAGTAAATCAATTGTAGAGTTTGTCTCGTATTGTATAGTGCTGGTAATGTTGATCGAGAATAGTTAAACGAACTCGGAAACGTATTCAAGTGGAAGGAGTCTAAGGAATCGACGATGGAAATAGCGAACACGACAGATTAGCAGGGCAACACCATCACTCAGGAGATGAGGAGCCCGCACGACGTCGTAAGAATCGTTCACGATAACGATCACGTACCCTAGAAGGCGGAGAGAATAAATTTAATACGATGCCACGGAAGGGTCAACGTCGGCTTATGTAACATCAAAATTTTCGCCTTTTTTTTCCTGACGTCATGCTATTCCTTCCCACTTCTCACACTTCTGCTTCGGTCGGGCCGAAGGAGTCGGGCTTATTCATGTCGCAGCTTTCCATGAGGTTTCTGTGTCGAAGCAGCTGAGAGTTACTTGACCTACTATGGTCGACTTCAGTTCCTTTCACAGTTGAACGTATTGAAACCTTACGCAACGTCGCTGTGCCGAAGGTTCTAGCACCGGCCAATCTGTGCGAACGTCTCTATTGGTTAGGTTCATTCTCACACAATCGAATCATTTTTCTCATATCGTGCCAATTTTTTTTTACTAGAGCCAAGCATAATTTTTCTTCCTTCCCGGATTTTTCCATGTGTCTAGCATCATTATATGCTTGAGATACTGTAATATCTGGGGTAGTATATGGTTCCTAGCTATGGTTCCCATTCTCGTCTAACCGAATGATTCGATTTGCAATTTGATTCTCATTGCTCTTAACCTACTCGTATTCTCTTCTTCTTTTCCTTATAGCCTAGCATCGGCTTGATTCACGTTAATTAAGACTTTTTTTTGCTTTTAATTTTGATTTTCTATATTTGCATATACTTTTGATATGCAGTGCTTTGCCTTGCCTTCACCAACTCACCGCTTAGCTATTTCATCCGGTGTTTTATTTTCCATTTTTAATCATAAATAGTTTTATTGTTTGTCGTACTTTCCGAATAACCCAATTTACTTTCTATTTGTTAGTCTGTAAATTGGATCCCAGTTTGAAATTAATCGCGTTGGTTTTTTATGCTCACTGTACAGCAAACAAAAACGGTTCCCTGAGCACCATGACTAGCACTCTAGCCGCTCTGTGAAATCGACCGCTCCAATTATTGATTAATGGAATGTAGTGATTGCAAGTTCAATAAATAGAGTCGTTCCCCGTGTTAGGCGGTGGGCATTCCTATTGTGTTAGTTTATGCGCATGACGATGACGATCATTCCAATCTCTTTCGTCGAGGGTCTTTTGAAGTTGCAGTGATAAACAATAGTGTTTGTTGTTTTCTCAAAGCCCCTTGAGCATGCTACACAAAAATTACCTACCACTCCGTGAAAGAGTCCTCATTACTGAATGCATACCTCTACCTGTCACAGATTTGTCTTTATCTATTTGGTAACTTTCACCTTTTAGTTGAGCTGAAACCAATGAATGACAATGGTCGTAGTTCCTTCTCTGGTATGACCTGTGAAGCAGCAGTAAATATCGTTTGAGGCAGATGCTTGGCGGCTGCTCAACGGCGACAAGGGCTTGTGAATAGATCAACATAAGCGGGAGGTGTGCTTCTTGAACATGTTAACATGCATAGAACTCTAAAATAACTCGTCCACTTTTCCAGGTGATGCGTCGAAGCAACGGTTCAAAGCGCCGGGCGAGGAGCGACAACTTGATTTTTTGTGTATTTTTTGTTGTGTAATGAGGTGACTGGTAGAGTTGGACGCTCTGAGATGGCACTCATGAGGGGGGGGGGGGTTAAGAAGCGAGGGGGTTTTGTTACAATTACGGTTCTTAGTGTTCTAGATTCTTGATTGTTACTACATACCGGGATGGGGTTATAGTATTTTTTTGGTCGGTAATACATATTGGGGGAAGGGGGAGGGGGTTGTTATAAACAAAGCTGTTCACGTAATCAACACTAAGCCTAATTTTCTGATTTTTTTGAGGGTGGCAATATTTTTCAGTTTTTAAGGTTACGGCACAATTTTGCGTGAGTAAAATTGTGCCTGGGAACTAGGGAATAGCGGCCAATAATTTCGCACAAAACAAAAGGGGGGTGAGGGGAGGGGGGAGGGAAGGGGACTGTGGCAATCTTTTGTTCTTACCAGCATCTCTTGAGTGTCCATATTTCATCAGTCACTTCGATATCCCACCCTAAGTTTTCCCCAACAGTACAGAAGGCGTGTCCTTCTGAAGAAGTCGACCCTTCCGAAATGAATCCCTGCGCATTGTTCCCCACCGATGGCTTCTCGACTCGTCGATGTCCTACAGCGTCTACAAAGGTGGACGAGTCTTATCGGTGTGGTGGTAGCTCCCCTTCAAACTGCTGTCTCATTCTTCCAATGTAATCAATGACGGCTCACTGGAGGAAAGCACCCCGCCGGTTGCGGTCCCGGAACAGCGTTTCTGTAAGGGAGCACGACGCATCGACTATAAATACAACCTGGCTTTGTAAAAGGCGGCTAAGATCGGTTTCGTGCCTATCAAGGCCTTGTAGGCCATTAGGTGTCGATTTTTACTGGATCTGCAAAACCACGAACGCCAAATGTCGATTTCTCATGCTACCGAGAAGGAGGGTAGATGGGAATTTCTAGCTCAGACCTTCTACGTACTTTTCTAAGGATTCATTATAATCTATGGCAAAATCTGAGCCGTTTCGACGGCCGATAGTCGTTGCGTACCAGTCGAAATTGTCCCTTTCAGAGCTTGGCATGACAACCATTACGTAGACTGCTCGCTCCAACTTCATGACTTCACAGAGATTCATGCAGCCATTTTGCTCACAGCCAGCTTTCCAGTATCTGGCCTTTCAGACGCTTCGCATAAGCGTCCGGGACACCACGCCAATCCGATTTCAGCTGCAACCTCTGCTTCTGCACGATGGAGTCCTTCAAGAATTCATGAGTAATTATGCGGAACCTCGTTTGAGTCGTGAGTTACTTCGTTTTCGTCTCCATTTCTTCAGAAATTTCTTCATAATGTCGTCATTGTGTTTCGTTGCCATTACGATTACTTATGGAATAATCCATTCACAAAATACCTAGTCACTATCGATTGGCTTTTCTAGCAAGCTGTTTTACGGTAATGTCCAATAATAATTCAGTTTAACAGCTAGGGAAGAATTACCGTTTTGTACTGACAATGAGCGGTAGATTTTTGCTAACAGTACCCTTGCAACTCACAATAGACAGCAGAAAGGCTGCTAACAGTGCTAGAAGTCCCTCTTTATCATGTCTGTTCTCGAGATGAAAAGTTCTTCGGGCAATTTGGTCACCAAAATAAACAATAATCAATGCGCCCGATCGATGGAAGATGCTCTTTGAAGTATTGCGGATGGACTGGAGGTGGCTGCAACGTCTGTTCCTCTTTGGCAGTATCGTCGTCGCAATAGAAGCTGAGAACGTTGTACAATCTGAACGAATTCAAGGAACAACTGGATTTTTTTCAAAACGCTACTACAAGTTCGTTTTCTTCCTAACGCTAGTCCCACACCTCTTCTTTGGGGCTCCTCGTGGTCGCTTTCCTTGAGCTTCGAACTCTACTGCCTCCCTAATTGGATGATTCTGTGGTCTTCTCAGTGCGTGTCCGTACCATCGTAGACGCTTGCTCTCTCATCTTCTGCTGGACATGTGCTATTCGCATGAACGTTCTGACGTCTCCGTATCTCATTCGGTTCAATGGTGTTCAACCGCAGGTCCATCTGTGCATCCTCATTTCGACAGAGCGAAGTTGTCCTTCATGATTTCTATTTGCGAGCCAGCACTCGCTGCCGTACATCATCGTGGGCCTCAATCTTGTGTAGACCTTTTCTTTGGGCATCCTGGAGCAGCGTCGATCGCAGAGGATACCATTGGACTTCTTCACCTCTTCAATGCAGCGCTTATTCGGGCTTTTACAGCCTGATCCACGTCATCATCAGTAGCTGGATCAGTGGGCAGGTATCGCAAGCTCTGTTCTTTTTCGATGGCTTCTCCAATACCGTCTACAATTAACCCGCGCACTCCCGGATTTTGTGAAACTTGGTCCTCTTCACGTTCAATCGAAGCCCATTATCCGCTTGCGTTTTTTGCAGTTTCTGCAGCTTGTCCTGGAGTTTTTCCGTGCTCTCCGCTATCAGAGCGATGCCATCGGCGTAGAGCATGTCTTCTGTAATCCATGCAGGAGTCCGCTTGTGAAGGAGTCCAGTTTAAGCGGGATGAGGAAGGACTCAGGGCTGATCCCTGCAGTACCCCAACCGTGACGTCTATTGGTTCAGTCAGGCCGTATGGAATGCGTATTGTTGTCGTGGATCCATCGTACATGTCCCTTGACCAAGGAGACTCGGTTTGCTGGAACGTCTCGCTCCCGGAACGCTCTTCACGCGGAAAGCGGTCGACAGCTTTTCCAGATCGAGGGAGGCAGGTAGCAAGGACTCCGAACTGCTCCCGTGAAAACGCTACAAAATGATATGGGAACGCTCCTGAATTGCAACGACAATCTGGTAAGGAACGAATATAACGACAAGGAAGGAAGTTTCGTGGTAGTAGTGAGCCATTGTGTGTGGGGGAGTGTACCGTGATTATCGATGATTGTTCGATGACTGTGGAGTCGTCCTCGAATCATGATTGTTATCATGCTCGGACCACGGATGGCCAGAACAGAAATGGAGGACGTAAAGGTGTTTAGACGAAAAGCTCATAGACCACAGAATAGCATATATTACTGTGGACGTAAAACAAGAAGGTATGGAGGTCAGAGCTTGGAGCTTCACGTAGATGGTAGGAATAATCCGATATCGAGTTAGATTACGACTTGCTTGCGCAACGAGCCCAGATTGGCGTCTCATTTCTTCTTACTTGCGATTGAGGGATGGTTGTTCAACTGTTTCATCTCGAGAATTGGCATGATATCAGAGATCTAAAACACACCCTTAGAGAAGATAAAAAGTAGGTTGGAATGCATAGTCACTCTCGATAAGAATTAGCACTATTAAATGTAAACTCGCTTCTAAATTAGCTATAAAAGTGTGAAATACGCATTTACCAAGACGGTTTTCTCTCAGAGCTATAGCACCTTCAATCTATATCAGCCCTCCTCGGGATTCTTAGTATCGAGAGCCTAGAATATAAACAAGAACGTGCTCACTCTCTTTAGCTGATTACTGAGCGCCACTAGTAGTTCGTTGCCTTTTTTGCTTGAAGTAATTTTTTGGGTCTACATCGAATTCGTTTCCTTCATTTTTGGGCAAAGCTTCTTTTGACTGCCTCCATGCTTGTGCTGAGTGCATCGTAAATATGTGGTGGAGGGTGGCCTTCCGGTAGAATTCTTCCAAACACATCTGGGTGGTGGCGTGTGTTGCTTTGACAAAACTTTGGGCTCTAATCCTTTCACTGCGAGTCGGGTACTAACCTTCAAACACATCATGCCGTTTTACAAAACCAAGCCCTGTTTATCTCAAACGCGCCACTATTTCCTTCTTCCCGTAGCAGTCTCTGATTGGTAGAACATGCTCACGCCGACCCTATCGCCTTATAGATAGTCAACGTGTTCCATCTCTTGGGTTAATCTCGACCTCCTTGGCAGGGTCATCGTCTATCCCATGTTTACTTGATCAAATCCTTTCTCAATGACCCCAGCTTTAATCGACCTCTAATGCTTTGTGTTCTGCGCTCTAGCTTTTTAGCTGACTCCCGATCGCCCCTAGTACTTCGCTACCTTTTTGCTTGGAATCGTAGTTTAAGTTTATATCGGCGTCCGAGTTGGTCCCCTTCATTTATGGGCAGGGCCAATTTTTGACTGGTTCCATGCACATATCGTAAATATGAGAAGGGCGGCCTTTCGGTAAAATTCACCCAAACACCTCTTGATGCAGTATGGTCGTGTGCATTGCTTTTAGCATGCTTTCACAAAACCTCGGGCTTCAATCCACTCTCACTACGAAACGGGGTATTAGGCTTCGAGTCTATTATGCCATTCTACAAAACAAAGCCTGTTAACACGTTGACGACAGCGCGGGACATATATGTCCCGCGTTTCGCAGGCCACGTGGGACAGCGCGGGACACATGTGTCCCGCGCTCATTTCGCAGCTTTTTTTTGCGCATGTGTGATTTATTCATATGTTTTTTGTGTTTATATAATAGACCGAGCAGTAACAAAGCTATAAACAGAATGGTTCATAATATGGTCAGATATGCTTCATCTTCACACAGGTTTCCCAAGTCTCACAAAATTATGAGCCTACTTCAAACCTCGACATTTTCGTTAAGATCAATAAGCAAGTAAAAAGAAAACATTAAAAGCAAGCTATTGAATTTGAGTTTTAACAGCATTAAGGAGTTCTAGTTCTATGTCAGAAGATGGCTGAGTTGTACAGCATCTTCCGAGTTTTCTTCTTTCCCAGCCATTTTCATGTCTCTATAAGCTTTTCATAAAGCGGAATATTTATTATATAGAACCCTTTTGTGTGTTTTTCATTTTATCAATCGAATTACTAAGTAGCGATATGTAGTTGGAGGTAGTTTCAACTCTCAAGCTTCGAAATCCCGCGGTCGACGGGGCCGCAAATATTGCGTCGGTCCCACGCGGCCGAAAATGCCCAAACGCGCGTTGTCGTCAACGTGTTAATCCCAACACTTTCCTTGTTCCCTCAGTGGTCCTTATGGAATAAGAGGATTATTTACAATAGCATTTACTAGCTGAAATCAACTGGACGGTACCCCTGATTTTTGTACACATCCCTCCGTTCCTGTTGTCGAAGTAGGTGGGAGCGGTTGAACTTGAATTAGTTCATTGAGCTTTGACGGAAAAATCTATTCTAGCTATGTTAGCGCGTTTTCTGCTGTCTATTTTGAGCATTATTGGACATTACCGTAAAACAGCTAACTAGAAAAGCGAATCGATAGAGACTAGGTTTTTGTGAATGGATTATTCGATAAGTAATCGTAATGGCAACGATGCACAATGACGACATTATGATGAAATTTCTGAAGAAATTGAGACGAAAACGAAGTAACTCACGACTCAATCGAGGTTCCGCGTAATTACGCATGAATTCTTGAAGAACTTAATCGTCCAAAAGAAATTGCAGTTGAGACTGGATTGGCGTGGTGTCTCGGACGCTTACGCGGAGCGTCTGAAAGGCCAGGCGCTGGAAAGTTGGCTGTGAGCAAATTGGCTGTATGAATCACTGTGAAGTCATGAAGTTGGAACGAGCAGTCTCCGTAATGGTTGTCATGCCAAACTCTGAAAGGGACAATTTCGACTGGTACGCAACCACTATCATAATGAATCCTTAGAAAAGTACGTAGAAGGTCTGAGCTAGAAATTCCCATCTACTCTCCTTCTCGGTAGTATGAGAAATCGACATTTGGCGTTCGTGGTTTTGCAGATCCAGTAAAAATCGACACCGAATGGCCTACAAGACCTTGATAGACGCAAAACCGATCTTAGCCGCTTTTTACAAAGCTAGATTGCATTTATAGTCGATGCGTCGTGCTCCCTTCCAGAACCGTTGTTCCGGGACCGCAACCGGCGGGGTGCCTTCCTCCAGTGAGCCGTCATTGATTACATTGGAAGAATGAGACAGCAGTTTGAAGGGGAGCTACCAGCATACCGATATGACTCGTCTACCTTTGTAGATGCTGTAGGACATCGACGAGTCGAGAAGCCATCGGTGGGGAACCGAAAACGCGCGTGCGCGATCGTGGGGGGAAGGGGCAGGAGAAAACTCAGGGTGGGAACACAACACTTGTATTTTGTGTGCATGTAACTTTTATTGTAAATAAACTTGTTTATACAAACAACATTGTTGTTGAGCAAAATAAACAAACAACATCAACTCAGCACAACTGAGCAAGTGGCTGCACACCGTGCACCCACATGTCACACACGCAAGAGTCCACCCAATTGGTTAGCAAATCACTCCCTCCACTCACAATATTCATATGTCAAACGACAACTCACCTAGGCCTCTCAGCTTCTCACGAACCTTCCTCTACTCTCACACCCTTACTTCCCCAACAACTGAAATGGAGTCTATGGGCCGTTATTGGCAGTTGTTATCTCCTATCCCTCTCTAGATGGAAACGCCCTTACCCTCTTTTCCGGTAAGAATGCCTTCCCATCACTACCCATTAATCCCCTATTCACTTTTTATGCTTTGATTTCTAATTTATGCTACCCCCCCCCCCTTATTTTGGAAATTACCTAAACAACCTGCTTTTATTTTTTCTTTATTCAGCATGGTGTACTTTACTTCTTCCCTCCCCGAATTACTTCCAAAAAAATGGCTCATAGACTCCATTCAGTACGCACAGCCACCACGCCAGAGTTGCCCATACTGATGAGGAGTTCAGTCTACATCTTTGTTATCCAACAACTACTTGTGACCCCAAGAAGTGCTCGACTGATTGCGGAAAAAAATTAAGACGAATCCCCCTCCCCTTTTCAAGATCACCAAGCTTTGACAAATAGCGACGACGAACTCCTCATCACAAGGCCCACTCAGCACAAACTTGTTTCCACTCTTCGCTTTGCGCATGGGAGGGGACCAAGGATGATGAGGACTGAAGGTACCCATCTCCCCCATTACTGCATAAAACCAAGAAATCAAAAGTACCATATAGACTTGAACAGCAGCGAAAATAGTATTTTTTCTTTGTAAAATGGCTGTATATCGTCTCAGTTATGTCCTCATTCCATGGCCCACTCTCTAATGCACATATCACTCTCAAGATCAGTCTTATTGCTCGCGGAGATTCCCTAACTTTTTCGAAATTACAATCAGACTGATCTTAAGAAAGATGTCTAGCCACATTTCTATGCCACTATAGCCCTTTTCGGAGGAGAAAGAGATTCGAAAAATCCTCACACATGATGACAAGGGGGTTTTAACCACATACACCTCATTACCCAACCCCTCTCATCTCACCTTCGGAAAACCTGTTTCCCCTCAGAACCCTAGTATTCCGCTATATCGATCAATCGAGACTCAGCTCCCCCTCCCCTTTTTCTATCGTACTATCTCCCCTCTATTTCGCTTCATCGGCTAATCAACTCGCCTCTCCCTGTCCCTTCGAGTACACCTCAGGTCCCCTTTCATCGCCATCCCTTCATGAATCCGTTCCCCTTCCCTGAAAACTTCTTAGCCTCCAAAATGTAACTCCCAACACACCGAGTCGTAACATAGAATTTCAACTCACCGTTTATACCCATTCATTCATCCCATCCATTTTTCCACCAACCCCCCTTTCCCATCTCCCCGCTTGCTGAAATACTACTCTAGGCTCTCCCTACTCCTCATAGGACTTCAGGGCATAAAAATGTGGCCATCCTTCAGCTCTCGAGATGAGCCATGGCGACTTCACCTTTACATACGGCTATTGAAATCCCCTCTCCAAAAGCGATGTGATTTTACAGCTCCCTTTCCCGTCAAGAAAAGCTTCCTGCATCGTATGGCTCATCCTTTCCTCACTCGATCCTTCCCATTTACTTACCTTGATGAATGCAGAGTCAGAAATAACGGTACGATCCGGAAACTTTCCTACGATCCCCTTAGGGAACGACTTCCCTGAAATACGCGTGTAGCTCAACCCCCCCCCCCCCCATCTCGCTCCCCCTCCAGGTGCTTTCCCCATTTACCAGGGTAATCTGAAACAATTTCCAAATACAGCATTTACCCTAGCAAACTACTTCCTATCCCAGCCCTCCCCTCTCACCCACCTGAATGATTTTCTCGAAGGCTATCTAATCTTCATACTTTCCCTCAAATATTTTCTAGATACTGCATTTTCCCACGCACGACCCTCCCCCGCTCCTCTTTTAAGGTATGCAGAGAACTCCCACCCTCCCTCATTTGAAGGGAAACCCAACTACGGGCCTCTTCTGTTTGATCCACTTGAATCATTTCCTGTAGGTGCCTAGCCGGAAAACCCCATTTGCTGCAAAATAGGACCTAACTCTCACCTAAACACTAAACACTCCCCAATAATAAAATCCTCTGAAGTCCTTTAAACACTCCATATCCGAAGGCGTCCCAGCTTTTTGAAGGACTCCTTTCCGGGACGTACTATATAAGGTAACCAAATACGACACCTAAGAAGGAAAAAGCCCCAACCCTACTTTCCTTTCCCAACCCTCAACTTTCGACCTTATTTCTGACCCTGCATTTTATAAGGATGAACATAAATCAAATCACCACTCTCATACAAACGTTCACACCTAATCACTCACCCTTGCCTAGATCTAATGCAAGAACATTGTAACATCAAGAAAAAACCGGCGGTCTTGAAGACAGAGCCTCCTCGAACTATGAATTCACTACACTTTGAGCAGGCTCCGTCTCCAAGACCCACAACGAGAACAAAATCTTTATGAACGACGAACACAAATCGATAATGACTAAAAACGCAAATCGATCAATCAATAATTCCCTGATTGTTGTAAGCATGCCTACTGTCACAATGAAAAATCCCAAGTAGGAGTGGCCATTCGTTATGCGACATACTTGGTAGCTAACGCTACAGGATACAAAGACAAAAGATTCAGTTCGAACGTTTACAATGAAAAAGGGCGCTGTCATCTTACCCTCCGTCTATTTGGAAAACTTACCCCACCCAGTCGAGTCCCAACAGAGACCATACAGTGGAAATCAGGGCATTCTTCGGGAGTACTCACCAAAACGCCGTTATCTATTTCGAAAATATCCACTTAAACACCCCAACTATAAGAGCAAACCCCAACTATAAAAGCTCCCCTTGCCCCTTCCCTTCAACCCGCCCACACACTTTCCCATTTAGACGACTCTTCAAGGCGTGTGCAGGGAAATATTTTCTACATGAAATTTCCATTCCAAACGCTTGCAAGTAAGCAGACTATGCCTTCTTCACCACTCAAATGCTTCAGATGTGTTCGCTTTGTCTCCACTAGCATCAGATTTTGGCGATGTACGAGGCGACGTGTCCCTTAGGGAAAAAGGCATTTAATGTTGCCAAGGAAAATTGAGCTGCAGTCAAGAAACTGAAACATTGAACCGACTAAACTAATCGGACCATTTGCCACTGAAAAATCGATTATACTATGCCAAAAAAACCAGGTCCCCGAAAGCTCGCGCCCCATTAAACCCAAGGTCTACCGCTTCACAAGGGTGGTTATCGTTTACGTGGTAAGAAGCGAAGTTCCCACCCAAACCTGCGCAAGGTCACACCCATAATCATCATAACTACACTCACGCTTCCCATCTTGGGGAAGGGACGTTAGAGATCAACATCCAAGAATCTGTCCATTGTCCAAGGTCCCCTACAAATGGCCACTTCTATCTGGGACCCTTTCGATAACTGGCACGATTGTAAAACAACTTCAAAGAGCTGAATCGTGTGGCAGTTTTCTTACAAGTAAGTTGAGAAACTGGCAGAGTAACGCTGCTCTTAAGCTGGTATTATATATCACGCATGAGAGCAGCTTTACTCCGCTAGTTCCTTAACTTATTTGTAAGAAAACTGTCATAAGGTAACCAGATCTCGCAATCATGCAGATGATAATTCACTGCCGACTATGCTGTTGACCACATTTAGCAGGACTGACGTTATTGCGGCCATCACAGATCGAAGCTTCTAAAACGACAATTCTGCTGGTGAGCCAACAAAAAAAGGAGTAATCACCAAGAATCACTAAAAAATAGAAAAACAGAAAATACGACAAGGAGAAACGGCAGCCTTTCGCTTGTTTTATTTCATTGGTTGATATATGACATATAGAATGCCTCTAAAAAAGAAGCGTAGTGGACAAAAAATTAGATGCCTGGTGTTCCTCTACAGGAAGAACGAATTTGGAGACCTGAGAAAAAGGGGAAACAAAAAGAATGTACCCTCAACCCATGCCACTCAATACTTTTCTACAATGACCTGGGCTCCTAAAACTGATGAAGAAACCGCGTGTCCCTCTAAAAAACCTTGTGTCCTTCTGAAGAACCCTACTCCGCATACTGGGCCCAGTAATCTCTACAAATTACCACATGACTTGTTAATCAAAAACTAAGATTCAGCTCAGCAGTACATAGGTCCCACACTTCAAGAGATAAGATTAATATGTGGAAATCACCATTATGCTGATTGGAGCGAATATATAAATATATACAGGGTACGCCGTAAATATGGTGACAAAAGAAATGAGTTGCATAAACCTTACCTCATATTGATACATTGTGAATTTATTCTAACTATTTACTATGCATCGCATCTAGAGAAAGAGCACACAGCTATCCTATATAACCGCCTTCTGTACAAACTATAACTCGAAGACTCTTCGGCTACTCATCGACGGTGGTACGCAGAGTTTCTTGAGAAACTCCGGCTCAGGCTTTCTTCATTAGTTTCTTAGAAGCAGCAAGAATGGTGCGATTAGAAGCGCAAACTTTCTCCATCAGTACGAAATATATCCAGCACCCATCACATTGTGGTCCGCAATATTCGTGGGAAGATTGGAAGCTGGGATAAAGGCACGAACATTTCTCAGCACGGGTACTGATCTTTTTCCATTCGTGAGCAAGTGCGCCGTAGATTTCAAATCGTATCTTCAAAAAAATCTTTGACATTCAGCTGCATCCTTTCAGAAAAACCCTTCTCAGAGAGGTTCGGATTTCATTTTGTACTTTTCTCGACCAAAATTTGCGGTATTGCTCTGATTGTAGAGGTTCTAGCCCAAACCATCATGAATGAGGAACAGTGGCTAGGAGTGGCGCTCTGACTCTTCTCAGCGGTTTTAGCACTCGTAGTGTGAAACATACGTATAGTCTGGGATCCCAACATTTCATCCACGCTGAACACCCTATAGTCAGGAAAGTGTGTCGAAGCGCATGCCGCGCGCAAGTAGTGCACGGCATTTATTTTTCTCTCTGACTTCTTCTCGTCAAAAAGCTGTAAAGTTTTTTGAATCCTCTTCGGATTCAATTGAATTCACTCGGGGTAGACCATTCCCATCGAAGAAGATCATAGAAACAAATCATTAGTCATTTTTTCTCGTGATTCTGCAGGTTCCGCCACGTACTCCTTCAAAATTGGTTGTATTCGGAAAAGAGGTCGTATGTGAGACAACACAAACGTTTGAGGTTTGCCGTTGACCTGAGCGATCCAGGAAAATGACTCATAAGATGCACCCAAAACGGAACTGCTGATGGAGATCTAAGACGCTTCACCGTTCCTCGGAATCCGACGAATTGAGAGCACCCAATAAGATGTGGGCTAAAGTATAATATAAACAAAAGGGAGGTGCAGATTCATAACAACCCTCCAAACAAGGAAATTACGGGCGTCGAAAAAGTTGTTACCACATTTATGGCGCACCCTACATACAGTACCGGTCAGTGAAGTATGTGTTTTCACTTTTTTGAACGTAACTTCTTTAAATGAATACCTTTTCCTCTGATTTTTACATGGTGAATGCTCATCAAGGAAAGTGATAAGAGGACAAGTTTTCAGCTAAGTGAATTGTGAAATATTCTAAAAGACTCTACAACTTTTTGCGGCCAAACACCATCATGCCTGCATAATCTTTAACCTGTCTGAATTTCCAATTTCTCACCGCAGCAACTAATATAATAGCAATACAACTGCGACATCTACAGGGTGGCTACAAAGTTTGGTCCGCCAAAACACACGTCGCTTGCTAACCTGTGAATCCTTGTTTCAGCTGTGCAATATAGCTTTGGATTAAGCATGTCAGTCATGCACTATAGCCAAATTATTGCGACTGTCGGTAGAAGTACTTCGGAGAAATGCGACCATCTCCTCATCGTGCCACAATCGCACATCTCGTGGACGAAGGATGTTCCGCAGCGGAGATTGCAAAAAGGCTGCCTATCAACAACAGAACGGTCAGGAGAATTGTGGCCGGAAGCAGGAGCGTAGACACCATCTACCCCTTCCAAAATCAGGGCGTGCAAGAACTGTCAATGATCCTAGTTGCTACTTCAGGCAGAGAAAAACTCCAGAAAACGAGGAGTAAAAACAAGGAGCCTGTTCCCAAGGTTAATGATGGTATGGGCAGGAATAACATCAGAAGCAATACACCTCTTGAAATCCACGATTTCCTTCCGCTGACATCATTTTCCTGGATTCTGGGACAAAGACATGTGGCCATCTAACTCCCCAGACCTCAGTCCAATGGACTACTCAGTTTGGGGCTATCTGCAGCGGAAAGTGTCTTCTTCACCTGACCG
The DNA here is from genome assembly GCA_000469685.2 of Haemonchus contortus. Lineage (NCBI taxonomy): Eukaryota > Metazoa > Nematoda > Chromadorea > Rhabditida > Trichostrongylidae > Haemonchus > Haemonchus contortus. The sequence goes on from LS997564.1 coordinate 6,850,583, forward strand.
CAGTTTGGAGAGTCTAAAAGCAGCTCTTCAGAGGGAATGGCAGAAAATTGATGTTGACTACTTGCGGCCCATCCTGGGACCCTTTACGAAGAGATTGGAAGCTTGTATTCTGGCCAAAGGCGATCATTTCGATTAATACTTCGAATGAATGTTCCTCTATCTTAATCGTACCATTTAATCAAAATTCATGAAGAAATGTGTCCTATTTATTTTTTACAAGCGAATAAATACCGGACCATACTTTGTAGCCCCCTGTGTACTTTATTGCATAACCTCTCAATGACCGCTTGACATCGCGTGGCATGGACTCGATGAGCTTGCCGAACTCCCCCAGTGGGATGTTCTCCCATGCGGTCTTTAGCTAAAAGAACCTCTTGTTCGAATTCGAGCGCTTAGGCCTCTTACGTTTAGCTCAGGTTTTTTTCCATAGGTGTTCAATGGGATTCGGATCGTGGTACTGTGACGGTCACGTTAGCAGAGAGACGTGCTGTCGCGGAACCACTTAGTGAGCAGCTTCGATTTGCGTTTTGGGCCGTTGTCCTGTTGGAAACTGAAGCCATTGTGAGCACTACTGCGAGCAAACGACCACGTAACAGTCACCACGATATTGAGGTACATCTTCGAACTCACTCAATCCGGTGAAAGAGATCAACTCCTACTCCACAGAAGCTGTCTCGAACCATCATCGAATTTCTACCATCCTTCACGATCGGCAGCTGGGAGCTTGGATGGTTGATTCCTTCCGTTCTTAACAGTAAAATCTTCGATACGTCGCTCCAAATGACCTGACGCCACAGCTGAACGATCCCGTGCGTGTGAGCATGAGTCCAGTCGATACGTGCTCTGCGACTCCTGCCATGAACCAACGGTTTCTTCGCTAATCGTTCCTTGCAAGCCGCACAATGTTTCCATCGACAAAATGAGACGTCGTTCTTGCTGCTCTTAGGCGTTTTTTGACTTCAACCGACTCTGTGCCCTTATATTTCTTCCAGATCGTTCGAACACATCTAATTGGCACTCCTCGAATTTCGGAAACTTGCCTAGATGATAAGCCGTGGAAGTCGTGGAAGCTTCGTGTTATGGCTTCGAAGTTGGTCTTTCAAATCGCACGCTAACATACTCTACCACTATCTATAGCTGACTTTTATATTGAAAATTTCGTGTGGTTCTTACTGTTTTGGGTCGCGTCATGCATCTACCACATTATTGAGGCTATGGCAAGGCATTCCGTTTCGGAGTGCGTAACGTGCAGCGAGAACTACCTACAGCTTCACTGAACCCGTCAGAATGCCAGTCCTAGGTAGAATACTGTGCTGGTTTTTTTAGCCAAAGCACATCTTGGGCTACAAATCGTCTAACGTTCACTACCGTATGGTATTCGTAACGATCAACAACCAGAACAAGCCAAGGGGACGGCCAGTGGAGAGGTACAATTTTTTATTATATACTGATTGATCGAGTAGGTTCACTTACAAAGCAGTACTTTGACCATCCCGGATGAGTCCAATACCGACCGTGAAATGGCGGAAAGTTTGAAAGGCTCAGATGATGTATATTCAGGGAAGAGCGCACCATTTAGCACTTCTCCACCTCAATAAATTATTCTCAAATGATAAAGTCTCCCGGCTTAAGCTGATTTTGGAATGAGCCCCATATTCGATTCCGATTAAAAGCGCCTTCATTCTCTTGGGCGAGGGTCCGGTACCAACTTACCGGCCCTGGAGGGAGGCCTGAGCAGATTTGATCCCATAACCAAGCGGTGCGATACAGCACCGCTTGCCCCTACACCATTTCCGCTCACTGATCAGTCATAACATAAAAAAGGAGCAAATGAAAAAAAGAGGTGATGCCGAGTAAATTGAATGAGAGTAGCCGTAATTGCAAGTTGAATTTTTGCAAAACTTGCGAATCCTTCTTTCTCCTCCAACCACTCAATCGATCGAAAAATTTTTTGAACGTACCAATGTGGGTTTTCAGTGGTTCTGATATATTCGGGTTCTGATCCAGTGATGTTCGTTGAAGTCAGCTGTTTAGCGACCGTCAGCGACCGATAATTACTAACAAATCCATCACATCAGCTTTCTCCTAAAATAAGGATGATTGCAGTAGTACTGAGAACATTTACTGAGCTAATTACTGGTAAGCACGAATATTAACAAGGCATTAAAGTTGATAACCAGATAACCTACACCTTAATCAAAGTTCAGCTCAAACCAAAGTGGAAAGTCAGTGTGATAAACGATAAGAGCGGGTTATAATCGTGAGTAAGAAAGGGTAAAATATTAGGATGGCACACGACTTCCGGACCGCCTTACATTAATTGCTTCAAAAATCCTATGAGCATGGCTTTCTTTCTTTTTTTTCGCCATTTGCCCGATAAGCTGCCATCAAGTTTTGAAATCCTAAACGAGCTCCAGGCAAATAATTGTAGGGATTGTGTAGGATGAGGTAAGAAACACAGGGGTGAACGAAAAAAAAAAGCGATCAATGGGAGCTCCGTCGAATAGGAGTTCTTACGGACATTGAACTTTGAACTTCGGTATTTGGCTCACCATTGGAATGCCTAGCATTCCTTGATGGACAGGATATGAAAGTTCGAAGTTCAGTGAGCAGACCGTTGAGTACGTGTCGGGAAGGAGATTGCTAAGGGGGAGGGGGAAGAACGAAAAAATACTTCACTAATCATCGATTTAACAATCGATCCAAATACTATACTGACTAGCTCATTCCCGAATCAATTCATAAATAGATAGATGTACGTTCGACCACCAGCGCTCATGGGATCATGTAATGTTGGGACCGGGCGGCTTCTAGGCGTTCCCTGGCTTGGCCATGAAAGTATTTGGGTTGTTGAGGTTTATTTACTCACTATACAGGGTACTTAATCCTCAACAGAACACAGTTATGACTGAAAAATTGACATCTTCATTGAATGCATGCCAGGAGGAGGGTGTATAATAGTATCAAAGGAAAAGGGGAGCAAGAAAAGGCCAATGCTTAAGGAACAATCCTCTGCAGACGACACAACACTAGACAGCGGCTCCGATTAGATTGGGAAAGTCGCAATGATTATACTAACTAGTAAGTTCTTGTATTTCTAGCCGCTCGGCCATGATATGTAACAGTGACACTCGCTTGCAGGGTTTGTGCTGCCACCAATCAAGAGTTCACATCTCTCCGGAGTCGGTATGTGGTACTAGTCGTGTCTGGTAGGATCAAAGCTCGAACATTGATTGGTTATTGCAAATCGTCGTATAGCCAACATACACACTCCAGCCCTAGTTTTCTTAAAGGCACGGTTCACGATAAAAAGGTTACTGAGTTCTTCCTTTAGGAATACTCAGCGCCCCCCATGGGTGGTAGAAGGGACCCTCTCGCTCCCACAGTCTCGGCGCTTAGGGCATAGTGGAAGCCCCGTTGCTGCCGTAGTTCGCTTTCCCGCCCCTCGATCGGTGTCACGTTAGACGAGTGTCGAGACAATACAGATTGCTATTATTCGTTCTAGGACCCACGCACAATCAGCTAATCGCCGAGTGATGAGGCGATGTTTTTCTCCCATTCTTCTTTCCTCTGTTTTTCTTTTTGCTGCCGCGATCCCTTATTTAATTTCCTACTCCTAGAGGCTGAAAAAGGTGAGCTACTTTTGCTGTTACTAGGGTTTTTTGTTTATTTATGCTTACGAGTGAATGTATTTTTGCTTACCATTGTCTGTTATTCGGACCAGGACCCACACGCGCGTAGTGAAACGCACTGTTTAGCTCGTCCGGACGCCCCACTCTTCTTCATTTTTCTGGTTTCATTCTCGTCCAGCCCCCTTTTTAACGGTTTTTCGAAGCCTTTTTTCACTTTGGAAACACCGATGCACGCAGTTTCTTCACCTCAGCCGCACTAGTTTCGATCTTGTCTTCTCTTTTTCATCATAATTTGGATTACCCAAAATTATCGTGAACTGTGCCTTCAAATGACATTCAAATCACCGCAGGCCACTTATCCCTTTCTATTACCCTTCAACTTGCTTCCCTTCAGAGAAGCAACCTCACCATAAGTTTGTGATTTTTCACGAACTTTTTCTTCACAATACACAAGACCACAAAAGTCAATTTTCTGAATAGTACGAACAAGCACTCCCGCTTCTAAATCCGCTTTATTGAGTATAAACACTGTGAACGCAATTTAATTGTCATACATATTCAGGTCAGTGGAACTATGAGGCTGACGAGGTTTCGGTCAAGCCATTTCGAAGTCGCCGCTTCTTTTTAGTCATACTAATAAAGTTTCTGAAATTCTCAATTTCGGAGAAACAATGAATGGGCAGCAATCCTCCAACTTTTCCAGGAAATCAAATTTGACACAAATCAGATAGGTACTCAGAGGAAGGAAGGCAAACTTTAGCCACTTGAAAATAGCATATCGAACGCTGAGACGATCCCAATGATGGCTACCTGAATGATGGCTTCACTTCACTGGTTGATGGGCATCGACGAAACTTGAGGGGTTCAGAGAAGGCTCCCCCTATCAGTTTAGCCTACTCTATAAGTTGGCGCTCCCTACCAAGCGTTTCTATCTGCCATACCTCGCCCTGGAGCTGTTTCCTATATAGCTCTGTTCACTCGAGCTCAAGCCCAACCAATTGTTCCCAAAAGGGATGAAAAAAGAGTAACGGACATAGCATAACTCGAAAAGTACAGGGTTTAGGGGAGCCGTCCCCTACAAGTCGTTCATGGTTCAGCTGCACATGGTTTTCCGAGAGTGGGCCCCAGCATTATGTCCAGTAGACGACCTTCACTCAAGGAATTCAAGGCATACCCCTCGCTCCCTTCAAAGCTTTCCGAAGTAGTCATCCATCGCAATGAGGGTCGTCCCGAGGGATCCACTCAGTAATCGCCCTGGTCCTACAGCCATCTCCATATCACATAACGTGTCCAGCCTGCCTGTTCCTTATGCTCAATTGTGAAGCCAGATCGCCAATCATAATGACTTTTCAGTCGATCCAGGTGGTCTGAGCGTTCAGGAGCGCCTCATTGTCGTTCACCTTTAATGGCACATCAGGAGCAGAAACACTCTTCGTGCAGTAAATACTCCTACAACTTCATAGAGGGTGACCCCATAGGATGGATAATTCAATCCAAAAGAATCGATCGATGCCTTTTTTTTACTTTTCCTGTAGATGTTCTAGAAACAAAATTTCCCAAAGAGCTCCCCTCCAGATGTTGAAATCAAGAAAAATGCGATAAGCATCATCTTTCATCCGTCCAAACTGGCAACAAATGCCTGCTGGTCGGCAACAATGTAGACGATGAAAGACAGAAGCGATGTCTGGAGTATTGAACTGACAGAAAATCGAGCCATCCTTCTTCTGTACAATTTCCAAATGAATCCTAATCTTGATGGATGATCACTGAAAAGGAATGCTTCTGGAATGCTGAGTCAACCCAGTCCCAATGAGTTGAGACAGGATTCCAAAACCAATCGTTTTCAGTGGTCATCCATCAAGATAAGGAAAATGTTAGGAAAGGGACAACCAGGGCGAAAGCACAAACCATGATGGGATGCCACTGTGAGCTTCGTCAAGGATCTGCTGCACCACTCCAATTTCCTGCTATCTATCATTCAGGGCTTGGGACTCGAGATGACGACGAACCTGAAAATCATTGCATTGCGACCGATCCTCCAGTAGCAACAACATTCTTTAAAAAACAAACAATTAATGCAAAATCAGTTAAACATATTGAGATGGATGGAAAAACGAGAACGATTTTCGAACTGCCTAATACGAGAAAATCGCTCAAAGGAGAGAACGATGAAATGAACAGATTGAAAAAAGAGAAAGATTGAGGCTAAACAGTCTCCTTGAGAAGTCCCCTTTCCCCTTTACACCCCATTTTTAGGAGTAACTATTTTTTACTTTTTAGGTGTTTTAAAAAGTTTTAGGAGTTTTAAAAAAGCAAGACAAAAAGTAGAATCGATAAGAGGCCACCATCGAATTTGGGCGAACGCTGACTAGGAGGTGCCTTTCCCGCCCTTTATCGATATTCCATCAATAAGGGATCGCCCCCACATGTCGACTATTGAGGGGTGATGGCTGTAGCGTGAGTGATTTCGCACCTTTTGTCGACAATCAAACACCTACAGCAAAGGCCGTTCCTGAGGTCCTCTTCAGCGAACAGGGACATTTTTACCCGTAATGTGATTGCAACCTACTGAAGTTGTGGATCCAGGTGAAGCGTGATGCCGCGAAGGATCGTCGTCAGTACGATTTCTCAGTTTCATCCTCAATAGAACGATCTTCCCCAAGCGATTTTCACTACCGCTAGTAGCTTCAGTAGCCTGGGTCCCAGTCAAAGCGAAACGTGAATCAGCCATAGCGATCCATTTCAGAAGCCACCTTACGGAGGAAATTCAGGGAAAAAACCTAACTAAATGTTCAATATGCTCCCACAGATGAACTCCAATCGTATGCCGCATCTCAAAAGGCATAATGAGTTTGGATTTTTTTTTCACAGCAATCTTATCTTCTTGTGAGTGGGCCCGTCCCTGACTCACCCGCAAGAATATAGGAATGTCGTGGAAAAAAGAAACCTTAACTCATTACGCACTGCAAGAAAGAAGAAAAATGAACTTTAAAAAATTGCCTAGTGAAAGTCTATAAAGGGACGAGCGGGGAGACTTTTCCGGACCGCCCGTAGTGGATTGATTGAACAGGAAAGGTTGGGCCCATCGATGATCTCAATACTCCTTAACCAGACCTACCACGAAACTTGAACTTTTGGTTGAGCAGCTTATCAGTAGAGACTCATTAACTACCAAGAACCACATTCTGGGCAGTCTTGTTAGGTGAGACAACTCAACGCTCTACCAGTGTTTCCAATCCATAGAATAGCACCCTACAAATGTCTCCTGTCTGGCCAGAGTCAATCCAGCATTCGATGCCTTGGTTTACTGAAATGTAAACGACCACCGTCGTTTACATTTCCTTGGCTCACCGTCAACAGAAAAAGTCTCTTGTATTCGCCTGACTGCTTCTACCTCGACGGAGTATTACTCAGCTGATTACAGTATCCCCTGCGAACAAAGGGGAAATATCTGTCAAGTCGTAAATAATGACTATCATGAGGCTCTTATCACTTTTTCGACAACAATTATAGAATATTTATGAGACATGAAATAAAAATTGAAGCAAAGAAGAACTAATTTTTTGGTGGAAGCACTTTTGCAAGGCGAAAGATAGAAAAAAAAATCACAAATATACAGTGAAAATCACACAATACAGCCGCGATTGGAGGCACGAGCAGAGGCGCCATCACAAGTTCAGTCAATTGGGCGGAAAATAAAAAAATTATTCGATGCCAAAAGATCATAGACGCCTAAAGCTCACATTGCGTAGCATTGACAAAAATAATTGGAACTATACTTAGTCAATGTAAAAAAAAAGTAAAAAATAAAAAAAAGAACATAGGAATTCTTATAAAAGGTTTCCCTGAGAGGGCAATTGGAAAGTAATTCTTGAAATCATAGAAAAAAATGTAAGAGATCATTTACAAGTAGTGAGTAACACTGGTACGAGACGCCAATCGGTCACAGTGATCTTTAAAATTTCTAAATTCGCATGGGCGAATGAAAAACTCTCACTCTATAACGATTCCTCTTTTGTGCGGACGGTACGATAAAACCGTCTAGCGACATTTTGAAAGTGAAGAGACAAGAAAGGCTAAAAAACGAGGTATATCACAAAACGATCCCTACTGAGATGGGCAAGGCACAGAAAATGTCAGTTTAGGCAGCCATTCATGAGATACGGTTGAGTGGGATGTTGCTGTGCACGGTGCGACCTGATCAGTACTCGTCCTCGGGTCCGGGAACTTCTCCCCTAACCGGCGTCGCACACACCGCACCCGCCGCCTATCGCAGGATTGCGATGGAAGATTGGAGCGCGCAATTTGTGAGGTGGGGAGTCCTTTAAACATTTGAATTGGCCAGCCGCTCTCTTAAGTTCCAATGCGATCCTGATCGTCGTTTATATAGGAGGAGTCACTTTAATTAATCAAGTCCAATAAACATGAAATCTAAAAAGAAACAGAAGAAAAAACGAAAAAAATCAATGAAAGAGCAAGCCAGTCAAGGAAAAATATCGCGTCCTATCGATTGGCGGGAGGCGGGGTGAGTACGGTAATTGCAGTGACATTTGCCGCATGCCGCAAGGGAGAATGCCGCGATAGGGGAGAAGTTCCGTTACCCCTCGTCCTCACTTTCCAGATGTCGAATGATTCGTTGACAGCAGCTAGTTTCGAGTCGTGTGGTCAAGTATGATATTATCACGCGTATGGCCCTAGGACCAAATCCAGGACTGAACGAATGTTAGCGGCCAAGGCAATAAAGCTCACAATGCATCTCAGCAAGATCTATTTATAGGGACCAGACTCGTCCGAGAGGGTAAAGGCATTGACTTGGGCGACTGCTTACCCCACAAGTTACAGCATACGTGCCAAATACTAATTTAGTGTGACGTCAGGGTTCAGACATGATGATTCTGAAGGGGATCGTAAGCGTAAGCGTATTGGCATTTATTAATACCAGGAACTTCACCATTACTTTCTTAATTATTCTTTACTAGTTATAGAAATGGTTCGAGAGTCATTCAAAAAAGTTCCCAAACCATTCAGATTCTGCTCTTCATTGTTTTGTTTCTATCAGAACCTTGTTGGCTTATGCAAGGAGATAACAAACGAAGACAACCGTTCAGCAAAAAAAAAAAAAACAAAGAACCGATCTGTAATCTAAATCCTTTGCTGCAAGGACCAGCTTCAATAAGTAAAACCAAGTAATAGTCGACATGACGGTAATCAGAGGACTTTGTATAGAAGTTAATCACGAAGTTCAACGAAAAAAAAATCACAAAAAACAGGAATGATATCACTTTCTCTCAGCAAAGACGTTGAATGGGAGGGACTACACAAATGAACATACTTTGCATGTATGTAGGTATAAGCTGTGGAAAAGATCAGACGGAAACCAAAAAAACAATAAAAATTTTTTTGGGAAACAAACAACATATCTTCAAATCCAACAAGTCTACTGAGAATAAATGGAACTCATGAACACCACCCAACGCAACAGTACGGCAATTTTGCAACGCAATTACCAAATCGCACTGGCAATTTAAAGTCTACCAGCACTCTACTACTTCTTTTTTTACAATACTACTACTACTTTTTTGCTAGCACTAATCGAAGAAACTTGCATGGGTAGGTGGAAAAAACAGTGTGAGCAGAAGGGATTACTGTTTTGGACAATCGGAGTCAAAATCGCTCCCTGTTGTGAGTCATTTTGTTTGCGGATACAGGAGATCATCCTATAGGACTTTTCTAAGCAAATTCTGTAGTTGCTCAGAAACGTAGACTTTTCTAGTCCCATTTCAACGTATACAGAGGGAACACCTACCTACCATAACCGGCACAATTATGATTATTTCATCAAGAAAGCTCAAAACAGGGTTCTTATCCCTTAAATGTGCATAACAAGAGAACATTATCGACATCTTTTATTAACATAACATGATAAATACAGACAAGAAAGCGAGATGACGAGGTCTCTTTGGGCCAGAGACCGAAGGAACTCGGGCGAGGTGGCCACATCGCACGATGGTCTCTGAACAGGGTGAAATTAATAAGAACGAAACCAAAAAAAAAGAAATAAATTTGCAAAAGCTACTTTCAAAAACGCTTTACAGCTTTAGTTACAAAAGAAGAATTAAAAGGAAGCAGTATGAGGGCGATAGCACATCCGGACCCACGCCAAGAAGGTGAATCGCACCATTTAAGGCCTCGAATTTTCCCGTCAGTGGCAACAACATGGCGTAACAAAGCCCGTTTCGAAAATAATCAGAAAAATCGAAAGGTGTGTAGGAGCTCAGGGGAGAACTCTATACTATCATTTATATCTCAAGGCTGCGGAACACCATAGCAATCGATAATTGCCACAGAAATATAAGAAGTGATCGGAAAAAGTACCTAGAGATCTCAGGAGAGATAGGCGGGTTCATAATGTAAGGCTTGCCGTTGTTGGTACTCGAACGCCCGGCAATGCTCGAACTTTGCTCCTTTCTCGAAATTTTTCGGATCCAGCGGCTCACATTCACCAGAGCAAGTCCTTGGATAGCAGAGGAACGAGATGTGTCGGATGTCAATGAGTGATGACAGATGGAAAGCACTATATGCCGCGATCATCACGTATTCCATTATCGCGTAGACTCTTGGCACTGAAACACGATCTTCTGAAGCTTTCTATACGCGATCATAACTTGTTCAATACTCTTCACCAGCTTCATACTTCCAATTCCGCCAGCTGACCACTTGAAGGCACAGTTCACGATAATTTTGAGGTACCCGTTTTTATTCAAAAAGGGAGCACAGGTTGGGAATAGTACATCGGTAGTGAAGAAAGCGAGAGAATTCGCCGATTTCGAGAAAAATATGGGTCCTCAAAAGTAGGGAAGTAGGGACGAGATTGCCATGACGGAAATAACATAGAAGTGGTATTCGGACGAGATTTCAGTTATTGCAACTGCGCAAAGATCAGAATGCATCAAGCCGGAACTGCACAGGACTGTCTTTCACTATTGCTATACGTCACGAAAAGTTGTATGAACGTCCTGCATGGGTTCCCTTGTGATCGGTGTATCCTCTACAACGCCGGTGCAACTCGTCCGAGAATACACACGGGCAATCTTTGGGCTATTATAACTCCCTAACTAAGCTCTTTTCCGACCTAACAGTGCCAGATATAATAACGCGAGGGGGAACCTCAGTAACCATCTTATCGTGAAATGTGCCTTTAACCGCGGTTAAGTTCAAAAAAAAAAAGAAATCTATTTATCTTCAACCTACTTTTCTAACTTGTTCTTATTTAGTGAACATCATTCCCTTCTAAGTATGAACTTCATGTCAATACGAGTAACACACTTATCGCCATAAAAGATTAGAGGCTGGAATTTTTTCGAAGGCCCAGTCCACTCCAAAAATAATTTCTGAAATTTCACCCTAGGATGAACGTGTTACCCCCAGATAGCACAAGAAACGCCTTCGAGTCGGTCTAGATAGGGCGTAATAAGGGTTCAAAACCAGCCTAGCTGAAGTTCACCCGGCGGACGAGTTTCCACGGCGTTGTACGGGTTCTGGAGGTTGTACCATTCGCAACGGTACCCACACGTTTCACGCAGACAGTTTACTGTGGCCAACTGTACGCAACAGCAATGTCGTGCTTTCGGAAAGCACGTCCAAATACTCCTTCCATACACTTTCTTTCGTCACATTCTCACACAAACACTAATTTTACTACCTTGTTAGAGCCTTACACTTCCCTGGATGCGCCGATTTTCGCCTTTTCTCCGCCACTTTTGCACTTTTCTTGACTATCGCTCCCATTATTCGTCTAACACTAGAATCCCCAAAATAACCGTGAACTGCGTCTTCAAGTGGCCGTAACGTCACGAGATGAATCTTCGCCTCAAATTCCTCTTAGAGGCACAGTTCACGATAATTTTGGGTAATCCAGATTATGATGAAAAATGGAAGACAAGATCGAAACTAGCGCGACTGAGGTGAAGAAACTGCGTGCATCGGTGTTTCCAAAGTTAAAAAAGGCTTCGAAAATCCGTTAAAAAGGGTGCGAGAATGAAACCAGAAAAATGAAGCAGAGTGGGGCGTCCGGACGAGCTAAATAGTGCGTTTCACTGCGCGCGTGTGGGTTCTGGTGCGAATAACAGGTAATGGTAAGCCAAAATTCATTCTTTTATAAGCACAAAAAAACAAAAAAAAAACCCTAGTAACAGCAAAAGTAGCTCACCTTTTTCAGCCTCTAGGAGTAGGAAATAAATAAGGGATCGCGGCAGCAATAAGAAAAACAGGGGAAAAAAGAATGGGAGAAAAACATCGCCTCGTCGCTCGGCAATTAGCTGATTGTGCGTGGGTCCTAGAACGAATAATAGCAATCTGTATTGTCTCGACAGTCGTCTAACGTGACACCGATCGAAAGGCGGGAACGCGAACTACGGCAACAATGGGGCTTCCACTATGCCCTAAGCGCCGAGATTGTGGAAGCGAGAGGGTCCCTTCTACCACACATGGGGGGGGGGGGGGGGCGCTGAGTATTCCTAAAGGAAGAATTCAGTAACCTTTTTATCGTGAACTGTGCCTTTAATGGAGAAAAAAGTCTAAAGATTCGTCCGAAAACCACGAAAAAACCATTATTTGAAAAAGTAGGCATTACATGAGCGGATAGATATCAATCGGATATACTTTTCCATATAGATTCGAATAACTTACAATATGAATGACACAACCGGAGTGTAATATTGGCATATTGACGTTGAAAGTATTGGGGTGCTACATAACAGAAGGCTATAGCACTGATGATCTTCATAGCCATCGAAATAACATCGAGTCTCTGAAAACAAACGAAAACTTCAGATGCTCATTTGTTAAAGGTTGGCAAAAAACTACCACTGGACTGTTCAAAACGATCCTAGGAAGTTTGATAAATCAGAAACCAAGACATTTCCTTTGGCTATATACATAGATATGTAATTACTTTGAATTAGGCTTCAGAAAGTATGTGCTACTGATGACATCTGACCTTGTCATAGATGTCTGCTGCAAGATTACCGACGCTTCTGACAGATTCTTCTACACGGATGGCGACTATAATAGAGTCATTGTATCTGGGGGTCGCATCCCAAATCGAAACTCGTTCAGACCAAAATTCCCTCCGAGGCTTGGTTGGCCTGAACGAGACTTTCGTAGGGCTTTTCAGGGGCCGAACTCTCCAGGCTATTTGGCAAATGAGGGTGAAGCGTGGTGCTTAGCGTAATTCAACTGTAGCGATGCCAAAAGCACATACAAGAGCCGCCACCCCACGATCTGAACTTAAGATGATAATGCCCTGTTGTATTTGAAATGTCAGGAGAATGACTACACTTCAAGGAGTGCAAACAGCTGGACCGAATAACGACGAGAATCAAAGGGGAAAGGGGAATACTTCCTCCCACACGGTGCTCCCCATATGTCATAGCACTAGCTCACATCAAAAACAAAATCAAATGTGTGAACTGAACTGCCGTTGTCCACTCCTAGATTATCAATCATTCTATAGTCGCAAACTTCTAGCTTTTCTTCGCCGGAGAGTCCGAAAACTTCTACATATTAGAAAAACTCTTCACACTAATGGAAGATACGTCACTGGGTGATCGGACTTCGTACGGAGGGAGTCTAGACAAAGTGATAGTGAGCGTTCCAAATTATTGCGGAGAACCTGCTGGATAATAAGTGGCAAGATAGCGACCCTTCACATTACAATACTTCCATGGCCTTTACTAAGACAGTTTTGAAGTCAAGTAATAAGCAAAATCACCTTTGTGTTAAATCTTCTGTGAGCGATCACAACAGCACAAGTAATGAGCATATTGGCCGATGCCGCTATACAGAATACAATCTTGCAATATCGATTGAGTACTAAAATTAGGAGATTAGAAGGTCTTTTTGAACCACGATCTTCTGGGCATGGCTCTTTTGAGATTCTCAAGACTGCAAAGAGGTCCTACATTTCGGATTAGCGAGCTTGAATAACTGACCTATGGAGTCTTTCCGGATGGTGACAACACTAAATATTGCCATGGCAAAAAATTCCACTGTTGACAATGCAAATATTAGTTCATTCAATAGTTTATGTACATATGATGATGAAGCAAAATCGGCTCGAATCAGACCCCTGAAAAAAGAAGGACTCCGAGAAATTCATCTCGAAGCTGCAGCGAATGGAAGGCAAGAAGTCGAGAGGATCTTTTTATGAAAGGTCCTTGTCTTTCCGAGGTTTTCAGAAACATTCTGATCCCATCGAAAAGAAAGTAAATATTTTGGCTGTATTTGTGATCAATTCTGCGCAACATCAATGAGAATGTGATAATGATGATTGGAAGTCTTCATCGATTGGGAAACTTCTTAATGATTGTGTTTCTTTCAGGAGCACAAATATATAAAAAATCTCCCGAGCTCGAACCTATACTGGGTGGTTGATATCCCAGCACCTCAAACTCCAACTCATTCGTTAGTAGCATCACCGCGACCGTGATAAAGAAAAAACATAGTATTGAATTATTTTCTTAACTTTCCCTCGCTGATTGGTTGAAAAATTTGCTACCCAAGGATTTACGAATTCTATTATTTGGAACTCATCAAATTCGAGATCAGGAGCCCAAAACACCACGTCCATGACTGACTATGCCATATCCACGGCCTATCATCAATGCACGTACAACTGAATCTTGATCGATATCGCCGGGCGATTAGTCCCCGGCCGGCTCGCGCTCTCGCTCGCGGACTATGAAAGCACCACTCCGTCAAAACTCATCCCCTGTGCGTGTAGTGATACAATCCTTGAGCTATTATTATGCCCTATCCATGACATTTTTTGATCTAACGGCGTTACGTAAAGCATACTAGTTAGCATACTAGGATACCAGACTAGTTCTAGGAGATATCTCAAAAACCATTTCCTTCGCAAACTGTGCCTCAAAGACGGATGCACTATGGGATTCGTTGAGGCTGGTTGAATTCATTCACCTTGTCAAACATGTCCCTGTAAACGATAAGCTAGATGTGCTAAAGGGCTAGCTGTTAGGAAACGCGGTGTCCAGCATGAAGAACCGTGACCACTTGTAGCTCTTCATCCCAGTTAAAAGTTGGTGAACGAAGATGATGTCAAAAAAGCGATAGGCTGCTTTCATAGTCTGCGATATGGCCCGCGAGCAAGCGGGCGAGCGAGCGACGGGCGGCGCCTGCCCCTTGTTTACTACTGAATTGATACTGCCGGACGAGTACTTCCCGTAGCTCGCTCGCTCGATCGCTCGGGGGGCCAAATCGTGGACTATGAAAGCAGCCATATGCAACTCCTTACGCTCTCAGCCTTCTCCTTCTAGGATGAAGGAATTCCTTATAACAGTGCAAGAGTGATAGACCATTATATCATAGATAGATAATAATCATCACCACCATCATAGATATATCGTAATTCCGATTTTTCAAGTTGATCGGTGTCAAAACACAGAATTTACTTCTAACATTCTTGAGCATAGCGCTGGTGCTCAAGCACGTCAGTAGTTAAGAACATCCACAATTACATTCGGAAGACAAATTTCCTCCCAGTACATGATATCTCGAATATTCACGATTATATTGGCGAATGCTTTTAGGCCTTTTTTACTCACCAAAGAAACCCTTTATACCAAAAATTTTCAGTCAGAAAATTGTACAGTAGAAATTGGAATGAACGTACCTTCTACAATGAGCAATAGCGAGCCTGACAACTATTGATAAACATGTACAAATTCTGAACATAACGTTTCCTACGACGTTCATTTCGAATAAAGTCAGCACAGATGGAAGGCCGTCTGCTGGGAATGGAATAGTCGACTGTAAGAAAGGTTCTGTATTTTTCGAACGATCAAAAGAATAGTTTTAAGAGAGAAAATTAACTTTTTCCATAATTTCCATAAATCTGTTACTAACACATTACACACGAACACTAATAAAAAATTACAAAAAAAAACACCAATAAAAAAAATAAAAAATAACAAAAATTCGAGACTCACTCCTAATTTGAAAGATATCAAGAGGAACTCATTAGATTTCTCAGTAAATTATTTAACTATCCGAGATTAAGATGAGGATGCAGACGCCGTTATTAATACTACCAGACAACACTTTTGAATTTTCTCCAGGGAAAACTCAGCAGATGATGCAGCTAGCTTACTTTCACATTCTTCAAGATCATACAAATTTATGGTCGTACAGCAGCCTTAGTTTCTGAGTCCTTTACATGGGTTTTTCGATAACTTGCGTACATAAATCCTGCAAGTAAGCCTTCCAATCTTCAAGGGTTATCAAATGTACCAGATCTTTCTGGGAGAATTCGTACATCGGCTGGTTTGCTGCTCTTCAACACTCTACCACTATTAGCGTAACCTCTTCTATTTCTAGTTACAGATGAGCATATGCATAAATATCATTATACATCGACGGTATTTTCAGTCAATTTACACAACTATGCATGGATCAAAAAACGCAATCTTAGCAAGAAAATTAAACTTACAACTGGACCTTACTTAAAATTAACTTACATTACATCGAAACCGTGCAGATCCGAAACGAGCCACAAATCCCGACCGAAGATCTTTTGCAGTCGGAATGACATCCGTCATCAGAGAGCCAACAATTCCAACTACAAGAATATCTCGATTGATTTATGCCATTATACAGAGGATCTGTGTTCAATTTAACAAATATTCAATATTCAAAAAAAAAACAAGAGCTCATTTGTAAAGTCCCACTTACTGAAAAAGAAAGCATACAGCGAGATTGTGAATACGAGGAATGGCCATATTAATTGAAACTTAAAGTAGGACAGATGCTCATTGTTGTCATCGACGAAACCGCTTTTGAGTAATCGATTCTCCGTTTTTGTCTTCGGTACCTGGAAGATGGCTGTGAGAAAAAATTTTGGAAAAAGTAATATTATGTAGATTCTAAAATCTTTAAAAAAAAACACAAAAAATGTTTATCGAATCTTCGGAACCCGAGCCTGCCCTTAGGCAGACTGGATTTGTACTGGACAGAAATGAAATGAGCTCGAGGTGATCCAAAAACATCTCTACGGTAGCAGGAGATTGAATCATCTCGCATTTGATACCAGGTAGAGGGTATCCTTTTTGGCATGTCCTGCCTGAGCCGGTCATGATAGATGGGGTTAGCCGAGAAGTTGGTGAAAAAAAGATTCAACGCAGTCATCTTGTTGAAGCTCCTATGGGTAACAGAGGGGAACAGATGTTTAGAAAAGGCTCGTTTAAGAAATTGGTGCCTGTTAAGGAATGTGTCAAGCTACAGACAGGACTGTGGAAAACTATGCAGATCCTGCCTCAGGAAAGTCCATTTATGTACGCCGCACGGCTCCGTCCGTCGATCTTTTCAGAACACATTCGAACATATTCGGCAAGTCGTGGGTGCTGTGCGGCGGCTCAACAACTCGCTCTGATCGCTAAGTATTTTTTGTGCTTCTGCTCGACTTCAACGGATTCACGCTTCGCTCGCTGTGGCACGTGAGCACTTTCGATCGTCTTGAGTGCCACCAGAAACGGTAATTTGCTGTTTTTTCCATTTGATTTGTGAGTATCAGCGGAACGTTCGCCGCTGCCGATTGATTGATTCGAGTCGTGACATTGATCAATTTATCTATTCGACATGGATCTACGCAGCGGTGCCTCGAGAAGCGCTAATGGGAAGAAGCAAGGCGAGCCAGGAGCGGTGGATGTGGTGCTCCCCAAGGAGTTGCAAGAGCAAGTGGAGGCCATAACGAAGTCTAGCCGGATTGCTGATGGGATAAAGAAAGTGATTACAGCGATCACACGTGAGCTCCAGTCACTTCGCTTGGAGAACATCGAGCTGAGGCAAGAATTAGATTGTGTTCGCAAGTTAGTGCCTCGTGAGTCGTCACCTGTCACTAGCGTTGATACTGTGTTGCAGGATCGGGGTCGAACGGCTTCCGGTAGTGTTCCTGCTTCTACTGAAGCAGGGCTACCCTACCAGGAAGTGGAAAGACTCCGGTCTGTTGTTATTAGTGGCGTACCTGAAGAGAAAAATCAAAGTACACGGGGACGCCTTTCATACGATTATGCTAGTGTATGTAATATTTTAGACTTTCTTGGCATTGAATGTAACCCCATGTGTGTATACCGACTAGGCAGGCCTCAAATTGGCAAGGATAGGTTGTTAAAGGTTGTGCTACCGTCACGAGTTTTCCAACGACTGGCGGTGAAAAGGGCCTCACGGCTTTGCTACTTTACTGGGAAGGGAATCTATTTAAGAGAGTCCCTAACTCCAGAGCAGAGGAGGCGTAGGCGTGAGGAACGCAGCCACATGACTAGGCATGAGGAAGGTACACCACCTATGGTGGTTTAACCGGCACTTCCGAACCTAGTTATGTGGGTGGGCGCTCCAATAGCGTCGAGGGAAACTGAGAAGTTTTCCTCGGTATGTTGGACCGCTCAGATGTTTCTATGCTAATGTGAGATCGGTCTCGAGAAACAAGGAGTTCCTAGAGATTTTGCTGGCGAAAAACTACGACATTCTTGCATTTTCGGAGACATGGTTAAAACCAAATCACACATTAGCCGGATTGCTTGGTACGGTTGTGGACCTGTACGTCGCAGTTAGGTGTGACCGTCCCAAAAAACCTGGTGGTGGTGTCATTCTTCTAGCTCAACGTAGGCTTTCGCTATTTCCAGTATTTGCGGAATCAGTAGAGGAGTCAGTTTGACATACTTTGCGCAGATGTATTCTGTGACGAATATAGTTTTAGAATGATTGTGGTTTATACCGCCCCCTCGTGTTCCAGAGCGAACTCCGAATTGCTTGTTAAAGCACTTAGTGACCTGATATCATGTGAGAAACATAGTGTTGTACTCGGTGATTTCAATCTGCCGGAACTTTATAACCGGTCAGAAGGCTGTCCTGATTCTGTCGCTGAGGTCTATATGAATGAACTAGTTCATTGCCACAATCTTACTCAATATGTCAGAAAACCCACCAGGGGTAACAACATTCTTGATTTAGTTTTCTCTAATACGCCGAATTTGGTAAGAACTCCCAAAGTTGTCCCACCTGTAGGTTTAAGTGACCACAATAGCATTGTTTTCGAAATCATGAGACAGGCTTCCCCGTCTGCCTACACTTACAAGCGCATGTATTCCAGCTGTAATTTTGATGATCTGTGCCATAGTCTAGCTCAAATACACTGGATTCCCTTGCTTGAATCTCAAGGTAGTGTGAATGAGAAGTACGAGCTTTTCCTATCTGTTTTGCACACCGCAATGGACTACTATATCCCCTGGAAGAAGGTTCCTTGTGTGAATTCAATCCACCTACCTAGGCATTTGCAAAATACGTGGGAGCATAGAGAATGCTTATTCAACGAGGACAATCCGGAAATTGGTATGAATACAAAGCCTTTACAAAGCGTTTCCACACACATCTAAAAAGGTACAACGACCATTCAGAAAGGAAAATTATTGAATCAGGTAATGCTAAGGTTTTTCACAGGTATTTGAGCAGAAGGATCAAGGACTTCAAGCAAATCGGTTGTCTGAGAAGAGGAGAAGTTGTTGCATTCTCTCCAGTAGATAAAGCCAATTTGTTGGCTGATCACTTCGAGAGCGTCTTCCAGGAAGATGATGGAAATGTTCCTGATTGGTTCTCGCCATCTGTTGAGCCAATGAAGGAGGTTCCGTGGTTCATCGCCTCTGAGCTATATGAGCTGATCATGAAATGGCCTGGTTCTTCCTCGGTCACCCCTGATTTTGTACCATTTTTTGTTCTGCAAAGAATAGCCGCAGTTATCTGTGGTCCTCTTGCCTACATCTATAACCAGTCGTTGTGCTTCGGTGAGGTACCCATGCGCTGGAAACACTCCTTTGTTACTCCGCTACTGAAGAAAGAGCCTTCTTGGAACCCTGAGAATTATCGCCCCGTAAGCATTACATCACTTTTCTGCCGGCTATCTGAGAAAGTCCTGAAAAAGCATGTCAGTAGACACTTGTCCAGCAACCATATTGTTTCGAGGCACCAGCATGGTTTCACTCCTGGTCTTTTTATTGAAACAAATATGATTGAGTGCCTGGACGATTGGACAGAAGCTCTTGATGATAAGCTCTCCTGTGACGTCATTTACTTTGACTTTGCCAAAGCTTTCGACAGGGTTTCGCATAAGAAACTGATCGTAAAGCTGAAGGCTTTGAAGTTCCACCCGATTATTACGACTTGGATCTCAGAGTTTTTGAGTAATAGAACGTTTCAAGTTAAGATTGGTCAGTCCTTTTCAGAAGTCCGGCGGGTAATAAGTGGTGTGCCCCAAGGAGGAGTGCTGTCACCAGTGCTCTTCAATGTTTTCACGGCTGAGCTTCCTGATATGCTTCGCGAAGTAGGCGTCACTCCGAAGGTGTATGCTGACGACATAAAAATCTATAAGGCAATTTCAGTAGAAGCAGACTCTCAGGAACTCCAAAGAGCAATTGATCTAACGGTGAGTTGATCGAAGGATTGGCAACTGCCTATAGCGCCACACAAGACAGTGTACATGCAACTTCGTTCTTGTACTTCACCAACGCGAACGTACATTGTTGATGGTGTCCCTCTCTCTGCTGTGCAATCCGTCAGAGACCTCGGTTTCTATTGGGTTGTAACATAAGTTCGTAGAGTTTTTTTACAAAGATTTATTTTAGCAAAAAAACATTAATTATAATAATAAATCAATCAATGATGTATCCTCCCGTTACTGTTTGCGACCTCCTCCAATCTCTCGACAAAATTATTGATGCCGTTTCGCCAAAAATCGGGCGGTCTGGCGTCGAAGAAGTTGTTGAGCCAGTTTTCAAGAACGTCTTCGCCATCGAAGGTAACACTCCTCATTTGATTTGACAGAGAGCGTAAAGGTGGTAGTCGGTAGGTGCAAGACCCGGAGAGTACGATGGATGCTGAAGAACCTCTCATTCAAGCTTTTGGAGTGCTGTTTTGACGACTTCGGCATTCTGGGGCCTGACGTTGTCGTAGAGCAAGATGACTTCACCTTGTCTATCGGGTCTTTTTAGCCGAATAGCCACACTAACACTGTTAGCTGGGCAATGTAGACCTCCTTGTTGACGGTAGCATTTCGTTCGAGCATTTCCCAGTGCACCGTGATTTTCCAGTCTCACCAAACGCAAATCATGACCTATTTTGAGTGAAGGTCTTGCTTGACTCTCGGCTTCGGTGTCTCTCCTGGGGCAACCCAGAGATACACCTAAGACACCTCCCTCGTACACACTGCATATGTCCCGAGCGGCTTCGACTGCTTATTGACCTCGATGAAAAGCAGATGTCGAAAATGCTGATTTTCTCCTCCTGGATATTCCAATTCTGAGCCAGAAAAAAGGCGTACAACTAGATTACTCAAGAAAACGAATAAAACCATTCTATAGAAGAGAAAGAGCTCTTTCAAATGAATATATACACTTCGCTAAAAAAATAAAGCGAATCGTTGTAAAATGACCCTGACACAAAACTCTACGAACTCATGTTACAACCCAATACTACAATGACAGACTAGACTTCACGGAGCACATCAAAACTAGGATCAGATTAGCCAATCTTCGGACATTCCAAATTTTCAAAGGTCTGTCTTTAGCTAATAAAGGAGCTCTGTTGTGTGCTTACAAGTCGTATGTGCGACCTCTGGTCGAATCCAGCACTACGGTTTTCAACAGCAAGAAAAGGAAGCATGTCTACGCGCTTGAAGAGGTTCAGAATAAGCTGCTCATTCGACTTGGTGGATTTTTGTACTCCAGAATACCAAAGGCAGCTATCAGGAATCAGTATTTTGGACTGACATCTTTAGAAACGCGACGCAGAGTTTTCGATCTTTGCATGGTTCACAGACTTGCACACGACACGTGTGGTCACGGTTCCAATGTTTTCAAGCTGACACATTCGAGGATTAGGGGTGGCTGCATGAAGATTTCTTTGGCACGTCCTAAAACAAACTTGCGAGCGAGCAGCTTTACCTTCAGGGCTGGCAGTGATTATCTAAGAGTGGTGAAAAATATACCCGTCTCTTCATCGCTAGCACAGTTCAAACGCCAAGTAGTTAAGCTGCTGCTGAAGGGAACTGGTCCTAACGTTTCTTGAGACTGATTAACTAACTGATTTATCTTTGTACCAGGCGGCTATGCACGCTCTCGCGCGCGCTAGGGGCTCTAGTCATGAGAGGCGGAGCCGCATGAGCTGATTTTCATTATAGACCTTTATAGGATTTATGAGTTTCCGCTCAAACCCCGCCCCTTGTGGGCGGAGTCTGGTTCTGCTACCCACCATAAGTTTTGCCACCATGGCGCCTGTACCCCTACCGAGTTTGAACTTTCTAGGTCCATGAGGACATGAGTAATGAATTTTCGCCCAAACCCCGCCCATTGTGGGCGGAGTCCGGTCTTGCCCCCCACCATAGGTATTCCCATCCTGTCGCCTGTACTCCTACCACGTTTGAACTCTCTAGGTCTATGGGGATAGGAGTTATGAGTTTTCGCACAAACCCCGCCCCTTGTGGGCGGAGTCTGGTTCTACCACCCACCATAAGTTTCCCCATCGCGGTTTCTGTACTCCTACCAAGTTTGAACTTTCTAGGTCCATGAGGACGGCAGTTATGAATTTCCGCACAAACCCCGCCCCTTGTGGGCAGAGTTTGGTCCTGCCATCCACCATACGTTTAGCCACCATGGCGCCTGTACTCCTACCAAGTTTGAACTTTCTCGGTCCATGGGGACGGGAGTTATGAATTTCCGCACAAACCCCGCCCCTTGTGGGCGGAGTCTGGTTCTGCCACCCACCATGAGTTTTGCCTCCATGACGCCTGTACTCCTACCAAATTTGAACTCTCTACGTCCATGGGAAACGGAATTATGGATTTTCGTATATAAATGTAAGAAGGGATGTGAGCTTCGAGGCACGCTCCGCCCATTGTGGGCGGGCCTCCGCTGACGTCATTTCTGCTGGAGACACCTCCGACAATGCTCCTCCCACATCAACTTTTTCCTGCTCTGTTGGCTTTCTCCAAACCGAGTTATGAATGTTTTCATAAAGCATTGCATTCTTGGAGAACGCCCCGCCCATCGGGGGTGGGTCTCCCCAGTTCGATCTAACTTACCAATGCACACCTCAAGCCACCTTTAAACCCCAATTTTGAGGCCGTCTTGTGGCTGAATTTGAAATCATGGTCCTCGGTAGGGCTCATTTCGAGGCACGCCACGCCCACTGTGGGCGGGGCTCCGCCAAGCTGATGTGTGTTTTATACTTCACGAGACCTGGCCCACCCATCCCACACTTGACCCGGTCTCTCCAGGCAGATCTAAAGGAGCTAAGGAATTTCGTGACAGACAAACAGACAGACAGACAGACGGACAGACAGACAGACAGACAGACAGACAGACAGACTAAGCGCTTTATAGTAAGTAGGATTGTGTATCGACTGCTTGTACACATGTTTAATATTTACGTTGTGTTTTCTTTTCTTTCTCACGTTTGCCTTCCGCAGGCGTAATAAACTTATAACTTATAACTTATAACTTATAACATTCAGTCCTCAATTGCTGGACTGCTCATAGTTTGATTCGACGTTATCCAGAACCGGTAGCAGTCAGGATAGTTTTGAATCAATGTTCAGGTTTATTCCAATCGCCTTCTCACCAACTTTGCATTCTTGTACATTCGAAAGACCGAATGCAGTGGAAAACT
Source organism: Haemonchus contortus (assembly GCA_000469685.2). Lineage (NCBI taxonomy): Eukaryota > Metazoa > Nematoda > Chromadorea > Rhabditida > Trichostrongylidae > Haemonchus > Haemonchus contortus. Next base: position 6,873,943 of record LS997564.1, read on the forward strand.
TTTTGTCAGATATCTGGGATTGCAGTACTGCTCTGCCTTTTCTACACATCCAGTTACTGGTACGTCTGATACCTAACAAAAAAGACCATCCCAATATCCAGAAATTCTGAGATTGATAATTTAGAAGGTCTCACATTATTGGGACTCAGGAGCAGACGTTCCCATCAATTTTGACTCACAATCAGTTGCAGGAAATCTGGTACCAAACAAAAGAGCTTTCCATGTACTGTACTGTCAATCTTTCTACTAGATAGCTTTGTGGAAATGTGCCCTTTGAAAGGTTTTCAGAGGTCCGTGCCAAGCAAAGGAATTCTGAACCGATCTCTAACCTGAATGATAGGTCGCACTTCGGAATAACTCGGAGGTGGCGGAGGAACATCCATAGTGGCGTCTCTAGAAGTAATTGGATGAGGGCTAAGGAATGAAGAAACAAAACAATAAGCGAAACTTGACGGTCAATTAGGTCATGCGAGGTGCCACGAGAGCGGTAACACATGGTGAAGTTGGAACTCGACTACTGACTAATAACTAATTGTAAGTTCACAAAATAGTATATCCAGCCAGCAGCCACTTCATAACTGCCAAATCCACCAGCTTGGGGCATTGGAGCATAGGGAGGAAGCAGAATGAAATTTTCACAGAAGAAAATAGAATGAACTAGGGTTTACAAGGGTCCCCCCTCGCCCCCCACACTAACATAACTGCGATAATTTTGAGGTGGTTCGAATGAAAATAAGGAAATACTTCAAAAAAGAGCTTAGTCAATGATAGCATCTAAAATGTGCCTGTGAAACAAGAATGGATCAAAAGCATGGTTCTTGGACATCTCATGGGGACATTGTTCACCTCTGACCCAAATTTCTCTCGGTTTTTGAATAATGGGATGCTTCCAGTGATTGATGCGATGAAAAGCATGAACACATCAGGAAATTTCATTGCGTCCACGTGCTGTTCAAGTCCTATATGTCTCTTGAACAGACAGATGTAGTAGTGCCAAAAAATGGTGGGTGAAACAAAAACAACCCATCACTTTTGATCCAGTGGCTACTACATCTGACTATTCGAGGGACATCATAACTGCTCTACTCATGCTCTGTTCAGCAGAAGAACATTATATGTATAATTGTCCACCCCACAACTTCCATTTCAGTTCCGGACGTAGTGACAAGGGGAGCGCTATCACTTGCACCTTACGCGAATCAAAGTATGGGAAATAAGTAAACAAAAAATTGTGAATCAATCACTCCGAATAAATATTTTATAGTCTATGATCTCTTGAAAAGAAGGTGGGGTAGTGGTAAGGGGTGTTCTATAATATATTCATGTCACGGGTTCGAATCCCAAATCGATGTCCGCTTAAGACAACCAAGCCCTCCATTCCTCCGAGGTTCACACTTGGTACTGGACTCGTATGGATGGTACAAGCACTGAATTGTTCATCGGCCAGCAACTGCAAGTCAATGTATAGGCCACATACGCGTTCATACTGCCGCTACGATTCTGAAGTGAAAGTCGAATGAAGGGCGCATCTCTCAGATGGATTGATCAAAGGCTCCGAAGGCTTTATACCTATACTGCGTGACTTTTTGAACTCCTGATATGTAATCATGAGTTGCAGCTACACTTTATCCGCTTATGAATTCAAAAGGGAATCCTTTGGGGTGCACGGGTCCGGGAACATCTCCCTGAAGACGGCGTCGCGCACGCCGCACCAGCCGCGTATCGCAGAATTGCGTAGAAGATTGGCGGTGGCGCGCAATTTGTGAGGTAGAGAGTCCTTTAATTATTTGAATTGGCTGGCCGCTCCCTTCAATTCCAATGCGGTATTGGTCGTCGTTTATATAGGAGGGGTCATTCAAATTAATCAAGTCTAGTAAAGATAAAAACGTAAAAGAAACAGGCAAAAAAGGGTCAAATCTAATAAAAAAGAAAGGCAACCAACGAAAAATATTGAGTCATATCGATTGGCGGGGGGCGGGATGAGTACGGTAATTGCAGTGACATTTGGCGCATGCCGCAAGGGAGAATGCCGCAATCGGGGAGAAGTTCCGTCACCCGGGGTGCACTACTACCAGAAGTTGACTAGCCATATGAAATAGTTGGTTAGTTCCCAACCTCTACTCGGTAGCGAATCTGCCATTTCACTTGTTCGCCGAGCATCTTTATAAAGAATCGTTACGCTTTTATAAAAACCAGGCGGCTACGCACGCTATTGCGCGCGCTGGGGCTCTAGCCATAAAGGACGGAGCCACATAAGCTCCTGATTTTCATTATAAACCTTTGCCATTTGAGCCTCTTCCCTAACACTTCTGTAGCGGCCATCATACTTTATGGGGTTGGGTGTGGCCATGAAGAGTACTCCGATGTATCTAAATCAAATACCTCTGCAGTCCATGTAGTCGAAGAAACTGTGTACTTTGGGCTGTGTGTGGCCATGAAGAACTACTTTGAAACGTGCCGACTTCGCCCACTCCCGGGATTTGACCACATTTGGTGCCCACCCCGCTCACCTATGGGATTTGACCACAATTGCTCTTTTACACCTTAACACTTTTTGCCGCATTCCAGAACGTTTCTGTGCAGAGTTATAAATTTTTGATCTAGGCCCCGCTCACTTTAGTGCCATCCCCGCCCAATTTGGTGCCCACCCCGCCCAACCATAGGATTTGACCACATTTATTCTTTTACACCTTGACACCTTTTTGCCGCATCCCAGAACGTTTCTGAGCAGAGTTAAAAAATTTTGATTTAAGCCCCGCCCACTTTAGTTCCCACCCCGCCCACATATGGGATTTGACCACATTTGTTCTTTTACACCTTAACACCTTTTTGCCGCATCCCAGAACGTTTCTGAGCAAAGTTGTAAATTTTTGATCTAAGCCCCGCCCACTTCCGTGCCCACCCCGCCCACCTATGGGATTTGACCACATTTGTTCTTTTACACCATAACACCATTTTGCCGCATCCCAGAACGTTTCTGAGCAAAGTTGTAAATTTTTGATCTAAGCCCCGCTCACTTCAGTGCCAACCCCGCCCACCTCGGCGATTTGACCACATTTGTTCTTTTACACCATAACACCATTTTGCCGCATCCCAGAACGTTTCTGAGCAAAGTTGTAAATTTTTGATCTAAGCCCCGCCCACTTCAGTGCCAACCCCGCCCACCTCAGCGATTTGACCACATTTGTTCTTTTACACCATAACACCATTTTGCCGCATCCCAGAACGTTTCTGAGCAAAGTAAGTTTTTGATCTAAGCCCCGCCCACTTCAGTGCCAACCCCGCCCACCTCGGCGATTTGACCACATTTGTTCTTTTACACCTTAACACCATTTTGCCGCATCCCAGAACGTTTCCAAGCAAAGTTTCGTTCATTTTTGAAAAGTATCGTTCGTCCCAACGCACGCCCCGCACACCGTGGGCGGAGCTTCGCTAATCTTATGCACGCCCAGCACGCATAAGGTCCTGCCAACTCCTTTTACTTTTTTCCTGGCCTCCGCGCCTCAAATGAATCGAGTTATGAATACATATAATAAGTACAGTCCACTTGGAGGCAGCTCCGCCCACAGCACATGGGTCTCCCCCGTCGAGTTTGTTGACCCAATCCTCACCTCTGAACATTTTTTTCCGGCGTCTGGACCTTTTTCGAAGCCAAAATAAGGCGTTTGGCTATTCGCACCGCCCATTCCGGCACTTGTCCCGCCCCCTGTGGGCGGAGCTCGGCAGAGCTCATATGTGCTCCGTTGATCTTATCTTAGGCTCCACCCATCTCTAACTTGCCCCGACCGCTAAAGTTGTTTTTCAAGGGACTAAAGTTGTTTTTCAAGTGATACTGAATTTCACGTTGAACAGACAGACAAACAAACATACATACAAACAAACAGACACACCAAACTTGTGGATTATATATAGAGAGATAATCGGTTAGATAGAGTAAACCATCGCAGGCATTCCCATTGATGAATAGTATCTAAAAGCCTCCCGATTCGAGTTCCCCTTCCATCTTCATTCCCAGAGCAGATCATTTTGAGAAAATAGCATAAAATATCTGTAGGATATATGAATCATGCAAAACAGCGTTAAGAATTTCGTTTTTTTTGTTTAGCCTAATTTGTTTGTTTTCTATTTTTTCTTATGGCTGAAACTTAGGCACCAAAAGAGCAAAGAATAATTCGGTTTCAAGTCGGTTTCATAAGCAACGCTCACTCGCTTTGGAGCTTTCCAGTGTATGGGTTGAACTTTTTTGGAGTTCTTTTTTTTTTGCTGTACTGATGATGACTGCTCTCGCTTTAGATTCCACCACAAAGCATCAGAAACTACTGAAATTCCCCCCCCCCCCCCCCAATGCAGCAGCCGGTCTACGTATGCAGCCGTCAGTCTACGCATGCAGCAGCCGGTCCACCTATGTAGCAGCAGGTCTACGTATGCAGCCGTCAGTCTACGCATGCAGCAGCCGGTCCACCTATGTAGCAGCAGGTCTACGTATGCAGCCGTCGGTCTACGTATGCAGCAGCCGGTCCACCTATGTAGCAGCAGGTCTACGTATGCAGCCGCTATCATCTTATTCCATTATTCCACTGGAAAAGAAAATCAAAAATGAAGTACTGAGTGAAATTCGCAAAGTTGAAGATAGAAGAAGAAGTGAAGATATCGTTGTAGTTAGGGCATACAGCTAGGTTTCGAGTTTTCCAAGTAAGGGGCCTTTAATCGAAATGGGCCGTTAAAAACACCAAAATATCACAAAATTATAAACAAATATTTGAAAAAAAAATCTCGAATTCAGAAGAACAATCAATCTATTCACCAAAAGTCATCAAAGTAGTTTCACAACATAGATCAGGTATCGCGTTTTTCCCGGTACTCGGCCCGGTACTTGAGTAAAATGATACAAAATTAAAATCATCTCAAATTTTTTCTCAAATGGACTCCACCTCTACACCGAAGACAACAGAAGCTCCTACCAGCTGTAAAAGTTTCTGACAAATTTTTTTTTTCGAGAATACAAGGGCCTCTTGCTCCTATTCAGGCAGAGACTCGTTCGCAGTAGACAGTCCCTTGGCTTGAAGCCGTTAAACTTAGGTGAGTAGACATTGGTAATGATTCTTCCCACAAACCTTGATTAGTTGGCACCAGTAGCAGCAGGAAACAAATTACGGTTCGTAAAAAAGTGAACGGATTTGGTGCGAGCTGAACTGGCCAAACAAAAATTGGTGCAATCGGATTGACAATTAATGGATTGTTCAGCAAATCACACCTAGGTTGGTTACAGAACGTCCTAGAAAACAGATCCGTAGTTCCAAAACTCTACAGTTAAATATGTCTATCCAAAGAAGACTAAGTATTAGATCTCTCATGAGGTGAACTTCGTCGAGCAAAGCCGAAGAACATCCTTAGTGGTGAATGACCCAAGAATATATAGAGGTGACAAGGAAGTTCAATGGACAGGATATAAGCCGCCGATAATGGGGCAATAAGCGGACTACTCAGTTTTCACCGCGATTGCTTTCTTTCGAGAGAAGCTCCCAACGATTGAACCTACGACGTCAACAACGCTGGCTCAGAGATCACATAAATGGCTAATCGTCTGTGTTTGTTAAAATCTATTATTTAAAATTTATCATATTATGCCGTTTACGTGATTGCCACTACAGCTTGGATCAGCCGTTTATTCGTCCATCGGTTAGAGGTTAACGACAACGGTACGGGTAAAACGACATAGGTAAAATTGCTCGGAAAAAAAAATCTATCGGGCAGCTAGGAACCGAAGATTCTTTTCAATTTGTTTCATGGCTTCATCGACTTGAAGGGGTAGGGGATATTGCCGAGGCATTTGACGTATTATTAGACATTAGATTACCCCTCCCCCATGGTTCCAAAACGAATTTTAAGAAGCACGAAAGAAAGGAACAAGAATAAGTGAAAATTTAAAAATGCAGTGTATAAATCACAACGATGATATGCCGAACTTTTTAGGGGCCGTAAATCTGCAGCTTGAAGGTGATCTCTGGCTATCATATCAAGTGGTGCACATCGGGTGCTGATTTCACCGTGAAAAAGCTGTTCGAACAAGTTTTTCAGTCTTTAGCCAAACACCTTCGAGAAGAATCATTTGAGAGACCAAAATGTTCAAGGTAAGTTGATTAGAATAACGCTCGCTGAATCAACTATATAGCCCTGAAGCGATCTTGGCATCAATGTAGAAGTGAAAACCGTTACCTCTTTTTTTATCAACAGAGCGGTGCCCTGATCAATTAGATTTTCACACTCCCTGAAGAGAGTGCGTAGGGCAATTAAATGTAACGGAAGTCTCGGCCAAGGTAGATATAAGAATTCACTACAAGTTCACATTCCGAGTGCTATACATTGAACATAAACTTCACTATCTTCCCGTACCCAAGACTTTGCAAGGATTATTTCCATACGTTCATTCGTAACTGAAGTCTGCTCATTTTTATTGCTTTTTCAATCATTGTCTATACTCGGGGCGTATTCAACCTTTAAAATTAAGCAGTATGGTGAAGCTGGTGTAGTGGCAAGTAGAGTCCAATCACAAATGCATGATTATTGGTTCGAACCCGGGATCGATATCGTAGGCCGACCGAGCCTTCCATCCCTCTAGGACCAGTTCATCGGTAGCAGATTTGCCTGAGAGGACAGAAGCAATGAACTGTACATCGACTGGCCGCAAGTCATCGTATAGGCTACATACGCATCCAATACGCCACTACGATTTTGAGTGGAAGTCGAAATCGAGGGGTTCCCTTGACGGGATTAAACAACACCCGAAAAACTTCATCCCTATTTACCCTTCACAATTAGACACTATGTCGAAGAAAAAATTGAGTGAAAAATTCGAAGCACAGCGTGTAAGATTTTATAAAAGAATATGATGCAAATAAAGTAACAAACTTTTATGCTAGAGTGAATTTCCCAAAATAATTTATATGACCTTTCGTCGCATTCGAGGAGCTCGGGGAAAGGTGATCTAGGAGGTTTCCACAACTACTGACCGAATGGATATGTCCTGCTGCCCCGATCCCTCGAGATAGTGTTTCGGCATTTTCCGTAGCTTCCTGCACTTCCGGCAGAGGGTGGTCGATTGATTCATATGACCAGAGGCTCCAAGGAATATTGTTCTCACATTCAAGGAACTCCTCCCCAATTTTGAAGCGGTGGCACAAGTGACATTTGTGAGAAGATACTGTAGAACAATGGTTAATCATTTTATGTACAGATATGATCAAATACTAATTGTCAGAAAACCTTCTGTTGATATAACCCGAAAGACGAAAGCCCTATATCCACCTGCGACTTGCTTTGTTGCTAACAATAAGTTGTCTTCTATGAGCCCCTCATTGCTGATTTTCAGCGTTGGACAGTAAAAATCACTCTTGTGCAATGGATAATTCATCGTTCAAGTTTCTCCGCTAATCCTCATAGGCCGACAGATGGATCCGCTTAGAGTTACAACCACATAAACATCCTGACTTGACAGATACTAATAAATATGGAAGCTCATGGTGTCTCTTACGTTCGCCTAATTTCCGTAAATGACATTAGGTCGCGACAAAACAAAACCTATTTTCAAGCATGAGGGAGTACGGAGTGCAGCTTCCCTCAGCACTCGCAACTATAAAAAAACTAAGTTCTACCACAAAATTGAAACGAAGTTTCTATCGTGACGTGGTGGACCCATCATTGTTGATAACATTAGGTAATCGCAGAGGATCATTGTGATCACCTTATACGGACTCATCTGTTTCGCAGTCGATATCGGGGTTGCTTACATAACATCAAAAGACATGGCCAAGAAGTATTACCTGCCGTTCCTTGCTCAATGGTGTCCACGTTATGCCGCAGAAACCAAGGCCCTCAGACATATACGATAACAACACCTTCGGGGAATACTTCGCTGGTAACACGATAAAGAGCGTTCTAATGCAATGAATGATGTAGCTCTCTTGTCCCTCGAGCTTGATTGTAGCTCAGGTTTCAAAGTACTTCCTTGCTCGAATCGAGCTGTATTAATATCCGACTTTCTCCGATGAAGGCAAGAAGGGTCTAATAGACAGTGGGGGAGTTTGTAGATGGTCAATATTGAGCGTAAAATCATTTTGTAAGCGTTGAGAGCGCATGCCATAAAAAAGCAAATGAGCACATGCGCCGAGGAGACAAACCTTCATGTCATACCTACATGTTCACTGCCCCATCAGATGCGCCACCGCTGCATACCGCCCCGCTCGGTTGTCAGTTCGAGAATAGTACTGCTCTAGCAATCAGAGTAGAAAGGGGAGCCCACTTTGTGGGTTACTGCCATTCTTCGGGGCAACAGCAGCACCGGGGTTACCGATAGGTTGAGCTAAGGCAATCTGTCTGAATGTATCTGCGCCAATGTAACATCCTAAATCAGCCGGTACATGATTATTAGTTCTCAACCCCAACTGCCCGGGTCTCCGCCATGCAGGGAGACGACTTGCGTTTGAAGAACAGGAAATGTGGCAGTAGAAACAGTCCACTAACCCGTTCCTCGGTCACTCACGTCGCTCTTAACCATAACGACACTAGAAAATCGAAGAACAAGCGAGGAATCACTTAGCGCTGTACGTCAAAGCAATTCCTTTTACATACATAGACGCAGCTATTGGTTTTATGTAAGACATGGCTTCCTCGATCAAGGTGCATATGATGGGAGGATCATTTTCTGGATCAAATTGCCTAAAACTAAGAGACTTCTACCTTTTGGTTATCTTCCTAAAACATGCCAGGTTTTCGATTAAACTTCTTTCAGTGCAAAGGAGCGTTGAGTCGATTTTGGATCAAATAATCAAAACACTGTTGGTTTCTTTGCTGCTGATCGAATTGGAACATCGAATGCTGATTTGAAGGCACCGTTTACGATAAATTTAGGGTACCCTTTTTTGACGGGAATTCATAGAACTACTCTAGAATAAAGCGATAACAACGAAAAAAGCGCAAAAAACGATGAACAAAAAGAAATAGAAAGGGTCAAAAAAGAGCTGGAAAGGGGGGTTCGACGAGTTTCACATTGGAAGAACGGCGGTTAAGGGAATGTCCGGGCGAGTGCACGAAGGTGACGCAATGTCTGCAATAGCAGACAACACACCCAAGCAGACAACTTCGCCCAATGCGAAAGTGATGAACGGCAATTAGATTTCGTAGTCAGCCTAGCGAGGGGCGGAGGCCTCCCGTCCCCCAATGTTCCTGCCCTTATTGTGCCCTATCCAGACCGTTTTCCGAGCTCATTCCTGCACAAATGGTATCAGAGGGGGCGTCGAATTCAAACCATGTGCAAATCTCCGAACCCATTTTTTTCGTGAACAGTGCCTTTAACAATTGCCCTTGCTCAAGGAAGACTCCGAGTAAAAAAGCGAATAAGTAAGTTAATATAGTATCTCCTGTCTTACCCTAGCTTCGATTCCTACCACTGGGTGACCGAGGAAGGTGCGGAATGTTATATTCCAATGGATAATTTTACTCCCACAGTATGTCCGTGCGTGTTTTTCGACACCATAACATGATTTCGCATCGCAGACTTTTCCCATTCCGCAGAATCATACCTTCCTTGCTAGATGGCTCGATAGGGTGTCGGCGGGGGTGCAAGGGCGTAGAAAGTGTTCGAAAACCTGCTTTATGCATGGGTTGAATATCTTCAAGTGTCCTGCTCGTAGATCCTGACTTACAGCTCAAAAAATTATTGAGGAAGAGAGATAGGATGACAATTCGCTGGATCCTCCTTGCCACATTTTCCTACAGTACGTTAGCCGTTATTCTCAAGCCGATTGGTCTTGATTGGAAGCCTGAATCTCAATAGAGGACGTAATGTTTACCAATGGGTCCCTTGAACAGCATCCTCAATGGCTTAGGCTTACGAATATCCTTTTCCGACCCTCAATTCAGCGTTCTGACGAGGCGCAAGTTGAAGAAGAAATGCGACGGTATGGCTTGTTTTGGATCAGTGATGCAATAACATCGTAGAAAGTGAGTTAGTCTAGCAACAGAAAAGGTGTTCTATTTAGCTCCGATTACAGAATAGCGCTTGAATTGTCGCAGACGAGCCTGGTATCATTGGGCTATCGTCGGAGGGTTGGAAGTTTGTTTGGCCTGAACGAGAACCGATCCGAGATTTGAACATTGACCATGCATGTTTGACAGAGTGCCACTTGCCTCTATTCCAACCCCCGCCCTACATTAAGATCAATAAAAGCAATGTTGTTATTTGCACGGATTGCCCTATGTCCTCCAAATACACTTCGACTCAGTTGAAAAATTTCAAGTTCCTGCGAAAATTGGCAACGAACAAAACTACAGAAACTATCGCTACTACACCTTCTCGAACTAACGGTCAAAAACTGTTGGATTCTGAGGGATGGGCTGCTCTACTCACTGGACGGACTGCCTAGCATAAACGACTGTATCCAAACTGCAATATTTACTCATACTCAGCTAAGAGTAGTGGTTTCAGTAAAGCGATCGCGCGCCGTAAATAAGTAAACACATACATAAAGCAACAAAGAAATAGCCAGCTATCCCAAGAGTATTTCGATTGATATGGGGTTCCTATTAGATCTTCGGTAGATGTAGAAATGATCTAGGAAAAAAGAAATACCCGTACAAGACACTACTTTGTATCAAGAAATCTTCGTCTGGCTAGGTTTCAACTTTCAAGCGCTCAAGAAGACATATATCTTCGCCTCCACACCAGTAAATAGCAAGTAGGTGCTCTGTACATGAATGGAAGCATGAGAGCTCTTCTCCCTTGTTTACAGGAGTGAATATATGGAAGCGGAGTGGAGCTATCAAACCAGTGAAGGGCGAATGACCACTTTACGCTGCTAAATAATGAATTTCAACAGGATTAGCTATTGAAATCGAAATGAATTGCTGAAACAGCGAGGCCCTCGCAAAAAGTGGCACTCAAGAAGCTGGTTGGCGAAATGACCGCGATAGAGGAAAGAGATCGGAGAGTTGTAGCATTTATAGCATCATTGATCATGCAAAAAAAGACGAGTTTTTTCCCTGGTAATAGCCAAGAAGACGAGAAATCGTAGCAGTAAAAGCCGCTACAGTGAAAGATTCAGACAATGACTGGAGCAGGAATGTTTCATTTGGGAACGGCCCAGGATCGAATCGATCTGTCACCGTTAATTCCCAAAGGGTGTGGTTTAGTTGTGAACAGGAAAGATTGCGTGTAAACAGTTTTGAAATCGAAATCTTCCGCTAATGCGGATACACCACCTGAAGAGATTAATACCTTCTCGTTGCAGACAGCTTGCAAACATGTCGCGAAAAAAACTATTCTCACTTTCTGCAAATTCTTGCAACCTGTTCCACTAATTTGCAGAAGGGGACTCGAGCTTAATGCTTCCATCATTGCAATATTTCTCTTTCATTTTTCTATCCCCATAATTGGAAAAATCGTAGTTTTGCACCGAACTGACACGGGCCGTAAAGTTGGCTCGAATAAATAAGCAGTAATGGTAGGTTTAAAAAAAGTAAACAAATACAGAGCGAGGCAGTAGTTAAGCACCTGTTACCTTTGTTGCTGAAACATACTAAAGGGGCACTTTGAACTTCAAAAGCACAGGGTAGGGTAAAGATGGTCTCCGAGATTCCCGACTTGAACGAACCCCTGGCCTTCAGTATGCCATATTTGACGCTGTCAGGTGAAAAATGGCCTAGATAGGGCTTGATAGGAACTCAGAGACACCTTGCTCATTGCTTGAAGCTCCCGGAAAATCTCTCCAGTGTCTTAATTTGAAGGAAGTTACTTTGGAACTGATTCGGTACGACATATCTGATCGCTTTGAATTAAAATGAAATGGAAAATAAAAAAATAGTATTCAAAGGGAGTATGACAACAAAGCGTCCGTTCTGTTTGCTCGAGAGAAATTTTTGCTTGTGAGTGCCAATTTTTTCCTACCTGATTTTGCTGTTACGGAATTTCCCCTCAAGTTTCCCGAAAGCACCCGACAATGAAGCTGCTCCTTTGGTATTGGAACCATTTGGAAACAGTGCAGGGAGGTTTTAGAATGATTCTTATAGAAGTACAAGGTCATTGAAGGACTTACCTGTATCGTTACTCCTACACTGCTGCAACCTACTAAACGTACACGTGGACCTCAAGGAAGTAAAAGAAGAAAATCCTAGAGAGCTGGAAGCAAGGCCACTCCAAGCTGAAGCCACATCGGTGGGATCCACAGAAACATATGAGAAGAAAGGACAATGCCGAGATTTCGATTTGTGTCAGCGCGGTCGTTAACAACGGATGACACAAGTAGAAGAAAAAGCTGCACTATGATTGGAGTTCTATCATTACTCGACCTGGCCTTGTCTGATTCGATTATGGGTCACTTAAAGGAAAATAGGGACTATGTTAATTGTACATCACTTTTTATGTGATACAGACGCTGCACGACGTTTCTTTCTTTTTCATTCTTGCACGTCTAGACGATTCTCGCCGTCGTGGCGACAGACTCTATTGCAGTTCATTTCGATATCCTTTCACTTGATATCCGAAGAAATGAAAATCGCTGAACGCGATCTCTAGATAATCGAGGCTTGGGCCCTTGCTATCGCAGTGAATGCAGGCTGCTTGTAACTGATGCGAAATTTGGAGTATCTACGATAAGTGAGAGCTCTCCGTTGTTCGCCAATTATACTACTCAACTGGCAGTCATGCCCCGATTGATCCAAGCTAAATTCAGACCTACAGCGGTCCAGATTGTCGCCTTCCGAGATGGGAATTGAAAAAGCTATCATGTCGCCGTGTAAGAATTCATGTAGCCACTCTCTCAAGCTCAATAGTGTCTTCGAACGAACTTCAATTCGGACGGAAGTGACTCGACAGCTCAGCTGAAAGAAAGTGTGCATTCACTCAGACCCAAATAAGCTCTTAAAAGGACTTTAGAAGGCTGCATTGCTCTAAACATCCAACCACCACTTTAAGGACTACCTGAACTACCTGAGTGTGCTGATGTGAACGAACTGAAGCAGTCAAAGTGTTTCGTTCTGCTCAAGGGAACCCTCAGCCACCATAGAGGTTTGCAAAGGCTACACAGGGCGTGAAACGGTCCTCGTATCTCAATCGCACTCGGCTTAAGGATAGAAAATACGAACTCCAAAAAATTGGAAAGTTTCTAGGCCATCGCTCCGCCTATTGATATGGATAAGCCAATCGATCAATTAAGAAGGATAGAGGTTCTGGAGTACATCAATTACGATCTGAAATGCGCCCATATATAGACTTCCACTCCAATTGTAGAGCGTTCAAACCCGGATCTAGCTTCCACAGAAAAGAGGAGGAATACGGTAGACCCTGGTGGTCGGCAAAGGGAACAATTGGTTCAGGATCAGATCCTCTGATCACGTCGTGGGTTAGAACAACACTGGGCACTGCCCCAACTCCGCCCTCCGTTTGACTATTTGATTGAAAATCACTTTGAAGGCCTTAATTTTCTCGGAGAAGGGGCAAAAAGAAGAGCGAATAAAGTGGCAGTGCTTTCGTGCTGATCTGAATGAACAGATCAGCTCCGTTAGTGGAACAGGCTCCGAACGGGGAACGAGTCCAGTTTTCTCTATCAAATGTTTTTCTGGGCTGCGCGCGTGAATTCTTTCCGCACCAAAAACTAAACCGAAAGAGCGTCTCGATCATGAATAGAAACAAGAGCCTCCAGTCGATTAGGTCGCCACTTCGTCCAGTTCGCAATGTGAACCTTGTTCGCTACGCTGAGGTCGTTCCGCTATGGTTTGGGATCGCGCCCTCAACAACACAAACCAAAACCGTGGCGGGACCACTTCAGCACCAAGGAGGTCCACACCGCGGTGTTGCTCGTAAGAGCTGCTCCGGTCATTCAGTCCTGAAATTCGTTCAACAAATATGAAGGGCGTGCAGGCAGGGGTAATCTTGAGAATTCCATTATCAATAGTAAATAAAAAACACAAAAATAAGGAAATATCAGGACACCAATAACCCTTGAGTTATGCATATGCCAAAGTCAAATTCAAATAATTTCATGGCCGTAAGTAGTTACAGGATGTGTAGCGCACTCCTGAAACACGCGTCGATGATCAGATTAGCTTTCCAGGTGGTGACTATGAATGCACGACCATAAGAAAGCTTATACTTGAATGTTGCCCAAGAGGCTCTCGTCAGCCGTTCATAATTCCAAACGGAGTCTTTCTGTCGAAGGAATCAGAGCGAGCGACAAGTCGGCTCCTTACTCCGCTTACATCTGGGAGATAGCCTTAACCCGAAGCCTCACTGAGTTGCCCCTCAGTCAAGCAGTTTGAACTTCGGATGCTTAAATGCGAACGGGTACACTGTCGTTCACAACAGAGAAATCAGGGCTTCTATGGGACCCCTTCTCTTTCGTCCTGCCCATCTTCGTTCCGAAGCTAGATAGTAAATCATTGAGAACTAAAGCTTTAATTCCTTGTCGGTAAAATCAGAATCAAAGAACTCTGGAGAGAGAAGTTAAGTTTCTTGCCTCTTCTGTGTTCGGATTTCTGTATGTGAGTAACACTTGTGGAAAGTTTTGATGTGCGCAACAGTTACCGCCCGAACGTAACTCCGAGTATGATTGTAGCGCTACTTGTACACTTCCATGACAATGAGGCAGGGGAGGGGATGACCACTATGTATTAGGTTAATGCATAATTATTGCAGATTTTGTTCAAAAAGAAAACGATAAAAATATTTCACAAAGACATGTTCAAATTACTCCGAAACATATCCGCTATCTGCATCGAGCACTGCTTCCCATTTGTTGGGCAGTCGGATTTCACAAGCAAAGAATTTTCGATTCTTGGAGATGATCGACGCCTTGACGTCGGCCATTAAGTCGTCCATTTCGTCGAAAGTTCTATTCGCTAGAGGATTTTTCGACGGACGGTTGACGTGATAATCCACAGAAGTTTGTGTTGGTGGATAAGGCGATTGTAGAAGAAGATTCCATCCCTTATTCAACTTTGGCTGACTGTTCCACTGCCGAGGAGGTCGATGAGATTACTTTGGGACTGTGCCACCCTCCGATCTTTGTCGAATTCATAGAAAATAATGTGGCGTATATGAAGATGGTTTCCTAGACATAGCAAAGAAAGAAGATTATTTCTATTGAATCCCAAAATCAATTTTCGAATTGTATCGAGAGAAAAGAAGCCGAGAAAAAATCCGCAATAATTATGCATCAATCCTACTTTATATAATTCGCTAAGTGTGTCTGCTGGTGTGTCGGTGTGTGTATGTGTGTGTTTGACCAGAATTTGATATTCCCTGTTCACGTGGACCTAGCGGGTTGAAACTTGATGGCAGTACAAGCGACAGGATGGTAACACTCATGGCTGGCGGCAAGGCCACACCCACAGAGGGCGGGGTTGGCGCAGAGCAAATGTTTGAACGGAAACTCGTACCTTCTCTTTCCGTGGATCTGAAGAGTTCAAATTTGGTAGGATTACAGCTTTTCGTATTAACAGCGGAATCTCGGCATTTTAATAAGTGATGTAGGATATGATGGGATGGTAGGCACACGAGGACATGAACCGCTGACAACTGATAAGAGAAGATAAGGGGCCTAAGAGAGTAAAAGCCACCTACCGATCGAAATCCTATCCCTCTGGTATTGGTAGCTTTGACTGTTCAATATGTTCCATGCGGTAAGACGGGATGGTAGAGTTGTGCGACAAAAGGAATGGTAAGGGCAGTGATATTTATTTATTTATTTATTTATTTATTTATTTATTTATACATTCAACTGAGTGCGCCACAATTGCATAGTAGCAAATAAACCACCCGTCCCTACAGTACAAGTGAAATTAGGAAGGGAGAGAGGACAAAAATACCGATCTCCAGAGCTGCAATGGAAATGTGTTCAACGGAGATGCTCCATAGCCAGTAACCGCACCAGTTGGCCAAGGTGCCCTCATTCCGTAAGGAGTCATAGGAGTCATAGGAGATACGGACCCAATAGCTGCCCTATGATGAGCAGATTAGAAACCTGATTATTTCTTGCCTGATTATGGTGTTATCATCGCATGAAACATTTGTGAGTACCACTCAAGGCTTCGGTTACCTAATAGTTGGATCTTAACTGGGTAGTTACTTTTAAGAAAGACAGCAAGAAATCGAGTCTTCTAATTGAAGGCGTAGGCACCGACTTACAGTGAATACCATTTGCGCTGTTCCGTTGGTCCTGCGCCAAACTTCGTGTACAGGAAAATATTTGTTTCAAAAAAGGAGTGAACAACTAGCCGATTACTACAACTTTGTCAAAGGAGTAGGGAAGCCCGGCGTTAGCTGGGCGAACCGACTGGTCTATTACGCAATCCGATAACTAACTTCCATATCAATACCCTCCCCTCCCCCCCCTCTATGCCTCCCATCACCTATTTTTCAAACCATCAATGTTGCATGTCAGGAATGTGGTTGAAGGTTGCAAAATGAGGAACTTCTCCACTGGTTACTTCATGACAAGTGAAATTGTAGTTTTCTCCCTTAGCCGTCAACGTCGCACTTGAATTTCCTGAGGTTTCTCTATGGCTCAATTGATAGAACGCCGCACGACGAAGAGGATTTGTAGAGAACGAAATTTCGAAATGAGACCGATGCGGATAGCGAGCAGCGCATAACTACATATTCACTGAGCTTTCCTCTTTTCACATGTGGAAGAAAACGGGTTGACTAATTGGAATGATTGGTGAACGGGAAAATAATCGAACAACCAGTTGGGCTATGCACGCTAACTCGTGCATTATAAGCTCACAACCGCTCATTTACGATGGAGTAATTCAGCGGAATGTTGGATCATCAGAACAGGACAGTTCTCTTTAGCTTTCAACGCTGGACCGCTTTGAGGGTATTCCGTTCGATATATTTCATTTAAACAGAATTAACAGTGGTTGACCATACCCTGTCCACCTCAAAACAAACCCCTCCAACTATGAAAAATTGGCCACTCTTGTTTTCGGTGCCCCTGAAAATTTTCTGCGTATTCCAGAGCATTTTTAGACAGAGTTATGAAGTTTTGATATTATGGCCACCTACCTCAGCGCAACTTCGGGAATTTACCACACCTCTTCAGTTAACTCCAACCACTTTCTCCCGCTTTCTAGAACATTTCTGAATAGAGTACAAAACTTTGATCACAGCTCCGCTCACTTTGGGGATTCAACCACACTTCTTTCATTACCTATAACCACTTTTCTTCGGCTTTTTGGCATGTTTATAAACAGTATTCTAAATGTTTTCAAAAAGTAGCTTCCACTTGGATGACCACCCAGCCCATCGTGGACGGAGCTTGGCCATGTTTATGCTTGCCCAGCACGTTTGGGGCCCTGTTCACTCTTTTATTTTCTGGCCCTATGGACATATGTGGAAAGCACCGCCCACTGTGAGAAGGCTCCGCCCTTTGCAGGTTAGTCTCCTTCAATTTCATTGTTAACCCATCCCTTACCTTTGCTCATTTTTTTCCTGGCGTTTGTGCTTTCCAAACCTAAATCAGAGGTTTCGTTCAAGACAATGCCCACTCCTGTGCATGCACCACCCAATTTGGGTGGAGCACCGCTGAGCTCACAACTGCCTATGCCCAACCCATCCCCCACGACCCGACTTTGTCGTGATTCTTCAGGTTATATAGAATTTACTTGCAAATAGACAGAGACAGACGCAAGCACTTTTTATGTAGTTGATGATCACGCTCCCTTGTAAAACCAAGCGCTATGCATCGCAAATCTCTACACTACGTTTTTTCTTTGAGAGAATCCAATGGAATGTTAGTTGGATTTGGTTGAACCTTTACAGACTTTTCCGAATGCGCCATTCACTCGAATTCCACCAGATTTTTTGAGTGGTGAAGCCTATACATATAAGATGCGCGACAACCTTGACAAAACCTAACTCTAAATGTGCGCTACTCGTGTGCGTCCCCTCACCGTTTAAACAGTGGGCGATGTGCGCTCAATGACTGTGTCTTCCCCGTCGAATCCGACAGCGAAGACTCGAGTCAAGGGCGTTGCAAAGCCCTATTTCCATCGGTACGTAGGAAACTTGACGTTCTTTAAACGCTGGGCAGCAGCAAAGTTGAAAAGGCTCTCTCCATTTCTTCCTCGTATGGGTCTGCATCGATTCTTTATCAAGCGTACAATCTGACGATGACAAGACCCACATCAATGGCCCGACTGCTAGGGCTTGAGCAATCTACACGGAATACGAGGGCCGACGCTGATGAAAGCGACTCCTTTTTTCGTCCTTTTACGCAGCTCCAATCATGTTTGATAATTCACAGAAGCTGCAATTTCTCTCTTCCAGAACCCTTTCCTGAGATGCTTCTTTGAAACTTCAAAAACTAGAAGAATCTGTTCGACCGTCGTTAAAGGTCCGCACTACTCAATTTTGTGAATCAAATTGATCTGATCTGTACAAGGTTTCAGAAGGGCGACGATCATCCAACTCTCCCGATTTGGCATTGAAACTTCTCATTGACGCGGACCCCGTCTAATTGTAAGCGAAGGCCCTGCTAAGCTGGCTATCTGCAGGCTGCTTTTCATTTCGGAAAGCCGATTCCCCGATTCATTTTCGGCGGAATGAAGGGACAATAACCCCAGCATAGGAATTGCTGGTGGAAAATCCCGCTATGTGCTAACAAAAAGTGCCTCTCTCTGTATTGACTCACCTAGATTCCTTCCTAGAGAGAAACTTCAAACCACCTGAATTGTCTTCGAGAGTTCATGTGAAGTATCATCTGTATCTCTTGCGACTACCCACTCGGCTAGATTCGGATCCATTTATTATGGTATTTCCCTCGGACCTGCTTCGACCCCTCATTACTATGAACCTCTTCCGCTATGCCCCACTTCAATCAGATTAAGTGGTCTTTCATTTGCCTTCGAACTATGATTCTCAAAAAATCTTTTTCTCTCTAATTCCGCAGCGATTCTCAGAACGACGGCAGATTGCAGTTCCGAATTCTAAAAGTGTGGGGTGAGAGTTTCCGGCCGCTCCAGGACGCGACCACCCCTTGGACTTGTATCCTGAACCGTAATGCTCAGAAGAAAATTTGCCGTGCTCAATGAACTGTCGGATCAGGCGATGTCGGATCTAATTTTAGCCAAGGGAATGAAAACTTCATGTTTTTCAGAATATCCTCTTTGCATTACTTATCATAGACCTTCAACTTAAATCATGGAGTATTCAGAAGGGCAAGACGAAAGGGAAATCTGGAGACAACCGGAAAAAATTGAAAGTCCCTTATGGAATCAAAGTCCTGTTTTTAGTAGTTGGTGTGGAACGTACACATAGGATATTCTATTCATAGCCCAAAAAATCGCCGTCAGCTCCATCCATGCTCATTTCAATTGGTTTCCATTTCCGAATTCTCTATTTTTAATTAAAGTAAACATTCATCAATCCTGAGTGTTCCTGGGAAATTAAAATTCGACGGTGAATAAATTGCACTTGTTTTCGGTCCTCTTCCAATTTCCGTGGACAATATTTTAGAATCGAAATGGGTCACATTAAATGCTTTGGTAGTTTGTCGAGGTCACATCTACTTGCAATGCGCCACGGGTGTGACTTTCGCATATATACATCTCAGGTGCACTCTATCAGGTTCTCCACAATTATGAATGCCAGAAAGGTAAGCTCCCTACAAGTTGAAGGTCGATGCAAACTGAACGACATCGAAAATAGAGGCACAATGTCTCGCGACAAATGTAGCCACTACGTAATTTCAACCCTTTCCCACAAGGCTATGGGTGACGACAGGGAATTCCTTCAAATTCCCTTCACTCATGAGAATTTGCTGCCAATTATAACCAATTCGTTTGCGAGAAATGATCTCTTTGCCGTTTATAGAAAAGCCTGCTCGACGTAAACAAATTTGTAAACATCTGCTCAAGCAGCATTAAACATGTGAATGGTCAGCTCACCTTCCTGAAAACACCACCCATGCAGCTGTCAGATCTTTCTTCACCGTTTTAATGAGAAGTCTTTTGATGAGCAGATGTTTGAGCGGTTCTCACTGATGGATCAGAGCCCCTATGTGGCTGGGAGTACCTAAGAATAATTGAAGATTGTCTCAAAAATTCCCCCGAAACTTTTCTTCGAAGAAGCCTTTAAAAAATGCTCTTAATAAAGCCTCGAACTTATTCGAGAACAAAAGAAAATTTAATCCAACTTCCATGTTTGGTCTTCTTGAAACCTGGGCATTTTACATAATGTTTAATACTGCTTTGCCGTACAGGTTTGTTATGGCTGAACCGCTTTATTGGTCAACGTTTCGACTGAATCGTCGTCTTCAGGACCTGAAAATAGTTCGAAGCTCCTGATCTGTGACTTACCCGACCAAGCGCCCAAACGAGCTAGGCTAGTTGCAACGACTCCAGGAAACTAAAATACGGAAGTTCCCAGCAAAGGACCAACCTTCTGCGGTTCCACCAGCGTTACGTCCCACTCTATGTGAACAACAAGGGATCAATGAGACACCATTGATGATCGTAAGATAAGAACTGTGCGGGTGATCTCAAAGTCCACAAAAGGGAATGAACGGCAAGAGTTCACTTGTTATGGTCAAGCACTCATTTCGGTTGTTCAGGCCTAGATTTTCGTGCGAATATGTAACGCTTCCAGTATCTTTCTGACACCGATCTCATTCTCGTAGGCTAGGATTTTACATTCGATGTCGAAACCATTGCCTTGAAGACCTTCTAGTCGGTGCCTCCCAAGTGGTGTCAGTAGACTTCCACGCCTTTTTTTCTGCCAGATCGTTGCAACTAGCCTGGCGCGTTTAGGCGTTCAGTCGTTTAAGTCACAGATCAGGAGCTTCGAAATATCTTCAGGCGACGATTCAGTCGAAACGTTGACCAATAAAGCGGTTCAGCCATGACAAATCTGTACGGCATAGCAGTATTAAAAAAATTCAATTCTATTCGGAAAACATCAGGAATCGGGTGTGGTGCGTTAGGAACGAAATGGTCGCGTCGCGGTGAGAGGGGCGTCGCGCGCGAAGGAATGTAGCAGGATGCAGCAGTAGGTAAGTAATATAAGAACAAAAGTACTGATAGTAGAATTATGCATAAAATAATGATCGCATATCGATTGAGCTGTATGAAGAACGCTGGAGCTGTAATAACGGCGAATGAGTGGTCCGCGACAGCCGCGTGCGGCGAATCGATTACCCAAAATCTTTCCTAACGCCCGTCTCCCCTATTCGAATGGTATAACGATTCCAGGGAGAGAGTCGTTTGAGCCACTGTACTTACAATTATTTTTACTTTTCTTTTTCAAATTTCATCTCTTATAAATTGCAGTGTAGGTTGATGTAGGTGTGGTGGGAGCAGAGAAATGATCAAAAGTCGCTAACGAACAGCTTCGCTTGATATTAAGTATTATAGTGATTTTTTTTCTGGATGCATTGGCCATGAAATCAAGTCCGTAACCTCGTTCTGAGCTCTCAGAGTTTCGACCAGGTTTCGGCAGGATGGCAATGTGTGATGACACTTGTGCTACCGCTGTCTATAAAGCAAGGGTCCCAAAAACCGGAAGTCATATGTTGATCGTAATTGAAGACACAGAACTCAGCCTGGGTTCAAATTCCTACCGTTATCAGAGAATAGCCCCAAAAACAAAGTGATTCAATAGAGTAAACTGTATTATTCGCAGCTATCCACTAAAAAAATACGATGAAGCAATCATGGGAATAAAATCTCGCATTGGACCGCCAATCTCGTGATGCGAATAGTATAAATCGACCATCAGCCTCGTTCCAGAATCCAATCTGGCTCAAATGGTGTGGGGCTTTTCTCCCAGATTAGATTCACTGAGCTTTCATCTCTTATAAAATTCTTACTTCAAAACTAGAACTCCGAATTCCTTTGGTTGAAGCTATTTTTGAAGGTTCCAATGCATTATGTTCATTAAATGCAGCAAGTCTATTCCTATCAGAGGAAGAGCACAAGGAATGTAATCAGGACACCAATGGCCAATAGAAAAAGATTTAGGACTTTCCTCAAGCTTGAAAAATGGCGCCAAATACCAGATCTCATTTCTTTTATTGCAATTTCCCTCAGAAAGGGCTATTCCACCGTGGCAAGGGGGCATTTATTCTATCCCTCCCTTTCTCTCCTTCTCCGTTCTTTTCCTTTCTTTCCAACTCTCATAAGTAAGGGAGCGCTCTTTCCCAATGCGTATATCCTACCACGAATGGATTTTGTTTATTCTGGCTCGCGTCTCTCACCAAGCTTGCAAACATTGGTGTCTATGCAATCTCGCCATCAGGAATCTCAGGAACTACAGGTTCACATTCCTGCTAAAAAGCCTGAAATCAAATTACGTAAACCTTCACGAAATCCCAATTAGTCTTCATGTGAAACGACTCTAGGCATTGATCGATCTTCTCTGGGATGCGCCTCTCATTCGACTTCCATTCAAAATTGTGGTGGTGGTTTGGATGTGCATGGGGGCCTAAACAATGACTTGCGTCGGCCAGCTGATGTACAACTCATGCTTTTACCCCCTCTGATACCAAATAATCGGACCCGGAGAGACGTATGGCTTGGTTGACATAATCGTACATTCGGGGATTCGAACCTATGATCATGCGTGCTTGATAGTGCGTCACTTACCACTACACCGAAATCGCAGTAATTCAGAAAATCGAACGACTCCACCAAGCCCAACAAAGCCTTCCACCTCCACAAGATTGCACAACTAATACTAGACTCATCTGCGACTATAAAAGCGTTGACGTGTACACTGTCGACCCAACGTATTCATTGCGTAGGCCTCATACGTATTCAATACGTCACTACGATTCTGTTTAGAGGTCAAATGCAATCACTCAAAGGGAAAATGGTTAACGTAAAACGGCATTATCCTCAATTATTACCCATAAAGCCTGCCTGTTTTTTTTTTCACCATTCTTCACGCTTGATAGAAGATAGGAATCAATCAAACCTGAATACGAAAAACTTCTGAGGGGCCAAACGAATCCAAAAAGGTGATACATTCCATTTCCATTAACTTTATTTTCCTTACAAGGTTACATAATCGAGTACGCTCCAGATTGAACCGTATACTTTTTGGAACTTAAGTTCGGCTCAGTTACTGCTTACCTCGAAGCTACAGGTGGAGCGCTGGCGATCCAGAACTCGAACCCGCGAAAAATCTCCATCGGCAGAGCTTATCCATTTCACTATCGAGATTCTTCGTATATTTCCTGGGTTCTTGAGGTGACCACCTTTCCAGGAAGCAGCATTTGTCGGGATCCAATTGTTTGCTTCATCCAGGCAATCTCATTCGCGAAAAAATTTGTCTTTTTATTGTATTCGTCTTTTTCGTGCAATCAGTACGACTTAATTAAAATACCGATACATCCACCGTAGTTGAACCGAAAAGGGCGAGTAGTGATCCGAGACTCGAACCGCGGGCCAAGCAAATGTGTTAGCGCGCTATTAACCCTAGACCACTTCGCCTTCATAGAAACATAGATGAATACAGAAACACACACATAGATGAATCATTACAACAGGACCACTTCCACCAACTGCATCCCTTCGGCAGCCTCCACCACTATACTCTCCCTAACCCCTGCTCTAGTAGTTGTCCTGAGCTCAAGATTCTATATCATAGCAGAAATTTGAAGAAAAACCTTCAATAAAATGGCTGTAGCGCAATTTCACTCCGCGCACAGCACGAATGAACGTTACCCGATTGCTCATTTCTCCTGAAAAAGCTCCTAACGATTGCGAGGTTAAATATAGATAAAGGCTGAACAATTTTGTTTATTCAGCTGACGTTACCCCTCTAACAACAGCACTGGCCGACCGTAGTGACACAATGGCGAGAGTTACTACTTGTTATACTTTTTTGTCCTGCAGGTTGATTTTTTTCAAAGATTTGCCGTAAAATCCACCAACTTGGGAAGCGGGAAGTCGATTTCATCGAATCAAAGGCAGACCGTCTGGAGAACCCGAAATGTCTCCCTATGTCCTAATTTTAAAAAAATATCATTGCATAAATCTTTTTTCAAGGATGCGCCATACATTCGACTAGGTCACAAAGTTAAGAGAAGGTAGTGAATGACCTTTAAAAGTTGATATTGTGAACCATAGAAGCCGATTTTTGAAGGGTTCCAGTGAATCATACTGTGCTTCAGAAAAAATCTATTATGCCTGGGGGGCACACCAATAAAATCCTAATGTACGGAATCAGTGGTACACTATTTATGGGATAACATACCTTAGGCGTATTCAGTACATATTCCACCATCCAACCCCCCCCCCCCCTCTTCCCTTGTCCCACCACATTTAGATATGTATGTATGTATCCCTGGGCGGCAAGCAGTACTTTTTCCCCTGAGCCTTCGAAGATCTTTCCAGCTTGTTCAGAGAGTCCTGAAAAAGTTCGCGGACATTTGTCTTTTCGACATCCTGCCGCTGGCCGCCCACCACAGGAGGACATTGTTTTCCCATTGCTACATCACTAAAACAACAGCTGTCAGTCATCGCGGAGCGGATCGCTTCATTTGATTTTTGCACATTCTAGTGTCCATTGACTTTCACGTTTCATTCCTCGCGAACCCATTGCATTCACATTTTTCCAACGACTTTATGGGTGTGTTGAACAGTAGTTAAGTTAGCTAAGTGTTCATAAATTCATGAAAAAGCCAAGAAAGTTATTTATAAAATCATACTTAGTCACTTAGCTGGTGAATACCAGTTAGGTAGAGCTTGTCACGCATTTTTTTCAAGGCAAAAAATCAAAAGCATTCCATTATTCTGTGTGGAATGGAATGGAAATCGAAAAGAAAAATTGGTGAAAACATTGCTAATGTTAAAAGTTGCACGCGGAGGATCCCCACGACCTTTCAGTCATTTCTCACTAATTTTCTTTTGATGAAGATCTCCAATCGAAAAAAATTGCGAGGTGATCCTTCAGAAAAATCTCTGAAATCTCGGACCTCCTTGGAAGAAAATCAAGCTCATAGGGATGATGCAGATCATCAACTTTCCAGCTAAGCCCAAGCGTCAAAAGACCAAGATGTAAAGAAATCTTTTTCCCGATTCTCGGACATCTTTCCTATTTTTTGCATTGTCTTCTATTTTACTCGGCTGTTTCGACGGTATTGGGTTTCCGAAGCCCATTTGCGGAATTTCCTAATTCATTGCCGTTAGTTCTTATTTTACGCCTTCAGCGCCTATTCACATTCTCATGTTTTATCGCTTACCGAATTACATCCGTCTAGAACGATGTATTGTTTTTCTTATACCTAATACCATTGTTTACCAGTATTGTAATTCGAAACGTTTCTAGCCGTAGCTTGGCGTACAAAACTGTCAGGTTGTACTTGAAAGTGCAAAAATATTTGGACGCTGACCAGTTCTTTCAGGGATTAATCCGTGCATTCGAACACCACTCAAAAATGCAGGGGCGTTTGAATAAATATTATGTCCACACGATAAATGCAAAAGAATGAAAGAGCAGAAAATTGATTGCTGAACAGGGTTAGTTTTATAGTGTCAAAAACTTACACTATTTTATGGGTGGTGTAGTGGCAGTGGCACACTACCACACACGTATGATCACGTGTTCAAAAACCCGGATTGATAGACGCCTTGGCCAACCGAGCCTTCCATCCCTCCGGTGTTTGGTTAGTTGGAACCAGTGTCGTCTGGGATTATAATACACTAACTTGTACACCGGCTGGCCACCGCAAGTCATTGTATGGACCACAAACGCATTCAATCAGCCACTACAATTCTGAATGAAGTCGAATGCGGGACGCATTCCTCGGACGAGGTTGATCAACGCCCAAAGATTCGATCCTTAATCGTTCAATGTTTTGACTAGCTGCCTTCCTTGCCTTATAAAATCACTTTATAAGATCGAAAAAGGTATAAGCTTCGAGGAATAAGATTGAGTAAACAAACCTCTCGAAATGTAGCAGGTGTCTTTGGGCACCAACAGATTTCTCAGGTTTCACCATCAAAAAGGACACTCAGCGTTTTAAACATGCCAGTACTTGATGGTAACGCGAACCTTATGCTATCCTCTCTGTTCCCAATCCATAGAGCTTTTTAAGTGGTGATGCGATTTACCCACAACTACAACGCGTCCAAAAAATTTTTCTTCAAATTAATATCAACCGCGCTTTGTTGCACCAGCCTTCAAATGTGCTTCTTTTTTCTCTGGATCATTGGCGTTCGAGAAATACCACCTTAACTTCGCTGTTCGAATTCTTCAACAGTATATACAACAGACTGGACAGTACGGCTGCTTTCATAGTCCGCGAGCGCGCGAGCTTGGCGGGGAACTACTCGTCCGGTGGTATCGACTAAGATTCAGTAGTAAACAAGGGGCAAACGCGCCCCCGGTTACTCGCTCGCTCGCTCGCGGATCAAATCGCGAACTATGAAAGCAGCCTAGCATTCAACATATCCCAGTCTCTCAATGACTTCAGTCGTCCAATTGTTTACGGCTGTGTCTGCTCCTAAACCTTCTAACAGCGATGTCCAGTTGTTCTTCGTTGTTGAAGTAATGGTTCAAAATGCCCCAACTGTTCCTTAATGAATTCTGGCCAGGAGATTTGAGTGACCGTCCAAGGAAACCAGCATTTTCTCTTTGAAACCGCAATTTTTTTAAGCGGTAGAGCGTCTCTGGAGTGTAGAAGTTCACATTGATGTACGGTATCAAGCTGTTCTGGAGGATGGCCTCGTAGTCAGTGGAGTTCGACTGTAGATGAAAACAGCTTCGCTAATATAGAATGCAATGGAGGCGACCCAGACCATTACCCTACGGGCAGCAAATCCGCGTTTGGAAAAGAAGCGTGACTGCTCCCTGATATCGCGCCATTATCCTACCAGGGTCTAATTCTAGTGAGCCCGAATTAGACTTTTCATCTAAAAATAAGCTGGGTCATTCGATGTATAGGACTACCTGAGGAAATCACCACGCAAACTAGCCCATCCCACTAATGTGTCCAGCACAATGTGTTTGCAAGGACTCGGGCGCCTATATTCAATCTTTTTGCTTTGTTATAAAGGTAATTCTCCATAGTTAGTCTAGTTCTGCAGAACAATTCTGATCTAAATTGCAATAATGAACCCAATTGGTCAAATTTACGATAGATGACAGAGCCTTTCCTCGCTCCCGAGATCGACTCGGCTCAAGTGGCATTTTCCATTCAAGATCAAACTGAGCAAATTATTCTACGTTCATCTGTGCAGAATAAACACCCCTCTCGAACAACGTGAACACTTTGACTACAGAGCTTGAGTATACTTGAATTAGAAGGCCTGTCTACGTCAGCTCGACTTGCTCATTGCTCATACCCCCATTGTCGAGATTATAGCGAAGACAAATTGACGTCAACTACTTGCGTAATCAACGATCAACGCCAGAAAAAAAACCAATACAAATCAAATACAAATCAAAAAACTTACTTTGACAAGTTCTTGGACATCAACCCTGGATTCGAACTCGTGTCTCAGGTGTGATAGAGCAGCACATGTCACTACACCACCTTCGCCTTCTTGCCACACAGAAGAGAGTGTCAGAGCCCCTCCGCAAATACGAAAGGCATCAAGAACCCGGTCGTCTTGCCTTTTTGACTTATCAGCGTATAGCAGGTGCTATCACATCTGCCACCCGTTATCTTCAAGTTCGTTACACCATTCTAGGAATCGAGTGCAATAATACAGAGAATATGGGGGTTCTGGTGATCCCTGCGCTTTAGAGCCGATCTTGGCTTTTATCAGTCGCGCCATTTGTGATACCCAACCATCTGCGATTCGGTCACGTCCCTCATCACCCGCTTCAGTCCTATTACGGAGAACATACCCATTGACCCTTGACTTCGCACGACGCACCGTTGATGACAGACAACCCCAGGCCCTATCCTTTTTAGTTTCTACGCATGTGGTCAAATATATCCCGTTAAGATTGCGAGGCCTAGAGTACCTTGTATCCAAATGTGGTTGTTATTACCGGATACCTTGATTCGAACTATAGTGCACACACTTCACCGTGGCGAAAAAGACTATCGTTAGTGTCTCTCTGTCCTGACTGATTCTTCAAACGGCACCCCATACGCACTCCACGCGACCAATTTTCAATAACGCAGTAGCCTGAACAGGCGTACCCTTGAAATTCAACGGATTAGTCACCAAATAGGTTTCTTTATCCCAACCGCAAACACAACCTCTCCTAACGAGCGAATATGAGCATTCCATCGTAAGCCCAGCTACATACGTTTGACTCAGCCCTTAAGGGTTAGGATTCCTTAACTTCTCATAATTTGATTGGTTGACAACTACGGATGAAGAAAATGTCATTGGAAATGGAAATAATAATGGTCCAGATCAGTAGATGTTTTTCGACGAGCTCTAAGTAATCATATCAGGGGCAGATATCAACCTTGGTAGCAACACACTTCTTGCTTTGTATCAGAGCATTTTCTGGGGGGCCAGACAAGCAATAGAAGCAAGCCTGAACGCCTTCTATAGACCCGGCTTTCATCGCTTACCGCATGTGACGACTTCCGCTTATTTGCGCGTTATGGCAATAACAACCGACAACAGCCTAATCTCTCGAACATAATAAATCACGTGACTACAAGGACTCTGTGGCCTCCAGCATGGTGAACACCAACGCACCTCTCTTCCTTCTATTTTCTTCTGCAGAAGGTCATACCTCCTCTCAGAGAGGCGCTCAACATCTACCGTAGTTCGCTAGCATAAACTGTCTGAAAAGGTTGCAAAGGTTGAAAGGTTGTACATAGCGCAAAACTGGAGCCGAAAGCTACAAAGGTGAGGTCACAATTCGATTGCTCATGCTGCCATAGAGACGCTCTCACACCTGAACTTCGAGGTGAATCAAGGCGCAACGTATTGTGTAGCCATGTGAGGAACGGATTTAGGTGCGATTCTCACCGAATGGCTGCCAAAGCGTGTTTCTATCCCTAAAGAGGTAATTCGGCGTCAAAACCTCTGTACTATGTCCTTCTACATGTGACACCCTAGAGAATGTTGTGATATCAAATAACAAGTTGTCGTTATCCGCTTTCTAAGCCCTTTGCCATCAAAAATATAAGAGTCGACTGTAAAAAAAAGAAGCATTGCTCATACGCATGGCGGTTTCTTTTGGATTTTTCTTCACCAATAAACTTGACTCCGGCCGTTCTTCTTGATACTCATTGGCCACACTCTACTATTGCGGAACGAGGCTAAGCAGTTAGTCGGCTATTTTGAGCCACAGGAACGGCGCTTACCCTTTCGCATTTAGGTCTCGCTTTTAGTCAAAAACTATGAAGCGAAGATGATGATGTCATGGGGGTTATGATTGTTCGTGACTTAATTTAATTAATTCTTTGTACATATCGTACCCACTGCCTTTGTTTGACCACTGACAGGAATCCTTTGAAGGTCCTCAGTTTCAGTTTTCCGAGTTGATGCTGCATAGGAGACGTCCCGTAGAAAACATTATTATCAACGGACAGTAGTCACAATGCACGGGAAGTTTCCCCCCAATTTTCAATTATTTGTTTGCTTTCTTACTTGAACAGATATGAGAGCTCGTTTGAGTGTGAACAAAGTGACATCATGCCTAAAGCATGCTGACATATGCTGAGTAAACTGAGAACACCGATTACTTCTGTTCTGAGGAATGTTTTGCGTACTGCCGATGTTCTGAAACGAAGAACACTCTGGGCAACGAATGAATTTGGGTGTATTTCTCTGGTCTCCATATCCGTAAGTAGTCGCACTTTTCATAAAGGGTTACGTTCCATATTTGGTGGTATTCACCGTACTTTCAAGAAAAACACACTCGAAAGTAGCTTGTTTCATAGTTTTGACTTCCTTGTCTCGACATGCAAGTTACTTCTCGATTCGGATACCCGAGCTGGCTGAAACTATCCTAATCTTTTCATTTGTATTTTCGAAGCTCTTGGTACTCCACTTTATTGGTTAGCTTTCGGCATATAATGCCTTCTTCAGAAATTAACTTTACAATACATAGTTGCAAACTATCAGACAACAATCGGTTACTACGTAGAACACATCGGATCCTATCAAACCAACCGGAACTGTTGGGGAAGAGGGGAGTGGACCTATTGGCGGGGAACTTGAAAGAGAAATGAGACCGCTCTTCTCCTGAGGCGACGGAGTGTTATCATTCAATCAGTCTCAGGAGGTCACGCATCTCCTCCTTTGCGTTGATTTCCGGTCGGATACGGTATATTTCCCGTGCCTCCATGATTTTCCTTTCCAAAGGCCGTACCAAATATCTATGTAAAACTCTCACATTGAAAGATGGAGCATTCTCCTTCTCATGCCTGAGTATACGGTGCCTGGAAAAGCTGCTGTGTGGATAGGCAACGGGATTAGCCAACGCTCTTCTATGTTCGTCCAGGCGGATCTTCAAGGGTCTTGCGGTCTCCCCCACGTACTTCTCTCCACTTCCTCCGCATTGAATCAAGTAGACGGTGCCTTGAAGCTCGCAGATCTTTTCAGATGTACAGTAGCGACACGACTGCTCGCGGCACCGTTTTTCGTAGATCCGAGAAGATGTCATGAGATCCTTCAGTGTAGGGGGAGGTCGGAAAACAAGTCGAATAGGAAGCAGGGAGTTCTTCACGACGTAGTTCACCTCACGTGCCATTTTGTCATTGACAAAAGGCAGTATGAGGCTCACACCGTCAGCCGTTCTGTATGGGACCCAGGTCCTTGTGTTGCCTTCGAAGTATCCATTACCATTAAGGATACTTTCTAATTTAGCATCAACAACTGAATCCCTTCGTGTTCCAAGCTTCCTCTTCGTCTTCAGAAGATTCCGCACGACGTTTGCCTTCATATAAAGAGGATGTGCGCTTCTGGAATGCAACAAGATGTTCGAGGAGGCACTTTTCGATACCACAGGTGTTCCTTGCAACCTTCACTAATCCGTACCTTCGCATCGAGGAATGGTAGAAATCCATCCCTCTCTGGATCTTCCCTTGTGAAGGCTATATTAGCATCGTGAGAATTCAGTCTCTTCAGTGTTTCCACGAGGTCTTCTTCTGTTGTTCCAATAATGAACACGTCATCGATATAACGTTCGTAGAAAAGGATTCCACTAGTTAACGATGACTTCTCGATGTGGTCCAAGAAGATGACTGCTAACACAGGTGCTATACGGTTACCCATGGCAAGGCCTCGTTTTTGCTTGTAAAATTTATTGTCGAAGCAAAAAATGTTGCATTCCAGTGCCGCTTCGATGAGATCCTTAACTTCGCTGACGGAAAATCCCATCATCGTGATATGGTCTTCATTATCCTCGATGAGGGATAACACAGCTTGCACTGCTCCCGCGTTATTCACGTTCGTGTATCCTAATCTTGCTCAGATTATTCAGTGTCAGAACATATTTCATTCATAGTTCTGATGCTGTTGAAACCGTCAACAAGACCGTCAACTTTGACTAATGCCGTTGGTGACTGTTCCTGCACACATTTCTGCATATTGGTATTGGTCATCAATGTTTTGAGAGTATATAGCTCTCCAGAGTAATATTTTTCTTGCACTCTGAAAAAAATCTTCCAACATGGGCGTCATGTTTTGTGAGCAAAACAAACAAAATAACGGAAGAGATTGATGACGGTTTTCAAAACATTTACACAACATTTGCCTTGAAATAAAAACTGACGAGAGCAGCTTTCGAGCGCTACTTCACGTCCGTTCAGTTCTAGTGAAAAATTAGTCTCCCCTCTCATGTTGCTTCTGTTGCCCACTTTCATTCTCCAATACTTGAATAATGGTTCCTCGTCCAAATGGTCCCGGTCGTGCCACTGCACAAACCCATGATTTTGCCTCAGTTCGTGATAGGGAACCTTAAAGGTTAAATGTATGTTTTCGAAAGGCACTTGGACCCGTACTTCCAGATTCCTGAAGTTGGGCCGCTTGATCAGTTGAAAGATGCCAATCAAAATTTTCAATCCAATCATAACCTCTAACAGCTGACCGATAAGCCATCCGAAAATCTATCAACAAAACGCTGTTCTAAGTATGGCCTGCGGGCAGAACTTAAACTCGCGCCCTTGCTGTTACCCAGCACCAAACAGCAAGAGAGCGAGTTCGAGCTCCGCCTGCAGGTAACCTAGATTAGCAACCTTGCAATAAAGTTCGTGTAGCTAATAGGGGCGAAAAGCAGAGTCAGGCCCACGTCATCTCGTGAAAAACTTTTCGAGTGTTCGTGCCTAGGTTTAATGAAGTCAGGTATCATTCGTGGACGAACTGGTCCACCGGATTTTCGAAGAATCAGCTTATCCATCTTGCCTTTGATGGCATGCAGACAAGCGCGCCAGGTCGTTAAGCATGTAAGAAGGGGAGTCGAGATCTTCCTTTGTTAACTCTGGGATACACTGACTACCTTGACCAACTTGACCATGTGGTCAAAGATAAATAGCACAAATGCTTCTTCTGACCTCTACGAAATAACCAGTACTGCTGGCACACCCTCACAACTCTGAATACTAGTTGTAACTGACTGCATCTTGCCGATCCCAGGCTGGTTACTAGGTCGAGACATTTCAAAAAGAAAAGCTTTCTAGAAACTGTTATGACGTTGCATCCCTAGTTTTATCGAGTGTATACTCGACGACCTGGACTTACTCCTTGATGATGTTGTCGATAGCGACCTTTTCCCGTAAACAGGAAAAGGGAGAGAAGACACGCATCATGAAGCAGAATTTCCTTCTAAGAAGACAATAGCCTGATCCCTTATAGAACTTTGGAGCAATACCAGGCTAGGAAGGTACAGCACCACTCCTCTTTTTCTAGAGCCTCTCTTGGCGTCGGAGACTCGGCGATACTTCCTATCCTTGCCTAGAATTTTGCCATTCCATGTTGAAGACTGCTACTCATCTTTACCGATGCTTGATTTTAGAACGTAAGCGCCTAAACTTGTCGGGGATAGGGTTAAGTTACGTCTTCTCAATCGTAAAAGACCTATTCCCGGCAAGAGAGATTTTAGAAGTAGTCATTTTCGAGTGCCCCAAGAAATACTGCACGTTTACCAGTTGAAGACTGCCATATTTAGGTTGCTAGTGTATGTATGTAGGGCTCCTCGATCTGGAAAATTGGTGCACTTTTTTCGAGTTTCTATTGAATGGTTTTTTCTCACTAAACGAACAAGAAGCCTTTGTCAACTAGTGTCTCTGAGTCGGCGATGACGCACGTACAATGGAAGTCCAAAAATCGCAGGTGAAAACTGAATGAGCTCGCTTGATTCCCATGCATACGTCAGTTTCGTACTGAGCTTATTTGAGCTTATTGCATCTGCATGCATTGCTCTTTGAAACACCTAGAGCACCCCGATTTCGGCTTTTCGACCGCATTAAATCACATTATCTTTCGCTTCTTTAGCAAAACTCCCAAAACACTTCAATCAGCTAATGTAAGTTGTGTTTTTGTAGTTATTTACTTTATCTAAATCATCTAAATATTACAAAAGTGCTAAAGTGAAGGTATCTTAAATGATTTCTTAAACTCCCATGGGTATTTCACTGCAAAACCGATGATTTACCGTGAAAAATGCCTTGTTTTCAATTTTCAGTTCAAATACTCCATATAGCTCACGCTATAGTTGACTAACTTTCTCTTGTGGCACATTCTATTTGCATCCATAGATTTCTGCAACTCTACGTCAATCACTTCCCAAAAATGTTCGACTTTTCAACAATTCAGTTCTGAAGTGAGCCCTCTGAAAGTGACCCTAATTCGTCGAAGTTGCTGAGATCACAAAAAGCAAGTATGGTAAGCATGGAATACAAGAATACCTTTGAACTCCTCTGTTCTGTCACTGTAGCTTTCCGCTAGGAAGTGAGATTACTGTCACATAACTTCTCAAGCCGTCATTTATTCTTTTTAGCCCCATTCAACTTGGCGAAGGGAAAACTCGCTTCAACAATTGGACCAGTGAAATAGAAGGCAATCTTGCGAACGTTTATGCTTTTTCTGAGAAATTCAACTCCAAATTCTACTGGGAAAAGGCCAAAGCTATTTCGTTCACTTCTCAACTTTGCAAGAGCCAGTTAGAAATTCACTTTGACTCCTTTATCTTACTTTAAAGATTAGCATAAGACGTCTGAGTAACTTCATTCGAATTTGAATGTCATGCTTTTCTTCTTCAGTATGAAACAAGTGATTGTGTCTAATTGTCTAGAGGATTATACATATTTGTAGTCCCGGCTATAATCGGACGACTAATTTTCCACTACTAACAACTGTTCTTACTTTTGGGGCCACAGTTCAGACGGAGCGCTAGGAAAAAGGCGACATGAGTTGGTTTCTGGAAGACCAAAACTGCGATGATCTTTAAAATATTCAGCCTATCAGGGATGCGAGGAGCAGCCCGATTTAGCGTCTGATGCGAGTGATTTAGCGTCAATTGAGTTAACCTTTGATCGTTTGAATACTAAGATGACGGAGAGAAGAACGTCTTAAGCTTTGAACTCGCTTTTATTCATGTTGACTTACATTGTTGTAGAAAATCATTAGAGATACTTGAGAGACTTGAGTTTCTCCAGCTTTCGTCAAAGCCTTTTTCAACTATGCTCTTATCGATGTTGACCTAGCATCTAGGTAGAAGTCCGGGTGCTAGTTTCAGTACAACTCCGATCATTTTCTCATAATTTGAGCGCTCTCCTTGTGATTCGGTTAGATTACCCATGTTGATAATTACAAATGAAGATAAGCTCTTTGAGGTTGATCCTTCCTTCTCTGGGATGACCCTCTTTATTCAGCTTTCACTCTCAACCATAGTACCGATTAAAAGAATGTGTAGCCCGATGCCATGGCTTGCGGTGGCCAGCCGAGACAAGTGAGCACCTTTGCCCTCTCATACGAATCCGGTACCGATTCGGCGACCCCGCAGGACTTGAAAGATTGGTTAGCTTGAGCGAGATTCTATCCGCGCATCATGTGTGTGATAACGCCATATACCACTACACCACCTCTGCTCTTTACGGATAAATAACATGTATGAATTAGTAAACGGCAAATGCTGTGGGAGACAAAGGTTGAGCTTTCCTGCCCAATTTGTTGGCTTGTCTGGCACCTCGATTAGCCAGCCAGGGTATAATGAGATATGAACTGTCAGAGGGAGACAGATGCGACAGCGTGGAAATTAAGCAAGATTGCGCTAGTACCAAAAAAGCAACACAAAAAATGCCCATCTTCTTTTAGCACTTTCATGTTCCACTGGCGCCCACATGGGAGTAATCGGGAGTTTTTCTCTGATTTATATATTAGCCCCTCAGTTAACAACTCAAGATTTCCTAATTGTCTGTTTGTCTCCTCTTGGTCAAGCTGATCTCAACACAGCTCATCATATCGCGAGTTTTTAATGAGAAATCCGATCCTTTAAGGCCATATGAGAAGGGTGGTCTTCGAATGGTTGTTCATTACGATGAACACCTACACATAACAAATATTCGAATCACTAACTCGCAGAAGGAACACATGTGCACATGAGTTCGCACAAGCCCTCGGGCAAGAACCATTGAGTGTCAGCCATTGTCAATGGCTTAATCGTTAAAAATGGCCTCAATATCTTCACCTAGGTTTTCCTAACCCAAATCAACCAGATTCCACATGAGTGGCAATGATTTCCCGAATCACTTATCACGTAAGTCGCAACGACGACATTGTTTAGAACATCCTGCGCATCCATCCTTTCAAGACAATAACCACTGCCCGGTAAGGGCAGAGCGGAAACAACTTGCAAATGACGCTGCCGAGAATAGATTCAAATAGGGTAGCCGGCTCTGTAAGCCAAGGTTTGAGCAATGAAACCTTATTAGAGCCCCTAGTCGGAATCAACTGGGTGGGCGCTTTACAAAACGGTACCGACCAGCATCTATACCTGTTTCCTTAACCCTGTATTATTTCTAAAAACATATGTATCTGTTTGGAAGTTGGTGTGAGACGTTCAAATCTTCGCTTATACGCAGCATTTCTTCTACAGCCATTCGATTTAAGCCTATATTTGCACTCATAATTGAATAACATGAGAAATATCTTTGCTTTCCATTTAAATTGACCCGGTTTCTTCTTAGAAAACGATGGGTGGAATCGTTTTAATGAAGAGTGCACGAATGCAATTCATGTTCGATTTCACGCCTTACTAGGCGTGCCATTACCAGTATCTCGTCAGAACAGTCGCCCCCACATGAAAGCACCACTCACTCAAGCCTATTATTGTTAATTGGCTCCTAATAAGCGCTCACTTTACAAGCAAATCAGATGCTTCAGAGATCTGAGTAGACTCTCACAAATTTGCCTGGGGACCAATCTCTACGATAGCTTGAAAATTTGCTCCACTATTTGACATCTCTTCACTCCGAAATTCATGATTGTTGTCTATCGTTTATGTTTACGTTTGTTTCTGGATAGAATTTGCAGTGAGGAAGAGAAAAAAGTAAAAAGTGTCAATCCAGAGCTCGAGGCAGTTAAGAAGTACAGAGCCGCAAAGCGGTATAGTGCGGTAACCAAGTGTGGTAATTTAGAGATTTTAATTTCCCAGATGATTCCTACAAGCGCAAATTCCTCTGACAAGCCAAGAAAAATGGCTTAAGCAAGCATCAACTTCTGCAAGTTACTGTTTACGTTCGCCAGCAAGTTGGAGGTAATCCTAACCAGGTATTTCAAGTGGCATGGACCGGAGCTTTCCTTCTTCGGTGGTCAGGTCTCGACCCCTCGAAAGAAGTCATCCTTATCCTCCAAAATCGGAACTGTTCCAATGGAATGATTCTAAAGGACTCAGACCTCCTCGGTGAAAGATGTTCTGTCGAATCGTTCAAGGGCGAAGCGATGTTTCTAGCAGTCATAATCTCGAAAGATGAAGGCAGGACGAATAACTAGTTCAGTGGAAAACTTGGACGGATCGGCAGTAACCAACTTTGATAGGATAAAGGATAAAGTCTCGGACCGTTAGTAAATTCCATTTGAGGGATTTGCCCATGCATCCGACTTCCCTTCAGAATCGTAGTGGCATGTTGAAAGCGTATGTGGCCTACACAGTGGCCACATACGCTTTCAACACGCTACTACGATTCTGAATGGAAGATCTGATACGACCTGGCTTGCGGTGGCCAGCCGATGCACAAGCCAGTGTTTTTATCCTCCCAGACGAGTCTGGTAACAAGTGACCGATCTCGGAGTGATGGAAGCCTTGGATGGTCTAGGCGGATATTGATCCGGAATTTGAAACCGTGACCATTCATGTTTGGAATGCGACACTTGTCACGACACCACCTCACCACCCCGTCGTTTCGTACGAGAGAAGCGAAACGGAGTGAAACGGTACTGGTGGAGTAAAACGTATCTCCAGCCCTGATCTACGACGAGGCTCCTGGAGTTCTGAAGGTGTTTGCTGGAGAATGTGATCCTTGATGCTGTCACTTACTGCGAGCATACCAAGAGCACGTCGTAACTGACTTTATTGTGAAAAAAGCACGTCGCATCCGAGTTTATTAGAATCGCTAAAGCATCTGGACGATATCTGTCTTACATATGAATTGCATGAGCCAACCGACAAAAAAGTTGGACTTTCATATTAACGAGAACGTTGGCCACCAATGATCAATTAATTACTTAAAATTTAATTTTGAACGTCCTTCCAACGTTTACCACTCCACCTCCATTGAGCCCAGAAACTAATCCTGTTTTCCGTTAGTGTGTACTGATGTTTACCATCTCGGGCAAACGGCTTTGGTGATTACAACCATGCAATTCGAACGTACTGACTGCACTTCATCTTCGCGGTTTGGTGAAGCTTATTTCCTTCAGGGACCCCAAATTATTTCCCAAAGGGCGGAGTCTAGCTTTTCAATTTACTGCTCGTTCATGCGGACTCCAACCGAATTCTCCAAGGCGTTGCCAGTCATCAACTTTGGTGGTCTCCATGTGACGCTTGTTTAAGCGGTACGCGTCAAGTTGCTTTTTATAATCGAATCAAATTATATGGCATCGTTCCTCACAAATCGTCGTTAGTCACAAGACAGGCTATGAGCCGCATGTTCAAAACCTCTTAAGCTTCGTTTTTTTTTTGCCAGCTGGACGATGAGGATAATTCCTTGACTTCTCGCCAACGTATCAGAGCCGAGAAGACGTTCATAGCGTTTTTCCCTTCAGGCGTTTCCAGCCGAGCGTTCTTCATATGCAACCAGTATCCCCTCTGACCACTAGCTCTCACATTATCTTTACCACTATGAAACCATGCCTTCATTCCCAGAGTTTTAAAATTTTATAAACTTTCTCTTTCCGCTTGGAAGAGTCTGGACATTCACGAGCATACGTACGTGTAAGCGTTTCCCACATCCAAATCAGTGGTCAAAATTGCCAGGAATAGCTCCCGTGAATGTTGTGCAATGCGATTTGAATTGAACATGCAGGCGACATCGGCGTCGTTGTCTGCTACGCTAACCCTGCTTCTCCTCTACTCATTTTCTCACCATTCATAATGGGGACCATACCTCTACCTTCCGCTACTTCTTTTTCAGAATAAAAAAAAGAAAATTTGCTAGAACTCAACAATGACCTGCTCCTGTAATTTCTATTGAAAGGGGCAGTTCGGGAAAAGCTTGAAAGAGCCTACTCAGCAATAAAAGGAGGAAATTTCCTCTGACAGGGGAAATCTCCAGAAAATCTGTCACTTGAGTTCCAGCGTGTTGAATGCTTGCATACTAGTGTTTACTTGTATGCCTTGTAATTTAGGAAGTAGAGTTTGGATGGTGGCTACTTTAGTGAATGCGTATCAGTATATTGCCTGAAAGGCAAGGAAGGAGTATAAAGAAGAATTGATGCTCTGACTTTCCAGCGGAAATTTTCTACATTTTCCATCTTCAATTTTTAAATACAATTTTCAACACTTAGCATTGAAGATGAATTCCAAAAAAAAATGACGTTGACTGAATAGTTTCACTACGAATAATTTCTCGCCTTCTCTATACAAATCTACACGAAAAAAAAGCTTATGAAAAGAACAAGTACTTTTGTTTGACTTCTTATATTCGTTTTTAGGGAGAAGAAAGAATTCTCGGGGCAAAAATTCAAAGAAAAATCCATTGTTTTCTCTTAAGAGAGATTCGAGAGTTTTGATTGTGATTGTTGGGATTCTTGAGAACAAAAAAAAACTAAATTTCACTAACTAGTTTTTATTTTTGTAGCCATACGATGCTCATAGTTATCAACCAGTAAACAAAATCGGATAATCTTTTTTATGGTACACAAGCTTTGCTCGAATATGCCTTTGATCTGATTACGGCCCATTATAATCA
This sequence comes from Haemonchus contortus, assembly GCA_000469685.2. NCBI lineage: Eukaryota > Metazoa > Nematoda > Chromadorea > Rhabditida > Trichostrongylidae > Haemonchus > Haemonchus contortus. Next base: position 6,913,269 of record LS997564.1, read on the forward strand.
AGGAACGTCACGAGCCCCTCAGTTAAGCTTAAAAACCAGCTCAGCTGCGGAATTTGTGATGCTTCTTGATCATATTTTTAGCAGGTTCTCTTCTTAAGACATCCTGTGAGGCCTCCACAAATCTTAATCTATTGACTCTGTACATGATTCAGACTTTTACTAAAAAATGGCTGGAATATCGCTTGCTTCGCTATTGAAGTCGTGATAATCTCAAGAGTGACATAATTCAATGAAAGGCATCATTGCACCCAATCAAGCATATTATATAAAGTTTTCCAAAAAGCCTTCCTGACTTTTTCGAGATTGAAATTTTCCGCCAAAATCTCTTTTTGCCATGCTGTAAACTCATGCCACATTAATTCCGCTCCATGAGCTTGTCATTTCCACATTGACATGTGTTACATTTTCGGCTAAATTTTCTAAATTATTCAAGCAAAGCCGGAGGCACATAAGATTTCGAACGGACAGAATAAGTGAACCAAAATGATCCCTACAACCCACAAACAAAATAACGGCACGTACGGTCGGCGATCAAACCTGGAATAGCACAACATAACCCATAACATACCCGGTGTATAGCACCATTCGGCTCGACTAATGTCTAGCTATAATATCCCCTACCTATCTTTATTCTGTACTCATAGTAGTTATTTGATATTACTATATCTAACCATTGGTTCCATCAACTACATCATAAGCTTGAATTAGTAATCTACTACTCTGAGCTTGAGCTAGTATATTTCCCAAGGAAAATAGGGAATCTCTGCGATCACAGGAAAATGAAGAGAATACGGGCAAAAGAGGAAAAAAAGGAGAGCGGATGTTTTTGGGGAATATTCCCACAACAAAACAGAATTCAACAATTCTGAGCATCCGTCATCAAGGAAAGATAGATCCCAGCAGATTCGTACCCACAAGGGAAACCCGACATTAGGTTACAGCTCCCTTATACATCACCGGAATCCAAGGGAACAGTGACTTCTTTGGAGTGCGATGAATGTAGAACAAATGGGCTCGAATAGGAAAGGACTGAATCCAGTTGCTGCCTTCAATAGCAACGAAATACAGAAATCGTCTAAGACGTTATACAGTCTTTTGATAATAATCTCTGAGAAATCACATCCGACCTCAATTTTTCATCTGTGAGCACTGGAAGGAATTATGGTCAATTTTCGCGATTACAACGCTTGATGCATCACTACAGCAAAGCAAAATTGGCTAGAAAGAGGTTTTTATAGCCTATAAACTATATTGCATCGTGAGGAAGAGAACGTCTCTTACAATTCCCGGCTGCCGACGACCAGTGTCGAAAATGACCCTAAAACTGGATCGGGCTAACCATAATCTATGATCAGCAGAAATCCTGGTTAGGTCGATTCAGGTTTGAAAGTAGGGGCTACAATTGCCAACGAGGCTGAGGAAGTTATCATGCATTTTGCAGCACCTAGTGGAGGTTGATGTTGCAATCCATCTTACCATTACACAGTGCATAAGTTCAAAACGATTCCACTTTAGCCAGTTCTTTATCGCCTATATTTCCTACCTCATGTTGCCATCTCTCTTGGAGCCATTGACTGTTGTTTTCTCCGTGTTTTCGTTTACTTTTCCGGTTTATATTACCCAGCTTGCCAGGAATTGCCTCTCTCATAACGATTTTCGTGGTGGTTCAAAAAAGTGTGCCCGTTGAGGCAAAGTAATTGTAATTAAACAACTAGACTGCTAGGAAGATGCCTGTTGACAAACCAGATCAGAAAGGCACCCGGTCTGCAGTATCGAATGGTCCAACACGTATCCCTCCGGTTTTATGATTCTGACGGAAACGTGCTTGCGTGACATGTCTCGAAAGAAATCTCTGAGACATCTTCTGCTTTTCAGTATTAATACAAGCCCAAATTGGAAAAAGGCGTGTGTGATAGCATTGACGCATGTACCTTTTCCGATATAGGCTTGTAATTATGTAGTTGTACGTTCATCATCGAAGGGAATGGAAAACTATTTTCAAAAAAATTATCGAAATTGGTCAACATTATGGGAACGTGAAATAATTGTGGGAGTTAGGTTGAAAGGAGGAGCATCATTAATGTCAGACACATCAAACCAGTTGCATGGAAATACCAATTCACACGCACTCAGGTTGTAAAACATATATTTCTGCGCCATAAAGCTACATTTCAAGCGATTGCCTAATTTCCCTCGATTTTAGTGTGGCCCATCGTTGTATTCCCATTCCGACTGAATGCATATTCTTGAACTTACACCTGCTTCACTCAAGATGTCCTGGGAGTTCATCGGGAACTCACCCACCTCTATGTTTCATTTTTCATATGAATGCCAATGAAATATGGGAGCGATTCCCGAAAAACTTCAATAAATTTTATACTCGACCACTAACCATGGAAGGGTAAAGTTTCCATGGAGAAAAGCATAGAAATGGAATACTAGTTGCGTCCTCAATATGAACGTCCACTTCGTTACTTCCAATTAGCAGCCGGTAACGACATTTTCCAGGTACAGCAGTTGCGATGACATTTCCCGAAAGCTCCGCCTATTGCCACGCACGAAATTCAGTTTTATATTGACGGCATTTTTCATACCTCTAGACTCTGCCCTCTCTGTTCTATAATTCTAGCTTTGTTCTATTCTCAAGTACTCCGCGTCTTTTCGTTTTTTCCTTGGTGTTGGTAATGGGTGCTGTTTGCAGTTCGCAAGAACATAGTAGCCCTCAGTACTCAGTGCCTGAACCCTACTGGCAGTTGTGAAAAGCTACATAGGTCGTGGATAAACTCAAGAATCACTTTGTGCTCTTGAGGAAGTGTGGTGTGAAAACTCTCCCATGCCCTCCCCCACAGCGCTTGATTTGACGACGGGTTCCGTTCCTGACGATCAGTAGAATCCCTTACACTTTCTAAAACGAATCCAGAATGATTTGGCCTTCTTGCAATGGATTGGACATTTCGTCTTTGGTGGGCACAGGGGAACTGTCAGCTGAAATTCCATGTCCTGCATAGATTTGAAATCGTTTTTCGCCGAATCAGCAGAGAAGTTGTGATCGACAGTGCATCTTTCTGAAGTTGGTAAGAAAGGAATTCACCAGGGAATTCGCGACGGATTGTCATGGAAAGAGTTCAACTGCCTGCGTTCACATTTTCAGCGTGAAACTGCTTTCAAGTCCGGAGCAACAATTCTGTCTCTAGAGTGCCGTGAAATCCACTGGCAACTGTCCTTTTTCGTGATTAGCCATATATCACAAAAAGCACTTTTGGCGATTAATCGTTGGCCGACCTCAAGCCTCCAATTCCCCTTCTAAGTTCTTCGAAGGGTGAACTTCGCCCTAAAGAACTGAACTTCAGATGATAGTGGCGGCGCTAAGGTGCATCTAATGTACGTACCAAGTCTCGCAATAAACATATCTCGCGGTCAACAACAGCTCCCCTCCCCCCCCCCCCCCCATTTAAGCTTCAGTTGGCCTCGTCGTAATGGGAAATAGCTACTCCCCTTTGCCACTTCCGCTTTGCAATTCTGTTCTTTTCGTCCTTCAGACCAGCTCCGAGGATTGAGGGTGCCGTCAAGGATTCTTCACAACCAGGGCCACCCCTTTCTTGGAGATGAAGTTAATCGTAATGAAGTAAATGACAGACGACGCCACGCTCGAACCGAATTTAGCTCGGCTTGTTTGTCCCTGACAACTTCCAGTTTGCACTGTAATAGGCTTAGAGCTCATAAGAACGTTTGAAAGTTCATTCAATAGAGCCAATGGAGTACTCAAGCCTATGAGTACTGCACTCTAATCTCTTTTGGTAGGCGGCATGTACATTAGGTCAACCGAATTCTCCACTCCAGCATATTGTGAAGATTGGTTATTACACCTGTCAGGACAGAGGACTTGAGATGTCCATCTTTTGGCAGTCGCAACACACTGCGTAGACCATAGCCACGCCACACCAATTTTGAATGGAAGTTGTATGCATGAGTATGCCGCTAAATGGTTTTGCTCAACGAAAGCTCCAGAGAGTATCCTCCATATGACTTTACCTTAGGGAAAACTCGCCCACAAGTCCATGTAAAGGCCTTTCGAGTGTTTCTCATGCCAAACAATTCACGTCAGAGAAAGCTGAGACCGTAAAGGGCTCTGAAAGTCTACTCCGCGACCGTAATCGTGACACATAGCTCCGGAAAGTTAATTACAACAAATAATTTTCCCGAAAATTTTGAATTCGTAGGCTTTAGGCATGTTTGAAAAGAGAATTCTATATCACGTCTTCGAATATCTCGCCATGTTGGCCTTTTAGCCAGTACCCTACTCCATTTCCAAAAGATGTTATTATTATTTATCTCAAGTGCAAGTAGAACGGTAGATGTACAGCAACGCTGAGGAATAGAAAAAGCTAAATTTCCTCGAAACGTCCAGTCAGTCACTTGCACGCTGCTGCAACTGAAAGCCATGCCCTTTTTAGGCCCCATTTGTTGATATTGAATTTCGTCCTGGCGAGCTTTTCAGGGTGAAACTATTAAGCGAACGCATGAAAGATTGCAGTTGATCAAAGGAGGCGACACAACGAAAGGGGCACATGGTTTAGGCAGGATCCAAAGTTAGGTCTGCGCTTTCCAAGCAGAAAAACGATTCTACCATCGAATAATCAGTCAGATCTGTTCTAACTGTGAATCTGATACCTTCGGGAGTGCTTAACTTGCGTGGGTACTATTCGCTAGAGTGATTGATACTCATCATCCTATTACTCATCCCTTATTGCCGTTGACATGGTTTGCGAAAAAGAGTGACAATTTCCTCATTTCTCGGTGATTCGCCACGGCGCAGAAGGCACTACTTATTTATTTTGGTCATAGGATTGCCCCATGCCCATAGATCTGCAGTGAAACCATGGATCGATGAGGTAGTCTTCAGGCCGGAAAATACCAATAAATCATAGACTCTCACAATCTTATTACAACGGCAAGCATTTTTTTCCAATTATATCCTTTGAGGTTCAGCCTTGAGTCCGTTGCATGCCAAAAATTTGAAACAGAATGGAGATCTTAATACGATTACTTTTCCAAGGTGATAGAAGTAAACGCCCTTCTACATGCTCTCTGAGGTAAGGACGTATGTGGTAACTGCTTAATAAAGTGGCTCCAAGGCTAAAGAGGGGATCTTGTTGCTCGAGACAACAGCTACAGGAGTCAAGTCGGACTAACCGAACCTATTTTTCGAAGCTCCAACCCCTTAAAGTCAGTTAACTAAAATCACACTCGTATGAGAACGCCAAAAGTGCTGAATATTCTCTGATCTCCACCTACGCAAGCTTTTTTACAGGTCGTATACGTCCTAGACTTTTGCTTGGGGAGAAAGTCGAAAGCGCAAGTATATCCCCAAGTGGGATCGACCAAAAACTCAATTCTCCATCCTTCATGTCCGTAATCTGTAAACATGCCAGAATCCTAGCAGTCCTAGGACATTCAAAGTGCTACCAGAGGAAGAGGAACAAGTGCGAAAGAAAATCTGAACTTGACGGATTTCTATTTGTTCAGTTTTGAAGAATGTCGTGTTTTCTTAGCATGATGCCATTCCCTCAGTCCATGGTTTTTCTGAGCACAGAATGAGCAATGACAAATTGCATCCAATAGGAAAAAACTCTCGTCAACGTGACAGGTTACCTCCAGAGTGGAGCCGTGTTGTGGACATCGACACCGGCGATCTCTGGGGAGGCACTCAATGACAACAGGAAAGGGGGCAGACTTGGGGATCTGGTGGTTGTTGATAGACCTCGTGAAGCATACCTGACATCTATGATCGACGGCAACAAATGGCAAACGCTCATGCCGTTGGCTGGCATATTCTCGATTTTTCGTTATCTTTCACGGTGATCAATCCCCTAAGGACACACCATGGAGTCGGAATCTGTTTGGGATCGAAAAAGATACTGGTGTTCTTTGGTATGAACCATAACCTCCCCTCAATGTTCAACAGGTGTCTTTACACTGTCGAACAGATCCTCCAACAACTTCTCTTGTCAACACACTATCTCAGCCTCATCGAGTCTTTATAATTGGTGCTGTTTAGTTTCTTTTTATGTTGCTTGTTGACAACTTTCGGCTTGCTCGAAAGTGTAACTTTGGCGAAAGTTTCTTTTTATGCTCTTGTCAAACTTATTCCACCTTTTGTATGTGCGTCGTCATAACAACAGCAGTACTTATTTGTTCGGGAAATACATTGTACTCTGCGAACACCGCAACAAATTTTGCCTTGCCATTCTCGCTGACTATCAAGGATTTTTTGAGGCCATGACATACTCGATTATTCTGGAGGTTTTTGTGTCATGAATTGGTCTATCCAATAACTTGTGGTGCCTAGCCGATAAACATCTTGAGGTTTTTATTCTCACAGCTGAGTATGATACCAGCTGACCAACTCCACTTGAATGAGTTGGCCTGCACTGGTATCGATCCAGGATTTGAACCTCTTGAGCAAAGGTAAAGGTGAGATAGAGCGCCACTTGCCACTACCTCACCTCTGCCAATCCAACCCTAACAGATGATAATGGAAGATTCTCAACATTCTTCAGCGAACACTGTGTGTTTATTATGCTCCTAACCGACCGTGCCTGAGGAGGAGGAAAATTATAACAGGCCTCAATTAAACATCTGAGAAAAGTGGGGAATACGGCAAGTTGGTCTAAGTTAAAGCCCAAAAAGTAAAATCTCCAAGGTAGAAGGATATATCTAACAGATGCCAATGCATCAAGGGAATCCAACAGAGCATTTCAAAGATTCTGATGGTAGATCCACCTCGAAAAAGGTATTAGTCAAAGACTGCTTTCATATTTTTGGGAACCCCATGCAAATTCGATGGCAGGCATTCAGGACCCTTTTAAGTGAAGGGTAAGAGCTCTCGGACAGGATTGGCATTGATATCTATGGGAATCTATGGGAATATATGTACTATTTCCCTTCGTGTAATGGAATGTTCAAGATTTCTGCAAAGGATGCATGCAACAGCTTCTAACCAGCTTTTGACTATTTTGGACTGTCCGTACAAATAATATTTGCGACCTGGCATTCCTCATGATCTTTTCTGTGTACTTGTACAGGCAGCGTTTTGCAAAAATAGTCTAAAGCTAGTTAGGTTAGAAGTTACAGTGAGCCCTCTGCACTTGGTTTTTACTAAAACCTTTCAAAAAACTACTCTTTCACACCCATTTACATCGTAACTAGTGATGACCGACAGCATATTCATCTAGCCCTCGCGATTCAAATCCTAGCTCTAAACCCAACTCATGAACCTATTCCTAACAGATCTGCGTAATTCTCAGACATTTTCCTCGTTCGCTTCTGTTTATTCTCCTCTGAATTCGTTGTATGGTTACGCACAGGTTCGAGATGATGGTTATTACAGAATTGACACCATCGGAGCACTTTCGCTTTCACATAAATATTCAATGAAACTTGTGTATGCTAGCTATGCTATACAGAACTGCCAATATGTACAAAATATAGAGGAAAAAGCGAATATATTAATGCCAGCCACGAGCCAACACGAATCTAAGATTGTAACCGCATAGAAGCAAACATTAATGGGATTATTCATCAGAAATAGACATCTGCCCTACGAACAAAAATGTCATTGCCCTTTTTCGGCGCCCACGTACTTGGAACAGAGATGCACGGCTTCTGAACGGTGCAGCTTCGTACCCACTCTGCAATTCCGTTCGCGATGCGTTTCGCGATTCACTATATAAGGGTGCCCTTGCAGATTTTGCAATGGGCAATAGACCACGGCCCTGGTAGGGTGGATACGTGGCATTACTAGAGGTTTTGAAGCAGAAAATGTCTCAGCACTGGTACAGAGAAGGCCAAAAATTTGACAGAATCATCCTTCTAGTTTAGAAAACCCCACTGGAGTGATTGTGAAAATAAGTGTTCAGGTTTTCGCCTGCGCTTTTTCTGAGATATGACGTTGAGCGACATTTGATTGAGACACGTAAGGCTTCTTCCGTGATGTTTGATTGAGATAAGCCTTTGACTAAGGCCCATGAGAACAAAAAAAGAACTTCCACTACAACTTACTCATACTAACGAATCCTATCGAGCCAATCAAACATCACCGAATGCAGGGGTGTTAAGAGAGCACAAAATATCTGTTCTGCTTCCAACTATTATACTAACAATGGTAAAGTCCGAGGGCTATAAAAAAGCTCTAACTTTTAGTTATTCACACACCTTTCACTGCAAGCTGTGCCGTCAAGGAGTGAGGAGAAGTAATAGTCCGATTGTGTCAGTATCGCAGTTATGATGGCTCGGGCACCATTAGGACCAAGATTGGACCCTGCTTTTTCACTCTTTCCTTTCTTCAACTGCCAAACGATCTACACTAGTTGATCAGTTGTTTCCTCCTTTCCGAAGTCTTCCCGAAAGGACAAGAATTCTTCAGGGAGCACCTTTTCCGCACCTCCATTCTTGTTTGCCGGCATGACTTGGGCGAGGTATGTTCGTGCTCTTCTTCTAGCTTCATCACTGTAGAGAATTGCGCTCAGATAAAGCTGCTGGATGTGGCAGCATGTTAAAAGTCAGCCAAGCGCCTGAGATCGAAGCTGACTTCGGCTACAGCTGCGATTCATCGTATTTCGTTGCCATTTTCTTGCTCTGACGTCCCAAATAATTTGGAAAACACCTCAGCAGATTTATTGCATATCAATGTAAAGCCAAAACTGAGAACGCATCACTCAGCACACGTCGCTGTCGCTCCGCCCAGAAGAGGGCTACATATAAAGATGAACGATGAGAGCAGTGAGGGTTGTTTCTTCTCTTCCTGCCTAGATTGAACCCCTCGCAATTGGGATTCTGATCTCTTCTTTGAAATCCTTCAGCCGTTAGCCGAATGTTTCTGCAACCATTTCCGTCAAATGACTTTTGGATTCTTCAAATCCAAGTTCTCCATCTAATCGCAATTCTTGCCTTACCGGTGAAGCTTTAAAAACATTCTAGCTTAGAGCTTCCAGATCCTTATTGGCCCCAGAGCTCCTGCCGCCCAAATTTTGGTCCTAGACGCTTACTATGTCCTCCCTCAAAGATGATCTGAGTCATTTGCCATGGAGCATGGTGGGACTTATCTCCCTTCAGCAATCAGCTTCAACTTGTTAGGTTCAGAACATTTTTCAAGGAATTCAGTAGAACCTCTCGAACCATCACCAACTACTCTCCTACTTGAGCCCTTGCTGCATGTTCTACGATCCAGTCCTTCTATTCAGTCTAACTTCCGAATGGTTACATATCGTCTGCCCCCTTGGGTACATTTCTCGCTGCAAGGCCAAATGCACTTCCCGCATTCTTTTGAACTAAGAATTATGTGTGCTTTGAGTATAGATAAAGACCGTTTTCTTCCAACTCTCCAAACATTTTTCTCCTTTTTCTCCTCATTGTTCATGTCGGCGCTCTTTCCACTCTATCCATTAACCATTTCTTTGGTTGTGATAGCTTAGGAGGCAGAAAAATGGGCCAAGTGCTGCAAATTGCTGGGGCACACTCATCTTGGTTCTCCTTCTCCCTTGAGTCAAAAGGCCAACAGCAGTTTCACGACGCTATATCCTAAGCCAAGGGCGTCCCGATGTTGAAGTGAATTCCGACCAATCCAATCAGTCCCCATTTATGGTGCGGAGTTCAAGGACCACGAAATTAAAGTCCCTCATTAATATGTTACAATCACTCTAATGCAGAGTGTTCAGAAACTGTTGAGCTGTGCTAAGTAATGGCTGCTATTAAGCTCATGCAACAAATGGGTACTTGTGTTTGATCGAAGTCCCGAATCAATTGTAACCCAACTCCTTATGGCGGGCGTGATCATTAGTAACGTCATTGCAATCTCACATTCTGGAGCTCCTAGTGAACAGAGTGGAGATAAACTTTGCCTGTTAATAACCAGGCGGGCGACTGTATACCCCACCCTTACTCGATGATCCTTTAAAAAAGCCACTGAAGCTGACTGTATCATCTCACAAGGGTCCAGTCACCTACAGTGCTTTTTTTTTCTGGCTCTGGCTTTCGCGATTATTTGATTTGATTCCACCGAACAACATTACGTAAGACTTGTTGGAGAGGTCCATGAAGGCAATCTGCGCATTATACATTGACACGACCCTAACATCCATTAACACTACAGCTTAGAGCATCGCTATGCTGTTCAATGGTCATACAGTTACGGCAGATCGACATGAGGAAGGCTTGTGTGACAAGATCGGTACCATCAGCCTATATGAGTGTTTGGATGGCATTTCCCATTTTGCTGCCAATTGACAATTCTTTTCTGCTCGGCATATCGCATTTTTTTCGAGGTGAAGGGTATCACATTCGTTCCCCTCATACAATAGCTATCCAAACAGTCATATAAGTTGATGTTTCTGATCTTTCGAACCAGCTTTCTCTTTGACAACAGAGGACCGGTGGACAGTGTTTTACCATGGACATTGTGGAGCTACCACTTTTCGACAATACTAGTCATACACGATTTGTCTATAATGGTGTGTGAACCACTACCATTGTGTGCTGGGCGCAGTAGCGTACCAAATTGGCAAAAGAAAAATGCTTCGGTGGTAAAAATAGAAAGTGACAATATTCGCTGAAAAAAGCTGGATTTGCCTTGATTGCAATCGAGCATTGCATGGAATTGTTCCCAAACACGATGAACTCTAGCAGTCTATACAAAGGATCTGCAGTGCGTGTGCGTATTCTGGTCGTCCCATGCTCACGCTTTTCTTCTAACTGTCCTCCCACTTGCCTCAAACTTTGATTACTACTAGACATTCCTCCACATTATTTCATTCCGCCTTCCGACGCAATCCATTTTCGGAAAACAATTCTTCACCAGGCCTAGTTCGGAAAACAATTCTTCACCAGGCCTAGTATCATCAGCTGCGGAGGTGTTGATGGCATACCATGTAGAGCATTATCACTCATACGGTCCTGGAATCGAACGTCTTATCGACACTATCCCGAGCCAAGCAAACCTTTATTTCCTCCGTGGTCTCTTCATTCCAACCAGACTCGATTGCAAGGATGAGGGGCTGACTTTCACAACGGCTACCTACCACAAGTCACTGGGGGACGCACCATTCGTGCGATTCTGGGTGCGCGCGGCAAATTGCGCGGCGGAATTCGTGATGATTCAAACGACCCTGACGCCTACTATTTGAGCACAAACTTGAAGTAGGTAAATTAGTAGGTTCAGCTGATCATACCCAACTATTCTACTTCAAGTTTGTGCTCCAATAGTAGGCGTCAGAGTCGTTTGAATCATCACGAATTCCGCCGCACACTTTGCCGCGCGCACCCAGAATCGCACGAATCGGTACACACCCCAAGTCACTATGTGGATTCCGTGCATTCAAAACGCCATTATCACTCTGAGGGAAAGTCGGATGCGTAGGAGCATCTCGAAACGAGCCTGATTAACGCCGAAAAACTGATCTTCATTTTCATCGTTATCGCCTCATTGCGACCCAACTTGAACAGCGGACCTCTTTTTTCTCAGCCACCTGCTTCATCTGGGCATTCATTTTGAATGGGCGCATTGCCAGGGAGTTTAATGGTGTGGGATCACTACAAATCACTGACTATACCAAAGTACTACGAAATCTAGTTAAATCAGTCTCTGTCATCACAACCCATAACAACCGGGCGCACAGTCCTCTCTGTATCACACTGTGGTAAGGTACCCACATTATTATAGATTCTCAAAAGTCAGGCTCTATCTGCTAAGAGTTTAAAAAATTCTGTGATTATAGGTTTCATTAAAAAGAATATTTGTACGAGAGCAAAGAGAAAGGTGAAAGCAAGCTAAGCTTCATGAGTTTAGATTGTAGTACATACATAAAAAAGTGCATATTCCTGTTGTCACGGGGTACTGAGTGTTACCACTTATTGTAAACATTACTGGCCTAAATTGACTCCCACCCTCAACTTCGTAACTACATTTCATTATACAACTTTCGTCATTTGCCACTACAATCTCATTTTCAAAACATTATTTTAGAGGAGGAAAAGCTTTCAAACTTTTCTAACATCGAACAAAATCAGTTGCCACTTCTTTCTATCACTCGCCATCATCTGTGGTTTCGTCTTTCCTACATAACATTCATGAATGCCACGGCTCTACTGAAGGTAAAAAAAACCCAGCAGTTTCAATGACTTCGGTTCTAGAACCCTCCACCATTCAGAGTCGAACTCACTCCCCTTTCCCATCTCAAATAATTCGCAGGCTCGGAAAAGTTTCATCTTCTGGGGTGTCGTGCACTACTCCATAAAATATACCACTACTCAAAAGAAAAGGATTGAAGAAAGGAGAGAAGATCTTTCACAACCAACCACCATTATGAAACTATGAGAGAGTACTTTAGCGAAACCTACTGCCTCACGTTCCAACATCCAAGGAAGAGCATTTCGTTGGAAATGTAACCACAATTTTTCGAGCGCCTGGTTACCCAACTATGTAAGCCGGTTCTCTCTGACCCATTCCAGCGATTTCACTTACTTTTAGACCTTGATCTTTCGTCTTTGAAGGCTAACACTTGAGCTCTGTACATTTGTTGGAACAAGTGGGACTAGTTCTATCTAGCGACCAATCTCCACGAATGCCTAGAAGTTCACGCTTCCCGATCCCCAAAACAGAAAGAATTCGCGATGTTAAATTTGAGAAAGTAAGGGCAAAACTGTTTTTTCTCAACCCTCGAGACACTTTCTTTTTTTCCTCCTTCCTGTAGTATGTCGGGGCCTCTTCCACCCTATCCATTGGGTATTTCTTCGTAGGAGCTTATGCAGCGAGTATGCGCTTTTTGCATTACTCATTAAATGCTGACCCTCGTTTCTCACAAACTTGATTGCTTGCATTTGAATTAATCCAGGTTTTCTGCACTTAGTGCGTAGCCCACGTGATTTTATTGCTTTCCACGGTCTTGAGTCATTTCAAACTGATGACTAGGATTATGGCTATAGTGAGTGCTATACCAAGGGAACTTATGTTGGCCCTAAAGTACATATAAGCATAACGCCGGCTGAGATCGTGTTTCACCTTGGAGCGAGACTTTTTGTGGACGGATTTCGTGGCGCTGTTGGGTACTCATTTTTAGTTTGGTTCTGTTGAAGTTTCTCGCTATTTGCCGAACTTGGAGACTTCAAGAGAATGGCGACGGTTTTTGTCACAGCAACCTATAAATTCTCATACTCCCTCGTGCCTCTGTGAGTGACTAGCTATTAGCTGTGTTTTTAATTCCAAACGTCTCTCTTTGATATGAAATGAAAAAAACTTCTACAGCTTACAGATAGGCTTTGTGTACCCTCTTTTTCCATCGTTACCTCGCACCTTTCGCAAAGGAATTCTGGCGAAGCGGGCACGATCACGTATCTTCTGATTGTTGACAAGATTTCTGCGCGAACGTCCTCGGAGACGTCTTCGGAGATCCTGATCCGGGATTCTGTTTTACGCATATTCGTTTCCCTTTTGAGGATGCAACGATGTCTTCAGTAAGAAATGTTCTCCATCGTTAGGTTTCATCCTTCTATTGCTTTAGCTCGGGCATGCTCTACTGCTTCGATAACTCATCCGTAAAGCCAACCCTCTCTTCGTCGATACGACAAAATAGAATTTCATTCTTTCAACTAGTCTTTCATAGTAGCACCCTAGCATAACGCTTTATAGCGCACTAATTGCGTCTTCAGTTTTGGCTCTCGCTCGTATGTAGGTATCTAGTTGACTCATTGAGATCACATGGTGCACTATTGCTTCCTTTATCACAAACTGAGGACAAAGGTTTAACAATTTCATATCCTTCCCTTTGACAGAAACACAGTAATGGAAAAGATGTCATCATATGAGCTTGTGAGGTTCCTTCACAGTCGGCGATCAAGACGAAGTAGTACATTTCAGTATACTGGATAGTCTGGGGAACCTAATAAGATCAAATGAGGTATTGTTAGACATTCACATAGACCAAGCACAACTTAACAAGGCACCAGTGCAGGAAATTCGACTAAATTTGAAGTTCAATTTAGGTTTATTTCGCTGTTGCTTGTCCAATAGTGATTCTTCGTTCTAATAACCAAGCACATTCTGCCTCCCCTTGAATGATGAATAAGCGGCTGCACCGCAATTCTGCCATTCAGCACCGACGACATTCTTGTTAACCAGGATTTACCCTTTACCGTCAAAATCACTGCTTCGCAGTTTCTCAGCTCGAGACTCATCAACTTGCTCGGCTTTGCTCAATGCGGTTCTAAATTTTCAACATCCTGACCACCTCACCATGGATGTCCCCGCAGCGTAACCCCATGGAAAATGGTGAACTGTCACTTTCTAGCTTCTGTTCTAACCTGTCCTTAGAGCAAAAGCTATTCGTGCTTGGCTGAAGTCCAGTGCTGTTTCTGTGCTTATCAGAAAGACGTCACTCGCTACCACCAGAGGATCTTCACCTTGCGATGAACAGCACCGCTTTGTCTGTTGTAGATGTAGTAATGCACAATCACTCGGAATACGTCATCACAGTAAGCGTAGTTTTTAGAGGTTTCTAGGGTACCACTCCTTAGTAGAACGCAGCTAAATATGTAAAATCCAATCTTTGAACGAAATTCTTCGTAACCCCTAACTGCCAGTCCAAGATTCCTCATAATCTGAATTTTTCAAACCGTGTAGTTGTGAACAATGCGTACCGACACTACTTGATGAGAATGCGTATTACTACTTCCTCGTCCATCCTGCTCTAAAGCAATTAGCTGCAACGGGTGCTAGTGAGTGGCCCACAACAGGCCCTCGGCTCTGTAAAAGCGCTTTCCCTGATCATAGTCATAACGTGCCTCTACTCAACCAGAACATCACAAGATCCGTAACGTCCCTATCTAGCACTTTAGAAGCGCTCGTGCAGGACCATTGAGAATTTCTAGCTCCGAGCTCTCTTTGGATCCACATAAAGGTAGATCTGCTTTCCAGAGCATGTGTTGAGGAAACAAAACAAAACGGCTTTCCATCTCTCGTTGTTAACTTATTCGAAGTGGCGTCAACGCAAGTGATATCGCAAAATGCTGGTTTCCTTGCCCATATCTTCTGTGTTCGATCTTCTGGTAGATGTTGGAAATGACCTAGTGTGTTTAAGCGATTGACCGGCCTTATTATATATCAAGAGCCACAAACTATATTCGGTTCCATAACGAACTTCTTCGAGAGTCGACCCAACAAAGCGGTTCTACTACGACAAATTTTCGAAAAGATTGAGTGTAAAAGTTCTAAGATCGAGCCTTTCCAATAGATACCCATGGTACAGTCAGTCTATGATATTACAAAATGTTCTTTATCTCAGTGTAACTGTAAACAGAGATACAGTACATCTGAAGTAAGTATTATCTCTGTGAATTATCCTCTTTTCTTTTCGTTTACACAAAGACGAGTGTCATTGTTTGCTACAGGTTCTCATCCTATGTAGCCTTTCCCATTGTGCTTTAGCTATGTCTGAGAACTTATGACTCCTGCGTTTGAAATGAAAAGATCCGAAATTCAATCTTTTCCTGTTGAGAGGTTCTAGTTCTGCATAGAACGAACATGAGCAAAGATTAGGTCATCCAACGTAGACCACTTTCAATGGTGCGGTGTTTCACTACGTTACATTCTTTCAGAGCCAATCCTCCATTTTATACAGTCTAGTTTGGATCTAGTCTTATGTGAGAGATCTCGTCTTCGGGCAGCTCCCCGAGCGTGACCTGGTCGACGAGATTTCGAATTCCGCTGTACCAAACCGTGATTACTGGTCATCAATCCAAATCTTCATCTTCTTCCTTACGACAGCACTTCCTATTGATTTCTCTATTCTTTTGAATGCTTTTTGAATGATTGTTTTGATAATCAATGCTCTTCTCTCCTTTTTCTTCGAAGAACCGACTCTGAACGTTTGCGTTTATGCCGCCCATTCTCCACCCTCAACCTAGATTTCGTGAAATTGGTCGACGATCACCGCGGGTTCAATGCGCTCTCAATACAAATGTGCTTTCCATTTCCATCATCAGCTCACGTAATACGAATATTCGTTTTCGTTTAGATGCCTGTCGAAAAGGACAATATGTTTTGGAAAGCTCTATTAGAGCACAAAGTACCCAAGAAAAAACTCAAAAAGAGGAACGCCAAGTTGGCTAACGCAAAGGAATACGCACTGAAGTATCATGTCAGTCAGGAAGACGTCGAGAAGGTACGGAACCACTTTTTCATCAACTTGGAAAACTACGTCACCCAACAGCAAAGGCAAATTGTTCAAGCATTTCCTATTGGAAATACCACTTGCCTACATTCTAAATATATTGATCTGGTGGTGAGTTGACTTTAGAGACGATGAAACTACCCATCTCTCAAAGAATTCAACGAGGTGCCTTTGTCATAAATCCCTCGGAGTTATTGGAACGAGCATAGGGGGCGACCTGTTGAGGGAACTAGAGTGGGATCGCAAGTAATGGACGAATTGCTGCGCTGACAGAATTTCTCAGTTAAAATCCGAAAGTTGTATGTGATATGCCATAACGACAAAATCTTAAACGTCATTGAATGAATTTGTTTGCTTTTAAGTTCCACCAAATTGATGCTAAGATTGCTCGTGTCTTGAACTCGACATCATGCCATCCGGCTGTTGACTGTGCCTTCAGCAACACCGTGATCGATGACCCTCAAGTACCTTCCATAACAGAAAGGGGACTTCCAAAATGTGAGTGTTTCATTCATGGATCAAGACGAACAAGAAGAAAAAGAGAAAGGTGGACATAGTAGAGCCTGGAAGAGAACTGGCCTACTCGGAACGAGCTGCTGAACCGCACGAAAAGGTCGAAGACATGGAGCAACCCTTCAGGCACCGACGGGAAGGGAAGGAGTTTCTATTGCACGGAGATGACCAAAATAACAAGTGGTGTTCTAACAAGGGAAGGATAATTGGTCGCAGTGGCCATTCAAGATGATATGTATACCCCCGTAGGTGGTTTCGAACGCTGATCTCAAATCTGTATTCTAAATCTGCGAAACGATTCTGAGAACAAAGTTACGGGCCCGGGGCCTCCCTGTGTTATACCACTGCGCTGAACGGATCACCGAGCCGAGCAAAGCCATTATCTGTGCAACGGTGGCCTGGGGGATAGTGTGGTGGACTGATAGGCATGACATCACGGCTCGAATCCTTGATGCATGGGCTCGTTTTGCTTTTCCATAAAATGCGTCCTTAACGCTTGCAAAACTTTTTTGGGCTCAATGTTGGGCGTCTACAGGGCTTCCTCACAAATAAGGAACACTGGAGAGTTATTACAAGGAAGGTTTTTTTTTTGCCGCCCACCTGCCGATTATGGGTGGAGCTCCATTCGAGAAAAGAAGAATTTTAAATATTTGCTCAAAATGAGCCTCAAAGGCTTCAAGAAGGAAGATTTCAAATGATTCATCGGGTCAAACGCTCTTCAACACGTTACCAGCGAATCTTCTGAACGAATGTGGGATCATCATATTTGGTGGAGGAAGTTCTTTCTTGTAGCATGAAGTAGACACCAACACTATCCAAGAGGCGGTAATGAAGTGGCTTCGAGCCGTACTTATCGATACTAGATAAAGCTCGTCATCCTTTGCGAAGAAGTCGAATTCGTGAAAGACGATCACAATTATCCTCTCCGGTCGCCTGATGAGGACAGCGACGATGGACCCGTAGCTTCGCAAATGGAACTTCCTATGTTTGTGGGGACATAGAGGCTCCGAAGTGAAACGTAGCCCTCATGTTTGTGATCTGGCCCATGAGCTCCAATTTTATGGCACTGGTGGAAGAGTCTATAGTCTTCTGAAGCTCGAGTTTCAAAAGAAGCCGCACCTTCTCGAGCATGAGAAACACGTTTTGTATTATCACGACAAAAGGCTTTCTACGAAAATTAAGAGAGCATGAGCTTTCGAAATAATCTGTTGTTGACAAGTTACGATGTATTATAAGGTCGCAACTATCAGGTGCAAAACAAGCTAGTCGGTCTGCCTACTTTTGAAGATTAGCGGATAAATTGTAAGGATGAGTTATCATAAAATTAATATAGGAGTCCCATTGCGCGACAGTCATTTCCAGTGGATACCGCTTCAAATCAACAATGAAGGCCCATAGGGGGGAAATTCAGAACAATTCACAGGTGGATACAGGGTTTCGAAGACAGCCGTGATACCATGCCCCACCGCTCCACCACGCTTACCTAATGAAAGGGCCTCTTGGAAGGGCATTTACCCCATGAGTAGAATCAACGGATAATCATATGTGCACACAAAGAGATAAATTATTGTTCTACAGTATTTTTTCAACAATGCCCGTTAACTTGTACCACCCCTTCGAAAGCGTGGGCACCATTCCTAAAATCTGTGGGCCGTATCTCTCCCAAAGAGGGCTCTGGTCGGATGAGTCATTCAACCGCCGCCTACCGTAAGTACGGGGAGCTGCCGAAGATTTCAAAACACCATCTCGATTGCTCAGGGTAGAGATACGTATGCATATATTCGGCCAACAGCGGTAAGAAAAATTTTATCGGATTACTATTCTCCGGAGTCCTAAATTGTGAGGGAACCCTCTAGACGCCCAACATTGAACCCAAAAACGTTTTGCAAGCGTTAAGGACGCATTTTATGGAAAAGCAAAGCGACCCCATGCATCAAGGAATCGAACCTTGATGTCATGCCTATCAATCCACCACACTATCCCCCAGGCCACCGTTGCACAGGAAAGAGCTTTGCTCGGCTCGGTGATCCGTTCAGCGCAGTGGTCTAACACAGGGAGGCCCCGGGCCCGTAACTTTGTTCCCAGAATCGTTTCGCAGATTTGGAATACAGATTTGAGATCAGCGTTCGAAACCACCTACGGGGGTATACATCTCTTCTTGAATGACCACTGCGACCAATTATCCTTCCCTTGTAAGAATAACTAGGAAAGTATTGACAAAAATCGAAGACTGTCAGTTCGCCTCCGTTCCTTCTTCGCATAGGTCGATCGATTCCATCCATTTTCTGACAATTTTCGTTTTTGTTTTCCCATTAACAAACAAACCCCCGGACACACGCAACTTCTTTTATCCACTGTTGATCACCACCATTTAATTTCCCATTCTAGAAAGCATTGCACGATCCATTCGTTCCATAAGCAGCAGTAACAGCATCATCATGTTTATTTATTTAATCCGTGCTGGTGGGCGTCATCGCCTGTCCAGAATAACAAAAATTTCCCAAGCAGCCTCCTGGGAGTTTGAACAGCGTCGGAACGACGTGCCTCTGATGATGACTATGGAGAATTGGTTTTTGGAGTTGTTGGAATGGTGGTACTTAACACAACAACACTAGGAAACTATTCGACGGCATCTAGCAGCAAAACTAAGTAACAACAAAAACAATACGTCAACTGGCCGAATCTTCGACAACAGCTACCAGAAATATCGAAGTGAAGGGTTAGGGTCGTTGCCGCTTCAAAGCGCATGGTCCGCGAACGAAGTACTGAGTCCATAGCCGCTCAGATTAACCAAGCAGTCCATTACTCGGGTCGGTACAAGACTTCTTTGATAACATAAGATTAATAACTTGTATATCGGCTGTCCACCCAAATCATTGTATGAGCCGTTTTCATTCCAATGTCATTACCATTCTGAACAGAAGTCGCCTACATGGGTGAATTCCAGAAACTTCACTACTTATCCTTTTATGGAAAGTACTACTTTTCCTTGAATTTGTGCAAAATTTCAAAGGATCTCAACTAACTTTGAGGTTCTCTAGATCTCGATCTGAATGACAGCAATTCTGCACAGCAGTCTTCAGCCGGTTGCTATGAAAAGTCGGCTACAGACGCTCCGCAGTATCATTGTATACTTTCGACTAACTCCTTTGCCAAAGTTTCTCAAACTTTTGTGGAGGCTTCAAATGGCCGAACACATACGAACGATGGGCTTTTCATGGTGGTGATTAATGTGTTATTTTGAGATGGGGGCGTTGTTTTGTTAGGAGAGTGTCCACTTCGAAGACAAACTGCCGATTGCCCTACGACACCATGAACTGCACGAATCTTGTTGCTTACTCAAGGGGTTTCCTGTGACGACATGGCATTGTGAGAGTTATGGATATAGCACATGGGCGACTGGATTGATCAACACGTCACGCCACTTGAAAAAGCTAGCAATGTCCTCCTTCTAGGGAGCAATGTCCCTCTGTGAGCCTAAATTTTGGTGTGGGAGAAGCTCCGTGTAAGTCTCTACGAATAGCTTTTTGACATGTCATCACTACAATACTCCCAATATTATAACAATCACCACCAAGAAAAAAAAACCTGAAAAAGAAACTGTTTCATACTAAGCAGATCCACAATACTCCTTACTTCGCCTTACTCAAAGTCCACCAGAGTGCACCTGCGCATTAAACTTCCCTAGGCTTGGGAATCTCAAAAACCCTATTTAAAATCTGATCTTCGGATTGAAGTATCGGTCGTGGAAACACTCAAGAATTCTGAACGGATTCCGAAATCATTTCAGAATCATTGAAAAATAAATATAGAATATGTATTACTTCCTATTAGTTTGATCCTCCACATCTTGATGCTGAGAAGCCCCGCTCTTTCATTCTGATTCAAAGCTCTCTGTGACTGTCACTGTCTCTTTTCCCGCTGAGTCAGCCAAAAATAGAGCAAACTGTGTTTTTAACAGCGTGAGAAAGACTCCTTCATTTCTGTAATTAGATACTTTGGAATTTGCAAGACGGAGTTCGGATGGTTGCAAAACCTCAGTTCTAACGCAAAACACCAACATCTGAAAGCCATGTGAGGGCTGCACTTAATCCTCGTTAAAGCTGAGTCTCCCCTGCAAGTTCTTTGGCGCTGTAAATGATCTGCAGACATGGGTGTAAATATGGCTGTGACTTTTTAGTGCATAAGAAAGGAATGGGAAGTTAACCGCAAAGGAGATATGTGATCAAGGGTTCGTTAGGTGCTTAGTCAAGCTCCCCGCTATCCAGCATCTGCCATCCAAAAGGATTTGCTCGGATGGTTCCAGTTGACTGAACCCTGACAATGCAACGATTTGTTGCGTAAGGGGAGCAACACACGCAACAAAATGAAAAAATACCCGAAAAGAAAAAACTAAGGATTGTGCTAAAAGAACAACATCAAACCAAAGTTGTTCGCTTCGCCTGCCATGGAACACTCCAGTAGAATTTCCAAAACAGCCACCAATGCTACTGAAGCGACAGTCGTTCCCAAGATTTTTGGGCATCTCATATTTACACATGTTTTTTAATGACGTGTTTTTCCATCAAGCTATGTAAGTAGAGCCCTTGAAATCCGAGCTGCTCATTATTCAACGACATAGGCATCGAAAATCAAGAGTCATGATCAAAACATGCGCATGAAGCTGAGAATACGGTGTGACCAACGCCTAACGCTCCTAATCACGGGGTGGAATTTAGTTTTCGTTCTAGTTTATTTGATTTAACCTCGGACAGCGCACTATTTCCAAAAAGCCAAAAAAGAAAACACTTTAGCGAATGGCTTTCACCGGAAAACATCAATGCCCTCAACCGAATTACATATGTCGTTTGCAACAATGACGTTGATCGAAAACCATTGGTACATATTGCCAAAATACCTATTTCCCCTCGGAAATTAGATTGAGATGAACGCCAGCATCTATGCCATAAAAATACTATAGTAGAACAGAATAAAGTAAAAAGCTGACCAGCTGTAACCTCAGGAAGCGGTTGTAGGCGTCTGGACATATGATTAGAAATATGGAGATGGCTTTTTTTCCCGACAGTGTTTCGACGAAAGTTCATTTCACTCCTGAAAACAGCACTTTCCAGATTTACAAGATCTTCGTATCAATGGACGATGACGGTTCTGGAACGATAACTGCTGGAGAGGTGACCTACCCATTCTATCAGCTCTATTTTCACTCACATATCCCCCACATCTTTAAGAAGAAGATTTTATCCTTGGAGTTCTAATCGTCATTTCTTAGCTTGAAGCTTGTTACAGGTAGCCGAAATGTTAAGCGGATTCGGATGCGACGTATCACCGAAAGTTGTACAAGCTGTCATGCGATCATCGGACAAAAGCGGAGACGGTGAAATCGACTTCGAGGAGTTCCTTGCAGTTGTCACATCAAAAATCAAGGTACAAACAAGAACGAAAATTATGTTAGACCCAACAAAATCTACGCTTCCACATGCACACGTAGACCTCTCAAACACCATATTTCATTACACAAAGTAGAACTGTGTCATCTCTCACAAGTCCAACTGTTCTTCCTTTCAGTTAAACAACTGCAAAGCCGACATCCACGCAATGTTTGAAAAATTCGACAAAAATAAGGATGGATTGGTACGTTTCATTCTTGCGATCATCTCTTTCGACAATTGATGATTTAAAATGGCAGTCACTCGAAGCATCTCCTTAGTTAATCACCTGTAGTTATTTGAAATTCCAGCTTTCGGCCGAGGAGTTGGTGGTAGCATGGAGCGAAACACTGAAAACAAAAATAACAGTGAAAGAAGCTACGGCATTGATACAGCAGGTAGAATTCAAATCCATAATCAATTACCGTTCAAAAAATGATTATTTGGTTCGCAAAAGTCGCTGTGAAGTGGAAATCACTCACAGTTCACTTTGGAGTAGCAAATAGTGATAGGAATTATAGAACTGAAATAGTACTGCCTTTAGAACTTTTAACGCTCAGCCAACGCTAAATTCAGATCAATCCCTCACTTCTTCATGCGACTTTGCCCGTCCTTGATTGCGGGACTATAACTGTGAATCATACCAACCACTTGTTCTCTCACTTTTGCTTTTTCATGAAAGAGTCCTCTTTGTTCCTTCATAATACACAGGTGATACCCTCACCTATCCGCCATAGAAGTAGAAAATGGCCACTTCCTACCTTGCCCAATCTTGATTTTCGCTTTTCAATTTTCGAGAGAATCCTGGCAGCAGGTAAAAGAAGTAATGTATTGACTCGTTAATGCATCATTTAATTTCCCGTCATGCCATGACATCTCTATGGTGACAAGTAAAAGTAAAGAAGGTAAAGTATTCAACAAAACAGAGAAGGTTACGAATAGTAGCCTGAACTAACCTTAGCGAGTACGGCGCATATTTTCAGGCGGATTCCGAAGGGAAAGGAGCGGTTACCATCAACGAGTTCATCACGATGTGTCAAACAGTCTGATATGCATTGTATTCGTTCACAGCAAAGATTGTCACTTCGTACAGTTGCCACATTCTTATTCTATCTCCCCTTGTACATTTGCCATATGACATGTACGGTACAGCCGCCTTTATACTGTACTTCCATGCCGATCTCTGCAATTAATAAATTTATCACTGACTCATATACAAGTGATTGTAAGTAAAGGGCATCTCATATGAAACAAGGGATCAGTCTGGAAGTTTACCCTTCCTGGGTGAGAACGTAAATATTCACAAAACATCAGTTACAAATAGGTATTCTATTACAAGTTGCGGGAACTGATGCACCGTGCGAACTTGAACTAAAATCGAAGTAGTATAATAAAAGCAGAAAAAAGTGGTTTAATTGAATCAGTGTTATCGAATACCGAATAAACAGTAATGTTTTGGTTCTTCGCCAATTCAAATATGCTTCGAATGACGAATTTTCACGCAGCAGTGAAACGAAACAGTTAGGTTTTTATTACACTAATAAAAAAAAGAAATATGTTTCTCCAAAACAAACGATTTTCTTAACTCTACATGTCTGCGCTTTGAAATTTAACAAAACGTACAGAATCCCTAAGAGACTATGAAATTTGCAACATATCAGAATTGTATATAAAACAAATATCTGCATAGATGAAAGACAAATTCTGATATCGTTCAATTCTCGTGAGCCTCACCAAAAAAAACAAAAACACCACTTACATGACTAAAATTTACAAGATCAACTCGATTCATATCCCTCTGATAACAACAAGAACAAAAAATTTACAGCAATCCAACATGAAAACATGTACATTTGTACAGAATGCAATGACTTAGTCATCGGCTATTCTTTTGCATCAACAATTCCTCCGTTGGAAATGGCGAATGTGGCCTCGTTTTCCGGCATATCAGGACTATCATAAATCTGCAAGTGACGAACTTCGCAGAAAAAACTTCAAAACTGTTTACAATTAAAAAGGTCCACGTTTTCCTTCCAGGGGCATTACCATAATAATAAACATATAGCAGTTATTTCTAAATGAGAAGATTCCCGTTGAAAATCTCCAGGGAAATGAACGATCGTTGTTTACTTCCCATAGGTCGTATAGTTTATCAACACATCAACAAACTATGGGCTATGCATGTTGGCGAACAAACATAGTAGAATCGGTGAATATGGAATAGTGCAACGATATGTTGCATTTTACTGTAACTAGCGCGCTCATACTTGACGGCACGCTGACTTTCCATAATTGGCTGCTCCTACTGCTCTTGACAGCGCTGCTGGAATACCAAATGTTGCTTCAAACGTCTCTCTATAACAGCATTTTTGAGTGCAAGTGAAAGATAACATTACCGAGCTTACTCTGAACCATCAAAAGAAAAGGATGTTCAATTTTGAATGTGCAATTTCTGGGCACGATTTCCTTGATACGGCTCTTTTGGAAAGTCAATGCTACTCACCGGTGGCTCGAAGTTATTCTAAATATCGTTACCTTAGCTATTCGCGTTTCTCCACGACCTTTCTTCAGCATAATACGAGTAGTTGAAGCATGAGCAAGAATGTGACCTCCAATGGGTTTTTTGGGGTCCACCTGAAAATGGTATTTCTCAGGAACCCAATACAATCTTCCTGAAGGAATGCTCCCGAAATTCTGACTCAGACCAAATTATGCGGATATAAATGTAAATGATGTCCAACCTGAAACGTCATACCAGCTCCTGGATCAGCTGTCATTTGGTTGCTAATGAACACTGCCACATTGTACTCCTCAGCAATTTTCTAAAGTATTCAAAGCATTACCAGCTCGAAGTGCATTTTGCATTGCCACTTCGAGTGCATCTCTCCCAAATTTTCTGCCACTACAAATTGTGGCCATACCGCCACTGAATAATGGTATCTTAGAAATAACGCTTTAAAAGGAAGAGAATATGGTTTTATGGCTTGCACGACTTACTACGAAAATTTTCTAGACTAACCTGAAGTCTACTCATCATTTGAGCCAATTTCTGTTGCCTTTCCGCTAACTCGCCTCTTCCAGAATAATCGACTCTGAAAGCTCTCATTATATCGAAAAAATATGGCAATGCTTTACCAGTGAAGCGGTTCCCAAATCAATATCAAAAAAAGAATTCGAATCGAAGCGAATAGATAACAAAGAGATTTTCAGAAAAAAAATGCCCTCTTTGTCGACCGAGATCAATCACAAACGATAGGGGGTGACACTCTAGAAACCACCACAATATGAATTGAAAGTAATGCCTATACAAATGGCACGGATCATTCCTTCTAATTGTTGGCAACATGAAAGGGAAATCCGAACATGTTCTAAGCAAATACGTAAAGAAAAAAGGGATCATAAGAAAGACCTGAATAGAGCCATTATTGAGTCGACAATCAACAGCTTAAAGACACCCATCTCTTCATGAAATTTAGCAGCCACGTAGTCTAGTAACTCCATCTGGCAACAAGAAGATAATAAGTTGCGAGAAAGTAGTACAGCAGTAAAAAAGGAGCAAGGCGTGAAACAAACTTGGAATCTACATAAAAGTTACTTGATGATCTGAAGTAAATGCTCTTGCATATAACACATTTTCAAGCATTGCTTCTTGGTCAATATTGAATCTATCGCAGATCGGACGGAGACGCTCGGGACGACTAAAGAATTTGGACTTGGCTATATACACCTGAACGTAGGGTTCCGCTACAAATCATTGAAAAACATGAAACCTACAAAGTATTTTCAGTGTCTATGAATATTACTTTCCCGCCGCGGTAATTTCCACATGGTAGCTGGCAAGTAGCTGAAATTGTGCTGTATTTATTATAAAGGTGTTATGCGAGATAAAAGATTACATGACCATGGAACGCTTTCCCTGACACTTGTTTCACGCAGTTTGAAACTTCGATTTCAGATAATATTTAGGACAGAAAAATATTAGTCAAATCATTACACTGAATCAAAGGAACAGATTGACACTCCATCTATCTACTGAAGTGTTCAAATTTGTAGGAGATCGCGGGCGGTTGAGAAGTGGAAAACTAGCGCTTGACCGTTCCAAAAATCTCTAAATGTTTTTCCAGACTCCGTGCCTTATAACATATAGCTTTACTGCTACTTTTCACTAACTCTTCAGAGTGGTGGTAAAATGTAGTGCATTTGAAAGAGATCATTTTGATCAAAAATAAAAATCTAGGCAATTTCCGCTTTTGCTATAAAAAATGATACCCAACGTGCATCTATCTCTAAAGATTCAGACCACAGCTTTCATTCAAAAAATCACATTCGAGTAGCCACTGAAAACTCCAGACTGCATGAGAAGAACAATTCCACATGAGGACAGAATCTTGACCATGCCGTTATTTTTATTTAACGAAAAGTTTCAGATGATTTTACTCGATTTCGATAATGCTCCGCTAAACTCACACTCATTCAACTGAAAGGCAAACGGGTAGGGAATACGGGTCATGCTGGAACGCTGGTAATAAAGCGAAGAAGCCGCGGAGGGACAAGGGAAGACCTGGAGGATTTCTCTTCCATCACAGCAATAGCGCGATAATATGACCACTGCAAATGAGCTCCAAGCTACATTATAGCATGGAGGAATCGAATCATCCGCGATACGAACCCAAATAATTTTTCAAAAAAGTGAAGAAACTCGGAAACAAACGTTACAATTGGTCATAACGGCATGCAAATACAAACCTTGAAATTAAGTTGGTACTTCACATAGATTCATAGGTCAAGAACTTGTAAATCAGGCTACAGTCGTGCTACTACAATTGGATGGCTTTCAATTTCTTGATCTATGAATCTATGGAATATGTTAAGTGTCCACCTAAATCGATGCACTGATGTCACTTACCACATAACGTATGAGATAGTTGTGTTTTTCCAGTTCGAAACTCTCCAAAAACCTCTGTGATGCTTTGGCTTTCAATGCCACCTCCAAGCAGTTTGTCAAATTCCGAACTTCCGGTTGTAATTTTGAAACATTGTTTACGCCTGGCACAAACCTCCAAGGCGGTGATGAACCCGTTCTTCTAAAATAGCGGCTGCACCAAATTCCAGTAAAAGTTAAGATCTATTTTTCTTGAGCGAATGAGATCAAAACAAGCAAAAAATAAATAAATCTTGCACGGCGAAGTCGTTACCATGATTTTGCACGCGGCTTCCTTTATTTTATCCACTTTCGCCTCCGAAAGTCCTTTGATTTCTGCTAAGCGTTTCTTTGTCGTCATCATAACACCCTTCACTGTACAAATTCCGACAGATTGTAGTTTTTTAATGTCGGCCATATTCTGAACGCATGAAGGAAATACAATCCAATTGGCTTCCAATCAATTAAGAATTAGAATACTCTAATATAGAAGCTTGGAAATCCATACTCACAATCCCATGGCTTTGTAACTCTTCTACATCTTGAAAGAAGTCATCCTAAATACTTGCCTTAAGCGAGGTTACCCTCAAAATAATGAGATGTTCTAGTGTGTTATAACCAATTCAAACGACTGAAAAATACCTAACAAAAAACTACAGTGAGTAAGTTTCGGAACGGAGAAATGTCTTACGTCTTCGTCCTCTGCGCAGTCGGTTTCAGTTCGATGCTTTTCTGCTTGCGCTGAAGCAACCATTTCCAAAAATGTCTGAAAATCGAACGATAGGGAAATATGCATATATTTTGAGAATAGAAGGAATGGTAGCGAAAGAAAAGAACTGTAATCTACGTAGCGATGAAAGTGTTATACATCAATTGATGAAGATGTTTCCCTATAATTGGAGACTACCGCGAAAGTTTTAAAGGGGGTGGTTTGTGCAGACGATCATGCATTATCTACTTACTATTATATTTCTAGATAGTACAGTTAAAATCAAAAAGCTCTAGAAAAAACAACAGAAGACAATAAACGGTGGCGATTAATTGGATATCAGTTTGGCCAAAGCTAAGCCAGCACAGATAAAGATGTGGAGATCATGACAACATCGTCATTATTCTAAATTCTTGATTACGTGAGGTTCCACTGGAGGACAAGAAACTTCATGGCAACTTCGAAATCATAAAGGAAGATTGAAAATGAAATTACGGCCTTCGCGGCGAGCATGCAGGATTTGAGCCATCTCGTCCACTAGCGGCTTCTTGCCACACAGGTCTGAAGTAACCGTTAATGATCACCGTACTGTCCCAAAGCCTGGGGTGTCAGCAGTTAATTCTGGCTGCTTCTAACAAAAGCTCCCTTTTGTTAACAGGCCTAAGGTGCCAGTAGCCGCTCCGCCTTCATTGAAGGTTGACGTCTGTCTCTGCGAATCCCCAACGTTACAGATTTTTCTTTAATTCACCATCTAGTTCGAAGTGGCACTCAGAGTATCGACTATCTACTTCAGCTCCTACCACCAAAAAGCGATTATTGTCAAAACGTCATTAGAACAAAACCGCTCAGGTTTTGAAAGTTTCAAAAGTAAGGCTGCTACTCACACTAAAGCACCATATTCTATCAACAAATGACTATATAAGTTCTTGTTGTATTCTGCTCTCTTCCTTTCTTCTTGCACCTGCATTAGGTAATTGTGTCGCCGAGTATAACTGGGGGCTGAGTGAAGGGACTTACACTGTAGTACGGCAATCTTGGGTAGGAGGCAGGTCTAACACTGGACTCATTTTCCGTTCCTTTTTATCCGTTAACCAGAACGTTTTCGCGATGTTTCACTAACCAGGGAAGGATCCCAAGTCGAAGTGGCCATTTGAAATGAGACCTACATTACTGGACGTGTTTTTGGATGCTGAGTTCAGATCTGCTTTCCAAATCTGCCAAGCGTTCCTCTGAACGGAGTTATGAGAGTGGTTTCAGGGAGAGTTTCAGGGCTTGACATGAGAAAACTCAAATTACATGGATGTGCCTCATCCTTCAACGGCGGCTTGGTGTAGAGGGAAGCGTGACGCTTCATGGGCGGGAGGCTAGAGTTCGGGTTTTGTGGGGGACCGAAATTTTGCGTTACATAGAATTTTTCCTTTCAGGACTAGAGAATACTCTCGTGGTGATTTCATCACGTTTTATGACCTTTTAATGCTTTTGGTGATACTTATCCACATGAAGTAGTACTTCGGTTTTACTCTAATGCCCATGCACTCTATATTCACAGTAGGATAACTTTTACCACTTTATGAACAAGTGTGATACTCTTGCACGAAATGCTTGGAACAAAGAAGCTTCTCACAATGGGAGCAACGGTTGAAAAAAAGAACTCGT
Organism: Haemonchus contortus; assembly: GCA_000469685.2. Lineage (NCBI taxonomy): Eukaryota > Metazoa > Nematoda > Chromadorea > Rhabditida > Trichostrongylidae > Haemonchus > Haemonchus contortus. The sequence goes on from LS997564.1 coordinate 6,942,714, forward strand.
CACAGCCCATTGCTTTACTTTTACCAACCCTAAACAAGAAGGAAAACAGAATTGTGTAGGCATCCCAAAATCACCCGGGGAGTGCTTAAGTAGTCGGTGGCATACCATTGATAAAAGAGGAGTTTCCTAAATCTGTAAAAGAGGAATTTCCTAAATCTGACCACACAGAGCTGAAAGTAGACAAGCAACAGTAAGCGAAGAATGGAATCTCGTGTGAACACGCAAAGTTGAGGTCATGAGCTATTACGTATGAAGTGGTGCGTTCAACCTTATTCCCAGAAGGAATTAAGAAATGAGCTTCTATCGGCTGTATTACCCTCGTGGTGGCCTGAAGCAGAGTGTCATTCCCTTCCCTTGCTTTTGTGGAGGTAAGGCGCACTGAATAGTTTTATGGTCTTCGGTCTTCAAGTTCACTATCAACAGCGCCGGTGTTGGCGAGTCCGGAGCTGCTACGCACCATCGCCCCAATCTAGCATCAACACACACTCTAGCATCATCATTGCTCATCATACACATTTTACTCGCCCGGACCTCCAAATTCTGCGCATGGAGGAATCTCTCACTCAGTAACAGCTGGGTAGGTGGAAAAAGGTATCAGCAAAGCATTAAAATGTCATAAAACGTGACGAAATCACCACGAGAGTATTGTCTAGTCCTGAAAGGAAAAATTCTATGTAACGCAAAACTTTGGTCCTCCGCAAAACATGAACCCTAGCCTCCCACCCATGAAGCGTCACGCTTACCTCTACACCAAGCCGCCGTTGGATGATGAGGCACATCCATGTAATTTGAGTTTTCTCATGTCAAGCCCTGAAACTCTCCCTGAAACCACCCTCATAACTCCGTTCAGAGAAACGCTTGGCAGATTTGGAAAACAGATCTGAACTCAGCATCCAAAAACACGTCCAGTAGTGTAGGTCTCATTTCAAATGGCCACTTCGACCTGGGATCCTTCCCTGGTAAGACGAAATTCGGTAACTCTTACTGTAATGTCAAGGTCATTTGTACCATCTGGTACTGACTCAAAGGAAGCCATACTGGTTCTAACTGTAAACCCTTCAGTGTTACTGAATAACTATGATTAAAAAAAATCAAAGAACATGAAACCCTCGAGACACTATTCATCTTCCAGCAGCGGTTGATTTACACTTTCAACAGTTCTGTTGTCGGAAACGAAGCAGATTTAGAGGATGCGTGAAAGCAATGCAATTCTACTGCATTGTAAGCGAAACATACGAAGTGAACCATATGCTGCATCGTTTTACTCTACTAACAAGGAGCTCGGCTGAGATCTTTCTTGATGCGACGTATATGTGACGGAGAATGGAGACGTTCAATATGTGGGGAGAGCGGTGGGTAGCTTCACCTGTACGCTGGATGGCAGACGGCCACCGTGGGTACACCCGTAAGCGCAAATGTAATTCAATCGTAATCATGACCTTCTTCAACAACGAAACGCCAGAATGAAAAGGGCCGATCAAACTTGAGAAAATTGGAGAAAACTTGAGATGGAATGGCGCATTCCAAATTTGAGGGAACGGTGAAGCGCGCTTACTGCTCATCGTGTCAGGACCGTCATCCCTAAAAAAATCTGATTCCTTTAAAAACTAGTCTGGACGATTATGAACTGTAGCGTGCTCGTATGCTTCTCTCTTGTTACTGTGGCGCTTCTTTTATTTCTGTCTCACGTTCTTTCCTCTCTTTATGTGGATCTTTACCGAGAGAGCGATTATATTTCCTTTCTTTTTAATTTTATATCATCTAGTTGCGAAATAGGACTTTTAAACTGGAATTTTCCCTTCACATTGGTTTACTGGTTTCCGGAATTTAATAAGGTGCACAGGACAGGTTTCGTTGTCCAAGGATCAAGGGTGGAGCTACAAAGCTCAAGTGATATAGAAGAGACACCACACGGTTAGGGATTACCCATCAGGAATACGGCGCATCAAAAAAGAGCGATTAGCAAGCTTAGGTGAGGTTGAGTGTCGGGACACATCCAGGCATCCCATGCAGGGTTCACTGTTTGTATTTCTGAATCAATAAATTGGAATTCGACTGATATTGTGAATGAAGTCTGGGTCATGGAGTATTGTGCAACGCACAACCGTTCTTTGTTGATTTTTCTTCTATGTGCAACCTCTGTCCTGAGTGGTCCCAAGTGGTCTTATGGTTGTTCGGGTCGAATATATGTCTGAAAAGACAGCCTATCTACACTTTTGCTTGTGTGTATGATGATAACACGTTGATTATGGTAATGATTATCGAAGTTAATGCGATACGTTTTGTGAAACCAGTTATTTCTAGCAACTCTTGCTATGGCACGTGGTCATCAAAAGATTCAATCTCAACAAAAAGCTCAGAAAAAGGTGCGCCAAGATTATGTTCTCGTTACTTTTTCGATGAACCATTCTTAGTTTAGGCTGAGGCCTTGAAAAAGGCTCAGGGCAGTGACCAACGTGGTGCTGCTCAAAAAGCATTGCACCATAAATGTGTTGTATGTATGGCACAGATGCCCGATCCGAAAACCTACAAACAACATTTTGAAAGTCGTCATCCAAAAGTAACGCTTCCTGCCGAATTAGAGACCATTTAGCCATAAATCTTGGGAGATCACAAGTATTTGTGAGATATCAGAAACATATCACTTTGGTCGGTCTTGTATAAACGTTCGTTAATTCATCCAAATTTCCTCAAAGGTAGTATGTTTTATTGTTCTGTAAGCAGAAGACCAATGAATGTTCAAATAGCCAGTTGCTGTTTTTTTTTTCTCGTAAAAAATTACTTTAGATTATGAATAAGGGTACGTGATGATATAGAGCTATAGAGTGGTTCCTTGATGATACAGAAATTACTTTTGAACGAGTTTAAGACGCATTATTTATAGTCGATTATCGGAAACATTAAAGTGATTTTTTGGGAGTGTGGTGCGTTAGGAACGAAATGGTCGCGTCGCGGTGAGGGGGGCGTCGCGCGCGAAGGAATGTAGCAGGATGCAGCAGTAGGTAAGAAATACAAGAACAAAAGAACTAATAGTAGAATTATGCACAAAATAATGATCGCATATCGATTGAGCTGTATGAAGAACGCTAGGGCTGTAATAACGGCGAAAGAGTGAACCGCGACAGCCGCGTGCGGCAAATCGATTACCCAATATCGTTCCTAACGCCCGTCTCCCATTTTTTGGTTATAGCGGGAGAAGTGGGGTAACATTTCGTCTGCACATTAGAGACAAAATATGGTTTTAAACGAAATTAATTAGTGTTTCTGAAAAATGATTATTCGATGTCCACTCTTTTCTAATCCAACCACTTTTTATGTTTCTTACAAACTGCTTTTTCACAGCTTCTTTTTATGAAGTCCTTGCTCCACTTATTTTTAATTACTGACCGAGAAAAAACATAAATTACCCCAGTACTAGTATGTCACTGAAATGCTAACTTTGAATTCAACGATTACCTCTAATTTGGAAAACATCTTTTCCGAGTTCAGAAATTCTAGGGAGTGACAATCTGTTGTATGTGCAAAACGAATCAAAATTTCCATATATTTATTCACAGTAGAATACTTAACGATTCCGGCATGGGCGAGAATCGCTCAACAGATCGAGCGGTCATCACATCAGCATACATTTTCAAGTAGTAATTCACTCTGTATGTGCATGTAGAGGAAATTGGAATTTCGAACAACAATGTTAATTAATTAACAATCAAACAAATACCGTACACGTTTCTAAAACTGCGCAACTTTAGCCCCTTCCGTAGCTTGTGCTTGTTTTGGAAGAATTGCGACAGTATGACGACCCTTTGCCGCTAACTTTCCATCGGATTTCCGCCGAAATTCCGCTTCTGTGAATGCTACGTTTCGGCCCAGTTTAAGTACGTGAGCTGTTATTTCAACAACATCACCGAGCTTGACCGGAAGGAAGTAGCTGGAAATAGAGATAATCAAAAGCAGTAGGTACATAACGTCATGGGAGGGGGAGGAATACGAGAAAAGAATGCAGTGAAATGGGATAAGAGATAAGAGTAGGGAGGATACTGTCGACTAGATCATATGGAAGCAGTGCAGCTACAGAGGAAATGAGATTTGAGACCTTACCTGACTGAGATTTCGATCGATGCCAGTGGATGATCCCTGATGGTAAGACCAAGCGCTCGAGCAGTGACTATATCAGTGAGTGCAGCTGTTTGTCCTCCATGCAACGTACCCTTCAAAATAACCATTTTTTTAAACATGAGTTCGAAATTATTTAATTATTTATTTACGTGTTGAAAATTTATATAATTACCCCAGTTTGTAAACAGGCGTATCCACCTATTAGACTATGGTAATGTCCTATCCCATTAGATTATTTATTCTATTTTTGTCGAATTCAAAGTTAATGCTATTAAGCTTCTTACCTTGGCATTGATGTGTTCTGGCCCAACGGTCATTTCGCAGACTATTTTGCTTGTTGAAGCATACAGTGGTTTAACCTGGAATAAGCCAATATAGTCGTTGAAATTCGTGTAACAGTAGCGGGCACCGCCACTTTGGCCTGTGCTTCTTCGATACGTCTCATAGCTAATAGAGCATCAAGCAAAGTATGTACGGATGATATTTTGTCATTGAAAACTAAGATTTTTCTTCTGTGGTCTATTCTCTCTTTACCGTACCTCAGGATCTACAAAATATTTAAGGGAGAAAAACCGGTTTCAGTCTAGGCAATGAAGGAAAGACCCCATACGAAGGTTATAAAGCTGATCTCTCGGACCCAAGGGCCTAGCACGTGTGCAAGTGCAAGAGGACCACGAGGTGAATTAGGGACGAAAGAAAGAAGAATTAGGTTCTAAGAGGAGGAAATAGTCATTGAAAGTAATTCATAAATTTGGTAATCGGGAAGCCAAAGTCAAAAAATAAATGTACCTGTGCTCCGGTCCGGTTAAAATCTGTCAGAGTGGCTAGACTAGCAAACTCTTCCCTCAAATCGTCCATCAGGCTGTCGGTATTATTCGCATCCTTCTCTAAGCACTTGACTTCCATCTGTCCCATTGCTTTTGACGCATTACTTTGGGAGCAATCCTCCACTTCAACGACCATGTCTGAACGGCATGCGTATGCACATGGATATGGAAGACAATGTTATTGTCTGTGCTTACTGAACAGCGAAGAACAAACGGAAAGTAATAAAAATACAGCTGGCAATAAAACTATTCCTGTGGTATGGCAACAGGCTGCATTAATGGGACTGAAAGAATCGAGAACTCTCAGAGACCAGCTAGAAAGCAAAGGGGGTTAAATCCTGGTTGAACCCATGTCTTTTTAGTACGGAAGAGCTTGTAAATCAGCGCTATAGAGCAACCAACACTTGGGCAAGTTATTTCAATCTGAGGGGTCCACGGAAAAAGTGGAACTTGGCCGAACGGAACAACACAACACTAAATGCAGGAAAAGTTACGTGATTCGAAAGTCGAAGGAGGGGTGACTGAGGACGACTGGGTGGAGTTCTTGACTGACCTAAAACCGGTTAATCAGAGTGGTACGAGAAATGACTCAATAACCTGTTCCAACCACAAAATAAGGGAGAAATCACTAGTGGTCACAACCTTTGTAAATCTACACTCTGCAGTAAACGACGTTTCTCTAAAAATTGATCATTTCGATTTAAGTCCATTAAGTGAAGTGTCATGCCTATACAGAAAGGCGGTCAGGTCTATGGAAAGGAACATACTTCTCAGGAGTGTTTGGTCATAAAAGCGGTTTCAGTTTTCGACGACAGTGATTACGAAAATTGTTGAGAAGAAATCGTCATTCTATTACATTGATGGGGCCATTTCTTTAGTTGGAGGTCGTTCCAAATAAGGAACGACTCACAAGCCAGTTGAAGGCGAAAGTCAAAGCATATACTCTACGACAGGTGTCACCCTAGGCGGTGCATCAAGTTAAGAACTTGAGCAACCAGCTAACAGTGGCCCAGGACGAGACATCCAACTAAGACTATCATGCACTGGGAATGATGCCACACATAGCCATCGTGGCACTCCCTTCAATCAGCAAACGCTGATAGGACAACTGAAACATCAGGAAAAACGTGACAGATTATGATTCCAACAGTAAGACGAATTTATGGCAGTAATCAGGGAAAAACATTCCAATAATAGCTAGTTGATGCTTATGAGATGCGATACTCCCGTTTTTTATTCGGCACAAAGTCATGTCATCATGGATGAGCCCGGTTTTGAGAAAACTTTCGAAACCGGCTCATTTATGATGAAATGAAGAAATAAATAAGTGTAGGCGAACGATGGTAAACAATTTTTATCAACTTACGTTTCGGCGTTATCGCCTTCTTCAGACTTAGAAACCTAAAGAAACGTAGGTTGATAAAAACTTGTTTACCATCTTGGCAGCAAGTTTTAATGAAATCTTATAAAATTGATGCAAAACTATGCCAAGATTTATCGAAAGTCGAACATGGATGTAGGCGAACGATCGTCTCTGATGAGGAAGTTGAAAAAATGAAATAGACTCGATCAATTATGCCATCGCTGAGTTACGGCTTGACTCGTCCTTGAATAATGGACCATTGCCTTTAACTGGTTTGTAGGTTCTTCCTTGTTCGGAACGATCTTCAACTAAGAAATCTGATTCTATCGATGAGGTAGAGAAGTGATCCCCGTTGTAAGAATCACAAGGTTCTTTACCTTTGAAGACTAAAACGTTCCCTGTGACCGAGTTACGTCATCGTAATTCCTTGTACTTTATAATTCGATAACTTTGACCAAATGATCAAGGTAACGATACAAAACAAAGTACATAGATGACCGGGTGATAAGGTGAACTGGTTCTATGCCCTCAATGCATAGTATTCTCTGAGCCATAAGTGCATAAAACGTTTAAAGTTCATTGCGAGTTCCTTCAACATTGATCTATAGAGTTCGAAAGTGATCCTCAAGTAATCCCAAGAACTTGAGATAGAAGTTATACATTTCGGGACGGTAGGGGATAAAATATGTGCTCGACGTTCATTGCGGGTTCCCAGAACAGTGAACTACGTAATCAAAAAACGAGTGGAAAGCAAAATAGCTCTTCTTCTTCGTAATGGTTGAAAAGAGCTGCGGAAAAGCCCCGAATTCTTTTTAAAAAAGTAAAAACTAGATCACAGCAATTCATCAAACTCAAGCGGGGGGTCCGACAAAGAGAAATGAAGCTCATTTTCTGTTGAAGAGTTGATGTATTTAAGTTAAGATTTCTGAATTCCAACAGGAAGCTTTGGGTTATTTCTCTCCCAAGACCTTTTATTCTACTATGTGTATAGTGTGGATAGAAGTGGTGTTGTGGCAGGTGGCGCACTATCACATACAGGTGCTCACAGATTCGAATCCCGATACCAGCCTAGGCCAGCCGGGTCTTCCATCCTCCGGTTTCCACAATTGGTACCAGACTAGTCTGGGAGGATAAAAGTAGTGACTTGTACATCGGCTGGCCACCACAAGCCATTGTACAGGCCATACACGTATTCATTACGCCACTACGATTCTGAATGGAAGTCGAGCACGGGGCGCATCCCTCAGACGGGATTGACGAACGCCCAGAGACCATCTATCTGTCCTTTCATGTATAGCGTCTTGTTTACATATTAGGTTTGGTAAGCGAATCTCGGAATCTTACGTCAAACCTACCATGTAAACAGACACTACATGTAATTGATAGTCATTTCGTAAAGGGAACTATACAAGTGTATTGGGCGATACCACATCAAAACCAGAACCGGTATTTCATTAAAGAGTAAAATCAGTTTGTTGATGCAATCAGCTGGAAACAACCCGGTTAGCAAGGGCACAACAAATGGTAACATTTGATTAATGGTTCTATTACTCACCGTAGAAAGTTACATTAAAGTTCCCCTTCCAACATAAAGGTGGGCATTTGAATGGCAGATCACCGATGAGCTGTTACCAGTAAGGGGAAGGCTCTGAATTTCCATGGGAATTTGAGTCGAGCTCCTGGACACAATTGCTACTAGTGCCAAATTAGTCGGTAGGGAAGAAAAACTTCCCCGGAACAACGCCTCAACAAATCATTTTCAAGAGTACAATTAAAAATCGCATTCGTCAAGCATAATATGCATGAATTGGAAAGCAAACTCGACCTTCATAGAAACTGTATGTAGAAACTCGACTCGAAACGGTCAGAAGATGGTAGAATAAGCCCTCTCAGGACATTTCCCGCCAATATGTGACAGGGTTTGGGGAATCTCAAGCTCTTGACGACCATTTACTGATCGTTTTTCTTCGTAGAGACGTCACCTATCGCTGAAGATAAAGACTTGTCCACGGCTCTCTGAGCTTCTACTCTACAAATAAGGGTTGAACAACACATCGTTCAGAGAATACCTAATTAAACTTACTTCCCATGGCTAACACAGGAGATCTGGACGACAATCTAGTTAAAGTAATTAGAACAACAACAAGGAGGCGCTAGCTAAGATACAGGACCAAATGCAATTAGGACTGAATACAGGGTTCGACGCATTTCTTGAGAGCTTTCTCAGCTTCAACGACAAACACATCTTGGAGTTTTCTAGGAACATCAAAAATGGGTCGAGATGCCTTTTCTTCGGTCTATTCTTTTCAGGATAGAACCGAAACTTCAGAACGAGTGCCTCTGCGAAAGGATTCGTTAAATGGAGGATATCCGGGGGGATTGGGAAGCGGAAAGTAGAAGCAAGGGCCACTATTTTAGAATATTATACTTGGAAAACCGCAAGTGTGGGGAGATTCGCCATACTGAAAAGTAATCGAAACAAAGAAATCACGAAGATGAGCTTGACTGTCCCAATTCGGGGAGCGTTCAGTCACGCATTCGACTGGTATGGCGCCACTTCGGGGTGCCCAACTCCGCCTCTTCAAACGAAATGCAGTTACATCATGTTCGGTTGATGAATAACTTTTGGGACACATATTGAAATAGACTGCCTCTTTTCACTTCCATCGCATTACTTTATCAACTTTTAGTGGACTGTCAAAATAACACTTCAGAATTCCTAGACCAGTTGCCAGGTGTTTCTCTGCTATTGATTATACGACATCAGTACCAGCTCCAAAGTAGCCAGTATCAGCCTTGCATCAGCCATGCTAACCGATAACCCTTATCCTGAGCAGCAGGTGCCTCTGCTAGAAGGCGACCATTTTTCCATGAACTCGAGGAAACGCGGATTAAGAGAACGTTCTTGAGTGGGTTCACCACCTCTCGACACCCCCACAAGATTGAATTCCCACAAATTTTCGGTTGGTGGCTGGCCGCAAAACCTGCTACATAGGTGTTCATATCTGTGATCGACCCTTACAGTAAGAACTTTGTAGATACTATCCGAGAAAGGTTTCGCTGCATTGCTTCCGGGGCTTGAAGTATTACTGCAATAGGACTTCCTTTTAATGGCATGAATACCCTCTGCAATTACCTTCATCAAGATTAGCTCTCAATAAGAGTCCCAAAAACTCAGCTCTATCGGCGATTCTCCGTCTCTCGATGGAAAATTGCAGATAAGACTATCGCAAAATCTAGGAACACCACGTAATTTCTGTAAAAAAAAATTATTTTGATGAAAAGGCCTAAAAAAGAGAATACATCTGAGTCGAGCCATGAACGAAATGACTTTCGTTCCACATCAAGGGGCACTGAGGGCACTACAAATAAAAACTTCCATCGGCTGTTTTCTTCTCCCAGAAATTTAGTATTACAAATGGATAAGGTGGAAAAAGGAATCAGGACTTGACACACCACTTAAGCAGTCCTAGAAACGAAAAAAAGCCTTCGCTGATGGGGCTCCATGGGATATGCCACATACCCTACCTCATTCACACCCCCCCTCTTCTTCTCCGCTCCTCTCGCTCTCCCTCGAATTTGTTAGGTTGTTTATATAAGGAATGGGCCTTTGTCGCCTTTCCTTACAGAGCGATGTTCGACTCCCATTTAATCTTAGCATGATATAACATCTCGGCCGAGGTTTTGAGAAAACCACCTAAGACATCCTACTGACAATTATACTGGCAGTATTTCGAAAACATCGCTCTCGAAAACAAGAAAATTCATCCTGGTCCATTGGCAGTCGATCTGAGGGAATGCGTCTGGGCATGACTCTCATTAACGGTCTCTCTAGCCGCTGCCAGTTGCATAACGGCCCTGTTCGAAGTTCGTTTACTGTCTTGCTATTGTGATGACCAAATTACTCTTTTTTTGTGAGCACAGTAAAAAGCAGAGTGAAGTCACGGAACAACTTTTTCGACAGTTGGATTCATGCAAACATTACAAAAAAAATCGAATCGAAAAAGTTCAAAAAAAGAAAAGATCAGTGCTTTGAATCGAGGGTGTAAGCAAAAAACGAATGCGCAGAAAGATGTAGCAGTTGGAGGTAAAAAAGATGACGAATTTCATGATAAATATTTACCATATTTTCATTTCATTTCCCTTTTAATTGGTAGATTTTTTATTAAAATCAAAATACTTCCTTTGACAGTCTAGGAACACGAATTGGAGAGCATTTGAAGGCTCTCTTCTCCTAAGCCACTTTGGGTACTCTGCAGAAAAGGTTCCATAGAATGAACTTGTTATTCATTTACTTATTCATTTATTTATTCATTTCTTTACTTATTAATTTGCTTATATAAGTACACAAAGTGCACCGGAAGCGTAAGTGAAGGCAAGAGTGTATGATTGATATGATTGATTCTTGTAAACAAATAAGTGCAACAGGTGGAAAACATCAACATTCGGTTATCGACTTTTCGACTTTTCCTTGTATGAGAGAAGCGGAGGAACACATGAGAAGGCTAAGTGAATTATAACCATGGAATCTCTGGATTTTTGAGCAAATCAATCTAAATCCAACAGATATCCTGACATTCGAAGAGCCATCAATCCCAGAACTGAGAGAATTTCAATTACAATGATGTGGTGAATGAGAAAAATTCGATTAGAAAGATGGGCAAAGCAAAGCCGATGCAGAAAGAGATCGATGTTGACATCGTTATGGGACGAAATCGTCCTCTCAGTGGAAGAACTTGTGCTGATTAACGTCTTGTTACTTCAATGAACTAACTGGTTTACTATGAAACCAGTCATGATTCTTAGAAGAAATGTATGGACAAGAAATGGCGAAGACAAATGCGAATAAGAGGACAGCCGAACACCAAGTGAGTGTAGGTGTCTGGCGATCGATTCGGTGCAGTGGTTTTCGTTTCGAGCGCGAAACTCGTCCGACAGGTTTTTGATTGATGTACTTCATTTATTATGTAGTACAAAGGGTCCCCCGATGATATATCAGAAGGTAGGAGCAAAAAGTAACGAGTGATATCAATAGATGTACAGGGTAACTGCGATCAATAGCGTCACTATGTCAAGGACGCGACGGACCTACCACACCGGGAACACCCGAATGCAGAGGTCTATCCACTCGGATCACGACCAATAGCACGCCCAATCTATGGTACCGAATCAGCGGAGATTTTTGATCAATGATATCAGAATTAATTATTTCAAAGTGATCAGGGGCGAAAGTGGTATAGTGCCAAGTGATGTTGTTAGCACCGCCATAGTACAGGGATCAAATCCCGAATCGATACGATCCCAGGCCAATCAAGGCTTCCTTCTCTTCTAAGTCGGCAAATTGGAACAGAGAGTAATGAGAGGTAAAGCTTTGATTTAGCATCACCATGTCGTTGCATAGGACTAATACGCATTCAAAGACTTCTGAGATTCCGAATAGAAGCCGATTGCTGGCGCATCCCGAGTGGGATTGATCGGAGTCAAGAACGGTCTACACTCAGAAGCATGGTTGATCGACCTTCCTACTGAATGACTAGATGAGAATGACAGAAAAAGGAAGGTACATAGATAACTGCTCCACAGCAGTTGTAACTGTTTGTAAACTGATGTTAAAGTCATTGCCACCAATCACTCACTCCTTGTTGATATGCGCCGCGCACTAGACTTCCACTTAAAACCCTTGTGACAGTTGAATGCGTATGTGGCTCATTCAGGACTTGCGTTGGACAGTCTCTACAAGTCTAAGCTTCTACATTCCAGACATGTCTTGTACCAATTAACCGACACTAGAGGTATGGAAATCTCAGTTGGCCTAGGCGGATTCGATCCTCACACTACACATTGGGCAGTGCGCCGCTTGCCACTACACCTCCTGTGAACTGAACATCAAGAGGATTAATGAGGAGTGGAAGGAAGGGAAAGGAGAGTTTCTGTTGAACTTTTCGTGCATGTGTAAAAGTTGATGCAGTTGTCATGCCAAGAAGCAACAATAAGCGTCAGCTGGTTTGCCATAAGCTTCGAGGTGTATGGCGTTATCTCCGAATTGCACATAGCGCGCGGCAATTCTTAGCTAGTTGTCTCGCCACGCGTCTTATCCTAATCAGTGGCCCTTATTAGTTGGCTCACAACACAACACGCCGTCACCGTAAGTTTTGTGACCATACCTGCATTAGACAGCTCTGTCGTTCCTTCCATACCTTTGGATGTAGACTATATACACCAAGGTGCAGCACAATAGCTCCTGTACTCGATCTGTAACGACATCTAAATTCTCGTGATGAATAGGTCTCGAACCTACGTATTTAACCACATCAAGGCGAAAAGCGTATAATTTCATTCTCGCAACTTGAAGGGCAGGCTTGACGGGAGTCAAGCTCTTGTTTCGATATCTAGCATCCTAATCCCACGACGTCAGGTCTACAAAGGCAATGAAAGTGTACTACATTACAACGCCCGTTTGTACAAGCAGGGTGTGTACAATTTGACGTCTAATAGTAGCGGCGTCATCGATCGGGCTTCCATCAGTTGGATGGACAGTGGGTTGCCCAATCACATGGACGAGTTCTCCAGCTCACAAACCGCGATAGAAGGATCGCGTCGAATGATGGCATCCCCTTCAGTAGCTTTCAAATTGTTTTGTCTCATTCAACTCTGGTTATCCAGTGAATCTATTATAGAAGACTGGTCCACAACGGGTATGAACTGAAAGACTCGGGCATCGAGGAATTCCAGAGGGACGAGGCTTCGATCCATACCATCTATTCTACGCTGCGAGTCAGCTAACAAAGACTAGTCCCGCTCACACCGTTCTCTTCAGCAATTTCAATACTGTTCCCTGCACTTGCGTATGCGAATCCTTGGCCATGCGCCTTCTAGATCGCCTCGGATGCACTCTCTTAGGGCATAGGCCGTGCATGTGCCGTATGATAAGGCAGGAAGAAACCTCGATTGAAAGAAAAATATACATCTTTTTAAATCTTGCTGTTCTTTCTACCTAAAAAATACCTTTCGGAAGCGTGTTCATCGTCTACTCCGCTACTCCCTCGATATTCGTAAAAGCACGAGCTTGAAAGAAGCAGCGACGTGTCGTATTTGAAGCATTTTTTTAGAAGTCTTTTTTTTTCTTTTCTTTTCAGCAGTCTTTTTAAACGAAGGAACGAGGGAAGATTTCCTCCATAACCTAGTTTTTTGTTTGAAAAAAGTTAAAACGCTGTTGGAGCTGCGTTTGGCTTCAGCTTAGCCTTCCGTGGAATTGGGCTTAGGCAATCTGATACGGCAAAACTTTGTGGACTGCCTTCCAGGGAAACATGGCTGGGACAGCTATCATGACCTTCTTACAGACCGTAGCCTGGAAAACTTAGCGATAGAGCAGGATAAGTAAAGCGGACACTGCAGACGGGTGCATAGGAATTATGGCAAAGACTCGAAACCTTTCAGCAGAGAGAACACATCAAAAGAAATTATTTAACTAATTTGAATGAGTAACAAAAAAATACATCTTCGAGAAATTATTAGAAAGGGCTCTATCAAATAGAAATAAACGAAATTGCAAAACTGAACGGGGCAATATCTGATAATTTCGAGGCAACAGAAATGAGATTGATGCTCTAAGAGCTACGTGTAATAATTTTAGCGTGTTGCGAACTTCAGCTATGGATTTCCTATGTAGTCCTAAGAAGAACCTCCTGAAATTGATCAACACTGATGCATAAACATTGAAAAGTCCGAAAAAAACGAAAACTATCAGCTATGCTACAAATAGCAACAGAATAACGATGGGTTAAGTGAGAAAACCGGTGAGTGGGTAATATGTTAAATGAGATAACAAGGAAGAATTAAGTAGAAAAACACAGCTATGCTCAAGCTCAACTCGCCCTCCACATATAAAAATCTACAGGTTTCTCTTCAAATGACGTCTTCAGGCCTTTTAATTCGATAAATACATCGGCTATTGGTGAATGATCTGAATTTTTCTTCCAAATGAATCTCAATCGGCAAACGGGAACAATTGTCAATGATCCATTTCCCGGCTTCTGAAGAAGCTTACTGATGAATGGTGATCAAAAAGAGTCGAACAAGCAGCTAACGTGAGATGGTGAGAAAGCACGACGAGGACATCGACTCCTTTGTGATGCACGGCGTGGTGACGAAGGCTGTGAAGCTACACATTCTTGCACACACTCAACTTGTTTATTGACCAGATCACCTGAAATCAATTGAATTTATCAGTCACATTCCACAAATCTCGGCCCGAGCACGAAAAACTATAAAAGCCATAAGAATGGAAACTCCACTCATGAAAGAAGCTGTCATCGGCGGGGCTCCATCATACCTTGCTTGAGTTTTTCCACCTTGATCTTCTTGGTGTTTCGTGGTATGACACCATAAAAAACCTTCGGCTGGTTCTCGATTCTTGACGACCATCGCCTTTCAGCCGCAGCGCAGGCAACATTGTCCGATTTGTTTATCACGAGGAATACTTGATGCTCAGCAGACTCTTCACTGACGTCGTTTTTCTGCTAAGCTCTTCTCATTGAGTAGGAAATGAAACATCGAGAATAGTGTGTTTTGCGTAGAAAGCTGAATTGGGTTCACCTTTATGATCTGTGTCGTTCTGGAAGATGCTAGCGAAAACTTCACACGACAATCCTTTTTCTTTTTAATGGCAGAAGCATCCTGAAAATAACGATGGTTTGAGTAGAACGACAGCAGATTTTAAGATCTGCTGAGTGGTTTCACTGGTGTTCACTGCCTTAAGAGGTCTAGCTATTCATGTAATTTGCGACTTGAAAGTGCCCCCTGCGAAAGCGAAATGACGTTAATCTACGGGAACGAGCATTTTCAAAAATAAAATCCCAAGAAATCACTTACACTGTTGGCTGTGATGTATAACAGCTTGCGTTGTTTTGGGACAGCGGTAGTTCTGCCGTCATTATTTGGTAGTACGATTCTCTTGAAAGACTGAAAGATAAAATCAACCAGCTATTAAATCGAAGAGACACCAACAATAAAATAAAAAGCCTATGGAATTAAGAAATCTCGAGAGGAATTGGTCTCAAAGCTTTGCTTACATCCCTGCGACGAAAAAAACCATTAGAGAAACTGCGCATGACCTCTAGCAAGTAAAGAGGTTATACTGATCGCTTCTCACCTTGATTCCAAGATGCAGCTCAGTCTGTACGTACGCGTTCACTCGCTTTTTAGAAGACTTATCACATTCGCAGCAGGCTATCCGCGATGACGATGGAGGTATAAGTTGGACACTCTCTTTCTAAATGAAGGACATAAGCGAGTATGTTTATGAAAGGAAACAGCACCCACACAGACCTTCTTTGAATTTAGACAGTCTCCTGAGCAAGTCTTTCTCGTCAGCGGAACGACACATTTGCGTACATTAGCGACACTGATCCCCGTGGCATGAGCAGTCAAGTAGTCGGGATCGCGGAAGGAAGCGTTGGAGTTTTTACTCAACCTTTAACGGACACATTTTTCAAAGAAACTACAGTAAAGTGATATTTTGCGACTGACTTTCTGAATTCCTTGGCGAATAAATGGAAGAAAAACCTTGTTCTTGCAACAATACTCTTCATTTGTTCACACATATGACTTTCGACGCCATCACATTGCCTGCTACAATAAAACATGCTTTTAGCCTTTCAACAAAAAGTTTAGAAACAGCTAGATCTGTTGCACAAAAAAAGCAGTTATCGCGTTTTTTCATGGTGCAAATTCAATCTCACCTTTCTTGCGGTGGTTCTCCGCCATCTCTTGCGCACGCTATTTCTTTGTGAACTCTTTTTCTGGAGGGGTTCACCGACACAGTAGCGACAGCCGTCTCTAGACTAGTTTTCAATGTGTCACAGCCTGAAAACCTTGTTTCTAGAACTTCCTAGGTAAACACGATAACTCCTATATCAATGAACTGGAAGGAAAAGTAATTGTATCTACGTTTTAAAAATTGTTAGCTAGCTAAGAAAAACGACGGAAACAGAAGCGGAAACATGCAAAGTCTTAAAATGACCCATAAATAAAGGCAGTTGTCATGCATTAACACTGATATTAAATCATGAGTGAAAAAAAACTGTTAGGCTAAACCTGTGCTTGCGGAGAGGAGATTATTTGAAAAAGTTTATGAAGATTCTAGACCGTCTATTTACCCCTCTTTTGCGTGAATCTCTTTTTACCAAGAACACAACTGACTCACTAGAGCAGTTAGAAACCTATACGAGGAATATATACCAACCAGTTGGGCTACGCACGCTAACGCGGGCACCACATGCCCACTACCGCTCATCAACGATCTTACTCGAGAAGAGCAGTAAAACATTTTCATGCTCCGTATAAACGACACTGTTTCACCCAAAATCCCCCTTAAGTTTCATTCCTGGAGATCGCGCATCAGAGTTAAGCACTCAAGAACAAAGTATCCTTTCAAGAGCGTAGCTGTCATTACATTTACACTGGTAATGTCGCTCTAGTTTGATTGTAGGAGATTGCGATCGGGGCGGACATGCAGAAAAGCACTGACTTGTACATCGGCCGGCTACCGCAAGTCATTGCATAGGCCACATACACATTCAATACGCCACTACGATTCTGAATGGAAGTCGAATGCGCGGGATCCTTCTGATGGGATTGCTTAACGCCCCGAAGCACTATTTGATTGCGCATCAGAGAAGTAATGGAAAAGAGCAGAGTATTCGATGATGCCTGATACCAATAGATGCCCATGTAAAACGTTTCCCACCCTGAATTCCCTCTTCTCTAAAAACTGGTTAGCATGCGGTCTACCTCCCCACCGCGCTCATTTGATCTCCACGCTCTTGATCGTGCCTACGTGACTTTTGCGAGGACACACAAACGGGCACACAAAGTTAGCGGTTTATATATATAGAGGATAGGATAGGATATTGTGGTCCCTTACAAGTGATAGAATTTTGAGATCAGGTTTCAAAAGAATATTTTGGCTCCGGCTTTTACACCGTAGGATGAAATGAAAATTACTTGTTCCGATTTCGACAACAATTCGTTTCGTACAAAAAATTGTGATATTTAGTAAAAATTGGCACTTTACTATCGTCGACTCTGACGTCGCTGGGATTCATAAAACACATTTTAAAGAAGCGAACTAAAATTTTCAAAATTTGGGATGTATCGAAAGCAAAAATTTCTTTATTTTTAATTAGCATGATGGCCGCAATATCAGAAGATATGAATATCGAAAAGATATGGAATTCAGTCGTGTAGACAAGATTACAATAAATTATGCCAGATTCTGGGAGCTCGTTGACAGATAGGTGCGAAAAACTGCCAGTGAGCTGCTAGTGTTGCCTACTCTATATCACATGTGGGCCGACAGTAATAGCAGGAAACTGCATCGTACCGCAAAAAACATATTGTAATGTGAAGACTCACGATCGTCCAACTCTTCACGATTCTCTGCGTTTAACACATACATGCTGTACATTTCATTTTTAATATGCTGAAATGGAAGCGATGACAACTAAAGACCATTAGCTGAGCAGCATTTCAGCCTACCTCAAAAGGATCGCGCAGTCTCGCTCTGGCCACTTCAATACGTGCAAGCTTCCTTCTCTCGTACACACTGTTACTATAAGAATGATCTTCAATGAATGTCCTTTTCTGAAAAAAGCAGTAGTTTTATAGTGAGTGCATGCTAGTTGGATTTTACAAGCTACGTTTCCCAAAATCCGAAGATAAAAGAGAAAACCATCAATGATCAAGAAAGATAACACATCAACTACGAAAAGTTGCTTTCCTGTTCCATTAATGTGATTTACAAACAAATTGATATGACAGATATCGCTAAATGTGTAAGATGACCACAAAAACTATTTGAAAACAGGTTTAGATTGAGAACCTCAGGTAAAACAACTTACGCCTTTCTGAGGATTCGTTTCAAAATACGGACCGTCCAGTGGATGGATTTGTTCGCAACTGTCAGAGCTATTCTGCGTTGAGTTGAGAATTGAAGACTCGTTGAACAAGTTGCTAGAGCTGGAAATAATGACTCTTACGTTTTCTTCTAAAAATGTCGCCGAACCTCGAAACATTTGCTCTAGGAGCTGTGGATGAACGATTTGAAGGAGGGGTTCGGAAAGACAACCACTAAAGGGAACAAACTTGTTGGCTATTCATTTGTAAATTACTCATACCTTGACGAGCTGTCGCAGCTTGAATAGCCGCTTGAGTAGCTTGTGGAATGAGGTTCAGACTGGCTCACATCAACGTCAGCTGCAAATTTCAACTAAAACATCTTCAACTTTGAGAACAAACTTAAGACAATCTCAGAATCCTCATTATAATTTCGGCAAGCAAACCTCCCTATATTCGTCACAGATAGTTCGTGTTGTAACCAACTCACACTGTCTGCGGGAACCTTGAGAGATATCGCTGAAGTCTTGGCGATGATAGGTGAGTGGTTCAGCCTTATTCATTGTTACACGCTGACCATTGTATAACGCATCATTCATCGAGTACAGCTCCATGTTCCCGATATAACCGTTCTCAGAGTAAAGAGAGTTGCAATCAGCTGTCGTTCGACTTTCGCAGTGCAGGACTGATGATGCGGGATAAACAATGCTTATAGGAGGAATTGGAGAGCCTTGTAGGGTCATATCGACTAAAAAGGCGAATGGTAATGTCGATGATAAATACTCCAAAATAAACTCCTTTGTACTTCAAGGTACTTGAACGAACCTTGGGCGGTACCTCGACGAACATTTGTAGAGGGAAGTCCCGTATTGATGTCACCTTTTAACCTAAAATAAAGAAGCCAATAAAAGATTAGCACCCACTCCCGGAATATCCTCGGGGTAGTAATGAGCAACAAATAGACTTTGAGAGGAGTACTTATCCAGATTTTATTCAATTTCCCGTCCTCGGAAACTATTCCATTTTACCGAGTGAATTTGTTGAAAACAAAAGTTCTCACCTTCCGTTTGAGGTAGATACGTCGCCAGCTATATCTGACCAGTCTTTATTTATTCGCTCGTCAGCTACACCACGTAAAAAATTACTTTCGTGATCGTGATAACCTAAAAGCGAACCAATCATAGCAATCATATGGAACATCCTCGCTGTCTCCTTCCCCCCCCCCCCCACCCCCAAACGCGTTCGTCTTCAAGCCTTCAGGTGTTTCTTCCAACAGACACTGCTGAGAGAGTAAATTTTCACCAGCCTCCATGAACTTTTACCGCTTCACCAACCGATAACACCTAATCGAATCGCAAAATGCAAAAAAAAAAAAACAGAAGGGAAGCATCCAATGTCAAAAACTCGAATTCTGTTCAGTTCGTGTGCCCGTTGGTTGGGCAAAGTTGGCAAACCCCAAGAAAGAAAGCATACGTACTGGCTGATTGATTCCCTTCAAAAAGAACATGAGTTTCAAGGAATACAAAAAAACGGATCTATTTATTTTTCTTCGGAAAATGATAAGCTTTGGTAACCTACTTCTATTACAACTTCAATGGGTCATGATAAATTCCAATGTAAGACAAGGGTGTTGATTTAATGCTTCGATAATTCTTATTTTTGAATTCGTGAAAAAAGCGAGCAGTGTATAGGTAATAGTGTAGCTAGTGCAAGCAGCCTAATATGGACGTCTTTGAAGAAACGAATACGGCCAGCAATCGCACGAAACTTTCCTATGAAATTTTCACAAAGTCAAGTTATGACTGGAATTACCCTAAAATTCCATAGATAAGAGCGGTTTAACTTACCGGTGAAAGATGAATTGGAATGAAATTGAAATTAAATGCAGTCACCCTCTAACTTGAAAAAGAAAAATAGCGATCCGTTAAAATCGCTATTTTTCTATATGAATTGTTTATTAAGTGGGCGGGGTTTAGAGCTGAGGGGCGGAGCTTTTTCTTAATTTCTTCTTCGATTTTTATTTATCCATCCATCAAGTTAGAGGGTGACTGCATTCAATTACAATTTCATTCCAATTCATTTTTCAACGGTAAGTTAAACCGCTCTTATCTATTCAATTTTAGGGTACTGCTCAAGAGATTCCTTTTCTTCAGAATCGAAAATGAGGCTTACTGCTATGACCTTTTTTCCTGCTCATGTTTGCAGACGATCTCGTCTCGAATTCGTCAAAGTCCGTCTTCTTTCCACCGATCACTACTGTCGTGTCTATCCGTGCCACGTAGTTGTCATTCACAGCTAGACACGGTAGGCATCTTCACCCAGGCATGATTAAGGTTACGAAATACTACAGTATGCCTCTTGCTAGATGGAGTTCGTTACTACGTGAGAACGTGTGTTTGATTACAAAGTGACGTAATAAATGCAAATAAGAATGTTGGTAAGTTTTATGCGAGTTAAGAAAGCCAGGGAGTAAACTATATTTTCCCCCTCTAAGAAAAATAGACGATAAAACCCGGCATAACAACAACCTCTGAATAAAGTAAGAAGGCTGATCTGACATCGATTCCACAACTCTCAAGGTCTCGTTTTATTGACTCGAGCAGGGAAACGTTAAGGAAGTTCACAAATATCGTTTTCGACGAGTTTTAATCAGCCGACTAACACATTATATCTACTGCAATATGACGCTGGGCAATGCAATATATCACCGGTTCCAGGTTCTCCAACAAGTAGAGTAGGATGATCGGAAGAGAAAGTCTTACAATCAATTTCTGCAGCTAAAATGATTTCTGAAACCGTAAACCATGTGATATTGAGAACTTCTTGTCCGCCGTAAACTTCAGAAAGAAAGGTGATATATTCAAAAAAAAGTGCAATCCGACTTTCCAGTCATGTTAGAAATTTGAAAGCATTCAAAACTTCTATTCTTCCCAACCAGCTAGTTGTGAAATGAAGAAAACAAATAGAACCTGGAAAAAAAGCAGTAGCGTTCAAGGTTTTAAGCTAAGGGTCCCTCGCTTGGGACTATTAGATAGTTGGACCTTTCAAGATCCGCGTTAGCTAGTTACAAGCTGATGATTCAATCTTTACACCGACTTATTCTCAGTCTCTTTTTACTTATTTCATTTTCTTTTTTGTATAATAAAAAATATCGGGGAGCCTTCATAAGCAGTAAAGTATTATTCGCAGCAGCGAAATCGCTTAATTACTGAAATACAACAGCGAAATTGAGACATCTCGTTGAAAGCGACTGGAGCAGTTTTGAAGAAATATTCTGGTGAGTGAGCAACCATGTAACTGCGTAATTCTCTAACTCAAACAATTCTAACATCTATCGTGAAGGAAAAATACGTGTTTTGCGAAGTGATTAATATTTACAGGCCAGTTACCTCAGTATTTCTGCTGAAAGGAAAATATGGTACTCTAAAATAGACATAATTGCACAATGTTTTATTTTAATGATAATCTGAAGCCACTAGACTATAAGAAAAAGTCTCTTAAAATTAGATCATAAAAGAAACTGTAAATTATCACTTGACAGTTGAACTTGGGAATGGGTTTTTGGGCCAATTTACTAAGTTAAATAGTTGTAGATGAAACAAAGATTGAACTCATTATTATCCTTGCTCCAAAAATTCTTACTGAATCGCTGCTACAGCCAGATGAAGAACTTAAAACGGAGACAAATTTCACATTGCTTTTGTAAAGTCTTTATGTGAAAAAGACTTTCTACTTATTCCACCCAGCATCATCTCCTCAATTACACTTTTCACCCATAAATTTCTTAGGTATATTACTGTTCAATAGTCTTTGAAATGAGCAGCCTCTTGTTGAAAAGCGTACGACAATGTTAAAGCTTACTAAAGTTACCTCCATATCCTTGCTCCATGTTGGCTGTGGCTTCTAAAGCTGCTTTCAATCCACTTAACATTTTAGGCAATAGTAAATGTTTACCGAAGTTTGGCCTGATGTGTTTCTGAACAGCAAATAGTAGTAAAGAAAAAGCGCGCCAAATCTAAGAGAAGGCAGAAAAAACCATCCACAGAGCAGTGAGAAGTAGAAGAAAAGAGTTGGTCATAAAAAAATAAAAGGAGAAAGTGAGTTGATACAAGCCAGCCCTCCTTATGGCAGCTGACAAAAGCGGGTATGAACGGAAGGGGGAAATCTCGGACCTGCGACCGATGCTCCGCCCACTATCGTCAGCCCAGCTCTGTTATTGGCTGCCTGCTACAATTTTCGTAGCATTTCCGATGGGAAACTCGTCTCCGTTCGCAGAGATGAAGAGCAAAGTCTCTCATGGGGCAAAATGAGGGGCAGATAAGGGCTGATATTGTTTTCTTGTTTATTATCAATATGGCTGCCTTTTCCATCCGTAAAGTAGGTCTGCTTTGGATCTGAATAACTGCTGACCTGTAGAACACTACTTGTTGGAAATACAAAAAAAGTGGAAGTGATTCAAGGAGAAAAAAGCTTGAAAATGGTCCTTTGCTCTTCAAATAAAAAATCTGCAACTAATTTGAATTAGTCCTAGCTTAACAAGGTGAACAGCAGGCCAGATGGAACTGGGCGAATCGAAGAACAGAAAAAAGAGCCTGAAAACTCAAAAGTTTGAGCAAAATATTTTATTCGCGCTACCGTATACCATGCTTTCCGTGTACAGTTGCACTTGGCGACCTGAAGAGTTACAGTATCACGAGTATCACCCAGGGTGCCAGAGACAACTCGTGCCTGACCTCTGCACGTGCACGTGCGCTTTTTACGATGCCTGATGTACCTTCAGGAGCAACAGGGGCAGACTGGTTCGATGCTGGGTCGAGCCGGATGGGTAACGGGTTTGGTTACGGCACTTAGGGATACTAGGATCCCATTATAGAAGAGTTACCCTTTCTTGTTTCTGGGTGTAGCCTTAGAGGAGGGAGTTGTGATTGGGTCTGAATATGAAATTACACAGGTTTCTCCGCAAGTAGTCTCAGTGAAAATAAAGGCTTCTGCTCCTCGAATACGGTTCATTACTTCTGTAGTATTTGCTGAACCTTGTGGATTGCCCACCTTTCATTTCTACGACTCTGATCTGATGACTAACTTAGTAAATTTTTTAAACTGTCACCTAGTAGTAAGAAGATCAATAGCTAGTTAGACATACTATCCTACAAATAAATCTTAAAAAATCAATCTAGCAGATTTTTTTGCTTCTACTATACTTTCAATCAAATAATCCACAAGATTAGGAGGGTTCAGCGCGCAAATCAGAAAATTAGAGGTAGTGGGAAGGTGACGTATACCGAAAGAAAAAAAGGCCTGGACTTCTATGATCACATTTACATGAACGAAACTTTCGTCGAATACTGGTATCGTATGAGTGAACACCTGGGACCCTGAGAATTTCCGCTCCCAAAGGGCTAATGGTAAGTTCAAAAAAATTTTTCGTCATTTTATGGGGACCGATCAGAAAATAGAGCGTTGCGATGGAGTTCAAGATCTATTCAATCGTCCCTTACATTTTCAGAAATTTTAAACGTAATTACTCATTTATATGGGATTTGTCAATTTTTCGACAAAAGGAAATTTTGTGAGTCATGAAACAGGTGGCTGACCATAAGCGAGTTGAAGGCACAGTTCTCGATGAAAATGGAATGTCAGAATACTTCATTTTTGACCTGTAAGGAATAAAGCACCATTCATGGCTGCTCGAGGCCGCAGATATTCGAAAGAAATAGTTTCGAACCGATGTGGCGCATCCTGACCTATACACTTCAGCGTGAACTTTCGAATAGTCGAATGACCGTAAGCCGGAGAAGGATGACTGGCAAACCATGGAAGCGACGATGACGTTTCTTATATACCTTTAAAAATTTTAGCTTGCAATATGCAGCACTGGAATTATTTTTAAGAACAAGTTCATTATTAACCAAAATTAGTAACAGTAATGTTAGAAATAATTTCAAATATTTGTATAAACACGTCATTCAAAAGATACAGCTAAAAGGTGAGCAACGCACAGAAAAGCGACACTGAGAGGAACAGCAGGAAGGAGCATACAGATTCAACAGCTCAACAGAACAATGTTACAGATGTATGTATAATCTAATGCTAATCCTAATTCTGACCAGATCCATGGAACAAACCGTACAGTAAGGAAGAAAAAGAAAACAATCCTGATATAGTATTAAAGCGATCCACGCTACGCGCCACAACCAGCGCAGGCTTAGAAAACGACCAGACTTATTTTCTAGATTGATTCATAACTAATGTTTTCTAGACTGACTGATAATTGATAGAAAAACGCTCGATAAAAGAAAAAGAAAAGAAAAGAAGCAAAAGCTATAACAAGGTACTAGCCTAAGAAGATCGGTCGTTGTTTTCAGCAGTTGAAACATCTGCCGTCCGATTTGACTTTTCCTTCGAATTCCCGGCTCCATCATCATTATCTCTAGTTAGGTCAATTATGGAAATTTCTCGAGCTACATTTGTACAACTATCCATGATTCTCGACGCACTTCGCGAACGCTTTACCATATGAACTGCTCGGTGATCACTTTTTGAGTCCTAGAAATGAAAGGTGATCCAAAGGGAATATTCAATGGAAAATTTTCGCAGTCTCAAAGAAGTGCAGAGACCGATGTGGCAATTATGAAGGGGAATGAACAGCTTCCAAGTCTCAAATTGGGATGAGAGTTCAGAAAATGAAGGGCTGCCCGGATATCTTGAACAGGGGAGACCTTACTTTCGATAGTTCCTCAGTGAGGGAAGGTTCCTTCGCCGCTATTAGGACTTTACAGCATTATTCTCGCGTAGTCACCTTTTTCTACCCCAAATGGACACCAATTTACTGTACTGCTGTAGTCCCAAAAGTGTTAATTCGGCTCCAACCAGTCCGACCACCGATCATCCTGGTAGCCCCAACTTACCGTAGTAGGCGCTTACCATAAGCTTTATTTATCTTTGATTGGAATCACGCCAAGCGGTTCATTTGAACAAATATTCAACATAAACAAAGATGAAATACTTTCGAGGAGCAGAAATCAGTTACCGTAAGCTGAATAGGTGACGAGGTGCGGCGACTTCGCCTTTTCCGCATTTCAAACCTTGTGGGCGCAAGTGGCTGAGTCTCCACAGCCGTGTTTCCCTTGTCTAGTTTATTGTCCAGAGTGGCAACGATTGTAGATGGTGTCTTCGAGGTTTTACCAGTAGCACTGCTTTCTTTCTCTTTATTTCGATCTGTAAGTGCATATCAGTTTATTTCAGAATTTAACAGCCAAACTGACATAATACCTTTCACACTGCTATTGGTCGGAGTCTTTCCCTCATGCTTCTTTGCTCGTAGTCGCATCATCATTTTGGCCCTGCGCTGATTCTGAATCCTTTGAGATCTGCGCAGTTTAGGGACCCCATCATCATTTTCTTCCGGTTCGTAAGGCTCTTTTTCAACTTCAGATAATGGTTCTTCACCAGACTCCTCAGGCTCTTTCTGGAAAAATGTAAGATTTTGAATGCGCTTCTCGCACCTGAATCGCTCTCAAGTTGTAGGAGGGTTTATTTACAAGCAACGTAACACCATCCAAATTTCAGAAACTTCTGCTGTGACCCGGAGAGCTTCAAAATCGGAATTGTGTATTCAAATCAGAGCTATTTCGATTCCGTTTTTTCTGCAGAAAGGTCTCTAACCAGAAACTAGGCTTCAAAAAAAATTCAGGGCAGTAAAATTATCCATAAAGTTCTCACAAAACTTTTATCCAATCACTTCATACTCTACAATACACTAGAAATGCCCCGGAATTCTAACTCGACATCTTCAGGGTCGTTTAGGTTTCTGCGCACATTAGGCTTCACTACACCTCAATCTATTTTACTTCTACTCATACACAGACCACTCTCCGTCTGAAGTGAGTCTAAACCTTTGATCATAGCATTGAAGAGAAGCGAGATGGGAAACGAACTGTCAAGGACCATAAAACAAGGTATAGGGAACTCTGAATTACAGACTCCTGTAGAGTAGCGCAGGAGGGAATAAAGACGTCTTGATGAACAACCAGGTGGCAGTTAAGGGCAAGTTTGTGAATTGTGAAAGCGGCTAGATCAGCGATGAGAATCGCGAGAACCTTAATCACAAGTTTATTGCCTAGAAAAAGATATGAGAGTCTCATCTCACAGTCGGAGTAGGGGTGAGGTCAGAAAGATGTATTGCTACACCTTGATGGTGAATGATGTATCGTGTAAGGATTTAAGGCTAAGTTGAGGGAAGGCATACGCCCTCAACGGCGAGGTGGCCTCGTAAGCACGTTCCAGGTACTGGTAGAGTTCTGGAGAGAAAGACTTATCGAATTAGGTTTACATTCTGAATGTGAATGTCTAGTTCTGATCGAAGTTGTAGGTGTGCAGCAGTTCGTTCCCAATGAACCGCTTAACCAACCTCTACTTCGGACAAGCTGACTGGAGAAGGCGGTGAAGGTTTTTTCGTTCTCTTTCGTGATGCAGAGTAATGACATCGATTTTTCAAAGTAGCGAGCCATGGCTCATCGGCGAATGTCAACGACAACTTGGAAAGTTCATCATCCTGTAACAGCTACTTTTAGGTTAGCTCAGGCAATGCTCCAATACGTAATCAATATAATGAAAAACTGCTTCACAAAAAAACAGTGATCTCACCGTAGGCAATGATCCTGGACGATACGTACAGTGTGGAACCGATTCCATCCGATCAGAACATCTTCGTATGGTTGGTAAAGTAAATCCGGTGGCATGTGCAGCCATTCGATCGGGGTTTTCGAATGGAGTTCCAGAAATGTTATTACCAAGACTGAAATCTTCTGATAACACTTCAAAGGAAAGCTCATATAGAGGTGCTTCCATAGTTAGATTTCATAAAACAAATGCCGCGCAAAAGTAAGAAGTGTTTTTCAGGAATACTGGCATAAAATGATCAATGAGGAAAAGGAAGATGATTCTCTGCGAAAGTTTGCAAAAAAAAGAATTGATCAAATCATAAAAAGGAATCGAAAATGAATAAAAATGAGACTACTTCTCGAATCTTTATTTCTAGAATCAGGGGAAGAATGATCAAAAATTTTCAGGGAATTCAAAACTTATGGATGAAATTGTAGCAGAATCGAACAATATCACTTGCACCCATATTATGAAAAAGAAAAAATGAAAGAAAACGTACGATGCAAATCTTTTGGAAAATTCTCGAAAGTATGCACACACTCTCCCAATAACTTCTCTCGTTTGATCGCAGAGATGGCGAGGGCGTGCAGGCTGAATTTAACATGAAAACGGGCGAACATCGACATGAAGGAAGTAGCGATAGATTTGTTGAACGATGAATACCGTTTTTACTCCAGGTCGTCTTCGAAAATTCACATCAATCATATTAGGATATCTTACAGCAGGAAGGTACGGCCGCGGTCGAAATCTTTCTTCTCTTGGCGCCTTCAATTTTTCATATATGTACGACAGCACCATTCATAGTAAATAAACCAAACATATAAGTGTCAAACGTACGAGAACAACTAAGACATATAGATCCGAAAAATCTCAGAGTAACATACACTGTCGCTAGCATTGTTCGTTGGAGAAGTGGGAGTCAATAATGGTGCTTTAGATGAAACAGCTGTCGATACTGAAAGTGTGGTTCTGAAAGTTTTTCTCACAAACAATTCAAGTAAAGAGATAATGTATACAACTACAACCAAAAGTTCAATCGTTTATAAGAGAAGAATGAAATTCGAAGTAAATTTATAACCATTATAAGCATATCACCAACATTCAAAGTTCTTCAGGCTATTCCTCACGAGTACATCAATGGTCTGGGAACGCCTCCTAGAAAAGACGATTTTGATAATCCTTCTTTCGCAAGTACATTTTATGTCATTAAACTTGGGAGACGAGACAGTTGAACACTTTCTAGTTGCACCCTATCAGTTCTCTGAATTTTCTTAAATACTTACTTTGGACACCGTGCACTCCTCATCAAGCTCATCCCAAACCGACGGGGAGCTCTGAAGACTACAACGTCTTCTACTTTGGTGACGTTCGGTGACGTCATAGAAGATGCTAAGAGGACGTAGGACCGCTCCTGAGCTAGAAGAAATTTTATCGTTCAGGATGAATACTCAATTAAAAATGGAGGATCTTAAGTCAAAACTGAAATATCTAAAAACCTTGCTAAAAGGCGAAGTACCAGTTGGTGTGCATGCAGGACTCAATCACCCTTCATACGACTGTCATTGGGTGGTACAAGTAAAAGGTAGTTTGGCCTTTTGCAAGATCAAGTACAAGAGCAGAAACTTTTCTAAGTTCGTGCTTCTGCTGAGTTTAGCGAATTGACCAAGAGATACTCCATGCCTAAAGAGTTACGTCACCACTAGAAAAATTCGGTCTACATTTTACACTCGAGAGCTCAGCTGCATTTTTTCTTGTTATGATAACTAGAAGATAGGCAGTTTTCCTTTGTTCGACTCGCAATTTCTGTTTTGTACTTCTTTCAATGGACATATATGATTCAGTTTGAGGTTGTTTTGTTTGTTTTATTCGGTTGTTCTAGAGACTTCTGCCCGAATTTTTTTTTCATATACTCCTTGCGCATATAACAAGATCATAAAAAGAGTTAGTTTTATATCCAACTGTAACTGTAAATAGCAGAATATGCCCGTTCTCCAGCTCCATTTTTAGCAGCACTCAATGAAAAGAAGGCCATAAAATCATCTCAGCTCAATCAGCGCATCAGTAAGAACAAAGAAAGTGTACACTCAGAACCTTACTACAAAGAAAACCAGATCTAAGTGTGATCTTTGCCAATTATTTCGTGCACATAATAGAAAAACGCGCAAAATGGCTCATTAATTGATTGGGATTAAATATGGCTCAGTAATTCATCGAGAGTACTATTAGAAAATGCGTTCCATACCTTGAGAGAAATACTAACCTCCACAACGGTAGTAACCTGATTTGATTAGATATCCCTCATAATAAACTCTCCCGAAAACTTACGAGGAGGCGGCGGTGGGCATGACGAAGACACCTGGGAACTTATAGGAGTATGTACAACGGTGTCCTCATTACATGCTTCCTGAACAGATGCCTTTCTGTGAGATTGAGTAATGACGTGCCTGTACCTGGATATGTCCTGTAGATGGAGTTAGTGCAGGCGGACAGCAGTCTCTTCGCTCGGTTACGTCGACCTACAAACGATTCTTCGGTAATAGAAAATATTGGAGAAGATCGCGAACTTACACAAGCATTCCGAGGTTTGAGTGAATTGTTGCTGGTAACAACTTGAGATGGTGTTGGAGTAAAATATGGCTGGAAACCTAAAGGGTTCAGAGCTCGACCTCCGTCATTCGCGAAAGTGACATCCTGTGGACGTGGTGCCGTATCAGCTATGGAGGTCTGGAACAAAAATCGCATGAATATCTAATATGGCCTCAAAACCGTCAGGAGCTTCCTCAACTATGGTTTAACGATACACTGGCAATGAACAAACCGCTCTCACTGTAACTCGCACGTGGGGGCCTGCGCAATGTAGGTACATATTTTGAATTCTCGGTGAATGAACAAGGTGGTTGCCGCAAAATCATAACAGCGTCGCGCCTGGAACCGTGGGAAACCAGGTACAGATCCGCCACTTCGTAGAGACTAGTGGAAAGTAATTTCGACGCGCCATAGATGCGACAAGCGAGGAGTGCCGTTCAAGTCAGCCGTCTAGATACCCATAATATTGGCTGCTTATTTTAACAAACGAACAGTTAGCTGGAGGCGAGAACCCACTGCCTCTGCAAGAACTTGGCAAATCACATCTGAAGTTCCTGTTGCTTGATGATTACATGCGGGCTGTTTTTACCGAGGATTATCTACCACAGGTATATAACAGAACAAAGGAAGAGAGCACAATACGACTATAAATATGAAAGTTACAGAAAAATTACTGAAAAAAGCGATCAATTTATTCTAGAGGGACTAACCTTGTTCGATGTGACTGGAACCTGATACTGAGGGACTGCCGGTGCTATACCACTGGATCGTTGATTAACATAGGAAAACGCTGATGGCTGTTCAGTTGGAAATGAGGCACGTAATTGCTGTTGCAATGGGAAGACGTCTTGCCGTAAAGATAATTGCGTAAAATCACGCACAGGATCAAACGCACTGCAACAAAATGGTTTGACAGTTCGAAGCCAAAGGTTCACATAAAAAGCTTAGCGATGTGAAACAAAAAAAAGAAAATCTGCAGTATATCAAAGTGCCCCAAAGTAAGTTAGTTGTGTGAGA
Organism: Haemonchus contortus; assembly: GCA_000469685.2. Taxonomy (NCBI): domain Eukaryota; kingdom Metazoa; phylum Nematoda; class Chromadorea; order Rhabditida; family Trichostrongylidae; genus Haemonchus; species Haemonchus contortus. Next base: position 6,973,182 of record LS997564.1, read on the forward strand.
GAAAAATAAATTGTATCAGAGACTGGAGGCGTTGAGTAATAACTTTGTTAAGCTCTGGAGAATGCGATCAACGGAACATATTGCTGAAAAAATAGCTTACCTCGGAGCTGGAGCAGGTGTGACTACATAGCTCGTTTGGCATCCAAACCCTTCCTGTCGTCGTTGCCCTAAAAAAAGCAAAATCATTACTGTGAATGCCTAATTTGTTCGTCTTGAAGATTTGTATGTTCAAGACCAGGATATATGTATGTAGAAATAATGGACATATCCCTCGGCAGCCTACAAAAACGGTAAACCCGTGACGAGCCCACATTTCTACTGAACTATTTGTTCTTCTGAATTCTCCCAAGAGATTACGGAATACTATCCCAATCCAAGAAAGGGATTGTCCGACTGAGCAAAGATAGGTAATTCGATGAAGCGCAGGAATATCCAAGTCCTGTGTCTTCAAGAAACGCAACGGGAGAGCACAGAGGCTAGAGAAGTCCGAAAGAGTGTTAAGTTCTACTGGAATTAAGAAGACATCAAACGAAATGGAGCAGTTATGAAATATCCTTGAAAACTCCGTCTTCACCTCGAAAAGCACCGGCGCTCGACTCATCTGTGACGATGACGTGAAAGAGTGATAGAATAACAATAATATCCACGTACCCACAACAAGTGGACTGCACCGTAAAAAAAAACTTTTAGTCGAGCTTTAATGATACCATGAGGTCAGCCCTAGAGGAGGATTCTTTCACAATATAAGGTCACCCAAATGACCACCATGGCAGTGAACGGAGGATCCTAGAAAGGGTTAACAGTGTTAGAAGGTCAGTCCAAACGAGGTAGGGAAGGACCGGCAACCAGCAGCACGTTCTCACCGAAAATGGAGCCTGAATGTAGCCTGACGCATCGGTGGGGAACAAACGAATATAGACTATGTGTTCACAGAGGATTGACCGAAGGGTATTAGAAGCTGGTCTCCTAAATTCCAAAGAGCTGATCCAGCAAAGCAAGCAACAGAAATTATAGTGGTTGTTAAGGGATGGTTGCCGGCCCACAATACAGGATGTGTAGTTAGTGATATACGACGCTGTGAGTTGCATTGAATGAGAATTGATAGGACTTCATACCAGGCTTAATATGTGATGATGTTTCCAGAGTTATAACATTCAACAATAAAAGAAACTCATGAAACAAACCTATCTGATAAGGAAGAACATTCGAATTCAAGTCGGAGATTTGATGATTAGCGCCAATTTGCTGATTGAATGGAAATCCATCGCCAAGATAGGGTGGAGGCATGCTTCTAGTAGTTGGCACCGGTGGATAGGTGAGATAGGGCATTGTTGCGTCTGGGCGTCCGCATTCATGATGTTGCTGGTGGGGAATATGATTTGGATTCATTGAGATGATTCCTTTCCGATGATTCGCTTGAATAGGTAACTGGATGCCATTTGGGTGCAAGGCATAACCAGACATGTTTGAGGGGTGCAGGTCACATCTTGCTTCTCCAAACATCGAAGTGCGACCACCTAGAAGTAGCCCTTATAGAAAGTAGTAATGTTTCTTGCAGTAAGTCTCTACGTTGCGGCAGTAAAAATAATACAGATGTAGATAGTGTGTACTTATGTCAAATGATGTCACCGTTTCATTGTTGTAACTGATTTCACTCCCAAGATAATCACTTCAATGGGCCAATTAAGTGTGTGACACTAACACGCTAAGGAATAAAAACATACTATTGAAGAAGGTGTTCGCTGGGAGATGGTTCACTGTATAACAAGGTTTCCCCTGAATCAGGGGGTTGAATGTAGAACCCGTACAGGGAACCGAGACCATTTCCTCCTCTTGCCGAGTCCATGGTGGTTTCCTGTAAAAAAGTGTTAAGAAATGACAAAATTATACGGAACTGAACATTTTATGTTATTTTATGAATGAAGAGCAGTCCCGTATATGCGCTAAAGGGCACTCTGAAATTGTTGTTTTATTCCCCACTGCTGACAGAAAAGCGGTTGGGGCGGCTCGAATCAGCGGGTAGATGCTCAGTTACAATGAGGGGGGGGGGGGGGGGCAGATTATGGAAATGTTCATATATTCAGGTGTACATAGATGATACATTTCATCGCTATTGTGCTTTGTTCAGAACATCGCTATAAAAATGACAGAGGGATCACTAGAAAGGTACTGATGACAGGTGGCTGGCCTTACATGGGGTAACAATTGTGCGGTTGCTGCAGTGCAGCAATGGAGCCTGCAAGACAAAAGAGCACATAGGTAGAAGTAGATTTGACATTGCAGAAGAACAATAGCAAAAAGCCGAAAGGTAAAGGGCTTATGAATTATTGAATCGAGGATTTTTGTAAACGAAAAGACGTCCACTCACCCACTTATCTTCTCGTTTAAAAGAGTTTCAGGAAAAATTTTTTCATCGGAAGCAGTTGCATGCGCTGGTTCATGGAGATGTGGTGGTTCACCTAAAAATGTCCCATCTTCAAGAGAAAACATGACGTTCTCACTGGCCATAGTAAGAATGCCGGCGACTACTGAAAATACGAGTCAAAAACATTTGAGAACGGTTAATCAAAGAGCTATTTCTGAGAAAATATTTGTTCCCATCTTTCCTAAAAGTAATAAAGACAAGTAAATTTGAAGTCAAGGAAATTCAAAACTATCAAGCATTAGGACAACATTACTACACAGAATTTTGACTCACGCGCACCATCAATCAAAAGTCAAGAACAAGCAAATACAAAACTAGCATTCGTCGCGAGCAGTTGTAGGTGGAGAGGGAGATTGAAGTCGCGAAAATTCTAGAGCTGCAGAAGTCGAAGGGCCCGCAGGAGACTGATTGTCAGCTTGACATCCTTCTGTAACAGTTTAACGGAATGATCTGCAGTCACCGTCGCCGTAACTTACTGACAGCTTCTGAAATGCTTGAAAAGATTGAAATTTTCGCTGTGAAAAAAGTAGCTGAGTTTTTATCTTCGACGTATTTGCTTCGGTCGTGGAAGTGTTGAAGACGTATTCATCTTACTAGTAAAATTCAATACTGCGCACGGCTAACTCTGAAACGACTTACCGATATACAGAACCCGTGGAATAATGTGCCGGGGTCGCGTCGGGTTGTTACCATCAATCCATGACGGTAGGGCACCTCACTATTTTCATTCGTTGATCACAACACAACAAGCTACTGTGATTTGTTTGACGTTTCTTTCATGATCGTTCCATATTTTCTCACTTCAGCGTTCTACAACGTGGTAAACACGTGTGCATACATGCATCCATACATAAATGGTGGCCCACAAGGAGCAGGAGGCGGTCGAGTAGCAGCGATACTAGGGCCAGAAGTTAGCAACGTCATATGGAAAGCACTTCGGTTACAATCGTGAGAAGTAAATAATCCAAGGAAACTTACTTGGATCTAGTACAGTTGCAGTTTCGTTGGCTCCCACCTCGACAGATGGATAAAAGTTACCACTAAATCAAACGATTACTCATCGTACCCGACTCACTAACGAAAAAGAGAAAAAATCAGAACAGGCTTGCCTTTCCCTGCGAATTGTTGTGCCATCTAGTTCATTATTGGCTAACCATATTACATCGACTGTCCCACAATCAAAATCAGATCCAACAACGTGGTCTCCTCGTTCCTCGGGTTCATCACCTTCAAAAATCATATCTCCACAGGTTTGATTTCCACGCTGCTCGGATAGTTCATCATGGAAGGTTTGTGTCTCTTCTGGTTCACTGACCACAGGTGAATGCGACTCTGAAATTCATGTTTTCGACTTCATGTGGCTGAGTATAACAAACCTCAATAAGACTAGAATTGAACAGAGCAGTAAATGGAACAGGTAACGGAACACTTCATGCTTCTGCTCCTACTTCTCCCTGTCCCTATTCCGCTCGGCTATGTCGAGGACAACTCCCCAGCCCCTTCGTTTATGTTGCTATCTCCCATATTTATAAAGCAGTAACTTGGTGTGTCGGTTTGTCGGTTTGTGTGTTTGTCGGTTTGTAGGTGTGACTGCTTGCCTGTCTGTCTGACCGCAAAACTTTAGTATTACGATGAAGGAAGTGATATGGAGAACCCAGTTCTATACTACTTTCCCTTCTTAAATATAAAGCAGTAACTTGGTGGTTAGCAGGTTATTTGAACGTTCAGTTCGTACGCCATCCCGACGTTTTACGCGATTTCATCATCTCACCCACCCCGGCGCTCAATCCCTAAGGCCTAAGTAGAAACTCTACTCTTTCGCCTTAACCGTCTTTAGGTACAGACGAGGTCGGCTACCCTTCCTTCTCCGCGCTAGGCCCGGCGTAAGCCGGGTGACCCGACTGGTGTTTTTATAATCTACGACTGCTCCAGTCTGACGTCTCCATTTCCTTCCATCTGCAGCACTTTCTGCCCTGAGTTAAGTTTCGATAAGGCATGGACCATGCTCCATCACCCTCTTTTCAGGGCTCTTCGTATCGCTTCCTCCCTTGAGCTTCAAATTTTATAGTTTTTCTCGCCGGGTGCTGTTGCAGCCATCTCATTACATGCCTTAACATCCTGAGCTGGACTACGGCTGTTTGCATGACCATCCTGAAGTTTTTGTTTCTGATCCCGTCATGGCGCAAATACATCTAATGTAAACATCCTAGCTCCAGCTTAGTGAAGTTGCTTCTCAGGTTTCTGACTCACGCGACAGCACTCGCCGCTGTAGACCATTCTAGCCCTAGCCGCTGCCCAGAAAAATTTTCTTTGAGCCTGGTGTAAAGATGTGAGGAAGAGATAAAGTCATCGTAGAGTTATCACAACCTCCGAGTGGCAAATGAGTATGAATACGCAATTTCTGTTTCAAAACATACGATGCTTTGCCAGTTTAATTACTGTGTTTACGTAGTTATCCAACTAAATATAATTCGCTAGGTGTGTCTGTTGGTTTGTCGGCGTATGTGTGTGTGTCGGTGTGTGTGTGTTTTGACCGGAAATTAAGGGTAAAGGTGCAAGTTCAGAAAAATGATATTTCCACTTACCAATCAACTGCTCTACTGGCTCCCTTGTTGTTACGATACCTTCCATTCAATCTTTGAACCGAGAACGGGGCCGGTGGCACCAGGCGGCCTGAATAAAACAGTAACTGAGGAATAACTTAAAAATGAGCGCAAGACCATTGGGTAGGCCTTAACTTTTTGAAAAGAAAAAAGTAATGAACATAAGAACTATGAAGTGTATATGTAGGAAACGAGTAGAGAATGTGAGGAATGGGTAATTCTACTGTGGGAAAATGGGGAAACTGATGTGAAAGACATTAGATACGATTGAACTTCCACTATCATTATCACTACCAGAATGATAAACCGAATAAAACAGGAAAGGAGAGTGGGGAAAAGCGCCTTACTCGGTGACGCGGATCACGTCAGCTTCAATCGATACAACTCATGGCGTCGACGGTTCAGAAATGAGATTCCGGGCAGGAGTCTGACGAATGGCTGGGTACTTTTGGGGGATCTCCACTGAACAAACTCGCTCCATTGAATCCATGACCAAAAAGTAGTTGTCTGAAAATTCACTACTCTTCAAGTAGTCCACCTTCTCGTGCTGACATAGAAAAAGCAATTAGTTCGGCCTTCCCAATTACTAAAGTTAGTAAATAGTCTAGTAAAGAACGAACAGCTTTTGTAATAGGAAACCATCGAAAGTGCGGGAGATTTGAATAGAAAGAGGACCATTCTGTGCTTTCGTCTGTGTTCTCTCATCGAGATGATATCCTAATAGTGAAATCCATTTATACCATTGTTTCACAAGTTATCACCCATCCTGGAAACTTTTCTTCGTCTTACGTTAGACGCGGGTTATGGTTCAACGCCCATGCCATATTTTTAAATAGCATTAACATCCGAGCGCTGATGGTCGCTTTCAGACTTCGATGACCGTCCATCCGTCCGTCCGTCCGAGCGACGCGTGCGAGCTGCGACGGCGGTCGCTAGAGTGTGTTGACAGCGCTGGCACGTGATCTAGTGTTGTCAACAACGGTCAGGTGCCGCCGTCGCAGCACGCACGCGTCGGACGGACGGACGGACGGTCAGATAAATCGTTGAGGTCTGAAAGCAGCCGATGGAATGGAGTTCTGTGTTCATCCACAGCTGCGCTCCAGTGTATTCGTGTTAGAGAAGCAGAGAACCCTCGAAATTCTGCTTTCGTCTGCACTCTGTCATCGAGACATTGTCTCACCTAATCCGTTTTCTATCAACCCTTCGCATGTACGTACTTAATTCCAATTTCACCCTTGGTTCATAGTTTGCGAATCGTGGAATAGCGGAAAAACGGAATTACTGAGTAATCAATTATTCCACCTTCATTGTATTCCTATCGGTCACAGGAGTCGTGGAAACGCTGAGAGAACTGTGACAACCAATCGATACGTACCTTAGCCTTGGTGGCAGATTTCGCGATACTGCAACTTCACCTTTCGCGGGATCGATGCCTACCTAGCGAATGTGAATTTAATAGTTTACTAAATGATCAGCTTAATTCAACAATCCACGATATGCAACGATGAGAAAGGGTGCGCTTCGTTGCGCGTGTGCGTCGAAACTAGGTCATGCCCCAGCCGTCGCATGCGGCGGATCAGCCGCAATCTTTGACAAACGTCGCATTTGTCAGTGGGGCATACGAATTGCGCTTGGTCCACGGCATCCAGCCAAAAGATAAGATAACACGACAAAATGCAAATCATTCGCTCCACTGACACTTGGTGGTACTGTGATGTCATCCTGAGACCTCAGTGGGGTGCGCCGCGCGCGAAGTAGGCGGGACGACCTACTTTCGACGGACACGCGCAACGGACGTTCTCCGATGAGAAATACTACGTTCCAACTGGGAAATTAATAGTTCCATTAGATCATGCGATTCCTTGATAGAAATAAAGCTTAGGTTGATAGAATCACAAATATACGATTCGGTCCTTTTTCTTTCGTTTCCCGTACTCATTTTTAATTAGTTTCAACCCTTAGTTTTAGTATTTGGGACAAAATTTATATTGTGCTGAATGTATCTGCCAAAAATCCTGGCAAACGTTCGTTGCGCGCGTCTGTTTAAACTATGTCACCCCGCCCACTTCGCGCGCGGACGCGCCGCGTGCGGTGGCTGCAGAGTGACCTACTTCCGACGGACGCGTAGTGGAGCGCACCCAAAATTTAGCAGTACTCCAGAGTCCTCCCTCTACTCTCTGGAAGTTTTCTATGAAGTTTCTACATAAGGACCTTAACCATGCCTATACGGATAACACATCCGAGCTCTTCCTTGCTTGCTTAGCAATTAGGTGACCGAATTGTCAACCCACATTCAACATTTTCGGTGCTGAAGCTCCATGGAACCTGTATCAAGCATTTTGCCTTGGAGCCTCTTCTATGCGGTCCCATGCACACCTTGTTCCAGCGCTTCACAGACTGAAATGTAGTGGTCGGGATGAACCCGATCTGACCAACCGGATGCAATATCATAAAATATCCTGATAATAAACGCGCACATAAAGTATTTCTGTGGGATCTCCCAAAAAATTCCAGAAGAAGTCTGGACTTTGCGAAGTTTTCGGCAGATACCTTCGGCACAACCCTATAGAGTACCTCCAACTCCATTTTCACACTTGGTTCATAATTGGGAAATCAGCGACTAGTGGAAATACGGTGGAGACGGGCGCTAGGAACGATTTTGGGTAATCGATTTGCTGCACGCGGCTGTCGTGGACCATTCATTCGCCGTTATTACAACTGTAGCGTTCTTCATAGAGCTCAATCGATATGCGATCATCATTTTATGCATAATTCTACTATTAGTACTTTGTTCTTGTATTTCTTACCTACTGCGGCATCCTATTTCATTCCTTCCGACGCCCCTCTCACCGTGACGCGACCATTTCGTTCCTAACGCACCACACCCGAAATACGGAACCAAGGAACAGCGAAGCCGTTCATGATGATTGGATGCATATCGATCTCTCAAACTGTGGAAGCGCCGAGGGGTTATACCGCTTACAATCAGTCGATGTGTACCCACCTTTGGTAGAGCATATTACAAGTCTGAAAGAAGCTAGGTCGATATTAGCAGTGGGTTTTACGATTCCTTAACCACAGGATAGTGATCGCTTGATAGGGATGAAGCTCTGATTGATTGAATCGTAAACTAATCAGTCAACTTATCAATTGACTCACTAGTTCTTCAGGAAAAACTCGTTGAGGGAGGAGCCTTCGAAGATGAAAATTTCGAGACTCAGCTGCGATTTTTCTTATTGACTGGAAATTGCACGGGCGAGTATCAGAAGGTTAATCATCGACGGAAATCAATTCTATTTTGCGGAGTTGTCTTTAAACACAGTGAGCATTTACGCGAATGAGTAGAAAATCTTTGAAGGCTATCCCCATGTCTAATGAAGAGGTAGACCATCAATCTTGCTTAATTGAAATGAACCATTCACCTATTAAGCTGTGAACGCACTTACTTTTATGCGTTGTGTTGGACGTACATTTTGGGCATGAACTGTTATAAGCTATGAAGACTAGTGGGAGATATTAGGTTGAGTCATGAGCCCTCAAACAAATTGGCGATGACAATATTTACTTTGCATAGTCTCCAACTTCTCTCTTGCTTTAACCTCGGCATAGTTGTTTATGATTGAAATACTTTTGTGCCGTACGAGGTTGTTAGATGGAACAATTTATTTAGTTAACGGCCCCCTTAGCATCGGTTTCTGCGACGTGCCATAAAAATAAAGGATAAAGTCCTTGAGTGTGTTTCGTGTGGGTAGGCAGAAATCGATCCTGGACCCGAGCCAATGACCATGCTATGTACTCGTGCCCCACTTGCCACTAAACCATCTCATTTGTGTAGTTCATTTACTAAACCTGTCGTGGCTTCCGCCCCACTTATTAAAGGGCCACGCCCGATCGGGCGCGCAGGGGTCCCGGCGCGCACAGCGTATCGGTGCTTGAGCGTCAGCTATACTCGACGCGTGCTCTGGCCTAACACCAGCCGGCAGTGTGTCTCCATCGATCGTCGTAGCCGGCCGCCACTGCCCGTCGTCCTGTCGTCGTACCGCTCGAGCCTGGAAGTGTGATGCAATCCGATGGAAGATGAAGTGATCGACTTGGGCATGGAAGCCCAAAGGTGCCGAGCGGTCCCGAGCCACGTCGCCTCCCCTCGTGAGATTAACGTACTGGGTTCGTACCACCTGAGACGTAGGTTGCTGGTTTTCATCGTAGTTCAATTGCTGACGTATTTTATGTTTCTTTTTTATGTATATATGTATATAACAGGCATTCCTTTTTTTATAATTCTTTTCATTGTCGTATTGATGTTCCCCTTTTTATTGGCGTATCCATGAAGACTGCGTATAGTATTGTGCTAGTGGTTTAAGATCGTAGACGGTGATGCCGTGAAAGTTATATCTGGGTTGAATGTCGAGGATAGGCTGTGGCAGGTTATCCCGGGGCATAGGAAGTAGCACGCGTAGGGTAGAGGTAGAGTGCAGGGACAGCGTAGGGGCCGCTAGGGTCAAAGCAACATCCCGCGTGGCAAATGGGGCGAGAGCGAGCGCAGCGTAAGACCCCGATCAGGCAATCACGTCGACGGCGACGCCGCTCCTAAGCGGCGATCACCGATGCCAACGTATAGCGAGGAGCAAGGCGTCACCGCCGGCGCGACAAAACCGTATACTCGACAAGGAGCTAAGTTTGTGTGGAATCAAGTAGCGCACTACCTTACACTCATCGGATCCCTGATGACTAACGCTCAGGCCCTCTTTGGCATCTCTCATAGTCCACGACCAGTCGCGCGACCGGTCGCTCGACTGGTCGCTCGACTGATCGCTCGACTGATCGCTCGACTGATCGCGCGATCTGCTCGGGACCATCCACGGCGGCACCCATAACTAGTGCGGCCTCCTCGACCGGTCGAGCGACTGGTCGTGGACTATGAAAGATGCCTTTCCTTCCAGAGTCGCTTAAATGGTACCAAACTAGTTGGGAACGATGGAAGCACTGACTTGTATATCGGCTGGTCACCCCACACATTGCACAGGCCACAAACCCATTCAAAAACCTATGTTATACTAATACTATGAATTGTCAAATGCAGAACTCATCTAAAAACAGGACTGAATAAAGTCCGAATACATACTTTCTTGCGGAATGGATCCCGCTTTTCCTCCTTGAAGGCACGGTTCACGATGAAAATGGTTACCGAGTTCTTCCCCTTGGAATACTCAGTGGCCCTTAAGGGTATAGAAAGGACCCTTCGCCCCCAAAAACTCGACGGTTAGGGCATAGTGGAAGCCCTGTTCCCGGTTAAGGCGGCCTTCCCGTCCCTCGATTGTCGTCACGTTAGACGAGTGTCGAGACGATTCAGACTGCAAGTTTTCGCTCTAGGACCCACACACAATCAGCTGATCGCCGAGTAATGAAACGACGATTTCCTCCTATTCTTTTGTTCTTTGTTATTCTTTTTCTGTTGCCATCCCTTACCAAACTCTCTACCCCAAGGGGGTGGAAAAGTTGGGCTATTTTTGCTTTTACTAGAGTTTTTTTGCTATCTTTGCTTATGAGTGAATGAATTCATGCCTACCGTATTCAGTTATTCGCACCAGGACCCACACGTACGCACTGGCACACATTGTATAACTCGTCCAAAAGCCCCATTCTTCCTCACTTTTCTGGTCTCACTCTCGTCCACCCCCCTTTTTAACCATTTTTCGAGACCTCTTTTTACTTTGGAATCACCGAATCATGCAGTTTTTTCGCCTTCACCGCGCTATTTCCCATCTTATCTTCCATTTTTCTTCATAAACTGGATTACCCAAAATTATCGTGAACTGTGCCTTTGAGCGACCGAATACGATCCGCGAGCTGGCGGCAGGTTTCACCCTGGCTTCGTCGTTAATAGAAAACTGCAGGACCGCATACCCGCTTACACCGCTGTTTCAGGAGACACTTTGCCTTATCGTCCTTCCCTTATCAGATTTTACAAATGATTTTTAATATTTACCAAAAGAATCTATGTAATTGTTTAAAATAACAGATATATAATACAACAACTCAACAGCTAGCGAATGATCATCATATCAACAACAAGCCGCACGAATGCGTGTTACGAACACATTGTTAAACATACACCGGATTAAAAATAAAAAGGAAAACAATTACGCGATCGACAGAGGACGCCTAATCTTGCAAGATCATAGAACTCTCAGAAAAAAAAAAACGAGCCGAGCTGCAGTCAGGAGGAAACAGCGTTGATGTCGGCGTTCATTATGAAACGATTAAACTAGAGCCAGTCAGATGATATTCAGTCTTAACTTCAAAATAATCATTCTATTCTTCTAGGCACAGATCATGTACAAGTATGGAGCTATCTAGTAAGCATTACGATATCCAGACATAGCTCATTGGTCGGTCACACTGATCTAGGTAGAAGAAGGTGAGAGTCGAGAGAAACAATCGAAAAATCCTAGAAAAACCTCAACACCCTGAGGGAGTATAAAAATAAGATTAGCTGGAGCATTGTTTTGGTAATGTTCATGCATTCAAGCAAGTATGCAAGTACAACTTCTAATGGCCTTTGAGTAAACCCGTTGTACAATCCTGAAAATTGAAAAGTAAAGATGTTTTAGTATTCATTTCGCATGTGAAGGCTCTAAACTCTTCCAAGTTCAGTTTCACTACGACCATTTCAGGCATTTTTCAGAAATATTAAAGAAACCTACATTACCATCATTGACAGTAGAAGGGATTACGAAGGAGAATCGAGGATCACTTCGTTGAGAGTTCTTTTTCAGGGGATCGCTTTTCTGAGAGTTTCTTTCATTCGATAATGTCGAATGAGGAATCGGCCGGTGATAGGAGAGAGAAGAGGAGGGGGGGGGGGGGGGGGGGGTGGAGGGAAGGGGTGAAAATTGCCGTGAGAGGGTTCATTTTGAAGTGCAGTTCGGACAAAATAGATTCTCCAGTTTGTGCTGGATTTAAAAAATTCGTGCGACATCGGCTGTGGATCACTGAATGATCTTCTTCGCATGGGGAGTAGGACAATGGTTCGAGGTAAGTTGTAAGCAAAACACTACTGCATAGGTAACTCGACTAAATTGATTGGAATCAAGTGCCTTTGTACTCTCTGAGCCAGAATTTGATAAGTTCTCATAGATATCACTATGGCAAATATGTAAATAAATACTGGGTTGATGCAACAGTCTCGAGACACAAATTTACAGATATCGTCGCTGATCTATAGGAACTTTTGCCGGCCTCGGATCTTCACTGCAGTTGTGAAGAATCTCAGTGTTACCACCAGTAATATTCAAACAGGTCCGCGAGCGTTTCCTTGTGAATTGTTCACGATGCGCCACTTTGAGAACTTGGAATTCAACCATGTTCCTGTAATCCGACTGTTGGTCTCCACACTGTACCAAGAGTTGCTTTACTGGGCAGGACACACGACTACCATCTGCAGCAGCCAGCTCCAAGATATCGTCTATACAATCGCAGAATAAAGACTGTTAAGAGTTTCCGTCCACCTTTTGCATAAAAATGTTCGGCCTCACTACACAGAGACCAATAGTACGGGTTACAGGAACATGGCTTAGTTCCTTCTGATTATTACCGATTAAGGTACCTAAAGCGCTTTCTAATAAAAACAAGGGGGGGGGGGGGTGATGAATTGATTGGATTAGGGAGGGCCTGAACGAAATCGTGAAAGAATTCAAAGTTTCTGCATCTGAGGACTTCACGGCGCCTGCAACAATCTAATAGGTCTCATTCTTTCGAACTCGAGGGGGCCTAGATAAGGTTCCACCTAATTGATCCTCTTGGAGCAGGCTCCCAAAATCCCAGCACCACAACAAATACATAGATCACTGATGGATTAGCTCCACATTCCACCCTCGTATCGGTTCCTAAGCTTTTATAAATGAGATGTGGGAACCAACTAGAATTCGATAAAGCCTTCACCCATTGCAGCGCTGATGCTGTTAGGCCTAGGTGCGCGATTGGCCAGTGCCTACATATCACAGAATAAACGATGATGCTACTTTTTCCAGCAAATTTCTCTGAAAAAACCTCTGAACATCCCACTATCCATCAAAATGGAGGGGTTGTTTCACAATTTTTCCATGAACCATCAATAATATCTAGTTGTTGCACATTTATCTGATTAACCTAATGCTTATCACGAATGGTATCATAATTGTGATTATAAAAAACATAAACATTACCTAATTAATTGTGTGTTCCAAGAAATAACGAATATCGGCACATGAATTGAAATATGACTTATACACCCGATCACATACGACCATATTTTGTGAGGCAAACAACTCGAATAGCTCCTGAAAATGAGCTGTGAACCACATAAATCCTTACAAATAATGCTGTCAGTAGGAACTCTGGAGATATGAAGGGACTCGAGATAAGAGTTCCCTTGGTTCTGATGGACAAATGAAGGCAGTCACAAAATGCTCCGTCGGGCTTCCCATTCCACCGTGATCAGTGATTTGGTTACTTCAGCAAACTTAAAAGCAAAATTCAAGGTAAAAATATTTTCTCAGACACGACCTAAGGGACTTTGTCGGGTCGAAAACGGCCAAGCCAGGGCGTAATAAGGTCCCTAAAACCGGATTAGTCGACACCAAAGGCGGACGAATTTTTGAGCGTTGAAAAAGCACTAGAGGCTGCAACCTTCGCACCGAGACCTGGAAGACGAGCAATAGGAACGATTTTGGGTAATCGATTTGCCGCACGCGGCTGTCGCGGACCACACATTCGCCATTATTACAGCGCTAGGGTTCTTCATACAGCTCAATCAACATGCAACCATTATTTTATGCAGTTGCAGTTAGTTCTACTATTAGTACTTTTGTTCTTGTATTTCTTACCTACCGCTGCATCCTGCTACATTCCTTCGCGCGCGACGCCCCTTTCACCGCGACGCGACCATTTCGTTCCTAACGCATCACACCCCCGAGACCTGCATATATGTAGGCAGTTTACTACAGCCAACTGTATGCAATGACGCGCACATTTGAACAGCTGGTCCGAATACTCCTTCCATGCAACTTCAGTCGTCACACTCTCGTCCAATCCTTTATTTTATCTTTTTGAATCTTATACTCGTCCAACCCTTAATTTTACCATTTTAAAATCTTATATATCTATAGACTGGCCGACTTTCTCGTCTTCTTCGCCACTGTTGCGCTTTTCTGGGTTATCACTTCCATTACTCGCCTGACTTTGGATTCCCCAAACTTGTCGTGAACTTGGCCTTCAAACGCAATGGCTTGCACATTGTATGGCCTCCGCATATCAATGCATAGGCCTGATGTGTCTTTCAAAATCACTATTTCTTCGAAACCCGACTACTATTTTCAACTAGCACTGATCGATAATATAGTAAATTAACGTAAGGAACGCAGTCATTCTCTGTACAATCTCTTCGGACTGCTAGGAAACGACTTTTCTACTAATGTCACATTTTGAAAGAATAAGAATCAGTAACAGAACCACATACTTCGCTCCAGTCGGTTCCGACCTTGGGCACCAAACTGAAGGTGTTATCCTTGAGCATCTTTTCTACCTCATTCAGGAAAGACTTCAACTGAGAAGCACAACTGCGTATTGCAGCTCGCAGTGCTTCACAATGAGCAAGAAATTCGCTCTGAAAAAAAAAAATTGATGGGGTGAACTGAGAACACAAATTCGAATGAGGTCCCACCTTAGGCTGATTGGCAGATTTACCCTTCTTCTGCGTTCCATCCGACTGCCTACTGCAATCATGCCTTTCCAATAACCTAACTAATAGCTGACATGCAGCTAACGTTTGCAACATCCTTGAGCAAGTGATGATATCATCTTGAACGAAGAAAGGAGTCGTCTTCTTTTCGAATGGTGGCAGTATAACTGAAAGACCAGGGAACCTTTTCCGTTCGTCGTTTTCTTTTGTTGTCCTATCTGATTATATCAATACCACCACAAGAGTATAAACTGAAATAGAAGCATTGCTCCCACATTATCATGGGCTATCCAAACATACTCAAGAATTCTGGCAATCATGAGGGCCTACAGTGTATATACTTTAATTGATTGAATTTTTGAATTATTTGCTGTATTTATTTTGGCTCGTAAAGAACCTCAAGCACATGCCACAGACTCCACCACTTCCACTAAACCACACCAATTCACTGGTACCTTCAAAACTTTTTCGAAAAGCTTACTTCACGGGAACGCTGGTTCAATGAGACTGTGTGTAGCCTACAACATCGAAACATATAAGCCTATTGCGAATTCGCCCAAGCAAGAAGCATTGCCATGTATCTTATTCTTCTGTTCAGCTAATGCATGTCTACCTTAGACAAATGCTGACGAGAATGGTGCCAGAGAAGTAAGGGACTCTCAGCGAGGAGGAGTAGAGGGCAGTAGGAGTAGAGTTTATGCAAAGAGACTATTTTCAGGGTATAAATGGACATTGATGGGTCGGCAATGTTCTCACACAACATCTAGCATTTTCATACCTGATAAGCTCTTTTTCAGCTCAGCAGCATCAGGAAGCATCGAAACGGTGATGTTGTCACCAACTTTCCTCGCTGTTGCTATCTGGAAAATGGTGATTATCACAACCCAATGCAGTGAGAACGCCAAATGCGTGAAATGAATGGAGGGTGAACGGTAGCCCGTCAAAGAATCAAAAAAGTAGAAGAATCTGTCCAGGACTCCTAGAAAAAGCGATTGCTTACTACTATCACATAATCTGCTTCGCTTGCTAGTAACATACAAGTAACCTTATCCTATTTCATCGCTCTAAAAGATTTGAGTTGAGGGCTCCACATTTTTTGAAGTACTCGTACTTCCTATGTATGCTATTTTATGCTATGCTTCTATTTTATGTTGCTATTCTTTGTATAAAGCAAAAAGAATAATGATGTAAGCCCTATAATGCACCCAAAAATTCACCCACCAAAAAACCGATACAAACAGGGTTTGCAATGGGTTTCATGAATGTAGAGCCCCTACCGAACCAGAATAAACTTCAAGGAGATTCCGTCAAAAATACCATACTTATCCTCATGGCAATCAGGGTGTACGAGAACGTTCGAGTATATATTTTATATGATGCGGATAAAAATCGGTACCTTTTCTATTCGGCCCTACATGAGTGGTAACATGGTATAGCCCACCTAACAACCTCAATCAGAAGAAATTTTTTCAGCGTGATGGCTCCTAACCCATAACGTTATCTACATCTCTGTTCCTAAGTTTGACTCAGTACAGATGAAATTCCAAGTAATACCGAGCTTTAGAAAAAAATGTCAAAACCTGAAGAAACATGCTTCAAAATCACTTTCTAATTCGGTCGCACAAGCTTTCTATTGGACAGACAAACACTCACGTCTAGAGCAGACTGTAGAAGGCACACAATTGGATCGATGAAGCCTCCGTGCACCCAACGTGACAAATAAACTGCACTGGGAGACTGCATAACACGGCTCTAGAAGTGGAATTGAATATTCTAGCTTCTTTCAAAAGAAGAATACCATCAAGACACACAATTTTGACGAGCCGAGGAAATAGAGGAAAAAAGATAAACGGAAAGTGTAAAGCACTGAACTAACATAGGGGAAATCGGTGGTATAGTTGTTCCGGCACTGCTCGAGGTGAGCGCGAAGAAGAGTCAAATCCGCTCCCAATTCCTCCGGTCCCGCGCCTTTCGCTCCACCAGCAGAACCGATTGCTTGGGAGATATAGTGTCTGAGGCGAGTGAAATCGATCTGTAATGGGTACACACGGTGTGATGATCTGGAGCTCCTTCAGAATGAAACGACCCACAAACTCTTTCTGTGTGCTTGCCCGTAGACTTTCGATCTCTTGCTCGATGTCTTTCTCAAAGGACGGTATGACGGTGAGATCTCGATTATCACACAATGAATCCCATTCTGGAAAGCAATGATGCTTTTCGAAAGGAAAAGCGCAAAGAAGGATCTTTTTCCTCGTTAAACCTTTCCGAGAAAATCAGATCATCAGAGCATCGATTATGTGATCCTATCCCATTTTTTTTTTTTGAGAAATTTCGCATCAATCCAATCCCAAACATGAGGGATTCAACAAAAAAACTTACCAATTGTGTCGTCACTGCCATGCAGGGTTCTGACAGCCTCATCTACATTATCGATAGCGAAAAGTGCTGATAAATAGCGATGCAGTTCATTAGACGCGATAGACTGAAAACTGTTTCAACTACTGAGCACGAAATAACCTACAAGACCTTCGTAGGGATTCTGGCAAATTCTTACCAGAGCTGACTTCCTCATTTTATTCGCAAGGGCAATAAGATTGGGAACTTGTATGAAGGCACCGTTTCGATAGGCTCCTATCAAAGCTTCACTGATCTAAATTGTATTCAGTTGTTTGAATCCGAAAAAGTATAAAATGCAAATGTGCGTTTGAAGTGATCTTCACTGCCACGCATAGTGTTCCCATACAATAAGGAAGGCCCACGCGGTTTCTAATAGAGAGCAAATACGATCGAAAACAGTAGATAGTTGCATTTTCTGAGAAAAACTGCTCTTCACATCAGATGAGTAAAAAAATGCAAGTGAAGCTCAAGCAAGCAAATATTACAAAAGACTTGGTTGCACTGGGGTTTATGACTGAGGGGGAGGGAATTCAGAGAGGTATGAAGAGAAACGAAGAGAGAATGAGGATAAGGGTGGTTCGAATAGGATGAGGCACTTCCATTCTTCCTCAGTCCTCCCCGCGAAAAAATCAGGTTTTCTGCGTTCGGCTTCTCATCACTGCATCTTACTAGCAGGTATCATTGTTTCACATGACTGACCACAACTGCCTACAATGCATGTCTACACCTCCAATGCTATAGCTGCCATAGAATTTTAGTGGAAAAGAAAGGAGAGAAATGTAGAAGAGGAGTCTTCTTACAACTGAAACTCTGTGTTGTAACTAGCGACTATCGGAACCATAAACCCTTTGTAATACCGTGGCGAAATAATCCATACCAAATGTAGTAAGTGGCTCTCCCTAATAGTGAAACGAAGTTCTATATGAAACTGAGCCAACTCCTCTTTAATCTCTTCTTTTCACTAGCCGTGAAAGTGAAAAAGCCTTTTCCCATTGTATCATGAGAAGATACTATTTACTCTTTGCGGCGCTCTAAGAATAACGTCGGAGTGGATATCGTATGTTCCAGAGAAAGTCTTCATCACGCACTAAGCAGTTCGATTTCGGAATCTGAGTTGAAAGGAAAGGGTAGCCAACCTATTGGTAAGAGAGCTTACAAAAAAAAGAGGCCGCTGACATGAATAATGGCAGATCCCTCCAACACGTATAAAATGCAGCAGAACGGATATAACGCATATGGGGAAGTGAGAACATCGATGGCATTCGCTGAAGATATGCAATGACCAACGAAGAAATAACAAAATAGAAAACAACAAACAAATAAATATAATAACAAAATATAACTATACATATACATAACTAATGACAAACAATATAAATGCTCGCACCTCTTTTTCGGCTTGTTCATAGACGTCGACCATTTCGGTGTAATGAACGATTCCCACGTTAAACCTGAAGACAGGGTAATTTGACTACTACTGCTGTGCTTGTAAGATAGAAAATGGACCGAAAAGCCTTTTTGAAACTTACATTGAGCACCTCAAAAACTCATTTCGTGGAGACAAATGTATAGTTAAATCTATGATTGAAGCATGACACCATACCTTCCACAAAGTTCAGGCAATGGAAACATAATGTAGCCTAGGGTGTCTCGTTGCACAGATTTAATATCAAGGGAACGAGTCAGTGCTACCAAACGATACATACATCCTAGAATAATGCAGCAACATTATTAAACTGATGCCTAAGCCCCGATTCAGACAAGATGAAGACATCTCTACATACCTATATGAGAATATGCTCGACAAAGCACTAGTTTGCAGAAAGGATCCGTTGGATACTCATTTGATGTCCATTCAAGTAGCAGGATCATTTCGTAGAACGATTGCCAGTCATCTAAATGCACAAGCATTTAGTACAAAAGGGAGAAACAATGATACAGTCAACCAATGCTAATATTAGCCGCCTCACTCGAACGCGACTTTATAAATTGGAACAAGTTGTTCGACCACACAAGAGGAGTACTTTGAAACCTGATATATAACTATAACTTACCGTGATTTTTCCACTCACTCCAGAGGATAGCTGCCGCCAGCTGGGCTAGTGCCGTTCCGGCCAACTGTTCCCGATTAGGCTAAAGTCAAGTGCTTAAATGTGCTTATCAGAAAGCTGAGATGAATATTCGAGGAGCAAGTATTCTACTGAACATTCTAAAACATGGCGTACCTATCTCACCTAATCTGACGTGCAAGTCTGCTCAAGAATATGCTGAAGGATTCACTCAGAGACTGACTAAAAACGTGAGTTCTCGACCCTGAGGCCTGGTCAATTCCTTCTGCGATGCGCACAGACCTATTTGAATACTTATGCTGGCATCTTTGGAACTTGCCCGCACCGAAGGAAGATCCGGATGTCGTACTATGAGGAATACTAATTTGCAACCAGTGCCTTCACTCAGATCATCGTTATCTAGTCTCACGTCCTTTCGTGTTAACTTCTTTTTCCGAGAATGTGTCACAAGTAATGTATTTCCACCCTACACCTCATTAACCCCTCGTACATGGCATAACCAAGGGCATAAACATCGTGAAAGTTGCAGTCACGACATCTAAATTACTGGTCCCCCACTTGATATCTTATCCACGACCACAGGTGAATATGGTACAAATTGAGCCAAAGTTACACGCATTGGTCATTGTGCTTCAAATATGATGCAGTTGACCAATACAATGCATCGGTGGAGGAGGTACAGTACGGGGTCTTGAGACATAAACGAATACCTAGTGACAAACTTTTCTGAAAAGAACCTAAGAAGCCAGTGAAGGGGACTATTTCGCTTTCTTTGCATGCAGTGGCACGAGAAGAGGTCTGAGATAGATACCTGCAGAATTCCTTGGACGATTAGTTGGACATGTCTTCTCCTATCCTTTCTTGGCATTTTCTCCATAGTTCCTATAGTTCGCCGAAGGCGTTCATTCATAATAACAGCCCAGCAGTTGGCATCCTAAGAATACCTCTCATAAAATGAATTATACTACAAGGACGCACTGAAGCCCAACGGCAGGTGAAACAAATGAATAGTCGTCTCATTCTATCCTTCGATCTCAGTATTTTCAATATACGTAATAGTACTTTCTCCCTTTTCCAAAGAACCATTCACGGAAAGGGAAAAATCCACAAAAAAGGGAAGCGTACGATGTTTTTTTTAATTCAACTGGAGCGCCAAAATGAGCGACCCGCTATCACGGTTAGAATAAGTTCGAATACTTTCCACGATCAAGGTTGTGTTGCAGATGTTCTACCGAACAATATATAATGACAATATCAAATCAGAAAAGGGTTTCAGCAATATTCAAACTAATAAAAAAAGAAATGAGGAAAATAAACTGTCGTAATGGTTAGAAAATGTTCATATATAAAAATAAGGGCAACTCACTCGATCCTCACCGGCCTGTTCTCTCTGATGGATAACACTGTCGATAAATTCTTTCAAACCATCAACAAGCTCTTCTTTGTTCGAGTCATCCAACATCCAGAGATACTAGATCAACGATCTCAAAGGCAAATCGATTCATGGAGGAAAAAACCTTATAGCTTACTTCAGCAATGTCGTTATAACAGCATGGCTTCGCATAAAATCTCAGCACGTAGTTCAACAGTAGATCTATTGGGCTTCCTATAAAGATACAAAGCACACCTCAACAATGCAGACGCTCTGAAGATACTGAACAGACGTACCTAGGAACAACTTTTCTGACAGGCTACGAATAGGCTCATCCTGACGGAGGAACCTTCCTAAAAGCTCCAGTCGGGCAAGATGAGGTCCGCGTAACCGGCTTGTGGACATTCCATCAGCATTAATTGTTTCCGATAACGCGTTCAAAATCATGAAATAAAACATTAAGAGAAAAGGGACTTTAGGGATAGGAGTTGCAATCTAGACTTTTGAACAAAGAGACATAGAGTTCAGTTGGGATCCAGTTCATTCATTGAAGAATTGAAGGAAAAGGAAGTTGGAAAGGATTAAAAGGTAGAAACGCAGATTGCAAGTTCTAGAAAAGCTTAGCGGTAGGCAAAATCCAGTAGACGTTAAGCTGCAGAGATAGCAGACATAGAGCCGCAGCAACTAACAACCCACTAACAGTGCACACCAGGTTTCACCTACAGTGGATGGGAGCCCCACACAAAGCAGAGCGAAAACAAGCGAAACTCCTCATGACAATATGAGGAGCAGGAGCAAATGTATGTTTTAATCTCAATAAGTGGGTCTATTTGGCTATGTTGTGTTCTGTCCCTCAGAACAGAATAGATCCAACATATTTCAAGGAAAATGACTATATCTGCACTATGAAACGTGCGTTTCACAGTCTCCCGGTTCATCAACATACGTAGAGGGTTTGACTGTTCATTAAACTGGAGTTACGGCCTCCGAGGCGCAATGTAAATGGCTAACAAGAGATGAGTTACATTTAGCGTCGGATCTTTCCTCACACACCTCTAGAACGGAATCATGGAAAACAGCACTTGTATAGGAGAACTTCCTGGGAATTCTCCCTTTTTTTCTTGCAGAGGTGAAAAAATCCTTTCAGTACTTTTTAGCTGCCGTAACTCAGCAATGCATCAGAAAAAATAATTTACTTTGTTTGCTGTTCCTCACTCTTCGCTTCCTTGAGCAATTCGAATGACGAATCAAACAACATTTTCCACAGAATCCAGTCGTCAGGGCTGAAGTGAAGCAGTGGCATCAGTGTATGGTTAGATTAGATTTTGAGAAGAAACATACTCTGTGCTTAATGCCTCAATAGCCCTATCCATAACAGTTTGGTATTCTTTGGCTAGTAAGAGAAGTTCTAGCCTGCGAGCCATTAGGAAAGTTGGAGGCGTAGAAAGAAGAGCCCTGGATTCTTCAGTGCCTAACAGTTTCTCCGCCTCCAAGAATTTTCCCATTCCTTCATGAACCATTGCATGGAGTTCAATCTCTGGAAGAAAAAGTTATGTCTGTACCAGAAATTGAATGATTTTGCTATAGCAGAACTCAAAGAGAAGACTCTGTCAAAACTGGCAGTACATTTCGATTATGAAGTTATTCTGGTATAGAAAACTGTATGATAAAACAAGCATAACTGTTTCGCCCTTCCCTCGATCACTTTGCCTTGTTCAGTAAGACTCAGTCGGAAACACTGAGCAACAGCTCGCGCTCATTGAACAAAGACCGTTAGTCATCACCCTATGCCTTCACGAGGACCATACGCAGAGAACTCAACACAAAGGAGCAAGCACTGAACTCAATTTTTAAGCTATCTCCCTCTACAAGCTTAAAAACTAAATTAACTGCTGTCAAATTTGCTGCCGCTTATTCTGACGATCGAGAATAAATCCCAACTCTCGAAGACGAAATCGGATATGTGAACCAGAAACTACAGCCTCTAGCAATAGTTTTTGGAAAATCACCCATATCCTTAAGTACGAGTGCAAGGTAAACACCGTCAAATATAACTGAACTTCAAAATTACAAAAAAACCGAGATGAAAACAGAAAAGCGAAGATGATCTTGTTCTCACCTGCTCCAGCTTTGTAGCCATGCTTCGATACTTGACTTTCCACCATCCTCGCCGCGAGGGGGTAAAACATTTTCGCACCCATTTCAGGACTTTCATGAGCCTGAACAACATCACAAAAATAAAAATAAGGCCAAGAATGATAAATGAAGGAATGCATGAAATCAATGCTGCACCTGCATAACTATACTCATTACACCCCAAAAGAAGTAAGGGGTGTTACCAAACTCCTTGTACAAACGCATTGCCACCAATTGCTGATTTTTATATGATCTAAATAAGCTAATCATAAAAAATTCAATCGAGGGCAAACGAAAGGCCTACCTATTCCTAACATGAGCCATGAAAAGATGAGTGAGATTTTGTTCGGTGGGACAGACTGCAACTGCACGCTCATAGAGAGTCGTTATTCTATCTGGACATCCAGCTTCCTAAAGGTGCATAAAGTCTCGCTGCAATTCCAAGAGAACAAAGAAATTGATGTAGTTGTAACTAGTGCTCCCGTAGACCGTGCTAATATATTTTATTGACTGTTTTGTCTTGGTTGTGGATCTCCATTGTTCTGGATGAGGGCTTGCGAATTATGTGAATGAATAAACCTAGCTGTACAAGCTTAATTCAGTCACTCAACTGCTTTTTAGATGAACGTAAAGAGGATTACTAATCGTTAAACCCACTTTTTGCAGCATGAGTCATGCTCATCCTAATTTTAACGGACCCTCGTGTTACAGTAGCATCCTAACAACTTATCAAGAATAGAAAAAGAAAGACTAGGACTGAGTTCATTATCAATAACAACCTCATAAGTAAAAATGTAACGACAAAAGTGCTGCCTGCCATCATGCAAAACCGTATTTTCGAAAGGAAGCAGATCTGCTGTTCAAAGCTTGTCGCGTAACTTCGTTTAACATTGCATTCCTTCAAATGATTATGTGGTTTTCCATTTCGATTCAAATTATTTTTGCTTAATGTGAGTTAATCAGGCTAAAAGCCTATGCGTATTCCAATCTTTTGCAACGACAACGATAAGCGAATGGGAGCAATCGTTTATCATTAGTAGTTTAAGTTGTAAAGGTGTTGAAAATGAAAAAGAAAGAAATCTCGTGCCGGCTTGAGGCAAAATCATACCTTGAAACAATGGACGAATGCTTGCAGTGTGCCGTCATCAAATTGTGCTCCAGGAACGTCTAATGTATTGATGATTTCAAACCCGTCAGCAAGCTTATCTGACCGTATGAGAGCTAGTGCTTTGAGTACCTAAAATATGAGCCGTCACTTTAAAGGGACACTATAAAAAGACGCTCAAAAAAGTCGTGTTGAAAAAGAAGTGCCTGATTTTCAGCCATTTTTGTAGTTGCATAAGTACTTCTGTAGTTTCGAAAAAAAGAAAATTGCCCGAATTCAGCTCAATGTCAAAAAAATTTCAATCAAAATTAATCAAGGTATATTAGCTAGCCAAGAACAAGAACAGACAGTTTAAGCTTCAAAAGTGCTATTCGTGGGTATCATCTCTTGGGATATGTACACGTGATTTATAAAGACACTCTCTTCAAAGCGGAAACTTCACACTGAGGCATTCTATGTCCAATCACTCACAGAGAGCTAATCTCCTAATCAGATCAAACGTTGCCCAAGCCGATCACTATTTCATAAATGGAAATGGAAGGATTTCATGATATTCGTCTGGATGGCAGACAAGTGACATGAACATTACGAGGCATTTGCGAAACACTATGCGCAGTTAACATTTCAACAGCCCAATTGAACTTACAGATGTGACAATGACCTTGAAATATTCCAACCTGAAAAGCAACCTGAAAAAAAGAAAATAGCCGACACCAAGTGTGCTGTTCTTTAGACTTCTACTTCCTCCCGATTTCTCGAAAGATCCGCCGTGCTAATGGCAGCACTACCTCATTACGCTTATGTCGCCTGTTCCACGCAAGGATGATGGCAAAGTTATTATTCAATAGAGTACAAGTAATGAAGCTGCACAGTAAAGAAACGGTCTCACCTTGGCACAAACTGTGACAGGGTGTTTCTTCAAAACCTTGTCAGCTTCTTGAACGGCTTTCTTGGGATTGCCGGCGTCGATAGCATCTGAGCAAGTGGATAGTAACAGGAAAAAAGTAAGGATCAACCAAAGCTGTACCGTATATCGGTCGTAAGCGTCGTTCAATGATGAGCTGATCTGCTTTCGACATCACGTCCGTCCCTACACCATAAAGCACCCTGAAAGAAGAGAAAAACAGATTCAACACAGTGCGTACTATTGAGAAAATCTTGTTTGAACAGTCGATTGTAGTAACGAAAATGATTTAAGCAAAAAACCTCAGCACAATTTGCTCTTCCAGCCAATAAATGACGTAAAAATTTATTGTTAGAAGATTCTAACCATAGTGAAGCTTCCTACTTCATTCAATGCCTTGGCTACTGTAAAAGTGTCTAATGCGAGCAGAAGTACTTGCACTTTGTACCTGTCGAATACGAGAAGAAAGATAAGCTGTCATCATTAAATTTCGTACATCTTGCCAATATCAGGGCAAAATGTGCTCAAAGTCTGGTGCTCCCCGTGATAAACACAATTGAAAAAGGACATTTGAAGAACCCTATTGTCCCTAGGGTCCTGAGCAGTGTTATGGATAAAAAGTGCATGCTACGAGCGCTGGAAAAGCATAGAACCCCGGGAAAACTTCAAGCTGAAGTTACTAGAAATTCACAAGATCTAGCTGTAGTAGTCAGGTATTTAAACTGATTACTGGTGGCTGGAGTTATGACTTCTTGTGAGAGATTGCGTCGAATAAAGTGTGTTGTGTGCGCTAGAGAAAAGGGCAGGCATGATGAGTTAGAAGCGAGGAAGTGGAGAAGGCAATGATATAGGTGGAGACGCAGACGTGAGAGCACAATTGCAAACGGCAGAAGGGCATTTCGTTGTCTATTAGGCGTCCTCGTCAGCGCTGAATACTTACTTCAATGTTGTTGTTTGTTGTTCTCGACTTTCATAGTCGTTCTAAAAAGCCAGCTAGCTTTGACGTTCGGCTCATAAGCATTTCCCACCTCAGCACTTATCATATAAACCACGCATTAACGAAATCCCACGCTTTCTAGTGTTGCTGTCTTGGTTATTGGTTCTCTACTATGATGAGATTGAGCTCTTCCAATCTAATCAGCGACTAATTTCTTTTTACCAAGCTCAGGACTGTTTAAGTGGCTTGTTACTTATGATTGAGTTCTCGCCTTGACAACTTCCTTTTCCTGCTTCGAACAACTTTAGAAAACAACTCCGCAGGGCGGAAGAAGGTGACATGAAGCGACTTTTTTTGGAGTCTCCACATTTTCCCGCTAGTTCATTATTAAAAAGTAAGGGTAAGATAACGTGCTAATCCGATCATTTTCGAGCGGAAGTCGCTTCAAATGTTTGCCCTTTAGTTGTACCGATCTCTACTTGAATTACACCGATTTGTTCTCTGCTGTTGAACGAAGTTGTGACGAATTTCACAGAAAGTCTGTTAAGAAGTAGGTTCCATTAAAACACAAATATTCGGGTGGAAATATTCGAAAAGGTTGAGGTTCGATAAACGTTATACGAAGAAACTAGTATCTAGTGATCATTCCTCCAACAAAAAAATTCCTTATTACCGAGATTCGCTCTCATAACTAACGTAAGTTATGCCTTGAGATGCGTGTTGTGGTTTGTATGCTAAATATGGTTATCCCATCATCGGCACTATTGATTCCTTGTGGAATAATTGCATCAGATTCTTACATAAGGATTTTTCATTTCTCATCCGAGTCAAAAAAAGGACCGCGTGAGGTATCATTCGGCAAGTCGCGCCCTATCATCTACACACATAGTCC
The DNA here is from genome assembly GCA_000469685.2 of Haemonchus contortus. Lineage (NCBI taxonomy): Eukaryota > Metazoa > Nematoda > Chromadorea > Rhabditida > Trichostrongylidae > Haemonchus > Haemonchus contortus. Next base: position 6,999,740 of record LS997564.1, read on the forward strand.
GGGGTCTAATCCGGATCGATGCTCACTCGGGCCGACAAAGCCTTCCGTCCTCAGGGCTCGGTTAATTGGCACCATACTTTTCAGGGAAAATAAAAGCACTTGCTCGTTCACTGGCTGGCCACTGCAACTCATTGTATAGGGCACATGCACATTCAGACCGCCACTACGACTCTATACGAGAGTGCGGGAATGTATCCCACAAATGGCACCATAACACCGGAGGCTTTATCTCTTAACTTTTGTGCATGTTATAAAGCTTCTCCGCTCTGCGACATCTCTTATGAAAAGGCATCCTATTCTGAAAGCTGTGTTCTCCCTTCTTGAATGGCTGCTGGTTCCACTCGTGTAGAAAGCCGTTAAGTGATTTGCTTCGATTTTTCCTTTTTCTCTATGAAATTTCAATTCCTTTAATGTAGTACTAACTTTTACGGATAGCTATCCATAGTTTCAAAAGCGAAAGGTTCATCACACAAGTATGGTACTTTCAAAGCTCCAGTTTATTCCAAAATTATGCTTTGCCATAATGATATACTACTGCAACATTTTCGTTGCGTGCTGATTCTCTACTGTCTTATGTTTTAAGTCACTTCATTATTTAAATTTCAGACCAGTCGTTCCTTCAAAATGACTGATTATATGGCCCAGATGCTCAATGAGCTTATGGGGCCACAACGTAACTCGTTACCTGGAGAGGTGAGTTCCAATTGTAGCTTGCTTTATTTTCCATTCGCAACATTTTTTAGAAAAAAGGTGCAGCCATGTGTCAAACAAAATTTGTTTAGACCTTAAAGTGTACGTGTTTATCCCTAGTGTAAATTAAGGCATGACTTCTCAGTTAGCTCACTTTTAATCGTTCCAAATGCTACTCCTTCTAACAATGCCTTTGGTCTGCTAAACTTTATCATAACCGTCACCAAGGGCCGATTGTCTTTCTGTACAAGACAATCTCCATTTGAAGTAAACATTTTGTACTGGAAGATATTGGGAATGAAACACCTCTCCTGTTCGCGAGCTTTGGGCAAAGTGTTCAGTTTCAAAGGAGATTCCAACCTGCCTTGTGCTTTGGATCCTCCGAGAATAGACGTTTTTCTACAACTTGCCATCATTGCGCACAAGACTTTTTCGAAATCCTTTGGTATGAGCGCTGGCGCAGGCGAGTGTTAAGCCTCGAGCAAAGGTTCGAATAGGAGAGGTTGAAAAAATAGGGTTCCAGGATAGGTTCAGTTCGACAGTTCTTAACGGCTGGAGTATGTGGTCTTGCAACATGTTGGGACAGTTTTAGCACCATTGCATAAGATTGACGTGCATTTCTCCTCCAAACTTTGCCTCATTGTTAACCACCAGCCTCAGAAAAAAGTTGTAGAAAGGTAACGCTAACCTGCTCTAAACGCATTCTTCCAGTTCTCGTGAGGGAACTACTTATTTTCGTCATTCGGCGATATAAAAAGACTCATTTTTCAGTCTAAAAGCAATTTACAACATTGATGTCAGCTCGTGGTGTTACCATTTCTTGGGGTTTCTAGGTTTTTTAATTTGCCTCTGCCACTTTTGCCCGTCTTGCGTGGCGCACAACTATTTTTCTCCTCACGCGAGTTCTAACGACTCATATTCTCAAAAAAGAAACTTTGCAAAAGTGATTTAGACTGCTTAGCGCTCATTTTGATTTCTTGGCCCAGAGCAAAGTGAAATTTATCAAACACTGACTACTTCTGCTGTTCTATGCAACTGTAGGGAATCAGTTTAGCAAGACATTTGGTTGCACCAGAAAATCGTAAAAAAGAGGAGAGAATTGATAGAGGGGTTTTCAGCTGCGTGCGCTTACTAGAACTCATATATCTTAAGGCTACCTGATTCATACTATTCCTGACAAACTTTATTGTTCCATTCAAGCCATTTTCAGATTTTAATGTTTCCGATTCTCTCAAAATAGAGCATTTTTCAGGGCGCTGCTATTGACTTTGATCACCCTGACGTATGCAGAGACTTCCTAGTTGGTTTCTGTCTCGCAGAAGCCTTTCGGAACACAAAAAACGACCTGGGATTCTGTCAATTTGTAAGAACCCTTTCGACTATCAGCTATATTACAGCGTGATTTCATATTCAATGCTGAGGTTAAATGTTGTCCTTGCTTTCAGCCTATACACGACGAAGCTTTGAAGAAACGCTATCAGGAAAGCAACCGTTTTGGTCGTCTCGGTTACGAAGAGAAATATTTTGAAAGGGTTGGTTTACCAGAGAGCAATGATTAGAGTAAACTTGCTCTTTTGCTCTTTTCAATATGTTTTTTACTTTTTTTATAAATCAGCTGTTTTGATCTTCCTCATTTTCTTTCTCAAATTAACGAATCAATGAAATGCAGTCAAATTAACTTGCGAGCCTTTTTTCATCAGTGTAATATTTATTATTCGTTCATGGGGTTTATTTCCTCTAACGTATGGTTTTTTCAGCTTAATCGTTTGCACAATGAAGTAAGAAGAAAAATTGAGAAGAATGAAGCTCGATTAGTTCACACGAGAGGTGGGATTGAGAAGTGACAGATTTACTGAGTACAAAGCAGCTTCGATTGAGATAACTCAATGTACTACTTTTTTCAGCTGACACTCATGTTTCGAGCGAAGTCTACGATAAGAAAAAACAAAATTTGATCGAGAAGCGCGAAATACTCGGCAGGCGCATCGAAGGTCTTATGGAGGAGGCTGAGGTGAAGTTCTTTCAAATTCGTTGTTTAGTTATTTTGTCCAAAGTTCCTATGCAAACGTAGAGATTTTTATTGAATGTAAAAAAAAACTTGCCGCCGTCGACTTAGGGTTGAAGGAAGCTGTGCTAACTAGTACTTTCTGCTCCCTATGCGCTCATATGGTACGAGGATAGCAGAAATAAAACTATTTCTACATTACGAGAAAGATTGTACGGAAAAGGAGTCATCGCAGCAAAGAGAAGCAATCATACATTTGAAGGAGACACGTGACATATGATGAGCAACGATCGCGCTGCACGACTTCCGCACTGCGATTACACAGCCAGTATATTTTATGTTGCATCCTCGCCCGCGCTAGGAGCCTATAAAATGTCCTTTCCATTACACTTACAAGGTGGGAACTTGAGCTTTGTACCATGCTAGTACATACTTTGCTGTCTAAAAAGTAATCAATGGATATGGATGTGGCTAAATACGGGTAGTCCCATGCAAGTACTTCTAAACCGGGGAGATCATGATCTTTTTTGTGCATTGAACGCCTTAGGAATGCTTTTAAGAGTCGAAGTTGCTGGTATCTGCGGAGAATGCGGTCCTACGGGTTGCTTATCATCCCAAAAAGTCGTCTCTGTATTATGTAATATGAACGTTTATAGTCGTTTCGCTGAGGTTTGATTTAGTCTATGTTCATGTCACAGTCGTCAATATTGTCAATCGGACCCGAGTAGCTTCTCCATTCGACGCTCTAGCGATTCCGATGTAGTTCATTGGACTCTCATATGTGTCATACTTTGTACTCGAGGCCCATTGAGAGGAATTAATTATGGGACTATCTCCTTCCCCATTTTTATAAATGCTTATATGCTCTTCACCTTGTAATGAAGACTTGTTTCCAGATTGAGGGCGCACAAGGAAATGTCGCCGCTGCGCAAACCGCTGTGCAAAAGGCAGACGAGCTGACCGTAAGTCATCTACTGTAGTATAAAAACATCAGATTATTCCATATTGTTCATTGTAGCTGACATTGTATTGCATTCCATTTCAGAAAGAACGCGATGCTCTGCAGAAGGAAGAGGAGAATTTGGAGATTGAAAGACAGAGGGCAATTGTCATGGAAGAACAATTAACGGCGGGAAATAAGCAAATGCAAGTGTGCCAGGTAAAGTGTTCAGTGTAATGTTCTTTTATTTTTCCTGCAATTTTGTCCCCCCACCGATTTCTTCCATTAACTGCGAAATAATCGAATTTGAAACTTCCCACAATCTAGAGGAGCGCTGAAAATGCTTTGGCGACAAGGCTTGAGTGCTTCCAGCTCTTTCATAAAGATTTTCAAAATTTTTTTATGCTGGGCACTATATGGATTGCAACGAGTTTCGAGGGAACCTACTGCTGAGATACGCAGTAGATAACGTTGTCCATAAGTATTTTAAAGCATGACCAATTCTTTGTATCAAACGAGTGTAACCCATAGCTCATGATCGCTTAGGCGCGCGTGGGTTACTTTTGCAAAATGTCATTTTGAACTGGATAGGATTTCTCTTGATTTTTGATTTCCGGTGTACTTCAACTGCTTAAAGAGGCTGTGCGTTTTTTATTCACTCATTGTGAAGGTATTGGCTTGTACAATTTTAAGACAAGGGTAGATTGAAAACTTGTTGCGTGCTAGTAATTATGTAGTATAGTTTTTTTTTTGTTTTGCTTTTACTGACTTGAAACATACACTAACCAGCCATACGCTGCTGTTGGGAAATGTTATTTTCGATCAATCCAACACTGTTGTGGTACTGGTCCTTTTTAAACACCTAAATGGACTCTTATGTGCGATCTCAATCTTGTTATGTGTGGCTGTGGGGTCGATCACATAGTTTTCGTTGTTTGGAAGATAACATTGAATTAGGGTCTCAAGTTGATTCAGGATATGATAAGGCATTGTGGTATGTTGTTTGATACCCCCTGGATAAGCAGTAATGTAGCGCGGCTAAAATTCTTGTAGCAGCGAAGTGTTATCTGCACCGATTGTTCACAGAACAAGTTATAGGTCCGGATCAATGAGGACAATAAAAAATCGTGCATTTTTCGCAACTCTCACTGCTCGCATTTTCAGGTGTGCGGATGTTTCATGCTCACAAACGATGCTCAAAGTCGCATCGATGATCACCTTAGCGGAAAGCTGCACATAGCCTACACAAGGATCAAAGAACAAATCGATCTTATGGTGAAGAACAAAGAGGAGAAGAGACTCCAACTAGAGAGAGAAAAAGGAAAGGACAGAGACGACAAGACGGAGAGAAAGCATGATGATCGCGATAGGGATCGTGAACGGGATAGAGATCGCAAGGAACGTGACAGTCGTAGGGACCGTAGCAGAGACAGAGACAGGAGGAGGTGAGGAAAATGTTGAAAATTTTCATATTATACTTACTTTTACACCATCTTTAGCTCTCGCCGTTCGCGAAGTCGAGATGGTAGAGATCGCCGTTCTGATGACCGACGAGGATCCGATCGACGGGATCGCCGCGACAGGAGTCGGTCACGTGACCGCAGGGTAGGTCATTTTCTTTTTGTTTTAGCCTTTTTGATAACCTAGTCTAATCCCTTTATCCGTGCACATCGGTGCGCTGTCTAAGTCCGATCAGTATTGCAGTGAAGAATGCTATCCTAGGATTTCTATAGTGGCAGCATGATGTTCATGTCGTTGACTCATTTTCAACTTGCTAACAAAAATTTTTTAAGCGTCACTGACATCTTCGGGCTCTTCATTTGGTTCCGGTATTTCACTATCATCTCTTTGTTTGTCAAGGTTAGTTCCTAAGAGGTTAGTCCATTTACTTTCTTCGAAAAGCAGTGTGATAACGGTTGCCTTCTTATTCCTCTCTAATTCCACGTCGAGGTCCGTTGCAATCGAGAATACTGTATTTCTCCATTACTACCATGGATTACGAATTCTGAAGTTAGTTTCATAGTGAAATAAGTAGCATTTGCTAAATTGTGCTATAATTGAGAAGCAAGATTTTTACCTCACGGTTAGTTGTAGCGTAAACTTGTGCAGTCCCTTCATAACGCACTGATTGTAGTTTTTGAGGCTAGGCTGGAAGGGTCAAAAGCTGGATAATGACTTTATCATTTTCCAGGGTCATTGTGCTGAGCATTCACGTCAAACGCAGAAGAGCTCGATCTGGTATTTCTAATTTTTTCTTCTTTTTTTTCTCGCTAGCAACATGCATGCTTTTTTGTTGGAAATAAATAAAGATTACTATTTATTATGTCTAGGGTTGCTTAATAACTTTGTGTTGGATTGTACAATTCTGTAAAGGGACTGAACATTCTATCCGTTACAACTGCAACAGCAGCTGACAAACATTTAACGGTTAGTTTAGAATACCAATGTTGGAAAATTGGAGTGTATACTTGCCATAAAAGTGTTCTTGAGTTATTGTTCTGGGTGTATCGTTGTGAATCGTTAATAATAATCTATGTTGCTATTATAAATACAGTGTTTTGGGTGATGGTGTGCATTGATCTTTCCTAAAGAAATTAGCAAGAAGGTAGTTACTCTCACATTTTTACCCGTAATCTAAGGGAAGCAGTATGGTGTAATTAGTAAAAGGTGTCCATTTTGCGCTGTTTGCTGCTAAAAACCGAAAAGAACGCTCGTTGAACGTTCCTAGCATGAAACTCATCAGTGACCCTTTTTCGAGACCACTCATCAAAATTTCATTCAGCAGAAAATGGGTTAGAGCTTCAGTATCAAGTTTTTAAAAAATATCAATCAAACTGCTAGAATTCGCATAAAAACTTAATGACACGAGCATTGAGACTAGTCAGGGATTTTAGGATCGATCACTGTAGGACTGGTGATCACCGGTGGTTTCTTTTTATATTACTAGAGCAACTCTCGTTAATTTTAACGAATTCAAATTGCGCACCGTTCAGGCAAGGTAAAGTTTAACCTGATTGGTAGTTTGGTTGATCGGGTCAGTTCTACCGGGCCTGACCAAGCTGGTGAAGCATCGACGTGGTTACTGAAAATGATTTCATATAGCAATCATGTATCCCCTTACACTGAAAAAAACCACATGAATGAGATTTTCGACAGAACTTATTTAGGTATGACACCGTCCGTTCATATACCTTCATACTAAACGTGTCCGCATTCTCTGTCCGTCAGTTCCGAAATTGTTTATTACGTAAGGAACACCGTGGGTGGGTGGTCAACAAATAAATAGAAAGGAAAATTCAGTACGGCACTCGGCTGTTACAGTAACCCGGTTACGCAGCTACTTGAACTTTCTCTGCGTCCCTGACGGCAAGAGGCTAGAGCGCAGAGAAAAACACCCCGGGTAAAGCCTATGGCGGTGGTGGTGGGGGTCCCATTCTACAGGCGAGCTTAACACTCAGAGACTACGTCATACGTGAGTGCGCCAGACGAGGGCAGAAAAGTGATGCAGCTGGCGAATTTGAAGGAACCGAGTTCAAGTAGTCCGTAGGCCACGGTACCCATTCGCTGTCCTTGCCCAAGGCTCCTTTTCGACGCGTCGTATATATGACGGGTACAAATTTGCGTATTAAATTGCGAACGTGTTTACTGTAGGAACCAAGTGCCTGTACTGAATTTTCGTTGCTGTAATTACTGATGCGAGAGAAACACACCCACGACGGGCAAAGTCTCTTCAAGGCTTCAAGCCTCTTTCCAGAAATTCGTTATACGATTTGGTGAAGGCATGTAAATCATGTGTTTAGAGGATGGAGATGAGGTAAATTGTATAACGCTTTTTAAAGCGTTCGTTGTTGTGATCTGCATAGCTACTTCTGGTATACGCAGATGTTCGTGGGTGTGTGCCAAGTCGTGCGTCCGAGGGCGCGCGCGGCAAACTGCGCGGCGAAGTTCGTGGCGATTTCGGACGACTCCGGCGCCTATCATTGGGGACCAAATCTGAAGTAGGGTAGATTAGTAAGGTCACCTGATCCTGCTATTCTACTGTACTTTAAAATTGAGCCCAAATAATAGGCACTAAAGTCGTCAGAATAGGTATGAATTTCGTCGCGCAATTTGCCGCGCGCACCCTCGGACGCACGACTTGACCGTCCCCCGATGTTCGTATTTATATACCAGGTTCAATTTGACTATTTTTGAGGAAACCCGGCCCCCACTGAGCGGGGTCCACACCTGTCACCTACCATTAGTGTTCTCATCTTGCCACCTACATCTCTGCCGAATTTGAGTACTCTACGCTCAGGAGCAATGGAGTTACAGACCTACCGCGACCTGCACTATTCTTGCAAGCCCCGCCCCTAGTGGGCGGAGCCTAGCTTAGATCACGTGTACCCAAGGAGTTTGGCTCATTTTCCACTTGTTCATCCCCAATCCCCACTTGTTCCAACCTGTCTGTGCTGTTCCACGTGTTTCGACGCCCTAGATACAGTGATAGTGATAAGATAGTTACAGTGAAACAGACATACAAACATACGGACATTTGTGGTTTATATATAGTAAGGATATATATATATATATATAAATTGTATATATATTGTTTATGTGTATATGTTTGAGTGAGCTCTTTTATCTATATGTCGTGTCTCTAGGTAAATGTGTATGTATGTCTATGTGTATGCGTGTGTGTGATGTCTGCTTTGTTATATGCTTTTTAGAGGTAGCGCCATGGGATCCTAATCGAGTTACCATCCCCAATCGTTACTGCGGTGACATACACTTCTCATTTTAGGCTCTCATATGAATTCAAAAGAGGGCAGTGATCTGGTTTCCTGACTTCTTCATTCAGAGACGGTCTTTTTCTTCTAGATTGCCTTGTCTCTGCTGTCTCTCTTCCAGCCTCTTTAAAAAAAGATGAGTGCCTCCATTATAGTGAAACAGGTATTTTAATTAGTTAATGACCGAAAATTATACTTCAAGAGCTTAGTTATTGACGAAAATCTGAATATAACACCCTGGATTTTTTGCAGGGATGGTAACTTTTTCAAGAGTTTTTCAAATGAGTAATACCCGTTATTGACGGCATGCACATTCAGTTATGACTCACCCGGATGAGATCGTTTTTGATGCCCACGATTTCTCAAGAAAGTTTTTGGTGCGGCGAAGGCTGACCGCTGACTCAGCGCACTCGGTCCGATAAATACCTCTGTCAAGCAAGTTTTCAAGTGTCAGTCTACCACTCGACCTGAGCCTCTACCTTGTCTCCCTTACCATTGTTCCTCATTACCTCATTTCCAAAGCATTGCATGTTGCTGTTGCTGTTGTTGTGTTGTTGTCGTTGTTGTTGTTGTTGTTTGCTGTTAAGCCTAAGGAAGCATATCGTTGTGCCAGCATGTAATGAGATTTTTTCTCTCTTCTAGAGCGAAGCTTTATAAGCCTTGGGGAATTCTCTATGGAGCGACTCAATTTTTGGCTCTACCCTTTAAAGTGCTAGGTTGCTTCCTTCGAGGGGATGTCCCTTAGAAGCGAAGCGCGTCAATCCTGGTCCTGGTAACGTCGCAGTTGGTAGTGCGACAAGAATAAGGCTTTCCAAAATCACTTAGAATTGAATCGAAGACGTGTTGATCGATCCTGCTTTTCGGATGCGCCACGCATTGGACTTCCATTCAGAATCGTGATGTCGAATGAGTGTTTCGCCTAAATTTGACTTGTGGTGTACAGCCAGTGTGGAAGTCAGTGCTTTCATCCATCCAGACATGTCTGTTACCGATTAGGTGATCCCAGAGGATGTAAGGCGCAGTTAGTAGGGGTCGGTTATCAATTCAGAGTGCGATCCCTGGGCCATGCATGTAATAGCGCACCAACTGACTCAATCTCCACCTACTTGAATTATAATAATAAATTGGCAACAATTTTTAGGAAGCTGCACTGCCTCCTTACCTTTCACTCTCTTTTTCCGACATTATTTTGGGGAGAAATGGAGTGAGAGTCGTGCGATGTTTTCTTTGCTCCCGACACTGAGTCATACTTTGGGCGCATGTCCTCTTCCGGCGTGGAGGGCCCGCATACTCTACATGGTAAGCATGGCACACAGGGAATGCTCTGATACCCAAACTTCCTAATCTTCTTAGGACTGGTTAATATGGAGGAGATCCCTGTAACTTCTAGACATGAATCAGTACTGCTGCCCCCAAGGATCTTGCTACTGGCCTGAAGTTCTATCCGAATTATCTGAAAATGTAAAAGCAACCCCAACAGGTTGCCACCAGCCTCTTGGGCGATTTTTAGATGGAACAACTTTTCTTGGCATTTTTATGTGAACGTAGTCTTGGAGGGCTTAATGGCTATCCGAAAGAAAGAAAATTGCCCGAATAGGACCTGACCACTATTTTGATGAGGGCTCTAGTCACTTTAACAGTCTATCGGTGAGCCCGGAACTGTGATTTGAGAATCCCTTGCGGTTTGCGGCTTACACTGGCCAAGGTTTTCCAGTGAGTGCGGAGAAATCTTCTGTCACTGATGGACGTGCGTCGGAAATTCAATCTTTAATGGCATCTAGGCTTTAGAAAATTGGCACTTCATGGGTGCCTTCGGCCGTCTTACTCAAGAGTTATAAAATGCATAACATAACAGAAAACATTAAAAAGTCAAGGTTACGTCAGTAACAAAGCTGGAGGCCTGACGATTCTTGTTTTATTGGGGAGTGGAGAGGGATAATTAAAGGTGTATAACAACTCGAGCGCTTTTCCGGGACTTAACTGCTCTTCACCTCCTCCTCTCCTATGGACAACTACGTTCCGAAGAGGACCCTACACGCAAATAAACCTTCCTTCAAACTCCGACTTCGCTTCTTTATACATTCCTATTTTTTACTCATTGTTATTGAAATAGTATCCAAGGGAGAGATGTGCTCTCATTTTAGTGTTCAGAAGGAAAACATTCATTGCCCAAGCCTCAACCAAGCAAAATTCCATCGATCTCGGAAAATCGGGGTTAATTTAATGAATTCGAAGTTTTCTTATGCCACAAAGTTAGTCCCGATTCAAGCACCGAGATGTGTGACGTTACCCTCTATCCGCTCACACCGCCCGCGACTCATAGCTTGTTGTCTCGCAGCTCGTCATGCCTGCCTTGCCAGATGTCCCATCCAGCGTCGTGCCGCTCGGGATTAACGAACGTTTCTCGCTCAACCTTGGGAAGCGCTTTCTCGCAAGAAGGAATGGGACTGATCAATCTGAGGGATAAATGCGCAACGGGTCTCTGTTCACAGCTGTGCGAGGATCTGTTCGTGAAGGGGTTTTCTCGGCCACTGTATGCCCCGCAAGTAAAAGTTATAAGTAAATAAAGTACAGTATAGTGGCACAGGTAAATAGAGTAAACATGGTTTTTCAAGGTGCTTTCATCATCTACTGAATAATAGGCTTCACCGGCTAGATCAAACATATGAGATCAAAAACGGCGTCGTCAAAGACTGGCTTAATCGATACGACCTCACTCCTTCGGGTTTTCTAACGGCTTCTCTTTCTTCCTTTATTTTATATGACATTTTAAAATCACTTTTTTTTCGAAAAAACGTTTTCCCTTCTATGAGTTCACGTTTCCCAAGCTCGGTGAAAAGTCAACAGTTTTGCTTTTTACCAGTTGCCAACCAATCGATCCCGAGCATATTCGGCTCGGCAAACAACGTGTGTTTGGGAATGGCCTTCTTGTGTGGAACTGTGCATATTTCATTTCGAAGTGCTCTTTGTCATCACGAAACGATGAATCGTGGACGGCTCTCCGATTGAGAGCTTTTTCCCCGAGCGGCTGTGAATCATCACTCCGTCGACGTCTTTGCCAACATCTCGCAGAAGAACTTTCTCTCACCCTTTTGGCCATCTAAAACAGAGTTTTCATAGAGAGAAGTAGCCAGCTGTTTTTTGAAGGTAGATGATGGGTCAGGATCACTTAGCCCTGGCCACTAAAACTCCCACGAGTACAGTAATCCTGGAAGGTAGGACATCAAATGCGTTCTGTGAATTTCCATTCAATTCTGAATACCTCACCAATCCGATTTATTATATTTTTAAGACTTTGAGCGTTTCTGAAGTAAGAGGCTACTGCGGGGATGAGCTAGGTCCGTATCGCAGTTAGGGTCAAGCAGTGCCGAGAAGAATCGTTCTTCACCATGCTTCAAACTATCAAACACCCTGGTCAAGCCGGGCTCTGAGCTTGACGAACAGCTAGAAGCAGCCGGGCATTTGCCCTCTTTACTCTTCTTTATATTAAGGATCAATGCCATAATTGTCGTCTCTACCCACAGATAACCCTGGATAGGGAAGAGGGGGTACGACTCGAAGGTGAGGGCGTAATGAGCTCCAAAAGTACACGTAAATCCCAAGAATTTCCCTGATCTAAGGCATCATAGGATGAAGGCCCTGCTCTGCTCACCAGCTCTCATCCCTTCATCAGACATTCATAAGCGAAAACAGAAGATGTGAGTCCATGTTGTGTTGTTGTCGGGAAGTGTCCTGGAACATCCTATTTTGATTCAACGCAGAATAGTTCCTTGCCCCGGATTGTATAGCCTTTCCTATGTTTTGTTTTCCATCGGAACCGAGGAATCTGCTCAGGTCCGGCCAGACCTCCCTGTTTGATAGCTGCGTGAAGGGGTGCTAACGCGGTTTTCTATTCCATACCCTTTTGCCCATACCGTTTTGCGAATAGATTTTGCCAACTTCAGTCGTTTTCAGTTTTTTTTTCAGTAGTTTTCTTGGTGGCTGACAACTCGAATCTAGTTGGGTAAGTGGTACGGCTAACTAGTCAATATCTCGATTCCAGTGAAAATATTTATCAAGGGTTTATCGTTTCACTTTGATGCATCTGGCCACATTCTAGATTTTTCTTGTTGTGAACAAATTTTGGGGAAGGCTCGAAAGTAAACGATTTGTTTTTCTTCCATTGTGTTTATGGAGCATGGAAGTTGTTATTCGAAAATATTATAATGCTAACAAGTGGGCCACTCTGCAGTAACGACGTGTTGTTGTCGTTGTTGCTGTTGCTGAACAACCGAACGATATGAACCAAAAATACTCTGAGGGGATTTCTGTCGATGAACAACCACGGAGAACAGATCTATTTTTAGCCGTACACCGTCTGGGGTATGGGCTTGTTTGGTTACCTTTCTAGTAAGCAGGTGCTCTATCGTTCGCACAGAGGTACGTAGCTGTAGAGCATCATAATATGCGGTCTAAATATGGGTGTGGTGTATGTTGGAGCCCTGATCCACGCTACCATAGCGTCCCTTCCCCTTATACTACCTTCGGAAGCGGCAGCGGATGCTATCAAGGCTGCCAAGGCTATGGCGCCTATAGGATACTAGGAAGAAGCCAATTTCTCCACTGACGGCTAATAGCCCTCCGAATGGGCGGGTGACTGCAGTCACTATCCGCTATTGGTATTCTACCGAATTGGGTCGTTCCCTCTGCGGAAAAATTCGAAGGGGACAGCTGCCGCCCAAGGGTCCCAACCATCACCAGCGTCCCATATTGTTTGCCGTAAACGAGGCGGCACCGAATAATAAGAATAGAAAGTGACGGGAGTAAGAATGAGTGATGGATTAATGGGATCGAGTCCGACGAGAGCCTCTTCCTAATTACGGATGACAGAGAAGAGCTGACCTAGGGCATTTGATAGTTTTTTGGGAGGAATCGTTTTTACTGTCAAAGGTCTTGTCGATGGAAATCGTTTTCTAGGAATTCAATTGACGAATTATTATTTTCATTATCTCCATCCCACATGCCTGTATCTCTCTAGGTCGAACGCATGCATACTTGTTACTTTTCATTCTTTAAATTGCCAACTTTTATTTTACAGAGACATATCTTCAAATACTATCCGTTCAGACCGCTCTGGCAAAGATGCCCCTGTATCTGATCCATAATCCTAGGTGATAAAATCGGGATCGTGATGGAAGATGATTAATGAGGTCGTACCTCGATCGACAGCTAATCTGCCCCCTCATCATTATCTGAGATGGATACCTGTGGGGGACCTGTGAAATAGACTCAATTGTAGTCAGGTGACGGACCTTGGCCGATCCTTCTTCTCGTATCTTATCCAGTGAAATGCGGTGCTTCACCCAAGGCGGAGGATTCTTCCCGTCATGAATGAAGTGGTAGTGTGGGAAACCTCACCCATCGGTTTCAAAAAGAGGTGCCTCATATATCTTGTGGGAGCGACGGTTGGTATCCTCTTTTCGAGTTCATCTTCCGTTTAGGCGCACTGGAGCGTGTGCAACCTTAATGGAAAAGATGCGAAATTCCTGAGTGAATCATTGATCTTTGCAGCTTGCAGGCATGCTCTCAATATGACCGGCTCTCACTATTTTATGCAGTCCCTCGTAGAAAGGCCAAATTTTATTGCGGCGACATCGTCCTTCACCTTCGACGATGGCGCAAAAGGGCCATAGATCGGAGGGAGAAGATGGCCGCTGAAGAGGGAGACAGTCGGCGTGAGCGACAATGGCAAAAGAAGGGGCGATCGATGATCAAGGACGTCGGCTGTCTGAAGAAGAATCCTCACAGTCGCTCGACAGCGGTCTGGCTAACAGCTGGGGGAGGGTCGGTTTAGGGCTGGTCCTGAGACCTTCCCTTACAATCTAGCAAGTCTTCGCTCAGTTTCTCTTCTCTTTTCCTCTCACCTGGGGTTCCTGACCCTTCTTGCCCTCTCTCTACGCCGTGCAGGCGCTAGCATGAATTTTTTGCTTATATTTTTCATAAGCCAATCTTAGTTTTGAGGGGTACATCTTTTTCGTTTTTCTTTATGGTTCTTTTCAAGAAAAATTAAAACTTTCGTGGTACCTTCGATAAATTTATTGAATAACAAAAATTATTTACTAGATTTATTTTTTATTAAAGATATTTATAAGATATCATCAAAGATCATTTGGCCCAGAAATTAATGGTCATGATAGGTGTTTACGTGATTGCAGATTGGTCTATGCGCTCTGATTACACGGTCAAAGCCTTCTCATCCTAGGGGATTAGCTCATAAAGACTAATTATAGTCAGCGGCTGTACTATGAACTCTGCTGAACGACTGCCAATAATTAACCATGCCTAGCCTGCTATGACCGTATAAATATCAATAGAGGCATTCATCCATGAATAATAGGCGCCAGAACAAACACCGATCCCTGGCTGAATAGCTGAATTGCACGCTGCTGGTTTCAGCGATACGAACTCGTTTGGTAACACAACGGGAGAAGGCTATTATTCTTTATTTTTCTATTCAATTGAAATCCTCATTTTATCGTTGAAATCAGGAAATGTGAATGACACTGATTTACAATTGTTTTTAAACCAGATGCCTAATGCCTGTACGCTAAGTCGAAGTGTCCTAGAAGACCATGACCGAGGCCACATTAAAGCGGTCTAATTCGGTTCGGTAGCGGTTAGTAGTTCATCTTTAGGTAAGATGAAGGGCTTAGGGTTCCTCTATCAGCAGCAGCATTCGTTCGTAAACGGTACTTTACAGTACCGGAGGTGTAGGATTACTCGGCAGTATGGTAGATTTTTTGAATGGTTTACACAAATACGGTACAATACCGTACAGGTAGTGTTACTCATGCCCTCATATAAATAGAAGCTTCTTGGATACATCACGCGCATTGGGTAGTTTTATCAGCTTCCACCAAACCCCCTACCGCTTATTTCTGGGGATGGGATCAAGAACAACCTGAATGGGGCAATGTGAATGTATCGCTTAGGAGTCGCTATTACTCGTACAAGCCAACTGAGCATTAAAGAGCTTTAGTTTTCCTACTAAATGATCCCAGGAAGGGATTGGCTTGGGGTCAACCTTTTATTCTTTCTGTGGTAGTCCCTAGTGAAAAGAGCTAAATCGAATTCAATACCGATCGTTGCGCTGCTAATGGAAACACTTCGAGGGGTTCAAATGAGTAGGGACGGGATGAGGGGTTTTTCATGACTTCCATCAGGCAGAGCCAATGGATTCAGCTAGGTAGAGCTTCTGCATATTTTGTGCTTAACCGATCCCTTTTCGTCGTTGTTCTGCTTGTAGCTTTTTTCCCATCCGATGCTCGGTGTTCCTTGTGTCAACCACATTTAGGAAGCATTCTGACCACTTTTGAAAAACCTCGGGATTTGAGAAAAGTCCCTCGATGAAAAAATATACGGGGGAAAATTGAAAGAAGTAAGCAGAATGTAGGGGTCAAAGCTGATGTTCATTATTCACTTATTTGTTTGTTTATTTACTGATTGATTCCCTTGTTTACCTATCCTACGGCATCATGAAGTGCCATGGTCATTGAAAACATCGTTTCTAAGGCACCCACGCAAGGTAACGAAAATCGGAAACAAAAAAAACTGAAACAACTGCAGAGGAGGCAGGGAAGCGCTTCGCCGTTGTCTGCATAGTGATAGGCATCGTTCAAATGACAGTATCAATTTGAACGGCCGTTCGAACGCTTCACTGCGTCCACCATAAAATGGCGGCGATAAATGGGAAATAGCTAGTGCTATCATGCCATCGCTCTGTGACTATTGGACTTATATTCGTAATTTTTGGACTATACCGCGACCGCTTCTTCTAGAGATTTTCGCTTTTTACTGACTTCGCCTGCTTCTGTCCTTCCTGCAGTTTCCCTTATGTGATGTCTCTGAAGTATGCTCTAACATCCTTTTTCATTGATCACTATTTATTTGCTGATTATTGATTATTATCGCATTTTGATCAGTCACCCTATTGTTGGGTATTGATCAATCGTTATGCGGCTTACAAAAGAACGTGATGACTGACGGCTTGTTTATACTTTTCGACCGAAGCGAGGCGCTTGAAACAGGTTCCATTCTCAATATTGCTATTTTTCCACATTGACCCCTTGTATTACTGTAGTCACTCCTGAAGAACATTGAAATTGGGAGGTGTTAATGATTACCCTCAATATAGATCCTAAACTTTGCTTAACTTCGAGGGTATCGAAGTGAATGAAGAGGCATTTCCCCACACACACCCTTTAACCCCCTTCTAACAGGGTTGATGGCCTTACTCTCAAAAACCTTCGCCACCATTCGACCAATTGACAAGCAACTTGGCTCACGATTGTCGTGCTGGTCTTTGGCCACTACGCTACATGCGTCCTTGAGTATGGAAAGAGTTCCATCATTATTATCGGGGAGGAGTAGAAGTGGAATCGATGAACGTGCAATCGTCGGCGGCGCCTCTCCCCGTTGCGCATGGCGCCGGACGCTTTTTGCAATTATTTGACACATCATGATGCATGCGATATTTACTTTGATAAAAAAAACTGGGGCGTGGGTTCATCACTGAAGAAAAAATACTCGAAACAATTAATTCAGTGGTATCACAGTGACCGGAGCCGACCAAAGCCTCTCCTGTAGCGGGTGGTGTCGTACTGGAGGTACGGTCCAGGGATTAAACTTCGGATTGGTTCCTGCCCATGTTTATGGAGTCCTCCATCCCTGTGTGGTTGATTAGTCGATAAAAAGCCTATGTGTACAAGAGATTAATGATCTGACTCCTACAGTAGCACTTCAGAACCCATCAACCTCAGAGTACTTCATCCTTTCATATCCATATTTTATTCATTTTTGATATTTGCACGTCTCACATTTGTAAATCTAATGATCAATTGCTTGCATTTGCTTCGATGCCTTACTTGCTCTTTGATCATCGAAAGCTTTTTCGTTGATTTGTTGTTGTTGCAGACTTGATGCTGCTGCGTCTGATTTTTGATCACTAACTGCTTCCCCCGAATCCGCTGAATGGGTTGTTGTTGTCGGATGTCGCGCAAGCTGATATTGTTTGATTAACGAGAGATTTCTATGGAAAGAGACGACCAGGTTGTTGCCAGTCGGGATGTTGTTGTCTCCCGTGGTCGGTAATGCCTAAAAGCTTTTCCGCGAGGATGATTTGCCACTGCTTGTGGTCGTCCCCGTCGGATGTTGTCACCTCTCGTGGTCTTTGGTCCCTTGAACCGTCTTCCCGTTGCGAGCACGACAGCCCATTGTCGATTGTTGTCGTTAGACTGTTGCCCCGCCTCGCGTGCAGAACGTGAGCCCGACGACCTTCTCGTCCCCTTTTTGTTTGGACAAAGTTCGGCGCTGGCAGTCGCCACTCCTTATACACACCATTACAGCCTATGCTGTCTCGCTGCATTGCCAAGTAAGCGTGAAGGAAGTCTGTTTCCGTCAACTCCGAGCCCACTTTGCATTGACTCTGCATTTTTGAATTTTTCTCGAAAATAAATCTGAAAATTGCCCTTTACAAAAAAATGCATTGCTGACTCTCCAAGTTATTCTTTCTATTTTTGCCGATGTAATTTTTAATTCACAACTTTAGAATTAAATTTTTATCAAACCCGAAGACCCGTGGGTTTGAGTGCACAAATTTTTGCAGAACGTACTCCGTCCCTAGCAAAAGCCTTCACCACATTTTCGGCACTTATTCGGGTGAGCATTTGGTTATGATTATTGTTTGTGAATATCGTTTGACTCTAGTGAGGGCTGGATGGCTTCGATGGCAACTTGCTTTGTTTTCTGACTGGCCCCCTTACGGCTCACGGATCGCTGGATGATTCTAGTGGCAATTTCGGTCTTCATAATTGCAGGCTGCAATAGACGTCTTCTCGATTCACCGAGCTTTCAATCAAAGCTCAATAGGATATCGGAACTCTTTTCTGATGAGGTCCAGTCGGAGGAAAATCGTCTCAGAAAGAAGAACCGTCATTAGAACTCATCGAGAGCTATTAACCGTTAAATTATGGTATAAATTAGCCTCTTCTCTCGGTTTAAGAGCTTCCGTTCCAGCTGGTCCCGAAAGCCTAGCACAGATTCTCTAATAGCCCCATTGCATTGAGAGCATGCCGATCCATGGCGGAAACTAGGAGTGGTCATTGAGAGAATGCAAGCTGAAGGAGAACTCTGAGGAATTTAGAAGATGACAAGCAAGGATACCCAAGAGTTTTGTTATCCATCTTGGTCATACATAGGATTCCTCAGGGAATCTCCATTGGTTTTTCGTCCCGTTTCCGACCAAAGCCTGGATCGATACGACAGGAATTTGCTATTGTTAGAGCAGGATACGTGTAGGTGGAAATCGCTGCAAAGGCTTAGTCATCGGCAGGCACTTTTTCATCTCATTGTATTGAATTTCCAGTTGTTTCCGCTGTCAACAAAGGCATGACTGACGCTTCCTACAGGGGGAACCTTCCTCCTGATAAGGGTGCAGTGAGTTAGGGAGCAAAAACCTTTGTGAGTGGGAGAACGGAGTCTGCTTACTCACCTCGTCGGAACCGTTGTAATGCCTATGTGCACTTTACAATTTTCTCCTGCAAAAACATTCTTGAGAACAACGTCCAGGAAATGAGTCATAGGTGCTCCAAAAAAGTAACTTTACATGGGACTTTAAATACCCATTCAGTATGCATAATTGATGTCGACTGTCAAGTGGTTTCTCGCTGTTTTTACTCGGGAGCTCATTATTTTCAACGAAGATTCATGAGAGTGTCTAGCCTTGTCTATTAATTCTGTCCGAGGGCGGATAAATTCTTCATCTTACAGTGAATATGCCTTCCGTCTCTTCGTCCCCTGACACAAGAGCTGAGGATTTCAAAGCGGATCAAAGAAGTCCAATTTGTCCAGCCCGACCAAACTCCAAATCCCATGGGAACCCGCTAAATGGTTGTCTGCAAGGATAGGGCCATAAACAGCGAGCTGCCTCCCCCATGTTTTTGAGAGCTGCATCTCACGAGAGCTTCGATTGTTAACATCACCCTTGTCCATCTTTTCTCTTTTCGTGATATCCTGTCATGATCCCTGCCACCTCCTTACCATTGCCCAGTTTTCAGAAGCCAATATTGTCGGATTTTTAACCAAAGATATCCCGAATTATTCTGTCGTATTGGAAATACGCTCTCCTTCCTTGTTACAATGTATCCTCAATGATTGCAAGGTATACTCATTGATCGATGGTAAACTACAATAACAACGGCATTATTATATTTAAATAACAAATAATAATGATGATGAGAGGGTGGAGCCAACGATGTTTTGCAATTCCTGTTGTTTTTATTCGTTGTTTTTACTCCCAAGTAATCCTATACCCTTTTATGCAATTCTCTGCATAGGTTTTGCAGAGAAAACAAGCAAACTCACAGGTAAACAAAATCAGTACTACTCCAGCCATTAGGAACACTCTCCAACCTTTGTGTTTATTTATTTTTTAATTAATTTGCTTACAGTCTTATACTTTACTTTTATTTTATATTTTTCAGAAATGAATTTGGATTCAATTTCCGCACTGGCTTATAAATGTTTAGGATAAAAATTCGGGCGTTAATCAATCCCGTATCAAGGATGCGCCCTTCATTCGACTCGATTCAGAATCGTATGTGGCCCATATAATCAATTGCGGGGGCCAGCCGATGCACAGTTCGGTGTTTCTATGCTCCCGGACTGGTCGTTACCAATTAACCGCCCCTAGAGGGTTGGTTGGTCTAAGCTGATACCGGTTTGGGATTCGATCCCGTGACCATACGTGTATGATATTGCGCGACTTGTCACTACACCACCTTCGCCCAGTTTTAAATATATTGGAAGTTGTTATCCTCCTTTATATGGGTAAATACTTTTTCTTTTCGTAGTTATATTATTTATATGTTTGTATGTTAACATACTGTTTATTTATTTTATGTTTCAGATATGACGTGAAGTAAGGGCAACATGTTTACTTTTTGTTTATTTATTTAAACAGGCAGTTCTTCTATAACGACAGCACTCTACTACTATAGTCTTGTGAATATATTTTATTGGTTTTGAAATTTCTATTTCTTTGTGCTGTAGGTTTCCGCTAGCGACCAGGCATCATTTCGACATCCTATTGTTATTGAAACTGGGAAAACTGGTATGTGCGGGTGTCAATTGATGAGTAGGCAGGAAATTTGACAGTTTCCGCTAGCTATATCGAGGCGGGTGAGTCATTTCCCAAATAGACGACTCTCTCCGTAATAGTTGTTAAGAGAGCAAGAGTGGGTGGGAACCATCTGGCGCCGTTGCTGCTGCGACCGACATCGATTCCTGCTCATCTGCCTGCGACCACAGGTCGTCCGTCTTGTCACGCCTTTGCATGACATCGGATGAGAATTCATTAATGAAGGCATTTGGAATGAATCTTACACGTTCCTCCCGATGCCGCTCAGTTTTTTCTTCCGATCTGATCGATTCGACCGAGTCATCCACCTCGTCCGTCCATATCTTTTTACGCTCCGACGCCGTCGAAGCAACCATCACATAGCAGCTATCTGTACATCGGCCGACATCGGAGTGTCTTTGGGTCGTCGAGAATTATTGTAGTCAACATTCTCGAAGGTCCATGAGTTTGCTCCTCTTCGTACGATAATTTATGGAAAAGCCGTGCAGCAAAAGCTGCATAAATATTTGTTTACAGAATTCCTCCGCTAATCTGCGCCGTAGCCAATGCATTCGGCCAATTCCATCCAATTTTCTCCTTCACCATCATATCGTAGATGGAACCTAAGAGAGAGTGGAGGTTCAAGTATTGGGAAGATAAACACGATCACTTAAGCTCATATTGAAACGTATCAGTAAATAGCCTTTACTTAATCCTGTTATCTTTGTTTTCTTTTGAACCTAAGGATTTACTGTCATCACGGACAGTGTGGTCAGCCCCTCCCAGTGAAGGAGACACCCATAGATAGCCTGTTTTATACACCTACCTCAGGATGTACATACATTCCTTTCCGCTTGGGTAGTTTAGACGACACAGTGGTTGAAGAGCGAATGCAAAAGTAACTTTTTTTTCTGTCTGGCTTTGCCTATATAAATAGTAGGTCCTGGATATAAATAGTAGGTCCTGGACAGATGAAAAGCTGGTGGGTTGGTTGGGGACAACCCAAAGGAAATCGGATGCGATGGCTTTTGTTCTTCTTGCGTCCCATTCGTTTGCTATCTTAACTCGAACTCAGTGTTTCTCTTATTACGGCCGCTCTACACACCTACTTTGCAATGATTTTCGCCGGGCCTTAGGGGACCTTTGATGGTGCAAAAAGCCCTAGATGGTGAAATGTGGATGTGATAATGTGTAATAATTGTTGATAATTCAAGAGTATAGTCTAAAACGTTTTTTCTTCGGTGAAAAACAAGCATTTTTGAAAGAATTTGAAGGATTTTGCAGTCTCATCGCAGCTGTATTTACAGTTTCCTTTCCGGGTCTGATTTCTGAACGTTTGGACCGGCGAGCACTTCGTTGTGTGAGAGTTTTTCGCTTTCCATTGATGTTCTCTTTGAACGCCTCTGCAGTTATGCATTCATTGATTTGCTCTTGATGATGAACAATATTTCTGCAAGTTTATGGCTGCCATAGCAGAAACGGCAGCCTTCCCGTTATGCTCGTTTTTGTTCAATCAATGCCCATAGAAATTCCCATATAATAGTCTAGGCACCATTAGACACCAAAACGAAATGTTGAAAGATTGAGGAAGATGAATGGATGATTCGCTTCGTAGAACACTTCCATATAGGCCAATTTCGATAAGTGCTGTTTGTGTAGATGATTTAGTCGATGCATTTGCTCTACAACTGCTTCCTTTTCACAGTAGGCACCTGTTTACCCCCTCCTTCATGATTTTTCATTCTTTCCCTTTTTTTCTTTTCTCTTCCCTCGTTTTTTGTTTCCGTGTCATGAACCGCCTGTTAGAGACTTCTGATTACTCATATGAATGATTTCAGAATGAACTCCCCTTATGCAACAATCGTTGACGCCCCAGACTTCCATCCAGCCCTGGCAGCTGAGAAGATCGACCGCGCTTTGCGAGCCGGTGATAAGGACACCGTTGTCAAAGTGATCACCTCCATCAGCAACAATCAGCGGCAACAGGTTCGAAGGTTTTCCTGATTATAGACCCAAGGCGTACCTAGGAATTAAGGAAAAGTTAGCTCTAAAGCTTTTTTCGCTTCTAGAAATCCAATTTACTGACTGAAACGCTCCACAATAGATGAAGTACCCGAGGCGTTCTTTGAGCGTGGGAAAAAAAGCCGTGGTGGAGAGAGCCGTTGTGGGTGCCCTCGAAGGCATTCGTTCCCCAGAAAATATTTTAAGAAAGCTGATCGTGAATTCCGGATCATAAGGTTGCGAAGAGTAAGTTGGGTTCAGCGCTGCAAACTTTCCCTGCCCTCTCTGTCCGAGGGTCGTAAAAGGGTCGCGTTGAACGGGCTGTTCGCTGTGCCCCATTATGCTCGTCAGTCAGCTGTCGATTGGATTAGCGGCCATATATTCGAGAAGGGAGGGGGCTCGTTAACGTTCTTGATAAATGTATGCGGTAGAATTCGCTGATGCTTCCAATTCAATTTCCTACTGGGACGTATTCAACCAGGAGAACGAGAAGCTCGGTACCTCCGTCGAAGACTCTTCCATCAGTTCACTCTATGTTCACGTGAGCTCCCACATCTCTCTCCCTTCGGCTTCTTCTTGAATCGTGGAGGACGTGTCGTCTGTTAGCAGTTACCAAATCGTCTTAAAAAGACATTGCGCTTCTTTGGTCTCGCTAATCATTCCGATAAGGCCCTCAATGGTAGAATACTCGTGCAGAAAGTAGAAAACAACTTCACGAACTAGTTAGTCCAATTGTGGACAGGTACCCTCTTGACTGACCATCTCCTACAGGATTCAAAATGTCTGATTGTAGATAACCGATGGAGCACAGATTGGACTGTACTATCTGATGTAATCGATTCTCAGAATTGAAATGCCTTCAGTTTTCGTTGTACTTCCATTCGGCAGTAAATATGCGCTCAAGCCGAACGTAAAAGCGAAAATGTGGATTTTACAACTAGAAAATCGAAGCCCCTCGGCGCTATTTTATTACCCAGACCAAAAGACAAGGAGAATAAGGGGGAAGTGATTCCCTCACGAACAGCTGGCCCCATTCGTACAGGATATTTTCCGATCTTCCCAATAAAGTCCTTATAGTTTTATGAGAAGTTCTGCGAAAACAGAGTCACGTTTACCCTATTAAAAAACCACCTTCAACGAAAGAATGTAAAGTCACAGGCAACAAACGAAGGTTGCAGTAGAGGTGATTACTGTGGTACATCAGCAGCCCAAATGGGGCCAGCTGTTCGTGAGGGAATCACTTCCCCCTTAACCTCCTTGTCTTTTGGTCTGGGTAATAAAATAGCGCCGAGGGGCTTCGATTTCTAGTTGTAATATCCACATTTTCGCTTTTACGTTCGGCTTGAGCGCATATTTACTGCCGAATGGAAGTGCAACGAAAACTGAAGGCATTTCAATTCTGAGAATCGATTACATCGGATAGTACAGTTCAATCTGTGCCTCCATCGGTTATCAACCAGACAGTTTTGAATCGAGTATTTGGAAGCGGAAAGGCTTGGACACCATGTGTGTAATCTCTAGAGTCAATAGAATCCAGTACGGCAGTGGTGCAATATTGTGGAAGGTTTCACAATTTATTTATGTATTTGCCTAGCGTTCGCAGAAGTGGTATGGTTGCAAGTGCCACAATCGCACGTGCAAGGTCACAGGCTCGAACTCTGGCTTGATAACCACCTGACCAACCAAGCCTAATGTCCCTCCGGGATCGGTTCGTTAGTACCAGACTCGTCTGGGAGGATAAAAGCACTGACTTGTACGTCGGCTGTCCACCGAAAGTGACGGTAGGCCACATACACATTTAATATGCCCTTGTTTCTGAATGGAATTCGAATGCGGAGGAGCATCCCGAAGACAGGATTGATTGACCCAGAAGGTTTCATCCCCTTATCTTTTGTTGCATTTGTGAATGCAAGCTCATTAATATCAACATCTGTTCAAGTAAATAAGAGCGGACGCCGAATATGTGGCGCATCATGGATGTGCCTATCGTGTTGGATAGTACATCGTCGAAAATATATTCACACTCGCCCTACTGTTTCTTGCTTGGATAGTTGACCGGTCAGGAAAGCGGAACCATTCATTCTCATTTTTAGCCTCAACGTGAATAACGCTAAGTCCCTCAGCCTTGATTCTTTTTCTCCCATGCATTTCCATTTCTTGAAGTTGCCGAGAATGGGAGAAAACCAAAGGCATCACGACATTTTGTACATCGATTTCAACTAATTTGTGTTTTAGTTCTGCGAAGGTTATGCCACCTAGGAGAAAAATAATGATTGGAAGCCTACAAAAGAAGTCTATCAGAAATTTCCATTAGGCAAGAACGAGCGGAATGTGCGTACGCTGCAGAAATTCTCTTCGGATGGGCTTTATCAGTTGAATGAGCCGTTTAAAAAGCATCCGAGAGCATCAGCGATAGTAGTGCTGACCGCAGAAAAATATCGTTGTTCGCTATCACAACCTCTTCCGTCTTTTTCTTTCAGGGCACTCAGAGTAAGGGGCTTATTACCAGCAAAACTTTGATTCAGACTAGATCAATTTGAGACAAAAATAAGATTAGTTCGTTCCCTAACAAATCCCCTGTTTAAATCAGCTACAAGACCACAACACTTTTAAGTAATGTGATAAGGTCCTACTGCATTCTGTGAAAAAGGTGAAGGTGTCAGTCTTTTCTTTTTGCCAGTACTACCTCGTCGGTTTGGCGCTGCAGTTCTAGACGACGTTGTAGTGAAACGAGAAATAGCTTCTGTCAAAAATGTGGTACTATCAAAGAAGGTGGTAAATACGGCTCAAAAACAATTGAATAGGACATGATCGCTTCGAATTGTTATCAGCCTCACTGATCATCTGATCAATAGACGGCTACCAGAAGGAGCTGTTAATATCAGTGGACTGCAGCATTGGTGGTTAGGGTCACAGAATTTTGAGTGTCGTTACGGAAAGTCACCTGTAATGGAAGAAACGTGAAGTGCATTGAGGTTTGGTGAGAGTCGTGGTTTGGAAGTACATAATGATACCTGATCGACAGCAATGTATGTATTCATCTCCAAGAACCAAGCCGGGCCTACACATCCCCACTCTTACTGATTTCATTGATAGAACCAGCGACTTGATAGCAACAATGAATAGAGGGCTTGCTTGATCAGGAATGAAGTCAGTCGCTCATGACTGGGAATCACTTCGGCTGAAAAAACTTGAACTTTGTTGGTGAAAATGTAGTTGGTTAGAATGTAGAGTAGAATGAAAAGTTAGAATGTAGGGGGGGGGGGGAGGGATGGGGTGGCAGCGCGAGCGCAGAGTGGGAAGAATAGCCGAGCACGTAATGGGCTTAGGAACGTTTCATAGTTTTTTTTTGTTGTGACAGTGTATTTTCCACCTAATTTTAAGAAGTGGAGGAGCTCCAGGATGGGTGAGCCAATCGGATGTTCAATTTTTATCTCATCTCAGCTTTTTGCACGAGATAACCATCTCACCCAACTCGGAGCCCTCCCCTTCTTAAGAAAAACTAAAATCAATATTCTTTTGGCTAAAAAGCATTTCTATGAACAAGTGAAGTCGGCTACCCCTCCTTCTTTGCGCTCTAGCCGTCAGTGATTTAGAAAGGCGCTGCCCCCCCCCCCTTCCCCCAACTACATTATCACCTGAAATTTGAAGCTTAGCTTTATTTGGACCGACTGCAGCAAATGACGTGACCGTTGGAAATCCTTAGATGGTGAACTTCAGTGCTTACTCCATAGGTTCTCTTCAATTTCTCTATGCTTTGAGTTTTCTTATTCCCTGCTCTCTATAGACAAAAACCGAGTACGCAGAGGCCCGGGAACGTGCCCTCAGAAGACACATTTTGATTGAAGAAGGACTTTAGCAAGGCCTCTATTTGAATAGGATGAGATTTACGTCATGAATCATAGAAAGCAGCGATAGGATGAGGCACCAGATGGGAGACTTCAGGGTCTTTTTGTGGTTAGGATATTAAGATTAATGGTTCTGAGGTTATTATTGTTAAGGGCTGATTCTCAAAATAACTGGACTATTTTCAGCTGCGTGAGCCATACAAGATCAAGTATGGCAAGGATATCATGGCCGCTCTGGACAAGAAATTCAGCGGAGATCTCGAGAAGACCATCTTCGCTCTTATGGAAACACCACTCGAATACGATCTCAAGCAACTTAAACAGGCCATGAAGGTAAGAGTCGCACGAATTTGGAAAGCATCGCCACATAGACGAATTCTTCATCCTTTTGACTCTATTATAACAATTAGGACCGTTTTTATGCAGTCCTCCAAGAACGACATTCATTCCAGGGCCTCGGCACTGATGAAGCTGTGCTGATCGAGATCCTTTGCTCTCGAACAACCGATCAGATCAAGGCCATCCGTGTGGCTTACGAGAGAGAGTTCAAGAAGCCGCTCGAGCAAGAGGTAGAACCGTTTTTTTTTTTTGAACATAGAGAACTTCATTGGCTAGGACCTCCATACAAGACTTCGTACATTGGTCTGATTTGACCCCATAATATGACAAACTCGTACCAGGGGCTGGCTAGAGTTGATGAATCGGCGACAAACTTTTTAAATGTTCCCAATAAACGGTCATCTGTACAGTTTCCGGGTTCTTTTCATTCATATCTTGGACCGAAATCAACGAATGAGGAACCAAATAACTTAAGAGTTCGGGAGCACTGAAATCTCAGAAAAGTTGGAAGAATTTTTTTCTTGGAATTTGGGTTCGCATACCAACTAACGAAGGACGGAACCATAGGTGCCTTAATCCACAGACTGATTGCCTATCAATTTACAGGTTGCATCCGAGACATCTGGAGAATTCAAAGATCTACTCGTCGCTATCATCACTGGAAGCCGAGACCCCAGCAACCACACCAACGATCAACAGGCCAAAGATGTAAGTCATTTCAGTAGTTGCTCATTTGAATCTCATGAATAGTGCAATGTTTCCTCAGGATGCTGTCCGCCTATATGCTGATGGAAAGGGAAAACTGAGTGGAAAAGACTCTCCATCGCACTTCTTGAGCATCATGGCCTCACAGAATCAGTACCAACTGAGAAAGGTCGGTCGGACACATTGTCAAGAATAACTGAGAAGCTGAACCGTTTGAACCTTCCTGTATTCCAGATATTCGCAGCTTTTGCTGAATTGTCTGGATCGTCCATTGAAAAACTGATTGAGAAAGAGTTCAGTGGTGACCTCCAGAAGAGTTATCTGACAATTGTACGAGCAGCATCTGACAAGCAGAAATTCTTCGCTACTCAGCTATACAACTCCATGAAGGTAATACTTCGTTCCCCATTGATCCGTTCTAGCTAGCTGGACTTCTGAAAATTCCCTCCTCTTTTTTTATTTCCATTTTTGAAGGGTCTCGGAACTCGTGATAACGATCTGATCCGTGTGCTTGTCACTCGTTCGGAGGTCGATCTGCAACTGATCAAGGAGGAATTCCTTGCTCTATACAACAAATCGCTCGAAGACATGATCAAGGTAGTTTTTGGGATACAGTTAAGAACTTTCACTTCGGTTCTAGAACCAGGATTAGAATCATTCATTGATCTTTCCCATGTGAACTGTACTCTTGGATCCACCCAGGCCCTCTATCAGAGAGCCGGTCAGCGTTACTTTTTTTCCTCAACTCGCGAACGAAGTCCTATTCAAAGAAGGAGCGGGAGTTGAGATAAAATACTGACGTGGTCATATTTTGGGAGCATTTCGTGTTTGAGCCCCTCATGATTTCTCCCTCTCCTGCTCGA
This sequence comes from Haemonchus contortus, assembly GCA_000469685.2. NCBI lineage: Eukaryota > Metazoa > Nematoda > Chromadorea > Rhabditida > Trichostrongylidae > Haemonchus > Haemonchus contortus. Next base: position 7,028,054 of record LS997564.1, read on the forward strand.
GCCAGGATGATCAAGTGCGACGTGGTACTTCAGAGCGAAATTCACAACAATTATGTCGTAAAAGCCATTTCCGAAATACCATACTTGACCCTGTCTGCGCCACGTACATATTTGATTTTGGATAAAAACGGTGCATGGTATGGCTGAGCCGTTTTCCGTTGTTGACGGAGAGTGAAGGAGGGAAGGGAGCGAGCAGAATTCATTTGGAGCTCTACTGGTCGCATTCCAAACCAGACAAATTCGATGGCCCTTAATTGTTTTACTTTTCGTCATTACCTCATTTGAAGGACGGCTATTCCTAAGGTTGCTCTTCCTCCCTTTTGGCCTAGCTATCTTCCAGACCAGCTTTCCTATCCAGGTGTTTCTTCATTGATGTTGTTTCAGGGCGATACCTCTGGACAGTACCGCGACGCTCTATTGGCCATCGTTGTCGGTAACCGTACGTAGACGCCAGCGACTACTTCACTTTAGAAGTCACATTCCTTTCTCTTCCAACTGCTTATAACAATTGTCGTAAATTTTGTTGTCCATTTTGCTGCATGTTACATATCTATCTTGCTTTTCAATAAATATAATATGCATAAAAACCGTATGTGACATTCGCAAGTGGGTCTCAATCTTCCCAATTCATCGATACTCAATAAACTGAAGGCAAGGAAGTTGCACTCATCTTATGAGTTTTACAGAACTGAAAAGTGGGAATACACGAGCATATGAGATTGTATTAGGAGATTGGTCCGAGTTTTTTTATGTCTCTACCTATTTCTTATAATTTAAACATATCTTTTTTCATCATTTCTGTCGGCAGGAGGTGAAGCCGATGGTCTCAGAATCATTACTTGTCTTTCAACTCATGTATCCCTTCATACTTATCCAGCAGAATGTACCAAGTCGCGAATTTGAATCAGGGTGAATAAAACCAATTCTCGACCTTCACCGACGAACCGTAATAAAAAATTCCTGCCTTTTTCATCAATACTCTATGAAACATCAATCCTCCCCATCTATCTCGCTTTGATGACCCCAGAAAATACAAGTCCGAAAGAGTGTGGGGAGGTAGGAAAATAAGGATCTAAAAGAGACTTTAGGAACGAGGACGAGGAAAATAGAGTCAGAGCCTAGCAATTCCAGTGAGTTTGAGTTGAGTCCAAGATGGAAATGTTTGTGTAGATAAAAGCAATCAGCCAATGCTGAGTAGCCTTACTCTTACAGATCTGCCTTATTCTTAGCGTTGAAGCTTTCTTTTCTGATGCGAGTTTCTGGTTCCTACAAACTCTTCAAAACTGTATCTTCTGAGTGTTCTACATGGGCCATGTCTTTTCAAAGCAATGAGAATACCGTATTAGAGGAAGATACTCACGATGAGCTCAGCTCTCCCAGTAGGCAGCACTTCCTGGTAGTTGTACTAATCCTGCTCTTCTCTTTTCTCAGCCAGGGTATCTCAATGGAGGTACCTCACAATTAGTATTGGTGATTATTAATTATCAACTTTATCCCTTCTTAAGATAATATCATTCTTCTTTAAAATACTTCAAACGATGAACTGAAGCACTATTGGGTTGTCCTGACACATCCCCACTTATAAAAATAGTGGCCCTGAACCTTTACAACCATCCTATGACCAGAGGTTTCTTAGGAGTGCGCCAAGTCATAAATTAGTTGGTGGTTTCGCAGTGCAAAGCCCATAACATTGGGAGTGCCTCCGAGGATTGAGTTTTCTGGCTGCAGTGCTTTCTTTATATTATATAAACCATAAGGCCATAATACACTATAACCTTTAGCCAGTTTTTTGCTTTGTTGACGCACAGGATGTTGATTAGTATGTGAAGTTCAACAGGTTACTTATACCAGCTGAGATTTTTTCACACCTCTATGATGAATGCATTACAAACTGTGAAAGAGTGGCTTCAGCAACGGGCAGCGTTCCCCTGATTGGTCGATACTCACGAAACCTGCCTGTAGTTCGATAGCCGGCCAATGAAAAGTGAGCTAAAAGGGACGACTGCTCAATTTGGTCAGCAGTCAATTCCTTCCCGTGTCGGAGAACCTTGAAGTAAGGTTCATTCTCCTCAAACACTGTCCTACCAACTGTATCACCTGAACCTGTACAAATAAGAATTCATGAAAGGAAATAGATGAGGTTTGATGGCCAAGCTCGAAACTGTTCAACTGCTTATTCAATTCATTAAAATTCCAACTTGTACTAGTGTAGTAATCATCATTAGGATTTGAAGAGAACGATAAAACTGAATTTGTTGTAGAGTAATGCGTGTAGAGTTTGTAGAGTAATCTTGAATAGCAGCTCTGCCATCAAATAGATTTTACCGTCCATGGATTTTGTGATACAGTAACCCCACGAAGCGAGATAGTGGGACACCAGACGATAAAGGATTCGTGAAGCCGTCATTTCATGACCCAGTGGTCCAGAAGAAACTTATAATCTGAAATTCTGTTCGGGAAGTTCAGATTTTCAAAGGTGCTTATCGCTGTTCCACTAGAAAGAATTCGAGTTACTTCTTCAATCTCATATGGCATCTACATGGAACTAACCAAAGTATAAGATTAATTCCTCACTTTTCCGCCCTTTAGGGTTGCGCCTTGTCTCCCTGACGGGGATGATATCGCATGGGAGTTTTTGCGAGTTCAACTTATAAGCTCTCGTGAAGCTTCAGCTACCGATTATTTTGAGGAAACTATTCTCTAGAGAAATTCTTCACGACCGAAGTTACAGTGGTAGTTACGGACCCAACGCTACCGTAACATTGTGGCCTAAAACTCGTTGGAGGTGCACTACTGTGCCAAAGCATGCCAAGAGTGCATGTCCAATATTCGTGGCAGGACGCGCGCCTATTGCAACTAACGGGCGGCATAGGGTACGGTCTTGTCCCAGCGACACTTCTGCCTGAGCAAAAGCTGCTACTCTTTAATTGATTTGTAAGATTCTAACGGGATTTGGGGTGTTCACTTCAAGTCAGTATGGTCGGGGATGTTCAGGTGTTGAGTTTCTCTATTCTGGATTTCTAGGTTGTCGTTTGAAGCCCGTTATGCAAGCTATTCCATTTTGACAACCCGTTTTGTTGTGTTGTGCTTATTGTTGTTGGTTGTATTGACAATTCTGTCGACTGTCCAGTTTGATTTATCGTTGTTTTCGTCCTAGGTACACGTCAAATTGCAGGAACTGCTCTTAAGTTACACTTTTGTTTATTTCATAGTGGTGAAGTCAACAACCTGTACTTTAGGGGTACAAAGGATGGCTTCGCGATCACTGGCTCAGGTCGGTCGCTCGGCCGCGGCTCGCCTGTTAAAATCTAATATTCAAAGGATTGTTCTTCCTGCTGCTACTGCCAGTGGTTAGTTTCTTTTTTTGCCAAATCTGTTCCTGCTTGAGGCCGTTTCATTTGCTCTTCGTCCTTCACTTACAGTTTTTTGTTGTGTTGCCTTGAATTTATTGAATTCTTAAAAATATGGTGTATTTAAGTGCGCCACAGTTCAAGCACTGTCGATAAGAGAGGCGTTCATTCTTCAGTGGTGGCTCAGGCGCAAGCTCAGGCCGACAAGAGTGTAAGTGTTGATTTTGTACTTTTTTTCGTAATCATTTCTTCGATGTACTGTTGTCCGATCATTTCTTAGCAAATGAGTTTATAGTGCAAGGACATGGGCAGAAATAAGTACAAAAAGTTTTCTAGTCGAGAAGCTTCCAGTAAAACTTCCCATGACTTTTCTCTTTCCCGGGGTCAGCCCTCTCTGCTATATAATATTTTCCCTACTAGTCAACCTTATTTCAAACTAGGCCTTAAGTTTCGAAATGCAAATAGCTCCTTTTACCGTAACGGCTTTAAGTATTGTTTTTTTTACTTGCACATCCGGTAGAGCTTTCTGTTAAGGTTTATCACGGCTCAATCCGTAGCCATTCCTCAGCATCTTGAAGTTTTTCTGGATCGAGGGCATTAACTAGAAATGTGCCAAGTTGTCTTCCTTATCTAGCCCTACTTGTCGGTGGCGTAACTTGACTCTAGTGGCTAAGGGCCTAGCTCGATGGAGTCGCATTAAAACTATTTGGGCATAGCTCGCAGGGCGAGCCTTCATTCGCAATGTTTGATTGTAAAAAATTTTTGGGTATAGGGGATTGTATAGATCGCATATTCGCTATTGCCACTTCTTGATTATACAGAGTTCTTCATTAACAGCTCAGCTCAGCAGTTTAATTTAGCTACCGCTTTTTATTCATATTCACATTTTTATTATTCTGTAGCAAGCTCCTTCAATTACTTTATAAGTACAATGTCGTATAGGTGTCGAAGACTGCCACTGCCGCGGGATCAAAAGGAAAGATCGTCGCCGTTATCGGTGCCGTCGTCGACGTCCAATTCGATGAGAACCTTCCTCCAATTCTCAATGGTCTCGAAGTCACTGGTCGCTCCCCACGTCTTATCCTCGAAGTCTCTCAGCATCTAGGTGAGGGGTTCGACCAGTCATCGATTTGCAGTCTCTTCCGGGTTGAAAGATAATCCCCATTCAATTGTTCTATTCAGGAGACAATGTGGTCCGTTGCATTGCTATGGACGGAACTGAGGGACTTGTTCGCGGTCAAGAAGTTGTTGACACTGGTGATCCAATCAAGATTCCAGTAGGGCCAGAGACTCTCGGCCGAATTATGAATGTCATCGGCGAACCAATCGACGAGCGAGGTCCTATCCCCGCCAAGCACCGCGCTCCTATTCACGCTGAGGCACCAGAGTTCGTTGAAATGTCCGTTGAACAAGAGATTCTGGTAACTGGAATCAAGGTCGTCGACTTGCTCGCACCGTACGCGAAAGGAGGAAAAATTGGTCTTTTCGGTGGTGCCGGAGTAGGAAAGACTGTACTTATTATGGAACTGATTAACAACGTCGCAAAGGCTCACGGAGGTTACTCTGTGTTCGCAGGAGTCGGAGAGCGTACTCGTGAGGGTAACGATTTGTACCACGAAATGATTGAAGGAGGTGTTATCGATCTCAAGGTGAGGCTCCATTTACATACGCTGCTGACTTCATTACAGCAATTCCATATTTTCAGGGAAACAACTCGAAAGTATCGCTGGTATACGGTCAAATGAACGAGCCTCCAGGTGCCCGTGCTCGAGTGTGCTTGACTGGTTTGAGTGTAGCAGAATACTTCCGAGACAAAGAAGGACAGGATGTGCTTCTTTTCATTGACAACATTTTCCGTTTCACACAGGCTGGTTCTGAAGTATCTGCCCTTCTCGGACGTATTCCATCCGCTGTAGGATACCAACCAACTCTGGCCACCGATATGGGTAGCATGCAGGAACGTATCACAACCACTACCAAGGGATCCATTACTTCTGTGCAGGCTATTTATGTGCCCGCTGATGACTTGACCGATCCTGCTCCTGCCACAACCTTCGCTCACTTGGATGCTACTACCGTGTTATCTCGTGGTATTGCTGAATTGGCTATCTACCCAGCTGTCGATCCTTTGGATTCTACCTCCCGTATCATGGACCCCAACATTGTCGGACACAAACACTACGATATTGCTCGTGGAGTGCAAAAGATTCTTCAGGATTACAAGTCTCTCCAAGATATTATTGCTATCCTTGGTATGGACGAGTTGTCCGAAGACGACAAACTGACTGTATCCCGCGCCCGAAAGATCCAACGTTTCCTTTCCCAACCATTCCAAGTCGCCGAAGTGTTCACTGGTCATGCCGGAAAGTTCGTGTCGCTGGAAGAAACTATTCGCGGATTTGAGATGATTTTGAAAGGTTAGTTCGCAATCGTTTTTTTTTTGACTACCTCTACCTTTACCTTGTTGGTAGATTAGATATGTGAGTTTCATGTGAACAAGAGTGTACAAGGGCTGATGGTTTTCTGTACCGCTGCGATTTTGCCTTTTTTGGTGTATCACACCGTTGGTTTAGGGAATTCGTACCCTTCCTGGGACAGTTTTTCAATATGTGCCTCGCCTTTCTCTTGTCTCTCGATAGCCCGAGTCACAGACGCCAACTCAGTGGGATCGATGAAGGCTGTTTGTCTTCGCTGTGATACGCAAAATTAGGATTCATCAATTTTAGGCTTCACCTTTCCGTCACTGACACGGGCCAGGAGAAGCTATTAAAATCTCTTGAATGTACTCCTGAATGTTCAGTTCAGTTGCCATACCCTTGTCGAGAACTGAAAGTTCTCCCCAGTTCCGTCGCCATCACAGACCTAACCCCTTTAATCTGCAACATTTCACGGGTGATGGCGTTATGTCAAAATAGTTGTGATGCGGGAACAATATCGATTTGTATTGGTTTTCCATTTTTGTCAGTTGAGAGGAATCCCAAATGTGGGTACTATCGGCGGTGATTGTTAGAAAGTTCAACGGGTAAATTGATAAGCTGTGCGATGAGCTTTCTCCATATACTGTCATTTTCCTACATTCTCGGTTTCTCGCGAAATTTCGATGTTTTCTTTCAGGAGAGCTCGACCATCTTCCTGAGGTTGCTTTCTATATGCAAGGAGGAATTGATGATGTGTTTGCCAAGGCTGATGAACTCGCCAAGCAGCACAATACATAGATATTAGTAATATAGTAATGTTGCTATGTTGTAGAGATAAATTTGTCTATAAGATTTTGGTTCGCCCATTGCTGTGCATTCAGTGGAAGCTTACCTGGCTGTTGTAATGAATTTGTTGTTAATGGTAAAACGAGTGAGAGATCATAAACAGCTGAACGCATCATCCTTGCGTTTCGTATGTGGTTGTTTCTTTTTAGTTAGATAGGTTGGAAAAAAATGAAAATTTAATTAAGACTTGTTTTTGAATGTCAACAGTGCTGTAATGACGAGTCCTGTGAAGAAATCGAAAAAGAAATCCAGTAATGGCGAAGGGGAAATGGACTACGACAGATCCTTTCCGAAGTGTGTGGATGCAAGTAACTGGAAAGGTGTGGACATGGCAAAGGTGTGTCGTGACTCTTCTAATCTTCAATAGTTGGATGTAAAAGGTAGTAACCGTCCAGTGCCAGAATGGAAGATGAAGTGAGAATAGCTCAGTTGCGGTACGGGGGACGGGAATTACGTGCGTCCGAAGATGCGCGCGGCGAAGTTCGTGGCGTTTTGGACGACTTTAGCGCACATCAATGGGGCCCAAATTTGAAGTAAAGTATTTTAGAAAGATCGGCTCACCCTACTAAACTACTGAACTTCAAGTTTGTGCCCCGATAATGGAAGCCAGAGCCGTTCGAATCGCCACGAATATCGCCGCACGATTTGCCGCGCGCATTCTCGGACGCACGTAAATACCCATACCCTTGCGGTAAAGCTAGACTGATTTACTCGAGTTGAATCCTAGGTTAGGTCTTTACTAACTCCGTGCTTGATATGTAGAAAAGTGGGTTTGGAGACATACTGAGATTTTTGTGAAAAGAAGAGTAAAGGTACAGATACGGAAAATGGGTCATTCGCCTGGTAGAATGATTAACTGGAGGTATGATTGCTGTAGAACTTAACAAACTTAACGGCTAAATGCACTTCGATAAGCATAAAAGTTGCACAAAGGTTGCAAAATACGTTTATACTCCAAATGAGGTGATCAATAGCCAAATTAATGTGTGGATGATGATTGGTACATGGGCAGATCTGCGAAATCAAATGGTTTCGCCGTTTTCTGGTCCATCTATGTTCCATCGATCACCTAGTTTGATGTGTATAAAGCTATTTTCTCAGAAGTTAGGCGTTGTCTAAAATTTAGAGGCAGGAAGCTGTGAGGGGAATATTCGCAAAAATTGTTCAAGATCACTTAAAGGTGTTATCTGAGACTGCTCGAGTCAAGGAGCTGTGGAGGGGGGTTGTCTGCGAATTATTATTATCATAATTATTATTCTATTAGCCACTGCCGCTATCGTACCCTATCGAATCTTCAGAAGGCTTTCATTCGTTCTAGTTGGTCTTCTCTGAGGAGCAGACATTTTATCCAAGCAGTCATTACTTATCATCACACCCGAAATGGGAATTATTCGATTGATTTTCAGATGCAAACAGCTACTACCAGCAATGGAATGGTTATGAAGGGAGATGAACTCGCAGTACAATCATTGTCTGCACAGGTACGCTTAGTTTTTTTTTATGGTAAGGCTACCAGTTTGATAGATTCTCGGTATTCCGTGAAATTTGCTTTAGTAGAACCTGTAAAATGTAGTGCAAGTGTGAATGTAAAGATGTTCGAAGTTTCCATGCCCTCTCTTCCAAAATTTTTGTGGAAATCGGGGCATTTTGAGGATTGAACACCCAGGAGTTTTTTCCCAGTAACCCAACTTGAGAACATCGAGCGAGGGGGGGGGGGGGGGTGAAGGTGAGAAGCTTACAAATAGACAAGCGTCTATTTGTAAGCTTCTCACTCTCCCAGCAAGAATCATGTTCTTTTAGTTGGTGACTATAGCTCTCTAATGGTGAGGATTCCTTCAAATTTCTTGATTGAATACATAAGGAGAGTAAATTATAGAATCAATGCTCACCAGAGGACCGGCAGCGAATTAATGTAGGTTGGGTGGCAGGCCCTGCGGATGCCAAGGAGGAGTACGACCAGTTCGTTTGCACGAATCTTTTTTATCCATTTTTCACTTTGAAATGTGGTAGAGGAAGTGAAGCTATCCGAATTTATGTTTTTTCTTTCAGCAAGATCGCAGTATACAGTCAACGTTTAGGATGTCAGATGTACAATTTTGTCAGCTATCCAATCGGCGGAGTGAAGCGCGGTTTTTGGAAGCCGAATAGGTTTGTATTCCTGCTAAAGAATGAGTCGATCGGATTGTTGTTTGTGCTCTAAGTTTTCGAGTCATCTAATTTTTCTTCATACAGCACGACGGCCGTTCCTCCCCCAATTGATCTCCCCGATGTGCAGCTGCAGAATCATTTATGGGAGACATATGTCAATGCCCAAATCTCTCCATGGATTGACTGTGACTCTGAAAAGGAAGAGTTAGCCGCATTGTCCGAGGTTGAACTGCAGAAGGTTTGTGATCATTCTTCGACTTTAGTTTTCGTCGATCTTGGGATGTTTATCGCCATTGCTTAATGTTCTCTCCATTGTTCCATTAGAAGGACCAAGTAATGACTCTCGCTTTATTCAAGGAGCTCAATTACTGTGCCTATATGGGCCTCCGCAGTGCTGTATTTCGGCTAAAACATGCCGATTCCCCTCGATTAGCCCGTATTCTTAATCAATGGCTATGGACAAAGAACGTGAACCTATGGTATGTCTAGAGACACAGTTTTCCTAAATCTGACTGGTTAGACCTTACAGGTTGTACTCATCTCTATAAATTGTTTTGCAGTCTGTGGATTCTGGTTCCGACTTCAGCTGAAGACCTGGTGCGGTTACTAAGTGATGAGAGAGATTGCTGGGCGGTTTGGGCAGATTTTCGGAAACTTTGTTCAAACTTCTCTAGTCAAAAGCTCATAGGTAAATCCTGTTGGTGATATATCGCACGATTCCTCCGAATAATTCCTGTAATTAGTTCATTGCAGCCGGGTTACATTTAACAGCTGATATTGACTATGAATTTGTTGACAAAAAGCTGATTTCTCGATGGAAAGCAGAGCCGGTAACCATCTTTCTCTCTACCTTCAGTACATGTCACTGAGCGTATTTATGCTTACTGTGAAGTTACTAGATCAGTAGTTTCTAGTAGTACTTTTTCTCGAAATTCAGTTGGCGACCTTTTGTGTCGATGTGGATGCCTTCGTTACTTGCAAGGATTCTCAAGAATTATGCCTTCCTCCGTGAGTTTTTGAAGGCCTTCTTATTGTGGAAGATATCTTACCCTAATACATTTTGCTGTGCAACCTAATATTGTTTTAAGTGCGCATGCCAACTTGTTGGTTGAGTTATGGATGTCAGACAACTCCCGAATCATGGTGCGAGGGCCCCGAGATCATGAGATTTCTACACAGGTGCAACTTCAGTGTGCTCAGGTAACTTTTCTTTATACTTCTCACTCCGTTTATACTTCATTTGTACTGTATGGCTCTGGTTGTTTGGTTTTTTTTGTGAAGAATCTTCGGTTCAACATTATAAGAAAAGAAGGCGAAATGGACCGTCTTAAAGAGGAACACATACAGTGATGGAATATATTGTCCATTTGCCGTATGAATCCGATTTATATATCATAATTATAAGAGTAATAATGTTCGTGTTCAGGCTCTTCGTAGTATTGTTCGTGATGTCAGTGCTCGTTCGTCAAGCACCCCTGTTTCAGGATTTCTGGTAGATTCTAACATCAATTACGTTGATGTTCTGCAGGTAAATAAGTTCAAAGGTATGAGAAGATTTTTTTTGTTACGAAAAGAACTTTCATAGGTACCCTTGCAACCATTAGCTGACAATCTGGACTCTGGCGTTTACAATACCTTCGAACAAGATCCTGTAAAATATCGGCGGTATCGCGAAGCGGTGGAGTTGGCCATCCATGATTACGGTGAATCAGCTGCCCGTCCTGAACGACTTGTTCTCTACATATTGGGAGCTGGAAGAGGACCTCTGGTAAGCTTGAACTCTATTCCCTAAATGGAAAGTAGTAATAGCCAGTCAGTAAGCGGAACGTTAAAACGTTCTCTTTGTCGTCTCTATTGAGAGTTGTCTTTGTAGTGGTGTGTTTTCCAAAAAAATCTTTTTTTTTTCAGGTTACGTGCTCAATCGAAGCTGAGCGAAATTATAATGCTCGTTTTCGATGCAAACGGGATCGACTTCAGTTCGAAGTTTATGTTGTAGAAAAGAATGCAAATGCTATCGTGACGTTAAAGTACATGAACCAAAATGTGTAAGTTCTTTCTCGTTGCTAAAATATATCCACTCCAGTTTAACCCCTTTAAACTAGAGTCTCTTCCGAAGCTTCCCTGACTAACCCACTTTTTATTTCATCTGATGGAAGAATATTCCAAGAAAGGTTTAGTTTTCGTATTTTCCCAGAAAGTTTACAAATGGCAATGTGGTGCTCATTTTAAAAACGGAAATTGTGTAAGTGACGAAATGCAGTGCTTCATGACCGGTAGCTGACAAGTACAAGCTGATAGAACCACACAAGTGGATAAGTAGCAATTTTATGCCTGCTCACTTTACTTTCATCTACCTCTACCTAGATTTGTTATAATTGAAGCATAGGTTTGATATTGGTAAAGTTGTGGTGATCCATAAAGAACGTGACATAAAGTCCAGTTCAAAAAAGCTATGATATAGTGACAATCTTTCAGTTGGAGGAGACGCTGTGTTATCATAGAAGCGGACATGCGGGATGTTCCTTCAATCGCAGCTGAACATGGATACCCTCAGCCGGACATCATAGTCTCTGAACTGCTTGGATCGTTCGGAGACAACGAACTGAGTCCTGAGTGTCTGGATGGTATCACGCCATTGTTGAAGCCATCGACAATAAGTATACCTCAAAAATATACGAGTTTTGTTGGTAAGAGACCATTTTGAAGTTTTTCTGCCCAGTAATCACTTGATTCACAGTTTGTTATCGATTTCAGCTCCTATAATGTCTCTTCACATGCATCAGCAAATCAGACTTTGTAGTGCAAGTTACTGGAATCGGGGATTACCAGCACATGGACGAATAGGACCCCAGCTTCAGCTTGATGGCAGTTATCGGCAAAACTACCCGTTAGTCCAACTCTGTTTCGTACGTCTCCTTGTATATCTCCATCAGATATTTATTATCTTAAGGCAAGGTGAACATGTTGCGAACATGGACCAGATTTATGTAGCCTTCTTGCGGCAATATTGTGCTCTTGCTGACCCGAAGCCAGTTTTTACATTTGTTCATCCTAACTTCGAAAACAAGTCGAATGAACGATCTGCCAGTATATCGTTTGAGATGGATCGTCCAGCTGATGTAAGATAATTAGAGTTCTTTTAAAAGTAACAATGAAAACTTGCATAAAGGGAATAAGGCGACCAGACTAAAAAGTTGTATTATGGTTGGTTTGATTAATTTGGTAGATTGAAGCAGCACTTAAGTTTTTTGAAAATTTGATGCTTCAGATCCCGATTCCAAACAATTCAGGCTCTACTTTCAGTTGATGGGTTTCGCTGGTTACTTCCACATGAACTTGTATAAGGATATAACGTTGTCGATAGAACCATCGACGTTTTCGGACGGCATGATTAGTTGGTTTCCAGCGCTCATTCCTCTTCGGGAGTTGTATCGAGTTCTGCCAACGGAGAAGGTACTACCTTTATTATTTAATCAATTAAATGCAGACCATCACGTAGTTCATGGGAGCAGAGCTGGAAAAACGAGGAGTTTATCATTATCCAAGTAAGGAGAACGACGAATATTGGATAAAGATAAACTGGGTTCTCTCTTGTAGTAGTATGAAGAATAAAAGTTCTCTATCAATGCAATTTATAATAAGGAAGAAATCCTCAAAAGAGTCTAGCTTCTGACTACAGACAACTCTTAATTTTGGTGATGAAACCATGGAAAGACAAATAGAAGGATCGTTCATCAATCATTTGAGCCATGCAGTTCATATGCCAAGCCGGTTGATCCCGAGGGACGCTGCAGCCGTTCCGGAATGACCATCTGGGTCGTTGAAATCTATTTTCTAATTTATTTATTTACTTGCTTGTTTATTTATTTATTTACTTATTTATTTCGTTGCTATCATGTTAAACGCCTTTAAAGCGCCCAGCCAAAGAAGAAGCAATTACAACCCTGGCAAATTAATTAAACAGAATAACTACCTTATAGAAATTGGCTGCCGATAGCAGGAAACATTCAACCAATGCTGGTATAACAACAGCTATGCTTTGTTTAGGTGGCCCTCTACATTGAACGGAAGGTTGACGACTCCGGCGTGTGGTATGAATGGTTCATACATCATACGGTAACTTTTCCTTTTCGAAAATAGCCTCCAAAAGAGTTTTGCTCAAAAGCGACTTGTATTCATCACGCTTACTTCCGCACTGCTTTGTTTTGCTGTTCTGCTTCTGCTTCTTTATGCAAACATACCCGAATTTCTTCTTCGCCGCTTGAAACTTACAAATGATTTTTCAAAGTGTATTCAGGATACTGATGGTGAGCTCCATGCAACGGCTGTGCAAAATCGAAATGGCGAAAGCTACTACATGAAACTCCATTGAAGATTCTTGGTCACCTTAGAGGCAGTCTTTCACAAGAAGCATAGATATATGTATTTATAAACATAGACTATTCAAGTTGTCAGATTGTACAGAAGTGTTGACATTGTTGAATTCCCCGTTTTTCTGGTTGTTAATGTTGTGTTCTGCGTGTTTGTTTGCATCGATTGATGAGTTGGAATATTTCTCTTGTCCCTCGATTGTTGATGACAAATTCATGTTGTGATGAATTTTCCTATAAAATCAGGTGTTTGATGTTTAAAAACTGGTTGATGTCCCGAAATATCTGCTATGAAATTATACTCTGGAGTTATTCAATGATGCTCTATGTAGATGTTGGGCCAGACCTCACTTGGTCGTCGGTTGCTCACGGCCGAGGTGGCGTTGTGCGTTCATGCTCACTCAAGAAACTTTCGTCGGCGTCCTCCTAACCAGGGAAAACCTCCCATACTACCTCCTTCAAAAAAGGTAAGTATAGTACCATGGAAAATCTGCTTTTTAGACAGCAGTCTATGCAGTAGCTGGGTCGTACCTACATAGATAAGGTGGATATGCGCCCCACCTAGGTAAGGTGGGCTGCATATTGCCCCCAACACAGTGTGAAAGTACAATATTTTTGCTTATTCTCATTTTCTTACTTGTATATCGGTTTCGGTTGTGAATCTTTACTCTTCTAGGTTCTATACCATGTGGTTCATGTCCCTTGGCAATCTCCAGAAGATGTTAAGGAACTTCTTTGGCGACGTCATGTTTACAACAATGCTGTCATTTCTTTGAAAGAGGTAGCATGTCACTCCAAAGGTCTTTTGGTATACTGGGATAATATAACGTGAATTTGGTCCGCTATACTATTGGAAGAGGCCATGGATAAAAATCAGATTTACGTTATCACTTGATTTCGTATGAAAAAACAAGGCAAGGAGTGATATCTTTATTTTTGACGACCAGACACCCTTTATAGTGGTTCTAGAATTCAAACTAAGTATTTTTCCTGCATAAAAGAGAACAATTTCGGAATCGCTGGAAAAAGCTTTCAAAGGGCATTTGGGATGGTGTCCAAGTACGGCAGTTATTATGGAGGGCAAAATCTCATCTGGAAATGTCATCGATCTTCAAGCCTCAACGGGAATACAGAGCTAGTTGGACGACCCGTTATGTAATGTTCAGAGTGCTTCTCACTGAGTAATGGGTTGGTGCCTCGCACTGGAAAATTGTGATTGAATGATAGACGTTTAGCAAATTATCGCAAACACGACTGTCCCAGATCTTGAGCTTGAAGTTCATCCTAGGCTATGAGGATTTGTTTTGAAACATTGTACGACTCTGTAGCGCAAATAATTCTTCTGAGTAGTGTACGACTCAAATTGAACCCGTGGAGCCTCATGAAGGAAATTTTAATTAGAAGAATTAACTTACTCGGTTAACAACTCAGTTGGTATTAGTCCTGCTTCATTAACTACCTTTATTCTCGGTCTAGTATCAGCATTTTTTTTACAGATCTTTCGTCAAGAAATACGACAGGCCGAAGCTGCTGGAAAGGGAGTGGAATCAATGAGAGAAGAGGAAGACGCAGAGCTCAATCGCCTTATTGCCGAAAACGAGAGGGTCAACCGTGAAATGGTAAGGCTGTTTACACTTTTGCAGCTTGTGGGGACATGTAAGGCTCTTTTTTTTTGTAGGCTGAAGCTAGGGCGAGGAAGGAGGAGGAGGAGTGGAAGGAAACTCAACGTGAAATCCTAAAAGAAATCGACGAAGCTCTTCAGAAGCAGCACAGTGTAGCAAAAGAGGCTACTGCAGAGGTACCGTTCAGAGTTGCGACTGATTCTGATCTTTGTATTAATCGTTTTATTGGATTCTCTGGATGAGTACAGCTTGGTAACGGCTTCAGAAGCGTGCTCACCAATTAAGGTGGTCCTGCAAGCGTTCTCTCGCTTGAGATTTTAATCTGGTTTTTGTGAGGGAGAGAAGCCTAAAAGAAGTCGGCTTTAAGTCCCGTCTTGAAGATGATTTTTGTTTAGTTATGAACAATCAGCCCCGTGAAAACTAGCTGTTTAAGGTCCGCGATGCGATTGCACGAAGTCGTGATTTTGTGAATGAGGAAAACTTAGAGGCGAAGATCATGGAAGCACTTGAGAATCCGAAGGTCTACGATTTCGCCATCGATCGACAAGGAAAGAAAGTAAGCAGTCCGTTTTTTACTATTGCTAACAAGTTCTATAATCCAGTTTCCACTCACATTTCTTTCGTTTTTGTCGTCTTCGATGTTTTCAATCACTGACAGACAACCTGTAGGGTGTGAATGGATAGCCATTTGTATTTGAATGTGGTTCCGTTTGAGGTGCTATCCTTGAAAATCTGATGATTTTGTGCATATAATCTTCGAAGCTGAGGCTTGAAGCTCGAAGTAGGAGAAGCTTATGAATGTGAAGCCTTCGCTGAAACGAAAGTTTACTTGAAAAGGAAATCGCTTGCCATCAAAGCGTCATTCGTTAATGATGAATGCTTTTATCTAGTGTATTTATTAAGAATTACCCAATTTTCTAGTACTATGATCCTCCGCCTTCGAAGTACCAAGAGGGTGTACCAACTCGACAAAAAGGACGACTCTTCGATCGCACACTTGGAACTCAACAAGCTCCCGATGTAAAGGAGGATAGTCATACAGAGAAGTTAGCGGACACTTCAAAAGTGTGAGGATTGGATGGAAGAATTGAATTCTTGAAATTTAGTCTTCTGTTGTTCAGAAAGTTTTTCTAAAGCTCAATTTGATACGCTAGATATTATCATTAGGTTTTTATGTAATTTAACATTGTTATCAGTTGTTATCGAATGTTTGTTCCGACAAGTGGGCGAGCTGCGATTTAGATTGGATCGGGTCATTTTTCGATGATGCTTATCATAGTGCACTATTTCTTCATTGAAATTATTTGTCCCATTTTTAATGTTTGAAAATACAGTAAATATTCGATATGGTTCTCTGATCAACCTTGACGGAAATACCGAAAGTTACTTTCGTTTTGTAACGTTCTGACGCTCATTTTCAAGATTAGTAGATCATGCAGACCTATGCTGCCGAAATCGGGGAGATGGTCCGAGCCCAACGGAGGGATGAGGAGGAAATCGACTTATTGCAGCATCGCATTTCTCAAGTGAGTTAGCACCCTGAATATTCATTTCGCTATCTTTATTTCGCTCGCTAATATCTGATATTTTTTGCATGATTTATGTTCTTTGCTTTTGAAATACTATGGGCCAGTTAATATGCGTTCAGGTTATCAAGGAACTATTGGGCCAGCGAGCATGGATCAGATTTTTCCCCTATCTGAGGGCAGTGGCATTGATAGCGTATTACTCGTGCACAACTTTAGCAGGTGAGATTCAGTTTTGCGAACTGTGGAATAGCGAAAGAGCTCCACATCCTGTCTACAGAAGCCTATCATTAATAATCGACTAACCTCGTTGGTCGGCCTCTTCGAATATATCAATGATTCGAAGTATCTGATCCGCTCATGTAGGCATTTTGTAGTCATCTGAAAGTTTGACAAAATGCCTTATGAGATTAAACCCAGTATCTCTTAGATGCACATCAGCATTAACCGTCCCCATGATACCTGTATATCCAAGAATTTTCTTTTGATATTTTATGGTGACACTTCATGGTTCAGTTATGAAAATGAACACTTCCAGCTCTTTTTTCGGCAAAAACGTTTTACGCTTGAGCATACACGCAAATTTTGTGAATGCGCCTTGGACCCTCGAAAATAGTGTGAAGTAATATCATTCCCTTAGTCCAGTTCACTCTTTATTTCATTCAAATGAATTCTTGTATCCATAATATCCATACCGTCGAATTCAGTGTTCGCTGCCTTCGAGAAGAGAACATGCCTCATTTCCCTCGAAGTATTTTAAAACATCAGAATGCTTCTCTGGTTGTATTCTGTATCTTTCAAGGAGTACAAACGCTTGGAGAGGAATATGTGAAGATATTTCAAATTCAGTCGGAAGTACGTGCTGCTCCTTTGCTACGAGCTAGAATTCTTTTCATTGTTGTCCACACAATCGCCCCTTTGATATCAAGGTTTGCTCTACAGGTCTGTCTTCTGCTATTGAGTTCCACCTGGATTCTCTTCATGCTTTGATGTTTTGCTTCCAATTAGAAGACTTATGAGAGCTCTTAAGGCGCCTAGGGCTAAACTTTTCCATTTTCATATTTCATTTTAAGATTTCAGATTTCAGAATCATTTTTTGAGTCTCGCAGTCATGAGCACTAATATATTTATCATGTTTTGTTAAGAAAGCAGAAATTCTTCTCGCTCACCCATCGACTTCGTCATTTCTTGGCATATCAATCAGGAATAATCCAACAGCCAGGAGGAGCTTCAAGTCATTAGTTGAATGGATAAGGTATAGATCCCTTTTTACATTATTCGTGTTCGTCTGGATGTTCCGTAGCGCACTTCCAGATCCGTTGGTATTCCTCAACTCTATCGCATACATTTGGCTTTCTTCTATATCTTCGGAGTCTACTACAATATTTCCCGCCGAGTCTCTGGTATCAAGTACTTGTCTCTTAATCCTCAGAGCGATCTAAAGGTTTCATCCCATATCGTTGAATGATTTGTTACTCAGCAGTGATCGACGTTTTTCAGGCTTTGAAAGTGTACAAGTTTCTTGGTTATTTGACACTCACCCAGACTGCTCTCAGCCTCATTTTATGGCTAGTGTCTACCCTGGGAACAGAAAGGAATTCTCTGACTTTGAAGAATTCCGGCGATGAGAAGGATGGCGATGTAGGTTTCATCAAGCATCTGGCTTCAGAATTCAGGAGTTTTGTCGACAGAAACGATGATTAATATATTAACAGTAAATAAAGCGAGTAAATAAGTAGTATGTCGCAGATGAAAGTTTGTACGGTATTTGTTCAGCGTTAGCAGTGCCATATCCATCGAACATTTGCTCAACTCTACATCTAGGCAATATTTCGTTTCAATAGTTCAAATTAACCGCTTACGACCCTGGGTGGGGGCCTCAGCTGATCAACAAAACTTTCCAAGCTAGGTTTATTGTTGGTTCATTTACCTTACTTTCACTATATTGTGTTTTCTACTTGCCATTTAAGTCTTCAGAACAGCGTATACAGTGAAGGCATTGTTTCTTCGGAATATGTGAAAAACTCTGGGTCACTGCTTTAAATGAAAGCTTTAGTAATTCCGTGAACATAGGACTAAGCGGATACTAGCAGGTTGTACATTTTCATCGTACAGAGCGGTCCGAAAAGATCAAACGCAGTTTATAGTGAATGAATCATAATTCTCATCCCTCTCACCACCATTTCTACATCCTTAATAAGGATCTAGCTCCCATACATTCCCTTTTGATTCTTGAAGGCTTCCTGCAGGTCCAGAGAATGTACAGCGCATGCCCGGGATGGGGATATACATGCGACGGCTGTCGTCTGTCATTCAAGCTCATGACCTTGCTTTTCCCGAGGATCTCGAACTTCTTACCATTTCGCTCAAATTCTTTTCCTCTCTATCTCTTCGATGTGAGAATCAGAGCCGTGCTCTTTTCTCAGAAATCCTTTTTAGATCCCTCACCCTTGGTTCAAATGTTCGGTTTGTTTGGAAAGTAAATCTCCTTCAACAACGTCCTGCGGTCATCTTTTCTGTTGGACCTGCATACAGGTATGAGGGCAATGCTCGCACAATGAGTGGATACCATTTTTTCATCTCTTCAGGAGCATGCATGGTCTGGAGACGGTGAAGCGCGCTGCCCACACTGCAGGGCTTTGTTCGAGCCATCTCAAGTCGTACCTCTTTTGAATTTGTAATATGTATATGTGTATGTTCAGCAGGTCTGCTTTATATGTCGTTCAAAGAGCTTATTGTTCACATTCCCCATCTCAGTTTACTCCGTTACCGGTTGCAACACCCGGGCTTCTCTATAAATAGTTACTGCCATAGTACCAACCCTAAACTTGCCGGAGAAACATTGTTCGTGTCCCTATTGTTCGTCTTAGGTAGAGGGTCCACCTGGGTCAAACGATCGTATGACATTTCGAGTTTGAGTTGCTTTGGGAAATCCATGGAAAACGTGGATGAGAGTACGAGACCTGTTCAGGGCCAAATATACAACTTAACTTGGTCATAGTAACTGCGCAATGTTTTTACCACCGTTGTTTTTACAGTACCTGGAAAAGTCATTGTGCCACAGCAGCAAATCGTCTGAGCAACCTTGGATTATGGTTTGCACCTATGATAGATATATAATAAATGGATTACATTTGCTATTCAGTAATCTGCCAACAATTTTACGAGTGACAGTGCACTAGAGACTTTGAAATTTCGAACAAATCGACAAACAGTTCTGCATTCCGAAGGAAATGTGTAGTAATAAAGTATTATTTCTATGTTCGTTCAGTTGATATCGAGCGGGATGACGTTACCGCTGAGATATTGCCTTATAGACACAGTATCTCTTTTCTTCTATTTTGAATTACTGACTGGCTACACGCGTTTCTATGTTGTTTTGGTGTGGCAAATGACAGAAACATAAAATATACTCGCAGAGGAGAAAAATAGATCCTTCGGCGATGACCGATCCTGTTTTGGGTTGTCACCACTCATTTGTCTTCCACTTATGAGCAACCAGTGCGAGCAGAGTAAGCTTGTACACTGAATTGGAGGCTAAACTACTCATAAAGCACTTTTTTCTTCCTTGTATTCGAGTCTGGCATTGAATCATGCCGAAGCTTCAATGATGGGACGCTTGTCGGACAGAGGTGGTAATTTACCCTGGATTTTATCCGAGTCCACCCACGGTCGCTTAACCGCCAAGCCGAGATCACGCGAGTTTGTTGGATTGTGATTGGATTATTGTTAACCAAACACATTCTATACCTTTCCCTTCATGGCTTTCACTTTAGATCTGGGTTCCCTTACTCTGAACAGTTCGTGGAGTTTTTTTTTTTTTTTTTGAAAACCACTGTAAATTCTTCGTTCCTCCTCTGATGCAGGCACAGTTTCTCTCCATCTGAAGTTTGTGCCGTAGTAACGATGCACAAAACTTTTGTCTCTCAGCTGCCTTCCTTCTTTTCATAAAACTTTAAACATTGACGATTATTTGTCTCAAGTGTGGTTTGCAGATGTGGCGGCAGCCGGCTCGCCATCTCTGCAATGAGATTTGCCATCATCCCGAACTGTATTTCTCAGGTATCCAACCAACTGGTGTTCCTCATCTTGGGAACTACTTCGGCTTTATTGAACCATGGACAAAGCTTCAAAAAGTTGGTTTCAACGACAGTCATTCTAAAACGTTTATCATTAGCGTGTTCATTTCAGGATCTCCCTTCTAGCACAAAAATGATCCTGGCTGTAGCCGATCAGCATGCGATCTCCCTTGGTCCAAAGCCTCCCACAGAGGTAAGAGAAGTTCCTCCATAGTAAATGGTTCTTCCAAAACCAGCTGCAATGTTTTCAGAACTTAAGTTATAGGTGAGAATGTAGTTGAGAAACAAACCCTTCGTCTCTAGGCTTGAACGCTAAAGCGCAGACAAGGGGTAGTGAGCGGCTTTGTTAGCCTGTAGTGGCACTCGCTGACGTTTCTTACCCAGGGTTATGTTCCTTTCTGCCTAAGCCTGAGCAGATGAGGAGCACCGGCATGGAGGAGATGATTGCCCCATGAACTGCTAGGATACGGAGAATCGAACATACAGTCAGTCATTCATTGATTCAATTCTACCCAAAAGGGGAGGCGGCAGGGGAGCGTGCTAGCAAAGAGTATCCACCCACTTCGGTGCTCTTCAGGGTGGTGAGTGGTGATGGGTCTAGGTGGAAACCTAAGTTTCCCTGGCTAAAAAACGTTTCAAAGCCCCATTATGGGCCCGCGACCAAATCATGGGCGGAATTCATCACTGGGGTTTCCACCTACCAATAATAATCTTTCGAGCGCATACTTTGCATAACTTTTATTTTCAGTTTGTGATGTCATTTAAATTCCTTTTTCAGTTGCGTTTATATCTTGATCAATTTTCTTCATTTAGAACAAATAGGTGTGTTATTTCGAAAATTCATCATCACAAATTATTTAGTTACGCGAAAATATTCGGCGAATGGCATGCAGTCTATTGGCTTGTGGTGTAGACCCTTCCAGAACGTTGCTATTCCGTCAAAGCGACGTCCCTCGGATCTCACAACTTTCTTGGATTCTTGGATCCTTACAAACAGTCGCTCAACTGCAGCGGTTGCCGCAGTACAAGGAAAAAGCCGTCAAGTTAGTTTTAACCTCGAACTTCCCAGAGGGAACTCAGCTGCGGCGTATCCAACACATGTGGATATGCCTCTCCTTATGAATGCGGTCTCTTCCTTAGGGTTCATTTCTGATAAAAGTCTAACAACAGAACATCACTACGAGGATATTATTCCACTGTTTTCAAGGTTCTCTCGAGGCAACGTTCCTGTTGGGCTTCTTACCTATCCAGTCCTTCAATCAGCTGATGTCCTAATGTTCAAAGTGTGTTTTCTGTAAAAATGAAATCGAATCGGTTTTTAAAAAATTCATTTGCTTCATCTCAACAATTTCAATGCCAGGCAACTCATGTACCGGTTGGGGCTGATCAAGCTCAACATATGAATCTTTTGGCTGATTTATCTGACCACTTCAATACGTACTATAAAACTTCGTTTTTCCCACGACCCAAGCAGGTAGGGTGTTCTTTTCTTAGCTGTCTCGAAAAATACTCCTCTGGAGCTGTCAACAAAGACGATTTATAATGTGAGGGCATTTAGGTGGTACAGCCGACGACTGCCTCTCGCCTGCGAAGCTTACGAGACCCTTCCAAGAAAATGAGTAAATCAGAAAAAAGTGAGAGATCAAGATTAGAAGTAAGTGACCATTACAGCAAGTATCAGCTTGGTTGTTATGAGGGTAATAGGGAACAGGTGAAGCTACGTACTGCCAATAATGCGGACTTCTTTCCTAGCTCTTTCTTTTCACCATCTTCGTTGCTTTTTGCTGATGAAAATAACGACAGCTTCGATAATCCCAGTTGGACCACGACTTACTTTATAATAAAAAATAAATAGATAAACAAATGATTATTACTATAGTTTGTGTAGCGGAGATAAAAGGATGGGAGCAAAAAATGCGAAGTTAGTCAATTGAAGCAGACAGCAAAGTGGGGCGTCACCACGTCCGAACGGTCTGAGCCGATTCCGTTTTGGTCGTGTCAGATTACAATTTTGTTCAGTACCGTAATACCTAGGGACTCTTATTTGTTTCAGATCAGTGATTCAGCCGAAGAAATTGAAGAGAAATGCCGGAAAGCCGTCAGTGATTTTGAATCGCGGCTCTCGTACAATCGGGACACACGACCTGCCATAAGCAATTTGGTACGAGAAAATGGAACCCCTTCTCGATCAAATCACCAAATTTCGAACCTTCTAGATTGATCTCTACTGTGCCGTAACAGGCGCTAACATCATAACTGTAGTAGAAAGCGGTTGGGATCAACTAGAATTGAAAAAGCAGCTTTCACGAGCTGTTGCCGAGCGCTTTTTACCGATCAGGGAGAAGTTCCTGACACTGGAAAAAGGACAGGAGGTTGTTGCCCCGTTTCAAAGTGGAGGTTGAGTTCCGTGGATTCGTCTTGTTTGCAGGTGGACGAGATCCTCTTCGAAAACGGAAAAAGGGCTCGATCAATAGCTGAACAGAATATGGACGAAATTCATCGGATTGTCGGTTTCTCATAGCGTTTGACGTCGTGATTGTTGTTGTTTGGATATCGATTAGCCATTTGTTATGTTGTTATTTCTCCCTCATGGTTTATCTACGTGCCCATGAATATAAAAAAGTTTCGCACCTGCGGCATATCCGAATTTTTGAGACGCATCTCCAAATCAGTGCCTTCACCCTCCTAGGTGAGTCTGGTACAATCAATGGACCTTGCCGAGATGCACTGTAGGCTCAATTGTCTAGGCCACTACCAATGTCCGGTCCTAAATTCGATCCTAGGGCCGTGCGAGTGATAGCCGGCATACTTGGTCCCTACTCATTCACGCCTTACAACTCAACTCGGGTGTGCGACGTTAGTCTCGAATGACATTTCTTCGCGCCGAGGTGCGAAGAAATGTCATTCGAGACTCATCCTCATCTTAATTACGCGCCTCCCCTTGATCGTGACAAACCTCAACTTTTCTTTGAATTTCCACTCATCTGTGATATCAAACAACATTTACAGAAGCGGTGTAGTTGAGTGTGCACCTACCCAACCGTTCCAACCCGTACCGCACCCTTCGCTCCATAATACTTCCGCACCTACCGAACCGCTCCAACCTGCACTGCTACCCTTGTACTATGCTACTACTGCACCTATCCAACCGCTCCAACCCGTACCGCAGCCTTCCTCCAATCTACCTTCTTATTATATTTAAGATACTTATCGTTAGAAAAATTAGGCTTCTTAAGATTTTAATGGAATTTTTTTTGTTGAAATTTCTATCATCTTGCATGGTAATGAAACTTTTAAAACCGAAGGCCATGAAAATTTTACGTTAAAAAACTACTTTTCTTGAAATTTCAATTTTTCACTATTCTCATCATTGTCATCACTCTCATAAGTAAGATAAGATCAGTTACGATCAAGGGGAGCCGCGTAATTAAGATGAGGTTAGTCATTAATGAGGTCACTTCGCACCTTGGCGCGAAGTAATGTCATTCGAGACTAACGTCCCACACCCACTCAACTCAATATCTAGATTTGCAGTATTCGTCTATAACTCAATAGTTATGCAGTATAAGTAAAAGCGATGTGGTGTTGGGCCAAATGGCGCACTACCACATGCACAGTTGGCGGATCGAACCTCGCCATGACACCCACCCAGGAAAGCCAACCTTTCATAGCTTTGTGGACGATATGTTGCTACCAGGCTCTTCCGAGAGTACGGAAGACTTGACTCGCAGATTGGCTGGTCGCAAGTCATTGCTCAGGCTATATGCGCAGTAGCTTCCAGAAACGGGAGTGATCAACGCCATGAGGCAGGCCAAGCCAGTGCCACGTAGATTGGACCCCTTCTGCGACTTGTGGCACGTTTTAGACTTTCTTTTCTCTTGACTTTCAGAATGCCCTTTGACGGTCTTACCCTATCATCCGCACAAAATAGGAATCATTTAAGAGCGAAGAGTTTCCATTCGCTCATGTGAATCTAGAAAAATCAAGGATCGCTATGACCGGGTGACTTCTTGTACCAGTGGTAGTCACTACTTGTAAATGAACTCTTACATTTTTTCTTCGAATTCAAAAATTACTTTCCAATTGCCCACTCAGGAAAACCCATCCATGAGAATTCCTACGTTCGTTTTTTTGAATTTTTATTTTTTTTTTAAATTGCCTAGGTATAGTTTCGATTATTTTTGTCAATGCTACGCATTTTCAGCTTTAGGCGTCTATGTTATTTTGGCATCGAATAAGTTTTTTTTTATTTTTCTCTCAATTAACTGCACTTGTAATGGCGCCTTTGCTCGTGCCTCCGATCGCGGCTGCATTGTGTGATTTTTATTGTATTTTTGTATTGTTTTTCTAACCCGTACCTTGCAAAAGTGCTTCCACCAAAAAACGTGCTGTTCTTGTTTGCTTCAATTTGGATTTCATGTTCTCATAAAGATTCTATAAGTGTTCTCAAAAAGTGATAGTAGCCTGATGATAGTCGTTGTTTACGGCTCCACAGGTACTTTCCCATACTTCGCAGGAAAGCTACCTGATTACTGAAGTGAGCTGAATTACCCGGTTTGAAGTAACAATAGTCAGTCGAAGTCAAGCGGCTTTGCCTGTCGTCGGTGAGCAACAAGCCAGGAAGAGCTTGGTCATTTACAATTTAGTAATACCTAGACATCGAATGCCGGAATGACTCTGGCCAGATAGGGAACATTTGTTGGACGTATTTGTAGGGACGTAAACGATTTGTAGGGGACTGAGTTACTCTACCCAACAGATGGTTCAGAGATGGTTCATGGTAGGTTCAGTGTCTACTGATAAACTGGCTACCAGCGTTAGCCAAGGGTTATAAAGTTTTTTGTTTGGGCCTTGTTGAAGAGTATTGAGATCATCGATGGGCCCGCCGATCGATCAGCCAAGCACGGACGGTCCAAAAAATCAGTTTCCCCGCTCGTCCCTTCGTGGGCTTTCACAAGGCGACGTTTTAGAATTTTTCAATTTTTTTTTCTTGCAGTACGTAATGAACTTGTATTTTTTCTTCCACGATAATCTTATTCCTATCCTCGTTGGTGACTCAGGGATGGGCCCACTCACAAGAATATAAGATTACTGTAGGAAAACTCAAACCCTTTATGCTTTTTGTGGATGCCACATTCGATTGAGGTTCGTCTCTGTGACCGTACTGACCGTGAGCATTTCATTGGATTTTCTATTGGATGTGTCCTCCATAGTGTAATTTTTGAAGCAAATTGCAGTCACTGATTCACATTTTACTTTGGCCCGGACCTAGACCGTGGGGCTAGAAGCTGTGGCAAGAATCGCATGAAGAAGGTCGAGCTCCTTGAGATGAAACCAAAGGATCGTACTGACGAAGACTTTTTTCGACAACACGCCCCACCTCGATCTACGACCTCAAACAGGCTGCTATCACCTTGTTGAAAAGGTCTCCTGTGTACTAGGGGACCCTCGAAAACGGCCTGTGCCACCGGTATAGTTGATTATCGATAAAGGGCGCCAGAACCACCCACACGACACACCTGAGTGTAGTTGACGTGGAATATCGATAAAGGGCGGGAAAGGCACCTCCCAGTTAGCGATCGCCGCCGCCCTTCGATGGTGGCCTTTATCGACTCTTTTTATTTTTCTCTTTTTGTTCTGTTTTTTTTTTTCTTATAGTTAATCCTAAAAGGGAGAGGGAAGGGAGAAAGGGATTCCTCGAAGGACTGTTCAGCCTCAATCTTTTTTTTTCTTCTGTCTTTTCATTTCATCATTCCATCTTCCCCCCATCCTGACCCATCCTACCCCCTCAAGGACTTTATTGTTTGTGACATTTTGAAATACCGTTCTCATTTTTTCATCACATTTCAATTTTTTTCACTGATTGTACCCAAAAAGGTCTCATTGTCGGTCTCAGTAGACTTAGGATTACGGTTTTCCGCTCAATGCATTAATTTTCAGGGTTGACGTCGCTTTGGCTCTGGAGCTACTGTTTCATGGAGAGGGCCAGTATCATTTGGGAGTCTGCAAAAGAAGGTACCTCGATTTCCTGAATGTTTACCATTCTAAACAACCTTCTCTTGTCATCGTTACTATCGACCAATAGGGACTTACTGCTAGTATGAACGGATGAAGGATGATGCTTATTACATTGTTTTTCTATTTCTATATCCTAAAGGAAAACATCTTGGAATTTTTTCCCGGGTCATCTATGGAAAAAGTAAAGGAGGAATCGATCGATCACTTCGATTGAGTTATCCATTCTATGGGGTAACTCTCGACGAAGTTGTGAGAACGTTTGTTTGGGGCTTGGTTGGTGCTTTGGTCCTGATATGTCATCAGAGATGAACGACAATGAGACGGATGCTTCTGAACGCTGCAACAACCTAGATCGACTGTGAAATCGATGTGATTGACGTACTGGCTTCAGAATTGAGCAAAAGGAACAGGCTGGCTGGACACGTTATGTGACTTGGTGATGACTGTTGGACTAGGACGACTATTGACTGTCTCCCTCGAGACGACAATAGAATAGCTGGAAGGGCCCCAGTGCGATGGACGCCCTCTTACGGAAAGCTCTGAATGGAGCTAAGGGTATGCCTGGAATCCCTCGCGTGAACTGTTCACTGGACATATTGCTGGAGCCCTCTCGTGGATATGATGAACAACTGGGCGACTTGTGGGAGATGGCTTCCGACGGACAGCGATACGTGTTAAAAACCGAATGGGCATTTTCTTCTTGGATGCATCGATGTGATGGTAGCCACTGGCATCATCACTTTCGACTTCCAGTCCATTGGTTTTCTTCTAGATTCCTAGTAAAAAGGTAGTAAACAATATCAGGAGATTTTGTTTCTCCTACAGGTGTTTGCCCCAGAGATAAACCCTGTGAATGTCGTAGCGAGCTTAGCCCTGGAAAGGTGAGGGTGATATCTCTACTTGGCAGTTTTATTTGCCTATTTTTCTCCTCTGTGGTATTCCTCTGTGAAGTCTCCTAAGCGCCGATAATGAAGTGTCTTACACTGCAGCTAGCGGAACGCAGGACACTTCATTTTCGACGATAGGAACCGAAGCGAGCGCAAAACGAGGCGATGATGGTGGAGGACCAACTCAAGGCTACAGACTACAGCCATGATATAAGCAGATGTACATGAACCTCAACATCCCAAATACTTTTATGGCCAAGCCAGGGAAGCCCTGGCAGTCTCCCAGGCCCAACATTGTTTGCTCTCATGAGCGCTGGTGTTCGAATGTATATCTACCTATTTATGAATTGATTCGTGAACGAGCTGAACAGTGTGGTACTTGAACCGGTTGTTAAATCGTTGATTAGTTAGTTAAGTATGCTTTTGTTTTTGTTCCCCCCTCCCCTCTTAGCAACCTCTTTTCCGTCACGTACTGAAAGGTCTGCTCATTGAACTTTGAACTTTGGGGTCCGGTCCATCAGGAGATGTTAGCCAAATACCGAAGTTCAAAGTTCAATATCCATATTAACTCCATCGATTCTGTCCGACAGAGCTCCCATTGATCATTTTTTTCCGTTCGCCTACGTGTTTCTTGCCTTATCCAACGCAGTGCCTGGAAATCTGACCAGAAAGAGGGGGGGGGGGGAGGATGACCGGGCATTTCTTTATTCGTCTACTACACTTCCTATTCAGGTCATTTTTATTGTGGTTCATCAACTAATGAAATAAAATAAGCAAAAGTCTAATCGTTTCTCCTTGTTTTATTTTCTGTTTTCATGTTTTTCTGACAGTTTTCAGTGATTACTCCTTTTACTTGTTTGTTCATCAGCAGGATTGTCGTTTTAGAAACTTCGATCGGTGACGGCTTCGACAGATCCTGCATGAATCCCGCTGCATATGGTCGATCAGTCAAAAGAGGTTGAAGAAGTCAAAAGATCCACCTGGAACAGTGATCGGGAAGTAGTCATTTTCTGCAGGGATCTGAGTACCTTACGGTAGTTTTCTTTTGAATACCCAATAAACTAGCGGAGTAGCGCTGGTCTTAAGCTGGTACTTCCTATTACGCGTGCGTAATAGGCAATATCAGCGTAAGAGCAGCGTTACCCGCGAGTTTCGTAACTTACTTGTAAGAAAACTGCCGTGTGGTTCAGGTTTTTGGGTTGGTTCACAATCGTGAAACTATCGAAAGGATCCCAAATAGAAGTGGCCACTCGTAATGGGACTTTAACAATAGACGAGTTCTTGGATGTTGGTATCAAATCTGCCTTCCAAAATAGCAAACCTGAGCGGAGTATAGTTGTGAATCTAATGCAGGTTCAACCAAACGGAGTTTTGTGGAAGGTCTACTACCTCGTGAGCGGTAATCGCAGTCGTGAAGTGATGGGCCTTGAGATTAATGGGGCGTGAGCTTTTAGGGATCTGGCCTCGTTCTGGCATAGTCTATTGGATTTTTGTCAACACGGTAATGGCAAATGGTCCGGTTAGTGTAGTTGGTTCCTTTCCGACAGCCCTCCTTCCGGAAAGGAAACATCGTGTCTTTAATGTTAGGTAGTTCGGGTATCGTGTCTTCAATGTCTTACCGGATAATTTCGAAATGCTGAACGACGTCCGGATGGGTACTTCTGGAGGAATGTCCTGAGCTAACCATGCCCTTCAGGCTGAAAGTTTCAATTGGCCTCTCCTGTAGCGTCAACTCCTCAGATGAAATCTTCACAGTCCGTTTTAGAGGACCTTTCCCGAATTATGAATGCATATCCAAAATTAGCATCACGGGGGCCGCATCTACTAAGTATGTTGCATGACAAATGACCACTTCGACATGGGATTCTTTGTTGTGGGAAGCGGTATGCTCAGCAGAATCGAAAGGGTATTGATGGATTTGTGATTTTTGTCGTTTTTGAATGATTGTGTTCGGTATTCATAAAGATTTTTTTCTTGTTGTGGGTCTTGGAGACGGAGTTTGCTCGAAATGTTCTGAATTCAAAGTTCGAAGAAGCTCTGTCTTTAAGACCGCCGGTTTTTTCCGATGTTAAAATGTTCTCGTATTAGACCTAGGCAAGGGTGAGTGGTCAGGTGTGAAGGTATGTATGAGAGTGATGATTTGATTTGTGTTCATTTTTATAAAATGCAGGGTCAGAACTACAGTCAGAAGGAGCTAAGGGGGGGGGGGTTGAAAGGTAGGGTTAGTGCTTCTCTCTTTTATGTGCCGTTTTTGGTTACCCGATATTCTTAAGGAAGGGAATTTTTCAGAAAGCCTTGACCGGAGCCCATCTTTAAAAATTGCACAGTAGTTTAAGAGTATATGGGAGAACTTCTATGCAGGGGAATGCACTTAGGTGGGTGAGTGGTGTTTAGCAAGTGAATGGGGTTCAGGCAAGCTTTTTCCTGAGGGAATGGTTTAGGTGGGCTGAACAAGAGATGCTCACGGGTGGTAACTTCATACAGACCGGGAGGGGTGTTACGGGAGTGTGAGAAGTGCAAGTCCACTCGGGGATCGCTAGAAAAATGCACTATTTTCTTTGTTACATGGGGAAAACTCACTTGGAAGAAATTTAGATTTTGAACAGGGATGGATTTCAAGTAAGTTACCCTCTGTGGGGCTCTTAAAATTAGGATCACAACGTTGTTTCTGACCCTGCATTATCCAAGGTAAGTAAATGTGGAAGGTCAAGTGAGCGAAGGATAAGCCATGCGATGGAAGAATTCTGTTGAAGGAACGGGGAGGCGAGAACGAGTACTTTCACGTCTTTGTTCGAGGGGACTACGAAAGCTATTTTGCAAGTAAAATCGTCATGGCTTATCTGAAATTGTTGTGTGTTTGTCTGGTACAATTCTATGCCCCTAGAGCCCTACGAAGAGTGGGTATCTCAAAGAATCGTATTTAAGCAAACAAAGGACGGGATGGCTAATGGGAGAATTGGAAAAGATGATAAAATGCATGGGTGGGTTTTCGAGAGGTGAGATGATGGGATTAGTAGCAATTCTGGGTGGTGGGTATAAAAGAGAAAACTCCTGATCTATCTCAGATATTAATTTCCTTATCATGCCCGAAAGTCCTAGGGAAATAGGAAGGAAATAGGAAAAAGAAACTATAGAATCGCATGTAAGCATACTATGGAGGGAGGTCAGATAGGAGAGTCGATAAAAGGGGATGGTATGCATGGGCGGGCACTCGTGGGATGGACTGAGATGATTATGTAGCAAATCGGGGTGGTGGGAGTAACTGTTTCAACATTTGGTAGGCTTTCTCTGGAAAGGTGGGAACCGTTTTTCAACGATGGTGCGGTACTTTGTGGGGAGAAGGGAATGAATTTATGAAGAGGAATGGGAAGGTTCACGGGGATGTATGGGAAGAAAAGATAGAATCGGGAAAGGGAAAGAAGGGAGTGAACTGAGTGTTGGTTGTTGAGTCGATTACTTGAAGTACTGGGAGAAGTACTGTGACCCGAACTAGACGTAGGAATCCTTTTTTCGAGAAAAGTTTGATTGGAAAATAATTTCTGACAAGGAAATGGTTTTCTCGAAGGTGGGGTTGGGGAATACAGTATTACAAAGGTAAAGCTGCCCTCGTAATCATGTGGGAGGGTCTCGCTAGTTCTTTTCTCACCAAAAAGGGCTATAGCGGCATAGAAATGTGGCAGAACCTCTCTCTTGAGGCCAGTCTGATTGTAATTTTAACAGAGTTACGGAATCTTCTGCGATGGATTCCTCATCACTGGCAAATCTTGTGTAATGGTTTTCGTTACTGAATGGAGTCTATGGGTCGTTTTTTTTGAGGAGAAACTCTAGGAGGGAAGGAGTGACGCACCAAGTTATATGAAGTCACGCTATATGAAGAAAACGTTTTGGGGACTAAAAATTGAGTTATTTGGGTTGTTTTTCGAAGTAGTGGGATTAGCAAAGTATGCTAGAAGGAAACAGTTCAGGTGGTGGAGACTAAGGGGTAGAATCCAACGACTAAAAAGCGTAGAATCAGAATCGTAGGGGTCGGATCGAGGGGAAGAGTCGTGTTTCTTTCAAATAAAGGGCCGAACTGAAATAAAGGGAATAAAGGGTGTTGTCGTGAGGTTTTTACTAGAGAGAAGTGCGGGATAAGGGCCTACAGTAACAGCCCATAGACTCAATTCAGTTGTGAAACTGAGTGGGAAATTAGCGTAACTTTTGTGAGGATCAGAGCGGCCTAGATGAGGAGTTCATCGTCGTGTTTCGTAGAAGACTGTTTGCAAGAAGACGCGTGATTTGCTCTTCAATCGTTTAGAGAACGTTTTGAGATCACAACTGGTTGATGTAAGTTGATCCCATGGTCCTCTTGCGTGTTTGGCATATGTGCGAAGTGACATGTGCCACAGAAGTGCTGTGTGGTATTGAGTTTCACTTGTGTTCGCCCACTTCGCTCAGTTTCGTTGCTTTTATTTGTTTGTGTTCAAAACAATGTTGATTAATAACATTTTATTTACAATAAAAAGTTACACCCTTAGTTTTCCCCTACCCTTCCCCCCACGCTCGCGCACGCGCGTTCTCTCCGGCTCTCCGCCGATGGGCTCGACTCAACGGCGTTCACAGAGGATGATAAGTCTTGTGTGCCGGTAGCCCCCTTCAAACTGTCGCATTCTTCCACTGTAATCTTTGATGGCTCACTGGTGGAATGCACCACGCCGGCTGCACACGGAGCAACGGCTCTGGAAGGGAGCGCGCCGCATCTTCTATAAACGCAATCTGACTCTGTAAAAGGCGGCTGGGGTCGGTTTTGGTCTACTACGGTCATGTAGGTCATTCGACGTCTATTTGTACTGGACCTGCAAGACCACGAACGCCAGATGTCGATTTCTCATACTGCCTAGAAGGAGAGTAGATGGGGATTCCTAGCTAAGACCGTCTACGTAGCTTTTTCTGAGGATTTATTATAATCAATGGCAAGTTCTGAGCTGTTTAGACGGCCGATAGTGGTTGCATACCGGTCGAGATCGTCCCATTCGAAGTTTGACATGACAACCATTACGTTGACTGCTCGCTCACACTTCATGATTGCACAGAGCTTCATGCTGCAGATTTGCTCTCAGTCAGCTTCCCAGTGTCTGACCTTTCAGAGGCTTCGCCTAAGCGTCCGGAACACCACGTCAACCCGATTTCAGCTGCAACCTCTGCTTCTGGACGATTGAGTTCTTCGAGAACTCATTAGTTTTTACGCGGAACTTCGATTGAGTCGTGAGTTGCTTCGTTTTGTCTTCATTTCTTCATTAAATGTCGTCATTGTTAAATGTTGCCATTACGATTTTTCGTCGAATAATCCATTCAAAAAATATCTGCTCGCTGCTGATTTCACTTTTCTAGTAAGCTGAGCTTTTGAAAAATGTTCAATAATGCTCAAAATAGACAGCAGAAAACGCGCTAACATAGCTAGAAAGGTTGTTCCGTCAAATCTCAACAAGTTGGATTCAAACTCAACCGCTTCCACCTACTTCGACAACAGGAACGAAAGGATGTGTGCGAAAACCAGGGGTATGGCTCAGGTAATTTTCGCGAGTAAATGCTATTGTAAATAATGCCCTTATCCCATGGAGACCACTAAGGGAAGGTGAAAAGAAAGTGGATAAACAGGTTTGATTTCGCAGAATGGCATAATAAATTCAATAGTTAATACCCCGTTTCGTAGTGAGAGCGTATCGGGTAACAAAGTTTTCCGAAAGCAATGCACACGACCATACTGCACCAAGTGGTGTTTATTATAATTCCACCGAAAGAACGCCCTGCACCCCATATCCGCGATGTGCGTAGCAGCACACGCATGGAACCAGTCAAAAGTGGCTGTTCCCATAAATGGAGGGGACAATTTGAACGCCGATTAAACAACGATTTCAAGCAAAAAGGCAGCAAAGTACTCAGGGCGATCAGGAGTCAGCTAAAAAAAGGAAGGTCAAAGAACACAAAGCATCAAAGGTCGACTAAAGCCGGGGTCCTCGGGACAAGATTTGATCAGGTGAATGTGAGATTGAAAGATGACCCTTCCGAGGTGGATAGATTAACCCAATACATGGAACACCGCTAACTATAAGGCTAAGGCGACAGGGTCAAAGTGAGCGCGTTCTCGTCAATTCTAGGCCCGCCCGCCGGTAAAACATACCTCAGAATTCCGAGAAGGGTTTATCGAAGGTGCTATAGCCCCGAAAGGAAACCACCTTCGTGAGTGCGTATTTTATATTCCTATAGCTATTTCAGCGGGAGAATTTATATTTTATAGTACTAATTCTCGTTAGTCAAAAGCTCCGCTCCTGCTGGCCCAACGAGGGTGACTATGCGCTCCAACCAACTTTTTATCGTCTCTATGTCCACATTTTAGGTCTCTGATATCATGTCGATTCTTGAGATGAAAAAGTTGAACAACCAGCCCTCATTCGCAAATAAGAATAGGTGAGACAGCTTTGCTCTTGAGAAGATGCTTGCACTGACGCCATTTTGGACTCAATGGACCTGCAAGACGTAATCCAACTCGAATCGGGTCTATTCCGATTATCCCTCGATTACCCCAAGCTTGAAACCTCCAACCTCCACACGTTGTTGTCTTCACGTTCACATCCCCACCAGCATCGGCTAAATCGTAGTTTATCGGCTGTCTTTTACTTCGCTTTTATATCCCCTATTTCTGCTATGGCCATCCATCGCGGACATCGATTACCACGAAACACTTACAATGAACAGTTTACCCACTACCGCGAAATCTCTTTCCTCGTCGTCGTTATATTCGTACCTTATCAGATTTAAAGTACCGATCCACCTACCACTACAGCAGATAACGACGCTCGTCCAAATAGCTCGTCCCCTACAATAGCTCATAAAGCCTATGGAGGTATGAACTAAATTCAACAGCGGAGCAGAGGATTACAATGGACTCGCTCCACTTCAGCCAGACCGGAATAAACGAGGCATGGTTGAAATGAAGGAAGTTCATTGTAATCCACTGCAATTGGCGCTCCAGGACGCTTGGAGGAAAGGTGTGCAAGACAGTGTTGAGGCCCACAGCAATCTACGGCAGACAGGGCTGAGCTCCTGGTGGAAATCGTATTGGACAACTTCCCGCCCACTGAAATGAGGATGCTCAGATGGGCTTGCGGTTGGACACGACTGGACCGGATCAGAAACGAAGACGCCAGAGCGTTTATGCGAATAGCTCCTGTCCAGTTGAAGACGAGAGCAACGTCTACGATAATACGAACACCTACTGAAAAAACTACCGAATCATCCAGTAAGGGAGGCAATGGAGTTCGGGGCCCAAAGGAAGCAACCACGAGGAGCCCTAAGAAAAAGATGGCGGGACGTGATTAGGAAGGAGCTCGCCGAAGCTGAAGTAATGGCAGAGAATCCGTAGATAGGGGAAAGAATGACTAACAACAATACCGGCCTTGCGACGATGCGGGATAAAAGCTATGGAGGAGAAGTTTCAGTAGCTTTTGAAAAAAGCCAACTGTTCTTTATATTCGTTCAGTTTGGACAACGTTCTCAGCTTCTACTGCGACGACGATGCAACTAAGGAAGAGCAGACGTTGCAACCTGCTCCATTCCATCCGTAGAACTTCATGGAACACCTTCCATCGATTGAGCACTTTGCCTATTGATTATTTTGGCGACCGAATTGCCAGAGCAAACTCCCTATCTCAAAAACGGGCAGATTAAAAACTTTCTCGTTACGACTACGACAGCTCAATGAGCCCATTTGAAGATATCAAGTAACTAGAACTAGAGTGTCGCCAGTCCCTCCGTTCCAGTAACTTCCGGGAAAATCCAACTGTTCCTTGTATTCGTTCGAATTAAACAACGTTCTCCGCCACTGCCGCGACGATGATACCGCCAAAGAAGAGTCGACGTTAGAACTGGCCCATTCTATCCGCAGCACTCCAAGGAACATACCCCATCGCCCGAGCACCTCGACTATTGATTGCTCATACAATCCAAACTGCCCGAACAACTCTTTCATCTCAAGAACAGACATGATAAATAGGAACTTTCAGCAATGTTAGCAAGATTCCTGCTGTCTGTTGTGAATTAAAAGACCACTGTTAGCGCAAACCCCACCAATCAGTTAGAAATTTGTAAATTCCCTTCAGCTATTATTGAGCTGCACAGAATTATTACTGAACATTTTCCAAAAGCTCAGCTTACTAGAAAAGCGAAATCAGTAGCGAGCACATATTTTTTGAATGGATTACTCGATGAAAAATCGTAATGGCAACAATTAACAATGAAGACATTTAATGAAGAAATGAAGACAAAACGAAGCAACTCACGACTCAATTGAAGTTCCGCGTCATGAATTCTCGAAGAACTCAATCATCCAGAAGCAGAGGTTGCAGTTGAAGTCGTGTTGACGAGGTGTTCCGGACGCTAAGGCGAAGCGTCTGAATGGTCCGACACTGGAAAGCTGACTGAGAGCAAGTCGGCACCATGAATCTCTATGCAATCGTGAAGTCTGAGCGAGCAGTCAACGTAATGGCTGACAAGCCAAACTTCGAATGGGACGATCTCGACCGGTATGCAACCACTATCTTCCGTCTAATCAGCTCAGAGCTTGCCATTGATTATAATGGATCCTCAGAAAAAGTTACGTAGAAGGTCTTAGCTAGGAATCCCCATCTACTCTCCTTCTAGGCAGTTTGAGAAATCGACACCTGGCGTTCATGGTCTTGCAGATCCAGTACAAATCGACGTCGAATGACCTACATGACCGTAAAAGACGCAAAACCGACCCCAGCCGCTTCTTACAGAGTCAGATTGCGTTGGTAGAAGATGCGGCGCGCTCCCTTCCAGAGCCGTTGCTCCGTGGTGCAGCCGGAGTGGTGCATTTCACCAGTGAGCCATCAATGATTACATTGGAAGAATGAGACAGTACAAAGGGGAGCTACCGGCACACAAGACTTATCAACCTCTGTGGACGCCGTTGAGTCGAGTCCATCGGCGGGGAACATGCGCAGGGATTCATTGCGGAAGGGTCGAATTCTTCAGAAGGACACGCCTTCTGTACTGTTAGGGAAAACTTAGGGTGGGATATCGAAGTGACTGGTAAAATGTGGACGCTCAAGAGATGCTGTGTAAGAACGAAAGACTACCCCAGTCCCTTCCCCCCCCCCCCTCTTCTCTCTCCCCCCCCCCCTCCCAGGTCCCCTCTGTTTGTGCGAAACTACAGGCAGCTATTGCTTAGTCTCCTAGTCCAGGACTTGAATCACGCGCAGTTTTACCGTAACAATGAAAGCTGAAAATATTGTTACCCTCAAGGAAAAGCGCTAGCAAACACATTTTAGAGCAAAACAAAAGTGTTCATCGGTTTGATGACTTTTGAAGACGTTAAAAAAAAGGATGTAGTTGGAAGCCAAATTACTCCAGAATCCCCTTGAACTCGAAAGCTGATCAGAAAAAGAAATACCATAATATAAGCTACCAAAAAAAAACCGAAAATTAGGAGAATACACGAAAATGTTATCCATTTTTGTTTTCACCATGAAGGGGTCCGATTAAACTACGCACGCCCGCCCCATTGAAGAAAATCAATGATACCCTAATCGATTTTTGGATTTTGGTTGAAAAATTTGAGTGAAAGAAAACATAATCGTGTTTAATTGGAGGAACTGTGCTTGCTTCGCAAAATGCCGCTCTATTCGCTTCAGGTGTAGAGGAGCACGATGCGATTCCGCGTAATTGGACGATTAATGGCTAACAACGAAAAGTTTTAGGCTTAGTGATGACTACGTAAGCAGCCCCGATTGATTTATAAGCAGCAAGACCCAATAGTAGAAATAGAATTTATAACACCCCATCCTCCTCCCCCAATACGTGTTACCAACCAAAAAAGCTACTCTACCCCACCCCCGGTATGTACTATCAATCAAGAATGATGAACACTAAGCATGGTAATTGTAACGGAACCCTCCTAGCGTCCCTCCCTAACCCCTCTAACCCTCCCCGTACACCCCCGCTGCACCCTACCCCCTACACCTACCCCCCCCCCCCCCCCTCATGGCTGCCATCCCAGAGCGTCCAACTCTACCAGCCACCTCAGTACACAACAAAACAGTACGCAACAAAAAAAAAAAGTCGAAGTTGTCGTTCATCGTCAGGCGCTGGGAAAAACGTCCTCGAGGCGCATCACCTGAAAAAAGGGCGAGTTATTCTCGAGCTTCATGCATGTTAATAGGTTTAAGAAGCCCACCTTTCACTTGTGCCAATCGTTCTACACGATAAAGTTCGCCGCCATTGATCAGCCGCCCACTACCAGCTTTGAAAATACCGCTGGAGCAATGCCCGAGGAGGAATCACGACCATTGCCATTCATTGGGGGCAGTTCCCCTAAAAGGTGAAAGTTACCAAATTGTTAAGGACAAATCTGTGATCAGCTAGATGCATGTTTCAGTAATGAGTACTCCTTCACGAAAGAGGAGGTTACTTTGTGTATCATGCTCAAGGGGCTTTGAACAAACAACAAAATGGTTGTTTATCACTGCAAGTTTAAAAGACCCTCGACCAAAGAGATTGAAATGATGGTAATCATCGTCATGCGCATAAACTAACACAATAGGAATGCCCACCGCCTAACACGGGGAGCGACTCTATTTATTGAACTTGCAATCACTACATTCCATTAATCAATAATTGGAGTGATCGATTTCACAGAGTGGCTAGAATGCTAGTCATGGTGCTCAGGGAACAGTTCTTGTTTACTGTACAGTGAGCATAAAAAACCCACTGCGATTAATTTCAAACTGGGATCCAATTTAGAGACTGACAAATAGAAAATAAATCGGGTTCTCAGGTAAGTACGGCAAACAATACAACTAATTATGAGTAGAAAATGGAAAATAAAACATTCCATGAAATAGCTGTGAGGTGAGTTGGGAAAGGCACGAAAAGCAAAAGCATGTCAAAAGTATATGCAAGTTTAGAAAATCAAGACAAAAAGCATAGTAAAGTCTTGATTAACGTGAATCAAGCCGATGCTAGGCTATAAGGAAGTGAAGAAGAGAATACGAACACGATACGAGCAATGAAAATCAAATTGCGAAGCGAATCATTCGGTTAGATGAGAATGGGAATAATAGACGACGACAGATGCCCCAGTATTTCATGCATATAATGATGCTAAACACATGAAAAATCTGAGAGGAAGAAAAAATTGTACTGGGCTCTAGCTTAAGAACAAATTAGGCAAGATGTGAGAACAATGATACGATTGTGTGGGAATGAACCTTACCAATAGAGCCGTTCGCACAGATTGGCCGGTGCTAGAACCTTCGACACAGCGGAAGAGCATGACGTCAGGACAAAAAGGTGGATCTTGATGTCCACATATGCTGGCGTTGAATCCTTCTCATCACTTGAGTGATGGTGTTGCCCTGCTAATCTGTTCGCTGTCTGTCGTGTTCGCCATCTTCATAGTCGATTTCTTCGATTCCTTCCACTTGAATACGTTTCCGAGGGTCGTTCGACCGTTTTCGATTAAGCACCAGGACTAAATGATCTCTACAATTGGTATACTAGTTAGGCTTGACCACGCAGAGCTGCTTCAGCTTTCAGCCACAATGTCGCGAGCGCATCACAGGCTGCGACTGCCCAACCATCAAGTTGGTTTTAACTTTCGGATTTTGCTTGCTCCAACAGCATGAACGACAACTTGCTCATGCTTGGCGCTTCTATCAAAGTGTTTATGGCAAAAACAATCCAGTACATCATCCATTTAACACATTCTTCGACATCCTTCGTTCGAATGGCCTAATAACTCGTGTAAGCAGGAGCGACTGTCAATGTGATTGCTCGGGACAGTACTACCGACATGCTGATGGAGAACTGCTAATCGAAGCCCAGGCCTTAAGCCACTTCGGACCTCGAACTTGGGTGATTAAACCCAATTTTATAAGTGTTCTTTTAGAAAACCGGTTTTTTTGTAATGTCCCTCAGGATACAAGTACGCTCCTTCCCAGTTGATCCACAAACGACG
Source organism: Haemonchus contortus (assembly GCA_000469685.2). Classification (NCBI taxonomy): domain Eukaryota; kingdom Metazoa; phylum Nematoda; class Chromadorea; order Rhabditida; family Trichostrongylidae; genus Haemonchus; species Haemonchus contortus. The sequence goes on from LS997564.1 coordinate 7,067,333, forward strand.
CAATGCATACGACGAGTTATTTCAGGATCTAATGGAAGACTTTTCACTGGAATGACTTTTCACTTAATTAAGCCATCACCTAACAACATTTACTCGTCCAGCAAGCACATATGCGGCGGCTGTCGATAATTTCGAGCGTCGTTGGATGAACGCGGTGTTATCAAAGAGTTTTCCAAGTCAGAGGTAAGATGGTAAAGGAAGAGCAACCGCAATAGGAAAAAGAAGTAGACAGAACAAAGAAAAAAGATGACTGGGAATGGAACCAATTTGACCATAGCAAGGAAGTTTGAATATAAAGGATACCGACACCGAATAGCAAGAAAAGCTTCTATTCGAATCAACAATTAGAGGAAAAGAAGACAAAGGGGCAAGATGGAATGGAGACGTCGGCTGAGGCAATCATTATAAAGTAGATGCAGGCAAAAGCAGATAGTTGCCGGACCGATTTTCACCAAGAATAGTACAAGCAGGGTCATTCCATACAGCGAACAACAAAAAAGCATTTAATCTCATAAAAGTAAGGAAGAAGGGCCTCACCTTGGCTTTGGGGCGACTGACGGAGGGTCGTGTCGCAGACGACGTGGCCTATCTAAATCGACTTTCATAAGTTAATGGACAACAGAGGACGTTACAATATAGGTATACCTACCCTTGATCCGCGATTGGATCGCGCTCGGATAGGCTATTGTTTTGTCGCAGGATTTGAAAGAACTGCGATCTGAAACAGGTTTGCTGACTCAGAAAAACAATATTACTATCAATTCGATCAATGAGAGTGAGATTGGCCTTACCCACGCTTCTGAGCGACTATTCGTGGCCCGATTCCTTCACATTTGGTGGTGTCGATTGGATGATCAATGGTCGGGCAGGGCATGGTTAACTATGGAAGCTATCTAAATCCACTGATAGAAGAGAGCTGATTCAACAGACAACCGTGTCCGCGCAATAATCAACCCACCCTTGATCCCTTATAGGATCATCTGTTGCCTGGATATGTGCTGCTTTTCGCTGGAGCCGATAGGATAGAGCCCTGGAGAAGGTTGACTGACTCATTAAGATTTTTATGGGGAAAAACAAGACTATCAACCCAAAGTAAGTGGATTGGGCCTCACTTCAGCTCTTGCGTGACTGCTTCCATACCAGGTACTTCCACAGTAATTACAGCTGGTTGATGAGAAGCACTTCATCTAGTTGGAGTTGAGAAGATTGTGGAGGGTTTTGCATCGTGGACAATGAGGTCTACCTGAAATCGCTGATATGAGTAATAGATACAATAGGAATACACGTTAGTTTATTACAAGTGTGCCCACCCTTGATCCCTGATCGGATCGCTCTTTAACCAGGGTAGCTGACTCATGTCCACGGACTGATAGATCGGTGACCTGAATCAGTTTCAGTAACTAGTGCAGTAAGCTTTTCTTTCCAACCAGAGTGGGTAAAATCGACCTTACCTTAACTAGTGGGCGGAAGCTGCATGAGCCATCAGCTTCTACTTTTCACACTTCCTTTGTAACATGCAGCTAAATGAATATGACACACCTGTCGTCGATGATGTGATGCTGACGTGAACGGTGAGCCTAACTAAAATAGCTACCATAAGATAATAAACACAATAGATGACAATGAATGACCATGGAACCCACCCTTGATCCCCGATTGGATCGCGAATCCATAGGATAGGTGACGTCACGTCGGTGTAGTAACAGGGACCTGAATTGGGTTCAGTAGCTCACAAAAGTCTCGACTTCTCCAGCTCTTCTCCCACTTCTTTTAGTCTGCTTAGAGGTAGAGTGGGAATTGATTTGTGCAAACGATTTATAGTGGGGAACGAAATTTCACTTCAGGAACCCTACAGTACTTGCTACAGTAATGCGCCAGAAGGTCCTGGCTCCAATGCCTGAAAGTTAAGCGACGCACGTAGTCAAGCGATTACCCGGCCCCGGCAGTGGCTACTTTCATACTTCGACTTGCGCGCCGGCTCGCAGTTGGACACGGCCGTACATTTAGAAGTGGGGTGCGAGCGGCTATGCGCGACGGCGGTCCTATCCAAGCGTGTGACAGCAGCCATCCTCGATTCACGGTATCGAACGGTACCCGCTGCTGCCACACGCTTGGATAGGACCGCCGTCGCGCATAGCCGCTCGCACACCACTTCTAAATGTACGGCCGTGTCCAACTGCGAGCCGGCGCGCAAGTCGAAGTATGAAAGCAGTCAGTTGAACGCCGGCGAAGACTATCGGAACGAGAAACCTCTGTTGATTTAGAAAAGCTCTCACCGTTTCAATTTGGCAGCGATCTGGAGAGGCCCGTCCTTCAGCTACACTCATCCAAATGAAAAATGAGAAACTCGACACCATGAAATGTACTGAATGGTGACAACATTTGATGAGGACCGTGCTAGGCACGGGTTTGAAAGAAATGGCATGAATCCCTTTCCATTGCTGTTCTTCGATTGAAGTTCACGACCAGCTGAAATACCCGCATGTCAGAAGCAACACAAAAATTGAATCGGGACTAATATTATTGGGAGTTAGTGGCAAGAGGAAGTTACCACTGCTCCCAAGCGAAAATCAATAGCTATCGTTCCCAATTAGTTCAAAGTAATAAGGATCGTACCTCATGAACTCCCTCCTTTTGTGGCGCCCACATCTGTACTCTTGACGCTTCGACAGAAAGCGAAGAGCTTCGATCTGGGAGAAAACAAATTCAGTAGGAGGGTTGAGTATAACTTCCTCAACTGTCGAGAGCCTTACGTTGAAGAAGCTCACAATTCAAGCTAAATTCCATCTTACTCACATGCACAGATGACTGTGCCACCCGTAGACCCTTGTATGTGAGCTGCTTCCGAATCGTCTCACGATCGTTCTGTCTCGCGAGGAGTGGGGGCGGCGGGCAAGAGATCGGGAAGTCGTCTGGTTGGCAAAGTGGGAGGAACGATATCTGAAAATGTAGGTTCGGTTGGTTTCAGTTGAGTTGGCGGCCAGTCATGACAAAACCCAGCGCACTTCTTCTCTTCTTTCAGGATAATCGTTCGTATAAGCGTGGACTAAGCCAGTGAAAGAATGGCTAGCTAGGTTTCGCCATGATTCGCCTCCAACCTGTCCCCTTACCCAAAAAAAAGTCTGCCCAAAAAAATTGCCCAAGCTACTTTCGCATTTCCTCCCGCTACGTGAAATTCTACAAGACATCGGTTCTCAGTCTTTAGATTGGTATGGGACCATTTGGAGTTTGAGTGGGGCGGAACCATGAAAGTAGCAAAAAAAGTGAGTAAATCATGGCTCAGCCTAGGGTCCTCGTCTTGCTCTACGACTCCCTCCAGTCGTGTGGTGTCGTCCCCCGAACCAGCGAAACATGCTCGATTCAGAACGTAAAGAACGATTTCCATGGTGGCGACTCTGCAATGCAGATAAATGGGAAATCACCAAATCAAAGAAAAGTGCCGTGAACCTTTCAAGAAGTAGAGTGTTGCTCATAGCACTTAAACTTACTTTTGATAGAAGATCGTCCTCTGAAAGGCCCTTTCCCAAAATGGCCACTTGTATTAATTGGGGCCACTTCCTGAAAGTAACAAACTGAACTTCTCCTATTATTCTAGCGATTCTTTCAAAAATCATAGCTACGTTGACAAACGGCAAATCACCACATCTTTCAAAAACCTGAACGTTCTGTAATCATTCGAAACGACCACCAAAAAAGTCCATGAAACCAGCCGTAAACAACAACAACTAGCACCATTCAATTTTTGTGTCGTTAAATACAATAACGAAGTAGTTTTTTAGCTGAGCATGAAATGATGAGAATGTGTCTTCAAATAAAAGAAAAAACTCACATAAATAATATGAAAATTTAGGAAAAAAGTTTTTTTGGACCGTTCCGGAGACCGCACCACCGATCCGCCCCGCGCGCGCATCTGCTTTCCCGCCTTCATCGACCAGCCAGCTACCCCTCCCGACCTCTACCACAGTTTAATCACCTGGGATCTTCTATTCGTTTCAGTTTCGCCTAACAAGACAAAGAGAGCACAATAGACAATCCAGTACAGTATTGCAAGTTTTTGCTTTACCGATTGACAATGACCCCGTGAAAATCCCCCTGCAAGTGTCAGCTCCTTCCTCGATGCAATAATGAGTTGTTTCATTAAATTGAACCGGAGATCATTTTGCAGATGTAAGAACAATGAAAAAACTTGCTACAGTAATAAATATACGGTATTTTTTCCAAAATAAATCAACTTCTGCCAGAATCACACTTCTTGCCATCGGTTCCATTCGAAAAGCGCCTCGACTGTTCTCCCAAAGTTTTCGATGGTCGTGCAATCGCGTGCTAAAATCTATTCCCACTTTACAATTTCCCCTCACAATTAATTCCTATGCCGAAGAACAAGAAAATTATGGTGCTCTGATGATTGTTACTTTAGGGTCCAAAGAACATTTCTAAGCACCAGTTTGGGAGTTCACGAAGTTGACTGATCCACACACACAACTCAATTTTTACTCTATTTGATGGTATCCAGTCAATTTCTGCAGGAAAGAACAACCACATCATGCAAAACGGTAAATACTTTCGAAGCATGTCAAAAAGGCAGTTTAAAGGGATAAAACCAACGGACTTGTGCACAGTAACATTCAAAAGTCAGTTTTTTTTGGATATTCCCGACAAAGAAACATTCTATATAATACAACATAATACACATCACGCTTCTAAAAAAGGAGGAATTGGAAGAAATAAAAAATAAAGGGTGGCATTAACATACCGTCCTTGAAAATCAATGACGGGGTCGAAGTCCATCGCCTCAATCCGGCAATCGATCCAGGAGAAGGGGGCAGTTGAGTGTTCAACCAGTAATTCGATCAAATACTACTACGATGGTCTTTTTACTCGTAGAAAAAACTTAATAATCAGACGAAGAAATAAACAAATCCAGAAGTCAAGTAAACAAACCCTTTTGGGCACCTCTTCCTTTTGTCTAGCAGTATTTTTCGCGGTTGACTATTCTTTACGCGGTTTTCAGTGCCTTTGTTCATTGTTTGTTTATGTTTATTGTTTTTATCGTCACCAGTTATCAGTGAAAGTAACTGTGATCTCGTCTAAACCCTTTTCATCTTATTTTCGATGCTTTGCCCAAATAAGGGCTAACATGAGCGACAATAGAAAGAATTTATCATAAAAACATAATGGAATAGGAGTCAGAAAGCACCGGCATGATTGAAAATACAACTTTAGAACGGCCATGGAAAGCAATTACAAGACAGACCAACGGAGGCCATTCAAATGAAAACAATAAAAGGTGAGCTGAAGTGAGCATCAAATAGATATTACAGATTGGCATTTAATAAAATAACAAAGCCTATTATATTGACCCATCTAATTCATATGAAAATTCCAAAAGATAAAGGAAATATGTATAAATTCGATGAGATCCTTAAAAAATGACGACTAATATTGGTGACACGACAACAATGGTGAGGGCGCCTTTAGAGTACAGCGATGAGCGCTGAGCGCGGAACGCTGCTGGTCTCTCGTTGACAACGCTGGACAAGCAGCGTTAGCACCCGCGCTGCCGCCGGCGGTCTTTGTGTTGGAGCATGGTATGCGTGGGAAATAACCCACCGCCGCTGACAGCCAACTCTGAAAGGGCCCATGCAGGATGGTCTACCCAAAACGATCGGCGATCCGAAAAAAAGATCGACCCACTGTGCCAGAACCCCTCATGTGATGTCAAAGCAAAGGCGAAAGGTCCTGACACGATGAGCTGACTTTTTTTGAACCGCTTACGGCATGGTCTACTAGAAGTGAAAGGAGCAGTGAGTGAACGATCTTAGCCATGACGATGACACTATACCTATGTCGGCACTAGTCAAGGGTAAGCTATAGCAGTACGACTAAACTGTTCCTAGAATTCTAAAAAGTCAAAGACGAGTTCTAAAGTCTGGTGGGGGGGGGGGGGGGGAAGGGGGGGAGGGGGAGAGGGGGGAAGGGACTACTCTCTATCAACAAGGGCGCTAGCGCAGAGAATTAGAGGCAGCCAGCTTTTGGGCTTGTAATAATACTTGGTAACAATTTTCAGGCAGGAGAAAATAGTTTTCAAACTGAGGCATAGGAGTGAAGGAGCGCCGGGTTGGGTGGAAGAATACCCCGAGAAAAAGCTGGGGAGAAGGAAGAAAAGGGGTATACCAGCTATTATACCTCCTTGGAGGGCATCATTGCGGGCCCGTAAGCACGGCTACCTCGCTTTCGCTGCGCTCCAGGGTCCAGTGTTAGGGAAGATGGGTGCCCCTTCCCCCTACATTTTCACCAGAAACGTTTCTTGAGGTTTTTCATAAGAGATACGATCGGAGACTATTACTCTCTAGCCATTTTTCTCTGGATTTCGGGTTCAACAGAAAGACCACATATTCTGACCCAATGTCTCTTCATTCCGAGCAGCAGCTGAAGACTTCTCCGGTGATCCGAGCACGACCATTTCCGTTGGCTCAATTTCTCCGCCGACGTGGTTCGATTTGATAGGAGAGCTCCATCAATCTACGCTGATTATCGACTACACGGAAATTTCGAATGAAATTCTGCGTCTCGTAGATCTTTTTCGATTCTATTTGCGACACTGAAAATGGACTGAATTAGGCGAATCAATAAGGTTTTTTCCTCTCAAAGTATAAACGCTACTAGTTCACCTGCATATCGTGATTTACACTGACGGAATGCTCGTAGAATATTGGCGATCATGTGCTAAATGGGATGTGTGTCATGTTACTTAGTATTTATTGAAAGTTCCAAAATTACTCACCATTTTTTCGAAGTTCACCAGTCCATTGTAGTACGTCTTGTTTCCTTCATGGATGAAAGTCAAATCTTTCAGAAGAAGTGGCACAAACGGTATCAGAGGAGGTGACATCTAAACGGTGGAGTGATTGAGTTGATAAAAAGTAGACGTTGGACTTTTCTTAGGCTCTTTCGGGAAGCTCCAATCAATTCATTTCCAAATTTGTGAACATATTTATGAATTTTGTAAACACACCTAGCAATCTCTGGTGATAAAATGTAGGGGGCCAGGAATTCCTGGGCTTCTATTCATTGCCCGGTCTCGGCGTTTAGTATATTGGCTTAGATAGGTAAGGGATAAAAGGATAAAGGTTTTGGAGGTAAACAATCCCATTTCGGGATGCGCCCTCATTCGACTTTAATCCACAATCATGATGATGTATTAAACGGTATTTGTGTATGGTACCTATGGTACGTATGTAGCCTATACCATCACTTGTGGTGGCCAGCTGGTGTACAACTCAGTGTTTTCATCCTCCCAGAGAAGTCTGCTAGCAATAAAACCACCAGGAAAGATTAGAAGGCTCGATTCTGGGATTCGATCTGGGGTTAAATCACCACATCATGCCTTCGCCATCGATATTTTTTTCTGAGAGAGATATATATTCTTTTTCCGACAAAGTAGAGAATCTCGGAAAGGAAGTGACAGATAGATTATTTTTTTGATTTTGTTACGACTACTGTGGAAGGCAATGCTTTTTATGCAAAAGACTGGCCGGCAACCTTGTACTTCGTGGTGAATGGAAATAACAGAGAACAGTAATGCTGTAAATTGAGTACCTTTGCAACGAGTGCACGATAAGGACGGTGATTCCGTGAAGGATCTAGAAGGGATTCGAATTCAGCGAATTGCCGACGAAGTTTGGTTGGAAGGCGCTGAAAGCAAAAAATTGAAAAAAAATCAATAAAAACAATAAATAGAAGGATAAACATAAATATTAATAACTAATATGAGTAATAAGCTATTCATTCTAAAAACCCTATCTAGTGTTGCAAGTAAAGTGAAGGGAAAATTCATTTTTCGCTTCCCAAACAAGAATGAGACTTACTTCCCAGACATGAGAAAGACGGCTGACAGCGATATTGCTGAGACCCAGAGTGATAGCGAACAGCGTCATCAGGTCCCGATTCTCCTTGGCACTGGAATACAGGCATCGAATGAGAATGGGAGTCCAATGGTGGAAAAGAATTACTTACTACATAGCAATTTTGATGAACTTCCGAAGGGTTGTGACTCGTTTTTGCGGCAACGCCAACAAAACCTCCGTCGTGGCCCAGTACTGAACTTCGTTGAATCTGGAACGAATGGAAGGGAGATGTTTTTGGCATTTGATAGACTCCGCAACAGCTTTTACCTGCGCATTAGAAGATCCAAATTCGAGGGTACTCGTCCAGGAAACTGATCCCTTCCAATCACTTGTGTCACTAATTCGATCTCATCTGTTGCCTAAACGTGCGCATGCTATGAGATTCCTGCTAATTGGTGCTGAGAAGCATACCAAGGGCGAAGAATCGAAAAAATGCCGGAAATTCGGAAAATATAGCTTTCCATAGCTTTATACTCGGGTCCGGGAACTTCTCCCCTAACACTGCGTCGCACACACCGCACCCGTCGCCTATCGCAGGATTGCGATGGAAGATTGGAGCGCGCAATTTGTGAGGTGGGGAGTCCTTTAAACATTTGAATTGGCCGGCCGCTTTCTTCAGTTCCAATGCGATCCTGGTCGTCGTTTATATAGGAGGAGTCATTTGAATTAATCAAGTGTAATAAACATGAAAACTAAAAAGAAACAGAAGAAAAAACGATAAAATCCAATGAAGAAGCAAGCCAGTCTAGGAAAAATATCGCGTCCTATCGATTGGCGGGAGGCGGGGTGGGTACGGTAGTTGCAATGGCATTTGCCGCATGCCGCAAGGGAGAATGCCGCGATAGGGGAGAAGTTCCGTTACCCCTTTATACTCTGGGCGCTTTTCGAGTTGCATAGGAGGGATCTTTACTTTTATTGCCTGGAGATGGGCACTAGGAGAACAGTTTTGTGTAATCGATCCGCCGCATGCGGCTGTCGCGGACCACTTGCCCCGTTATAACAGTTCTCGCGTTCTTCATAAAGCTCAGTCGCTACACAATTATTACTTTTGGCATAATCCTAATGTTAGTTCATTTCTTCCTGTATTTCCTACTTGCTGCTGCATTTTGCTACATTCCTTCGCGCGCGACGTCTCTTGCCGCGACGACACGACAATTTCGTTCCTCCTGCACCACACCCTTATTGCCTTCCCCGCGCTGTCACTGGAGACGGTTTATTACACCCACCAGTGGCCGCTCGTGGTAGCACTAGGCCTTTTGAGCGAGCCTCCAGAATCCATCCTTTCTAGGACCAATACCAGATTAAGCACCGCTAATTATCGCCTCCTCTAGTTACAAAGCTCTGTCCCAGTCCTCGATGCTTCTACTAGGCTCAACCTAACGTAGGAAGTAGTTGGAAGTGCAAAACCCACCGAGCTCAAGAGGACTGTCGCCACCTATAGAAATTTATTCAGTTACGGAAATGGGACTGAAAAATCACCTCAAACAACTGTGTGTGCAATACGAGAAGCTGCTGTGCTAACTCATGGCTACCAACATACTCCATTACGGAAGCATGAACCGATTCAAGCGGACCATTTTGATCGAGTTGAGGAACCTGAATGGAATCAAATCCATTTAAGCAGTTTATAACAACCAGGATAGCAGGTAAGTTTGCGTCACGAATATTCGTAAATAATATATTTTCAAAGTTAACCGAATGAGCGAAGATTGAGGTTTTGAATCAGTACCAACCCTTAGTAGCCTAAACTATTGGCTGTCTACTCCCAGACAGCAAACCGGGACCACATTGAAATTCAGGAAATTTCCCATCCAAATCTCCTACACAGGAAATGCTGAAAGTAACTAAAGAGTTAGGGGCATGATTAGTCAGCCATGGCTCTCTAGCACGGCCGAAAAAGTTTTTGATGAAGTGAAGAAGTGAGAAAGCCACATCAGCAAACCCTACTCGTTCGATCTCATTGTGAGAGCAAGGAATCGAGAGTTGCTCAAATGTCAGTTACAATTATGTAGTGGTCACTGGCTCTATCGCCCAATCTGCCCAATAGGTTAATCAATTAAGATTTTTTCAAGTACCTACTTCTAGCAAGGGCAGATTTTCCAACGTAATTCAATAATTGACTGAAAGCTGAAGATGAAAAGGATTCAGTTTCGAAGTGGGGATGGAAAAGTGGTCATAGAAGTCGAAAGACTCACCAATGAGTCGATTTCGTCTTTGCTGACAACATACAGCTTACTATTCAAGGATAACATCGTCGGAATGCTCACATCACCATCATAAAAAACAACTTTCTCTGAAAATTCACGCATAAAATATTGAAAACGAAACTCTTCGAAGAGAAATTCTAACTCTAGCGCTAACTTTGTCAGACGATGGATTTGAGGAATGGAAAATTGGTCGGTATTTTTGCATTTTCCATGTGATAAATGTAAGATGAGGAATTGTTTCTCTCCATGACTAATCGGATATCTGGTCTATTATAAAGTTTATCTGGATGTGAAATAGTTTTATGGAGAAGAAACTGAGAACTAGGCTGATTCCCGATCAGTTCATTCATATCCAATGCCAGGAAAGCCTTAGATCCCTCAGAGGTCGTGACTTGACCGACAATGAGAGGGCAAAACCGCAAAGAATTGAAGCGCAGATGCATCCTAGAACAGTATTGTACGCCCAAGTGATTGGCTTTCACTAATTTTCCTGATTTTTTTTTCTTTTTGAAAGTGCTCTCTTCATAGCACGATGCATGTGCGGGGCTGACCACTATCAGGAATTTTTCCGATAAGCCGTTTCTATCTGTTGGATGTGTCCTCCTGGGGTCGTCATCCCCCAAGTAGCCCAACAGACTTTCTTGAATTTGGCTTTTTCTGCCCTTTACAAGTACGAGCCTAGTGACGACTAGCGACCACAAGATGTATTGAAGTGTAGGTTGGTTATGCAAGATGTCAATGGGACCTGATCCCTGAATCGCATCACGCGAGGGGCGCGTTTACAACTATATTACCTCAGCCTCCCTTCTGGGGTCGCTTCCGACACTTTTTTATGCTACTGTCTACTTACATGGTATTCTTAAAGCTCACCTCCACTACTTTTCACCTCAACCAAAGCCAGCTCGTCATGATGTGAACTACGCAGGCGGCCTCGAGCAAGTTCACAGATTTCTGTTGCTGTTTTATCCATCCGAATTGGAAGTGCAAACGATGTCGTATCGGAGAGATGAATAATTTGATTGCCTGGAACTGGTTGCAATGAGAATAGCCCATAGAATAGCGGTAGAGTGGAATAACTGGTACACCTACATATGTCACTGGGCAAAACAGGACTTGGTGCCGGCGCCATAGTGGACAGAACTCCACATTCAAGGACGACAGCTGGATGTCGAGCTAGGGTACGACGAGCCTCCTCTCGTAGATCTCGTAAAGCTGTTATTCGAGCAAGAATTGGACTCAAACCTGGTAAAGTTCGGTTGTCTTCCAGTACATGGCAGTACAACTCCTGGAAGAACCAGTAAATAAGTTACAATCTTCATAACGAACATCAATTTTTTTCAGTAAAGTAGTATTTACCTCTACAAAAGCGTTTGCTGCGGGATCAAGAAAATAATGGATTCCTAGGGTATTCACCCACAGCCATAGAAAAGAGACAACACGTCGCCTGGCTGCTATTCGTTGTTCGAGATCGTCCAAAGCACCTAGTGGGTTGGGATGAGGCTGAAATGTTCTTTCTGATTGATTATTTATTCATATTGGATACTATGAAAATGGTTTTTCAAAAATCTAGTCGAGAAGGTTGAGGTTGGGCACAGTAGTAGGGCGAGGAGAGGGTGGGGGCGGAGAAATAAGTAGTTAGGCTCTCGGCGGGCATCTGAACTTGGCAAAAATCCAATCATGTGGCAAGTTTTTCCGACAATCATCAGGTAAAAATGAAAAAAAGAAAATCGATTTTCGATAAGAACTATTCAAAAAATAAACAAACAACAAACATAACATAGAAATGTTGTATGTCGTCTGGGAAGAGGAATGATCCAGTGCTTTTACTCGAAGCTTACTCTGACAAAGCTACTACCCACTCCGGAATGGGATGAATTGATGCCCAGGAGAGAACTTCAACCTTCTTACAGAGAAAAAAGAAAATCAAAGTAGTTCGAACCCACCTCAGCTGCTCTTGAATAGTAGTGTTTGAGGTAATTACAGAGTGTGTTGGTGGGTAGGTAAATGATGTGTGTAAGCACGAGGTCTTCGAGAAACACGTCCAGTTCGGCTCCATCTTCCTGTGCGTCAACTCGCGTCTCTAAGACGTATTCCAGCATCTTCTCTGCCAATCCTGCCATCACCGAATAACTGAAAACAGATTTTTCAGGTTACATGATTCCATTCCTTCCAGGACGTACCAACTATTTCGGGAATTTAAAAATCGTCATAGCATATTGGAACCCTTGTCACGTACTGGAATACGGTAACTGGGTGATACAGACTAATAATTATAGTTTCATTTGATAAACAGCAATATGGGATATACTCAATCTCAAGCTCACCAGCAGTGTCCTTTACTATTGTTGGGCAGACTTCCCTCGATGGCCGCACCTCTGGGTAAATTAATCTTTTCCAAAACCAGAACGTCCTGTCCATGTTCCTTTAACCGCACCGTGTTCGCCTCAACATCTCGAAGAATCCTGAAATTTTCCACACGCAATCAAACCAGGCTTTCACTCTCACAGAAGGGTATGCTACTAGTCAACCGGCACCTGATTTCAAAAATAGAGACAAAATAAACAAGTTGAGCGAAATCGGGAAAAAGGATTTCGTGAGTGGGGATGGGACCTTGAAAAGAAATAAGAAACAAAGCTGACCTATTGAAATCATGCTTGTCCACTGTGAGGAATTGTGCTTGATCATCTCTGAGAGTTATCGTAGCAGCTCGAGGGCTATCATTTACCAATGCCAATTTGCCAAAATCGTCTCCTTCTTGTAGCGTACATACCACACCCTGGATAAAAAAATCGATAATAGAAACCCAAAAATCGATAAACTCAATAATACTATAATAGAGGGCACCAATAAAATACAATCAAAGGGGTGAAGGATTCAAAGCATGGTGGGAAATGTACCGTAACCCAAAACGATAAAAATGAAGAGGAGTATTCGAAAAGTAGGAGTAACTTGAAGGACATGAAATCACTCAAAATCACAATTTACAGGTATCTGAGATTACTTGTTTATCAGGGTAAACAACTTGTTTGAATTGGATATCACGACTACAGCTTGAAAGCAGCAACATGGAACTTACCCTGCCATGTATACTGACGTCTACACTACCTCGCAAGATGATATACCAATTCTTGCCAGGTTCGCCCTGATGAAACAATACCGTACCTAGAAATGGTAAAATTTAAAAAATGGTTTATAAAGGTAGATAAACCTCCCGTAAAAGGTTGGACTAATCACCCGCGTGAGTATGATGCTCATAGCCGATTACGGTAGCGAGTTCCCTTTTCACCATAGTGCTAAGATGTGAGAGAGCTTTCACGTGCAACAATTCTTCATAGACCAATTCCAGCTCTTCAGGGGTACGATCTTGAGGGCTGAACAGGAAGTCGGGTCAGAATAGAGTCCCAGAGTATTCATCAAGCGATAGTAATGACTCACAGCTTCCTTAGAATCATCCGGAAGAGTGCGTCTGGTCCCACAGTGCTCAGAAAAAACACCGCACCAGCAAGATCTTCTCGAGTAGGTGTTTCCTCTACCAGCCGGGAATCGTTGTGGGTGAATCTCCCTATTTTAGCAAATTGATAAGGAAAATCATAAAGAAACCAGTAATGAAGCAAGGAGAGCATAGTGGCAGCACAGAAGCGCTACCGGTTTTCTAGCAAAGGCAGTGGATATCTCTCACCTGGGATGCCATTCATCATATCGCGCCATGACTGTTTACCCATATCGGAATCTACCCACCGGTAACATACCATCTTGTCGACAAATTGAAGCTCGCTTGTCACTAAACACACAATATATGCGTACGTACCGTATTGTTTGGTACATGGTTTGACATTTTGGAAGAAACAATGGGTACAGAGCAGGAGTCTCGCTCATGTTCACATCACGGGGCGATTCTTAACTAGTTGACTCGTCGCGCGGCGTGGCGTGCGGTCCTTCTAACTGTAATTGTGGAATGGACTACAGTGAAGTAGCCCAAGACCCTCGGAAAAATAATAGGGCTAAGGGATGTAAGTGGAAGACAGATTAAGTGAGTGAACGAACCATGACAGATGAGGTTGTGTTCGAGAAGAGTCTGCCACATCCCGCTGATCTGAAAAAATATGTGATGACAAAATATTAGGTTGATGCATAATTACTGCGGATTTTTTCGCGGCTTTTTTTCTCTAGATAGATTTTGAATATCGAGTTCGAGATTTTTTTTAGAAAAGATCTACTTGATTTCCTCTACAGGAATATATTCAATAAACCATCCGCTTTTCCGCGGAATTAGGCTTAACTACTCGAAGAAAGATCGGAAGGTGACACAGTCATTCCGCGATCTCAGTAACTTTTCGGCGATCGAACAATCAGCCAGAGCCAACCAAGAAATGGGATCTGCCCCTAAATCTGCCATATTCACCAGCAGAAACTTTTATGGATTATCTCGTCAACCGTTCATCGAAAAAATGGCTAGAGAATAGAAGTTACGTCGATTTGGATCAATGTCAAGGCGTGGATCGCCCGTAAGGATAAAAACTTCTTCGCTTCTGGGATCCGACTAACTAATCAACGGAAAGCAGTGCTTGACGTAGATGGTGAATAAGTTCCGGAGTAATTATTTGAACATGTCTTTGCTTAGTATTTCCATAGTTTCTTTAAGTAAAGTTTGCTGCAAAAAATCCGCAATAATTATGCATCAACCTAATACTTCTACTCAATTCTGATTTTAGAATCAATTTCAGATTAAGTTTCACTCTGATTTATTCTTTACTATTTTCTTTACTTCTTTTATTTTAGCAGTTTCAAAACCCACGACTCAACTTCAGCTTTCCAAAAAATCAACTCCACAAAGTAATCTTTCCCACTACTAAATGACTCAAACAAGCGATTTTCCCATTCCAGGTTCTCGGATCCGAGCACGAGTTCCACTTCGTGCAACCTGCACTTTCACATGCCAGAACAAAACGATCACTGGGCCATCACGCAAAACTACACAATGATAACGACGTAAGTGAAGATTTAGTCGCATGATTGGTAAGAGTCTAACAATAGCTGCTTTTCCTGGTGAGTAATATAGTACTGCCAACTTCTTTTCGGACTGGAAGTCGCAAAAACCTAGTTAGAGTCCGACTGTATCTCTAATAAAGGGGATAGGTTTAGCCAGAAACAGATAGTAACTCAGAGCATAATAGGATTCACACAGACCCACCCAAAATGGGGGCAAACGGGAATGCCCAGGGACATAACCTGGAATACATAGGGACATAACCGAACCACCTAGGATATTTTCGTTGTCATACATTTCTAACTGATCGTTTGAAGATATATTCTGAAAATTATTCTTCACCATCCTTATTCCATAAGGATCATTCTCCGAAATTCACCGATTCCCTGGTAATTCATATATATCATCGCTATTATTGGATCTTGGGAAGCCTATTCCCATGGTTCTTTTTCGGGAGATGAAATTCCCAGTTTTTTCTCATGAACTCTTGTTTTTCTGGAGACTCTCTTTTCTTATAATTAAATCCTGAGAGCGCCGTCCTTGTAAACTGCATCTAAGAGACCGTGAAGGCTGGGAAGCCTACCTGAAATCTTGAAAGAGCCGGTGAATGAGCTCCAATAGAGACGGACAGGTCCAATAGCCAATCCACCATCTCACTGCCTACCATACAATCCGTATACGGCTGAAAAATCATAAAAAATATTGAAAAACGGTATCCGACAAAATTTTTAATTTTTCATTATTTTTATAATTTGAAGATATACAAGAGAGCATCATAGAGCACTCAATATCGCTTGGCACCTTCTAAAAGAGTTTGAGGCGACTTTGCTGAGTTGTCACTGAAATCTTGGAAAATCCCTAAGCTGCTTTTCCGGGACTCTCATAAAATCGTTTAAATCTCCGAGAACGCTTACCACTTTGTGGATAATCCGTTCACGGATAAGATGTGGTGCTTGTGTAAGCATTGTATGTTTCAGTAGTGCTCCAACTTCTCGTATACGGGCTTCAAACGACTGAAATCAGAGTGCTCGATGGGTTATGGACAAGCAGTATCGGGTTGAGCCATGCTTTTGTCAATAGTACTTACAATGGAGTTATTGAATTCGATGATACTTCCTTGATCGTACTGCTGATTTGCCTGCTCCAACTCATTCTGCATTGTGGACATATCGAACGACGTTGTCGGTCCTAAAACGAACACATCAGCCCTGGGTCGGAATAGTCAAGGAACTCAATGCAATTCGCTCCAAATGTGGAATAACCGCTCTTGCTATAAACTTTTGAAGAACCTAGGGTAACACTGTTGAGCTGTAAAAAAGCTTGACAGTAAGTAAGCAAGTGAAAACTAACAACTAACAACTAATAAGAAAATATCAGCTCAATTGGTTAGCATTAAAAAATTAATAAACAAACAATAAAAAGCCAACATTAACTGTCTACTAAAGGATTCTCAGTCTCGGGGCCCACATTAACAGCAGAATGGACAATCTTACAGCGACTGATGCTCCCATTAGGTTAGAAGGTGTAATATGATAAAATACAATTATTTGGTACTTGTAACTTGTAGTCAAATTGCGTCATTTTGTACCAGCCTTGGCAAAATCCACAAAAGGAAACTAACCTTGCGCAGAACTCATTTTTGCAAAATAACTGGTAGGTTATATTTTCGACTTTTCAAATTATTCCCGCTTCCGAAGTAGTAACAGAAGCTAATGAATATGTAAATAATGGGATAAAGGAAAAAATGAGTAAATAAACATATAAATAAATAAATCTGGGGAAATATGTATGTCAGAAGCGTGGCGCTCAGAAGCTCAAAGTAACATTGTATCCTTGAATATAAGTAAATCAGAAAAAGCACTACCTCAACTTTTAAATTTAGATTTCACCCTCTCAGCTGAGTCAATAAAGAATCCTCCCTCACCCAGACGAGGAAAAAATGGTTTAGTCACATAGATGAAATTCGATAGTATAGCTACCGTGTGAGCTTGTGTGATGCCTGGGCTCAAGCTCTCAGTTCAAGGCAATACACTGGTAATGGGCATTATGTAATCGGATAGCTGCTGCCTGAGCTATGATTTTATAAGGAGTTTTTCCATTGCAAATCTATATCATCTTTGCAAAAGCCACATGATGAAATGCTAGCAACATCAACTAAACAGTTACTACTTATCATTATTGATTTCTAATGTTTCTCACTATTTCTAATGTTATAAGTGATAATTTTTGGTAAAATGGCATGGTGTCAAGCTGAAGAGCGATTTTTTCCGAATGGATAAATAATGAAAATATAATGAATAAAAATATAATGAATTTAACAAGTAAAACACTCCCAGTCGGTAAAAAATGTGGGACAGATCCTTCGAAGAATTTTCCACAATAATTCGTATTCAAAACTCATTTTCGTCATTTTGTGCACGGATCAACCGTACGAAAAAAAAATTACAAAAAATTTGGAAAGCTGTGAAACGGCCGAAAAATAATTATTAAGTTGAAAATGCTGAATGTATTTGTTGTAAAAATGTAATGTAATTTCAACTAAAAAGTCTTTCAATCAAAACCTCTCGAGAGATGTTATCAAGCGAAAGCACTGGCAGGTAAGAGGAGAGCAGGACACAACATCTGCAAGAGGAAGACAGAAAGCAACAGAAAGGTTCAATTTTGACAAGAACAAAAGTAGTAAGTAAACAGGTTACGGGTTCGATTCCTGTCTGAGACTAAAGTTTTGCCCATGAATCGCCAACTTTGTGTTACAATTATATTGGTGGGTAAAAATGAATTTCGAGTTTTTCAGAGGAAGCCACACCAATAAATAGGACTGAGGTGAACAACAACAACGACGATACCATTAAAAAGGTGCAATCATGGAAAAAGCCGGCCATGAAATCCGATGAGGAAAGGGGGAAAGGGAGGAGGTAGAGAGGTAGGGGGAAGGGGGGGGGGGGGAGGGTCGCCCAGCCAGCCATCACGTAAACTGTCGGTCCGACGGACTGCCCGTCGAATGCCACTCGACGTCAATAATAATCCAGTCATGGATTATCAGCAAAATTGCATTACCATGAATGAATTGGACCGAAACAGCAACAACGCGTCCACCACGGACCAGGGAGCTCATAATTTGCCGTCACTGGAACATGAACCGGGGAAATAGCCAGTTCAAGAAATTCCTTCAATAGATTCCAACAATTTTCTATCAATTTTCACGTAGTATCGTTCTGGATGGCACAGCTGTGAGCACAGTAATACCAACGAGCCAATCAAAGCAGAATAAATTTATTTTATCTATCTCATTTGAACGTTTTTTTTTCCTCAAATCCCGATTTGTTGTGGTGTCAGTAATGGGACAGCAATTCCGTTTGGCGATACTGTTTGTTCTGTCTTATTGAGGTAGTTAAGTGAACATGTTTTTTCTTGTTGCGTCTATTTGGCATTCTACTACTAAAAAATGGAATGGTTGAGAGGTAAATAAATAAATAAACAAATGTCGCAACCAGAGAACTATTAGCTGAAGCCCTATGTTGGTTGACTCCGCCCTGTACCTTCCCTTTTCTTTCATGATTATGGTGAATTTTAAAAGTGTATTTACACGAGATGCAGGAATTTTTTTTTCCATTGTTTATGGTGATTTCACCTCACAAAAGTTAAACGTCCAGCTCACGATAAGATGATTACTGAGATTCCTCCCGGGGATGAACCTGTGACCTCAACGGGTAACACGATGGACTGCTCTTCGGTCAACAAATTGCTTACACTAGGCATAATAAGGACCCCCAAACCGGCTTAGCCGACGTACACACCCATAGGTGGACGAGTTCTTACGCCGTTGTAGGGGGTGTATAGATTGCACCATTCGCACCGAGACGAACTTTTACGTAGGCAACTTGATGTAGGCAGCTGTACGCAATGGCGCACACATTTGGACAACTCGTCCAAATACCCCTTAACGTCAAATTCTCGTCCAACACTTAATTTTACGACTTTTTAAATCGTTATTTTTCTCTGATTTCGTCTGTTTTCGCGTCTGTTTATTTTCTTCGCCGCTTTTGCACTAATTTAGTCTACCATTTCTATTATTGTGTCAAACAGATAACCCCAAAATTGTGGTGAGCTATGCCTATGAGTCACAGAAAGTTTCCTTGAAGTCAAGTAAAATTCTTCTGAGCTGAAAGTACAGTTAGAAGACGATAAAGACTAAGATTGTGGTGCGTTAAACAGTCTGATGGGACGCTTTTACCTTACAGTGAGTTATACAGAGGCGAAACACTACTAAATAAGTTCTTAAAATGTTTTTTAAACTTATATTCCCCTTTCCAATGCACATGATTACTATTACAGTAGGTTGGCTTAAAATGACTGGAATAATATTGGCAAGTAAACAACAACAACAACAACAACAAACAAACGTGCTCAGAATCAACAAACTTGTCAAAGTGTGAGAGAAAACGCAGGGGTGACCACCCTGTAGTTCGCATCATTAATCAATTTTCATCAGACAATTAGAGGAGTTGAAAAAAACAGATTCGCTTCCATCAATCACAGAAGTGACAATGCAAGAATCTCCCAGTGATGATAAACGATGAAAAATTTCCAGAATTTGTCGTTATCAGGCACAGATATTTTTGGAAGAGGGCTTTCATTTATGTATTTCGATGCCATTTTGCGGAGAAATTGTTCTATTTATTCTTGAGGACCAAAAAAAAAACATTTCAAAGTCATTAGGAGCTCAGAATACGTAGAACGAATATTCGTACTCAACTCTGAAATTTCCTCAGAATCAAATTTGAATATGTTACATGGCGGGGGAGGTGTAGTGGCAAGTGATACACCATCTCACACGCATGGTCACTGGTTCAAATCCAATGTCGATATCCGCTTGGGCCAATCAAACCTCCCAGCTCTCCTTGGTCGCTCAATTGGATCAGACTCGTCTGGGAGGATAATAGGACTGATTTGTACATCGGTTGGCCACCGCAAGTCATTGTATAGGCCGCATACGCATTCATTACTCCACTACGATTCTGAATGGAAGTCGAATGCAGGGCGCAACCCTCAGACGGGATTAATTAGCGCCTAAGTACTTTATCCTTAATCCTTTATGTTCCATGGCAACTGGAGGGTAGGAAGAAGGGGTTACTAATTAACAAAAGCGATCATTTTAATGAATAAAAGCCATCGTGACGAATCGATCTGCGAACATTCAGCCATTCATTGATTGAACGTGATAGTTTCTGACGACCGTTTCTAATTCTCTCATGGATTTTGCTTTCCCACTCCCACTGCTACCATTCTTTTAATTTATTAGCTTTTAAAAGTTTTAAAAACAACAACCAACTGAATGAAGGATAATTTTTCACGTTCAACTTTTCGGTCTCTCATCTCATCACCCACCCACTTTCATTCTAAAATCTCAATGCCCACAGCTGGTTCCTGGAATGCGCCATGCACATAATTTGCTTCAAAGCTGTACTGATAGACCAGGAGCGTATCGGTGCCTTTTTATCAAAAATGGGTAAGGGCTATTCGATGAACTATTTAGCGTCAAAGTGTTGAGGATTCTTAACATGGCGTCCATTGAAGAGTGTAGACTTAGTTGGTATGCGCTGCGCACTCCATTTTCAGTTGGAATACTGGAGCTACTTGAATGCGCACTTGCCCTTACAAAGATGTATGGGACCTACCAAACCAAAGATCAAAGTTTCTATCCTCCCAGACAAGTCTAGTAACAAATAGCAGACTCCAAATGGATGGGAGGCAATGGTGGCATCGGCCCATCTGAACAGTAGCACTATACAAGTTGTAGTGCTCACATTTGGCATTGTAAAACTCCAAAATTACATTTTTAAACAAAAATATAATTGATTGAGCGCAAAATAAGCTTCTGTAGGAAAGAAATTTGCTCTAGTCTGATAATACAATTTTTGGCCTTGTGTCCCTAATCGGATCGAAGACATGTTCAATCAGTCGGAAAGCTTACTGACTCAAATAATCGAGTAATCAAGTCTGAGTACAAGTTTTGTGACTAGAGCCATCCAGACAGAATAATGTCCAATCTCTGGATGAAGGACATAGATCAGTATTTCAATTTTATGATAGAGATTTCTGTTAAGCGCACCTCTAAGTGTATGAAATAAAAATCAATAAATGAGTAGATAAATTAAGGAATCTTCAGCAGTAGCTGAGGACACTTCGATCAAAATTTCTCACAATGTTCGGTATCTGAAAGAAGACGAAGTCGTGGTCGCTACACTTAGCCAAGGTTCTCATTCGCCCCGAAGGCTGGAAATCTCCAAAACCATGGTATAAACATTAAAATTATATCATAACAACATTTAATCAACGAACATATTTTCGCAGATTTGACCATTCAAGTTATTCCCTAAGTGTTTTCCAAATTATAATATTGACAAAAATTTAGGTTCCCTGTCAAAACATTCGAGAATTTTGCTATAATGAATGACTATTACTGCTGTTGTTACAAGACCATCTGGATCAATCGAACCTTCTATCCTTTAAGGGTCCGAAAAGTGGTCCCAATCTAATCTAGGGGAACAATAACACCGACTTGCTTATGGAAGTCATTCAAACATATATAAATGTATGTTTAGGCTGCGTATACATTCAAACGCCTTTGCAATTCCGAATGGAAGTCCATTGCATGGCTGCATCGTGAATGGGATCAAATAAAGCCAAACAACTCTATCCTTTTAGCATTCGATAAAACCACATTTGTTAAAAGAAGGTTGTAAATGGATAGTGTTTGAATGATTGCCTTTTTAAAATCAATTGGGCAAGCTGAATGGATGGAATGTTGGAACTACCAATGACATTTAAGTCATTTGAACGACTAATTGTAAGATAAAAAGAGCATTCCATTAAACTATTTTGCAAATTAGTGAACTCTCTAGGGAAATCAACAACCGTTTCAGACAAATCAAATTAAAGCCGACGAAAAAAAGAAAGATAAGAAAATTAGAGAGAAACATAGATAGAAGACTCACATGGTATGAGGGGTTCTTTTCCTAGCTAAACCCGAAATTATTAATCAAATGGATTTTCGAATTCTCCAAAAGGGTCGAAATTGTAAAAAAAAATCTCCTACAGGCTTCCAGGGTAAATCACTCGGCATCTCTGCTGCACTACTTTGTTCAAAAGGTCATCGGCCTAAGGAATACTTTGTTCGAAAAGTCATCGGCCTAAGGAAATGGGCGATGTAAGGGGAATTCGTCCGGGTGACTCGCTAGAACCACGAAAATCAAGTAAATCCGCATGGGACGTTGTTTCTTGCTCTTGAGCTCTCTGGAGGACAAAGCCTTTTGTCAGCTTCCTCAGCGAGCTGCCGTTTTCGATGCCCCCATTGTACTCACCTCCTCTTGAAATCATCTCGGCGGAATAAATGAGGAGGGTACTGATTTTGTCGGCGCTACCTGCTATGAAGAAGTTCTGCTTTAAAAGTCAAAAGCAGGTGTTGACAAGTCGGGGTATGGCCTAGGAAGAGCGTCAAAGCCAGTCTGAAACACCTTCTGCCGCCGAGCACGCCTACTGACTAATGTTGCCCCAAACAACCTATTGGAAGCCTCGCCGTGGGATGGACCTTGTCGTAAGTGTGGGGCTACTGAACCCACTCCTTGATGCAACTGCCAATTTATTCAGCAACGGTGAAATTTTCGTTCTGATACTCTTCGCTCCGCTGGAGATGAATTGGATAGGAGGAAAACTATCCCTTCAGAGATTTTCTATGTTTTTGAGGGAACTAGCTACAAACAACTCGTATAAAATAGCCTTACTGAGGTAGGATTCTTTTAGAAATTTAATTGGATCAATGTCCAAGAAAATTACCGTCGTGATATTCTGGCGGATAGGACGGGCCGGGAACGGATGAATGAATGCCGTTAACGCCTTCATTCGGCATCGGATGAATAGCTCCAGCATCAGAACGAGTGGCTATCAAATGAGACGGAATGCCTAAAAATCATGAAACTTAGCGGCCATTTTTCCAATACAAAAGGCTCTATGTTAAAACTCAACGCCATAAAGGCACAGTTCACGGTAAAAATGGTTTCTGAGATTCCTCCATAGGATGAATTTGAGGCCCCTGCGTATACCATATCTGGCACTATTAGGTCGGAAAACGACCTGGTTAAGGAGTTATAAAGGCTCAAAGATTGGCCCGTGTGTATCCTCGGACGAGTTTCACCGACACTGTAAAGGCTCCACCGATCACAAGGGAACCCGTGTAGGAAGTTCAAAAAACTTGTCATGACCCATAGGGACAGTGAAGGAGAGTTCTGTACAGTTCTGGCTTGATGTAGTCAGTTCTTTGTGCAATTGCAATAACTGAAATCTCATCCAAATACCCCTTCCATGTTATTTCCATCATGACAATCTCGTCCAACCTCTATTTCCCCTACTTTTGAGGGACCATATTTTTCTTGAAATCGGCGCAATCTCTCGTTTCCTTCACCGCCGATGGACTATTTCCAATATATATTAGGTCGTGAAGAAAGTTCTTGCGTTTTTGCGCCTCAAACTTCAAATTTACATATCTCGGCTTAAACAAAACTTCCTCAATCGAAACAACAACCATTACTATTGACACACTTTTGCTAACGAGGACCAAGTTAGTTTACCCCAATCGCCTAGAAGTCCGGAGATCTAGAGGCGATGAAATCGTCGTATGCGGCGGCAGCATCATGTTGGGTTTTGAAGCATTTCTCCTTGAGAAGTCGCCGAGATGTTTAAAGAAATGGTATCCTGTGGGGGCAAGGTCTGGGGAATATGGTGGATGCGGGAGAGTTTCATAGCCTACCTCCATCAATTTTCTCAGGGTAAGTTGTGCGACGGGGGGCCGAGCGTTGTCGCGGAGTAGAATTGGCCCCTTCCTATTCACCAGTGCCGGGCTCATGAGCTGGAGTATTCGATGCATTTCGCCAATTTCTTGACAGTACTCTTCGGCTGTTACAGTTTCATCCGGATTCATGAAGCTGTGGTGGGTCAGCTCGACTGCAGACCACCAAACCAGCACCATGACCTTCTTTCCATGCTGCTTCGGCTTGGGAAAATGTCGTGGGGCTTGCTCCTTGTCCAGCCACTGGCCTGATCGTCGCCGATTGTCGTACAGAATCCTTTTCTCACCACACGTCACAATACGGTCTAGAAATGGATCGTTCCTGTTGCGCAGAAGCCAGACGGAGGCGAGCTCGTAGCGGCGGTCTTTCTTATGCTGAGTCAACTAATGCGGCACCCACTTATCAAGCTTCTGCGAGTTCCCGATCTCCTGCATGTTGGTGCCAACCATCCTGCTGGAAACACTTAATCTCGAGCCAATATCCACCAGCGTTGTACGTGGATTCTCTTCAACTAACGCTCACAATTGTTCGTTGTCAACCGCCGATGGCCGTCCACTACGCTCATCATCTTCCAAGCTCTCATCGCCGGTACGGAATTTTTTAAACCATCACTGGGCTGTGCGTTGATTCGTCGTACCTAGATCCAAGTCATCGTTGATATCCCGGTTCGTTTCCGTCGCACTCCTGCCCAAATAGAATTGGAAAAGAAAAAACGTGCGGATCTGTCGTTTGTCCATGCTGATTTCGACCTTCTAAAAAAGCCCAAAAATTAGTCCAGGGCAAAACCGATTACATATTTGGATAGAGCAAGAAATGCGCTTCGGGATGCTATAAAACTTGCAAAAACTCTAATAGTAAATAACACCGCGGCGAGCATTTGAAAACTGGGCGTCAAAAAACGCAAGAACTTTCTTCACGACCTAATACTTCCGCTTTTCGAATAAAAAACCGGGTACCCCAAAATTATCGTGAACTGTGCCTTTAAAAAATACTCAAATACTGACTTGGCATAATTTTTGACCGAACCCTGGATTTTTACTGAACTTTTATGTTCGGAACAGCTCTCATAGTTCAACCATCGAGGTCTTCTCACCCTTCAGCTCACTCCGTAGCAGAGGGACGATGTTTCGGAGGGCCTAGATGTAAGAGGGGACGTAAAAGTATCGCTTAGGTTGTCCCATCTATCAAAGTACGGGGCATTCTATAATTTATGAACGACATGCTTTGTATTTGTATAGAAAAGTCGAATCTTCCAGGGCGAACAACTTGTTGGCATCAAACCCCAGAAGGTCGAACTTTTGATAGGGGAAGTGTGGGCCAAGCAAAATTTTTTCGAAGCAAGTTATGGTTAGTTGAAAAAAAATAATACTAAAGAATACCGTATTCCCGCGATAACGCGCTCAAATTTCAAGGTGAAATTTAACTAAAATTCAGAGCAGCCCCCTGCTCTGAATCTAATAGGAGGTATAGGTAATCGCACTAACGTTCCGCTTACTGCATTCCCTGCTACCCCAAGCTTGGATCCATTTTCCCCAATTGATCTCCCACCTCAATCAATCCTTTACCTCATAGAGCATGAACACTCTATTGGAAGACAAACACAAAAAAAGCCGAACCAATTAGAAATAAGAGAAGCTTATGGCCCAGTCAAAGAAAAACTTGGAGGTAAAGGGATACTGTTGAATAACCAAATAGGAGGAAATGATCAAATATGAGAGAGCTCAAAAAAGGGAGGAAAAATTAAAAATATTCGGATATGGGAAATCTTAGAATGGGAAAAGAAAGGGATTGTCTCCTCAACGGCGTCTTTGCCTTTTTCCTTATTTATCCCTTGTTTATTATTTTCAACTCAGCTGTTTCAATTCGTCGAGGTCAGAGTCTCATGTAAAGAATGTTGTAATTCAGCATTTGTATTAGGTAAAGAATCCCGCCGAAGGATGGACTGCCAGGTCGAAAAATTGGAAAATCACCGTACTTCAGTTAGTCTCCTCCCTACAACAGTAATGAATGGCTCTAGCTCACATCCCAGATCTCCTCTGATTTCACATCATCGCTTTACTACCAATTTCTTTAAACTATTCGGTGACCATGGGAAACATGGGACGTCCATGATGAGGGAAGAGTTGAATTTCGTTGAGAGAGGGACTCGCTTCAGAGGAATTCGATTCTTTTCAAAAGAAGTAAAAAAAGCTCCGAATCTCGGTATGGTAAACAATGGGAGAAAATACATAGAAATGTAAATTTATTCAAAATTTCAGCCGAAAAATTCCTAAATTATGTCCGAAATTGCCCAACCTTCAATTTAATATGTAAAAGAAATATCTAGCTGTAAGGCAAAGAATAGCGATCAAAAAAAAGCGGATGAACCTGTGTGACCCGTAGGCAGTAATCAGGAGAAGAAGAATTATAAGGGAAGAAAATGAAGAAATAGAAGACAAAAGCGACCAGATGAAGTGAAGAAGGCAGAAATACTGAACCTACTGTATCGCAGATACGGTAATACAAAGGTATACTGTAGTGTGGAATGGTCAGTCAAAAAAACTTACTGTGCTCTTCCGATAGCATATCCTGCATGACAACGATGAACGATTGAAGGTGATCAGCGTGCTTCTGAAATTGTGAATATATTGGACTGGATAAAAAATCACGGTGATCGGGAAAATCCAGCCAGACAACTAGTAAACAGATAAACATTGACAACAGATAAACATTGACATCCGTATCCCCTTCCTCTCCTATATTTTGATAAGAATAGGTACGTCTTGTTAGTGAATTCCACGATGGATTTGGTCCAGCCCAAAGGGGAGGTATCCTAAAGAGGATGCAAACCCTTTTCCCATGCCTTTCGTGGTCGCTTTGGAGAAGGCTATTACCTCTCTTGAATAGTGAAATCGTTCACTGACCATTTCCTTCATTCATCCGAGCAACTCTGGAATTTTTGGTGGCTATGCGCTCGTGCGAATGCTCAGGAAATTACTGGTTTCTCCTGGTGTTCGTTTGGTATGGGTACATTCGCCCAATTCTGGATGGACGAGGCAAATTGAGCGGCGAAACTCATGGTGATTTCAACGGCTCTGGCGCCTATCAATTGGACTCACGTTTGAAGTCAAGTAAATTAGTAGGGTCAGCTGATCCTACTAATCGGCTTCATTTCAAACCTGTGCTCCAATGATAGGCGCCAGACCCGTTTCAATCACCACGAATTTCGCTCGCGCCATTTGCCGCGCAAGCCTCCAATTGGGCGGATGTTCCGTCTCCCGTATTCGTCCTCTTATTGAAATTTTAGGGACATTCTCTGGAGCAGATTTAATGCCAGAAACTTTAATCCTTAGGAACTCGATTTTTTGAACCATTAGCAACAATTCTAACTATTTCGAGAAATTCGTCCAGAATAATGCAAAAGTGGTGCAAAATAGAATGCGAAAACTGGCTATTCAAAGAAGTACAGAGCTTCAAAAAATTTAAGTCAGAGGTTGGACGAAAATGGTACGGAAAAGCTGCATGGAAAGATTTTTAAACGAGCTGTAGCAAGTGCATGCCAATGCGTACAGCCGGATC
Source organism: Haemonchus contortus (assembly GCA_000469685.2). Taxonomy (NCBI): domain Eukaryota; kingdom Metazoa; phylum Nematoda; class Chromadorea; order Rhabditida; family Trichostrongylidae; genus Haemonchus; species Haemonchus contortus. The sequence goes on from LS997564.1 coordinate 7,094,838, forward strand.
CAGTAAGCTGTTTGCGCGCAAGGTATGGGTCCCGGTGCGAATGATGCAACCTCTATAGCTTTTACAACGCTTAACAACTCGTTCACCTTAGGTCTGTACGTCGACTACGCCGGTTAAGGCAGCCCCTATTATGTCATATCTGAGCCGTTTTCCGACCCGAGAGCGTTCTTTGGGCTATCCTTGAGGGTCACAGGTCCATCCTGGGGAGAAATCCCAAAAATTTATTGTGAACTGTGCCTTCATTCCTTCAACTGTTCTACACCCTATTTCTCTCTCGAGGCGTGTCGAGCAGTCACCGGAAGAGGACTGTAGTTGAGTCCATGTAGGACAGGTTCGTTTTAAGCACATGCGGGATATCTGCTCTCAGCCTGGTCCAGTCTCTGTCAGAGAGACCACTGGTCGGTGTTCAGCATGCTTTCGAGTCTACTTCAACAATGTGCTAGGGCGTAATGGACCGGTTTAGACCATTCTTTGGCTCATGTGAAAGAAAGTAACTTTCGTAAAACTTACATTATAAAGGTTAACAAAATGGCGTTGTGATATCCGTACAAATTCAGCTTGTCGAGTAACAACAGCTGAACAGCAGTGACGGTCGATGTCGAGTTCACCGAACAGGGAACCAGCCGATAGCGAACACAAAGGCAACGATTCAGATCCCTGAAATGGAGCTGCAGCTAAATGGGTGTCACCTAAGTAATTAGAGACCAAGTTTGCCGCAAAGATTGAAGGAGGACGGGCACAACTCAAGGAATCACTACCCCAGAAGAGAAAAAAAGTAGTTGAATGAGCATTTCGAATTTTTTTATATGAAATTCTGCTTGAGAACATTGAGAAGAGAATTGATGGGAACCGAAATCAAACATTTTCCGGTCAGAGCAATGATTCAAGCGCATTTGCTGGCTCAGTTGGATACGGGGAAATTTTAAAAAAGTCTACAGGAGGCTAGAAACTGCTAGGGAGTTGGTAAAATTATTGGAATGCCTCACGCCTGAGTTAAAGACAATTATACTTATTTTTCTACCGTTTGTAACTGCTATTATGAAAAAAAATTCTGATGATATGTCTCCAGGACCGCCACAGGGACGAATGGAGACGTTGTTGCCGCCCACTTAAGGAAATGACGATCAACGGGGCGATACAGGTGATAAGCGAGGGGATAATCCCACGTACAATTCTCTTTTAATCTTGGTATGATTGTAAATACCTTTGGTATGTTTTGATTCAGTTTCCGAGACTGATAACAGCGTTATCTTCTGAGGTTTCAGGGGAAACGCTTTTGGTCATTGCTCTAGCAGTGTGCCGAGGAAAATTCTATTCCTAAAAGAGCCTCGAAAAAAGCGGTGCTGCCAGTATTTAGGCCACTAAATCCATCTCAATTCTTAGACTCAACAAAAAACAACTCAGGATTCAAGTGAGTGTAATTCATCTACTTAATAGGTGCTTACAAAACCCCCAAGTCTTCGCTGTCAACGAATAGAAATTATTAGAAAGGCAAGGGAAAGCGGAGTTTGGGTAATGCAGGGGATAAGAGCACGGTGCGGATAGCACAATAGCGGGTTCGCGTCCCATCTGAGACCGAAGTTTTGCCCATAACTCACCAACCTTTTGATATTTATTAGGATTGAACTAGCTAGAGTGCGACATAAGTAGAAGAAATCCCTACTTTGGGTTGGTCATGTCGTAAACCTCGTTTATAAGCCTGTGAAAAAGTTAATGGCGGACACATGGAGCTAATTATGAATTAATAATTTTCTACTGTATTTTTTCTTGTTATTAGCAAAAAATGTCATTGATTAGCGTAAAATTCTGGGAAAAAATATGCACTATTTTTTATGAATTTTGTTGGCATGACTGGTATTACTGCTAATACTAAAGGATAAATTTCAGTCATACGGTACCACTACCGGTATTTTCGCTTATACTTCTCGGGTAATCGCTGTCTTTTGAAGAACCGTCGAAGGGGTGTCCACAAGAGGCTCCCAGGTGTTTCCATCAAAAAGGACTCTTTTCCGTGTTCAAGATAAGAAACCAATCCAATGAGTCAGAGGGAGGAGAAAAGCTGTTAATGGCGAGTTATCAGTAATTCATGAGAGCTACAAGGAAGTATGGAAGGAGATCGTAAATAAAGAGAAAATGGAGAAAATTAATCACAGTCACTGCGCTGACGGTGGAAATCAAATTTGGCATTCTATTAGGCGACGCGAAATCAACCGAAGACAGACTCTGGACGATTACCTATTGCGGAAGTCATACGTGCAGAAATCCAGTTGAAAGTTAGAATCACCTATAAAACGCCTCTGAAGGTAATGCACGCCAAGGGGGGTCCGGGGTAGAAGTGGAGTCTTATGAAGGAAGCGGAAGTATCTGAAATCCAGTGGACTAGTCACGGCAGGTAGGCAGAAGTTAGTTACCCACCCTAGAAAAGGAATCAAGGACGTCTAACAAAGAGGGAGATTTGCTCCCAGAGAGTCCAATGTTCATGGGAATGAGACAACTTCCTCAGGCAGGCGAATGATACCTATTCGAAAAAGACGAATTTGAAAGGTACTTTGAAGAGATGAGAAAGAAAAAACAAAATGGAAAGGGATGTGGAGAATTCTCAACGGTTCCATCACTTAAACTGGAGGAATGTCTTGCACGAACCCACTCAATGACCCTATAAAAGGAGTAGAGAAAAGAGTATGACTTACAGGATAGTAACCAGGTAGAAACAGTTGTACTTCACCAGCCAATAACAGATACCAATGCGATGTACGGTCTCCTTTGTTGAAAACTGAAATTGAAATCTGTCAGTGCTTCATAAACCCATCGGATGCCATGACTTCACTGAAAAACTTTCGATTGAAAGTTCCACAGTAATGGCGTAGACACCACGTTGTGGTAAAAAAAAATTAGAAATAAAACCACGAAAACGACAACAACGAAATCAGTAAATAATATATATAGAATAAAATCTTTGGACGTTAATAAGTCCCATCTGAAAGATACTAGATAGATATTCGACTTCCATTCAGAATCGTAGAGGTGTATTGTATGTGTATATGGCCTATACAATGACATGCGGTTGGCCAGCCGATGTACAAGTCAGTGCTTTTGTCCTCTCAGACGAGTCTGGTGCCAATCAACCAACTCCAGAGGCATGAAAGGCTTTGTTAGCTTAGGCGGATATCGGACCGGAGTTCGAACCTACACGACCATGCGTGTGTGAAGTGCGCCACTTGACCATTGCCACTGCACCATTTCCTCCCAAGTATTAAATACAATAATTGTATTTTTTATGGATGTGTTGGCGCTCAGAGGCCAGCCGGGGCCGAGAAAAAGCCAACAAAAGCCACCAAGTCTAGAAATATGTAGATAAGAAGGAATGCACAACGCTACTGCACTTGAGTGTCTCAAACAGCATTAGAACTCTGTAACTGAAGGCTGAGGTTGTTTTTCACGCTACAATCCCCAAAAAAGGACCAGACATCAGTTCTTTGCTCTATGTCTGATTGATTGCTGCAGCTGTGTCGGACACCTGCACTTCCGGCGGACGCCTGTCTTATCAAGGAATGCAAAACTGCTCCAATTGGTCCCAAAAGCAACTAGAAGAAAACAGCCAAAGCAAATCTTCTGCCACAAGACCTCCTTGCGTCGGAAGTACCTCATTTCCAAAATAGACGCTGGAGAGGGGTTGCACCGCCACAGTGCGTCTTGGCCTTCTCACGAAAGTGGCTACCGAATTCTTAGCCTCAGTTAGCTATGCAACAAGACCACAATTCCACATACTCGTGTGACTAAAATTTTTCGGGAACCGTAATAAGCCATTTGAGTGGTATTGAATGATTTTCCTTGTTAATCTATTGGTATTCTAGTGAAGAACGAAGGATTACGAATGAGTAGCAATAGTCCTAGCCCGACCAGGCCGATTATTAGCTAGTTGTCTCGTGGGGCGTCATGTCTCAGACCGCTGTCATAGTCAATTGTCCCGCCTCATGCAAATCATTTAGGACTCCCAACCGTCAGCTGGGATTAAGGGCATCACCTGTCCTCCCAGTTAAAAACTTGGCCTCTCACCAAACTTCATGAAAACACTCATTGCTCATAAGCAAGCGGAGAGGTCAGCAGTGACAAACATCACCGGTGACATACACTGTAAAATGCATGTCGTTATTCTATTGCGCCTGCTTTAACAGCACAGGGCATCTTGGAGACTTCGATTCTGTGCTTTTACTTTTTTTAAGAGAAACGAGGGAAGATTAATCTCTGAACAGATTCTTGGAAAGGTAATATCGCCCATAAAGTTCGTTAAGTCATAAAGGAAAAGGCCCATAGTGTTACCGTATGCTCGGGAGTTTTTCATAAAAAGTTCGTTTAGGCATTAGCGGTTCGTTTTATGTGGACAAAAAGCCTTGAGAAGCCTACACACTGAAGATTCTGCTACCAGGTTTCCTCACTGCTGCCTTCTAGATGAGATTTCAACAGAAAGAGGTCTAGCTTTGGGATATTCGTCCCCTTGAGCACAAAAATATTACCGCTGCGCACCTGATTGCTGAGTAAAAAAAACATATTGATGTAATGGGAAGATTCGTATAACGACGGATTAGAAGTGATGCACGAAATCCGTTTACATAATGTATTTAATAAATACTTTGTTGAGCTTATTCCAAAAACTGTTCCCCAATACTTCCTCCACTCCACTTTCACTCCACTTTAGGCAATGCGTCGCGTCGCAAAAGACATAGTAATGAAAAAATTACTAAGGATAGAGTCTTCAGGGGTTGATCAATCCCGTCTGAAGGATGCGCACCCGCGCTCGACTTCCATTCAGAATCGCAGTGACGTATTGAATGCGTATGTGGCCTATACAATGACTTACGGTGAACCGATGCACAACACAGTGCTTCTGACGATGTTCGGCTACTTCGCCCTTCACCATCTCCTGCGGTCTCCAAGAAGGCTACACTACTTCAAAATTCTATCTTGTCCAACTCCGTCTCTAATGGAGTTGTCCCCAATTCAGAGCCATGAAAACTCAGTTGCGATAAGTCACTCCGAGACGGCTGTGGAGCCCTGACAAGGTTGCCATGAGCGACAAGCAGATTAATGGAATCTTAGAATGGGACTTTTCACTTTTCTTGAAAACTAGACAAACTGGTTCGAATGGAAAGGCTTTCTGTGATTTATAGTCGAGCTCTGAGTCGATACCCTCCTAGACTAACAATAAGCTAACCTCCTAGTACTCGGGCCAGTACTATTAGCGCCTAACCTGTCCACAGGGGTGGAAAACTCAAGTTTGTCTATCAGCTGGTACTCGAAGTTCATTGTATAAGCCATGTACTCATTTAAACGTCTCCAAAATGTCGAATGGAAGGCGAGTACTTGAGGCATCCTTCAAAAAAGATCGATCCACAACTGGATGCAAAACTTTAGGAAAACAAACCTTACTAAATGCGCTTTTTGGACAGCATCCACCGAACAATACGTGGAAACTAATGATTGACGATTGCTCTAAGTCTTGTAAAGGGATATTGGAATAAAATTGATGTATTATTGAAAAACAAGCTCAAAACTTCACATGTTTCTCCAGAGGCAAAGCCATCTAAACAGAGAAAAATCTTATTCTTTGCAGTATCTTTGCAGTGTTGCGATTGTGTCTTGAAATCTTTACTAGGGCGGGATAACTCTTCCCACTCGATCTCTTAACTGAAAATTCTACCCGTTCAAATGGCAAATCTCTCTCGAAAGTAGTCTTCTACATAGTAAATACTTAGTTAGTGTGTTAGTTACAGGGCATGTGGTTGCATACACACGGTAGCGCTCAAAAGTCTTCGACCAAATGCTTCTTCAGTCATACTCTTCCTGTCGTAACTCCTTCCCTACTGGATCCAATCATGCTGAATTTCAATATGTATAGCATGGGTGTATTGTCATTATTTACCACAATTAAACAGCAATCTGATCATGTTCCAGATACTCCAAAGGGCGTGGACCCAAAATCAACTGAAAGTACGGACTTTGATCCTTCTAAGACTTCTTTCCTTTTTGCCATGTTTAAAGTGTACGAGCGCTAACGCCGAACACAGTAGAGGAGAAAACGCACAAAGGTTGCCAATAACTGCATATTTCCCTAACTTTGCTTTTAGCGAAATCTCTACCGCAATCAACACCTTCTCTAGTTATGTGGGTATTGCTGCTTTGCCTTCAGCCAGGGTTGGATGGTGTGAAATATGCTTTAGTTAAACATCTCAAAAATTCGCGCGATTCGAAGCAAAAAGTTACGACCCAAAAAGCGTTTAGCCAAACACTTTTGAGCGCTGTTGTACATATATATGTATGCATGGCTATAGCGTGTGGATGCAGGTGTGTTCGGTGTTTACCTACTCAACCGGAAACTCATGTCCTTTGTCGCTACGCTAGGCATCGGAAAACTAGATTTTTATGGAAATTAGATAGATAAAGAAGAGATACTTGAATTTGGCGATGGAGAGTAATAACAACTGAATAACGCTGAGAAGGAGTTAAAAAGCAAAAGTCAATGAATAGATTATGGCTCCGGGAAACATTGCACCTGCTCACTCCACGGAACTATGACGAAAACGTGGGCAGTGGGTGGTAGCGAATGATAAAAGTTGGTAAAGGCTATTGAAACCTGTCAGGAGACTAGCGTCACTCTGAGTCTATAGACTCGTTTTTACAGAAGATATAGGTGACGTTAGCGTTAAATGATAAAAAGTGATAACAAATGATAAGGGGCGTTGAAAAGCAGTAGTCACAAGACCAAGTACGCTCTTTGCCGTATTGAGTATCGTATAAGTAAATCATGAAGTGATAGGAGCGACAATGGTGATCGGTGGTAGGACTTGACAAAAACTCATACTGGTGATAAAGACTGATATGAGTTGATAAAATTGTCTGATAAGAGCTAATTAAGGCAAAAGCTATATGAATTTGACGAAAGGTGCTTCCGAAATCGGAATTTACGCTCTCACACTACGTTCCAAGTGCCACAAAGAATATATCACCACCCGTAAGTCCTACCCAGCAGCCAATCTAAAGAAATGGTTCGAATTCCCTAATGTGACGAGAACAGTAGGAAACAACTTCTTGCTTTAAAATACAAATCACGGCTACCAACCAAATTGTCAACAACTTAGTTGCCACCATTAAAAGCACTCTACGAGAGGTGCCTGGGGTTCATCTAACGGAACATTAACGCAGATTAGTGAAACTGGTTGAAGAACCCGTCAAGAGCGCTAGAGAGTGGGAACCTTTAAAAAAGTTGAAGATGAAGATTGGAACCAACTGCCCGGATATTAAGCTTTTTCCTCATTAATCACATATCTAGAATGCTGCTAGGGAGCTTGCATCCTCTAAGCAAGTTCATCTTGCCGGGATGGATCTTTCGGGATGGAGGCAGTGCAGTGGCAGTGATTCACTGCCACCCATAGAAGGTTCCAGGACGAGTTCTGAATCGATACTCACCCAGGCCAACAAAATCTTCCATTTCTCCGGTGGTCGGTTAATTGGAATCAGATTTAGGAGAATCAATACACTGACTTATACCTCAGCCACTGCAAGTCATTGTAAAAGCCACATAGTCTCAACCGTCATCTCAATTCTTAATGGAAGTTCAATGCGGGGCGCATCCCAAGAACGGGACCAATCTACACCAAAAACTTTACTTATAGATTCAAAATAAAACTGTAGTATCAAGGAAACTAGTGACACTTTTTGGAGTAAAGGTATTCACCATAGCAAAAGTAAAAAAGTAGGGAGAAATTTTCCTAAAATATCCTAAATTACTTTCTAGCCGCCTACGGCCTAGATCCTCATCCTCATGGAATACTAGAAACTGCCATGTGAAAAAGTGGAGAGTTGGAAGGAGGTCTAGTGGAACTTCCTGACCCTGTTTCTAGGGAAGAGGTTCAAAAGGGAAGTTTACTCCAGAAGAAACCTTCTGTGAACAACATCGGATTCATGGAATGGAAGACTAGTATTTTGTGATAGCAAGAATCCGGGGCGACTCTGGAGAGCTCCGGCTAGCACAAGTAACATAATGCATAACCGTTTGCCATTTCGACGAACAAATTAACGGCCGACTCATGTCGACAAGTGGCCACATCGGGAATGGCTGTAATTGAGCCGCATATTTTACCTCTCATGCAACGTTTAAACGCAGCTCTACGACGCTAATTTGCCCTGAAAAAGCAACGACGCATGCAGCAAAACCTGCCAACCTGCAATTGCTCGACGACCGACGAAAACATCGGCATGGAACGAACAATCGTTTGGAGGCAAAACGAGAAGGCCCGACAAGTTGGGCAGACGGACAGTTACACAGCTATCTCATGAATACGTGAACATTGTGACCTCTTTGTCACACCTAGGAATATTCAGTACGGACCAAAGTTCTTACCGTAATCCAAATATTGCCCCAAAAAACTTCCACAAAATTGATACGTTTATTTCACGACACTTCACGACCAGTGGTAATATCAAGCAGAATTGGATTACGGTAAGAAATTAGATCCGTCTAAAGCTTGCTTTCGCGTTTCTTTGCTATTGAAGCCAAGGATGGCTGGGTATATAAAAAGGACTCAGTGGCTTTGTTAGAGCGTCTCAAGCCTGTCCAACACCCGAGAACCTGTTGACGTTGGGAAAAGAGTTTTCAAGAACGAGGCATGTGGATTCCAAGACGAAACCTTGAAATTTCCCAGAATTCAAGCCTTCAAGTCTTCTCTGTACAAGTTATCTGCTTCTTTCTTCAATAGGCTTTCCCCAAGTAACCAATCAACAGTCCTATTGATGATCTTGCTTTTCGGTTTGCCACAGAATTTAATGTTTACAAAATTAATTTCATCGAGAGGTTTTGTAAATATCAATTGCAATGCCTGAAGCGAGCAGTAAAGAGCAAAAGCACACTCAGAGAGTCTTGAAGATCTTCTTACTACGTCGGGATACCGCCAGAGAAGAAAGAAAGGCAGAAAGGAATCTTTGGCGTCGTTGTAGCCATCAGAACATTTTTGTGAAAGGAACAAAGAAAGGGTGCATGGCGCACTCAGGAAAGATTGGGTCCTATCCATCAATGCCTTTATCCAAGATGTCCTGGCATGTGTTTCATCATAATCAGCGAGCGGCGATTCTTGGCTAGTTGTCTCACCTCAGGCGACGTCTCTAATGGTCAATCGCCTTATTACTCATACGCTTAGCGACCCAAATTCCCCAACACTTTTTTCCTAAAACTCCTGTTCGTTAATAAGTTATGAGAGGTCAAAATAGTGATTTGATTTTTTGATACAAAAAAGTGAAATCAGCGGGGTAAACATTTCGTGGGCTTCAATAGAATCCGGCCACGGCCCCCAAGACTTCCAATTTCTTTTAGCCTCTCATTTTGTGTTCCGTAGCCGACGAATCTGGGCCGGCAATCAAACAGCCAAGTTAAGGGATTCGAGGAATCTTGCAGAACTCTGAACTCCGCAAAATCCCAAGGAGGAAAACAATGCCTAACTGCCGGAAAGTAATAGTGGAATTGATTTTGCATGGCTCATGTGTTCTTGATTTAGTCAACTAGGCTGCTTCTCGAAAGATGTTTACTTCAGGCACGAGTCGAAAGGAACACGAAACGGACTGATGCTGACAAATTATGTATGTCACGCTCTTAGGATTCTACCATGACAAAACAAGCATCACTGCAGTGTTCTAAAAACATCTATCAGCCCTCCAAAACTGCAGGCCACTCCGAAGACAAGGAGAAAGAGACTGGAACAGTTTCTGAACGAGTAGCAGTTGATTCTGACGGAGGCCGTTTAGAAAAGCTCCAGCCATTTAAAAATGAAGAGATGCCATAATGTTTCTTGCCATTTCGGTCGTCTCCATCAACAATTATTTCTATTCCCCTATCAACATTTCGATCAAATGAAGGCAATCTTTCAGGAGAACCCTTGTTTACCAACCTTGTACTCATAGTCTACCGATAACATCTTAGGCTCTGCGAGTTTTCTACATGGGGCTGCCTCAAAAAAAAAAACGGTTTTGTTGAAAAGAAAGTCATCGGATTCTTCTCCAGGTATGAGGAATGAAGAGAGTGAAGAGATTTTCAAACTGTCGAAAGTTCATCGAGGGGCATTCCAGGACAGCAGCGAGGCAGAGAGCAGGGTTCGATGCCAGAGAGGCCCAGCCGGCATAATATCTCGAATAATTCAATTTCAAATAATGAACAAATTCATGAACACAAGATTAGTGGGGATGCCTACAGAAGTGTGACTGGCGGTGAGCCAGTATCGCTATCCATCAGATCCCGCCCACTTCGTGTCCCTTTCCCTCCCTCATTACTGCCTTGGCCGTTCTAGATGAGGTAAAAGTATGAAGGAGAAGGTAGAGAGGATTCATCAAAACATAAAAAAAAACGCCTCTTTCACTGGGAAACTCGCTGACAGAACAGAACCACGCTAACACCTCCTACTCCTTCCAAAGACTTACAATTAGATTTATGTAGGACGGTAGCTGAGAAACCCAAACGACATGACGCATGGTTAGACAACTAGAATAAGAAGCGAAGAGAAGATTGAGGAGCAGTACGAGCTTCTACCAGCCTTCAATTAATTGTAGTTCTAGCTGTGGCTAGGTCATCCGGAACTAGTTGGGAAGAAATCGTTCGCAATTACTGGAAAGACCATAGAGGTCGAAAACAAGTTTTGCGCGACTAAACTCATGAATACAGTGTAACCATTCGTAAGGAATGAATGTGACACCGTATGATAAAAAGGCGAGGGCAAGCGGGATCACGGTAGTGTAAGGAATAGAGCACGGTGCCTGGAAAGAACAAGAACAGGTTCGAGTCCCGTCCGAGACTGAACTTTTGTCCATAAATCGCCATCCTTGTGAGAATTTCGCATCGCGTGCTGCGGCAGTTAACAAAACATCAAGTCAAAACTCTACCTACAGTTTTATTAACTGGAATTCTAGAATTCGCAGATCTCTCTATACAGAAGTAGCACCACCAGCCAACTTAGGCCACCTGCCTTCAATACACAAAATCTTACTTACTCCCAGCTGTAGGCTTATCAAGTAGTTCCCTAAGTATGCCGTATATCAAACAGAATTTCCCTTAATTTTGTGGCACAGTAATCGCTGCGTATGAGGTTACGGTATCTCAAAGCATGCATGCAAGCAAACCTTCCCATGGTTCGGTGGCTCCAACATTTATTCTACGGTCGCATGATATTGATGACTTGGCTCAGAAAAGAGGCAGCGAATGCCAAATGTACAGCCGGTACCTTTTTACTGAGTTCCTCACCCCTTACAGAAATGCACAATGAGAAGGCGACCCCTTGGACGTGATCACGTTAGACATCACAACCTAATTGTCTATGTACATATTTGTTGCTGATAGCTCTTCGAAAATCTCTTCAGAATGAATTTTTCAGAATTGAACAACATTAAAATCAAGATTTCAAGTCAGTATAAAATCATTGAGGCTGACATTGCGTGCCTACAAGCTCTCAATTGAAGATGAGCTGTAGAAAATAACTTTGTAAAAAATTGTGGATTGTGCTAATTACTGCTGCAGAAGCAGTATTAAGGCGGCAGAACTAACTAAGTATTACCGCGGAGTCTTCGTTCTAATTGGCTAGGGCGCCTTTGATTCAATGGTAGTCCTTGGGAGATGCCAGAAGTTCAGGAAATGGGCGTACCCAAGTCCCAAGGGCAACCGACTAGATGATTAGGAGCCACGGAAGGACAGATTCTTCAAAAACTGTTCTTATTGCAGGACTGTCCACACTAGCACACAGTATGAAAACAGTATTACAGTAGCTGTTCCTACGGTACCATGCCCCCTCCCCCTTCCTCAGCAAAGAAAGTTGTGTCTTGCGTGAAGATATCATCAAATTCCATCAACATCCCATTTTCCGGAAGGTTAGGGTAGATTTTATTATTTGTTTATTATTTTAGACCTTCAGGATATGGGTAGAACCCAAACTGAAAATAACAAAATAAAACTCACGGACGACACCTCGACCGACCCTATCGGGAATGCAGTCGCAGTTGGAGAATAGAGCGAACAGCAACGGATCGGATAACGCACGCAACGGACCGATCCGACGCGCGCGCGACACCAACGCGTCCATAGCGCGCCGCGCGCCTGTAATCAATCGATATGATTATGCATAACTATGACAACTAACCAAATCAATCATACAAAGAGAAGAGGAGTTGGGCTGGAGGGAGGTCTTTCTTCGTACAACCAGCTTTGTCAAGAAATTAACGAGGATGGCCAATTAGAAAATCGAATTTGATGGCAAAATGCATTGTGGTCAAGAAAAAGCACAAGCTTCACATGAATCCAAGATGCTAAAATTGCAGATATGCAAATCAGATAGCGCTTGTGTGAAATGAAACGAAAAATAGACTTGAGCTTATCTCATATAGCCCAAATGGCATTTTGAAAAGAGATTCGCGTAAAAACTCAAAAATGAGGGTGAGATAGGGTAATCGCACCGTCTGCATTCAAATATTTTCGCTTTGGAATGGAACTAGAGTAAAAAAACGAATGGAAAATTGTCCTCAGCTTTGTTGCAACTACTGTAAATGTTCTGAAATGCAATACTTATCTCTCTGTGGACCACCAAATTAATGGTTTTTTCCTGCCCATTTTTCGAAAGTAATGATATTTCTCAATAAAATAGTATAATCCGTGATAATAAAAATAAAGGTTCAGTAAGTTTGTTGATAAAATAGAAATTATGCACTAAATGAAAAAGTTAATCATGCCAACCTGATCGTTTAAGTTTTGAAATTTTAATCAAATAAACTTTGGATTAAATGAATATAATAGTAAACCTTAAAAAACCATGCACTATTCCGGTAGTTCCAACAAAACCTCGGTGATCATCTTAGAGAACTTCTTGATTAGGCTTCAAATCAATGAACAAATCAGAGCTCCATGAAAATAGAAGCGCAACTAGATTTTATACCAAATATTTCCAAACTTTGTGATTCTTAGGGAACTCGCAGAAATCCTTGGGAATATGCAGAAGAGTGGGGATCAGAAATAGCCCAAAGGGGAAGTTTCGAGAAATTCTAAAATGAAAAGAAGACAGCACAGAGTACGATCGCGAGACCACAGTTTTTGTAGATAATTCCAGAGAATGGTTCTCAGGGACAGCTGTGAAGGTGTTCCTGAACAGGTGACTTTGGCTTCTACAGAAGCCACAACCGATGACATCATTACTCATAGGAAAGTTAAATTGATCGATAAATAATTTATAAATGATTAAAGTGACAGTTTGTGTTGGGGAATGCACTCCTAATTTTCCCAGGCCAGCTTGCCCAGTTCTGAGTCTTTATTACTAGCCTAGGAAAAAACGAAAAATATTTACGAATTCTATCACTTACCGTAATCCCATTACTATAACTTACTACTATGTAATAATCGTAAATTACTGTCATACGGGAGTACTAAAAAGTAAAAAAAAAAGCTGTAATGGCTGGCGCATATAAATTTTCCTTCAAATGACCTAATTCTATTTTTATTAAAAACTTATTGTAACCAAGTTATTCAACAAAAGGGCATGACGTGACAGCAATGTAGGGCAGATTTCGAAAATTTTCTACACATTCTTTTCCAAAATTTCAAGCAATTTCCACTAGCGAACAGCAATTGCTGGTAATTTCCGAGTTCCGAATGGGATCCCTGTCCCATTCCAATATCATCAAACAAACACATCTTCTTCGCACAAAAACAACTCGGACTTGTTTATTTACTTATCTGATCAATTGTACACTTAATTACCTGATAATACAATTTGGTTGTGTAGGACAAAAGTCATGAACACAACCGGATACAAAGTATCAACAGGAGCCAGGGACATCAGCTGGAAGTGAAAGTCAAAAAATATAAAATGTCATTTCATTTAAACCTCTAGTGGGAGTTAGGCTACTGTACAAAGGAAGGACCTTCGAGAAATTGGAATGTGGTCAGAATTATTAGTAGCAGGACCTGCGGGAAAGCTGAAAATTGGGCTTTTGAGGTTCATTTAAATACGACTAGAGAAAGATACCTTTGTTGTGAACCAAAACCTTAAAAAAGATGTTAATTAGTACCTAACACTTACCTTGGAATAGGCCATTACTTCTCCTGCTGTTCCCGTGGGTTCTTATGACTTACCCAAGTACTAGAATTAGGCTCCACATCCCACCACAAAAAAACAATAATTCCTATCTATGGAACTAGAAAATGATCAAAAATGCCGGGAGTACCCGCTCATGCGAATTCCTCGGAAATGCATGCATATTAAATCAGTTACTACTGAGTACAACTCAATTTTTAACGCATGACATTTTCAAAACATTCAAGCACGGAAAAATTCCTCTGCACTGGGTTGGTACAACTTCGCACTCTCTCAAAGTGCTCCTCTCAATACTCCCGTTTAGCACATCGTGGGACTTCGCCCTACTCAAGAATTAAGCCTCTGCCTCCAGAGCCGTGAAACTGAACTTATGTGCTCTATTGAGCGGAATTGTCGATCTTGCATAAGCATTTCTAAATGGATACAGGCAAATTTAACCTTCTAGAACGTCCCAACCTCCCCCCCCCACTTCTGAGTCCGGTCCGGTTCATAAAAAGTTTTCTAGCCAAGAATTATAAAAAGCGATTATTATTAAAAATCGGTATGCTACTAAGTCCAGTCATATGTAGATTACTGAATTTAAAAAGCAATCAGCTTACACTTTTTCAAGCCATTCGATTTAATAATTAAAACCTTATTGTCGAAATAAAATGGACTTCAATGCAGGTTCCATGAAAATTCGATTCCTTTTCCCATTTCCGTGATTTCAGCTGTCAATCACACTGTTGGCTGAGGGCGGTGGCCAGGGACGTAGTTTTGCGGTTCCACTGAGTTTCGAGATCAAATACCACCTGCCCAGGAAACAAACCATATCCCGCAAGAATTTCTTCTCAAGAAGTCATGAAGCCTGATAAATTCAGCGTGGGAGGGATCATGGGTGGGAGTGATGGGGACCGCCTCATTATCATCTAACCCGATCCCGTTACGTGACTAGGAACACAATATAAAGAATGAATAAATAAACGAATAAATAAACACAACGAAGGCGTAGCAACGGAGGGATTAAGATGATATATTCCGAGAATGCGAAACTCAGTAGCCGCTTCAAGGGCAAGCAGGGAAAAATGTTTTTGTAGTAGAGCTGTCACTGTATGTGACATTCTGGCATGTTCAAAATTTTAATTTAAACTCAGTTTTCATTTGCGCCCTTGTGAGGACATATTCCTTCAATGTAATAAACAAAATAAATCAAAATGAATTAATCAATAAAATAAATAAAATAAATTTTTCAAATGAAATTGACGAATGTGGCACTGCCATGGGTTCTTATGTCGTGGTTTTGAAATGAATAACGGCTGTCCGTTGGTGGAGACTACGATCGTCGTTTGCCTTCCCGTCTAAGGGCAGTCAATCAAAATTTTACGAGCTTTTCGAAGTCGTAGGGTCTCCCAAAGCTGATGAAGGTAGTGATGCTCATATGTGTAGTTCTTCTAGCCCCTCGAGGCCCTCTGGACATTTGCCTCAACGGCCGGTAAAAAAAAAGAAGAAAGAAGGAAAAGCAATGTGACCACTTATGGAGCAGCAGTGAATGAAAAAGGTTGAGGACCGATTTAGTCCACTAGAGAAGAGTAGGGCGTTATTTTAGGGAAGGAATAAAGCAGAAAATATTTGTAGTGGACTATGTAAGTATTAAATGATGTAGTTCGAGTATTTCTAAAAGTCTTTTTAGCCTAAAAAAAACTTTTGGAAGTCTTATAAATGAGGAGGCTCGTAAAGTGGGAGGAAATTTTGGTGGACGGAAAGGGTGGATGGCCACTCAGACAATGCCATTCCCTCCGAAGTCAGGATTGATCTGCGAATAACTGATGGAATAATTTTGCATTCCTGATACGATGGTGTTCTCTTGGGATGACTTTTTTCCACCATTTTGTTTAATTTCAAACATCGTGGAGCTGAATCCGTTCTCTGAAGAGTACTGAGGCATTCCCTCTGAAGCTAACGAACTTCTGTGTTGAGACAAACCCAGTACTACTCTGAAAGGTCGAGTATTAGTAAAACCCTACCTTTCAAAGTATCCTCAATGTCATCGTCGTAAACATAAATCCACCCACTGGGCTATGACCTGGTGCCGCTTTTCTGGGGTGAAAGTGACTAGTCGGCAAAAAAATTGACATCTCAGCTACACCTTGACATTTTCCTTATCAAATCAGGTGTTCCTCTGAAGCCTGTGGGTGATGATTGCACAGACAGGAAGTACCTTTGCAAATTTTTTCTATCAATTCACATTTGCCGAGGCAGAAAAGTTTCCCAACCTGATTAACAGCACTGAGTAGCGAATTTCGCAACTTCTATTCGAGTGTTGCCTGGGAGTAGGGAGACGCTGCAACAATTCGGGTGTTTCTTCGTAAAGGCCAGATTTCGAAGCTATTCAATGTTAACGCCTAACAGCGGGTATTTAGGACCGCATTGAAAATCTCATAAACCAACCCAGAGAGCACAAGTTCGAGGGTACTAGAGCTCCGACGGAGGCTATCTTCGTAGGAAACCAATGGCGACCTGTTCACCCCAGGAGATCTTGATCTGGGCGGTTCACTCCAGCAAATCTCTCTCCTGGGAAGAGCAGAAAGCTTTCAGGCAGCTCGATTCTTGCTTCTGTACGTCAATTTTGACAGAACTTTCCAAAGATAGTAAACCTATCGCCTCACCATCTGAGGCATGGTCTTACTCACGCTGCCTACGACTAGTAGTAGGGGATGGGAAGAGGGGGCTAACCGGATCCATGGATTGATCACCTTCTACGGCGTTCAGAAGCAGAGGTTGGTGCACATTCAGCACTGCCTTACAGCCTTCTCTTTTAATTTTGTCCTAAGCTTACTTACACAGAGACAACAACTCAAGTATGCGCTTAACTCTACCGAATGCAAACTGATGAATGAAGAGACTTGGATGCCTAGATAGTAAAAACTTCAAGAAAATTCTAGGCTATACTAGAACATTCGCGAATATTTTGTATGCATCCAAATAACTTTATTGGATTAAAAACTAGAAAAAAAACCATGAACGAACCTAATTTCAATAGAAACCAATCAGACAAAATGTCAAAAACAACTCCCTATGTGTGGGCAGTGGGGGCATGGCTTCCTTTCCATGGAATTGATTTGTTGCCCAGAAAGAACAATGACTTCCAGCCCATAGTGTAACAAACTACTAGCTTGGTATTTCCTCATCAACAAGTGCTTTGAGGTGCCGGGACCAAAATTAGTGGGTCTTCACGAGCAGGACAATGTCGCCGATTTAATTCTCTTAAAATTAATCAAAAATCAATATTGAGTAGCGGAGGCATTTTTCTTAAATAATGAATTTTCAGGCCGATTACGCAGCGAAAATAGGAAAGCAGGAACAAAAAGGAAAAGATGAAAAGAAGAAGAAACATCAGGAAGAGGGCCCGGATTCCGCTTCACTAGTTTGAAGCCACCAAACTACTCTTGCCGGCTAGAACAGCTGATTGAACAATGTTAATGGTGGGAACTTGAAGCTGCAACATATCGGATAAGCGGGACTGCGGGCCTCCGAGGCTTGAATAACTAATGAGGCACATAGCTAGTATTAGCATATAGATCAGCTGCTTGCGCTGTTTTCCTTTCAAATGGATTTAAATATAACTTCTCGCTTGTTTGAGTACTGTATCATCCGAAAGTGGTTTTAAAATTCCTAGTTTGGCAGTAAAAGGTATCAAATAACATCACCAGCTTCACTTAATGAAGTCGTTCTGTATTATTAGATTGTATTAACATTATATCGCTATCTTTAGTTATTTTGTATCGGTAATAAAATTACTTTACTTTTTTTACCATTCTCATTTCTAGGGATTGGTCAGGACGTCCCATTGCGATATCCAGGTCGAAACCAGGTCAGGTCTCATGCACGTATCGTGATCGCCGTCACCATCTTCCCGTCGGGCCCTTTATTATTTACCTGCTCAAGCTTCTTAATAAGTACTGACACGAGTAGCCAAGTTCACCGCTGCACACGGCGACCTAAGTTCGGCGACACGACAGCGATGGCACATCCTGACCCATGTCTTACAGTATGTCCTACATGTCACAAGACTTCGTTTTTACTAAACTCGTCATAGGAAGTAATCCTACATCCTCCCCAAGCAAACGACGCTTGCAACCTTCTTACTCGTTACTTTAATTTAAAATGAAGGAGTCGGATATTCCGATTTCTATTCACGGACGGACATACTGCAGCACAGCAGGTTATGGATTAGTGGACTTAGAAATGAAAAATCTGAGCTCTGAGCGGCCCGGCAGTGAAAAAGAAAATTGGTGCACTATGAAATATGACACAAATAATATCCCCCTTCCTACTGGTTGATGTAGAGCACTGCATGAAGTTTTGTGGAAAAAAGTAAAGGCTGTGAGCAGTTTTTTTGCTGTCGGCACGTAACACAGCAAACGGGCTCGGGTCGATGGAATTGCCGCTGTTAGGACAGCTGATTTATAATTGTAAATGGTAGTTGTTTTTCATATTATTATGACTATGATATCATAGCCGATTTAGCAGCGGTCGCTAAGCAAGAGGCGTATGAAAAAACACCTCAAGCACTTGACTTCGAAGAATTTCGTTCAACGACCTTTCAAACAACAAAGGCGCAACAGCTAGTCGTTCAATGCGGGAATCCTGATCCTACAGTGACCTTATAGCTTAATAAAATGCTGAGAATGGAGAACTTTAATTGCATTCTACAGCATAAGCTCATTTGGATGCCCTCATCCTGATAACATCATATATACGACGCATCGGGAAGGGACCATGAACAAAGGCGTGGAGTCGGGTGTGCGAAAGCCTTTCGCATGTGTTCTATCGCTATCAGATGTTCAAACTAGGACCCACAGTCGGATTACTGTAGGAACATAATTCCCATGCTATGTTTTCGCTTCCGCTTCGCTAAACAGCTCAGTGATTGTGATAAAGTTCGAATTAAAAATACCTGAAAGCTCACACTTGAGTGCTTACCTATAGTGTAACTTATGAAAAATTAGGCGTAAAAAAGTTGTTTTTTTAGCTTTAAAAAAGGCCTACGCGTGAAAAACAGATAGAAAAGGGTTTTTATGGTATCGATGGTTCATTAGTCTAACTTTTCATATAATCAACTTTAAGGACTTCATACACAATGATGGAATTCCACGAAGTCACGCCTCACAAACCCATTTTTCACCACATCACAAATAAATCCTTCAAAAAATCCAGGCCCCTTTATAGATCAAGTTGCGCCCTTTGAAAACATGTTCCCCTTTCGGATTGAAGAAAGCAAAAGCCCCGGGGATTCATCTAGACTTTCAAGCAGTTATCGAAACTTGGTGAAATTCCGAGACCGTAGACTTTACTACCCTCGCGTTCTTACCCTCTTGCATCAAACTCCTCTTGGAAGAAGAAGGCGAGTTCGTTCCAGTTACGGTTCCTTTAACTCATGATGTTTCAAGACCTCTAGGAGAAAACTTCATTCCCCAGAACAGAGCTAGGTCATTGAAACTCAAACTTGGATGATCGTCTGATGAAATAGTCCCTCATCTTCGCCTGAATGGGAGAGTAATTTAGCCAATACGGAAATGTCACAGATGAAAACGTGGAAGAGACTAAAGCATGTGAAGTGGACGTGCTAGCACATACCAATTACGGGACACAGCCAGTAAAAGTAAATTGGATCCTTTTTCCAAAGCTCTATTCACCCATGCATCCAAATGGTGGCCATAAATGCTTCTGGCTTTGTCATCCAAGCTCTGACGACCTGATTAATTCAATTCTCTTTGTCTAATTGTTCCAGCAGTTTGGATCCGTTGCCTTAATCCAGAATGGCAATGACATGCAAACTTTTTGCGTCAATTCCTCATGATCATTTCTTTTCCTGAATACTGTACTCCATGTGTTACGCAATCACAGAGTACACCCATACTTGACGGTATATTCTTCATGCGCCCTCGTGCACGGGCGAAAAAGTTCTATGTCTAGGTCTCTTGGATTTTTCTCTTATGATAAGAGTAGAGTCAAGAGCAACTCCTCCCCGAAGAGTAACCCAAGCAGATACAGTCTGGGATACGGGCAGACTGAAGGAACGACTCTGGCTCTACAGATGGAGTAATAAAACTTTAAAGCGGAGTCATTACTCTTCAGAGCCTCTGCTCACCAGTCCAAAGTCCGCCATCAAGCAAAGCTTCAGCAAAGCCTCTAAAACGGATTCTACCCATTGCTGAAACCGAAATTCATCCTTTAGCTGGAATCGCAAGACAATCCATTAGGTATTCGACTTTCTCGATGATAATTACTCGTATTGGTAATTACTCGTTCTAATCGGAGAGCCAATCATTAGGTATTCGACATCCTCGCTACTTCTCCTACTGAGAAGTGACGGTCGTCAAGTACAACCATGAATTCCTCCTTTGTTTACAGGTAACAGGACCATAAATCACGCTGCGCGACGGGACATCTAACTAGGAATCACCGCGCACTGTGAAGACTACATGTATCCATTTGTTTATATCCCACCTATTGACCTCAGGATACAGAACACATGGATATTCTGAACTAAATACTTCATTTATGACCTCAAAACCCTCTTCTGAAGGCGCAGGAATACGCATAACAAACAAGCTTGGGAGTTTGTAAACAGAAAATAAAGTCTGTTAGAGTGCAAAGGAGAGGTCTACACTGAGTGGAAAGGACGTGAGGAGAAATAAATCTGCAGGAGGATAATCTGTCAACATGGGATTAGCCAGTGTAGCGACTTAGGGGCACTCTTAGAGATGACATGATGCGGGATTAGAAAGTGAAGGATGGTGAAGGTAGTGATGCCAAATAGTTCACAAATAGCCGAGAAATCTGAAATGGAACCTTCGCTTTTCCTGGAACTCTTCGATCTTGAGGACAGTTACTCCAAGGTTACAACATGACCCACCCAGTCAGTCTGCAGGCTCTCTCCTGTTTAGGCCTTTAGGTAACGAAGAACAATTGCTTTCCTGAATGGACGAACCCTATTGGCATGGGTGGTGCCTAAGCTATGGGATGTCGCAGCTCGGTCTATAACACAACAAACATTATTTTAAAAAAATCGAAATGAAAGTTCTAGAGCTTATTGATGAATTGTGGAGGCAATCGAAAAGGAGTTTATTCCCTCATGACATCACTTTTCAAAAAGATGAATGACTGTTCACACTCTTCGGAAGTATGGTAGCATTCATTTTATTCATATCCATAGAGTAATTCAATGATAAGGCAGAAAACGAGCAGTTCCGATCAATCTCCTGAAGGAATGTTGGCCCAACTTCTATTTAGGGAATCGCAGAAGTTTCAAGGCAAGAAAGAGGCAGTGACAAATG
The DNA here is from genome assembly GCA_000469685.2 of Haemonchus contortus. NCBI lineage: Eukaryota > Metazoa > Nematoda > Chromadorea > Rhabditida > Trichostrongylidae > Haemonchus > Haemonchus contortus. The sequence goes on from LS997564.1 coordinate 7,116,268, forward strand.
ACGCCGTATCTGGGCGTTGTGTCAGGAGCCTCACATCACTGATTTAATCTCGTTTGGGCCAACCAGTTCCCCAATTTTTGGTTGACAATTGGCGTAACTTTTGTTCGGGACCATGAAAACACTGGCGCATCAATCCGAGCAAGTTTAATTAGGGGCCAAATAGGCGCACGGGAATCAGAACAGCAGAACACAACTCGGAGGCATTGTCGACGTTACATTCAGGGAGAGTTCGGCGGCGATCGGACGGATAAAGTTCATCATCGAAATACTCTCATCTACATTTTTTTCAGAAGCATCAAGACCACATTTTTATAGGGAGGATGAGAAAAAGCCTAAGAAATACCCGTTCCGGATCGATTTCCATCCTCTCAAGGGTCTCAACTCACAGAAACATGTCTGACCTTGCATCCCAGATTGATATCAATAAGCCCACCAAAATATCCATCCCTGCGGGGCCGGTTAATTGGTACAAGGCTCGTCTGGGAGGATTGAGCACTGACTGTACATCGGCTAGCCACCGCAAACCATTGTATAGGCCACATACGCATTCAATACGACACTACGATTCTGAATAGAAGTCGAACGCGGGGCCCATCCCTCTGACGGGATTGATTAACGCCTAAAGACTTTGTCCTTCTACGTTTATTTATTTTCAGCGTAAGGAGCTCTACCTTGAAGTGACGGGGTTTTTAGTTGATGCGAAAGGGAGTCGGTCTACAAAGTGCAATTTTGACAAAAAATCTAGCTACATTCCAATTATGAGAGCAAAGAGAAGAGAGCTGAAGTTGAAAGAAACAGGCTGGGAATTTTTCCCAAAGAAAAGCATCGAGCTTCCTTCCGCTTCTCGTTTACTTTTTCCATGTCACGAAAGGAATTTCCGAAGACGTTGGTGGATTGGCAGTTCCCCTGGGAAAGCCTACAAACGTCATTCAACATCATTCTGCAAAAGCACTAAAACGCTTCAATAAGCACATCAATTTGGCAGCAACCATTCTTTACAGAGCCTTTTGGGAAAAAAACGGCAGGGATTGTTTCTAAGGCATATTTTCTGATGGCATGATGTGTAACAAATGGGTGAGGGAATGGAAGCCTTGGGACTTTGAAACATTTTGAGATTGGAACTTCAAGGTTCTCAAAATATGGAAGGGGTCCTGATACTAAAATGACACCCACTTATAATAGTAAGCGATTAAGAAACGACGGAATACCACTTTAATCAACCGAGCGGAGCGAACGAAAAACTGAGGAACTGAAAAAGTTCAGGACAGATCCAAAAGACTCCGTTTTAGGGCTCCTACTCTAGCGGATGACCAGATGTATACGAGTAAGGCGTCGTAGCAGATGTGTATGCCACTTTGAATAAGGATTCGTCCATAGACGACTGAGTCCGTGGGAATCCCGCTGACCAAAGTTCGACCCATGTCGGCACTGCCTAGACAACGGAGCACAGATCTCAGAGCGCGATACTGGCATCCCGGCTGAGAACATCGCTTTCCCCTTGCTACTCGTGGAGGATTTGGTTCTTTCGCGTTGATCAACCCCAATTCCTAATGCGCCCACAAACCGACTTCCATTCAGGATCTTAGGTCGCCTGTATCTGTCAACCAAGGAAGTTCCATAGGTGTAGAGAAGCCTAGAAGCAGGAGCACGACACTCTGTCAATTTGGGGAACTACAGCAGTTTTCTTTTGCCGGACCTTTCACACATTCATGTTGAACGGACAAAGAACCCATGACGCGTCTTTCCTTGCCGACAACCTCTCAGCTTGCATTCCTTAAATGGATCCCATATGTTGACTGACAAAACTGACTGACAAGTATGAGGCAATGGAAGCTTGCTTTGGAAAGCACTTGTCATAGAAACTGCTCGAACGCCCTTCGCATTCGACTTCCATCAAAATTGCAGAGGCGTTTTGAATGCGCAGGTGACCTATACAATTTGCTGTGGACAGCCGTCGTACAAAATTTATTCCTCTCACATGAGCTTGACTTCGAAAGGAAAAAACACTCGGTTTGTCTGGATGGGAATCAGTCCGAGCTTCTATCAGCTAAACAAGCATGCAGGAAAAGTGAACCTAATAACCTGTCTGTTCAGAAAGGATGAGTTAAATGGCTTGAAAACGCAGTTGATTAGTCTCATGGCTATGAACTGAATTGGGAAACTAGTAAATCAAGCTGCTGTATATTTTGCCAAATTCTGTTCTAACATTTTCTTTTTTGAAAATAAATATGATACTTTACGATAGGTATGATACTATATGATAATAACTAGCCTCAAAAGCAGCCTCACGGTTAGTGCTGGGATTTACAACTCTCAACCCTTTTTCCGACAAGTCGAACTTTGCCATTACATACCTGCCTACTAGTAAGTGAAAATGGAACCAAGACGCTATTAAGTCACCGCATAGTTATCACTGACAGTTGATAATATAATATAGATGTTGATAATATAATATAGATGCAATAATAATCGCAGGTAATAATAATAGCGACGATAAACGCTCATCATATTGCACAAATGAATACATTAGTCTTGATACAACGCATTACGAGTGTCACACTGGATGACGGATGTTTCTAACCTTTCAAATCCGTCTGAGGCCCAATCCGAGCCTTCAAACAGAGTTCGAGCAGTGAAAAGTGGCCTTATTATGTTGGTGCATAACTTTACTTCCACATAATTGATTCTAAACAATGGTGGCACCAATCCTTTTACTAGAACTACGTCAGACCTATTTGTGACTCGAACGTCTATGTGCTCATTTAGTAAGGGCATCAAAAATGACGATGGTAAGAAGGATGGAAATGTAAGGAATTCGCTGCCGTTGCTGTGACATTCAATTCCTAGGAAGACTTTCTAAAAACGTTCTGCCTTGACGAAAATATTCCTCATTCGTCTGTTACATCTGTATGGCCCCTCTGTGATTCCCCAGGGTATATTTTTAAGATAGGGAATGGAAAATTTCTAAAAAGACGAAAGTTTCCAACGCCGTATAAATTTTCAATTCCAATTCGATCCAAATTCAATTTCCTGGCGACCAAACTGCAAGAATAGTTGCATGAGACCGGCCCTCGAAGTAGAGCATATTCCAATACAAGACTAGGAGTAATAAAACATGGCCTGGAAACTTAGAAATCGACAATTTCATCGTAAAGGAGTGGAGCTGGGAAAGAAAGAGCACAAACTTAGCAAGCCTTTTTCGATTTCATTAACAAAAAAACCAACTAGCAAAACATTAGATAGTACAGTAGTGAAAACACTCAAAATAAGGTAGCCTTAACCATCAGACCCTCCATTTCTTAAGCCCCTTCCTTTCTTGATGAAGTCTATATGAGAGCATAGATTGCATTACGTTTTTACATACATACTACATAGTGAAGTTTCGAATCCAGAAAAGTAATAAGATGCCACACTGATTGTGACTATCAATTAATAGTTTGTGATAATCAGTGATAATTAACGATGGCAATTGAGAACCTATTTGTTTTTTTTTTTTCAAATGCCGTAGGACATTATAGCGATCTACATAAAAATGACGTCTGCAATTGCATTGCAATAACCAAAAAACTGTTATGATTTTGTTAACTGCAATAATTGAACAAACAAAACAATAAATTAGACCTGATCAAAAATGATTTTTCAGTGTTTTATGATGAGTAACGAGAAATAAATTTTTTAAAATTTTTCTAGCGCTAACTAATGACCTACTGTATTGACAGGAGAATTTTGAAGTCGATTATTTAAATAATATTTGTGAATTTGTCGAAATTTTGTGTTCTGAACAGCGCTCTATTCCCAGAAACATCCGATGGATCGTTTAAATAAGAAATATGGCTTCTCTAGTTATCAGCTGACATTGCTTTTGGAGAAGCCTTATAGTTGCCTCAGGTAGCCGAGCGCTAAGAGTGAATACTATCAAATCTGATGATGGATATTTTGGCTCAATAGATTTTATTGCCTATTTGAAATCATTCTATCAATTCTCGCCGAGATAGATTAGGATTCATAGCATTCCTGAACAGGAGGTAATATAACGCATCCAGACCGTCAGTTGTAGTTCTTACGGAACCAAATAAAGCCAGCAGTAGGCGGAGACTGTGCTAAGGCAGGCGGGATTCGCGTGGTTAAGCACGTGAGTCTGACCCACAAGAACTAAAGAAACGGAACTTGTATGATCCGTTCCAATGCAGATATTATAAAATGTTACATTACCTATTTTCCTACATACATATACCATTAACTTATATTTACTTATTTATACATTATTTATACATTTAATACATTTACATTTTATGTAGCATATATGGTGCCATACTGGAATCCCCAGAAATGCAATCCTCGTCAAAAATGTTCCCATGGTTTCACGGAAGGTAATGAGGCAAGGCAAAGTCGACAAACAAATCAAAAACAATGGCAATGATGAAAATACGATGGAATTACGGGACCAAGCAAAATTGTAATCACATTGAGACCGAAAATACTTACCGTAGGCTTGATGCCATGCCGCAGACTGAATGTTTTCCACGAGTGTCTTAACTGCTCATCGAACTCTGAAACTGCTTGGGGTGATTTTCAAGGGATACCAGAAGCATTCAATTCTCCAAGTAAGAATAACGTCAGAAGGTTCTACAAATAGCAGCACATAGAAGCAACACAAGACGACGTTTTTAGAGCTCTGTAACCCCTAGTGGTTTGATTGCCGTGAAAATCGCGGACATTTAATTGTCGAAAAAAGAAAACATCAAAGAGCTCAACAGAAACAGATTCATGAAAGTCTAGATGATTTTCAGTCCAACTCTGAAATTGCTGGCTCTGATCCCCAATGAAAATCGGAACATCCAATTTTTGAAAGGACATCAAAACCTAACAGAAAGTGATTTAAAGAAGCATGTATGATTTGTATGGCTTCCCTAAATACGAGAAAAAAAAACAATTAAAAATGGCTGAAATTCTTGATAATAAATTCAATTCAAGAGAAAGGAAATGTAGCGATTGTTAGCTGTCATTTGAGGGCCGGCGGTTGAACAACACTAGGTGAGCAGGACAAGCTTCGCAGTAGGGGTCATTCATAGCGTCGTCTGAAATATATCTATGCCAGTACGTTCTCCATCTAAATCCTACCCTTCCCCCTCAACTCCTTCCGCCCATCTTTGTGTTCTCTATCCCCGTAGATGTGCGACCCTCGCACGTCTACGAAACTCCAAGAAAAAAACATTAATGGGGGAAGGCTGCAAAATGTAGTTGCTAGCAGCACAACGTTTTAAAATTCCACGAAAAAATCCGTGACCTGAAATTCCTTTATTTCGAATTTTTCGAAAAAAAATTCATGATAAGCTTAACTTTTTAAACACATTTTTGAAGTCTTCTTGCTTTGCCTTAATTTGACTTAGGGAAAACAAAATTAGGACCTCCTAACCAAGTCATGGACTTATGATTATATTTTACTAGAACTTAATAATGTAGATGTTGACCTTCTAACGTTCACAATTTTTCTAGAGTCTACTAGCACAAACTTATTTCGAGTTTTCAAATATTTTTTCCCACTCAAGGCGTATCTTAGAATGCAGAGAATTAAGCAAAACAACAATTAAATAAACTATTTAAATCAAACAATTAAAGCCGATCAGCACGATTTCTTTGTCTCGTAAACGAATACTAAACCCTGCTTCCCAAGTTATCGAGCACAACAGTTCCCATAGCTCCTTTCCACAGCTATTTGGCCATAAAAGGACGAGAATTCCCTCAAATCAAGGGTATGCCATAAAATCGAGCTTTTTTCCAAGAAAATTTGAGTACCGTCCTCTCCAAAATTTGATGAATTCAGCTTTCATCCGCTTTCATCACAAAACACAGTGTTACAAGCAGATTCATAGCGTAACAGTAGAGAAAAAGGCGATTTTATATGATATGTTATACAAATTAATATATAATAAATAAATCATAACTTATGCGTCTAGATCACATTTCACCTCCTTTTCTTGGTAGAAACAGTTTCCATGAAATGAGCCGACAACAAAACACCTCTCTATTCTCGTCGTGGCGTCTACCATGAGTCATAGTCTCAGTTTGAGAGGCCTTTTGACCGTCACCTCTCCAGATCCAGCTGCTCAGAACTCCTAGCCATTTAATGACAAATGGTTAGTCGTTGTCAAAAAAGCAAAGAGTTTTCCAGTTAGCTAATTCTTAAACGACTACTCGAGTAACGCTCTGCAAAAGAAACTACACGGTCTAACAAAATTAAGTCGATAGTAATTGCTCGAAAGTACTGAGCCTTATTCATTATTGATAAACGTGCCACTGTGAAGAGAAGACTTGAAGTACTCGGAAAAGTGCTAATCAATAGAAATCCATAAAAGCTTATAATACCGATTTTCCCTAGGCTTGTACATATGAAGTACATCCCTCGAAAAACAAAACAACATGATCTGGGAGAATTCAATTCCAAAAGAGTTACCTGAGTTCATCAAGATTTTCTCATCCTTCTACTGATTATCAACCTTTTTACAAGTACTTTTTGTTCGGTCTTCTTCCAATATTCATAAATCTTTTTCCAAAACCTTGAAATAGAATACGCTCTTAGAATTTTATTTTTAAAAGTGTTACAAAAAAAACACTAGTTAATACTTCCATCCGTGTTCCGAACATGCAATGATCTGATTGCGCTCTTAGAAAATGGCTAGCCGTAGGAGGATATTTGAATTCTAAAAAGTTAACCGAACAAGAATATTTATTTGTTATTAACAAATAGTAATCAAACATTGTCAACATGGTGAATTCATTAGTTACGATGTTTACAAATTTGTAATTAAATTATTTAATTTAAAACCAAGAATAATTATATAAAATTCTTGATAACTTATTTAGTTCATTTTAAAGACATTACAAAACTAAAGAGAATGAGTCAAGAAAGGAAAAACATTGATGACGAAGAACTCTTATGTATAACAACTAATTCATTCAGAATATTCAGTGAATGAAAGCCGTGGATCGGGTTCTTAGAAACTTCTAAAAGGGATAGTAGCGAAAATCATAATTACCTGATGATCACACAAATTAAAATTGGTAGCTATTTGGATAGAATGTGGTACTGGAAGGTCAGAAACTACATATTGTTAAGTAATTTGTGGCCAAAAGTGTGAAACAACGATAGTAAGCAAAGCTAAAGCAAGGGCATTGATCGAGACGAAGAGAGAGAGTGAAGTGTGAGAGATGAGGAGTTAACGGGGACGAGAACACTCAAGCACAGAGATGAAGCCAAAAGGGGAAGCCTTCATGTTCGAGTCGAGCAATCAGTCACTAACCACCAACAACACCAAGCAATAATACGCTCTTGAAGCCAAACAATATAAGCTATAAATCAACTATGATGGTCGGAGAGCCTAGCTTATTGCCGAGCTCGTTCTGAGGCAATCTAATAGCCTTCTCGCTCCTACCTCGATAGCACTTTTGTGGGCCTTGCAGAGGATCAAAAAAGTCCGAAGAGCCATCTATCTCGGAACGAGCGCCTACGTGCTTCGTGTCATGACAAATTCAATTGAAAAATGTAATGCTCCGCTTTTATCCTAACTTTCCTTCCCCACCCCCATGCCTCTTTCAACTCGCTTGCGAACGGGGGGTTGGAGCTATCAGGTAAACATTTTTCCATGCTTACAGCACAATTTCATTTCATTTGACCCAAGAAATTAATTAAACGCGAATTGATTCCACATTTAATCAACAAAATATCGAGCTCTCCGAAAATCCTCAGAAATACGCCCCACCCTTCCATACCTATTCAATTAATCGAAAAAGCAAACGTAGCTTACAAGGAAACTAATAAGAGACATGAAATTTACTTGATTGGGTTTTTGGGTCTTTGGGTTTTTGGGTTTTTTTCGGATTCTGGACGGAAGTGGGGTAGTGGCAAGTGGCGCACTATCACACACGCATGTTTACGATCAATTTCCGCCTAAGCCAAATAAGCCCACTATCCTTCCGGGGTCGGCTATTTCTACCTCACCCTTCTGGGAAGATAAAAAGCTTTGACTTGTACATTGCCTAGCTATCGCGAGCCATTCAATACGTCATCACGATTCTGAATGGAAGTCGATTGCTGGGCGCACCCCTCAGACAAAATTAACTAATGTTCGAAGACTCGGTCCTGTATTTAGTTGTTTTTTGCTATCCTCATTTAGTGTGGATGGGACAAATTTAAATATGTAAGCACCTTGAGGAATAATGAAATCAAGTGACTGGAGTTCAACAATCAGCTCATAAAACGGTGGCCAAAAGAAATAAAAAATATGAAAAATCCAATTAGCTTATTCACCGATTACTGGTTAGTTACCTATAGAGAGATCATCGGAATCTACCTTCTACGAAGCGCTGCATGCCGGGGGTTATTTTGGTCTCACTACCTTTGGGGTAAGTTCCTCAAGTAAAAAACCCTCTCGCAGGCATGAAAATCGATTACGATTCCACGACATGATTTCGTCGTAACTCACACTACAAGGCATTCAACGGCCTCAGCTATTCATAGTGGAAGTTGAACGTGTGGCGCAGTCCGTAATGAACTCACTAGTCCTTCGAAAAGTTCCCCACATTTGAAATCATGATGACTCCTACCAACCAGATTTTGAAAAAAGGTTTGAAGGCTCAGCATAATAATTAAGACCATTTTCAAGAGCGAGGTTTAGAATTATATGAATACTTGAATATATCCCTAGGTAACCGGATAGGGGTAGATTGCTGGTTACAAATATCAAAATTGCCGTCCAAAAAACGAGAGCAATTTGTGAGCTTGCAAAGGCCATTGTTGAGAGAGAATAAAAGCTTTCTCTATGGTAAAACCTCCTTTCCGCCTCCATTGAGCGGCGCACAAATAACGGGTATAAATCAAAAGCTCATTCAAATGAGTGTGAAATCTGAGAAGTAAGTGTTTGTTGGTGACAAAGTACAGTATGCAAAATATTTCGCGCTAATGAAAAGCAAACCTAAGTGCCAATTCTATGCTGAAGAAATGACTTTAAAAAAAATCAGGTGGTAACTAGAGCAACTATATTTCTTACCAGTATTTCGAATTATGAGTTCATACTCAGAAGTCGCTGCTTGATTATATAAGTTAAGTAGCTACCAGCTGGGCAAAGGTGGGTGATGGTGAGTGGCGTACTGCCACAAACACATGGCCCGATAACCGAATCTCCGATCGCCCAGACCGACCAAGCCTTCAATCCCTTCGTCGTTATTCAACGCAACTCAACTCATTAAGCAAGTTAAAGGCATTGACTTGTAAATCGACTGGCCAATACCATTGTACAGGCCAAATATGCATCCAATCGCTACAACGGTTTTGAATGGAAGTCAAATGCGGGGTGCATCCTTCAGACAAGGTATGTTACTGCCTGGAAACTTCGTGCTTTGTCCTTATCTTTTGATTACTAGTTGGAAATTTACAATTAAATTCTTGAAATTGGTTCCATAGAGTAGGTAAACCACAGAGAACATGAAGAGCGATTGCTCGCTAAGCGCCTTTGTAGGGCTCCCCACTGTTATGGATTCCACATCGACATGCTCTATAGCATGGTGAGATGAAGTCTGGGAGAAGTGGTGCGATATTTTTGCTCGACTGAATTCCCATATGGGATTCGTTCCAGCACATTTGAAGCATCCCGCACAAAACGAATTGAATTGGAACTCGTTTGGTGTTACTCAAAACAGCTTTTCAAACCTCTAGCAGACAAACCAAACTCGTTTGTTAGCTAAAGGTTACTTACGGCTAACAAACGTTTTAATCTTTCACGGTCTAATTTCTTTTCTTTTCGTGAAGAAATCTGTAGTTGTAATAGTTTCTACTACCCCTCTACTACTGCGATAGAAATGTATTCGTGCCAAAATACAAAAATATCAAAAGGAAATAGTAAAGGAACCTCGTAGGTGCTGGAAAGGGAAGTACAGCGACTGAAAGCCATAATTCGAACTTTCATAACTTCAGAGTTCCAAAAACCTTTCTGAATGGTAGATATGCTGAGTAAATTCCACCGAAGCCGTGGATTTTAAACTCGTTATCCCGATACTGAATATACCAGAACACTCCATCCTACCTCAAATGCTTTCGCCTCTGTTTTTTCATTTAATGACTCGAAATTACTATATTGTTATTCTTAATTATATCTACTTATATTTACTGCATACCGACTAACTTTGGACAATTTCGTTGGCCACCAGGATAGTGTTCAAAGTGGAGTAGTATCAAAGGAAAATAAGGTTCTAGGCTCAAGTGCAACTCTATGAGCTTGGAAATAACCGTCCAAACAGACAAGTAAACAAGTGATTATTTGAGTGAATAAACAAACAAATTAGCAACCAATAAGAGGTTTCGTTGTCAAGTTCAATGTCAAGTTTCGTTGTCAACGCATAATTAGGGGCATTATATGTAGTGCTCAGTAAATAGATAATCAACAAGTAAACTAGTAAATGGACGTGATCTGGTGGTTCAAGAGGGACTTGGATGAGCTGATCATGCGCACAAAACGTTGAGACAGGGTAGGAACACATTATCAAATGAATTGGTGATTGAATAAATAGTTAAATAAATAAATAAATAACAAGAATTCAGAATAATTCTGAACAGTTCAAAGTTCCATCACTTCGAGGCGCATTTGGAGAATTGAGCTCAACAATCAATTGTTCAATTACAACAAAGAAGTAAACAAATAAAAAATACTGCCTTTTCGAGTGATTTCAGATAGGGATCGAGAAAAAGAAAAAGCCTGAGAGTTGGACAAAGAAGAGTTATATATGACCCTTCGACGACTTTCTTTTGAGATGAAATCTTGAAAACTCAAAGCCAATTAGTTAGTAAACACCACAAATAAGTAAATAAACAAGAGAAAATGATCTGTCAGAGAAGCGTTAGATGGAAAAAAGCGAGTTATTGAAGTATTCGAAAAGTCGATAAAGGATCATTCAGTACGACCCTGTTACCCTTCCTTCGCCACTTCTTCAATACCATGACAAATTAAAATAAGTAAACAGGGAAGTATTACAAACAAGTAAACAAATAAAAAGAAGTCGACCCCTAAGAAATCCCTTCTTAAAAGGACTCGATTTAGAATGAGCATGGCATTAAATTGTGAAAAGGGACGATCGTTCAAGCCCTAGGGCGCTTCCGAATATCGATTCGCAGGGAATTATTCTGGTTGGTCAAATAGATCAACCAAGGAGCAACTTCGTCAATCAACAAATCAAAAAAAGTAGCCTTCGTGTACTGGTACTGCTTTCAACAATCCTATCTCTGGATGCGCATATGCGCTCGCGTTCTGCCAGAATTGTGGAATTGATTGAATGTGAGTCCCACCCATACAAAAGATTTACGGGCCATCAGATGCACGGATATCCACTATTATATTCCCAAGAACGGTATTCATTCGCTGACCCCGGAGGGATGAAAGGCCTGAATAGCCTAATAGGCTATTCTTTTCAAATACAACGCCCCATACCTATCCAATTTCCTAACAGGCATCTACCAAATGAATGGCTGAGTCAGCCGTATAAATACGAAGTTACTGAGCCTTCGCTTTTTCGTTGATGTGACTCCCTGCCCAAGCCAGCAAATACGACTTTACCTAGAAGGGATGCCATGTTAAAAAGTTGGTCGTGATGGCATCTTCGACCACTCGGAGTCTTCTCCAGAAGGGGAGCCATGCAGAGGAACAGTTACCATCATACAAGGCAAAAATTCGATACGATTCTAGATCCCTACCGTATCACGCTATTGCGCTGCGGTATTTCAAGGATTGTCTTGCTATGTATTACGACATTCGATGAATTGTACATAGTGGTATGAAGTTATAGTAGGATTACGGTAAGAATTCGGATTCGAATCGGCGTTTCATTTATGTAAACCCTTTTTCTTCGAATTAGGATACTTTTGCACTTCAATTTTGATATATCGAAACGGAGCAGAAAAGAAATGTCCTAAGGCTCCTACCAAAATCCAACTTCTGCCCTATATTTTTACTAAGCCGTTTATATCCTACTAGTACAAGTACCATGGGTTAGTAATAAGATTACGGTAAGAATTTGGGTTCGCTCTGGGTTCCAGCTCCTGAAACGAACATTTTCACAGAACTTTTTTGCATTGAATTCGATTATGCAGAACTCGTCAACAAAAGCTTGCGGGTTATACTTTGCAGCTCATGGGTTTGTCCTAAATAACTCAGTAATTTGCACTTTGCGGAACCCATGTCACCCCAGGGTGCAAGTAATCGCTTCTGCTCAATTCTGTCATATACACACTCACTGCAGATGTGAATCCAATGAAATTCTGAGAGTTTTTTGGGGGTGAGAGCAGCTGCCCTTCCCAGCAAATTATCTCCCCCCGAAAGCTATCCTCAATCATTTTCTAGAAGGGCGTACTAAGAATGATGTCTCGAGCATAAAACAGGCAACGCTTCAGTCTGAAACGAAAGTCTTAAAGGCACAGTTCACGATAAAAAGGGTCTCTGAGATTCCCCACAGAATTAATTGTGGGCTCCCGCGTATACCATATCTGGCATTGCGAGGTTGGAAAACTGCCTAGTTGTGGTAAATATAGATGCTCAAAGATTGGCCCGTGTGTAACCTCGGACGAGTTTCACCGACCTTGTAGAGGCTGCACCGATCACAAGGGAACCCAGTACGAAGTTCAAAAAACTTGTCATGACTTATAGGACAGTGAAAGGCAGTTCTATTTTGTACAGTTGTGGCTTGTTGTAGAGAGCTCTTGGTGCAATTGCAACAACTGAAATCTCGTCCAAGGACCCCTTCAATGTTATGTTGTTTCCGCCATGACAATCTCGTCCAAACTCTATTTTATCTACTTTCGAGGGGCCATTTTGCTCTCGAATCGACGAGTTCTCTCGCTTTCTTCACTACCGATGAACTATTCTCAATCTATACTTCCGCTTTTAAACGAATAAAAATGAGTACCTCAAAATTATCGTGAACTGTGTCTTCAAATGAGATAATATAGCAATTACTATGAGTAAAAAAGTTACTCATAACATTATAATTACAGCGAAGTGATTTTCATGCACTACCGTTTTTTTGACGAGGTGCTGGAAAATAAACAAAATTTATTGAATTATTTGCACAGGAGCTAATTCCGTCCATTTTCCGACTTTTGCTTACCTAATTGAGGCGAAGTGGTTGAGATAGTTAACAATCGATGAAATGAGGAAGTCTGAAAGTACAGTACCATCAAGACAGTGTACACTAGGATTGATCTTCCTACCAGGCCATACACACTCACTAAGAATACGGTATCAATAAAAGTGACCTAAAGAAACGGTACCTCTGAGATTACAGTAACCAAAAGGAATGAGTCTATCTCATCCCTATGCTTCACTTCAATGACAAACTGCGCATTCATTCCAACAGTTTATTCAAATCTGCTCATGACAAATGAACTTGGCTGAGGGAATTTATGACCGGAGGCCTTGCGAAGGGCTTCTCCCTGAGGGCCCAGTAGTTGCAGTGTTTGGCCAAAAATGAATATACTAGGATTTCGAGGCAAAACAATATTTTTCTGACAGATCGAAAAACAACCAGGAAAAGCTGTTTCGTTCTTCTTTGTTTTTCAAAATTCAATTGGTCTCTTCAGTTTCTATATGGGTAGACATTAAACCCATGTAGTCCAAATCCGGGGGAGACGGGCAATAGGAACGGTGTCGTGTAATCGATCCGCCGCACGCGGCTGTCGTGGTCCATTTGCTTCGTTACGACAGTTCTAGCATTCTCCATACAGCTCAACCTTTATGCGATTATTACTTATGGCATGATTCCTGATTAGCTATTTTGTTCTTGAATTCCTTACTTGCCACTGCATTCTGCTACATTACTTCGCGCGCGGTGTCTGTAGCCGCGACGCGACTATTTCGTTCCTACTGCACCACACCTCAGATCTGGTAGATGCAACGCTTTCCCCTTCCGAACAAACTCATTCTAGAATGAGAAATGCATTTGAGCAGAGCTCCATCAACCATGAAGTGAGTAGAGAATCGAACAGTTAATTAATTAATACTCAAACCACACAACTCTCAATTTTTCTACTCAAAATACCATAAACCGAATACCTGAATAAGTGAAAACAAAAAGAAAAAATGGAAAATTGAACCCAAATTTCAATCTGATCAGTACCATTGAAAAAACAGTTCAAGATTTCAAAAAATTCGCGTTAGAGAAGCACATGGTTACCACGTTTTCTACAGAAAATATTCAACCCTTATGGTCCAAGTAACACTACACTCATCTTGGAATGCGCCATATGTTTGAATGTGGTCCGTTATTATGGCTGCATCCAAACTTTTCCGAGGTTTTAACTCATGGCCTACAAGTCAAAAGTTGAAAGAGGAGGGGTGGTGGAACAGTACAGTAGTTCAAACTTTTTCAATCTAAAACATTCCTGATTCAAGGCCATCTACAGTATACCAGGGCACCCTATACAACTTCATTCTTCAATATTTATTTCCAACTTATTCTTAAAAGTAGCCGAAACCAGAAAAAATTATAGTCTATGTAGTTGGAAACTCAGATAACGCATAGTAATCCAAATTAAATCCGATAATTAACTAATGGTAGCTAGACATTTCTTTCGTGAACGTCCATAGAAATATCAATGAACCTTTCAAACACCTCTTGTTTTTTTTGTAGTATTTGGAATTTTCGTGAAAATTATGCAAAATTTTGGAAAAATTCTAGAGAAAAATTCAAAAACCTGAAAATTAGAAGTTGGAAAGTTTTGTTAATAATGATGGCAACTTGACAACAATATCTTTGCCCTCATTATTGAAACCCAGACACATTCGAAATTTACATGGTTCAATTCACTTGAGAAATGCCATTCAGAGTGACAAACAAATTAATTCTCGATGTTCAATGTGCATGTTTTTCTCGTTATCCTTAGAATTATTTCCTCCGTTAGTTGAACTCGAGACTTTTTGAAAATCATGTGGTGCCCATGTGCCTAAAGGGCAGATGCGCAGTTGAACAGATAAGCAGTTTAGGCACTTTTTTCATGGAACAATTTCATGGAACAGCAGTTCATCAACCGTTCGAAGGCAGAAATGTCGAATTGACAGGGAGAAGACAAGAAGTAAAGAAAAATTAATAAATTTTTGCAGGTCATGAATCAATGAATAGATCTGTTTCTTGAAAATTTGTGCTTCGCGCTGAAACCTAACGACATACGCACAATGATATTGAAGGATATTTAACACAGATAATCCAACAGCTACATCTCAGGATTATTAAAACTCCTGAACACTACAACTATTGGTTATTTCTGATTATCAAAAATCTATTAAAAAGCATATAAGTCGTCTTCAAGGGTATTCTTTGAGATTCTGATGCACTGAACTGGTTAACCTCAAAGATATCGTATAAATCGTGAAAAACTTGTTCTAGTTATAGAATGATTCGAAAACTGGACGCTCCCATTCACTTCTTACTGAATGAAATAAAGTTTATCCCGCAGACATGCTCAAGTACCACGTCTATATTGAAAGGAACCTGAAAACATGGCGCAACCCAATATGAATACGTCGACGTCCATGACAATACTACTACAATAGATAGCAAAATACTGCTGTTCAAAAAATAAAGGGTGAGACCTTTCACGTTTATAAATTCCGTTTTCGGGATGCGCCTCGCTTCCGACTTCAACGCGATTCGAATACTCATGTAGCCTACTTAACTTACGTCAGTCAGCCGATTCAGTGCTTTTGAACCTCGTAGACGAGCCTTGTATCTATTGAGCGACCTTGAAGGTATGAAGGGATTGGTTTACTAGGCGAGTATCTATGCGGGACTCGAACTTGGAAACATCATACGTGATTGAGGCTCACTTGCCACTACACCACCTGCACCCTTCCTTGAAATACGAAACATCATTCTGTTAAACCAGTAAGTACAGTGAATTATGCTTTCCAAATGAACAAAAATAGGCTAACAAAAATAAGGGAAGCTTATGAGTTTGGTTTTTCCGTTTATAGTAAAATAATGTTACCTTCATTATAGACTACTACAGGGACAATTAGTAACCCGCAGTGAGAAAGAAGGAATTCTTGCAAGCCCTAGTTAATCCTATACAATCCGATACTGATATTGAGATTGACATAGACGAGGAGCTCCATTAACCGAGAAGCCTACCCCCAGTTCTGCAGTAATTCTCTATGAAGGCAAGGATAGTACTCTATCTCCAACGTCATTGTTTTGATACAATGGGTGGGCTGTTCAAAATAAGCGCCACTTCAGTACTTGTTTGGTTTAGCCATGAAATTTTGAATCCTCCCAATTATCAATTATATGGATTGGTTCCAACTGAGCCTCGACTCCTTTTGGAGCCCATTAGTTGAAAGCAGACTTGTTTGGGAGGATGAAAGCATTGAGTCATCGGATACGGCAACGTCGAAGATCGTTTATGATTTTAATCGGAACCCAACTCTCCAGAGGGAATTAATCAAGACAAAAACACTATCATCACATTATTCAATCTGGGGGAAGGTACAGGGCGCCAGTAGACCAAATTCCCGTTACTAAGACTAGCCAACGCTACTGAAAACGCTACGCATATTGACTTTACTGCATCATAGGCAGCCTGAAAGATTCATTCCTTTACTGGCTACTTTAACTTGCTCATTGACGTCATCGAAGACTCTTTTGCGGGCCTTCGATGTACTTTTAGCCCATCCGCTCAAAGGGCGAGAAGTGACATCGAACGAGTGAGCGAGTAAGTCGTTTCTCCATGCCTTTCCTAATTTGAATCACGCATTCAACTGAACTCTAGAATCTATCGAACTATCCCCCTTGATCTAAAAAAGTAGTGAGTACTGTATAGTAACGCTCTAAATCAATTGTAAGTAAAATAAGGTGTCCGACAAGGTAGGTCCGAGTTATCAAATTGAATAGAAGAGGAAAGAGAGCAAGGAGTTAGGAGACTCGATGGAATCATGAACAAATCCTTCAAGTTTCAGGAAAAATAATGGAAAATTAAAACCTCCCTCAGAATGTCTCTCTCTCTCCTTCGAATATCTAATCTCCCAAGAAACTATCATGAAGGGCCAGCGTTACCCACGTCACCTGGTCGGACACAGAAAATCCGAGTCACTTTTTTACAGCACTACTTCAGTAAGTCTTTAGTGATGATTGCTGAACAGCGATAGGCGACAGGATGAGGATTGGACGGCTGCTAAATACAATCATCAAATTGCTCGGCACGGCGAGAAATCCGTCATTAAATAATTGTGTTAGGAACGAGAACATGCCGGCACGATAGAAAGGATACTAAATGAGTTAGCGCCAGAAAAACGAAACCATCGCCGACGAACCCTCTGATGATAGCGACTTGTTCGAATTCAATGTCGGACTTCCAGAGTGACAGTACATCCCCTCCCTTCCCTCAAAGCGCTGCCTGCCCTGAATCATGTGCTCAAACTTTAGAGCCTAAGGAGTTTCTCGTGAATCCCTCTGGTTTCAACAGAAAAAAATTGTCAATTTTTACTTCCCTAAAAGTGACAACACATTGATACCGTAACCCGTACCGTATGCCCTTCGAACTGCACCGCACACTAGATTATAATGTTTAAAGGCACCGTTCACGATAATTTTGAGGTACGCGTTTTTATTCGTAAAGTGAAAGTATAGAGTGGGGATAGTTCATCGGTAGTGAAGGAAGCGAGGGAATTCCTCGATTTCGAGAAAAATATGGCTCCTCAAAAGTAGGGAAACTACAGGTTGGACGAGATTGCCGTGACGGAAATAACATGGAAGGGGTATTCGGACGAGATACAGTTATTGCAACTGCGCAAAGAGCTAACTACCTCAAGCCAGAACTGTACAGAACTGTCGTTCACTGTCGCTATGGGTCATGACACGTTGTTTGAACTTCCTACATGGCTTCCTTTGTGATCGGTGCAGCCTCTACAATGCCGGTAAAACTCGTCCGAGGATACACGCGGGCCAATCTTTGAGCATTTATATATGCCTAACCAGGCCAGTTATCGACCTAATAGTGCCAGATATGGTATGCGCGTGGTGCTCAAATGCATCCTGTGGGGGAATCTCAGAAACCATTTTTATCGTGAATTGTGCCTTTAAGAGGGAAAATGACGATTTCTTCATGATCCCCTTTTGTTGGACGCATTGGCTGTATGCTCAACGATTATAACAGTTCATATGATCAAGAGTTTCCACGAATTGGGAAAACCCACCCCCACCCTTTTTGAGACCTGCCTTCGGGTGTAATTAGAAGACTGAGACATTGAGGGCATTGGGAATAGACTGAAACTCGACGTCGAAAGGCAATTCATTCTAGAAAGTACATTTTGAAAAGACCTTCCCAGTTCGTTTGGCCCAAAATAAATTGATTGGCGCTTCCAAACAGGGCGAACAAGTAACTAAACATAGAGCTCCCTTTTCTGCATTCGCTGTTCTTGTAAAATCTCAGACGAGATGTAATTACCACTGATTTGGCTTAAGTTTCAGCCTTGTCGCCTTCGTCAGAACCATGGACATGGAAGAGAAGATCTAGGGTACTTCTTTTTACCTTTTGAGGCTAGTAGTGAACCATTGGGCCCCTGATTGAAATTTGGCAAATTCTGACAACTCGTACAAGAAGAACTCACACGGATCCCCGAACAGCACTCTGTTTACCGCGTTTTAAGGCTGAAGAGTTCTAATTAGGTTTTTTTCAAAAAGCTTAGAGTGAATGTACTTTTTACACCCACACACTCAAATCACTAAGTTATCCAAGGAAAGAAATCTGGTGAAAAATAAAAGCTGGAAGAAAGCTGCCATCAAAGTCTTCAGGGACTACGGGTTCAATGAAACGAAAGACAACAGGGAATGAAGAAGTCAATCAGATGGAAAGGGATAGAGAACAGGAGGACCTGATGGAACCACTCGGACTAACAAGGCTAGGAACCATTTCGAAGAACCTTTTGGATTTGGAATCAGGGAATTTGCTGGCAGTCGTTTAATCAAGAGAGCACGTTTACCGAGACACTGTCCAGAGCTTTTCGCCAGATTAATCCATTCCGAAACGGGGTTGATCAAAAACCAATCTTCTTTTCCTTTTTATTGGCACTTAAGTCACATTCATTGTATTATGCCGAAACCAGAACGGCTAGCAAAAGCTTAAAGAAAAATCAATAACCGACCAAAACAATAAAACAAACGAACAAACAAAAATTGATAGCCATAAAAAAACAATTCTAAACCCTGCATAAGTTTCTGAAAGTCAGCCAGTGAAAGAGCAGTTTCAAGTCTGTCAATCTTTGCTTCATGGCTGACATTATTCCGTACCCAAATTTTCCAATCCACCATACATATATGGCCTTCAATAAGCCTAGAGGTATCAATGGTGAGGTGAAGCTCGAATGAACCTTTTATGAAGTTATTATAGAAGACAGGCCTCAGTGGTCAATTTTTGACGGGATCGACCTATTCAAAGCCAGAAAAGATGGAAGAAACTCGTGAATACGACTGGATAGGTCTGTACGCGGTGTGGGGCAGTAAGAACGAAATTGTCGCGACGATAATGATGTCGCGCGCGACCTTCAGTGGGAAACTCACAAATTCTTCTGATCTTTTCCGAAGAAGGCGACTTCGCTAGAAGAGAGCGAGTAAAATCGAACTATTAGTTTTATTGGGAGTTCACTGAAACCTAACCTTAGTGTCCTGATTTATTCTGCGATTCAAGAGAAGATTGAGGATTGCGAAAATATGAAGAGTTCTATTCAGAATAAGGTGAAAATATAATCAAATCTCAAAATTTCTGCAAGGCCAGTTGTAATTTATTTTATTCAGTATTTAATATAACTATAACATTTTTGTTGTTGTAGTTTCAAATTAAACTTCTTAACACAAAGACTATTATCATGTTTTGCAAAATCTTCTTCTTGCAGTGTAAACATAATGTTTACTCAAATTGTTTACTGTTCACGAGTAAAGACAGACCTTACACTATTTCAAGCGTAACTTCTCTAACCACAATGAATACCACTTGTCCATTTTGTCCCGATTTTCTAGATAATTTTCGAAGAGTTGGGCATACTGTTTATGTGCTATTGATGTTTACCAAACATGCTCTTATCGAATCAATGAACGAGAAAGCAATGAGAACCAAAAAACAAAATGAAGTCCCCTCGGTCGATGTGCGTTGTTTAATGAACCGATGGTTTTGCATAAGAGAGGAAGCAATAAGACGAACAGAAAGGTTTGTTGCCTGCGGGGCGTGGTCGGCCGCCCGGATGCAGCGCATTCGATTAGTTCGGCTTTTAATAATACCCCAGTGCCGCCGAAGAGGGAGAGGAGAGGGTAAGAGGAGGCTGAGAGCGCTGAAGGCGGGGCTGTCACGCCCATTTCTTCGTTCTGTGTTGAGTAAAGATCGATGCAACACACACTAACGCAGATTCCTTTGGCGAGAAGTGATGAATTACTGGTTGCCATCTGGGACGAACATGACGTAGGAATAGATTTTGGGACGTTTCCCCCTCTCGCGAGGAATATGTCAAAGCTATTGAGCGTGGGATCTATTATTTGGATCTGATTCAGACTTTTACCGCCTTACTCCAAAGCGATTATCTTATGGAAACGATGGGGAGGTGGTCTCAGGATCAAACTGCCAACTTTGATTCGGTGAAAGAATCCATGACCAGCATCCACTTTGCCCTTCACACCCTCCAGGGTGGATTAGATGAGCATCTGAGGGTATACCAGACTTGCATGGGAGGACAAAATCTCCGACTACGTCGGCTGCTCATCGCACGTCATTGTATGGGCCTCATACGCATTCAATATGCCACTACGATTTTTTTCTGAGTGGAAGTCGAATGTGGGACGCATCCCAACACGGAATAGATCAACGTCGAAAGCTTCACCCTTGAAACTACGGTGAGCAGCCTTCAAGGAAGTTTGGGGTTAGAAGAACAATTTGATATTTTGAAAAGCCTTTTCTGATAAACCTAAGCCCTAACCTACCATATTACAGGTAAATTGACCTTTGATAGAAAATTTCGAAGTGCAAAGTAGGCGTGGAAGTGAAGAAGCGTCAAAAGCCGAAAGCTGAGCCATCCTCCTTAGATCATATGAGGAAAATGCCCACCTGGTCTTTTTCGCTTGAGCGCTCCGTCGTGTGGGCCGGCCAATCGTTCCAGCATATTCCTGTTGATGGATGGAGCATGGATAGAGACGTTGTTTTATTTGTTGTCGACACACCATGAGGCTAAGAGCGATTCATAATTGAGAATGCTTTCACTGCCAAACATAGCAGGGTATTTAATCTACATCTCCATACCACGACGGTAAAGAGGACATGGGTAGGCGTAGGTAGGCAGGTAGGTAGTTAGGGTAGGCATAGGTGAAGAATCAGGGGGAATGAATCAAAAGGTGCCATAGCGTGGTGAAACTATAACGGTGACCTCGAGTGGCCACAAGACGATAGTACTCGAACGTTCTTGCATCTTAAAAGCTATCGAGAGAGCAAAATTCCTCTTTTTGCAAAACTCTTTCCTTCATACTTCTTTAATAGAGTCACACTTCAGAGAGGCTCATAAGGATGGCGAATTATGGACAAAAGTTCGGTTTCGAACGGGATACGAATCTGTGGTTGTGCTATCCGGGCACCATACTCTTTATCCCTTATACTTGCGAGATCATTACCTGGCCATGACTTTTATGCCATAGCTTAGCTGCAAGGAATGAAGAGCACAGCGCCTCTACACCACAAGTCCGGATTCGACTCGAGCCTGAGGCCGATCTTAAGAGACTTTTGGAATTCTGCTATGAAATAACAGCAGTTAACAAAAGGTCGAGACGTATAATTGGTATACGAAAGCGGCGAACTAGCAAAAACAACATCGAAGAGAAGGAATTTAAAGAATACGGACTGCTTCGGTAAAAAAATTCCGTTTCACTACTGCATGCTTAAGGTCACACTTCTAAGGAATCGTTTCCTCGGGATCATCCGAGGTCACCGCGCGCGATGTTCCTCTTCGTACGGGACGAGAAGGGCGGCATCTGTTGACCTCATCTAACAATTGTGAGTGTAGAAGAGTTTCATACAATTCATGAAATTCTCAAGCAATTTCAGGCTTTCAAGCGATTCGCGTAAAAAGAGATCCTTCACGCGATTCTCCTATTCCTCAATTCCACGTTCTCACGATTTTCCGACTCTGAACAATGCCTAGCCGAGCTCTAACGACAAAAAACTCGCCTGCTTTTTTAGCAACGTTTGCTCCGCCTTCAGTCAATGGCACTGGCGCTTGCTGAAATAAAATGAATCGTTGAAATGTTGTGGTCAGTTGTTGAAACACTGAGGCTCCAAAAAACTTGGCGCTAGAACCGAGCCAGGGACTGAACAGTAGGGAAGCTAAGCGCCAAATACAATTCACAGCTGCTCTTCTAAATCTAATTTCAAACAAATCCCCAAGCCATTTCAGCCAGTTGAGCGGTAAAGTGTCAATGGATTTCATAAGCATCTAGTATTACACGAGATAGGCGGGAAAAGTGCTCTCATAATAGGAAGTCATAGTGCAGCGGGAATTGAGTGGGCAGTACATATACAGGGGTGCCCAAAAAAAAAGAGACACCATGCATGGGCCTAATCTAGGGCGGAATACGTCGCACCGATTGAAGCAGCAGAAGAATGTGATTAAGTAAATTGTACTAAGAATGTTGCTTGATGAAAGGAAGCAGGAACCCGTGTGGTTCCTATATCGGCATCAAAATATGAAGCCGTCTGCCATTACGGACGCGCTCAAGACGACTTATGGGATATCGGTCGGCAACAAGCAGATACGCAACTTTCTCAATCCAGTCGCTCACGGACAGATTTCTGGGCATCGTCGCTTAGAATCTGGGAGACCGCTGACTTCCTGTAGCCCCGACAACTCCGCAATGGTCTACGACGTCGTGGGGACGAGACGATCTCGCTGACCTCAGACGACATCAAATTTGCGTGGCAAAAACTTTCGATTTCGTCCGTGCGGAAGGCCACTGAAGAATTACGTGATCGAGTACAATGTGTTCTTGATTTTGCGGGTGGTAATATTCAGTCAGGGTTTAATAAAGTTTGATTACATTGATGGTACAAGCCGAGCAGTGAAAGTGTCTCTTTTTTTTTGATCCTGTATGTGATCGAGGTCCTTGGTTGCGTTTGGGACAATTTTTCTCTCGTCCCGGCCAACCAACCCGGTTATTCCTGGGCGAAATTTTCGGTAGGACTCGAAACAATTGTAACGGGTATCAATCTACTTAAACATTGTTTGTTATCAACATTATTTGTTTATTCAGTCAGACATAGAGTTTATTGGCTTATATACTAACTACTCATTCGATACATGTCTAACGGCGTTCAAAAACAAAGCAGAGAATTGCAAATGTAACTCAAGGATACTGTAGAGAAGTAGTGAAGGAAAGAAAAGCTTTGAAGCTGAAAATCGATCAGAACCATTTGGCGACGATTTGGCTACGATTTTGATTGTTCGTGATGTCATGCCCAATGAAGCTTATCACTCAAAACCTACTTGACTTATCTCGTTGGACTCAACAGCACCAATTTCTACATATTTCATTCTGTAAAAGTTCCCTTTTAATATTTTAAAATGAGAGACCAATGGTCCGCTATTGCATAGAGGCGCCACTACCGTAAGCATAGACAAGATATCGAATCTTGGCCCCATTCTAGTGTCATTCTGTGGCCTGATAACTGATAAAAGTTTCGTTCAAGAGAGCAACAGCGCCACTTGTACATCGGCTGACGAGGGGACCATTTAGACCGAGGTTCAAACGCCGTTATGATTTTGGCAGTGAAGGAAATAGCAGGGCACACACCAGAACAAGGCTTTTTGAAGATAAAAAACAGTCTGTCATCGTTCATTCACGGGTCGTCTTGGTACGAGCGCCTTGTTTAGTTTTTCCATGAAGGCAGTGGATGGCACGGAGTCCGAGCAGCAGCCCATGAGAAAACTATTCTCAAGAGAAATCTCCAAGAAGTATCGCCCCTTCTATTTGACGAACTCAAACTTATGATAGGACACAGCTCATTCTGACTTCATTAAACTGACCAGCCTATTCAAGAGAAAACTTTTTTTTCTATTCGCTGCTGTCTAGTCACTACGTAATCGGATTCTGAAACAGCTCATGAGCACTATCGGCAGTGGAACACTACCACGTAATGAATTCAAGTAGTACTTCACATAGGTACCCCAGTCCCAGTCAACATAGCGCCTACCCTCATCAAGAACTTTTCACTATCAAACTGAATAATGTTCTCACCATCAGATTGCCCCATTAGGTTTGACACGCTCCCAACAGTCGGACTCACTGTGGTAGCTTACTGTACCGTTCGCACAGGATTTTGAAACTTACTATTGGGCGAGCACATTTTTTCATAAAAATCCAAAAAGTCTGGTTCAAATGTCAGCTGTCATTTCGAGAGTCTAATGCCCATGTCGCTGGACACCAAGGATCTATGTTCAGCCCTGTTCTCTTCAGTGTCGTCATGGATATGAGGTCGGGGATATGCAGGAGCCAGCCCCTTAGAATCTTCTCTAAGCGAAGGGAGAATTTGGACTTGAACAATGAGAAGCTTGACCTCAGTTTGCTCGACAACTGCTTGAGAATACGGGGTCGTAGAAGCCGTTACTAAATACTCGTTGACCGGCGCAGACAAGCGTCGCCTCTTAGGTCGGACACTGCTCAGCTCACAAGTACAACTTCTTCTCCCTGGTGTGAATCTCGCGCCGTTGGGGTTTGCTTTCTGTTCTTTTCAGTAGACGCTACACGGCGTCCTCTCCCGTAACTGTGCTTCGAAGTGATACGTTTTTATGAGATCTCCTCCCTCTTTCGAAGAGCCCTAGTGGCTACTTCACCTGAGCCTTGAAGGATCCTTCTCGTTCCTGATTTGGTCTAGCCTGTCCTCCAGCGGACCTATCTCAATATCGTCATTTCGGCATAATGGATTGTCTTCCATGATTCTCGCCTATAAGCCAGTATTCTTTGGGGGTATAGTAGGGTCCCGTCACTATTCGTTATGCCCTATTTTTCGAGCCTCCTGGAGCAGCATACCAGAGAATCTCGCTTCTGAGCAAGTAAGAATCAGAGAATAAGGAGAAGCTCAGAGCTGTATGAAAGACCTAGTTGAAATATTCGTCATAGTGGTCTACCATACCTGCTTCGGATTCCCAAGTCCAGCAGTTTGATTCCTCGACAAATTTCAGATAGAGGGTCGAAAGCAATGCGAAACCCTCAGATGGCATTGATCAACGCCTAAGACTTCTTCACTCTTACATCCTTTATAAGGAATAGAATATAATATTGAGGTGAACTACAAATGCGACTCACCATGCTCCTGTTGAGCAAATTTGATTGATGCGCAGTCAAGTTTCATGGGTAAACGTGGATATGCAAAGTTCCAGCTTCATTATGATTCCAACAATCCGTGCTCAGGTCGCCGAGGGGGAGCGAGCCTGTTCTAATGGTAAGTGAGCTACCACAGTCACTCAAATGATACGTGGACAGTGTAATTACGGTATTTTTCTATATACAACATTGACTACAGGGTGGCTGAAAAGTATAGGACGCGCCGTTCGGCGCTTGCTGGCACCCTGCCAATGGGTATTTTCAGAATCTTGTTGGGCTTTTAGAAAGCTTGGGTTTTGTACAAGAATCCATATAAGTCATTCGAATGACCGTTCGCCCGAACAGTCGCTACGAAAGTTTCTGCGCATCGACCCACTATCAAGAAGCTGCTCAGAGAAGGTTTCACGAGCTGCGACATTGCGAAACGACTCGAAGTTCCCTCTCCAACCGTACGGAATGTTGCCTCTGCTTTCAGGAATCGAGGAGGAGGCCTCTGCGATGCCAAAAAGGGGACGACCGAGAACAGTGAATACACCGAAGATTCGTGACACCACCAGGAAGAGGATCACCCGCAACCATGGAGTCAACATGAATCGGATTGCTTCGGACCTCAACATCAACCGTCAAACCATCCAGAAAATTGCGAAACGCGACCTCAAGCTGAACAATTATTGGCTCCGTCGAGGACAATTTCATTCAGAGCAGTCCAAGCAAAGTCGACTGATAAAATGCAAAAAACTTTTTTGAGAGCTCAGTGCACGCCGCATCTCTGACGTGATCTGGACCGATGGGAAAATTTTCACCGCAGAACACTATCCAATCCGTACAAACCAGAGAAAGTTGTTGTCAAAAGCTGACACTAGGTCCCCAGAACGTAGCCTTGTGCACAGCAGGCTACCTTCCAAAAGTGTGATGGTTTTGGCCGGGATGACATCAGAAAGCAAAATACCTTTGGTCTTCACCGACAGAAATGTTAAAAATGAGCTCTGAGGTCCACCAAAAGGTAGTTTTAATGGACGCTCTGCTACCCTGGGTCACTGCACACTTTCGTAACCGCTCATTCGTCCATCAGCAAGATTGGGCCTCTCCTTATGCCTCGAAGTTGACAAAAGCCGTACTGGACGCGCACTTCCTCGGTTACTGAGGTAAAGACATCTGACCTTCCTCTCCGCCAGATCTCAATTCAATGGACTGTCTGTATGGGAGTACTTGAAGAGCAAAATCGCAGGATGCTCCTACCGCATGTTTGACGCTCAGCAGTTGGTGCTTCAGAAGACGTGGGACGATATCGACATCGACTACCTGCGGCGTACGGTCGATTCAGTCATTGAGAGTCTGAAGGCCTGTGTAAGAGCAAAAGGATCGAACTTTGAACACCTGCCGTCCTAAATGATCTTGTAGTTCTACTCTATTCCTCATTAAGCTTATTTGTCTCTCTGGTCTCTATCTTTGAAGTTACGCTTACAAATGCGGCGTCCTATACTTTTCAGCCACCCTGTATATGTGTTGTTTATTACACCACAAAAAAAACAAAGTTTTCTTTCATTTCAATATGAAAAGCCGGAGCGTGAAAATCCCCAAAGAAAGTAGGAAATCGAGGATGGCTTCTGCTCAATTTCGAGAATATTCAAGAAATTCCCACAGAATGCCGTATACTTTTTTTTCCCAAACTTCTACCGAGTAGTATGAAAGCTCATCAAATATCATAGAAATTCTGTGAAATCGAAAAATTTCTAACGAATTCGAGGACTCTATGTAGACTTTTTTGCTTACGAGATCGTTAGAGTATATGCCAGTACAAAAGTGAACTTCTCGGAGATTACATTATTCCATTCATAAGCACTACCGGGTACTAATAATCAGTGGAAAGATGAATCGATATACTGAACTATAAAGTCAAATCTGGAGAAATTAGAGATGTTTCCGATGGCTGCTTTCATATTCCGCGATATGGCCCGCGAGCGAGCGAGCGACGGGGGTGGCGCTTGCTCCTTTTTACAAGTGAATCTTGATTGATACCGCCGGACGAGTAGTCCCCCGTCGCTCACTCCCTCGCGGGCTAAATCGCGGACTGTGAAATCAGCCATAGATGTGTAATTTATACAAATTCATAGCCTCATTTTTAAAATATTTAGGCTTATTCCAGGAAAATGTGGAACATTCTCCCAACTTTCACAATGTCATATACAAACATTGAAGCTACTTGAAGTATACCTCGAGGATAAAAACGAAAATTAAGTTGAATGCGGAGAAGAAAAAGCACCATCCCAACACATTCACAGTATTTAGGAAAATCCAATGAAGCTTAACTTTTTTCATAGGTACGTTGAGCTCGTGGAGCACGATACCTTTTCGAAACAGAAGTCCTCTCTACTTTAGGGGAAAATTACTTCATTACTTAAGTAACTGCGTAAAACAATTCTTTTCTTGTATAAAACCCCACATTATACAATGATAGCAATGCCTAGAAATACGATTACAATCTGACAATGAACATCAAAGGCAGGATCAACTTGAAAAGCTTTAGTTCTACAATAGCTTGTTATTTACAAGATGTAAGTAACTGAGAACGAAAAAAAGAAAACAAGTACACGTCTGAGTTGTATTAAAATTATGTTTTTTAATAAATATGCTACTGCACATCAAACTCATATCTAGAAAAAACCATTCTATACATATCTCTCAAGAAGTTGCCGAAAACTAAAACCGAAACTATACAGATATCTTCAGTGGTAAGTGAAACACACGGACTAGTTTACGTTGTACACAAGACAGTGAAAGCCGTTCAAACTAGTACATATAAATATTATATAACTAGTAACAGCCTACACTACAAAGGCCTACAGCCCTTAAAGCCCTTTTGAACCATAAATAAACAACCCCTAAACAATCAGTTCTAAAACCCAAACGGATTCCGATTTTGCTGGTGATTTGAGTACTGGTTCATCATCTGTTGTTGCTGCTGCTGTTGCATTTGAAGTTGATGCTGAAAACGATCAATAAATAAACAAACTAATATAAAAAGAAAAAAAAAGGAAAATAAAATGAATCGAGTAAATAGAATAAATTATAGAACTGAATTTCACAAAAAATTGATATCGAATTGTATTTAACAAAAAATACTGATACCGAACTGATACCCTGACAACATTTTTCGGTACTTCTCTATCATAACACATTGTCTGCGAGCGTGTCCCGGGTGTGGTGCAGTAGGAACGAAATGGTCGCGTTGCGGCGAGAGACACCGCGCGCCAACGAATGTAGCAGAATGCAACAGCAAGTAAGGAAAACAGGAACAAAAAAACTATCAGTAAAATCATGCTCAAAGTAATAATCGCAAAGCGATTGAGATTGTGAAGAACGATAGAACCGTTATAACGAGGCAAATGATCCGCGACAGCCGCGTGCGGCGGATCACACAAAACCGCTCCTACTGCCTGTCTCCCAGCGAGACCCCCTCCTGAAAGACCTGCAGGTGTCTGAGACCGTTAACCCATTGCGGACCGCATGCTGCACATGGTAAAGCACGCCCCTCTGCCTCTGCGCGCCCGCATTTTCGTCCAAAATCATTCTAGAATTCAATAAAGTTCGAACAGCCCATACTTTGCGACTCGCTAAAACAACCGCTCTGTGTGGCTGCGTGCTGCACGCCGTGAACCACGTTGCCCGCGCCGATTTTGAAGGGAACGCCGGGCACATGCGGCACCTAGCGCAAAATACTGCGGTACGCAATGAATTAATTTGTACTCATCCAGTCAAATCCTCTCTTTACTAGCTCATAAATTGCAACGGATTTGACGGACCATAGAAAAAGCAATTAACCTCCACTATGTCTCATTACGATAAAGTGTTTTTACTAGGTGGAGACATGCCACTGAAGGCTAATTGAGAAAGGCGTTGGACTAGGCACATATGTGTAAGTGTTTCCAGACGTCCGCCAGTTTTCCAAAGCAATCTTCATGCCTCCCTAAGGCGACATATCGGAAGGTTCTGGAACAAAGTTGCTATATTCTCTCACGCACAGCAAAGTGTTTATCGTTGGCAGGTTGGTTTTTTGAAGATGTTTTTCACCCACTTTTGGAGCTTCATAAATAGATCAAAAGTGATACACGCTACAGACTTACATATAGGAATCCCGTAAAAATTAATACGGGGTTGCGCAAGTAAATACTGCCCCACGGATTAATGGAAGGCAAAAAAACTCTAAATAAATTGTTATTTTGTTGGGTTACGAAGCCTTCGTCGGATACCTTCAATATGAGATCGAAGTCACTAGGATAACAACGAAATTTCACTCTGCACACACCAACATAATTCTCAATCCGACAACTTTTCTATGACGAAATTTTTTTACGATATTTATATCCGTTTTTTTTTTTTGCAGAAATTGAACACTCCGTTTTGTCATAGAAACGATACCTATTCAATGCTTCTGCCCCTGATGTAGCTATTCCAATTAGAAGACAAAATTAAATTCAGTCAGTCAACTTGTGAAAATTTTGATTAAAAAAAAAAGTGAAATCAAAAGAGTAGTCTTAAAGAGTAATAAGCAAAATTTAAAACAAGCCCAAAACTGTTAGTCAAAACACAAAACAATAAGTATCAAAACAAGTTTTCCAAAAATCGATCTGAAAAAATCTTCGATGCATTGAAATAATAATAAACTAATAAAAATGCATAAATAAATAAAAATAATATCATGAGTAAAAATATGAATGAACGAAAAATACGAAAATAATCAAGATAAACAATATTTACGCACCGCATCATTCTGAAACGATTGTTGAGGCTGCATCGGGAATGTTCGTTGAATCGGTTGCTGCATGGAGAACGAATGCTGTTGTTGCAATCGTTGTTGCTGCATTTGTTGTTGCTGCTCCAGCTGTTGCTGTTGTTGTTGCTGTTGTTGCCTTTGAAATGCCAGATTTTGCTGCTGCTGTTGAGCCATGTACATGTCTCGCACTCGCTGCTGTTGCATGGCAAGCTGTTGTTGCTGTTCCGCAGCTGATTGCTGCCTTATTTGCGACTGGTACTGTCCACACTAAATAATCAGAACTTTACATTCAAGAGTAGAAAAAACTGTAAAAACGCAAAACGAATAAACAAATAGACCAACATATACCAATATAACATATATCTTAACGAAGGGATCGACTAGATATCTTAGAGCTCGAAAGCAATATCAACGAACCGCTTGTTGTACGTCCATTCGCATTTGTTGATGTTGTTGTTGTTGTTGTTGTTGCAATTGTTGTTGTTGGTGTAGCTGTTGTTGTAATTGCGGTTGGACTGGGACCGGCTGATGCGAAAGTCCCCCATGGTTGATTTGTTGCATTGGTGATTGCTGAGCAGTAGGGATATGTTGCTGGATTGCCTGTTGTTGAACATGCGATGTTTGGGAATATTGCATAGGTCGTTGTTGCTGTTGTTGTTGTTGCTGTTGTTGTATGCTCTGCTGATGGTATTGCTGCTGATGAACAGGTTGTGGTTGTTGTTGATGTGTTGATTGCTGTTGGTGCTGCACTCCAAAACCAAATTGGCTCTGCGGTGGTGTTGAGTGTGCTTGAGGTTGAGCGAAAGGCTGCGCCGGCTGAAAAAGGGAGTTTGGTTCTTTTTTCGAAAAAAAGACACCTCAACAACACACGAGTTCAATTCCGCTTTCGCTCTGAATTCCAGGATTAGATTGACTTGCTACAGTACCTGCCCAACAACTCCGTAAGACTGCTATGAGGGTGTATCTAATCGTCTACAGCGAGTTCCTCTCAAAGGCAAGTCACCAATGTTCCCCACTATGGTCTAGGAATGTTTCCTCCCACAGCACAGTTCTTATACAGTAACCGCGATTGGCTACTGTAAAGAGGATCCTATAGCTGCCACGTCCCTATTGCACAGTTCCTATACAGTAATCGCGAGTGCCTACCACAATTAGGGTACTGTAGCTGTCACGCCCCCATCGCACAGTTCCCATTCAGTAATCATGAGTGTACTGTGATGAGGGTACTACAGCTATCACGCCCCTATCGCACAGTTCCAATACAGCAACCATGAGTGTCTACCGTAACAAGGGTACTGTAGCTGTCACGCCCCTATTGCACAGTCCCATAGCTGCCACGCCCCTGTTCCTATACAGTAACCGCGAGCGCGCGTGCCCACAATAACTATCAGCTAAACATATGTCTTTCGATCAAATGTAATATTGTCGTGGCAGGGGGAAATACTCATTACAACTTTTTTCATAAGTTTTCCATAAGTTCTTGAATGTGTGAGTAGTTTTTAACATAAATTCGAGAGCGGTTGAAATAATATTCCCATCAAAATACAGTAGCGCTCAAAAGTATTCGGCCAACTTAAACTTGCCGTAACTTTTTTCCCAGTGGAGCAAATCGAATGAAATTTTGATATGTTTAACTTAAGCATATTTCACATTATCCAACACTATTTGACTACAAAGCAGCAATGTCCACATAACTAAAGGGAAGGCGTTTGTAGACTACGTTGAAAGTAAGCTTGTGACGTCTGCAGTTATTCGCACCTTATGTGCGTTTTTCTCCTCTACTGTTTTCGTCATTAACGCTCGTACACTTTGGACATGGCAAAAAGGAAAGCAATTCTAGAAGCACCAATGTCCCTATTTTCAGTTGATTTCAAGCTCTTTAGGATATTTGGAACATGATTAAAATGCAGGTTAGTAGCACCCATGCTACACATATTGAAATTTCGCTTGGTTAGACCCAGTAGGAAAGGAGTTGTGACTGAAAAGTACGAGTGAAAAAGCATTTCGCCGAATGCTTCTGAGCTACTGTAGATGGATGGATTAACCAAGTTACTGCCTCACAACATTTCTTCCACCACTGAGCCTCTCTCACGAGCTTACGACGGCTTCATCTGCCGTTCAAACCGTATTGCGAATTATAGCGGCCTTTGTGTATGGGTGTGTTATACTATAACATTTCGAGAATAATCCTTTTTAAGCCAAGGAAGCTCTTCACGGCGAAGACCTCTCTAGGCGCGCTTTTGAATCCACTTTCTAATGACAGCAATGGAACCAAACCTTCTCTGGACTCTATTATGGCCCTTAACATTTAGGCTGCGATAAAACATTTGTAGGCTAGCCTAGAACAACTAAAAGGAGCAGGAGGAAACCGAGAAGAATTCAGTTAACGGCAAAACAGCCCAAGGGCGCTATGATGCCAGCGAACAAATTCTTGCGTCAAGAAAACAATTAAGTGTTTGTTCTCGATTCACTCTAATTTACATAAAAAAAGCGACGTTACCTGATCAAAACTGATATTCGAGTGATGATTGACTGGCTGTGGGCATGACAATGCCGATGGTACTTGGGCCCTTTGGTTCAACCTCAAAAAGAAATCAACTTCAGAAAGGTCTAAATTGCTTGGAATCTGAGCTCACATTTGGTGATGTTGTCCCGATGAAAGAGGAGATGCAACAGCTTGCTGCTGAGGTGACTGAACTACCTTAAATCGAAGAATACTGTTCATTAAAAATTCGTCATGCAAGGCTCGAATACGCGTGCTTATCCATACATTTAGAAGAGAGGTCACAAAAAAGGCTCTCAAGGTCATTTCGGTATTGGCCTATTACAGCTTATCAGCAGTGACACACAGAAACAGATTTATCTATTGTTGACGATAGCTCACAAATGTTTTTTTTTTCTTCGAGGAGATACCGGACAGCCGCGAAAACTTGCGGAAAATGAAAAAAATGGGTCGAGATGTTCCGAAGGAAAAAAACTGAAATCCTCATCACACCAGATTACTGACATCATGCGGTTAAGCGATGGTAATCATTGGCCAACGCTCTACTGCGGGCTAAAGGAGGACTTTGCTTGTTCTACTGGTTGAACACGATTCCCACAAATCGTTGTTGTCGCTTTGTAATCCGTCCAGGCCCAAGAACTTATCAGTAGGAGAACTTTCGAGGCAATAAATGTGTAATGTGTACCAGAGAGACTAAACAAACCGAAACGTAGCAAATCAACAGCCACTGCATGGGGAAGGAACACTAAATTCTGAGGATGCCAATTTCTCCGAAAAAAAAATGAAGTATGAGCAAAAAATCCGATAATATTCACCAAGTGAGCTGTGTATGTATTATTATTATTAATAGAAGACAGTGATGTTCTTCCGTTTTTTTTTTTTGACAAGAAAACCGCTGAAACTCACCGACTGTTGATGGAAAGCTGGGCTTTTATGAGCCGGAGGTGTCATGGGCATCATGCATTGTGGTGACATCGTAATGTTTCCAGTACTTCCTTGGCTATTCTGAACATATTCCATCATCAAAATGTAGAAACGCATTCGTGTAAAAACCGTTGTCCTTTCAGATCTCGAAGGGAAGGGAAAAAAGCTTACAGGAAATCCATAACTATTAGGGTTCGGATACTGTGGACTCGATGGAATTGTAGTTGCTGGACTGCGGATTACATTCGATTGCTGCTGCGTCATGGAGGTATACGAAGCTGGTGTAGAGGCTTTAATAATTTGGAAAATTGTTGGAGCATAATCATTATGAAGGGAAAGGACTTACGTTGTGGCTTTGGAGGTGGAGGAGCAGATAAAGGTTTCTGCTCGATGATCACATTCGGATTATGAACTACAGCGGACGTCGTGCTCTGTGCCGATCCCGATGTGGGTTGATGGTGAACTTGGGCCGTGCTTGGGGTGGAATGCACCTGATGAGCCTGTGCCGCCAGATTAGCAGCGCGAACAGCTGCCACCTGCTCCTCCTGCTTTTTCAGTCGAGCTGACTCTGCTTCCTCTTCTTCCTGAAAAGGAAGAAACTTTTCTCAGAAAATTGACCAAACCAAAATCAGTGTCATCCTGAGACCACTGCAGTCATGATCAATAAACCGAAACGTAGCCCCTCTGATAAGAGAAAAAGTCGGCAAGCAAATAGAAGATGGATGCTACTTGAAGCCAAAGTTCTCGCTCATAAAAGTAAGGGCCGCGATGGAGGTTCGACGTACTTACTGGTGGACAGAAACCTAGGATCTTTTCACCAATAACCTGAGAACAATTTCTTTTATGAGTGGAAGGTACCAATGGGTGTCGATTCTTGTGTCCGAATCCTAACGTAAACAACGACAGCGACTTCACGCGACTACCGCGATCTTTCATTAGAGGGCGAGTTTGCGCCATTAGATGGTGCGCGGCACACCGTTCGGATATCAGAACCTGCATCTACCAGTCCGCAGAATTCGTGATAACATCAGGGCTCAAAGCTATGAGAGGGATTTGGGTGAGGATAGATCTACTGGAAAGGGAAACAGCAAACGTAAACCCTCACGCCCATTTTTTTTCGTCTCCTTGAATCTTGTCAAAAACTGGCTGAGGAAAAAGAAATTCTCGCAATCACACCTATTTTGCGGTTATTATAAGCTTAAGAGAATCTGATAGGTCTCCCTATCTCCAGTTAGACTCTGTCCAAACAAGTCGTCTATCTAGCTGCTGATTGGCAAAAGTGATGCAATGCCAAGAAGCGCATAATTAAGCCCTGCTACGAAGATTGAACCCCGAACTGATGTACCGTCAAGGACGACCGAACGTTCTAGCCTTCCGAGATAGGTCAATTGGTAAAAGGCTCCTCTGAGTAATTAGATTGCACATCGGCTAACCACCACAAGTCATTGTATAGGCCACAGACGCATTGAATACCCCAGGGCAACCCTGAATGAAAGTCGAATGGGGTGGCGACTCCCAAGATGAGATTGATCGCAGTCAAAAGATTTCACCCGTTATCCTTCTCAAACGAGGAGCTCAGAGATGCTCTAAAACTGGACATGTCACAAAGTCATCAAAAAAATTTCGACCTACTCTCTGAGGGAACTAAAGTTTTTCCGCAAATACGAAGAATCCTTTTTCTCGTTCTAGCGAAAACCAAGGAAATATAATGTCATGCAAAGCAGGACCAACAATATCATGCTTGAAGAAAACAAAAGGTACAAATAGGAGCTTCCTCTTCTCAGCTCCAAGTTCACGTCAGGCATGCACTCTCACGAAAAAAATCTTATGAATTTCGTGACATAAGCAGGAGATCACGAAATATTCACCTCGAGAGCCAATTTCATCTCAGTCGGAATCGGAACCTCACTGTGTGTCACCTCCTCCAGAAGGATTTCTTCTTCTAATAGTTGTGCAGCTTTCTCCTCCTCCTAGATTTCGTTGACTAATTGCTATGAGAAGTTGACGTAGTTGACGAAACAAATCATGCAAACACTAGGAGAAGCTCTACCTCTCGAAGCTGAGCTTGACGTTTCCTTTCCGACTCTCTTGCTTGCTCTTCTTCCTGCAAACGTGCAAAACAACGGACATACACATATATCACAAACATCTATATTAGGCAAATCTTCAATGCCAGCTATCTTGAATCGTTTCAATCAAAATCAGTTCACCCCCGGCCGATCAAGAACTCTTTAAGCTATCAAGTTCGCAACTATGACAGGTATGGAATAAGATTGGAACACGACACGACAAAATTGTGTCGATTCAAGACTGAGAGACATCATGAGGGCTTACAGCTTTAATTCTGATCTCCTCTTGTCGCTTCCGTTCTTCCTCCTCTTTTTTCAGTCTCTCGGCTTCCTGAAAAATACATATTTCTATTCTAGCTAAGCGAGAATTTGCAGAATCTCAAAAAATCCAATCTTCCATTGAGTAAGAAATAATGTTTTACAAGTACAAGTATGCATACTTCAGAAAATGATACCACTATAAACAGCGTTCAAGGAGCATGGTCATAAAAATGGATGAAAAATCACAAGTCAACAATGAAGCGATCTACCACTTCAAGACCACTTCATGTATCTTTAATTGCGAAATGACAACTATATCAATGAAGACAATAATTAACGATAACTACTGATAATTGAATAGTATTCACCGACCTCTCTAGCGAGTCGTTCTCTTTCTTCTTTCATGATGCGCTCTTTTTCCGCCTGCTCCTGAAGACGTTTTTCCCTTTCCTCCTAAATCAATTAATTGTTTTCTTTTTTAGCATACTGCTACTTAATAAGGATATTTGCCTAGTACAATGTGGCCCGGCAGCGTAAGCTGGACTAAGAGTCGACAGACGGACACATAAGGTCCATGTCAAAAACTAGCGAGGAGACTGTACTCTGTCGATAGAACAAAGCGCTGTTGTGTTTGACACATTCGTTGAATTACCGAGCTGATGTATAGGTATACAAGTATGGAAGGAAGTAGTGTACCTCCATATATGCGAACCCTCATTCAGCACACACTGCACTGAGTAGCCTGCCCAGGCAAGGTATAGACTTGACAAAAAGGTGATTGTTTAAAAGGCGTCTATCAGCCATATACGGGGAGTATGGCATACTAATCCTAACTCGTGACCCGTGCTAGGCTACTGGAGCTGGTTGTTATCGAATTAGAACAATAATAATATTATAATACCAGCCGCCTCGCTGTCACTAGGCTTTCCTACCCATCCTGCCGCCAGTACTCCTACCATACTTGAGCGCTCTGGGATCCAACAGAACAGGATTATGAATTTCCGGTGGTAGGCACAACACACACACCCACACACAAACGCACAGGAAAATCAACAGAGACAGCTAGTTATGTATAGTAGGATGGTACATGTTATATACCTCCGCTTTCCGTGCCTTCTCAGCAAGTTTTTGCTTTTTCTCCTCCTCCAGACGTAAACGCTTTTCTTCTAAGGCTTTTTCTTTCGCATCTCTCGCCTCTGCCTTCTTCTTCTCAATCTGAATTTGAGTGAAATCAACGAAAAACTTCAAAACTGCAGCATTAAAAAAACGGACCAATTTCAACTTTTCCTCTTCCTTAGCTCGCCTTTTCGCCTCCTTTTCTTCTTCCAACTTTTTCTAAAATATTAAAAGGACATGGACATGGAAGAAAGGAATATGTAACCGTTCCTTGCAAAAAGATAGACACACCTTTTTCTCTTCTTCTTTCCTCTTTTCTTCTTCCTGCTTTCTTTTTGCTTCCACCTGGTTATGCGTCATTACTTGCTGAAATGGATTCGTCAAAATTTTCATGTACCTGTTTTATTCATGAAACATATCACAGAAAAAATTCGTACCATTATCAACGCTTGTTGCAACATCAGTAATTTCTGAGGATCTGTTGTTAATGAACTGATCTGCTGCATCGCGGATGTCAACTGAAAATGTCTCCTGTCGATAACAGTTTTGTATACACAAATTCATCGAAATATTATGGAAGAAAGACGCAAAAATATCCTTATCACGAAGGATTATTCAAGAATCATTAATTATGACTACATGGAGGATATATTTTAAATACCCAAAGGATGAGAGCCCTCAATTTTTCAGAATCCGAACTGGTAGCCGAAGGTCGGCTGGTGAATGGAGTCCCAGAAGTCTCGGAACACAATTTTCTAGTTTTAAAATCCAACTAATTATTGACGAGCTAATCTCTCACAGAATTAAAATACGCGTATTCATTCCAACAGCACAGTGAGTAATGTGCAGTATGATTTGTACCGAAAAAGGGGGTCAGATAATCTTTCACTACGCAAACTGCAACAGAACTACATGAGCCTTTTTATGTTCAGGACTCTTTTGAGATACTAATCCTAAATTATGAGTAATAAGTCCCAAAAGAAGCTTAGAAACAAAAAAAGGTTATAGACTGTGAAGAGGCCCGACAAAAGAGTTATGTTGACTATTTCCATTTCCATGCTACCGTTTCATATGTTCGTAATATACTTCGAGTAACTTGAAATTGAACTCATGATCATGTTCGGGTGTCTATACGTTGGCTTTATATCTATAACGGCACAAAAAATAGGAAAAAATGAAAAGTCCCATAAGGAAATACCTCAGCCATTTGTGTAGGTGTCATGTTCATGCCCATACCATTCAAAGCTGCTATTGCATGCTTTGAAGCCGCCGCTGCTGATGACGTCGCTGCTGCTGCAAAACAGAAATTTATCAGAATGATCTAAGTAAAATTCAATTAGTTAGAGTACTTTAAAGTAAAAAAAAACTAAGAAGTTGCAATGTTTGGCCCCAATTACACATTTGCGCAACTAGGGCTCAAATAGTCCCTTCTTACGCTCTGTTTCATTTCTTTTCTTTTCCCAAGGAAAAGGAAGGAACATCTATCCATCAAATGACAGCAATCTCACATATACCCCACGGTGTCGGAAAATAGCGACAACTAAGACGGCGGGGTCAAAATCTAGTAAAACGACACGAGCAATTGAATCTACATGACTGCAAACAGAAAACTTTTTCTTGAATACATACTGAGCAGAAAACTCGTTGTAGAGTCCATTAACGAAAAAACATTACCAGCTGCTGCGTCGCTGTTTGAGGTGGTAGCATTCGATGTGCTTGGCTCAACGACACTAACATCTCCGTCTTCTTGTACAGCAGCGGTCTAAAAAATTGTTTTTAAATCTAAAATTGGGTTACATCAACAACAAGTAAAGTTACACCGTCATTCACCCAGCACCCATTACAAGCAGATAAAAACACATAACGGCAGCTGGTGAATATTCCGAAATATAAAGCACAGTGAGTCTACGTTAATAACTCAGAAGTAGGGACCTCACCTACAACGGCTTGCACAGTTAATGGCGAACAAATGAGAAAAACATGCTTTATTCATCATAGATGATAATCACAGTATAGC
The DNA here is from genome assembly GCA_000469685.2 of Haemonchus contortus. Lineage (NCBI taxonomy): Eukaryota > Metazoa > Nematoda > Chromadorea > Rhabditida > Trichostrongylidae > Haemonchus > Haemonchus contortus. The sequence goes on from LS997564.1 coordinate 7,155,312, forward strand.
TTAATCGAACAAAACAACGTTAATTGACAGTGCTAATTGTAGCATGCAACCATCACCGAACACCTGAAGCGAGGTAAAAGAAAAAAGAGGAACCAAGACTTGTATGCTGAGATGAGACCGTATATTCAACGGATAATTATAATTGTACATGGGGTTACAAATACCACAGATGGGCGTGGCGTCTACAGAAGAGTACAGGTTGCGAACGAAATTATTTTAAACCCCCGGGGTTTCGACGGCTAGACCTATTCGAGGAACTAACTTTTGACATGGAGATGTAGCGGACTAAAGAATTCCTATGCGCTGCAAAGGGGGCAAGGAAGCAGTAAATTGAACTCGGGAAAGGTTGACTTAGAACTCCTTCGAAAAGTGCAATACAAGAATCAGTCACTTCTGTAGATTCCTTTGAGTGAATGGATTCACAGACGAAATGCATCGTGGCGATGATGTGGCACTTTTGATTGCAATTACCTGTATTTCGTCGGACGGCGACGATCTAACAGGCAAAATCTTTTTATATGGTCGGGATGAATTTACCTTGGATGCCACCTAAAAATTCTATGCCGCCAATCAAGCTGAAAAACCAAAGCAATGAGAATGGCGACAACCTTACCGCGTCACTGCTGGTCTTCTCCTTCCTCGTGATAATGGTGATGCTAAAATGAAAGAGATTAACGCTTCCAAGTGAAATCTTTTTTTTTTTTCAGAATAAGAATCGGAAGCATACAGGGTAGTGAAACAAAGGCACTGTATTGAGGAGAGAAGATAAATTAGAATTCGATTGAAAGAATGCGCCGGGCAAGGTTAGCAGCCAGTCGCACTACCAACTCCTCCGTTCTGGGAATTAATTACATTCAAAGTTATACAAACAACTTTTCTCAGAAAGTAATTAGCTTTAAAGGGTAGGCTTTCCTAGCCGCTTGAATTCTTGCGTATGCTCAAATACTTGAAAGACAACTATGTCGACTATTTCCGATCTCTTATCGCGCAAACCCATCTATTTGATATCCCCACTACTTCATCTTCTATTTATCGCTAGAAACACCCCAATACAAAGTTTTCCAAGAGAGATTATCATTCAGAATTAACGGCACAATATTCTTTGGAGTTGGGAGGGTGGGAAATCGCTGAGATATCAACATTGAAAAGTTATCTAGAAAATCTCGGCATCGTAGGAATCGTGGCGCCATGCGGTAGCTCTTGAAAGTACGGAAACGATCAATACTTATTATAAGCAGGCTTCCCCATCAATCCAGTTAGACCATTCAACTGCAATTCCTCAATATAACTTTTGAAACCATACTTGTTTAAATCGACTCCATCGTCCTTTAATAGCTTCTGAACATTTGGGCAGGCTAATATGAACGCTTTGTCAGGACTGCGTCGTGTGTATTCGACAAGAAGACGACTGAACAACAACATTCAATTATTCAAACGTGAGAGAAATCCAACGGTTACCTCAATTTGATTTCTCCCTTGAAATAAGGAAGAACTTCTTTGCTGAATATCGTGACAATACCTTCAGAAGCCTTAGCATACGTATCAGAACTCAGCAGTACAGACCAGTAAAGTTCCATTTGACTTCGTAAAGCTCGTCTGAACAATAGTAATCGAAGAAACGATCGCAAAACCGAATTGTTGATATAATAAAACAAAAGTAACGACAAGACAGGCTTAAATGGATTAAACAGAGCAAAATGTACATGTGCTATGAACACTTGGATATTATGAGGGATCAAAAAATCGTTTTTTTTTTCAAGTTTTTTCAAAACAAAAATAACTCACGCCAAATTCTCGGTCCACAGGAAATCGAAGCGTGGAGGAGGTTTCCCAGCCGCTGCAGCCCTGTAGTAAAGCATGTTGTAGAAGAAGGAAATTTCACAACAAGGAATCAAAACAAAAAGGAATTCAATGCTTACACTTCACATTTCTTTTTGTGAGTCACTTTGCTGTTTTCAATAGCGGTCGTCACAGCTGAAAATGTTTTTGAGGAGAAACATTATTCAAAAAGACGAGAATAATCGAAAAATTCGGTGAATGCGTATGGGCGTGTACTTAAATTCCTATGCTTCAGAATAAATTTACAAATAAACGACATAAGTAAAAATGAAGTGAAGTGGAAGAAACAAGGTGTTAAGATGTTTACATCCAGGCTAAACATGTTAGGTATGGGACAACGCGGACAAAGTGGTGCGTGTTGCTATACAAGGGGTGTCCGCAATGAACGCGACAATGGCAAGGCTAACATGTACAGACATGGATTAACCTGAACGAACGGTTAGACATCGAATGCTCCCCTCTGGGGACGGAACATTCACCCAGAACTAGATGGACGCGGCAAACCGCGCGGCGAAATTCGTGGTGATTAGAACGGCTTTGGCGCCTATCATTGGGGCACAAATTTGAAGTGGGATAAATAAGTAGCATCAGCTGGTCCAACTTATGCAATCTACTTGAAACCCGTTCCCCAATGATAGGTGCCAAAGCCGTTTTAATCACCACGAAGTTCGCCGCGCGGTTTGCCGCGTCCATCCAGTTCTGGGTGAATGTACCCATACCTGCTCCCTTAGGTGATTTGGTGTCAGAGAGGCCAAACCACTTTATGAGCTCGACGATGGCACGATAGCGCGACAACTAGTAAGCAAAGTTAAACTCCCCTTACTTATTGTTTATGCATTTACTCACTTATTACATACACAAAGGTGGCAATCGGTACCGTCACCTTTTTAACTCATTTTTACTCATCCTGTTATTGCATTTTACCATTTTTCACCAACTACTTACATCAACCAATTTGCCCACGATCGCAGGCATTATGTTCAATGCTCAAGGGTCTCAAAAAATTGTAGTTGTTTTGTGCGCCCAAAAAACACAGAAAGGAAAAATTACAAGTAACTGCTAACACCTGAGACTTCTTTGTCGGTTGTCTATGTTGTTTCACAACTCTAGAGGATCAAAGACCGTGAAAAGCGGTCGAAGTAAGTGATTTGCTAATTATGATGGCTAGAGTTAGCTAGAAGTAGCTGAAAAAAGGCCAAGGATTTCCTGAGGTTGGGTGGATAAGGATGCATTGAAATAACCAAATTATTATACAAAAATCATGGGCAGCAAAAGAAGATTGTTTAGAAGCTCTTCTCGTCGGTTTCTACGTTCAGATCTAACGAACGACTTCCTCACAAAAGAGGAAATTTGAGAAGACTTGTCGCAGCTCAACGCCTGAGTCATGTGTTTTAGAGTCACTTCTTCAAAGACAGGGATGATACTTCTCTAAAAAGAGGATTAATACCAAGTACTGATCAATATATAGCTTTGCGCTGGATGCTGACGTCTGATCCGCCATATCGAAAAGGTGAGTGGGAAGTGTCTAATTATAAGAGACACGTCTGAACCACGATACTAAATGACGATGAGGGAGATATTAAATGATGAAGAAGGAAAGACAGAGATGACAATGTTTGGAGGAAAGATGAATGGTAACTGTTGGATCAACTTCTCTGGGCTTGTGTCATCTACAAGTTTGTTACTTTAAGTGATGAAGGTGGCGAGAATATAACGCATATCAGCCCCATAAAAAAATGTTCCTGTTGTTGAATGTGTGGCGTGAATGTGTTGAATGTGTGTGTGAATGTAAAAAATGTTTTAGGCTGAAATTCCTCCAATGGAAGAAGAATGATTCGGTAGAAGAGAAGAATCATGAAAGAAGTCAGGAAAAATCATAAAGTAAGAAATGTGAATAACGCACAAAGAAAAGCAAGGATCAATATGTTTACTCATAAGAATCTTGGTAAAATGAACTGTGGATGCACTTGACAAAGAGAGGTCAACAAGACGACTATATTTATAATCCGCTAAAAGCGATCTATTTTCGGCCGTAAATTCGAGATTTCCAAAGCACAACAATCAACACGTGATTGCTCGTTCTTAAAATTGGTGAGAAGCACTGCATCATCTCTAGGCTTTATTGATAGTGATGGGAAGAATATGACGATGTTCGACTGAGGATGTAATCGAATGCACTCATGATAAACGAAACAAAAAAAGAACCTGACCTCTAATAGTTATCTGCTTTTCAGCTTCGAATTTCTCCGATATTTGAGCACTGGTCAGAGTCAGAGGACGCATACGAGGTGGTAATTTAGAGGTGACCATTGCTTGAGCAAGGGTCATTCGTTTTACTGGTTCTAGCGTCGATGTTGGTGGATTTTTGGACTGAAAATAGTTGGAAATGTCTTAACAATGTAGAAAATATACCATAAAGAGAGAACAACGAGGCCGTATTCATGCCAACTACCTGTATTACCTGTGTTATACCCGAGGTCTCATGTTGCGAATCCGTTTTTTGATTGACTGCTTTATTAGAGGTAGAAGTGGACTGGCCCTGTTTTGCTACTCCGTTCACACCCTTGTTTTCAGATGGCAATTTCGATGAAGCTGGCTTCATGCTGTAAATCGGCCGATAAGGTTTTGAGATATCACCGAAGTGAGTCACAGCTTACCTCAAGTCATGCCACTTTAAGAAATCTTCATACGTGATGGCTTCAGTTGCAACCTTTTTGAGTATATCCTGTAGTTCTCCAACTCTTCCACTGAAGGACGGAAGACCAGCTACATTCGTAATCATCGCTTGCGCTGCCTTGAATCGGTCGTGTATTAGAAGCATAGTGGTTCAAGTTACACTTTTTTTAGAGCGCCTTCGTGAGTACTACTACATTACTACTACGACGGAAGCGTATTTTTGCTTGGAGACATGCCCATACTGTAAATTTTCAGGTTTCACGCCCAAGAACATAGAAATACTTGAAGGCATTAGCGACAAAACTAAGGACACGCTAAAACCACCAAACCACTACAACCATCATTCGTCCAGGGTGCCATTTCACAGGTGGTATCAACGGATACGAAGTGAACTTGGGAATTCATGCGTGGACGGATAAGAGATGAGAAGTAAGATATGGAGCTCATAATCAACATCTCACTCAGTTTGACCCTTTACAATACGTTCTTCAACAGCAATAACGCCAACTTCTTAAGCTTACTGGGTAATCCCCTGCGTCCCTGACACTCTGGGCTCGGCACCAGACGAACTGAACGGTGGAACATTTGGAAAGGTAAATTTCAAGGTAAATTATGTACTTTTGAAGTTCTTAAATACTAAACCTTCTGTTTCAGTATACCTATACCCTTGACACAACTTGTCACTCAGCTCATTTCCTCAATGAATAAAGCGAAATCCTGAGCTGATGACTTACAGCATTCTCATTAAAGAGTAACAAACCTTTTAGATGGCCTAGCACTACCCCTTAGCATCACCTTGCAATTCACCGAACAAAGATAAGCAATCATGTTCGTCGTAAGAGACGTAAAATCAAAAACATTAGCATCACACTACGACCAGTGCGCCAAAAGAAATCAGCAATCACCTCTTCCCATTGTTTTCCTTTTATACCCCTCCGTACAGTAATCTTAATGTTGTTCTTTCATAAACTTTAATGCATTCACGGAAGCATTTAATGAGTACTGATTGGTTGTGACCTTTAGGGCAATTTAGCCATTCTAGATAGGTTAGCAGTAATTGTCACAGTAATTGTCTTCACCGAATGGTAAAGATTAGTTTCAGGAATCGTATCATTCTAGTCTGGAGACAAGAGTTCAGCTATACTGTAGCCATCACATTGATGCAGCTTCTAGGTATGACAAATCGGTCAGCGCTACTCCTCTCTCTCAAACAAGTTCAGACCTTGAAGCAAAAATGAAAACTAAAATTTCTTATCCCCACCGCGTCAGCCATCTTCCCTAGAAAGAGATGAAGTGATGATTAACACTTCTTTGATCGTTCGTTGCTGTAAAAGTAGGTCGTGACGGAGCTGTTTACGACCAGTTTATCATCCTTCCTCTATTTCTTTTACTTACTGATCAAATCGTCGACTTCTTCAAAATCAACAACGAGTTACGGTATTTCTCTCACATTACACCTTTTAGTGCTGAATGTGAAGTTTCTTCCAAAGCCTGGCAGACTGGGTACAGGGCCCTTTGGCTGGAATTCTAAGCTTTTACAGCAGGAAGAACTGCATTCAGAGTATCAGTGATCTCAGGGCGATACAACTATACGTAATAGCACGTACCAGTTTCTTCTGATTTGTCCATGGCTGGCTTGATTTCGGTGTAGAATTCGCAGCCGACGTGCCGTTAGTATGTGCTGATCCAGAAGTAGATGCTGCAGAGGCAGTACTGGCTGTGGATATTTTGGCTGCAAACGGCGCCGAAGTAGTCGTGGGAACAGTGGTAGCTGCAGGTTGTACAGACTAAATGAGTTTCTTCAGAAGCCATTCTGGGTAAAAAATAATAATCAGATTATTCATGAGCATAAATAAAAGAGGAGAAAGCAGCAGTTCCATCTGCTACGAATCATCCGATTAATAAGAAAGGAGGAAAAGAGTCAATCCATCTTTTCATATTATTTGCGGGAAGTGCCTACGAGTCTAAACAAGGTGCTGCATGCTTTGACTACCTTCCCGTAGACAAAGCAGCACAGTTTCACCTGTACTTGAATATACTGAGTGAACCCTAAACTTAGAACATCTAGCCCCACTCAGGCAATCGAGTACGCATCGAAGTGTTAGTTAAAAAGTCGGAAATTAGGTCTCGTATGAGTACGAAGAGTTTCTTTTACTTTGCTACTTGTGGCTGCAACGTAATTAAAGACAATGTCATGAATATATCATCAGAACACGTTGTCCTTTCTCCATCGGAACTTAGGAATATTACGTTGCATGCATTTTTCCATACTTTACAGCGAACTACCAAAGACGGTGCATCAGTCAACAAAAACAAGCATCGCCACCGCGTTCTATTATCGAAACCAGCTGCGGTTTGAATTCAGTTCAAGAAATTAAAAAATTAATAGCGTGTACGATAAAATTTCACTGCACTCAAATTAGATTCAAATAAAGGTGCCGATCCAAGAACCATTTCGCTTTCACTAACGAGATTCGTTTTGAACACTTGGTTGGACTTTCAAGACTTACATAGAAAGCCTTGGGCATTACTATTCTAATTACGACTTCGAAACTATTTGACATTTGAATAACTGCTCTCTCAAGTTGACCGAAATTCTCTTCATTCCAACAAAGCAAAATAAGAAAACATGGAGGAGATAAAATTGCTCACCGTAGATTTCAGAGGGGATGGCACAACTGGTACCGTTGTTGGTGTAGGTGTGCTTTTGCTTGGAGTGGGTGCTGGGGCTGCTGAACTCGTAGGTTTGCTCGCACTAGGTGTAGCTATAGGTGTAGGGGTGGTCTTATTGAAAGCAGTTGTTGGAGCAGTGATGTTTGAAAATGTTCCACCAGCTGACTTCGCCAAGAACGCCAAGTTTGGAGCACCATTCTTATGTTCCTTAACAGGTGAATAATCGTTCTCTCTGTAAAAGACATATAATGATCTCTTGAAACTAACATCTCTCCGTTTTATACAACGGGCGTATAACGAGTTTTTCTGTATACCGCAGTAATCCGCGAGCGAGTGTGCGACCCGAGCTTTTTCGTGGACAGAGTAACCATCTTTGAGACATTGCTCTTCTATTCTGAAGTGGAATTTCGCGATTTTCGATCTCTATGAGAAAAAGGAAGTTCAACTACTGAATTAGGCAAACGTACGCGATGACCATGTCCACATGGATATTCTGGAGTCGCTTCTTCTGGCCAGGGAGGGCAAGGTTATTTGTACATCGTTTGAACTCCTCTATCATACTAGACAGTGTGTCAGTCATAGGAGCCAGAGGACGCTTTTTCTGCTGAAACAATGCAAGAAACGGCATATTGATTGAATGTCTGAAAATCTGAAATTGTACCGGAGATGACGGCACAACCGCTGTGCTAGCACTTGGCTCGGAACTAGATGGTTCAGAAGTATTCTGTGGAACAAATTCGGGGAAAAGAACATTTGACGTGGCCGGTGTTGAGGTAGGTTCCGTCGATGTTTTCTCTGGAGTCTGCAATCATGAACTGTTTTTGGATAAAACTCGAAAGTCAATACTTAAAGCAGCAAAGTAATCGCAAGAGAGACTGATTCGCTGAAAAGAGCCTTGTTCCCTCACCAGAAGGTTCACTACTACATATTTTGAATATGCTAGGGAACTGTTGGGAAGATTATTTCTTTGAACAGTGCCAAGCAGGCTAAGCCTGATTTTACGTGAAGGTTGTGGTTGATCGCTGATAATGCCAAGCTTTTCTTTTCTTCTCCATGAGAAAACGGAGATTATCGATAATCTACTTTGCGCTCAAGTGTCCTTTAAGACCCCATGGAGCACTACATGGAATCCCATACAATAAAACTGGTAAAACTTGGTGTCGTTAGTGATCATGAAGAATTCGGTGAAAGTATTGAGAAAAAAAAGAAAAGCAGAAGAAACAGCAGTTGGGGTGTAGATGTATGCAGAAGGTAACCCAGGAAAACCAGCATCAGACAACACGATTGATAGCGGAGATATTTCAGTCTCCCTATACATTTCATGGGGAAGAGACAGGATCACTTTGCTGCATACCTAGGTATACTTCCGTTAAGGAGGCATCTATTGGAACTGGTCAAAGTGCATCAGTTTTACGGTCATTGAGAATAGTCCAGACATCACACTTAGCAAGTGCTCGTCAGTATTATAGTGTTCTTATCAGTAGTATGGCATAATATAAAAAGTATTGTTTTGCGTTTTAGCCAGCCGTCCCAAGTGATGCGCTATTGAAGTGAACCCTTATTGTTTGAAAGGTTAAAAAAGAATGTGGAATTGAACGCAAACTTTGCAAACGCTTCAAATATAAGATCAAGCGTAGTATCGTGGAAATTGTTCCCATCATCCAACAACAAAATTAGGGAGAAAAAGATGAGGAAAGCTCAAAGAGGAGCAAATAGCAGCTCAAATATGACAATTTCCTCACCCCTTTTGCATACACAGTTCCCCCTTCACCAGCAAAAAATTTTAGCCTATCCGTCACAAATGAATTCTTGAATTCATTCAAGAAAAGCACCGGTGGCGCCGTAGGTGCCTTCGTGTTTCACGATGACCACGGAACCAGGGCTTCACAGAATCTTGACAATGAACATAGAGAGAGAAATACTTAGCTATGACACTGTTTGGATACACATTGGCAGTTCATTACCACAACTATTTCGATAACGATTTTGCGTTATTAGGCCATAAAGATCTCTTGTAGTAAGGGAAAGGTGACACCGAAAAGTTCAAGCCAGAAGTATGGAAATTACTTACGGCTGCGTCAAGCTGTACCATTTCCGTAAGAAACCCTTTGAACATACCTTGTTCTTAACTGTGGGTTGGGTGGACGTAGAGGCGATCAGTTCAAGATCTTCACCGGGTGAAGGTATAGATCCACCTGACATGTCTCGAAGGAAATCGCTCATCTCATTCTCCTTGCGAGCCACACTGCAATCATGAAAGCGAGAGTTATATGCAATATAACATCGGAGATAGCCTAAACTTACGCTGTCTGAAGGACTTTCCTCTTCAACAATGTTGGAGGCATTCCCACAAGACGTTTTTTAATGGCATTTGCTGCCCGTTGATTAGGAGATTCACCCAATGTCATTCTCTGAAGTAACTACAATAAACATGAGATGACTACCGAAATATAAGCTACTGACCCGAACTTTCGAAGGTGGAGCTCCAACCATTCGAGGTTTAACAGCGTCTGGAGCAGAAGCATCAGACTCAGTGACAGCCTTGGCTACGTTTGTGCTGGTTGTTGGTGCTACAGCAGGGTCTTCGATTACTTCCACGTCGTCATCGCTCGACACTTGCGGCCGTTTCTGGAAGAAGGGAACATCAAAACACACCAAATCTTATGGTAACAATCGAGCATTCACTCACTGTGCCTTTCTTCTGTGGCTGAGAGTCATCCACCTCAGAAATGTCCGAATCATTCACTTCTTCATGCCTTGTCTTGAACTCCAATTTCCCACGATTCACATAAAACCCTCCTTGAACGGTGTCCATTGTGGATGGAATGAGTTCATCGTACTGAATTTGAACAATATTTGAAGGGAAACGAGAAATAGGCTAATCCCCACTATTAACGGGCCGTAATGATACTTACCGCTTCTGAATCATCAATGAAGTCGTCCTCCAAATCGTATCCAGCTCTCTTATCCATGTAATCATCCTCGGTACCGAAGCAGAGTTTCCGACCTTTCTTAGTCTTTTTACCGCCCTTGAAAATACAAAATTTTTACCGTCACAGTTCGGAAAAAAAAATGAAAAAAAAAATATTTTTTGTGTCATCAGCCAAACTACAGTCAAAATATCCATACTTTTCGAGAATATTCGGGATACTCACATATTTGGCCTCTAATCGTTTCACTATCTCAAGTGCTTCCCTATCGTGGAACCGTTCATCGTCACCGCTGGAGTCGTCTTCTTTCTGAATATGCGCAATATTGCTAATAATCAAGAAATACCCTGAATAACTCAACCAAAAACTTTGAAAAGTTACTAACCAGTTGTTTTTTCCTGATTTCTTCGTAATCAAACTCGGGATACTTTTTTTTGCCAGGCTTAAACAGTGATAATTCTACTATAGAATATTTACTCTTATCATTTGGCTTCTTTTTATTCCCTCCAAGATCCAACGCCATGCTCCGGTGATCTCGTTGAGAGAGAAGCACCTAAAAAGCCATGTTGTCAACAAGTATGACGCAAAGAATCAATAAACGTCTCATGAGATGATAATGTTCATTTTAAGTAAAGCTATGATCAAATTGCAGTAGTACTAAATAGCTCGAAAACGGACAAAAAGGAGCCAGGTCCAACACTAAACAACAACTCTGTTACCGGCGTATGTGCCAAAATGCGAATTTACTACTTTTGCTACGCAGCGAAATTCGCTGCTGGCTGAGTATTAGACGCAGACACGCTGCAAGGCGCCGCAAATGACGTCATAGTGGTCAGCTGGCCAACCGCCCACCCCTGATCGAATCGATCACCCTCCCATAGTGTACGGTGAAGCCACCCACTCAATTTGAACCCGCCTGCGGGTTTCATCTTCTTGCTGAGGTTTTCCTGTTTAACTGCTTTGCTTCTCTAGTTGGATAGCTCGAGCCATTTCTTTGCTCAGTGAAAGTTCCTGAAATACCTCAGGACTTACACTGTCACCACTTAAAAAAGTAAACAAATCAAGAGAAAGGGTTGATGACTAACTGATTTGGGAAATGTTTTTATTGATTATTGATCCATAACGTTTCAAAAGTATTGAGAATATCCCCTTCACTGTATATTATTATGAATATTTCCGTTGTTCTCCCAGTGCAAGCAGTAAAAACGACAGTTCATCGAATGGGTTATCTACAACCACTAAGAGTTTTAGGCTACATGTCGTTTCTATTAATATTTCGCTATTTAATGTTGCTTAATTCCTTGGTTTCATACCAAAATTTCCATATTTCGACTCAGATGAACATGTAACGGATTAGTCTCATCTTTGTAAGAAATCCACAATGAGCTCTCATGATTTAACAATTTTCAAGCGTTTTTCCTTTATTGACCACAATTTTTAAGCTTTTCGCATTGTCAATGGAGCACGTTTTCTTGCTTGCCGCAGCTCAATCCACCACACACAAATCTCGCATTCTCGATCGTCTTTTTTTCAAAAACTTCTGCGTTTTCTCCAAGAATATGTGTTTTCCTTCATTTTCTTTGTTGGTCTGTTTTTACTACTCTATGTGTTTTACTAGTTACGTTTAAGTATCCATGGAGCACGATTATGTTCTCAAATGTTTGTAGGTATGGTTCCCGTGAAAACATTTTTGTGGCTGTTCAGTTATTGAATAGGCCCAATACCAATCATTCTCTCACCGTCCTTCATCTCTGTGGTATTTTGCAACATTACAACAAAATCAAGCCTTTTTTGAGGCATTGCACTTGCTTTACCAAGTCCACACCGAAATCCTTTTAGTAAAAGGTTTTGGTCTGTCTAGCTTCTTGTAAATCAACTAGCAATCCTAGATCTTCATTGAGTTCTGTTTTGAGAGAATCAACTGTGATATTTGTGTGAGCTTCTTATCACCAAGAGACGTATTCTGTTATATAAGCAAGCCATGGCTTTGAGAATAATTCAGATGTGTCGGAATTTTTGATAGTTTCTTTGTTGAAAATCATTCTCTCAAGTTGGCTTCGTAATAAAGCCGAGTTTACTTTGGCAGCGTGGATATTTCCGCAGTAAACAGCTAGCATCTGCTTCTCTCAGTGTAGCAGATAGCAGATGAAATGGATTTTGCAAGGATATTGTCAAGTAGTGGCTTTGCTAAATCTATGCTCCATCTTTGGTCGATTTCGGAACCCTCAAAAATGCACTCAACCGAATCGATATGTATCTAATACATTTCGCTTTTTTCGTGTTCGGTGGCTATGCACACTGTCTTCGGGAATTGTGGATGATGCGCTACTACCATTAAACGAAAACTGTATATCTCTCCCTTTCCATTTAGACTATGGGCATATCTGCCACGGAGTCGAAAAAGCTGAGAGGAGAATTTCTGCAGGCAGCTGCAGATATCTTCGAGAAAGTGCTTTCGAAGCCTCCTACGCCGAATGTTGTGGAACTTTGGAATGAACACCAAGAGATTAGGAGGGTCCTTGATGAGATTACCAGCAAACAGGCCAAACTCAGCGACACCGATATCCAGTTGTCGAAAATGCGGTTGGTCTTTTGGTGTATTTCTTTACAACTACGTTTTTTTTTGTATTAACCATAATCTGTCTGAATTTCTCTGATAAGCAGCAAGCTTCTTGAAATATTGTTCGGCTTCATATCGTATTTATTTGGTAGCCCCTATCCTGTTTTGAGCTTGATACTTTTTCGTCTTCTGTAAATGCGCACCGAAAACAAAGCGAGAGCATTCGTTATCGCTGTCAAAGATAAAAAAGTTAGCGACCTCCCACGGGGAAAAGTTTTATACTACGGAGCAAATTCTTTACATACTCTTTTGAATGAGGCGAATCAGCTGGAGGAGTCACAATTTGGTCAGCTCCACTACCTCTTTAGGCTGACTTTCTCTAAAACCATGGTAGCATGGATGTATTTGGCAATCCTCTTATCACTGTGATTGACTGGGACTGCACCGTATTCGGGAGTTTTTTTGATTGAGACAATCCAACAATCACATAACTGATTCGATAGCAACACTGGCATCATTTTCTCGCCGCTGGTTTATGATGACTTTTTGCTGTGAGCGGGGGCAGATGAGAACAAGAATCAGCTATCACTCCTTCCCAACCTCAACAGTATTGATAATGATTTTGTCTGTAACAGAAATTTCTTCCTGTAAACAGTATTACTTCAGATCTGAAAAAGATGTTGCGGATTTCATGACATGGGCCGATCAAATCGGCATTAAACGTTATGGAGTGACAGTATCCGAGTGCGACGAAGTAGGCGGCTTAGGGCTGTTGGCCTCGAAGTAGGTGGAGCAAATAGATTCTGAGACACTCGAACGTTCTTGTGCAACACTCTTCAAGAGCACGAATTTGAGAAAATTTCTTCAGACAAATTGCTGAAAAGGACCGATGTGTGACTGTCCCAAGACATGCCATGATTTCCGTTGATCTAGCGAGAAAATCTGCTATACTCAAGTGGGTTCAGATCTATTTTCATATGCCATTTGTCTATTATCCTCACTCATTTCAAGAAAGGTGTTTGAAAGCGAAGTTATTGTTCAAAACATGGCGAATGTTGGTCTGGCTCTTTTCATTTGTGCTCATAAAGTGAAAACTGATTCGAAATGGGCTCCCTATCTCAATGTGCTTCCCAGTTTCTACACGACACCACTTTTTTATACAGAAGACGAATTACAAGTGCGTTTATAATTACTATTTTATTGCTTGGTTTTCAGACTATTGGAACAGGACAAGCGCTAAGCATGCTTTTTCTGTCTCAGCTGTAATGTAATGCGTTTGTCGACGTGTAATTCCTTGCTTCGTCAAAAAAGATCCATTACGTTTATAGAATATAATGAAATGCGGCATAGCAGGAAAGTGAATAATTGTGTTTTACTGAGCTATTAAATCGTTGCCATGATGACGAATTTAATCTCAACCTTAGATATTCTTGTTCCGATAGCAGTGCACCTTGTTGAAGTATAGACAGGCTTATCTGTTATATTTCGAATTTCATTTCAGCTTCTAAAGCCGTCTCCTGTTTTTGAAGAAGCTTTACTGTTCTATCGTACTGTTGCGAGGCAGTTCATTTATTATTTGCTAATGATCGGTCGTAATGACGTCTACGACAACACAAGTCGTGTGGGTTTCAACAAATACTTATCGCATCTCACAGCAATCTTACTCGGCCTAATCACTATTCCTTCATCCCCAAATTGCAATGCCTGCCTACAACAGTTTCACTTTTATTTTAGTTATGTAATTCAAGGATTTCTTCATAGTGTTCTTTTTTGTAGAGGGAACGAGCCGGAGCTCAGCCTCCGTTGTTGTACAATTCCCCCTTCACCGTGGACAATTTCACGTTCTCACTGTATAGATGGTCTGTTGGAACGGTAACTACACGAATAAATTTGATTCCAAGTGAAACAGCCAGAGCTGCTGACGGCACTAGAAAAATGGCAAGTTTTCTTTGTACTAGAACTCATAATCTTTAGCTGTGGCCAGATTTATAATTCACATGTGTGCCTAATCCTTCGCCTTGTGCTTGTTTCTCTTACTTTTCTTCCTTTTCTCATAGTCTTTCTTCAATGCAACAAATTTCTCTTCGCCTACCATTTAAGGTTTTATTTCCATTTTTTTTTTGAATGGGTGCAATATAACTGCGAAAAGAATTGAATAGCTATTCTTTGAACGGTAATTAGCTTCTTCTCAACTACTTTTGCTGATGCCAGCTCAGTCTTTTCGTTTATACTTGCCTACAACGATATTTACGTTTACAGTTGGCCGCATCAATAGGCACGACATTTCTATCTGAAACAAGAACTTCAGGTACCCGCCCTTATTCCCATGTTGGATATGGCTAATCACGAACTTATCATGGGGACTGAAGATTTGGGAGAAGCTGTATCTTACTGCTTGGAGGATGACTGCGCTGAGGTGATCATGTTTTCCAGGCTTCCTTCATTTTACTGTTTTTTGCGAAAATTGTTACCCTATACCGTATTATTTTATTTTTATTTTTTATACTTAATTAGTTTGCGGTTGTGTTCAGATACTCGCCACGAAGGATGTGGCCCCTGGCCAGTGGGTAAGTATGTTTTATGGCAGACGATCATGTGCCGATCATCTACTACACAATGGTTTCGTCCCTGCTGGCGCAAATCCTTTCGATAGCTACAAGTTGAAAATCAGTGAGTATATTTCTGACGGGTAATGACTGTTCGTGGGCGGCGTAGAAGACTATCTTGCGTTTGTGCCAAGCCTTCGGAAAGTCAAATGTGAATGCTCCAGGTCTTGGACGAGCTGATAAGAATTTCAAGGAGAAACAGAAGCTGTTCTCAGAAATGGGCTTCAGCGAAACTTCAAATGTCTATCTATATGATATTGGAGTCGGGCCAAGTCCATTCCACCCTTCTATGGAACAGTTCGCTCGAATCTACGTCTCCGACATGCCTGCGATGGTGAGTTTTTTGTTTTGCATTGGGATCTTTGAAAGGTTTCGTCTTAATTTCACTCCTCTAGTATGTTCTGAGAATGCGTTTGCTGTACCTAGCGCATCTGACGCTTCATCAAGTTTTCAGGCAATATCGGACCCAGCTACGCTTCGCAAAGCCGTCGAATTCCTCAAAAATCGTTTTGCTATACTGGAACGCTCCTATGGCAGTATAGCTGAAGGCAAAACATTGAATGAGAAAAATATAGCTTCATTGAAAAAGGCAGAAGTTTCCATTCTGAAAAATGCAAGGTAAGGCTTTGTGCTCCTTATTTGGAATCTTTTTTTGTCATTCAACATGACGTATCCTACCGCATCTTTCCAGAATTTATTGCGAACGATGGGAGAAGCGGTTGTTTGAAGTGGTCGATAAAGTGTCTGATTAGATGCCACGTCCACCTGACATTGATTTTGGTAACCGCGACCACTGCTTTAGTCTTTCATTTTTATGCAAAGCTTTACACTACCTCATCATTTTGCCGCTTGTTTATTTGTTTAAAGTGGGCTCCCCGTATGTTGGAGCTACTCCAAATTATTTTGCTCAGTTTGTTTACGCAGTTTTTGGCTGAGTATGACGTGTCGTTCGCGCTACAACACATGTTCTTTGAGCACAGTTAATTTTGGTGACATGACGGTATGGAGCCGTGTTACTGTAGTGAGATTACTGTGTACATCTGAGGATACTGTAGTGTAGGACAATATACACGTCTTAACTAATAGACAAATTCTCTAGTCATTAAATTCAGGTTACATCCAGTGCATTATAATTGTCATGCCTTTTATATACTTCAGTGCTCCTTTTTAAATTGTTTTGATTGCTTGAAAAATATATTTTTAAAAATGATAATTTGATAAAACTCACGCGGAAAGCCGATTACAATTCATGTAAACAATGGAGTTCTATGTAAACAATACTTAATTAACAATTCCAAGTAAAAGCCTTTATGTTATCTCGAAGCGAAGGAGCGCAACATCTGCATAAGAGGCATTCGTCTTTTCTCAGCAGATATTCCCCCGTCTTGGGACGTTTATCAAGAGAAAAAAGCATTCTTTATTGGTAAGCACCCGTAAAATTTACATGTGAGATGAGATCTGTTTGAACGCTGTTTCAAATGGCAATCAATTGGATTTGAATGAGTAGAGGTATGAGGAATCGTAGGAGAAGATTGTCCCTTTTAGGCGACACTCTCCCTGATTCCTTCATAAGCATTATTTGCACGCTTCTTTGAATTCCATGTATTGCTTGGCCATGCGTTATCCTCCCTCCATGAACCTACAAAGCAGGTTCATTTATGGAGGTTAGCACCGGCTGCCAATAATTCCCCCATTTCTGAAAATATTAAGCGGCACAGGGGCAGTCTTACCGGTTCTAGCGACCACCCTGGCGAGATTGTGGTCCGACGACGAGTCAATAAGGGCATGGCGACCAGCTCGAGTCCTCGCTTTACCACCGTTCGACCGCCAGCTACCCCCGCACTGTGGCTCGTAGTCCGCGTGTACCTGAATGGAAAAGAAATATTACGTTCAAGTCTGTCTCTTGGAAAGATCCCATGTCTAGATAATGGTAGGTGTATTTTCCTACTACAAAGAAAAAAGTAACTCACAGCAACAACTGGTGTCGGTGAGATGAAAACGCTGATTTCGGAACCACGATAAGAAATACTTGTCTGAGTGTTCTCGTCATAAGACGGCGACGACTGCTCAACTGCGTGTATGGTGGACTTTTGAGAATAGCGCGAACCTGAGAGTAAAATAATACCATCGGTTGTCATAATCTGGATAATGCCCAGAAGATGGAATGCAACGAAATCATACCCCTACCTACCAAAAACTCGTCATCGCTCCGCCCCTTTTTTGATAGGCGTTCGATAACGCCGTTACGACTCACACACCCCGAAAGCATTTCCAAGGAGGAAGTGTCAGAATGTGTTATCCGTTACTATCTTGCGATTAACACGACTTACTCTATGACAAGTACTATTTTGAAGCAACAGTGAAAATTCTCCCACACATTTCACGATAGCCATTGGTCAGTAGCTGTTTCTACAGGAATTTGATAATCCCTTCGCAACCATGCCGTTTCGTCATTCTTTTTCATTATGATAACACTTAACCTGGCTCAAAACTGGTGCATCCGCCACATCTTTTACAGGAAGGACCGGCAAACTCTCGTTGAATTCCCTTCTTGAACCTCTTCCCAAAGTGCGCAATTTAAGTAAATCAAGACAAGGATCTGATACGATCTATTAATTTTTCGCAACCAGTATGAAACATCAACCTTTTTTTTTACAAAAATGTTAATTTGTATAGTTTTGCAGGCTCACCTATGCTACTTGTATCTGCTCTTGCCTTCCCAAGCCACACCCATTCTTTTGAATCCTCATCTCGTCCACCTCCACTTGACGAAGATGAAAGACGAGAGAGAAGTGGTGCGACTAACTTCTCATACCTAAAAAAGCTCTTTCAGCTATTGGCTGGTTAATCCCTGTCGTAACAGCTTTCACGTACCCTCTGAAGCTTGAAGCCCTTTTCGAGAAAAATTTAACGACGCCTCCGAAGAGAATCACTACAAGGATCACAGACAGTATGGAATCCATTCGCCAAATTGAAGACACTTCAGGTGCTTGCGTTGAAGTAGTAGCTGAAAAACTCTTTCTTATGATTGCGCTGCTTCACTTTGAGATCGGAACAGTTTTTCGAGGAACTTTTTGTTCTTGAAGAGTCTTACCGTTTATGGAGAAACGCGCTGCTGCCAATCTGCTGGAGTCTTCGCCGTCGAATCGAACTCTCAGCGGCACTTGTAACGTCACCAAGGGAGCCGCGTCCGAGTCAGTGCAATGAGCCGGTGGGCGTAATTCAAGTTGGATATATGGATCAGTCAAGTCGTCCAAAGCTAGAATTCATTGTTAGTAGGCGCACATACAAAACGTCATCCTTCTAGGTACACATAAGGGACCGAAGTTTATACTCGAAATGCCAAAGATACTTCAACAGGAAAAGCTGGGAATACTGGAAATCTAGAACTTAGGCGGTGATGATGGAGCAACGTACCTATCATATCAATTCCGCTTTGAACTTTGTGAGCTAAAGCTACCACGCGTTCATCGGAGCTTTGTGACGTGAGAGTGAAATCGGTTACGGTAACATCGTCCAAAAATTCTATACTGTCATCGGAGTAATGTAGTTGGTAGAAGAAGCTTCCATGCTGAAACGAAAATACTTTACACCATTTACAATTGGAGGGATTAGCGATCAAGTGAAAGAACACTGAATTCTGAAAAAGAGTATAGCCAGAGTCCCGAGTCTGCCCTCTCTTCAATTTGCTAGCGGAAAAAGGGCCAATTGGAGTGATTCAGCCGCTAAGTGGCAGCCGTGTCAGAGGTTGGCATAGATACGTAAAACAAATGTCGGCTCAACCTCTTGTCCAACTTGCAGTCGGACAATCTAAATTACCCCGAGTGTTGCGTGGTTTAGTACTTTTATTGAGGCTTCGGAAATATTGCTCAGGGTACTTTGAAGACCGTGGCATTTACCCAACTAGAACACAAATAGCAATATGAATAGGATTGAAGCATCTGAACTATCTACTATCATCAATCGCCCTCAGTAATTGCAGTTGAACGCTTCTGCTTACCTGATAACGATGCTGAAATGTTGTTTCAAGGGTGGTGACGACGTCGTACTGCGCTCTTTTTCCAGCAGTCGGTTCGATGTTGATGTTCATTTCAACAATGGGCAATGCTGTCAGTCTCATAACGGCCACCGTTTCGCCGGACACCACCATCGTTGTACTGCCAAAGTCGATGTTTGGCGCCTGCGCTTTGATCACGATCCTGAAAACTTAGCTCAGCAACTCAGTTCAACTCCAAATCAACTTGCTGCGGCGACTCTCACCTAGTTTCACCCGGCTGCACAGCTTGAACTATCACTCTGTTCTTATAGTTACGAATAGTTGCTATCGATCGATCTGCACTCACGATGCTGCAATCGAAGGCTATTGGACTGAACCTCAGTTTTACCAGTATTTTATATTTCCTATCCATAAAGCATCAGCTGTCCACTGATCATGAACGACAAACTCCAAGAGTAAACAGACTCAAGGAAGGTGTCGCTGGAAAATGCGTTCTAGCCAAAATATCCAGTTTCGACCCCTTATCTAAGCAAATTCCAAAAGATCGACAAGAGGAACAGCCCCGACTCAGAAAATCTCCCTATCTTCTTCCTAGCGGATTCCGCGACACAAGTCTAAATGTGTGCAATAGTTTTCCGACGATGTCATGAACTTTTAAGGTTAAAGTCTAACTGAGCTCCTGGGCTCCTTCAAGGGGCACAGGGTTTTCGGCAGGAAATCTCAGAAGAAGGGAATAAATGGATAGCCCGAAAGACAACCTGGAAACCAATTGAATTTTCTTAAAAAGTCGTTGGATGTAATCAGTCGAGTAGAAGTTGATTCAAGCGAACTCTAATTGACATACTTCCCTCTAGTGAATCTCAAGAGTAATTCAAAGGAAAGGAGACGATTTTGCTGAAAGGGCTTATCGTATCATCTCCTATATCAGATGACGTAGACCTCCAAGCTGTTAGAGATAATGGTATTTTCAACTTCCTTATTTATTTTTAGCAACCCTATTGACTACCAAATAATTATGGAAGTCGCGTAGCCCATGGGCGAAGTGGATAAAAAAAAGCTTCAGTCTACCTGTCAGCAGCAAGTGAAGTAACGTCGAACATGACGTCACGATGGCCACTCAGGTACATTCTTTCTCCAGTACGCTCGTCGCTAACTTGGAAGGAAGCAAAAACTCGCAGCTGAACAAACTCAGTAAAGATCACTTCATTTTGTTGACCCGCTGTAGTCAGCTCTGACTTACCTCGGTCTGTTGGAAACGATTACCACAAGCAAACTGTTTAGCAGCCCCTTTTTGATGACGTTCGCCCTGTAGGTTTTTCCAGACGGTAATCGGCCAGCCAGTAATCGAGTTCAGTACCGGATCACGTAGCCACAACTTAAAAACTTATGCGTTCGAGTGTCATAGGCATCTGCGGCTCAGTGGCCCAGTGGTTAAAGCGGCAGAATATTGCGCGCGCGACGAGAGTTCGATTTCCCACCTATGAGATGGCTATGATGATTTCCACAGACCTGTACCGAGTGAATGTGAAGAACATAAATCACATGACAGAGCCTCCTATTTTCGTATGAACTCGGTTTTTGAAATTCCTACCGTAATTGGGAGGCGTGGGTACCAGACAGTAAATGCGATAAAGGTGGTCCATTTCTCGAAGTGTACATGCACTTTCATATTCTGCATTCCTCTCAGTTCCGATCCATCGACGTAAACCTGAAAGAGTTGAGGTAGAGCAAATTGCATTCAACTCGTTTACCTCTTCAACTGACCGAAGTGCATGTGGGACTCGTTTTCAGTACTCGCGATTCGGCTGAAATGCAGTGTGAGCGAGATGTTACATCGCGAATAACTCCACCTAGAGAGGCTGTGAACACCCTCATAGATGTTGCAGTTTGTTGCCCGGATAGTACTCCGGTGTTTATGAGGTCGGTGTTCTGAAAAGAGATTGCTCTGCTTCAAACAACTTTAGCTTTCAGTGCAGATCCGTATGAAAATTGGTGCTATAGATAGCTGGAATACGTGGAACTCAAAAAATTCATATTGGGTGGTTCCAAAATGTAATTCATTGTTACTTTGTCATATATCGACTCTACAGATGCTGGATTTCCCTTCCTGAGAGACCAAACTGTCTCATTGGCAAGTTGGTACGTCTTTGAATTCATGGGAGACCGTTAACGTCCAATTGTGAGTATCATTCATGCTCATATTAACAAAGTCCACATTTTGGCTCCAAGACGGTGGCTCACATGGTGATCACTTGCTCTTATGCGCACGACTTGGAAGATAAACTATCTTCAGGAAGCCATCATTTTAGGAATTCAGCCACAAACGCATTCTCTTTGAAGCTAATATGCCAGTCGACTTGCCTTCTGGCCACTTGGAAATTCCAAAGATTTCAGGGAAACAATCAACAGAATTTGTTTATAATTTCTTCTCGACGAGACACGTTGGTGGGAATTTCATGGGTAGATGGAACAAACAAAATTCTACAATCGTATTAGCCTTATTTTCGTAGAATTAGAACGATGATGAGGGCTACGCTCATCATGCAATCACCTCCAGAGCGCGCCATGCATCCTAGCCACCCACATTCCTATGCACCAAATTCCTCTTTGATTTCTTACTCGATTTAAACATGAAATCATCATATATTTCCACTTTATTGAGCGAAATTTGTGATCCCTTTCTTTTACGATGAAGTCATCAAAAATCCCATTTACTCACCACCCATCAGTAATTGCGGGTTATTTCTGTACAAATGCAGCGAATAAAGGAGCACTTATGGAAGTCATCAGGAAGTAATTTTCAGACCTTGCTCTTTGAAGGTGACTTGGTTGAATGGCGGAACAAGAGTGTCAATAAGTCTTGCCATTCGACCATTCCACGAATGGACTGAGAAAAGACGTCCACCATAGGGACACTTTAGTTTCTTTCAAGCACTCATAAAGGTTGGGGTAGAAGTAATGATCTCGTCGTAAGCGATTCCATACTTAACTCGAACCGCTTCTTTTTTGTAAAGGTAAAACTTGAGATAGCAAGCATTCTATTGCCTTACAAAATGTGGGACTACCTATATTTAGGAAAAGCTAAAACATTGAAAATGGACAGTGCTCTTTATATTGGCCCTATCGACACCGGAAATTCAATTTAGTGGTCTGACGATCTGACAGACTACTTCCCAAATAGGTAGTGCCACGGATAATCCCCTAGAACATTTAAAAATAGTTTCGATGGGGAGTACTTAGACGGGGGACGAAAGGCGAAAACGAGGGCAAAATACCGTACTAGGCAGCAGAAAAATTCATCGGACCATTTCCGTAATGGAAATCAATGAGAACTTTTCGAAATAGAGAAGAGGTAGAGAACATCAATACGATCAGTTCATGGTTACACAGCAAGCTTACAAAGCGTTTTCTCCTGGGAGTCGCTGCTTCTTTGTTGACAGTTCGTGAAGCCTTCACAGCCCTACACCATTACAGTGCTAGGGCGACGAATTTTTCTCACGTTGATTTCATCAGAATCTCCCATCGAATTACCGCAGAATAGGTAATGTACACAACGATCTCTTGGCTCAAACCGAGATGTCAGGAACTTTCTCGAACGTACTAGTGGGCTTTTCTTTCATCTGTGACCATTGTCAACTGAATCAGAGTATCCACTGATGGGATGAAAGCCCGGAATACTCTTGAACCCCAGTAATGGATATTCCCTTCTTGAGCGCTATCGTCGAAAAGTCCAAAATACTTACAATAGCATTTATCTCAGTATCATGCTCACTCATGGTCTCGTACGCAGTAAAAATTTGAAAGCCCTAATTTCAATAAATCAGCTATAGGTGGTATCCAAAATATGGCGGTAAGTGGCCGTAACAGTCGAAGAAACCAAAACAGGCCACGTTGAAATCCTGTTGAAAAAGCTCTTGATTTTGTAATTTATTTGAGCTGATGGACATAGCGTTCCGGAGCAGAGAGGCAGATGACGCGTCTTGGGAGAGGGTGCGGGCGACACGAGGAGACAGCAACACCTCTTTGCCGTAAACTCGTCCATATTGAGAACTGTAGACTACAATTTTGCGTCAATTACGTGGCTGGAAAAAACCCTTCGTTATGAAAATCCCGTTACATCCTGTTTTGTACCCGTCTGACTCCCTTCTTCTTGATACTTACAGTCAGCTTTGTGGTATTTATGGCCCGGATCCCTGCCGAAGCCTTTTAGACAGTAAAGTAAGTCCTCATCTAAAAGAAATACTAATGGCGTAGGCTGAAGTGTGGAAGAAAGCTAAAAATATTGCAGAAGCCTCGAATCGTAAGATGGATATGCTCCTCTGCTAATCCCTATGCGGTGATTACCGACTTCCTTGCACTTTCAATCCATAATCCATCCCAGCCTTTCCAGGAACTCTCATTGAAGAACCACAAAAAGGATAACTGAACTTCCATAGTTATGAAATATCTCCAAGAAACTATTGACGTATGTCATGGTTTCATGTACGAATCCACTCCAAAATGCTTTTAGAACAGGCTGTCAAAGCCTTTCCGAAATTGGAAGCACTACATTTGGAATTGTATCATAAAATAGCCTCACCTTAGCAACAGGTACGAGGGCGTACAGCGCATCGGGCACAACTCGGAACTTGGTGGCCACCTTATGAATGTGTTCCTAAACACTATTGACTATATGGAAGTAATAGGTAAAAAAGATTAATTGTTTGGAGGCTTCTATAGCTGCAAAATCAAGAAAAACTGCAGAAAAAGAGAAGGTATTTTTCAAAAAATAGATTTACGCATTGAGCCTTCATGGAAATTAAGAATTAATAAGGGGATCCCTACCTGTGAAGCATTTCCACCGCTTCGCCGGATTTCCCAATGCAGTACAGCCTAAAACCCTCGGATTAGCCATGTTGATATTGAAGGATTTCATGGGCTGCAAACAAACACAGCAAAACGATACCTCATCTCCTTCTTCATTTTTCATTAGCCTCTTGTTTTCCGTTATAGAACCACGCATTCGTAATAACAGCGCGAATACGTATCCATCCCAACTGGAAAGAAAAACTTGCACTACATGAATTGCTTCAAGCGCAATTCAGAGGAGGGTAGTGAAGCAAAAGGCAGAGGCAGATGGTGTATCTAATGAGGGGTTTCGAGGCAAATGTAAGGTGTACTCCATAAAATTCAACTATACACTTTTCAATTCCCAAAGCAGTCCATTCGATGGAATGACCACACAGAAAGAAAGATGGAATGTAGCTTTCCATTTCAATTGAAGAAACCCCGCGGCGGGGTGCTTTTTGCTCTCTATACACTCATAAATCGAGCAGCTCATCGACAATGACACGCGACTCGTTCTAGCAAAGGCCGAGTGGATCATAAAAAGAGTTTCCGAGAAACTCGAGAGCAGAAAGCTATTCATTCATCTCATGACAACTTTCACTCTTGAAGAAAACTATTCGACTTTCACGCAATGACGCATAACAGAGAAACCTTCACTGCTAGGCGATTTATAACTGGAAGGCGCTTCGTAAAAACTTCCAGTCAGATTTATGATATTGCAATATTACGGAAGACCAAGTACAAAAAAGGGACTCACTAGGTGGCTTTGCTTTTCCTCTTGCATATAAAGGAGGTGTAGAACAGCGGGCGAGTAGCAGAGACGACCCTCAAGGACCACACGTCGGGCGCTAACGGAGAGACATTGAGTAGATCGAATCGTGCGTCTAACCATAATCTGGAATAACCTCAAATGATTTTCGAAAAAAACATTCAGTTGCTCATCAGTCAGAGACAGTAATTATAGAAAAGCTCATTGCCCTTTTCAATCTTTCCTTAACGTTTCGCTCAAGATTTATCCTCAAGCCCAGGATTATTTCAAAAACCTGTCCATTAGGGGGACTCGGGTGCATAAGTTCGAACAAAAATATCAAAATATCTAATAGTTTAACCGTAGCATACAAAAATTTCACAAAATTAAGATGCAAAAAAAAGAAATTGAGCGGATATTTCTTGAATTTCAAAATCTACCGAGAAATTACCGTGATATAACACTTTCGCTAATTTCTTTAATAAGTCGAGTCCACCCCAAGAAACTTCATATTCCCCCTCTTCTAACATGGATTCCGCGCCACATGCTTGAACGCTTGACACTGTCAGCAGACGGCTGCCAATCAGTGAGGCGCCATAGACTTCAGCATTATGAAAACGCAAACAATAAAAAAGTGACGGCAGGAAGGATGGAAGAGAAGACGGATGGGAAGCTGTTCGTTAGGAGAGAGATGGAACCGTTTTTGGATACATTATACCCATGATTATATCGCCTCAAGCCTAATTCATCTCTGACCGTACCGGGCGCTCGTTTGCATTTTCTTTTGATATACCATCTATCTTTCCTACAGAAGGATTCGGGTTCGCCCCTTGGATGGATTCAGGAGCGTAGGCCCCGGAAAGTAAGTTGTGCAGCGCTGGCGGCTATTTCCGTGATGATCTTTGCTTTCCTCAAACGACATCATCTCAACTGCCGCGACTGATTAATGGAGGAACGCTGCTCCATGACAAATATGTCCCGAACGATAATATTGTTCTTGAATGGAAGAGTTTCTGGCTTTTTGAAGCATCAGTCCGTCCATAATAAGACCAAGGCCTTATTTCCCTACGAAGGGACCAAACAATATCAAAAAAGTCTAAAAAACTAAAGACGCAGCGTTGGAACAGAACAGAAACTATGTTGACCTCGAAAATGATTTTTCATGTCGTAACGATTATGCTGACACTCCCAAAACCACATTCATAACCAGCCATACCAAAAATTTTCGCGATAACTTAGCCCCTTCGGAGACATACAAGAAAAAATAACCCCTGCTAAATCTTCTACCAGTAATGTATGCAAGCATGACATGCAAACTTCAGCATGCATTCATCCTGCACATACAATCTAGAAAAAAGTCGATTTATTCAAAGAGGGATAATCGTAAATGCACTGGGTGCGATTAATTTTGTTAAGGGGTACGGTGAAGGTGACCGTCACTGGCAATGAAAGGAAGATTGGCCCAAAAGCTGCATAAAGGTGAGTATCGTTTAAGAAAAGGGTCACTACTCACCGGTTGATACTAAGACGGTACGGCTAATCGATGATTTTGTAACATTTTGGGGTACCCCTTTATACTTGGCGGCATCGCTTATTCTCTTAGTTCCATACTGAAGCACCTCTGTAAGTTGCAACATAACTAATGGTGAACAATCGGAATTCGATGCCCCCGCGTCAACAGTACGGGAGGGGTTGGATTAATATTCAACATGGGATCAAATTCTACATCAGTAGCACTTCCATCACAATCACAACATCATGAAAACACAAAAAGTAATAAAAAAGAGCGTTCCGTCTAAGAAAATGTTCTTTCAAACGAGCGACCTCACCTCATTTCGAGTCTTTCCAGTGTGGCTTCGGTAATGTTATACGAGAGGTGAACGAATAGAGAGTTGAGCGAATTGAGAGCGAAAGACAGATTCGCCCGAGACAGCAGTGAAAGATCCCTGAAACATCAACACCGCCATAACAGTGGTAAAACCTCGAGAGAATTGACAACTTTGAATCAGCATAATTTTAGCCGTTGAAAATTCCTGGAAGAGCTCTCCAGAGAATTCAAGAACGTTTCAACTTTTCTGTGAAGGCTCGAATGAAAAAAGGGCCCAAGCTGCGAAGTGCCAAGGCTAATCTGGTTTCCAATAAGAAAAGTTTGATTTGCTCTAAACACAAAATGCTCCTATTGGATATAACAGGGAGAAAGTTTGGGTATAGATCAGCACTTGTCATCAGCGAAAGGAGGTAGCATCGTGACAAGACCCCTTGTCTTTGGTACATACCAGACCTGCATCCCACATTTTAACCCCATACACCATCATAATTTGGAAGCTGTTCATTCAGATTTCAAAAAAGGTCTGATAGAAAGCTGGTAAGTGATAGCGTGGACGCTGAAGGAGATAATGAAAGAAAAAAGGATCAGAAAAAACACCTTGAGAATTAACTCACACTTCATTGTCCTTGACAAGGGTATGAGCTTGAGCATTTTCGATGTGTGGCAGAAGACTGAGCGGAGTTTGGGGTCTATCGTAGAACGGCACGTTACATGTCGATGATACCGTATGAGACATCGAGAGCACCTAGGAGAGAAAGTCACAGCAACGTCGTTGATAAAGAGAACGTTTCATTTACCTGGCGGAAAGTCGAGTTGTGCCCAATGGCGCCGAACCAGGAATACGGTATCTGCAGTCTTATCAGGCAACTGTGCTTGTTCTCTTCGAATGGCGAAAGATGACATGATGAAGAAACTGAAAAAAGATGTAAGAGGAAACCGACCGTATATGAGCGAATAACTACTGTTTGCCTATTTACCTATTGATATACACAATGGAATCTATTTAATTCGGAGTCCTGCAAAAATTTCGACACAAGTTCAGCCATTACAATAACTCTTGAGAGGGAAGGGGCAGTTTGGAAAATATCCTCGCTCTAAGAAGTTTCCTATTTTTGAAGCGTTTGCACCGCTCGTTATTCGCATTAGGAATACTCGTTTTGAAAACATCCGGATTATTGAGGGATAAAGTGCAACGTACTCACTATAACATTTTATTATTATAAATAGAAATTCAGAGTGATAGTGGTGGGATTGAAAAAAAAATTCCTGAGAATGCTTTTTCGCACCTACGCCACTTCCAGCTGCAGAGTTAGATCCCGGATCCGATGAGAAGCGGGCAATAGATAGCTAGTTGTCTCGCTCCCTTCCCCAACTCTGTCAAGACGGGTGGAGGCACTGGTAGCAAGGAAAGTCGACAGGGACTTGTCCGCGCACATTGCTAATACAGCTACTACCAAATTGAAGTGCAGCATCCAAAAGTTCATAGGACAAAGATTGATTCTGCTTACTTGAGATATGCGTAAAGCGCTGGTTTCAGCTATTGATTTAAAAAAAATTTCGCAACAGATTATTGCGTTTTATCCGGCAACTGTCCAAAGCTATAGGGTATACACCGTAATTCCGAGGAATACACGGGGCATCTTACGAAGAGTCACTAGCGATCCAGTGCATTCACTTGGGCCCAATTGATGTAAATATGCTTCTATCTTGCGACTAACCTGTGTCAGCTGTAGGACTGGTGACCTGTACGGTAACGCATGCAGACTGCTTGAGAAAGGAAAGTAATGGTAGGTCCGCCAGAGCCAAAACATCCACATGAGGTCGATCCTGAATTAGTGAAAATTACGTCACAACTTCACTTCGAGTACACAAGCAATTATGGCTACGAGCTGACACACCACTTAAGAAACGGGCCTTAGGAGACCACAGAGCTTTGCGTGACTATAGCCCAGCTAAAGCCTAATGGTCTTCACAAGGACATCGTCTGTGCAAAAAGTATAATCGATCCTTGGAATTTAAACACCAACAAAGGGAAGAATATAGTCTGGGAAGCAATTCACTCGAATTAAGGGGAATACCTAGTGATGGGACTAAAGTGGAGAAATACATCTTAAATCATTAATACAGAGTGAATTAATACAGTATGACGGAAGAGAAGACATGTTACTACCCTAGATCGACCTACTTCCTTTCTATTCGACCATTCCTTTATAATCGTCTTCAATCCTACCGTATGACATATAGTGAGGAACAAAGATAGTTTCTTCCTGCATTTGCATCTGCCATTTGCAAAGCATGAGGTCGTCTCGTTTCTATCTTTCAGGGCTTTTTATAATTAGACCCCACTGCACTTTAAAATCCAAGCTTAACCTCGCGAACCTCAACTCAAGAATGATGTATTGACTCTCATCTTTTGCACATTCATCTTGCACCAGACAATAGTCTGAGCTGCAGGCGCTTAAGTGGCGCTCAAAGTGCTCCAAGAGAATTAAGGACAATGCTTTTGAGCACCATGAAAATTACAAGATAATCTCACAGACATTCTGAAGCGGAACCAGAAAGGACTGAAATTTCCAGAGAGTCAAACAATTTTAAGAAAAGTTCACGTAGTGACAGTTTGGTTATTGGTTCTAATAATTATATCTGACAGAGTGCAGCTGTCGTTGTCAGTACATAGATGGTACATGGGCAAGGAGGCACTTCACAATTTTTCAGATGAACTTGCGCGCGAAGTGGCATCGACTTCTGGAAGACTTCCGTATCAAGTTCTTCATAACGTTTGGAAACAGTTCCCTTCACGTATCTTCGAACGAAAGCCGCGCTGGCTCAGACTTATTAGCGAACTTACCAGCCAGCGTGTCTCCTCGCAAAAGCCTGCCCCCAGAGAGCACTGGGCTTCATAGCGTTCAAAACACACATACTTATAACCGAAAACGGCTAGTCCGGGAAGGAGAAAGGCCTCAAACATTTCACCTAGCACTGATCACCGTCACTCTTACAGCCGTACTGTCTTCAGGAGTTAATTGACAGCGAGGTAGTCATCTGTCAGACATTCTTCGGAACTCAATAAACGATTCGCGATCGAACGATTAATTACGTGTAAGAAATAAAAATTAAGTCACACTTATACAAGGCGATTTGATAGGCAATAGGGACAGTCGAGAATGGACGTAGAAATAATCATTGAGTTGAGAATTTCTGAGGTATGGTTTTATTCTAGTCAAGGTTGGAGATGAACACGACATAATAAGAAACAAATAGAAAAGAAATTAGCCAAATTAGAGCAGAAAAAACCTACCAGTCTTACGACGTCTTCGACAAGTTTTACGGTGACAGCACAGTGAAGATTGACAATTGAGGGCAGAAGTCGTGTGCTTTC
This sequence comes from Haemonchus contortus, assembly GCA_000469685.2. Taxonomy (NCBI): domain Eukaryota; kingdom Metazoa; phylum Nematoda; class Chromadorea; order Rhabditida; family Trichostrongylidae; genus Haemonchus; species Haemonchus contortus. The sequence continues at coordinate 7,185,375 of LS997564.1, forward strand.
AGCTCGACTGCCTGTCGTCGCGGTAATGTGCTGGTCAGTCGAATAGGGACAGTCATCCTGAATGAAGGCATTTCTCAGGGATAACAGGATAGCAGGATGAAGCTGTAAGTTGTAGTTACCTGAAGGTATAACAGCCGATGAGTGAAATTTGCATCGTTCGAGCTTGAAGTGAGAAAGAAGGCGTTGTTGGGAGGATTTATCGAGTAGTGAAATGCTGAAATTGTACAGCTTGCCTCCCTGCTTCTAAAAAAAGTCCGACAATCGTGTCAGGATCACTTATTTTTCCTTCACTTCGGCCATAACCAGATCCTCTTAATCCGCGCATCAGGCTAACTTTGTTGTGATCACAAACTCTTTCAAGTTTTGCATTCGTTTATACAACGCCGCTCGATGTAGACAGTGCAAGGTTCTCACTAGGTTTTCAAGTAAGCTCGAGTGGTCATGAATAATAGTGCGATTTGATTGGAAAACACTGAACAATAAGCACAAAAATTAATAGAAAAAATTAATTAAAATCACGCCTGAATAACCTTCTCGCAACGCTCTAACAGAAGGTCATAAGGAGTACACTTAAACTTCGGGCTCTGGAAATACTATACTATACAATAAAGAACAATAAGGCCTCGTTTTTTACGGTCGAACAGATACTCGGCACTTGATAATTACGATGGCGATCAAGTCATTTTTGACGCTTGATTGGCAACATCTAAAAAAAATGCGGAAAGGTGATTGGGTCCAGCCTCGAATAGGGCATCAATACGGTGAGTGTTCTCGACAATTTGTGGCTGCCTTATACCACAAATAGTTCCTCAAGCGAAGATAGGTCTCATTCCTACGGGATCCAGTAAGCTAAAGAAAGGCGCTGCAGAAAAGGAAACGAAATAAATGGCAAAAAATGAGCAAGAAATTATTTGAATGCATATTTTGCAATAGTTCGTGAGCGCCCGTTGCTCTACTACCCGAACGCATTATTTCACAAACTTCCACTTACCTATTCAACCACGTCCGAGGCGCAAGGTCCCTGAGACCGAGGAGGTTTCCTCTCCTCCTATTCACTAGGAATTGTGGTCAATGTACTCAAGTATAACCCCAAACTAGGTGCAGATGGTCCTTTTTCGCTTTCTGTAGCGCGGAAAAGAACAAAGGCAGGAAAGCGATCTAAAGGGTTGGCTTAAAGCTCTAAAGGGTCAATTTCTTGTTTTTTCTCGTCTTCTCTTTCAAGTTAGCCCAAGACTTTGTCTCTCTCTATTATTTTGGATCGAAAACAACAGCTATGAAGGAAGGGATTACTTTAATTATAATCTGTACCCTGATTTCAAGTAGTAATCCTCATTTCTATGCACTAAAACAAATGAATAGATTTTGGAAAAAATGAAAAAAAGGGTGGACGAGTTGGTACAAGCCGATGTAGAATCACGTCCCAGAGTGCCACTATGCTTGTAAAACTAGGAAAATCTTCGTCTTTCTCGAATGGAAGCAAAAAAATTAAGATGTCCAAGAACCTCACATAGCATCCCTAATACTAGAAACAATTATTCAAGGAGTTCTTAAAGCCATCCTACCACCTTACGTGCAGTAATTTTCCAGATCGTACATAATAGATTACTGGCATATGCATGGATTACGTTGTTGACTACACGGCATCGCTGAAGGGTATAATCTAGCAATTGGCTGTTTGTACGATTATTGATTAAGTTTTTAAGCTCTAGCTAAAGCTTCTCACCATCTGGAGCTAACCAGGAATCTTCCACGGAGCTCCATTGCACTTCAGAGTTACCGTTATCGCTGATCTTATAGGAATTTCAGAAAACAACGTGCATTAGAGGGCTTAGGGTATGGGAGGCTGATGAGAACTATTACTTTGATGACATTTTTGTTAAAATGAACAGATTTTTTCACTCAGACTATTATTTGAGACGTTATTCCTGTTTGTGTTGGCCCGTATTTCTGCCGCAAACCTTCAATTCTGTGAACCTCACAATTCGACGGCTGAAAATTAAGTACCAGCGGAACATTTTTATGCCCCATGTCGAATTTAGAATGCATTGGGACGCTTTGCAATGAAACAACGACGTTCCTGAGCAATTCTACAGAAATATTGCGGTGAATGCGAAAAGAATCACTCGAAGGCTCCAAAAAGTATAAAAATAGAAGCAATATTTGGTGCTTCGTGAGAAAATGTGATAAATAAGCCCCATAAGATGGAGAAAAGAATGCCGCCTCTTTCGTCCCAGTATAAGCCAGGATGTGCCGGTGTGACCCAGAAACCTAGTACGAAACGACCGCAATAGCGCATCCTGACCCACACCAAGGGCCGAGAATTTCGCCCTTTCCTTGCTTTCTGAAGTTGCTGGAGCACGCTTAAAGCGATCCAGAATGGTATCCCATCTCACCACCTGAATCTGACTTCATTTCTTGTATCATTCGACAGCACAGTCCCAAGCTTGTCCGGAAACATTTTGTTAATGTATGTTTTTCATGCAATCCCAGCAAGTAAGATCCTTTCTTTCTAAATGTTAGCCGTTTTTGAGATTAACATGAGACATTTAGATGTTTTCGCCATGAATGGCTAACGAAAGCAGCGAGATCATCTAGCTTTGAAGGTTTTTGTTCTCTTTGTAGTCAACCTAATGAAAATGGGCACCGGTGGTGTCAAGATAAAAAAAAATAGAATATTCCAGTAATCAGGTGAAGATCTTATTTCTCGACGGGAAAATTTCCAATTCCACGCAAATTCACACTACTGTCACGAGAAGCTGGAAGTATACCTTACTGCAAAAGCATAAGATGGTAGTTGTCCGTGTGGTTTCATACCCAATTCAATCAGGATAAGCGGATGTATCGGTGCCAAGCTCTATAGGCTGAACAGGTCTGACAGTCTAGACTATAGGACAATAGTCTTGACACGAGTAATAGCTGCTGCAACCCTCGACGCGGCGGCATGTCCGACCCCTACCTAAAAAAACTCCGTAGTAAGCGTGTGATCCACAAATCCTATTTCGATACTCCTCGCCAGAATGTAAAATCTAAGAGACGCAGGTCCCAGTCGAGTACTTTGGAATGGGGAGTTCGAGACCTGCTGTACTACGCCTTCGAAAACTATCAGGATGGGAACACAACTTTTAGGACTTCGATCACCACAGATTTGCGGATCCCTCGTTCATTTCCCTTCCCCCCCCCCCCCCCCCTCCTCTCCCACTACTGCACCCTCCATGGTGTTGGCTATGCACCTTTCAGTGCAAATGGCGAATCTTTAGATGAAAAAGTGCTGTCTTGGAAAACTCCGTAGAAGCTCCTTCATCAATGTGCCTTTGGCTTTATCAGATGAATTGAGGATACCTCCTTATACTGCACTCCTGATGCCCTATTTTCCAAAGAAAATCGCACTTTGAAGGCTTCGTGGTACTTACCCGATCACTCTCTCGGAGGAACTTCGCCTTTCCTCTACTGATCGTATTGTCGATAAAAAATTATGAACTGGCCTGATTAGTTCAAGAGCCACCGAATTTGAGCGAGCATTATTCCCACTCTTGCCCTTCGAGGGTCGAGTTTCTTGGATAGAAACGAAGCAATGACGACCTCAACGGAAACCTCTAGCAAATTGCTCACGCCTCTTCGTGGCACAACATGAGGAAGGGGCTGGGGGATAGGGGGGAGAGCCCATCCCTCCATTCAGGGAACTATTGAAAACAAAGGCGAACGATTATGAGAAACTCCAGCCATTACATAGCGCTTTTTCCGATATGGCTTTTGTTCCCGTCTTTATAATGGGGCTATAGGAGAGAATCTGCGATAAGGTACGAGTCTGGTTAAAAAGTCGTTGTACAGCCTCGGACAGCTGGCTATCGAGACTCAGTACATTACGTACTTCACAATGACATATTACCATTCAAACACTTCATACCCTTTTATTTACTTATTTATGAACCATTTGCTAGCCGTAATTGTTTGTTATTATTAATTGTTTGACAACTTATCATCGCAATTTCCTTGACATTTTTGTAATGCCTTCGAGCTTCCAATTTCCACCATTTATCACTTTCATCGAAACAGGATCAGCTATTAGCTGACAGTTGGGCGGCAGTTCAGACTCTGGGCGGCACGCCGCGCTTGCCCGCGCCTCGATCAAGCGGGGGGTGCTATCCTCCCTCCGACAATCACTCGCCGCGCCCACTCGCGCGTTATTTAGGGAAAGGATTGAATTTCTAGTGGAAGGATACGTAGTTACCGCGGAACCACTGCCGCTCGCCTAGGATCCCGGGGAGAAGTACCGCTTCCCGCACAACCACGACTGTAGAGTCTTTTACGCGCGATCAAAGGTTCTCAATTCATGTTCTTGGGCGTTAATGAAGGCAGCGCCAATGCTCTAAGCAGGTGAAGCAAGGTAGACGCAGTATAAATTTTTTTCAGGACATAGTTACTAGGCGGAAAAGAAGCTGAATCAAATTCAAGCAATACCAAGAATTTGCCCTATTTGCATGATTTCCTTGACGTCGACTGGAAGGACATCGTCACTCCGTCTAGATTCTCAAGTTGAAGAATTTGTGCTGACCTTTGCCATCATTCAGGAAGCGTTAAACTGGGTCTCAGTCCTCATTTTGATTTTTATCTAATCTAGAGAAGAGGATTCGAGCAATTGGCAACACGCAATGCATTGCTGATGACCGAGACATGTCACTTTGCTGATGCATTTCATTAGTGCTTCTATGTGGTCAAGCAAATTTCACTATTTACCCTGGAAAGGGAGATGGAGGAGGACGATAAGCTGCCAGCCGTGGTTATGGGAACGATTTTCATACGAGGCCTTTGGCCTAATTGAATTCGCTCCGTCCACGAGCACTTGCGCGGTGAATAATCGAGCGAGAAGAGACCGCAAAAGGATATTAGCCGACGTAAAAAGGCCCCGACATGACAAAGCACAAGCCGTCGAGATACGCTGCCTTCCGAGCGTTGCATGAGAAAAACGAAAAAGGAGGTTTTCCAAATGGATTTGGCTTGCTTTCTGAGCACTCGAAAGCCTCACTGACTTCTGAAGCTGACAGGACTCGAGATTTTTTCGCTAGAAGAATTGCTGAGAGAATCACTGAAGCGTACTTGCCCTTTTAGCATTCCGTCCCAATGCTCATAAGACTATGAACGGAATGATGTAGAGTCCGTAGATGGCACCAACTCGTCAGGATTAGCTATGATGATCCACCGCAGCCAATCTTTCCGAGACCCTCCAGTAATCATGAAAAAGTCGAAGGCAATCTGGTCTGCAGTCACATTTTCCTCACCGGATATTGGCCTCATTTTTCAAAGGACGACGCACAACGTCGTCTTCGGACAGCGTCGAGCCGTCTGCGACGATGATGTGCAGAGGAAAGGAGGAGGAAGAGAAGGCACTGAGGCGTCGAATCTGCAGCATCCACCAAAATCTCCTCTTTGACTGAAAAACAACCCAAGAATGATGGACGGGTGCTTGGGAAGGCAGTAAAACCCCGTTGTTGTCCTTTGAAGAGAAGACGAAGAAGTAATGATGGAAGCTGCAAGTGAGGAACTCCTAATGAACGGATACACAGGCTTCCTTTTGCAAAGCTCTCATAATTTCCTCTATTCAGACGTCCACTAACCGCTAGCCTTGACAGATACGGCCGTGCGAAAAACAGCGCTGAGCTGGATAAATGGTCCTTTTGAATGAGGATAATCATGTTGGTGAGAAATGGGGAAGGCTTACCATAGGAACTGAGACTTCTTTGCATCCCCAGAACAAAATGGATGGGGAGATTAGTAGAATTCAGCTAATTCTTTCTAAGGTTTCCAAGGTGCTTTACTTTTGAATCATAAATCAGAAGCCGTTTCGATTACATTTCCAGTTTCTAATGGGTATGTCCGGAATAACGAAAACGATCTTCTCAAACAACGACTTCAGTTCAAATGATGGATGGGGAACCGACCGCTTCAAAAGTACGGACAACCAGTCAGTTCTGCTGGTTTTCGTGATTCCAGCACTATAAGGGAGGCAGATAGGGAACTTTACAACTGCAGGGGGAACTGACAATGCATCAGTGCAATCAGTTATGAATAATTGCTTTGAAGTAAGGTCATTTGTCATTGGAAATCACTTCTAGATGAGGTAATAATGGGTCTCAGCTGTCGCATAACCTGTTGACAGCTAAAAACTGGTCGCATAGAGTGTAAATGTGCTTTAAGCGCGTGGGACGGAACCTCTTAGACATGTAATTTGAGCTTAACCCAGCCCCAAGTACCCCCATTTACGTCCATATTTTTTCCTACCCTACTTTCATCAGTCAAGGCGGAGTCTAGTCTATATAGGTAACCATTTTTACTACTGGCGCTGCCAGTAGCTCCTATCGATTTAGCTATTTCTGAATCTATGGTCTGCAAGTGGCATGAACAGACGAGAAAAGCCCTTTTGCCCTTATAAAACAGCTGCCATTAAAGGTTCTATCGACTCTTTTCGATAGGTAAAATTTCCACAAAGAAATAACTCCAGAATAAGGACGTCCGTGGCGTCAACTTTATGATTTCACGTAATTAACGATGATTTCTCTACACATGAATGAGAAAATTGCGGCATTTCTGATACAAACACATTACAAAGTTATCTTCTCGATGAATCAAAACTTTTTAAATATTTTAAATGCTATCCAGCATCTTGGATTCCATAAATAACGCCGTTTGCGATAATCTATAAACAAGCGCTCCTGGAGAGGGAAGCAGCTCGGATCATGATGTTTCTCATAAGCAGCCTCACTAATGTAGAAAAAACATTTCTTAATATAAAAAGAATATTTCTTAAAAATTTTAGTAGAACCTGACAACATCGATAATCAACAAAAGGATAAAGGAATGGATTAGAAAAATCAAATAAATTTCTGTAGATTAATTGAACCGATCCGGATGCATGGCGCAACCGGCATAACGAAGCTATTTGCATTTTACCTTTACAATGACTGGTATGGGTTTGTCAATATACAACATCAGGACCTCATTCTCTAAAATGATTCCGGGTGCAATTAATCGCTCCAAGACAGATGGGGAGTACAAATTTTCCAAGCTGGGACTAATCAACGGATGAAGCGGGTCGTAGCCTAGCTTCAAACCATTGACCGATCTATACAAAACTCATAATAATTTCAGCTACAAAAAAAGAGATCTTTATTCTTTGTGGCAGCATTTTTGCTTTGAATTCGTTCTGAAAGTTCCAGTCTGCCGATAGGAAGACCATGAGGAATCAGAAGGAAGCAGTAAGTGTTGAGTGTCATTGGATTTGACATCCAAATGGAAACCTGACTTGAATTATGTACGAATGACTGGTTACTTTACCTTCTGGTTTTCCCAGCACGAAGGCTTCGGACAAAATCATCACAATGAAAGAAAATACGGAGCCGAAATGTAGGATTTACGTCCTTTTAATCGTCTATTTGTCATTGAACGGTACAATTGCAGAACAGGCTGAACTGGTAGCCGTTCAGATAAAAAAGCATTCGTAATTTCTCAAGCATCCACGACAAAAGCAAACAATTTAAAATGAATACTTTTCTAGTGAAAAAAGTCTGCGGTTCGTACCACTGTCATCAATTCAGCTTAGCATTATACAGGATCTATTATGACTGCACATTGAGAACTACACTTAGGAAATTCAGCCGACCAAAGAATGCCCCTTGAGCTCTTAGGACTATCAGGCATTTGGACAGAATAGGACAACTACCATACATGGGCGTGAAAATAAACTTATTGCAGGAACAATGTGAGCCTGAATAATGAAACACCATACAGCAACCTGCTATTCGAGGTTCTGCTCCACCATGATAATAAAAAAATGAAAATTCATGATGGATACCTATGCTCACAAAAGTTCGACTATGGGTCCTGGCAGGAACGCCTGATTATTACGCGCTACAGCTAAGTTCAAGTGTCCAAGATCCTTTTCGATGCGTCGTATGTGCGACACGATTACGGAAAGTGTATCGTGACGAGTTTAGGCTATATAACGTTGTCCGTGAGATCCTGCTTCAATGCGTTTTATTTCACGGTAAGGTCACTGTAGCAACAGGGTTCCGGCCTTGAATTTTCTTGATTTTTAGGACACAGTAAGACAGGCCTTGGAGGAGGCGGATTTTTCTGACACAACCATCTCGCACGTAGTCACATAAGACGCCGGGCGACCAAGAAACCCGTCAAATTTAAGACGCATTGAATAAGGTTTTGGGTGAACCCGTTGGGGAGGGTAGAGACTAATCTCGCAACTGCTTTGCGTGTGACCAAGCTTTCAATCTAGGAATCACACTCGGATTACTGTAGCACATCCGGGCCAAAGACTTCAAAATCTGACCAGCTGAAAGATGGAAACGAACTAACCGTAGATGAGCCGTAGCAGTACGCAAATGCACAATGGTAGACAGTAGAACATCCTAACGATCCGTCTGATCAGTGATTATCGATAAGTAGCATGGCGAGGGGATGAAATTGAAGATACAAATGGAATTTGATGAAGACTTTTCTAGTTATGTCTGATGTTGAATGGTAGGAGCTCGTCGTACCGCGAGCTCATTCCAGCTTTTCCGACGGCTTCGCTCCGCCTATCGATTTCGGCACGTTTTCGCGGCCGCCATCCTCTCGCCCCTCCCTCAGCCACTTGTTCCCCGATACATTCCACTCTCTTTCTCTCTGGGGATCCTTCAAAGGAATCAAAGGACAACAACTTCATTGCAAACTGTCTGCAACTGATACCCAGTGGCACTGAATGATGGCAGACAGCGCAAACAGCCGAGCATATTTATCAAATCGTGTTTCTTCCAAAAAACCATATTCCTCTTTGGGAATTGTCAAGCACCTACAGTATCCTCTGAGGGAACCACGACTTCGAAATTCAAAGATACTGTCCTAAACTGGGGGCCAGAATGCTGTATATTGGCCATGTCCAGGTAACTATATGTAATGGGTTCGCTCGAACTATACGCTGAGTAAATTTCGTAGGAGAATTCCTTCATTCATAGAGCTTGAGTGGTTTTCCAGTCCGGCACTTTACTTGAAAGCGCTCTTTTTCTGTTTTTAAAATTTATTTTGCACTGGATAAACGTCTTGCGCTCCAGACCTGATGTGTAGTGCACTCGGCACCCACTTTGGCATACCCTAAATGTTCGTCCCATTTTCTTAGAGAAATCGGAAGAGACTTGCATTTGGAACAAATTGTATTCAATCTATGAAATCCGGTCGTCTGTCTTCATTCGTAGCATAATCCCTTGAACGTGGAGGAAATACGGCTATTGCTGAGCTTAACTCACAAAATTTCCAAAATTTGAACTTCCTCCCAGAGTGTTTCGGGTTTTCTTCGATAAATGATAGCGAGGAACATAGTTGATGGGCATATCCCACCCAATATCTAAGGACTTTTCTGGTGGTAGGACGTTTAGTCAAGCAAGATATGGATTGGAAAGCCACAAAAAGCAGTCGTTTTCAGAACCCTATATCACTGCGCGCATGGCACTCTAGATTAAGCAACCAAGGTCTTCCATCTTCTCTGGATTAAGTATGAATGGTCCTGACACGAATGGTCGAGAGCGCTGCGTGAGGAATTTATACACGGGTTGTCCATAGATGTTAACCCTGATAGCAAAACGAATTAATTCTTCGCTGAGTGCAGTTAGTAAAACATGCCTTTTACCATGGACATCTCTATCCATGAAGCTCTGAATCACACATAAATATACAGTTCAGGTTATATTAGGGTGTCCCAAAAGTTTTGAGAAAATTTTGGTCATGAATTTCGCAACCATGTTGCGCAAGAAAGCGCCGAAGCAGAGCCACGGAGAAAAGGTCAGTAAAAGGTCACGCTTGGTAGATCATCATAACAAGAGAACTGTATTGCGCTTCACCTTTGGAAGTGAGTTATCATCATCTGATTTATGTCCGACCGACACGACTACCGGAAGTATCGCCCATTTCTTGACTGAGCAGCAGCTTGAGTGCGAGTCAGTGTGCGCCAGAAGCTCCTCGACTGTAAGCAAACGACGACATCAACCGACTCAATTATTGCTCAGAATAAAAATTGGGTACCATATGAAAATCCACACAGGAAATCTCGAAGGGTACCAGTGGACGTAGGGTCACAGCTCTCTACAAAGCGAGGAGACATGCCAAGAAGGACATGAGCTCATTTTTCCTCTGCTCAACCCGGTGTTTTACTACGAGATCCTACCAGAGTGTACTGCAGTAAAGGCAGGAGTATTATGTTACCGGCTGACTGAAATGGTGCTCCGAGCTCAGTTTTCTCACCGGTTACAAGAAAACTTTCGTTTGTGATGAGTAATGCTCGACCACCCCGGGCGAGAAAGTCGATGGATGAGGTGGAATGACCTGACATTTCCTGACTACCCCACTCCCCACATATTCACCTGACCTCATCCCATACGACTGCCATACTTTCAGGAGCACACATACCTGTTCTACAGGAAAAAAAATTCACCAACTGTCGATAGGTCAAGTGGGTAGTAGCTGAATGAATTGTGTCATGCCTCTCTTCAAACTGGAGAAATGGCGTCAACGCCCTGTTCGGTTGATGGAGAGACATTGTGGCTAGGAAGGGCCACTATCCCGATCGCTGATCTAAGTTTGCTGCTTTTGGGACACCCTAATACTAATGAACATCTGGGTGATTACCTGGTTAAAGGCTCATAGTTCAGGCCTATTACGCATACAACTAAAGAAGTTTGGGCACAACTTTACTACTCGGTACTTTTTTGTTTGAGAGTTTCTGTGGAGCTATTTCTGAACAACGCGAGGGCCAGGTATACCAGCGGGTAGTCTGTCGCCGCTTGCCCGTTACTGTCACGACACCTTAGCCAGAAAAGTTTCCATCCCCATCTATGCAAATTGCCATTAGGTACTTCCCATTCAGACCGGACTCAGAACCTACGCTGAGTTTTCGGTGAATCGCTTTTCGCCAGCTATACTGCATAGTCTGAGCTTTCCCTTTCGGACAGGCCATCCTTACGATATAGCACCCAAAGCTGGGTGAAAAGATCGAGTGAAAAGCAACTGTACAGAAATTTCATCACTCCCATTTTATTTGGGAGCTATAAGTTGGGTTGGATCATGAGATAAGAGCGAATGCCATCAGTACGAATATAATTTAGACTAAATCTGCTCTTGCCAGAGTCAACATTCATGGATATTCTTTACAAGAAGACCAAGAAAATAGGAGAACTTGCTCGAGCGTTTGAGCCTGGAACGTTAGCATCAGCTTTTGTTTCTCTGCTGTTCATGACTGTCCTGTATCTCAATTTTATCAGCCTAACTATAAATAAAGCTTTGCCTATCTGCTTGTTCGTCAACCACGAAATCCGGTGCTACTAGAAGAAGCGCCTATGAAGGTCGAGAATAGTTTCTTAAGAAGTTGCATGATATGCAAATATGAAATGCATATGCTGCACTTATACCTAATAGAATAGCTAAAGAATTCAATAAGTAATTGCTTCCTATGTTATCGAAAATTCAAGACGGGAATTCGATTTCTACAGTAACCTTATCGTGAAATGTGAAGCAATAGACGCAGAACTCTACCGGCAACATATTTCATTATACATAAACATAACCTTATTTAGTAGTACACATCTCAACTTCGTCACGTAAACATATATCGAAAGAAAGAAGCAAACCAAAGGATTTCGGACAGGGCAAGACAAATTTCGCTAAATGAAGCGAATCTATGCCACAGTAATCCGGGTATGGGTCCCGGCAGGAACGTCACGCCGTGAAGCAAACAACCACTGAGCGACTCCACCCGGATGGCGGAGTTCAGTGGTTGTTCGCTTCACAGCATGGCGTTCGTGGGGGGACCCATACCATTCCAACGGAATTCCCACCGCCGCGGCAGTGGTCCTGCGGCAACTACCGTAACCTCCCACTGGCGCCACCTTTTCCTTCACAGCACGCGGGAGCGCCTAACACGATATGCCGTTCTGGTCCAGAGCTTTTTTAAAAGCGTCGTATGTGTGACAGGTTTCTTCTGCCGTTTGAGGTGTCCTCCATTCCACCACAGCAGTGCAGTATTATAAATTCTTTTCGAACTGCGAAATCTGTTTGTTTGAAAGAAAGGGAGAAAAGTGGGAGTAGGACCGTTGCACACCAGGCTTTACCAGGGTGTATCGCGGTTCGGCATCTTCTCCACGAACACTGCGTCGCCCTTGCCGCACCTGCCGCGTATCGCAGAAATGCGATGGAAGATTGGAGCGCGCAATCTGTGAGTTAAGGAGTATTATTATTGACGTTTGCTGGCCTCTTTTTTCAAATTCGGTGCGATCTTGATCGTCGATAATAGAACAAGTTTAATAGGTGCTGAGTGGGTTGGGAGGGGCCACGCGGCGGCGCGGCGTCTTTTCATGTCTGTGCCCTCTCCAGCGAGATAGTATGCAAGGAAGGGTAGGCGAGCCCGTAATGGTGTTTAGGGACGTTTCATAGCTCTTTTATGTTATATCTGCGTATCTTTCACTTGATTTTAGGAAGGAGAGGGGCTCCGGGGTGGGTGGGCCAATTGGACGTTCAGCTTTTATCCCATCTCAGCTTTTTGCACGAGATAACCATCTCACCCACCCCGGAGCTCCTCCCCTAACCTTAAGAAGGGGACGAATTCATCTCTGCCATCTCTAATAACTCCGCCGTCGGTGTGGAGACGCAGAGCACAAAAAGGCGCTGGCACTCCCCAACTACATTTTCACCTGTGATTGCGTGGGTGTTGTGTTGTTTTGAATCACGAAACACCTCAGTACAACCTCACCATCCCTTTCCAGACTCAGCCCAGTACTACTATCTCGCTGGGGAAGGCGCAGACATGAAAAGGCGCCGCGCCGCCGCGTGGCCCCCCCTCAACCCACTTAGCACCGTTTAATAAATGTAGAAATAAAAAAGAATCAGAGAAAAAAATCGAAACCAATCAAAAAAGGAAAACAGTCCACGAAAAATGTGGTTCCTAATGATTGGCCGGGAGGCGACCTGAGCGAGACAACTGAGAAAGATTTGCCAAATGCCGTGGGCAGTTGGGAGAACTTACGCCACCCAGTGTGTCGCGTCATAACCAGGGTCGGAGACAGGACCCACAACCGGATTACTGTACAGAACTGGTGTTTTTCCCAAAACCATAGCAACTGAATACATGACACGACTTCAGAGCTCAATGCGCTATCACGGAGCAAAATCATTCCAAAGGAATAGTCTCATTCCTAGGTACGATCTAGTAGAAAGCCATCCAAAGGCATAAGAAACACAATTCATAGTCCATCTTCAGTAAGCACAAACTCAGAAGAGTGGCTGATTCAGTGGGGTCTTAAACGAGACTTGAATGAAGGACTTCGTTCTGTTACGTTTCCCACTTCAATTTGAGCTCCTGTAAACATTGGGTCACTCCCGACCGTCCCAAGTTGATGTCATTGTTTTGTGAGTGTTGCTGTTTTATGGTTTTTTTTTTTCATCCTCAATTGTTTCAGTGCCTACCATTTCCAATACTTGTCGTCAGCCTCAGCCAACTGTTTGGAAGCTTGTGTCATTATTATTCTTGTTATTTATTATATGCTCCATCACAAATAAAGAAAAATAGAAGAAAAATCTAAAAAGTAAATAGGCGTATGCGCACCTTGTAAGAAATTTGTAGGCTGTTTACGCTTGCCGCGAACGCCTACGGGCCAACCGTAACTATGGTGGACGACGCAGACTGCTTCTGAAACTGAGGAACCTTCTTGACCTTGAAAAAAATATTAGCATGCTTCTTGTTCTACGCCATGTTTAATGTGTAGTAGAATAAAACAATTAAAATGAAATAAAAAAGATAAAATAATAAATAAAATTATCTAACCTCTTCCTCAAAAATCGCTAGCATCCCTTTTTTTGCTTAGTCTTAAAGCCTGTGCACTGAGATGATGGTAATCCCGCTTCCAGAGACTGCGCCGTGTCGTTGACGATGATCGTAAACGTCGCCTAACCCCGTCGGCTGCAGCATCAAAGTCGCAGTATCGATTTACCACAAGCGTCGGGCGTCTGCGTAAAGCGCCGCGTTTACGGCGCGGCTCTATCTGCTCGCGCTGAGTTCGTGCGTCTTGTAGAAGACTCTGAATGCAGCCTACGTACAGCTTCTGCCATGCACTGCAGACGAACGCTGTTCATGTGAATACTTCCGGATTGGCTAGACAAGTTTAGTAACTTTTTTCCCATCAAAATCAGTGGTTGCAGTCATAGTCCGCGATTTGGCTCGCGAGCGGCGAGCCACCGGATGCGGCGCTTGCCCCTTGTTCACAACTGAATCTTGGTCGATACCGCCGGACGAGTAGCTCCTGGTCGCTCGCTCGTGGGCCAAATCGCGGACTATGAAAGCAACCAGTCCCAGTGGACTGACACCCCACTTTGCTCACCCGAAATTCTTGCTTGACACGGCCACAGTACAAAATTGATTTTTCACAAGAAACTCTTCCCTGGTGGGGTTTCCCCTGAGCTTCATTTCTTTTTCCACCATGAAAGTGTGTTGTGTCATTGACAAAGTTCAAAGCCTTATATGTCTAGAAGCCTTCACTGACGAACAGCTACGATCATTGTTTTCTGGGACCCTTTTTCAATCGAACTTCGGGCGCAACAATATTTCAGGGCTCTATAGCAGGCCTGAAGTCTCTGCCTTTTGGTATCCGTTGCGCACCACATTCAACTCCCACTCAGAATCGTCGTGGCTTTTTGATGCGTATGTCGCTTCTACAGTATTTTGTTGTGGCCAGCTGATGTATAAGTCAGTGATTTTATCCTTCATATGAGTCTGATAACAAATATCGGCTCTGAACGAATTGAAGGCTCGTTGGCCTGGTCTTCGGGTTTGTATAGCCTTGTGAATATTCTCAATAATTTAGGTGAGATTCTAACATTCAGACCTGGCCAATTGACTGATATTGAGGTACATTGATAGAAATCCACCATTGCTGAGCGCTCGGTGACCGTGATCAGGGCTCATGACAGTAAGCTGAAATTTTGACCGGCTCATCGTTTCTGAATATGTAGTATTAAATGCAGTTCTTTTCAAAAAAGTATTTCTTTATACTCGGCCTCTCATACGCGTCGTAAGTGATGGTCGTTTAGACAAACTATAAACTTTTCAAATAATAATGAAAGAGCAGCGATGCGTATTCTATCAGTGGTAAAATTTAGTAACTAAGGTAGCTGTCAACCGACTACATACTGCCTCCTTCAATCAAACCCATGATTTGAATGTGGGCGCTGCTGGCGTAACAAACGCAAAGTATGAACGAACCCAGAGATTTCAACCAAATTTCTCCTAACACCTGAGATTTGCTAACTTCCTTGTTCCCACCGCTCCTTGAAAAAGCTTGCTCCCTTTGAGGGAATAAGACAAGTGACAAATAAATAGCAACCCTTCATCCCTTTGGTCTTCTTCTCATATTTAATTTTCATTCTTTCAGTTCGTTATGTCCATTTTGTGGCATTTTAAGGGATTTCTGGCAACATCTACTTGTTTGGGTGGTACCATCTCTACTCGGGTATCGAACTCCTTCTAGGTAGACAGCTGCTTATATCACAAGCTGGAGAAAATTATCAGAGTGGCACTGCATGTGAAAGCAATGGCGCTGCATCTGGCTTTTGTTTCTGTTCTAAGTAACCAGCTACTTCGTAAAGCCTAACAAGGAATGTTAGGAGGTTCTTACGCTCTCGTCTATTGGGGCAGCTTCACAGTTCCCAGCACGCAACGGAACCCTCCTAACTTCCAGTACCTGGACTCGACTGTTAGACCTTCTGATTGCCTACAAGCGATTTTTCCTTCCTGTGTAGCTCTGAACAGTATGCACTTTGGGAAAGTGTTGAATGCAAAAGTAATTGGGTTTCACTGGCCTACCACACAAGCCTAATTATGCTGGGCCAGTAATGAGCTTTAAAATCCTGTGAAAATGGGGATGATTGGATGGGCCCTGTCTGAAAGGCGTTGATTAAATCAACGTCTCACGCTGACTCGACGCTCAATTGAGCGTCATTGTTACATTCCTGTTTCCCTAAATTCGTGCCGTCTAGTAAGTAACACTTTCATCTCCCTCACATGACCGTCTGGAAAAAATGATCACGAGCATCACTGAACTAATGGTTCCAATACGTCAACACCAATGTTTGCTCAAAACAGGACGATGGGTGGCCATAGTGAGGCTGTCGGGCCTCACCTCCTATCATTCCATCATCGGCAGTTCAACATCACAAATTGTAAAGACGCTCTCTACATCTTTAATTTCGCCTTCACTTCTGGAACCAACCGATCCCTCTCAGCACGGAACACCATCGGCATGGCCTACCTACATGTGGACTCAAACCCACTCACATAACTAAGCAAATATGTCCAGAATCTAGACTGACTAAGATAAGGGGCGCAACAGCCTCTTCCGACCACTAATTGACTTTTGTATGCTTTGATTATCTAATAAGCTGAACTGGTAGGCAAATAGATAACATCTTGCCCACCATCATAGTAGGAAAAATAGAAACCTATAAAAGACAAGTAAAAAAAATGATCGACTATGGACGTTTACGGCAAGACTACGTTAATTAGAATCGAAACATTCTGGAATTATTTTCATTTTAAACGTTTGACGTGTAAACTGTTGACCTAAGAAGTAAAACCCTTACTCCGAAGAGTCTTCATTGCCATCGAAACAAAAAAAACTGATCACTCACGTACCATACCCTCTTAGAGCTTACCGTGATTAGAGAGAATATTTGCCTTCCTCAGCTTTCCTTTCTCCCTTTCCGTATTACGGAAAAGGGACTACCACCGGACCGGGAAGCCTACTTTCTGTGGTGAACAGATGTTCGTGAAGAGACGACTCAACAATGATTCATTACTTATGACACCTACTACTCCGTACTTCACCGAATGTACTAACTTCAAAGGAGACATTTTCTATAAATCAGCATCTAGAGGCAGAGTCGAGGTACTTTATGGAATTTCTGAATACAACCGATCTCAAGTGCTGTGGTCATCATACGTAAATCAGATCGACAAACATAAATTGATACAAAAACGAGGAACATAGGTGAACGAGCAAAGATCGATAGAAATAAGTGTAGATCACAATGACAAGTAAAACGACCAACGCCTCAAACAACAGTACTCCTAAGAATTCACAGGAAACATATGTACAATAACTAAACGAACAAAGCTAGTTAAACTTTGCTAATATCCGTTTGATATCGGTTACATACTCACAGTAATAACGAATAAACAAACATATGGCATCAACACGAGCTATTTATCCTGACATCAGCTTGTGCTACAGATAAACAGATTTTAGAGAGCTATTAAGTGAAATACTCTGAAAATACTGTATATATTGCGGAGACCGACAGATCTTGAGCAGGACCTTGCCTGTATAACACTAGCGACAGGCGTCGGACTAGATTTCTTGTCAGAAATTATCTCTAAACTCAGCTATAACATTCCTTCAAAAACAGAAATGCTTGCAAAAATGAGTGACAACGACAAAATTGAAAGTATATGGATCATGTTAAAAATATTGGGCTGAATTGAAATGCGGAGTAAACAAGATTGTCATGAAAAATTTGAACGAACGGTTTGTGTTTGGGTATTTTTCATCGTAACCGCTTTCGTCCTAGTCCAAGCATTCAAACACATTATGGTATGAAGGAGACCAGATTTAACGTCCCTAAAATAAAAGTCTGAATAAAAAAGTCAAAAATAAGACAAAAGGATAACATAACAACTTGCATCGCATTTCACCGCAAGAATTGTGACCAAAACGCGAGGCACAGTTATAAGCAAAGCAACGAAATATCTGTCAGGCCGTACCGTCCAAATTTCAAACTCAAATTCCACCTTGAACCAGCACCCTTATAGAAACGACCTTCCGGGTAAGATTGTATCAGGAACAACGAAGATTTTCAAAACAGCTCTTCTAGATGAGTGCAAAAACAGTGCGGCCAGGCGAACAGCCCTTTAGCTTGCCTATGTGGTCAGGTAGGCTACTATGTTTGTAATGAAACTCCCGCCGACTAATCCAAGTAGTAAAATCGCAAGTTCTTGTTCTTCTTCAGTTTCTTTTTCGAGAAGGCTTATAAGGAAAGCTATGTTTGAACGCTCTCTATACCAGAAAAAAATTAAGGGATTCGATAAAAAATAAGGTAAAACTCGAGTAAGAACACACCCAGTAATGATTTGATTGTGCGTAATGCAGGGCTTAATCACAGCGTAGATTTCGTCGCACAATTCCGGCCACTTCATCCACAATGAGCGTTGAGCTGATTCACACAGCAAACAGACAGAGTGAGCACATCTATCAAAAACATGAAATGAGCTTATAAAAACACCATATATACCGTTTGACCTGCTGGAGCAATAAGAACTATGATAGCGGCATGATAACCAACCTATTTACAATTTCAGGATCCTCTCTTTCTGAATCATTCAATGACGAATTTGCCTCATCAATATTGCCCGTGGAAGTATTTGCAGCTCTAATAACGGCCTAAAATTCAACAAGATAATTCTTCGCAGTCTTTCATTTTAACAACCAAGAGCAGAACTGCTTATAAGGACGTATCACTCGTGGCTAAAGAATTCCACCGAGGGGCGCGCCCTCTCACTAAAGTTGTTGCCAGTCGCGATTTTGGATACCTAATCTTTCAGTGCCTTAATGAGCATTTCCTCTGGGTCACTAAGCTTAAAACGTAATTTTCTACACATCGCCCTCCCGACACGGTTGGAGATGGCGGGTAACCGGTATTGTCTGCACCAGATAGATGGGAACTTCAAAAACTTCACAAATCAACAAGTGAACCACCCAAGCAGGAGACAACATCTCATCTCACTGAAAGTACCACTACCCTTATTCGGTTTTTGAAAAAGTCACGCTACTTTAGCGAATCTGCGGTGTCGTACGCACCTCATTGTCTTCTTCGAGGACCAGAATCCAGCCTTTTATGACAGAAACCGAAGTGTATAATATCGGATTGATTGTATCTATAGCCTAAACACATAATTTTTGAAAAAGAGCAAATCTACATCGAAACACAGGCGGATCATATTATGTGAGCCTGAAAAGCATGCCTTTACCTTCGACATATGACGAGGCCAGTTTGCGCAGAGTATCGCACCCAAAAATGCTGGAATGTTACCGATACCACTTGGTCCATCCATAACAAACGACGTGCACAAAGTCATTAGTTCCGAGCACATAACTTCACAAAAAACATCGTACTCTGAAATCAATCCGAAACAATCTTCTTAGTGATGACACTATAGCGTTGTTAAACGGCGAGCAAAAATTGCTGACTTGCTTTGTGATTGGGAAAGCCAAAAAACACGGCTTGTTAAAGTCGCGCGACAGGGGACAAGGTGTGATTGCTTATAAGAGAAAGAGAGCCAGAATACGCCAAGATACGAGGTAACCCTGTTCATAGTCAAGTCTAGCAATAAACTACTCGCCTAATGACACACTACTGCACAGCTACACCACTACCTCTTATATCTCATATTTAAAATCACCACAGTAGTGAAAGATTCCAGGAACCATACGACGACGCAAGATTGCTGGGAAAAAGCAGACCACTAGTGATGGATTCACAAAATAAACCCCTCCTCTACTCATCTCCCCAAAGTCGTGGCGCTGATTATCCGCATCTTCACTGATGAACTATTTATGATGATAAGTTTTTTTCGGCAATCCGATAGGCTGGAATAACACAAGACGGTTTATTTGCAAATACTTTTATCCCCCTGGGTGGCGAAGTCCGTTCCTCCAAGGGGTGCCACTGGAAACTGCCCACTCTGTGGGCTGAGCTGACCACGGACATTCGAATGCAGGCGACAGGCCCCGTGACAGGCCGGCCTACGAACACCCCAGTCACATCAAAAATGTTAGACGTTATGCTCGCCAGCGAAGACAAAAGCGAGCTCGAGTCACAGGTGCAGACCTGGTCCGACCGTCTGGCTATGTTCGGGCTCAGGTTAAACGTCAAAAAGACTGAGTACTTGACCACCGATTCGAGCGAGCCAGGCTCTATCAAGATCAATGGCACTGAGCACACACGGACAACAACCTTCAAGTACCTTGGATCGGCAATTGCGTCTGACGGCAGCCTGGGCTTTGAAACGAATTCTCGCGTGAATGCAGCGTGGTTGAAGTGGCGTTCAATGACTGTCGTACTCTGCGATAAGAAGATCCCTGAGCGTCTCAAATCCAAGATCTACAGAACCGTCATCCGGCCGGTCGCGATATACGGCGCTGAATGCTGGCCTGCAAGCAAAGAGGTTGAAGCCCGTCTCGCGTGATGGAGACCAAAATGCTGCGCTGGACAGCCGGAGTAGCACGCTTACACCGTATAAGTAATGACGCCATCAGGGAGCGATTCGGTGTTGCGCCCATTGTCGATAAAATGCGCGAAGCTCGTCTACGATGGTATGGTCATACTCTTCGCGCAAAGAACGACAGTGTCCTTAAGATCGGTCTCAACCTTGACGTGTCCGGAAAGCGGCCTAGAGGACGTCCAAAGCAGCGGTGGCTCGATACGTTGCACGAAGATCTTAAAGCGGTTAACATCCACCCTGATCAAGCGTTCAATCAGGAGAAGTGGCGCAACATATCAGAAAAGCGGACCCCGTTAACAAGCGGGACAAACGCTAAAGAATAAGAAGAAGAAGACTTTTATCCCCCTGATTTTTGGTGACATAAAAAAGTGGGTCCGAAGCGTGTTGATTACGACCTGCACTTACGAGCCTGCAAAATACAGTCCCTAATCGATTGATGACTTCACATTTCACATTCATTTTTCCATCCGCAGACAGCGAAAAATATTGCGTCACCAAACGGGTTCAGCTCATGATTTCTACCAAAAAACGTGTGCATACACATAGAAGCTTACCCTTTCGAAGCCATGCACAAACTTACTTCGAAGCAACTTCTTTTTAAAGGCTTCTAATTCGAGGAGTTTAGTGAGAAAACGTACATTTACAAAGAAACGGAACGAAAATGAGGAAATGATAATCAGCTGATAATAACTTGATGATGATGCGATGATAATTTCATTTGATGACGTCTTACAAACTTTCGATGGGGAAAATCCTTGTTCATATCGATTCACTTGTAACCAGAAAGAAAAAAAACCAACCCATCAACGGGATGAAAAGGTCAACCACGAAGTCCGTTTCTCCATCTGTCAATGCTGTTCCTACGAGGCTCTTGCACATTTCATTCCAATCGTCTTCGGTCATCTGACTCAGAAAGCTGCATGCTGATATATTCCTCTCTGTAACAGTAATGGAATAGGAATTAGAAGGAAGTTTTACAAAATCACGTATTAGTACCGATCGTCTCGAACAGTACTCAGTGCAAGGGAATACTTGGAAGTATTCCAAAACGAAAAAGGATTACTGACCGTATCCCTCAAAAGAATAATATATTATTTCACAAACGGTATTGGGTAGTGTCAAGAGGCGCCGGTATCACATTACGGTCTAGGTCAAATCCGGGGCAGTCCCCGCCCGGATCAGTCAAGCCTTCTGCCCATCCAGGGTCAGAATACGGAACCAGACAAACCCGTGAGAGAGAATCACCGCATCAAATACGCACTCAAACACCACGCTGATCCTGAATGCAGGCTAAAATTGGGATGAGACTGAAATTCTCTACTCGCCCTAAAATTGGGAAAAGTCACGCAAATTCTCCTTGTATTTTAGCAATAGCAATCAAGATCAAAATTAAATGAGGTGACCACAAGAAGAATGTGGCTGCTCACATATATGGGACCACTGACTACCAAAAGAATTGAAAGCATTAAGAGTGAAGATCAGGTGTGAAGTTTGAATCACGTTAACCCTCCGATAAATAGGCCACCCGTAAACTTAAGATCACACAAATTAAAACTTGATCTACCCGAAAGCGTCGTGAAACTATAGAAAGATTTTATGATAGACACTAACTTATCTGTAATGCCGACCGATCCGAGCGTATCTTAAGGTCCGATATCTGCGTGATGATAGCATCGAGATCATTGAGCTCCTAAAGCAATATTTATGATAAGACTTCTTTACAATCATATTTTCAACAATAAAATAGTCATCTAACAACTATAATAGATCATTACTAACAATTAATCACTGAATGCCTACCTCAACCGGTTCATTGAATTTCTGCTTCGTCCTTTCCTTGCGTGAGTTTGGAGTAGTTGTTGAAACTGTACCACCATTCAATGTGCTTTGTATACTAGCGAATAACCGTTGATCCCTTGACGTCGGGGTCCCCGACTTCCTTCCCGCACGGGACATCTCACAAAACACTTCATAATTGTGGTAAAACTACATCGCTAAACAAAACGGGCTTATCACTCGAAATCAAATCTTTGCTAGTGTAACCAAGCTAAATATACAAAAGTAAAGCTTGATATGAAGGAAAGAATTCTCAAAAAAGGATTGAAATAGATCACGCGAGATCTACATGGCATACAGTCAGAAGAATATTCAGAAAACTTGACTCGCTTCTAATTCAACTGCTCAAAAATTCGTCTGAAATGAGCTGCTTGTTCTTGTTTACTTTCCTTTTCAAAATAACGTAGGGGTTACAAAAACGTGTGACAATGCACGATCACGTCAATTTTGGAGGTTTTTTTGGATTCGTTGACAAATCGCCATGCGCTCTGACATCAGAGTTCGAATGAAAATGAAAATCACGTGCAAATGAAGCTGGATATGGCTGGCCGCCAGTGGCCAGTGTCACTAACTACCGTATCCAAGTCCGCGTGCGGCCTCCACGGCATTTGGAATGCGTCGCGAGCGTCATGCGCCGGCGCGCATCGACCGACGTTTTTTGGTGTCATGTATACAAGTGTGTGTGGCATATTATTGATTTTAGTGATTTCATTTTTCCCAGTCTCCTCCGAGTTGTCTTCGCCCATTGTTCCCCGAGCCTATAACTTTTGAATTTCTTTGGCATTTTTTATTTGTAAAGTTTAATGGTGGAGGTAGGTTTTTTAGCAAATTTTGTGTGCATCCAAGCGCTGTGTGCCCGGGAAAGGGCGGTGCTTACTCGATTTTCGTTCGTTGTTGCAGAGCGTCACGTGAGCGCTTGCCTTTTCTAACGACAATCTATATGCTTTATTTCTAGATGACACACTAGTCAATAAAATGACAACCAGCATGGCTGACCCGTTAGATTTCGGTGAACAGCAGCGATTTGATCAGCTACATCATCAACAACTTGAACAAAAGTTATTCAATACGGGCCCTAGGGCATCAAGGACATTACCATCAGCAACGGTAAGTTCATTTTTTCCATGTGGTGCAGGGTTGATCAGTGTTTACATCTCCTTCATCTCTGTTTTATGTATTATCCACATTTCTTCTTCGTCAGTCTCAAAGGTGCCTGCTCGCTTACACTTAACCCACCACGTTTTCTGCAACTAGCGGGGTAGCAATCTCGAATGCGTCCTGCACGGCGAAGGAATCTTCCTTTAAAAGGATCCTGAACAACTTGATTCTTTTCTAGTTTTTATCGTTGTTAAGTCGGTTTTCTGTGAAGGTTTCATGCTGCGTTCATAAGAGTAGATCCGAAGTATATAGAATCTCTGTTTTCTTTATTTTCATGCGTTTCTCGCCATTAGCCAGCGTCTTCTTTTGGAGCGGTTCAGATACTATGCTTGTTGGTGAGGGGAAATTCGATGGGCGTGGTTCCATGTGAGGAGACTAGCGCGACATTAAAACTCAGATTCGAACAGCGACGAATAGCAAATCCGTGAATCAGAGGAAGCTAGCATCGGGGTGATCCATTTATCGCTTCCACCCTTGACATCGGATCTCACCTCCGGCTCTTTTATATTCTGTATCGCCGTGCGCAATTAGCTATGGAAAAATATTCCTCAAATAGGTTCTGAGTCTTGCGCGACTCTTCAGCCCTTTTGATGATTATAGCGAACTAGGTTTCCACACCATTCTTGTTCAAAATGGTGTAAAGCCTGTCTTGCTTGCTGATGAATTTTTTTTTTACTTCAGCTTTTTAATGTTATCATTCTATGTTTTCAGTCCCAGAATCTGCCCACTCATCCCACTGGTGATGGATCGGCTTCGCTACCCCTAGTATGTCCTTCTGATGTCGCTTTGCAACCATTCAATGAAGATAGCGTCGATGGTCAAATGCGTGTATTTACTGCACCCCTGGTGAACGAATGCAGCAATCTTAGTAGTGCTGGATCGATATCGGATCGCGAACCTGACGGGACGCCAGGAAGGTTTGTTTCATTCATTATTTTCAAGGTCTTAAGTTTGTAAACTGATATCTACCTACCAATAGTTTGGACACTGTTGTGCTTTTAGTCCCTAAGTGTCTGCTGCTAACTGATTTCCGGATCTATAGCTTAAATCTCAAGGAACTAAATTGAAGGGTTTTGAAGGAAGAAAATCAAGAAGAGTAAAGAAAACAGAAAAAGCACAACGAAGGTTGAAAATGGCTTGAAAATCATTGATTTTAATTCTACCTCGACGAACTGCTGCAGTGGTATCAGATGTGGAACCAGACATTAATTTTCTTTGCTCGTCGTGCACGATTCCTCTTTTTGTTTCTCTGTCTTCATTGTAACGGAAGTACGATTTTTCCTTCTTTCTTCCGTAACGAATGGTGCCCAAAGATAGCCTGGGAATTTACGGAGGGGATTTGAGGGATTCTTTTCCTGCTATTCCTGTCCGTATTTTACAAGCAATTGAATATGTTTCCCTGCGCAGTCGCTTACGTGGAATTTAATAATTGTCTGATGATATGGATGCACAGTTCGGAGCACTTTAGATGAGCTTTCAGTGAAACTGCTATGTTCTCTCGTAGACTGTTTCCCCACAAAACAGCTGTTCTGCAACTCTCATCACAAAGCATTCCTCTTTGATACCTACCTTCAATTACCAATTGTTGATAGAAGTTAATGCCTTGTAGTACCTTGCGTGATTAATTCATTATCTTCTCAGAAATGTCAACAGAACTCTCTTCGGAGTCTTCAAAAGCTTCGCAGAAGTGAGCTCTAAAGTGACCCTTTCTCTCAATTTCTCTATTCTGATATTCAGGTGTAACCGTCCCGGTGCCGAGAAGAAGTCCATACGTAAGCGCCGAAGAGGTGACGAAACACCTAAGTCTGAGAGGAAGATCACGGATTTTATAAGAGTACGTTAAAGTGTTATTTATTACTACATGCTCTTTAACCTCTATCTTTGAAGGGTCAGACGAGTCCGAAGCGGTTTGCTGTAACTTCAAATGGTGACAATTACGCCAATGACATTGCGTCGTTAAGTGGAAGTACAGCAGCGGTTAGTTCTATCCACTGACTCCCGTTCTTCTCTTCTCTTGTGCGGCAGCGTGTTAAAGAAATTGTTTCCAGCAGCGTTGGATGTCAACTTCGCCCACTTTTTCGAGCCGAATCACTCCAACTAATCCTCATTATTCTTCGGACTCGAACAGTAATTCGAATCAAAGTCCCCCTACGCCTGCTGCAACTGTACGATTAAGAAGTGACTGTGAGACTCAAACAGATTTCGAGGTACTTTTCACATCCTGCCTTCAGCTTTTTGTGTAGTGAGCGTTTTTTTTTTGAGGAATTGAATCCTGCTCCTCCTGAAGAAATCGCGAAGCGAGATCGCCTAATACAAGAACTTCGAACTCAGCTCATAGAAGAGCAAAATAGGGTATTCGTAACTTATTGCTTCAGATTTTTCTATATCCATTACAATCTTTTAATCCATGGAATGCCCACAACCGCTTTTCAGACAGCAAATGAGCGGCGAAAGAATGAATCTGCTAAAGAGGCTCTCAAGCGATTACTCATAGAAAAGAATACAATGGAAAGGAAGGCGATTCGTGATAAGGTTCGATCTTCTCTCTGAAGTTGTTTGAGGATTTCTAGTTCTCAAATGACGCGGAAATTATGGAGCCTGAGAAAGGTGTATAAACTATCTTGATCTTACCCTTCTAGACAACGGAAAACACACCTCGGATAGGTCAGTACAAACTCGTCCGTCATGGAGATTCTTTCCGAGAAGTTTGGGTAACATCTAAAATTTTCGTTTTGTAGTGTATTTCCATCCTTGTTCACGTCGTTGCCCACTTTTACCCACTGATTTGAAGGTTGATGGTTGGGCACAAGAGGAGCTCGATAAGAAGATGCAGCAGATAGCAAATGAGAGGAACGAAATAGCAAATGCTTCAGCTCTGTTGAAGAAGCGAAAGCCAGTTGGTATTGCCAAAGAAGGAACTACACCAAAAAGGTATGATTTGAAGACATATTCATTGGCATTGCTAAATACTTCATTGTTGACTTCAATACGCTTCTTCATTTTCAAGATCGGCTGCAAATTCATTAACGGCGCAGCTAGCAGCGATCCAAACAGACGGATCAATACCATCGACGTCATCGGGTGATGATGCTGTATTTCGTAGACCCGAAGAACCAAAGGAGATCAATTATCAGGAGTACATTGAATTAGTAAGCCGTCGTTAATGTTTTTAGTTCGCTTCAAATACCGTTTTTATTAATTCCAGGACGAAATTTATAAGCTCCGTCGTGAGCATATGAAAAAAGAAGAATTGGAAGTGCTAGCTGAAAAAGAAAAACTGGATCGAGAGAGACAACTTCATTTGCGAGAACTAAAAAGAGCAAGCAATGAAAGAGATTCACGTTATAAGGATCACGAGATGCTCAACAAGCGCTACTTGTTGCTTTCATTGCTTGGTAAAGGCGGATTCAGGTTAGTGAAATGCTCTCATCTAGTTTTCCTTACCTATTTACGAGTGTTGTTATTGGCTTTTTCAATATCTGGCATTAAACAATCTTTCATTTTTTTCGTCCAGTTTTTTTTTTCTTGACCTCGTCCCATTAGCGATAGATGTCCATTGTCGGTTGTTATAACTGATTCTGTGATGCTTTTCGTTGGTAGGCTGAACAGGGGATAACTGTAACCTGGGCTTTGTAGACGGTTTCATTACTGGATTGTTTTCGTTTGTTCTTCGTTATTGCGGGGGCACTGCCGCTGCTGCTTCGTAGGTGCAATCTTGCTGATGTGTTTGTAGGATATTGATTGCGGAGAAGTGCTCTTCGTGAGACTGGTGGAAGGGGCGGCCGTCTGGGCGAGGGTGGGGAGGCGCATGACGCCGCAGAGCGCTACCGATCACGTGTATGGTTACATACAATGCGCAGCAATTTTCTGTCATTGAAATTGACTTGGGGGAAGTGCAGCATCCAGTGAAACCGAAAATGGAGAGTGTTTCTAAGCCGACTTCAGATATAGGATGTCTCGTTGAACAACTCAGCTCAGTCTGAATGTTTACAAAGCAAGATAGGCAATGTTGAAGTCCGAGCGCTATGTAAAGTTTGAGATTGGGCTCTCACCTATTGTATTGTCTCTGATCCTGAAAGAAATGAGAAGGTTTCAATGTCAAATTTTGAGGGATATTTGTTTAATTGGATAAAGGTCTGGTCATTGCATCAAAGTTAATCTGAGCTGTCGTTTCGAACTATACCCTATATTAAACTAAGACTAAAAACATTGGCAAAAACCGATTTGGTTGATCTTAGCGCGTTTTCGTGGTTCAAGCACTTAACTCCTTCATTTTGGGGAGGCCCAGAGATTTGATTTTTTAGTCGGTGAATGCTCTTAGTACAGTTGCTTGTATATAAGCATGCTTGGAATTCAACCACGCACTTTGGCATTGATAGAAGTGGGTATGTAGGAAGTGAAAGATCACTGATAGAAGTGGATATGTAGGAAGTGAGATCATTACATAGACGTAACGGTGCAGTTGTCAATGGAACTTCTAGCGGTTCATATTATCCCTTTGTGGAGAACCAAAAGTCAATAGGTTTGGGAGGATCACTGCATATTCGCTCATTGTTTTAACACGTAAAATTTCCTATTAGTGATTCGTTTTTGTTAATTTTTTCGTTATCGTTCCGGGCATTCATTCCGGGCATTCATCGTTAATTCGTTCTTGGTGCAATGCTGGGAGTTTTCATTGGTGAAGGTGGCGCTTAAGCATGTGCTACTAGTTTCTCTAACTTGTGGAATAGAACGATCCAAATTCTATCGAAACCTTTGATACCTCACATTAAAAGTTTATCAGGACTAATAATAAGAGATTTAAGTTTTAGAGATTCCTTGCTGCTGTACATCATATAAAACAAATGAATTTTTCAAATTAATTTGATTTATATGACGTACAGCAGCAAAGGGGGCAAAACCAAACTTGTTCAGAGTTTTTTCCCTTCTAACGACGAATTTCTCAGCGTGTTTATTAACCTAGCAGTCTTACACCATTTTCTGGTCGAGCTGACTGTGAGAAGTATTAGTTCAGTATCTTTTCATGGACAATTGAACGCAATCTCCGTATAGCGACACTGAAGCGAAGATTTTCTCAATCAAGTTCCATGTTAAGCCCCTTCTAATGTTTGGGTCATTTCCCGGTATTCACGCTAATCCGAACTTCTTCCATACTTTAGTTCTATTGCGCCTCTTTTCAATTCATTTCAGCTTTATCAGTGTGGTATGAAGCGCTCTTCTTTTTTTTACATGATGAAGATATTGCATGTGGTCATTTAACTAGAAGTTTTCATATGCACATTTCAGTGAGGTTTGGCGAGCTTTCGATCTTGAGGAAAACCGTTTCGTGGCTTGCAAAATCCATCACGTAAATAAGGAGTGGAAGGAGGAGAAGAAGGTGGGTGTCTTTACTTTCAAGGGATTGCAGTATTTTTCAGAGTGGCATGAGTCGTTCAGTTTATTTAATTTTACTCGCGTAGTGGAATGTGATGATTTGTTATAATTTGCGGTTCCCATTCGATTTTTTTAAATTTCAGGCTAATTATGTAAAGCATGCTATGAGGGAGAAAGACATTCACAAGACGCTTGATCATTGTCGGATTGTAAAGTTGTTCGATCTATTCACTATTGACAATCACTCGTTTTGTACCGTTCTTGAATACTGTACGGGAAACGACCTCGACTTCTATCTTAAACAGAACAAGTGCATTTCGGAGAAAGAAGCTCGAAGTATCATTATGCAGGTATGCTACTAATTGATATTCATGATATAACGTTATGTTTTGCTTTAGTTCATGAGTTCATTTCGCCATGCCAATTTTCTGTTCACTCTAGCTTCGTGTCATCTTATGATACTGCTAATTACTATTACTGTTTTTCGTTTTGAAACCCGACGTTCAAGAGTTGTGGATGATCGTATTACTTTGATCATTGTCGTTGTTCTTCTACAATGATTTTTAGGTTGTTTCCGCGTTGGTATATCTTAACGAGAAAAAGCCTCCCATCATCCACTATGATCTGAAGCCCGCCAATATTTTGTTGGAATCCGGGACTACATGCGGTGCTATTAAAATAACAGATTTCGGGCTTTCGAAGATCATGGAGGGTGCCTCTGATGACGACAGCATTGAGTTAACATCTCAATTCGCTGGCACGTATTGGTAGGGCTTAACGTTACACGCTATCCTTCTTTTTTCGTGTAATCTGAGATTTCCTGTTTCAGGTATTTACCTCCAGAAACGTTCGTGGTTAGTCACGCACCACCTAAAATCAGTTCCAAAGTGGATGTCTGGAGTGTTGGTGTGATTTTCTACCAGTGTATCTATGGAAAGAAAGTGGGTTCATTCTGATGAGCAATTTCTTGTGTCTATGTTTTTGTTGTTGTTTTTTTGTCATATCACCTGATGATATTTAGCCTTTTGGAAATGATCAAACCCAGCAGAAAATACTGGAAGAAAACACAATATTAAAAGCAAACGAGGTTCATTTTCCTGCGAAACCGCAAGTAAGTATTTTTGCTTCTCTATGCTGTTCATCACGAATGTGTACCCAGGACTGTTGCAGAATGTAAACAAACATGATAGGAGAACTGTCTGAGGTTGTTGTTACATGAAAAATTGTCGCTTAATGTCATCTGGGTTGATTAGCTTCTAAAAGGCTCAGTGAGAGACCAGAACTTCCATTACAAGGCCCTTTCGCTGCTTTCCAGCTGTTCGCGGCGCGTTCAAAATCAAGCCAGGAAACTAGTATCGGAGCTAATCATTGTGTTGCCGAAGTCATCTTGATTGTTTTGTAAACTAGTAAAGGCCCAATTTGTCGGTTTTCATTCTTTTCCCTCTTCAATTGGCTTTGAAGTGATTCTTGGTGACTTCTATCTTGTGTCATTTCCTTTTTACCTTTCATCTTTCTGGCTAACTCATTGCAGGTGGTTATGCTTTCGCTTTACTAAGCTCTTTTGAGAAGCATCCAACTTCTAATGTTAAATGAAGGCGATTAATCCTATTATACAGGGGACCAGTTTCACTTCTTCATTATGATATTTTAGTTTGCCTTCAAGGGTGGCTAACAAAAAGAAATGGAAGTTAATCACTTTGAGAAATGATTTCTCAATGTAAATGGGAGGAATGGGAGCAGTATGGAAGTAAGAGTGTGCAATCTGAGATGGCTTATAGAAATCTCAGCCTTGCTGCCCGCTGCAACCTAAAAACATGTGAGCATGGATTAGCCCTCCGAGATCTGGCGCCTTATTAGACGTCTGGCTGGACGTTCTCCTGACGGGGAATGATCGATATCCAGCGATACTATCTGTTTTACACTAGGCCAAGGACTGAGAATGAGTTCCCGATATCGATTGGAATCGTGATTCTGCAAAGGGAACCTACCATCTCCTAACGTTACAGCTTTGTGCATTGTCGTGAAGGTTGGAATGTGAGACCATCACTTGGTTCGAACCATCATGGATGCTATTCTTAACCTTTCGGAGGGTCACATCACTTAGTGAATACAACTTAAAAGTTGACCCACTTCCAATCTACTGTTCAATGTCGCTCGAATTTTCGTTGATATTCGCAAAAGTCGAGCATGAGTCGCTTAGCAGAGTTCTCCTGTTAAAGAAGTTGTAAATCGCAGGGCCACTTGCCAACAATCGATGTTATCGGTTTTTGAGAATTGAGCAAGGAGTCGTCTGCAGCCAAAACAGGTTTAAATTGGGTAGAATTCTTGAACGTTATTACATTGTCAACTGAAGTGTGTGACCCTTCTGCAAAGGTCGAAGAAATGTGAGAGTGAAGTTTGATCCATAACTGCTTCACTGCAAGGTCTCTTGATATCAGTGCAAATGATGTTGCAAACGGGTGGTTTTACACAAGGAATCCTTTTTGGGCGCCGATAACATTCCTGAATTCACTTTACATTGCACACCTTAAACATCGGGGAAGTATCCCTGCGTTCCAAAGTCAGTTGTCTCCGAGAAGGGGTGGTCAGTGAAGGAGATGTGTAGTTTGTTCTAATCGAAAACTTTGTCTGTTGTCTTGATTCTAGGATTTTGAAACATGCGTGTTACTATCTTTGTCACTCCTTAAAACTACGAAGTATCACGTAGGCAACATTGCACACTTTAAAGTTTCCAATAGCACTTCATTAGCAGACTATTCGTAGTCAAAACGAAGTTCATGGGCGTTATTTCTTGCAACACTCTGCCTAGTGCATTTTGCCCATTTTTTATAATTTGTAATTTCAGGTAAGTCATGTAGCTCAGGATTTTATACGGCGCTGTCTACAATACAAAAAGGAAGATCGAGCTGATGTGTTCGAGCTTATGAAGCACGAGTTGTTCCGACCACGAGGACAGGTTAGATATGAGCTTTTCTCCAGACTTAAATCGTCAGATATATTTTGCTGTTAGTAATTTCACAGGCTTCACTTCTCGACTCTTTCACCAAGACGTAGAAGTAGTTTAAAGGAAGTAGAAGTAAAGTAGCTTATGAAGTATCATCTATCAGTTCTTGTAATTCTTATACTTTGCGCATTCCTTCACATATTCTGTTGCTGTAATGGTGCGCGGTAGGAAGGCTCAATTAGTTATGGGCTATACTGTATCCTGCTTCCATGAATTAGGCACTAATTTACTTCCGTATAATAATTGTAAAAAGTTGTAAAAAATGCTGCATTAAATTCCCGTCAAACATTTCCAAGAAGCATGGGACACTAGTGGTTTAAACATGAAGTTATTCTATACTCATTGGCGAATGATTCCAGTTTCAGAAGAGTGGACCGCCTTCGTCACCTAGTATTTCACGAAGTCTTTCAAAAGGAGAAGGGGATGAGTGAATGAATGGTGACTTCATTCAATCTCAGGACATGTCCAACTCTCTGGCTCTTCTAACGAGCTTCGGTCACCGAGCGCTCGAAGTCGCTCACATAGAGGTCATCGCTTTTTGAATCGTAGCTTATTAGAGTACATATTTATTGTTTGATTCGTTCATGCGTATTCTGGGTTTGTTTGAAACTTATTCACCTGGATCATAGGATCAATAATCATAGGATCCCAAAGTACCCAGTTTACAATGCATTGAATTAATCTATTTATGACAGGTTTAGAGCGAAATCGCTCTCTTCATACGATGTTTGCTATGTTTTTTATTTCTTACTACATGTATGATGTATGATGATCCGGTGTTAGAAATGAAATTGCTCCCGTTTCCACATCATCCGCATGCTTTGTTGATCCAATATTCCGCCCTAATCTCTTTCAACTTGTTAATATTCTATCGCTTGGGAACTTCCCTTTACGAGTTTTTTTTGTGTAATTAATTATTTTGTATAATGGAGTAGCGCACATTTTTGCAAGTGTAATTTGATACAAGAATTTCTGTGGTGATATATCGCGCTATCGTTGTTTTTTACATGACAACACTACGTGTCTAGCGATTGGCTAAACACAAAGTATTGTACGAATTTATGTTTGATAAAATTATGAATTACAGCTCTGTAATTGTTTCACATACAACATGATAATCATATCTGTGTGATACCGTCGATAAGTCTGTTGCCAGTAATAATCGATGACGTCAATATGAGACATACATTAGGCATGAGGCGAATCCCAGCAAGTTCCGCTCGCGTTACCCCGCCCACAATGAACACTGCCGTTCGATCGTCACCTAGAAACAGTGCATTCGTTCCTCGGTCTCCCTCGGCTGCCCCGTTCTTCATAATGCCAATCGATGATTTTAATGCGTCACTATGTGCGCTTTAGACGCCGCGTTTTCGAAGATTAGCAGCCACGCTAGAAAACATAGAGGGAAACAACAGCGAAAGTGAACATCCAGTATGGATTCAAATTCTTATCGTAATCCCATCACTACTCCATGCTAATATTACTCCTGAAGTGACGTAAATTCACACCTATGACGTGATTATGTTGTCGTGGCATGAAGCAGTAGTGAGGCTACTGTAAGAAATTAGATCCGTACTGCATTCTCCCTCTTGTGATTCAAAAACCTGTGAGTTCACTTCATGAAGGAATCGTCGAGGGAAATGGCATCGAAAAAGGAAAACTGGTAGGAACCACTCATAGTCGTAGAAAAGTCACGGAACGATGCGCGTTGTGAGGCAGTAACATGAAGCTGTGGGATTACAATTGGGATAAGGATCTGATCTGATATCGAGTCTACGGAGACTGAACTCACCTCCAATCGCGCCATCGAACGTCTTATTCCATCCGGCCCATCTTACTCGGTCCCCTTCCTCAAGTATACGAACGATCAATGGAGCATAGCCACTATACGCATATGCTGCGTCTTGTGTATTCTATAATACCACTCCGACTTAGCGTTCACATAACCAGAAAAGTTATTACGTAAGGCAGAGCGATATCACTCACCGTTTCCGATACGTTGTCAGGTAACAAGTCATACTGTTTCTTCATGGATGGAAACATCAAGGGTGCATAGTCAGTGGTCAACTTTCCGCTGCCACCTCTTTCTCGGATTGCACCCATCTTTTGCAGCTTCAACAGCTTGTTAAGTGCTTCGACGCCAAAAGACTGAAATAACATATTCAGCTAGGCAACTGATATTTCTCGATGTGCTCATTCCACGATAACCGAATATCGGCTTTCAATTAAGAGCGGTGGGTAAAATTTTTCATAAGCTTTCAGATGAACCGTCAGATAAAGAAAGGAGCAAATTAATCGGGAGAAGAATTTCATGCAAATCTTTGGGTCTTGCGCGGTAGTTTTCGTTAGAAACAACTTTTTAAATTGACGACCTAATGTTTTAACTCGATTGTCGCCTTTTCTGAAGATTAGGATAAACAATCCGTTCCCAAATCCTGATTGGGACCAGTAACGAATTTGCAACTGCCACTGATCCTATTTAGCCATGGCAGCGGATTTTTCGCGACGGCGGTGGGACATTCAAAGAAGACGACTGATTCAGCAAAACGCTAGGACGTTGAATTGATAAACTGCTTTGAAAATAGGCTCTCAGGGCGCGGAAATATGAAAATCTTGGTCAGAATGCCAAGTTTACAGTAGCTAGAAGAATCCAGTGAAAATCTCAGAAACCAAGAATTTCCAGAAATTTTATCCTCTGTTACGCTAACCCTATTCTGTGGCGTTCAACTGCACTGATTAAAGCTTTCGGTGTTAACGTGAAGGTTCAATTCGTACCTGCATAATCATACGCCGGTATTGTTGAAGCACAGCCGGCTTGAGCCCGTTAGATGCAAGGGCATGAGTGGCGACGAATCGAATGGCAGTGTTCACATCGTCCCCGCTTATAATGGCTTCCTCAATGAACGGGTGTATTTTATCAGCTGTAGCTGATTCGAGAAGCTCTGCAAATTGAAAGCGATTTATGGCACATTTTGATTTGCCATATCTCCATTCCCGGAGAAGCAAGATCAATACAGAAAGACGCCAGTTATTTTAGTTTCCATTTTCTTGACGTTACATCTGCTTTAAGGCTTTCAAGAGAGTTGAGAATTTCAATTTGGAGATTAAACGTCCTCATGAACAGAAATTCCTGCTTTTCCACATCGTCTTATGCTTCAAAATTGGCCCCTCAACTATCTATTCCCTGGATTTGTAAGATTCCAGTACACATAACTTTCGGACCCATTCTAGCTTTTTCTTATCATAAATCGAGAACCGCTCCGCCAGCAACACCTTCTCGCTAGAGCTGGTCCTTGTAGAGTCAGAATGCTTTCACAACGGGATTCTTCTATTTCAACGTCCCTCAGCCGGTAAAGCGAGAAATTGACCTTTTCCGGTGCTGCTATAGATAATAGGGGCAATATATCGAAAAAGGAGTCAGCTCCCTCCCTCAAAGTCGTTAAAAGAGGCTTCAAATATAAACCCCAAAGAGCTAAATTGAATATTTATCAATTTCGTTCTCAGGGACGAGTTCTTGCTTTTTTCAACAGTACTGGTCAAAGAAGTATATAAGAGTGATCAAACATCTTGGCTTTTTTCGCTACAAAAGCAGCCGAAAAAAGGGCCTAGTCAGAGATAACATCGTCAAAATGGTTTTCGTAATAACGGTATCTATAGGAGTTCTCAAAATTACCTTTTTCCACCCGTATATAGTCAGCATATGATTCATAAAGCTTTTCACGTGCCATTTCCGCTAAACGCATGTGTACACTGCAGAGCTTCTTTCGTAGAAGTATTTGAGGCATCTTTTTCACAAGCACCTGATACTCAGCCACAGACATACGGTCGCGATCGAACTGAAAGTGGAAAATACATGAGAAATTAGATTTTTGAATCCCATCTTAACATTTCCTAAAGGGGCAATTCAATATTTACCTCCTCATCCTCCTTTATATCGGCCAATATTTTCGCGAGTTCAAAACCAATCGCGTTTATATGCACATTCTTCAGTCGATAAAAAACTTCATCATTTAGGTGTATTTCTTTGAGAGCAAACGGATCAGCATTGTCGTTGTTTTCGAATTCAGCTAGGGAAACCTAAATTAATTGATCAGACACAATTATTCCACCAGACTACGAAACGCAGCCAAACATAAATAGGTATCAAATCTAAGGAAGCACCGCTATTTCTCAATAGATCACTGAAATAGAAACGGATGAAACTCGCAGGAATCTGTGAAATCATTCTAATCAATAGCAACCATCAACAAAGCCGACCCATATGACTGTTCAATTTAAATTGGTATTTGTACTGTGGCCAATCTTCTATGGATCTCCCTCGCTGATGGTTCCCTAAGCGAATTAAAAAGGTTCAATAAAATAGCTATACAATTCTTTTTGCTTCTTCGAGCCCAGGGGTTTCTGCTTTGTCTGGGTCAGACTGCATCGGGTACCTACAGCTAAATAAACACATAGTCTTAGTTACATAAAGTTAATCATCATGAAAATATGCTGAAAATCACATAATTTAATGGCATATAATATGAAAGTATTTGATCAGGGTAATGACCCATAGTTGGAAATTACATAATTTCATGATATATACAGATGACGTAAGGAGCATGGAAGGGACAGATCGGATTTGTTAAGGAAATTGTGAAGGTTATTGAAGAAGCTCGCTGAAACCGTTTCATTTCTCGAAAACGCTCGTGATCGATTGCTTCGTTTTGAACTCACCTTAATCGATCCAACCATATTGATGCCATACATTTCATCAAGCATACCAGCATAGGTTAGTTGATGTAGTAATGGAGTAAGAGGATCAATCCAACGGTCAACGATAACCAAACGGTTTATACGCAACGGGGGAGATTGCTGTTCCTGTAAAAACTTCCTTGTCGGGCTCTGTCGAATCTTTTTGTCAACCTCTAGCCACATCCAAGGGATGAAAGTCTTACATTTTCACAAGGCCCCATTTTATACACCATTCGAGCCACATCCTGGGCCCATTTTCCACGACTATAGATGGGGATCGACTGTGGGCAAATCGCCAACAGTTGATGTATCGCCACCGCACAACGATGCAAATGAGTCCAGTCGCCGTTGATCAGCAATCTGTAACTCATGGTTGGAAAAGGAACCAGGCATTCTGTACATTTATATTTGTGGTTGAAAACTATGAAGTAAGTAGACCTGGATAGAAGGTGGTGATCTGCTAAGGATAAAGCATGCCCATCTCGTGGTAGCCAAGTAAGTGGCAATTCGCGTACGGATTCCAATCGTTCCCAGTACTACGAAATGAAGACATAACTGTTTTTCAAAAGATTCAAATATTAATTTACGAACCTTCCCACCATTCAGTTCCTTGAGCTTTTCACGAACCACATACCATGCCTCAGGAATGAAAAACACCACAAAAAGCGTTTTCTAAAAATGATATCGGTAATGAATTTTTCAATAAAAAGCTAGAGTGCACCATCATTACCGTGTCAGCCTTCGACTTGTCGATATATTCACAGAGTCCGTCGAGTGCTGCCAATGTAGGAGTGAGGAAGAAGAGAACATACGGGGTTTCTGGTGCACGAAATTGGTCAAGCGCTAGATTGCTGACTACGCCATGAGTCTTCAGAACTGAGGGACCAGCGAACTGAAAGGGCTTTGAGCTAGGCATCTCTTTTCCAACTAACCATAAGCATCTTTGTCGCACGGGCGGCCTTATACGTTGAAGTATTAAAAAGCCCCACGCCAGTGTCCTGTCGTGGGGCATTTCAATACTTCAACGTATATTCAACGTATAAAACGTTTGGTGTAACCCTAAGCGTCTAGTACAATTCAGTGACACTTTGAATCGAAATATACAAAAATATAATCGCTGAAAATTCGTGAGCGTTTACAAGTACTTTCAGACTTTTGGGTGTCTTAACTACAGCTACCTGGTGAGCATATTGCCCAAAAAATCTCCTAACTCACCAGATTGACTCTTTGCATAAGACTCCTATCCCATACGATTGTTTTTTCGCCTTCGAGAGCATCCAGGTTGTCGAATAGAAGGCGCCGGTTGTGTTGCCATACCAAGTTCACCTCTGGAGTTTGACCCACATTATCAGACGTCCCCATCTGAGGATATCTGAACGAATTTGTAGTCAACTCTGAAAAGCAAACAATCCATTCAACATGATCTTTGTCATAAATTCATTTTGCACTTTGATTCCGTTTAAAAGTTTGGTTAGATCACAATCTATTCAAGCCTTCTAATAGCTTATTCCCAACTTTTCTGCCTAAACCAAGCTGTTCATATCTGAGAAACCATCGAAATCTCTTAAGGAACTTTTAAACTGATCGGGAGTTCAGAAAGATTCCACTGAACACCAACTCGGTGAGAGGGAGTGCTCGGGCGCTCACAAAGTTTTCGTCCACAGCCCTCTCGCCTCCTTCACCAATTCACATAATAACAAGTGTACTAAGTTAAGTGTGCCATTATCGCAAGCTTTTTATTAATATTTCTGGGTTGCCCTTCACTACCGTGTCACTTTGCAGGCAAATGTGAATGACAGGTGACGCAGATGATTCGGGGACTTTTCGAGCGCGTTAGCTGATAAGATTCCTTTTCCGCGCTGATCGCACTCTTGGTCTCTAGCGACTTACAGCTGAGTACAGAC
The DNA here is from genome assembly GCA_000469685.2 of Haemonchus contortus. Lineage (NCBI taxonomy): Eukaryota > Metazoa > Nematoda > Chromadorea > Rhabditida > Trichostrongylidae > Haemonchus > Haemonchus contortus. The sequence continues at coordinate 7,223,743 of LS997564.1, forward strand.
TTTCTTTCTATACTTTTCTAGATGGCAATGTCAGCGTCTCAATGGGCGAACAAGGCAACATCTGCAACAAGACGAGCACTTTGTACACTTCTTGTGGGCCTAGTTGTCTCCATGTATGGTACGAACTGTTTTTGAGTGAATGGCTATTCTTTTTCTTAAGTGGCATATCATATGGATTATTGAGGGCTTTACATTGAAATTGCCCACGAATTTGACTTCGAGTACACAGCAATGTGCGATGTTTCACCGTTGGTTTCTTGCACCAGAGTACTGACTTCCAAGTATGGTATGGGCTTTGGCATTATAGGACCATTGCTCGGCGAAGAAAGCGCTCTCAATCAGGTACCTCTTGAATTTTTGACATTCACGAACAGCAGATTACTCGGTTTTTTTTTTCAGAGAAACGCCTTTTACGGGGTGATCGGATATACATTGCTGGCGTTAATTCAGCTTTCGCATACCCAATGTTCTGCAAGTATCTCATATTTTGCGGGGATTATGATGAACATCATGTCTCTATACCTAATTACAGGTACGTTTCTATTGGCGTAAAAGCAAAATTAATATTGACAACAGAGAGGCTTTTTTAAGGCGCTGCAGTTGGATTAAGCAAATTACATTTGATGATTATCTTTATCTTTAGTCGCTCTATTGTATGCCCTGAAGCACTAATTAGTTAAGTAGCCCCATCGGCAGTTATGTGATGTGGAAGCCTTTTCACTTTCTTCACAGCTCCCTAACGACGGGCGGTCTGAATCGGAGGGAACGTTTCTTCCGAAAGAACGAACGTAATAGATCCTGTTACTAGAGAGGAACCTCTTTTAGGTATCCAGGAATTTAATAATACTGTGGACTATAAGAGCAGGGGTAGCACTAAATGGAGAAATGAGCGATACATGGCGTGTTGTAACCCCCTTCTCGAAGAGCTTCATAACCTCCGCAGTAACAGCCATTTAAAACGGAAGCCTGGCTAGTAAAATACCCATTATCAGTGATAAAAATCTCAAAGAAAAGCATAGCATTTCATCAACTAGAAGGTGACCATGGAAAATTGAACGAAATTGCATCAAAAATTTTTTCGTGGTATTAACTGAATTCCGTTTTGCAGTTCTCATCCGATTGCGAGCAGTCTGCCTTGTATGTGTGACGATCTATACCGTGAATGCACTGTTTCTCTATTTCACTATCAAACGACGCCAAGCACTTGCAGAAGTTGCCAACATAAACAATAACAAGAAACGGAAGTAAATTTAGAAATATGATGCTTGTAAACTCCGAATAACAAAACCAACGATTTTTAAAGGTTATAACATTTATTTAACATTTTGTACATTATAACAATATCCAAAGTAACAGAATCTATTCCTTCCTCTTTCGTTTTGGTGCTTTCCGTGGCAGAGTGTTCACTTTGAAGATGGCACTATAATAAAAGGTATTCGATGTAGTGTTGGAATGATGTGAGTAATATCTAAAGAGACAACGAACCCGCATGCTTTGCAAATGGGCGTGAATTGGCATAGCACAGACAAACAGACAGAGCAAACCCATCCGGAAGAAACCAGTTCGTGGTGACATACACAAGAGGCACGATAATCTACTTCCTGAAAAAAGAAAAGGTTATGCAGGAACTACAGGTATTGAAGTAGAAGTACATTAGAAGTACAGGTTTCAATAAAAAGCCGAGAAAATCTTCTGAAAGCCATACCTTCAGTATTGGTTGAGGGAATAACGATCGAGATGATGGATCACCGAGGAGGTGCATCTGAAATCGTCGATACGATTATTTATCCCTAACACTTAGTGATGTCTATACAATTCAGAATCTTGGCTACTGACATGGTCGTAGCTATCTGAAAATTCGGCCTTCAAACTGCTTCCGACTAGAGTTGAATTAGTGTTTAAATTTCTTATACGATTCCTATCATTTGTCGTCGTCGACGACCCCCTGTTATCACGTAAGCGCCCTGCCCCCTGCTATTAAGTGCGGTGGGGCGCGATGAGGGTCAGGCTCGTCCTGGCTCCGTTACTTGTAATATATACTTGTTTTTGGGAACGGTCAGTTCGCCCACGCTCATATCGTGCTCTCTCTCAATAGATATACTGAACCACCTTTGTTTTATTGAAAGAGTGAATACCCGAGTCTTCATGCACCCATCCTGGTTATTCATTCGACTCATTATACGATCCCTATAACTACTCCGTCGTCTCACTGTCTGAGACGACCCTCTAGCTGAACCCACGCCCCAAAATGGAGCGAAGTCGAACGCACCCGATATAAGTGGGTCCGCACTTCGTCCTCTAAAGCGCCACGGGCAAGACAGAGATTGCAAATGATACAATAAACTGAAAAGGTTGCTCACGTAAAACTATAAATGCTACCAACCATCATGCTGGAGAGAAGTTTTGATGGCTTTTCCGCTTGAAGAAAAATTCCACCCGTTATGTCAGCGGCTTGTTGCAGAAGTGGACTTGGTTCAACTAGCGATACTACATCAACGCAAATTCCATGCTTTGCAGCAGAAAAGAATAAATTCATCAACGGACCTAAAGTTCTTTGTTTCACTGCAGATCTCTCCACTAAGAACAAAATAAGACGTCTTGTACGAGGCAACGGTGGACTATTAGACCGAAACAGTGACAAGAAGAAATGGATGAGCCGATAAAGCTACCTACCGTGTTCCGTACCAAAATCAACCGTCATCGTTACAATAACTACTCTTCCATTGGACGACGATACGGACGCTGTATCTCCATTTCTAGCCAAGATGTCTGCTCGTTTTATATCTAAAATAAATGTAAGCATCAAAAGTTATATTACAGCTAGCTGCAAACAAATCTTTTTGTATAGAAGTTTCAAAGCTGAGGATGGAGCTTTTCAAAAGCGGAAATAATGATTCAAACGGTAAACGTACGGCAAATGGCATGTGAGAGAACGGCGGCCAGTGGGCTTCCTATAAGATCGTCGTCTGAGTTGGCACTGTCTCGAAGAGTGTCACGTAAAGCGTTCAACATGGCTACAGATGCATCGACTGCACCTCCACGTCGCGAATTGTACAGCAACCAAAATAGTTTACAATAGAGGTCTATACTATATACAAAACAATCCAGGGGCGGCTCGAATCCCGTGAAAATGCGACCAGATACGACCGTGGAAGGTAACAGGGTCCCATTACTGCGTGAACAAGAACTGAACGGAGTTTATATTTCATTACCTCCGGACTTTACAAAGTAAGATTTTTGATTTTCGTTCATGAAGATGAGTTGTTTGCTGAAAGAAAGGCGCAATTTCAGCTAGTTGCTTATTTGATCCAAATCTAAGGTGATTGCCTGAGTCAACTGTACCGTAACCCTCACAAATCAAGTATAGACCCTCAAGATTGATGGTCTGCCTAAAAAGTCAAGTAATTCGATCTTCACAGACCGAGTGCCCAGCTTAAAACACATCTCATGCCGTTGTCAATATACACAAGTCCCAAGTTTCTTCCTTGTTGTACTTGTGCTTTTATTCACTGACCGTTTTGCGAGCTTCGCCCCACCCCCCTCCCGATGGGAGCAGAGGCATTGCTTTTGCCGTGGCGTTCTATTCTGGTCTAATTGTCGAAAACCAGGTAGAGGGACTGCGAGCAGCGAGATCAAGAGCCTAATTAATGAAGACCCCAAAGAGGGAGTCTGTATTGAATATCTGCAGGCTCAGACAATAAAAGATTAAGCGCTAAGTTGACAGAGAACAAGTTCCCTGCCACTCCTTATAACAAGAACATCTGATCTCCTCCTTACCCATGAAAAAAAGAGAGTCCCGGGACGACTAGGAAGAGAAGCCTCTGAAGAACCAGATCGATGTACAGATTCCGTTTGTTGCTGATGAATTAAAACATACTAGTGGTATATTTGTATGCGTGATTTCAGGGAGAAATGTTTCACTGACACACATCCCATGACTGATTGCTTCGTTTCGGACATCTTCACAGGAAATAGATTCCGTGGAACCACCAACGTTTGGTATCCAGCGTAATGCTTAAGCAAACCTTTACAGCGCATAAAAGCCAGTAGAGGTTGTCCTACAGCAGGAACATCTCCGATGATGGGAATGAGCTCATGTCAACAAACAAAGATTAATAACTTCTTGCAGGGAGGGTTCTTCTTGCGTGAATTGGTGCAAAGGAGAGGACAGGATAGGAGAGAGAGAGAATGTGAGGGTGAGAGTGAGAGAAAGGAGGCGGTTCCGGTAGTCAGTAGTACATGTGTGGTGCAGTAGGAACGAAATTGTCGCGTTGCGGCGAGAGAGACGTCGCGCACGAAGAAAAGTAGCAGAATGCAGCAGAAAGTAAGAAATACAGGAACAAAAGGACTAGAAGTCGAATCATGCCAAAAGCAATAATCGCATAGCGATTGAGCAGGATGAGGACCGCTGGAACTGTTACAATGAGGCTGAATGGTCCACGACAGCCGCGTGCGGCGGATCGACTACACAAAACCGTTCCTACTGCCCTTCTCCCCATCCACCGGCTGCATATTTTTCCCTATTTACACAAGTTTTGGGGTTGTATGCTGACGCTTGTGCACGCAGAAATGGGTTTGATTGAAAGATAACGACGTCAATGTAGATAGCATAACTCACTCTCTTCTTTATCTTATTTGCAAACGCGAATAAGAGCAACTGATTCAAAGCAGACATTGAGAGGTGTGCATTTGCAAAGGAAATCTGTAAGAGATAGGAAACGTTTAAGGATATCAGCAAGCGGTATAAACAAACAACAAAACATCGGTATATACCAGAGCACGAATGACATCATTTATCGTCTCGCTGCCATGAGTGACGGCCAGTCGTCCCCAAGCACAAGCACTTCCTTCTACCAGGAGCGATAGTGTGGACATGGTAGTGTGATGTCCCCTACAAACAAAATAATCTGGATGAAAAGTAGATAAGGGCTAATCGGTAGATGGTATCGTTTCATCTCTGGCTATCACTAAATTACGATTGAAGCATCCAATTCCGGACAGCCTAATGAAGAATTCTATCTCCTTAATAGGTGAAACCCCTACCAGCCTACTATGGAGAATCAAACAACATTGATAGAATGGAGAATATTGAAATTCTGTTAGAAATGTTTCAGCTCACGCTCATGCAATTTGTTCAAAGATTCAAAGAACTTCGGGTGTGGCGGTAGGTGTACCCGAATCCCCGCAACAAGCCACAATGGCTTCGAGGTGATTACAATCACATTCCTTTGTAAATTCGAGTCTTCTTCCTCGCAGCTGGTTGATCAGACCCCACGAGTGCGGCAAGCCGTTAGGGTAGAGGAAGGCACACCCGGAATATCTTGAAGCAGAAAAGATTGCACGCAAACGTTTCGCTATTTATAGTCTTCCGAGAAAGACGAGTTTCCCGGAATGGGGATGGTATGGTGGGCCGAGTACAGGAATCCCACACTTTTCAAAAGGTTAGTTCGAGCACAACGTGCCACCACCCTATCGAACAAGGTTCGGATGTACCGGCGAATTAACTTCATATGATCAATAATTCAATTCCTGATTTCAGGTTACCGTAGGCGACAGAGGGTCAAAATTATGAACAAAGCATGACTTGTTCATGGGATCTTCTTCTTGTTTCCTTATGGGTTCTTTTCCATGGGCGAACACACCTCTCACATTTATTACTGTTTTCCCTCATTGCGCTATTCCAAAGCTACTTTTGGACCGGCTGCACTGCCTGCTCACCGATCACTTGACCTCCATTCCATCTTTCTCTCCTACCCTCACTCCTCTCATTCTATAAAGCGTCTCCTGGGACCCGTCAGGTTTATATAGTAGGTGAATACATGAATAAGGTGGGACATCTGGTCAGCATTCAGTACAGTACAGTTTTCGGCATTGGCAGCAATCCTTCGCGAACATGATGAATCACCAAAACATCTAACAATAAGGCTATGTTATGTACCCGCAGCCCTTGCCATTATCCATTGTTTCAGGAGATTTGTAATAGCAAATTGGTATTGTACCAAATGTTGTGTGAACAGAACACATGTTTTATTATTAGTTTATTGTCAAGCAATGAAAGGAAAAGAACACAAACACAAACGACAGCAAAAACAAGAACACAAGAATACAATGAATATTTATTTCTTTTTTTATAAAAATTTAGTGAATTTTCCGAACCCAGGCATAACCTGTAAGCCTGTTGTGATGACCCATGCGGACGCAACTATCCTTTGCGACCTCTGTATATACAAACATTTCCCTTTTTTGTCATTTTCAACTCCAAAGAAGCTGCTACGTAGTTTTCAACAGATTTAACAGCTTGTTATCCTGTACAACACTTTTTGTATCACATGTATCCATTGCTTCTTGCGATGCTACACCTTCTAACACCGACGCATCTTGAACACACGCCGAATGATACGCCTAGAAAATAAGAAATTTGATTCATACTAACCCACTGGTATAATTGTAAGCGTAAAACCGGTCGTAACAAAAACACACCTGATTATTTACTATAACACAATCTTTCAGTTTCCATACCCCATCATCATCTTCATCACAATATTCTTCAAATTCTTCACAACATACAGCACAATTCTGGAAGACACAGATTTAGACAAGGAGTTGCATTTGAACAATTAGCTATAGACGCACCTTATTTACAGCCTCCCGAGCAGATACTGTTAATATAGGAACGGATTCTTCTATTGTTTCTGAAATCGCAAGCCATAACATAGATAGAAACAAAATACAAACAAAAAACACGAAAAAATATGTCACTGAGCACACAAACCAGCACTGCCACTTGTTACACTGATGCCCGTTTCCTCCTCTTCCTCACTCTTCAGCCAATCCTGAAAGCCATGTGATAAAACTGTTGAAAAACAGACAGGAAATATGTACAGGAGATGCAGCTCGTCTGCTCTACCTCCTCAGCAGACATCAACAGTGTTACTTGATTGCTAACTCAGAGAGACTATGGGAATTACATATTTGCACATAATAACGCTTTAGACCCACCTTGCTGCTAGCGTACCACGGCCGGCTAGTGCTCGCCTTTTCAAAAGTTTTCAAGTTCCTTTTCACATGCCAGTCAAGGTGCCGTTCATAACGCTCTCCTTTCAGCTCCATGCGCTGACCGCAATGAGGGCATGCATTCTGCTGTTTCTCATGAAGAGCATCGACAACACTTTCATAACGTCTGAAATGAGACGAAAATTTGAATAAAGCACCGCAAAAGCAATTAAGTTAATACCTACATTTTGAGCGTTCGCATATTGAACTCCTTCAGTGGAGCTGAGGGAACGGACCGTCGTTCCACCACACTTATACTGAAACATGAAATTATAAGACACAGTCGATAGAAAAGCTCTCAAATTGACGGGAGGTTATGGGTAATACTTATGAAAGTATCTGGAACTAGAAAGGAACGTTTTATAGTCCTTCCCCTACACATGCTGATCGTTCAAAAGATTCATGTCGAATTTCGGAGTAAGAAAAACTCGATAGGAACAACGATACCCCTTTTTAATTGACTTCGAGTACTGAAGTAATGCGCTTTTACTTCTTCTTAAAAAAACCCTTAGGCGACGAAGCTGAATGATCTTAACAAATCATCCCTATGAACCTTACCTGTGTTCACTGGGAATAGGTGGCGTGGTGTCGCGTAACATCGTGGCAGTATGCCTGAGCCTGTCTCGTGTAGACGGACTTGGAGCAGGAGCAGGTGCAGGCTCCGGTTTTTTCAAAAATCCGCTTTGTTGAAGTTTCTTCAACAAATTGAAGGGATCCAATGATGGCTCTGGAATTCATCACTCATACATTACAACATTTCTGATTATCTCGGAACTTATTGTCGCGTTAGTCTAACCTGGCTTGTTTTCGCTCTTGTTCGCTCGAATGCGATTCAACTCCGCTGTCAACTCATATGCTGGATCTGGGTTGATCTTCACATCAGGAGCAGGGCCAGCTAATCGAATCTCATGTCGACGGCCATCTATTGTTGCAACTATAGGTGCACCTGAAAGAAGTAGAAATACGATTGATAAAAAAAGTTTATAGATGCTAAAAACATGACTTCGAGCAGAAGATAAAAAAAGAGAAGGCTTAAGAAATTACTGTCTACCTCCAAACTGTCCTCTGAAGGAGAAGTTATTCAGATAGAGTTCCCGACTTGGTGCTCCGAATCGAAGAATATGTTCTTTTCCGTCAATAATTACTGCTTTCGATTCACCAAAATGTAACAAGTGAGGCACACCATCTATTATCACATTACGTGGAGTTCCGGCAAAGAAAATCCTAAAGTAGAACTTCTAGCAAATTTTTTCAGCACGTCAAACTTTACAACTCCTAAAACATACTTATGTGGTAGACCATTTCGCTCTATAACAGCTATGTCATTGACATACTCCACTTCGTGTGCTTTACCGTCAACGAAAATACGGTTGTTTGATGGGATATCTAGCTTGACAGGAGCTTCTGCCGTAATAATCTGAAAATAGAGGACTGTGATTAAACTGGTTGGAAAACTTTACACCAGAAAAAGACTCAAGCTCACCGCATTTGAACCGGAAGGCGCTTGTGTTGGAGGGGTGAGGACCGTCGTACCCGGCACCGCAGGACGATATCCTGGAGGCATTGGGAATCCATTTGGCCCGCGAACTGGTGCTTGTTGTTGTAATGAGTTTCCAGCAGGAACATAATTCGGTGGCATTGGAAGTCCTGTTGGGCCAGGCACTGATGGAGCCGACGCGACGTAATTTGGTGGCATAGGTAAAGTTGATGTCGATGGTACAACTGGAGGATGATAGTTGGGAGGCATAGGAAGACCACCAGTACCCGGTATCGATGAAGGCACGTGGAAGTTCGGTGGCATGGGGAGGCTTGAAGCAGATGATTGAAGTTGTGGGCAGCTTGATGAATGTCCACTTGAGGATAATGGTGGCGGCGATCGTCCTGGCAGAGGTAGTTGTTGCTGAGCCCGACCTATTGAAGACTTCGCCTGGACGGTGAAAGCATGCGAGCCCAGAATCGGAGTCGGCTTCACAACGGTATCCTTACTGAAAACGATTGAACTGATATAAACATAAACAACGGGATCCATTCAAACTACACTCGTGAAACATTTGAATTTTTTCTTCACATGTTCTGATCAGTACTTACCTTCTTCTACAACTTCAATTATAAAAAGTAGCAGATCCCTTTAGGATTGTTACTCCCTAAATGAACCCCAAAACATTTTTAAGACTTACGTATTATGATGAGCTAATGACCTTAGGTCTTCATCATGTGATTTAGGAGGAGAGCGTTTCCGTTTTGTATCGATATGAGGGCCTCCAACCGAACCGGCTTTTCTCTTAGGCGGTAGCGCGCTTGAGTGGGCTGGAGGGGTAGGCTCGTCTGGCTCCGTCTTAATTGTGCGATCACAGGGCCGGACGGGAGGCAAATCCAAAAGCTCGTCGCTGAAATCGAAAGACTTATATCCTTTGCCATTTCAAGGGATGGTTATCTAGACAATAAACACGCACATTAGCTCCTTCTTTGGCTCCTTCAATTCGGTTTTAAACCGTACCCTCTTCGGAACCTCAGACTTAACCTTCTTGGGCACGTCATCGCTCTGCAAAACGAATTTTACTTAAACATATCTGGAAAATCTCTCAAAGTTGGGTTATTGAATGAATTCAATGCCGCCGGAGAGCAAGTTCATGTATCTGGAGGCAGAAACTAGACACATTTACGCTGTGCGGATGGGTATCTTGCGCAAAAACAAGCACAGCAATGGGCTATTTGTGCAGCCGTTTCTTCCATTCTACGCAATGTGGTCATAGGTCAGTCTGTTGGCCAAGAAAAACTGACATTCAACAAATCAATAAGGACCAAACATGAATCAAGTCAAGACGCTACAATTAAATTGTACGAACTCTTTAAAAGTTGCACATCAAACTTTGTCTGTGTGCTTAAATAAAACGTCGTAAAATCTTAGCAATGGGTAAAAATCGACGGTCACGTTGAAAACATCATGAACAAGTGCTTATAATATAAATTCTCTGAAACAATGATCTGCCCCTGCATACATGACCTCGAAATTAACGCTCATTGAAGGGGTTCTCTAATGATACCAGACGTTCACATACAAAGCAAGGGCTGGCCTCAAACATAGAACTAGCTTCAAACCCCAACCACGATGGATGGCCAAAGGGCATCCATGAGCATACGATATTTCCAAGTGTTCTCGGAAGTGAGCCTCTTCAACCAAACGATTCACTTTAGTTGGCAGCGTCTTACCGGCTCTATTTGTATCCTCTAGGGTGGATGTCTTCATGAATCACTTATCCAACGAAATAGCGAATCAAAACAAATTCACAATTGATTCACAAACCCATCCATTAATTTCTCATGAATATAATATGAAGGGGCAATGGAAGTATATTTTATTGATAACAGGGTCATCAGTACAAAATTAAATACCGCGGTGTTCTGTCCGTTGTTCTGAATAAACTTGGGATTGACGTGAACTTTGCCATGGACTGGTTTGAGAGCCGGTGCCACAGGAGCTGGTGGCGGTGCTGCTGGTGTTGGATTTGTCACAACAGGGGGTTTTGCACCCTGCTTCAATGCAGTGAGCGGCCATGCTCGATCGATTTCGTTCACTTTGATGTCCAGTTGATACAGCTTCGATCGATTGAAAATGTCGCCCCATGTTTGCCGAAGGCGGTACATGGCTGCTCGCACAACTTCATCACCCTGGAACTATATGTGGTATTAACGAAGGGCAAACCCTCGACTAAATATTATCGAAGCATACCTCTAGAAAGACATGGATGAAGACCCGTACGATTATTTTTGCAAAAAGATCCTTGTAATCACTATTGGGTATGTTCTTCATTATTGAATCGGCAACATACAATATCGGTAACTTTTGAGCTTTTGGCACCTAAATGAGCTTTGCGTTACAAGAGTGTTCAGAGATCTCATGGATGAACTACTCCGATCCCATTTTTTTCCGTAAGACTCTTAAATCCTAACAACTAGTTGAATTCGGAAAACTGCAACTAATACTACATCAAAAACTTACTGTATAAATTTGCTTTTCTATGGTTTCTACTATAGAGGCTGCATGTTGTTGATAGTCCTCGGCCAGAATGGTTAAAAGATTGATTTGTGTCTTATTGTTGTTCACTAATTCATCGAGAGTCAACCTGAAACCATTTTAATAAAAGCATATTTAGAGAAGAGTCTTGTGCTTTGTGGTGCTTTTTTCTCGGTTGCTCTAGGAAGTGGAACGTCTGCAAAAGGAAAAAAGGAAAGCACAAAAGGAAGCAAAAAAAAGCTTCCAGTATTTTGTTGAGAAGTTCTATGCACTGAGACTGGACTTCTTGCAACCGGTTCCCAAACCTACACGGAATAACCTTTTCGTTTTGACTGTGAAATCTTTTTTTTTTGTTTGAGGTTATGAATAGAATCCGAATTAGTCACATATCGACTATCCACAGATTCGTAAAAGTCTTTGATTCCAATCCCGCTGGGTTTTTTTGCACACCTGAACCATTTGCTTCGGTCCAGTGTAAAGCCGGAGTTGCCAGGTATTCAGAGGGAAAGGTCACCGCTGGTGCAATGCTATAGAGACGCGTGAATTGTGTTCAGGAAACCGGAACCATGGCGAGGTATTGATCGGCAAATTCGTGTGTCTAACCAAGTCTTTTTTTCCAATTTCGAAAAAGAATTTGTCAATGTGGCTATATGTGTTTAAACAACGCACTCAACATCTCCGCCCCCCATATAAATGTGAAAGGATTTGACTGACGTATCAGGGCTAAATTATTTGCTTAAAAACGACGTAATACGATGCCCATGACCACTATGCCCGTTTGTAATATCAGATAATGCAAACACCAGAAGTGCAAGACAGCACAAACTCGTACCAGGGGAATATGCATACCAGTGGGCATAAGCTGAAGAGTATTGCTAGATATCATCATTAACCCTTTGACGACAATGCGGATTTCGACGTGACGTGCGCCAGTGATAGTGGCACCCAGCGTGGGCGCCATTATCGTCAAAGGGTTAATCTGACCCTCGGGTTCCTCCCAGTCTCTCTCGTTCCAACCTAAAATGGGCCATCTAGACTTATTGTATTACGACATCAACTAATTCACTGCATCCGCTTTCTGTCTGTAAAGGTTTATTAATCACTTTGTATCATATTCTTTTTTTTTTACCCTCTATAATTGTATTTTCGTAGTCATTCATCGCAAAACCTACTTATACTCCTTGGCGGCTTCTTTGGCTGAAGACATAGCAACAGGATAAAAACTGATTCACAATATCACAAACTTCAGCGACAGTGTACCCGATCACTACTGCGCAAATATCAAAATCTGAAAATCAAGTGAACCATCCTTCTGATTAAATACACCATATAACGTACTAAAAAGCGCTGAGCCACGAAAAAACGATTAAGCAAACGAAGGCTAAACAGAGAATGCATTATGCCAACTCTCTTCTCAACTGCAATGATGATTTCGATGGCAAGATACTGTACCTATGAATGACAAATCTCATTAGTTTAGGCGACACTGACAGCTGTAAACTGGTCTCCAGTTGTTTCGTTTCATCTTCCTCGTGATCCGCGATAACACTGCCAGAAACAGTTACAAAAACGGCTAACTGGCATATCGATTTCGTAGGGAAGAATCATAATCATAGATTAAAACGAATAATAATTAGCTCACAATCTGTATAACTGGTAAATCGTATCAGACAAAAAGGTGTTCCCCAGCTAAAGTATGTGAGGAAAAAAAGAGAAACTTCCCCCGTGAAATCATTCCGAACGTCCCCATCACACCAACCACTCGCCGAACCGGCTTCCCCGATCCTATGAGAGGCTTTCAATGAGTGTGTTACACCGCGTGTACATACGATTGGTTACTATCGTATGCTTCAAAATCTGACATGCCAAGATCCCACCTCATACATAGGTATCCTTCGAAAACAACTGCAGGTCACCTAAAAACGTGCAGAACTACCGTTCTAGATTAATCATGCCTGTCTAGGCATCACAGCTTCAACTTCGACGAATTGAATACACCGTTTCAGCTGAAAAAGCCCTTTCCTGCAAACTCTAGCAAGCACACGGTGATCCGTGGTTCCATCTGAAGGATCCGATGTGTGACCCCTGTTCTCGAAAGCGAGTAGTCGCGCACAACAAAACTCATGCGCAATGGGTCGATCAATAGTTTTTCTAACTCTGAGGCATTCAAACACATCTATCACCGCTTGGCAGCTATCGCCGACCTGCTCAGCAGTATACAGGATAGAGCTTTACAAAAGCATATCAGTGACGGATGCCTCGTCTCTCTGAACACACTTTTATAAGTCTGGAAAACAGATAAGAATTTACTACCGTATGCCCCGCACGGTCTACATCGACGCTTTGGCAATATCAAACAGGAAGGCTGTTTCGACAGATAATCATCCGGAATTGAACATGAACATCACACAAACAAGACTTCGTTGCCTGTTGCGCTACATAATTAATCGCAACATAATTGCGCCACACAATGACGTTACTTTGTCATTAGCCATTGCGTTTGTAGTGGAGCACGGTAGTAAACACATAACGCAATTTCGAATGATCCATTAGCCTACTGTACGAATTCATGAATTGACTGCACGGAAGCGGACGAATCCTGAGAGAGAGAGTTGAGAACTGGCTTAGGGAACATAGCAATCCGCGATCATCTCATTGCACCTGTTACTGTCCTGTTCTGTGTGAAACAATGTTAGAACAGGCTTTCGAGTTACTAATTACCAGTCAAAAAAAAAAAAAACTCGCATAAACCCTTTCATCTGAAATCTGATAAAAAAGAAGTAATGATCTATGCACTGATAGCTTTTGCATAACATAGGTTGATAAAAAAAGGCATTTGCTTCATAAGCCATCGCAAAAGGGTGGTCCGGTAGAGTGAAACCAAGCCAAGTACAATGTTTGAACATAAGTGATACATAACTGGTGAACAAATGAGATTCATCATTCACCTTCAACAATCAGAACAACTGAAATGTGTCTACCTCTTTAGAACCCGAAATTGTATTTAGCAATAGCTATTACACTTTATGCGAAAGATAAACAGTACACATAATCTAAGAATAACTTGAACCCGTTCAATAAAGCGAAGAGAAGACGTCGCATTCACCAGTGTCGAAGACCTCGGTTCCACTTGTTGCGTCAACACGTCCTATCCTAGAACGGTGACATCACACAGGATATCATCAACTAAAGATCAGTATATTTAAATTGAAGCATAGTTTGTAATAGCATATCAAGCGAACAGCTAAAGAAGCATATTCAACTGAAACACAAGTTGTAGGAAAACAGGAAATGTTTAGATCCTGGTGCACTACTAGCTTGGAGCAAGCAAGGGGAAGCATAGAAAAAAGTGAGAAACAGGTCCGAATCTTCCGATAACAATATCTATTTCTCAAATTCAAGCGTACAAAACAATATTTCGAAAACCAATCGAGGTGTATGTATGAATTGGACCTCTTCCCAGCATTGCTTCTACATTGGACTCCATTTACTGCTCACCCCCAACTCTCCCAAACCATTATGGCACCTAAACTTACTAGCTACGAAACGATAAGTATGAAAACACGAACTTGTTCAATATTACAAGAAACGAAAGATAAAACTGCATAAAATCCCTTAGGAACTGGCGAGGGCGATCACGAAGCGCAAATACGAAAACGAGGCCGCCGACTGTGACGCACCGCCTGCCGCGACACCCAAGAGCCGATCAATAGGTAGACCTGCACATCTAACTAGTTTACGGTAGTGTTTGGCAGTTGGACATAATTCAAACGGCCGGTGGCAATCGATTTTGAGATTCGGATTCGTCGCTTTCTAAACATCTAAGCCGTTTTTTTATTTATTGGCATTATGCAGCAGCAAAGAGGAGTGGGAGCGCCTGGCCAGCCATTAGGACGATACCCGCCTCAGGTAGGTTGTCTTGGAATTTGTGCTTACGTTCGTTGTTCTTGCCATAGATTCACGTATTCAGCAAATGTTTCACACGCTATGATACTTTCTGTATAACTTGCAGGGAATTGTTTCCCTAAGATAATGAAATTTCAGCCAGGAGCCACGCCGCAATCGGCTATGAGACGACCCGGCGGTCCTCAAATGCCTTCTCAAGGTCCACAACTGCAAGCCAATCGGGTCTCACAACCTCTTCGTAAAAAGAAAAGATATGCCGACAAACTTATTTCACCTCAGGTGAGAAAAGTACATAGCGGATTTTCATGGTAGATGGTATCCGGGATTGGGATAAATGCCATATGCAATGGGTCCAGAGCTGGAAACGCGGAACCTATTAGGGTGTTTCCTTGCTTGCCTAACTCCGTGTCGCTTTAATCAGTAGCAACCAGAACGCTGAACAAGTTCGGAAAACGGAAAGAAAGCAACATAGAGGTATCACAAGGAGCGAAATGGGTTATATTCACGAAGTACTTCCTCTTCGAGCTTGGTTGTCGAATTGCCGACTCGACTGTTTCCATTGAATCCTTGCATTTTTGTTATGCATATCCAATTCATTTTTCTATTACTTAGTTTTATTTTGCCCTTTGTTCTTGATCGATTTTTTTACTTTCATTTTTTGCATTCATTTTATTTTTCCTATTAAATTTAATATTCCTAATTTCGATCAGCGCGAAGTTTCACGGGAAAACCGCTGTGGCGAAGTAAAAGAAGTTTTGAGTGTAACAGATTTGCGAATGTTTTACTAGAATAAGTCGGGCAATGACATATTTAATGAATTTGTTAAATTCATGTTGGCATCAGCGTTATTCAGACTGTCACAACTCTAATTGTAAGGAAGGTTTATTGTCAAGATATGAGCAAATATAATGCTTTATAGGTGAGAGAGCTCGTTCCGGAATCTCAAGCTTACATGGACCTACTTGCTTTCGAGCAAAAACTTGACGCTACAATAACAAGAAAAAAGCTTGACATCCAGGTACAACCTTTTTCGAAGCTTTTTTTCAAATAACTACTCCGTTTCTTTGAATTCGAAATGAATTGTGCTTTTGAGAGGTTTTTGTAGGTAATCAAGCGTGAAAATCGGTTCTCGGTGAGAACGCTTAGTGGGCGCGCTATGGACGCACAAGTTTATGCGTCTGCCGTTCCCCAAATTCGCCAAAAAATTGCATGCTGAGAATGCATGTACACGACGTTGTGTCAGGGGCATTAATGTTTGCGTGCTGTACCCTCTGCCATTGTCTATTACTGTGGATCGTCCTACTGGCTATCCTTTGTCAAATGGTTTTAGTAATTTTTCCCAGAAGCTCTTCTTGTTTTCTGAAAACAAATTCTCGTCTGAATTGAGGCTTGAATTTAGAAAAAAACGAAATCGAGAGGGTTACAATGATGGGAAGAATAAACATTTTTCTGATTTATGGACCAACTTTTTAGTCAGGAGGTTTACCTTATATCTATGGACCTACTGCAGCAAATAATCGATACAACTAGTTTCTAGATGAACATTCAATATATCAGAAACTTGCTAACTGGTTTGCACCTTTTTGCCTCCCATTACAGAGCAAACGATACCCATAGAAAAAGTTTCTAGCGCAAGTTTCCATTTCAATGGACATGAAATTGTCCTGCCTTTCCATGAAGTGTATATTGGCCCTTGAAGTCGCTATTTAAATGTTGCTATTCAAAGTTTACCGAACTCGTCAGGTATGAGAAGAATACGTAAGGACTAGAAGCGTCATGAGTTTGCGGATGGTGAATCCATAAGGCAAGCACTGCAAGGCGTCGTGCTGGTATGCTCAAACAAGCACAACGCAATGCGTTATGCATGCGTGGGCATGTTATCTTCATCTTGCATCTTTTTGCCTCCCATTATTGGAATTAACGTTAACTGAAGGAGAAGATCTCAGCACAAATTTCCACTTCAGTGGATTTGGAAGTTTTCTGGCTTTCCAGGAAGTGCATAATGGCAGTTGAAGTTAGTATTCCAGACCGTATCCATTCATGAAACAAAATTCATCGAGGTTCCAAGGACGGGAATAATATGTAAAAACTAGATGGGTCGTGATCAATCTCCAGCTGTAAAAAACATAGGGATTTGCGCTCTCCTATAGCCCGCTCTTTACAAATTTCTAAAAGCGTATTTTCTTTTTTTTGTTTTTGGTTCCCTTCTGCCTTATATGGAGAGCTCAACTTAACATCTGAAAGGAAATCAGAAAATTGATAGAATGGTTTCCCGAAAGAAGTAGTTATAGAGCAATGTAGCCAAGATTATCAACTGGTGTCACTGCGTCGACACTAGACGAAAACTGATTGCGAAGGGTAGCAGAACGGAGCAGAACCTCGCATCAGAAAGAAATGGTGGAATAATTGCTGCAGTGTCGTGAAATTCGGTTTCTTTTGTGAAGCTCAGTATTGACTTTAACACACCTACGCAAGGCACATCTATACATGCCTTCCATGAATTTGTTTTCCGTTAGTTTGAAGCGACGCCGGCACAAAGTATGAGCACTGTCCATTCTCTATTTGATTCTTAATCAGATGCAGTCACTTCCAAGTGAGGAATGAAATGTTTCTCCATGTAGCGAATTTCAAACAGGGTTTGTCTAAAGTTATATTGTGGCGATTGTAAACTTGAAGTCGTCGACCCTCTTGAACTTGCGACCAGACATGCTTAATGACTCTGCACTTGGTAAAACTAGTGATTCGTACTATTCACTTATCAAAGCGTCAAGACCCGCGTTTACTGCAAAATTTTACCCTCAGAAGTCGTTGATTCGATGTCGCTTTTAGGAATTTCATTCTAATAGCTACATTCTTGTATCAAGTTCAAGAAATATAACTACAAAATCAAAATATGACTACGATGGGCAGCATTCGATTTATAATCCTGTTACACTTCAACGAGCATTGTATGAACCCTTTCCGTCACCGTGCTTGTTCACATGCTTGCCCTTTACCGACTATTTGGTCAAGCGAATTGAAATTCTTCCGGTAAGAAAGCTTGTAGATTATGAATTCAGAGAAAATTCAACGATATTTTTGTTAACGTCGTGCAGAACTCTCTTTCTACAGAGTGAATCCATTAGCCTTCCCCGATCTTGCGGTTGAAGAAAGCCTTCGACAAACAGCATGACCAGGTCTACAGATTGACGAGTTTTTTCCTACGCGAAAAGAAGATTTTACGAAGCAATACTATCTTGCGATCTTTAACGTCTCAGTTTGATAGGGAAAACGGTAAAACGGTTGTTGGTAGGTTAAAGAACAAGAATCTAGCATGCTTATTGCTCCAGTATCTAGGACTTATGTGGCGACCAACTTGCCTATGGAAGTGAGAGCGAATGTGGGTCAAAAAATATGGGTCATTTGAGGTTTGTCTCCTTGAAAATAGACGAACGTCTCTTGGACCACTCCAGTGAAAGGTATTGGTCGAGACTAAAACGAAAATTCAGTCCGGCACTCGGCTTTCCCTGGCTTACCCGACCACCCACCCCCGTGTCCTTGCCCAAAGCCCCTTTTCGACGCGTCGTATATGTGACGGGTAAAAATTTGCGTGTTAACACGTGCCGGATTACTGTAAGAGCCGAGTGCCGGACTGAATTTTCATTCCTGTTTGGTCGAGTAGTAGCATAGCCAGCGCTCACGGTGACTTTGCTTCAATCGAGCCTCACTACAGCATATCTTGGGTCATTATCGACTGAAGGATGCTGGTCCGCAGCTACATCATCTACGCTTCTCGTCATTCTCACATTGTCGAGCAGCATGTCATCGGTGCGATACTGGGCTATGCGCACGGATTAGTTTGCATCGAATCCCACGGGAGAGCTGTTTATGAGAAACTGGTATGGTGGATCGCCACCCCACTAATACATTTGTACCTGACCTTTCTATAAACGGGGTGTACACGTGTTTGAGTTACGTATGATGGAAAAGATGGTATCGCTTCTAGAGGTTCGCTTTTGATAGCATGTGTCAGTGAAACGGTGCGAGACCCTATCCGCGAAGTTATCGACTCAGCTGAGATTACGACTTGATATCGTACTTGGTCTCAAGTGCTTTTGAAAGAGCCTCCAAACTTGATCCATGTATGGGATGTTTTGTTCATAAAGAGGAAAGGTTCAGTATCAACAATGAACGCATTAAGTTGAACTCAAGTCTGCAAAACAAAATCATTTTTACGTCTTTGCTAGATTTCTTTCTCATAGACATCAATCCTTCAACGTTGCGTTTAGAGGTTTTCCGAAATCAGACTAATTCTCACTTATTTCAGTGTTTTCGTGTCCAAAAGATCTATGCTGATGAAATTTTTGTGCAGTTTCTCTTGAGCCCCTGACATATGTTTTCAAAGATCCTCGATTGTGCAAATAACCCTTTCAGCTTCAATTTTGTGTGGTCAGTATCGTATGCTCCACCCGGAAATATTTCAGGAAGCCCTCAAGAGGCCCCAAAAAGTCAAAAAACGGCTGCGTATTTATATTTCACATACGTTCATTGCTGGAAAAGAACCAGAGAAGGTAGGAACTGTTTGGAACTTGCACTACTTGTTTCACTCTGCATACATATTCTCAATTCTTACCGTTTCAGGAAGGTGACGAGGGAACTGTTCCAATGTGGGAGCTACGCGTTGAAGGCCGACTGATAGAAGACCAGGTCAGCTAAAGAATGAATTCTGAACGTTGCCTTTTCAACAGTAATGCGGGATTTGTTAGGGGTTATCACGTTTCAAACTGTTGGCTGAGATATCAAGAGAATTTTGATAAACTCGGTGAGAGGCGATAGTCACTGTCTATCAGGATTCACCATAATCATGTGTGACTTTTCTTGTTCTAGCATATCATTTTTGTAGACTAATGGAACGATCAACGCCGCAGGCCACCCTACTCCAGCTCCGCCTGCACGTCCCTTACCAAAACGGAAGTTCAGTTCTTTTTTCAAAAGCCTGGTAAGTTCATTTCAAAAATGTACAGTAGTATAAGTAAGGAAGCGCTGATTGGTTTTCTTGTCATTATTGATCGTTAATGAAGGGAGTTGGGGTGTATTTTACCACGCTAGTCCAGAACGCGGTGAAAGGATGGTTTAAAGGGTCGCAAGTAAAGTGAAGTATTCATGGATGAGAATATGAAGCATTAGAGGGAGAGCGCAAGTATTGTTAGGCGATTTGAAAGGCTTCCTCTGTATTTAGCAAGCTTTCCACTCAAGGCCATTTCCCCTAGGAAATTAGTTTTGTCCCTGTAAAAATCACGTAATAGATGCATATTGAACTATCCCAGATTTCTATACAACTCACAAACCATCCCTTGTACTCTTCTCTCCACAGATAATGCTGCTGATAGCATTGCATTCGAAACATTTCCTGCTTCTTGAAATTTTCGTAGCTCACTGTTGCACTCTATGGCTAGATTTATCACAGCTAATTCTCATATGTCCATCTTTCAGGTGATCGAATTAGATAAAGATATCTACGGCCCAGATAACCATTTGGTGGAATGGCATCGCACCCCAACCACAAATGAGACGGACGGTTTTCAGGTCAGGACTTCCAGTGAAGCCATAAATCTGCTGTTTTGCTGATTTTCATCGCCGCCTAATCTCGTTGAAGCGTTGTGTTGCTCTGACGTAAGACTATTCAGGTGAAACGACCAGGAGATCGACCTGTGAAATGTACTATTCTACTTCTTCTCGATTACCAACCAATGAAATTCAAACTACATCCTCGCTTGGCAAAGGTTCTGTGGTATTCTATTCGATGCAACCCCATACCTTATCTATTCTCATCATACTTTTTAGGTCCTGGGTATTGCTGCTGAAACAAGGCCGAAAATCATTGAGGCTCTCTGGCAATACATCAAGACACATAAGCTACAGGTACTATTGGTTCTACATAGCAGTAACATTTGACAGGCTTGTCGAATTTAATGGTGATCGACTGCAAAAGGGCCCGTAAGGCCCGTAAACATAAGCAGCAGCGCTATATTGAAATAAAAGCAGCTCCCTATTCTAGTTGTTTACACGCTAAGGTTGATTAGAAACCTTCAATAAACCGACCTTGCTACTTTCAGTGTAGAGAGTCCTTACCGCGAAACATTGCACTGGAAGGAGCTTCTTAATTCTAGTGTCCAAGTGTCTGGCCTCTGCATACTGCCCTTCTCATGTTACCGTTCAAAACTTGCACGGTTGCCTTTTTTCAGGATCCTGTAGATCACGATACTGTAAACAACGACCCCTACCTCGAGCAAGTCTTCAGCTGTAAGCGAATGCGATTCATGGAAATTCCACAGCGGTTACATCAACTCTTGCAACAACCTGATCCATTGGTAAGCATTGAAGCTATCTCATTGATGAGGTGTTTGCAAGTTACGGCTCATTTCAGGTTCTCTCTCACATTATCAAGCACAATGAAGGTGGTGCCGAGAAGAATACTGCTTGTTACGATATTGGTAAGCTTTATGATCAAAAGTCGTTCTTATTCTGTCAGTCAATCGCTTTGTTCCCAGTAGTGGAACCTTAGAATCAGAAACAAAGACGTTAATGATGGAATCACGAGTGATATGAGTTACCTATTATTACGAAAAAAAAAGTGCTATGGTTTGCTGTTTTGCTATCGCGATAAGCCCTTTCTTTGTTGCGTGTAAAGTGCTGCGCTAATCGAGGCATTCCAATCATGGAAAGTACCTTACAGGCTGTCAATCTTACACTTCAAACCTATCGCGAAATTCTCGAAAAGCCACTCGGTGTTAGGTTGGGTAGTGTTCAATGGCTCAACGGTGTTGTCGGTGTCCATTGCGCATGTGAACATGTGAACACGAAGCGAGTTACAGGCTCTTTCTAGACTTTGTATTCGTTCCTGGCGTCGCGCGAAATTCGCATCGATCGGAATTGCGCTGCCGGAGTCGTTACCATTTCTGTACACCGGTTTTCCCAGAGTCGTGCTTTTTTCATCGTATAGAGGCATTACGATATTGGTCTTTGCATTTACGATTCCTGGTCTCCTTTCTCAAAAGACAACTAGCCGCTCTCCATGACTGAGGAAGTGGCACAGAATCAGCATTCGAAATTCCGTTTTCGATGGCTGAGGGAGTGTCATTGAATCAGCAAAATAGCTGATACAATGACACTGTCTCAGCCATGGAAAGCGGAATTTCGAATTGTGCTTCACTCAAGACCATAACAAAATATAATGCAACGATCTACCTAAAAATTTTGCTCCATTTTTTGTCGTCATCCTTTGTATTTGAAATATACTGGTATCATTACAAGTGATGAGCTCCCAAAGGAGAAATATATTCAGAACATCAACATATTCTATTTGTTTTGGGGCTCTATGCTCATAGCAGCCTGCAAAGGCAGCTAAAATAATTGCTACGGAAATGGGGGTGAAGATTGAATTCTGGGATGATATCAATCTGAGCCAATCAAGTCTTACATCTTTCTAACAGGATTTTGGTCAGCTGGAACTAATTCAGTCTGGAGTGGAAAGGAGCTCCGTTTTGTTTGCTGGCCTCGCATGTCACATAATACTGCGCATTCAAGCGCCCCCACGTTTCCGAATCCGTTTGCCTGGTATAGTTTTCCAAAAGAGGGTGGCCCAGTTCTGGAAACATCTTCCATTACCTAAGCTACAAAAACAATGTATAGAGAACTTCAAGTTTTTCAATTGCTAATGGCGGGCGTATTTGACCGGTAGACGCGCGTTTTGGAATAAAACGGCTAACAGTGTTATTCAAGCCGAAGTTCTACCGAAAAAGATGCTGTTGGTTTCAGCGAAAAAAAAGAATACTCGAAAAGTTCGCATTGCAGATGTTGAAGTTGAAGATCCTCTCAAGCAACATATGGCTGCCTTTGTACATGCCCAGGCCAACACCCAGGACATCGCCAATCTTGATCAGAAAATTTACGATGTAGTAGATCAGGTGGGCTTTCATAACCAGATGTGGTTTCAGTCGTCACATTGGTTTCTGATCTTTATCGATAAGAGTGTTTTTCCAGATTAACGAGTGGAAAACGCGGCGTGATTTCTATGTACGATTCGCCGATAACCCTCACGAGTTCATTAGGAAGTGGTTAGTTAGTCAGAGCCAGGACCTGAAGGTATGCCAATTTGCACTTAAGATCTTGTCATCGCCTTTAACCCTTCAGCCTTCAATTTCAAGTTGGCTACTTATAGACCATGACCGAAGCTAGTGGTGAAGGCGAAGCAGAACGGCGAGCAGACCACTACTACAAGCCGGAAACTCAGGAAGGCGTTTTCAGGTAATAAAGTTCTCAAAGCGTTCGTTATCGATTGAGTCCATAGCTTCGCTTGGATTTGAAATTCTACTAAATACATTATTTACGCATAAGAAAAATCTTTCCTTAAAATGTTCAGAGTTTGTCGTATTACTAGTTGTCTTACTCACAAGTGGATTGTTCTTCAAAGACCACTTGCTTTGGTCTACCCTGAGTGTTTCCTGGTTGCTGGCCAGGAATTTCGTGGAACGCTAACACTTTTGGCTGAATTTTCCAACTCGGGAATGGACATTCCAATGTACATTTGAACGCTAATAGATCAATCCGACACAGTGAATGGTCGAGGATTTGGTTCGCATAGCACGGTTAAGCAAACGAAGTGGGAAAGTTGTGTCCGTTTCCTTTATCTATGCCTAATTCTCGTTTGGATAGAAGCGGAGAGTTTTTAGTGCTCATTGTTCCTCTTATTTTTGATTATGACCGGCTATTTTGAATTGCGAGGGTTTTCCAGGGCATGTGAAGAGGAACAGCAGGGATAAGCGCTTTGATTTTGAGCGAACTTGAAATTAGTAGCATTGCAACGCATATTTGTGGTGAAACATGGATTTCTTGGTGAACCATTTTTTTCAAGTGTGCGTCCTGCAGTAGACCTATGGTTTTAGAAATATGGGTGACGGAACTTTTCTCCGAACTCCCACGACAACGGTTCCGCGGCGACTAAATATCCTTCCACAGAAAATTCAAACGCTCCCCTTCATAGCGCGGAACACGACTTTTGGAGAGAAGTCTCCCACCCTAGAGATCTTGCTGGTAGTTCAAAGATGCCCAATCCAAAAAATGGTGGCTAAATTTTTGTCTGATTTTGGTTTGGTCGTTTTGGCTGGTGCCAGGTAATCGATTATGGAATGCTGAAGGATCGCTTTGTTATGAAATGATTTCGCTGAACTTGATCCATTGTGATCGTACTTCACTTATAGTATACATTAGTTCGGATTTTCCCGGCTGATTACCTTTTGTCGTAAATTTGCACAAAGCCTTGGAAGTGAAATATCTGTATTTTGGCACTGCATTTATGAACGCGAATTAGGTCTTATCCGGCGTTATTTTTTTTCTGTTTCAGGTACATCTATCAGAAGGTGCAACAAAAAAGAGCTGAGCTCGAGCAAGGCCTTGGCGTAAGGAACAACTAACTGTTTTTGTTGTTGGGTAAATATTGTTCATCACAGTATTCATCGTCTGTTAAGATTAACCTTACTTGGCAAGTTTGATGATACTACTTTTTGACCTCTTTTTTAATACACAATGAATTTAGTCATTTATAATATTACATTTGGTCTCATTATTTGTTCACAATTCGTGAGCCTTGTAATTTTATGACATCATTCAGTTGAATTTAATTGTAGCTTAACTTAATTATTTAATTGTAGTTTGTTTAATAAATGTTAACTGTACGGTGATCTGCATGGATTGGAGTGAATTTAGAGTAGAAATAACTCACCAGTATTTTTTTCATTAACCCATGTTCTATACTACACATTTCCTCCTGCTTTCCTTACACTTCATGCATTTTTTCAAATCTGTCTATGATAGTACCGTATTTCGTGAATGATAATTTTCTAACTAATTGATTTGTTGTTTTTTCTACTCTATTGCAGTGCTTGCTCACTCACATAGGTTAATCGTCCCTTAAGTGTTGTAGAGTTGGGATTAGGGTATTGACTCGGATGAGTTTAAGACTACTACGTCTGCGTTTGAGATTGGATTGGCGGGTTCAGAAAATGTGTAATGTCGAGGCGAAAACAGATGGTACGTGTGGTGCGTTTTTGTAAAGATGAGTAATCTCAGTGCTTAGCGTTCAAGTTGTAAACTAGAATTTGAGTTTGCTCGCAATAGCCTGCAAATAATCTATCGAATAAAAAATAGCATTGCAGCACATTCGCAGCTAATTCGAAATTTAATATAGCGTTACTGTACCACATAGTTTTGAACAGATATGGTTGATAATTGGGGTTTGGATATGATCCTTCCATTTATTTTATAGGATTAACAAAAATGAAGAATAGAATGCAAAAATATGGAGTGTTAGAGACTGATTTTTGTAAATTCAAAAATAAAAGGCACCTGACAGTGGGTCATTTTCGTTGAGTGCTCCTTGAATAACGTTGCTTCTCGAGTTTCCATCGAAGTATCGATTTGTGGGAGATGTTTCGAAAGTTGCCGTGCTAATAAGATTACGTTTAATTTCCGTTCAATTAACATCGAGCTTGGATTTTGACATGAACTCTATCGTTGACTTTTCCTCAAGCAACACTCATAAGATATTTAAAATGTGAAATTCTCAATCGGTTTTCGTTTCTCATGGCTTAGCTATGTTACTTGCGCACTGAAGTTTCACTTTCACTTTAGTTTGTTGTTTCCTTTTGGGTAAAATGACTTGGAATTTTAGTTGAGCAGCTAGTGACCTTGATTTCTTTCAAACTTCGAAAGAGCGAAACTCACTGGTAGTTTGAGTAGATTAAGATTTATACTTCTTCCGATTGAAAATGTTTTATGGGACGATACTGTGTAAGTTTTACTGCAAACTAACCTTTAAGCTTCTGAAAGTGGGACCCATGACTTATGTTTCGCCCACATCCTAAATGTCGTGGTTAGTTCATAATTTGACCTTTTAGATGCTTTTGTGAGCATACCCTTCGGATATACTAAATGATGATGAGTGAATCTTTTACGGGATGAAGATCAATGAGAATGAGCAACTTACCAAGTCTGATCTAGTAGTAGTAGCATTGGAATGCGGCAAGATCGTCAAGTTGGGCGCCTGATTTTTCATTGATGTGAAGGGGATCAGTCTCGTTTAACATCGGCATTAACGTCATCGTTTAACATTGAAGCTGAATTATTGCGCGTTGAAGCGGGAGTTTTACATGTACTTATTTTCTTGTTTACTAGATTATTCCCTTCTGTATATTGTTTTCGTGGCGACTAAACAACAAAGCCATTATTATAACAACTTTATTTTAAATTGTTGTTCAACATTTAATGAAGAGGGTGCGTGCTTGGGAAGCTGGGGCAGCTGATTATTAAGTGTGCAAGAAGTAATTTGGGGTTCCGCTTGTTAGAGTCCTCTTCTTTGAAGTGTTGCCCAGAATCCAGTAATTTTTATTTCCTTTTAGAAACTGTCCTGTTTACACGTAGTTTTTTTGGCACTTTGCAGTCTCCTTCACTAAAATTACACCGCGGGCCGTTGGCGATGAGTTTTCCTTATGTTTGTCTCTCGTTGTCGTCTCACTGAGTGGATGTTACACTACATTGGCTCCACTGTCCTTCACATCAGCGCCGCCGTTCTCAGTACTCCATCACAAGCATATGGCTCGTTCGGCAAATTGCTATGTTTCGGTGGTCACCTGCTCCACTTACATAATTGGTTAATCATGTCGGTTTATAATAGGGGGTACTCCAGTGTAGGGAAGATTATAATTAAGTATCAGGCCGATTAATGTATACAATAAGATTATTGTGTTATTTGAAGGAAAGTTACGAATATAATTATGCGAAACTATATCCCACCTCTTCTGCTTTAACTAGCCGTGGTTAGCTCATTAGCGAAGCTACTTCGCCAGACATATTCTAAAAACAAAGTGCCCAGGGATTGATTACACTTATTTTGCACACCCTTTAGGTTGACTCATTCACGTCCTTCACGTTCAATAATGTTGCTTTCGCAAAAGTCAGCCTTTTTCTTTCCAATGTATATCTGTTTTTACTGAACTCTTTCGATGAAGATTTATACTGTCTAGATGGATGCTCTCGGAATGCAGTTGCAATTAACCTAGCTCTGCTCAAAACCGCATATCAAACTCGTCAAGTTTCCATGGTACTTAGTCTTTCAAGTTTTTGATACCCTTTGACTCATTCCCTGTCTGAGCAGAAATCGGCGCATGCGAAAAGCTTCTCACAATCTTTTGCGATCACTCCTCGCTCAGCAGAAGTGTGCAATTTCGAAAAACGTTTCGTAACCCTTTGTAGGCTATTATCTAACCCCACTGTAAAGATTTCAGTAACAAAGCTTTAACATTTAAGAGGATAAACTTTCTTTTCGATCAGTTATTGATTATAATCAGGTGTAAACTTTTTTTGAGATAAGAATCTGTCGCTAACAATGGAACGTCTTCCAAGACTAGGTCACTCATGATAACGAGGTCCTAAATTTTTTGCACAATTTTCGCATTTCCTTTCTTTGGACGATGCGATAATTCTGATAAAATCATATGAACAAGCTTTATTTGATTTACTAGCATGAGATGACAATGATAAACAAACAAGAAAACTGTCTGTTGGCTCAATGTTTATTTACACTTGGCCGTAGATCGCAATGCAAAAGTTATCCGGGTGGTGGGTGTATGCAGAACTTCGAGCCGGTTAATTCAAGGGTCTGGATTACGTTCAAAGCCGGAATCTTGCCTGTAACACGGCAATTTTATGGTACTTGGTTTTCAGGTATAACTATTGTGAAGCACTTTCTCGATAATCACTGATTCTCATTGTCTGGTGGTATTTCATATCTGACATTTAAATTCTAAGCTAAGCTCGATTTGAGGTTCAGTATACGATAAGGAACCAGCAGTCAGCCCACATCTGGTTCGAGGCTAAGTTGTTTTTGTGCCCTCCCTTGCGCCCATACACTGCACTTTCTTTATCTTTTCGAGCCCCTCCTGGTGTCTAAAGGCTCTCACAATCGAAACGTGTAGCTTCTCCTGGGCATCATATACCTTTTTCACAGCTAATGCAATTTCTTCTCTTTGGAACAGCCAAGGTCCATGATTCAAACTTCCCATGAAGCTTCGGTGCGATTCCCCTGCTATAACCCCGAA
This sequence comes from Haemonchus contortus, assembly GCA_000469685.2. Classification (NCBI taxonomy): domain Eukaryota; kingdom Metazoa; phylum Nematoda; class Chromadorea; order Rhabditida; family Trichostrongylidae; genus Haemonchus; species Haemonchus contortus. The sequence continues at coordinate 7,251,850 of LS997564.1, forward strand.
ATCGGGATTTTGTTTACGTTTTTTCGATTCATTTCGATAATGAATACTTTCGATGGAATCTTTTACTCAACGCCAGTAATTTGTACTTTCGATAAAATGGGTGCAATTTCAGTATTTATGGAAGTGGAGCAGTGTGATTCTGGCATACAGACGTCGTCGCGATGTACAAGTGAGGGCGACATCGACGGCATTTACGAAGGCAGGTTCCAATAATATTGAACATTTCAGTGAAGTAGTTGTTGATTCCAGCGGGGGGGGGGACAAATTTGCTTGGGCGTTGGACCGCTTACCGTCTGGACCCTTGAAACGTCGAAGGAATCTCAAGACGGCCGCCAGACCTCTTCGAGAACGCTCCATTTAAAAGACTGCCCTTCTTTAAATTTTTAGAGCGAGCAAAATCCACTGGACACTGACCCGCAACAGAGACGAATGATGACGTTATTGGCGCCTACTCAATGACCAGCGAGACGACAGGTGATATGCAGCTGCAGAAGCAGCATGTCTTCCGAGTATCTTCCCAAGAAATAAAAGTAATCGTCATTTTATGGCATGGAAACGCTCTACTGAATATCCTAATATAATTTGTTTTCAAATAAGATTTCTTCCTAGAACTGATTCTCATCGTAGTTTCTGTTGAAACGGATAGTCAGAGAAGAGTGCACGTTCAAAATTTTTACATTCCGGCTAATATTTCTTTGCAGCAGCAAAGAAGTTGCGCAAAAATTGTCCCACTCTGATTGTAAACTCAGTGTCGGTGTTGCATCTGCAGCTGCAATACCACCTGTCGTCTCGCTGGTCATTGAGTAGGCGCCAATAACGTCATCATTAGTCTCTGTTGCGGGCCAGTCCAGTGGATTTTGCTCGCTCTAAGAATTTGAAGAATATCAGTCTTTTGAATAAAGCGTTCTCGAAGAGGTCTGACCACGCAATCCGTTGCCGTCTTGGGGTTCCTTCGACGTTTCGAAGGTCCAGACGGTAAGCGGTCCAACGCTCATTACAACGTCACATGTATTTTTCGAGAGCTTATGGTCGACATTTCTGTGAACACTGCGGGGAGAGCGAGCGAAGGATTTGGCTTTATAAAGGCTCCATCACCGAACTACAAATTGTTACTATCAATGGAAATTCCTCAACGAAGTACACACAACCCGGCTCAAATGAATTTTAATGTCACCCGGAAATCAAGTTTTTGACATCAAGCGCTTATATCTTATACCATGTGTTGAACATATGCCATGCCACTCGAAATGATAGACATCAGGTGAGTGTCCCAGGTGATAGTGATTGATGCATGAAGCAGAATTTTGAAAGTAAGCATATTGTTGTCTGAACACCGAGCCGGCAATCATCTAGTCTAGGCTGACACGGACGATGGAGAAGGGAAAGTTCACTCAAGTCGATGTAGAATCATTACCTTTCTATGTAAAGGCATAATGCAATCGCGCACATCGTTCACTGTAGATCTCTTGATTATTTTTTTGTTAGGACCGTTTATTGTTCAGAGCAGGATCCCCATTTGTTGTGTAGCTGCATTTATTGGATACATAGCTTTACTTATGTGCTTTCATCTGGACCTGGCAAGGTCACCTCTTACTTTGCTGGTTTTTCTGAGGAAATAATAAATGAATAGGAACGAGAACGGTCCGGTAAATAGTAATAAAAGCTAGCCATTACCCACCCACATTCAACAACTGGCAGCAAAGTTCTAGATCATGGCTTCACCTGCTCCTCTGCAGACACCATTAGCTGGTGAATAACGTTCCAACTTTTTGGGAAGCTTCGAGCGCGAGGGAAATGGGTTTTCGCCTCGGCAGTTTGTAAGAATGGTACCTCATTGTAATTAATGCTCATATCCTCTTCTTCAGTGTAAATATGCTCTAGTGTTATTATTTATTTCTCTAACAATACTCGGTTTGGCTGGGTAATCACAGTCATCTCTGTAGCTAATGTCGCTTGCTATTTCGAATTGACTGGGTCTGAATCATCGTATCGAATTCATCGAAACACTTGTATTTGCTCGATGTTTTAATGGTTTCCATTTGGGTCCCTAGAAGTAGCTTACTAGGCTCTACGGGGGGTGGACCTAAAAAACACCAGGCACTAAAAGGGGGTTCATGTGTTAGAGGAGACCCCGAATCGCCTTTTGAGACTTCCCATCTCTCAAAGACAAATTTTTGGCTGTGCTGATGTGGAGGTTAACAACCGTACCCGCGGATTCTCCACTTACGCATGCTTGGCTACAGTGCCAAGAAGCACCAGGTAAAATTGACCACATACAGCAGAAACAGGGAGTCAATCTGAATCCACCTGCGTATTTGGGCAAGTATTGGCGAGTTTTGATCCGCGACTTATTAATTCCTGTCACCAACCCACTGGAAACCCGTCAGCGAGAGGAACCCTCCGTGAGGAAGATCCGTGAGAGAATGATGGAGTAAAGGTTATAAAACAATATGATATAGTATAATGTAATTTTCTATAAAATATAGTGTAATATTTTTCGTATAATCCGCTATAATTTATGAAATTATTACATAATTTCAGTAAAATACCATACTATAGTACACTAATTTGTTAATAGCAGTCGTTATGAAATTGGAGTTTGCCACAGTGCGCGTTTGTACAAACAAAAGATTGTGCAGTCATCCCCACAGTGCGGACTTTTCGTTGATTTATGTAGTGGTTTTGATCGAGTATTCAAAAAAGGCTCCAAAGTTCTAAAAAAACCCGTTTTGTTCCTGCGGCCAATTATTCCCCTCATAATGTTGTACGCCTTCACAAGGGAGCACGAAAGCAACGATTTAGGGTTTAACTCAGTTGTCAGCTGTTTTCAAAGTATTTATGCAGTGACAGTACTGAGGAAATGGACAGCCAAAAGAATTACGCTGAGGCGAGGTTTCCCTTCGACACTAATTGCTCTTGACATTTTTACGTTTTTAGCATCAATAGGTCTTGTCAGTTTTGCAGTTGGTGAAGTCCTAGAGTGGAACTGCAACAAGCAGACCTGTTTCAGATAGATTTCATTCTCCTGTAGGTACGCACTAGCAGCCCTAGCACGAGTTCTGTTTGGGGTGGATTTCTTTTTTACCCGGTCGACCTAGTTCTCTGCTACCCAGCACTTCCAACTAGACTCTTCTATCCTTGGCCATCGTTGAGTTTCAGATCATCTGGGAACTGCTGCCATGAACAAAAATACCTTTTTCATCAATTTGCGTTACCTAGTGGCAACATTTTTTTGTTCAGAACGGTTAGGTAATGAGAAATAACTTACAAGTGACAGTATATTGTAAGATTGTTCGTAATTTCTGTCATTTCATTTCAAATAGGTCTTAAATTGGGAGCCACAGTTCTGCACTGTTCCGCAAAGTTTATTGCTAGTTTTATTTATTTCTTCTAAATAGCCTAAGTGTCTTAAAGGTTGGTAGTGGGGAAAGTCTAAATTAAGGTCTCAAAGCTTTAACTTTACCAAATCTCAGTCTACTTTGAGGCAATTTGATAAAAGGTTTCGATCTTCGGTTGAATTTATGACCAAGCGTTACGATAGGAAGCTGGTATAAAGTTCCTCTAGCTTCTCTAAACTGAGCAAATATTTTGTATTAAGAAAGCTCATAAGAACTTTTCTTGTCAAAAATTAGGAACATTTGGTTCGAATTTAGCAGTAAAATTTATCTAACAGTAGACCATTATTTTTGATAATTCTCATAGTTTATTATTTTTTATCTTTCAGTATGCGTTCAGTGTCTCTGAGTGTCATGAACCCCCTCTCTCGTTCATTTTTATTTTTGTGAACCACTACTCCGTCCTTGAAAGTTCTTGCTCTTGCAGGTGAAATTGCATGTTTTTTTTGATGCTGCAAAGTCGGCTGCGCATTCGTGGTTTTTTCTTGTTACACGCGGAAATGTTTACCTTCGAGTGGTTGAAGTGCTCATCAAATCAGCGTCAAATCCTTCCAAACTTTTTGAGAACACTTTTATTTCTCACTCAAATAAAGTGTGTGGTTCAAGTCTTCCCCAGTGAACGTCTAGCTGGAAATAATTAAATTTTTTCAAAATTAGATTATGTGAGGAGTACGAGCAAGAGCTAATTGGAGTTTTTCCTTGGAGGAACTTTGCTGGCTTTCGAGCTTCCTTCAGCTTCCAGCCCTCATTAAGATGTCATCGGCTCTACATTTCGATAGCGATCAGGTTGATATGTAGCTCCCGTTATTTTTGGACCATTTCTATGAAATCGGTCGTTGGGCTCTTCCTTGGCAGACGTTCCATTTCACCTGCACAGGAGCTGCTTGTCATTATTTGGAATAGATACTTCGATCCCCAAGTCGTCCTATTACAAATAGTTTTTGTTTGATACCAGTGGTGTTAAAAAGTTTACGGGTCACCTGGTGATTTGCTTGCCAACTGTTCAATTAACAATTAATGTGGAAGCTAGTAGGTCTGATTGAAGCAAGTGAATCACAGTGCATTATATTTCGCCAGTTTTTCCTTGGCATAAAAGATGGGTTAGAGAAACGACTCTGCCTTCTTCTATCTTCTTTCTACAAAGTATGGTTTGGTTTGACGAACGCGGATCGAGCTATAAGTGGGACCTAAATGGGAAAAAAATTCTGAAAAATAAAACTATGGAAGTTGGTGGCGAATGGGCAAAAAACCATGTCATCAGCAAAAAATACGTTGATGAAGGCGGCGAATAATAATGATTCAACTTGATATCTGAACGATTTTGCGGCCTTCTACCAGTCATTGTGGAAAATTCTCCTGCATCAGTCGTTTTGCTTTGCTTTTTGAATGGGAAATCGATCATATTCCCCTCAGGCAGAATGGATAGACTTTAGTGCTCTTCATAAGGGTTATCCTTCAAAATTGAAAAATTCAAATCATGTTCCAGTCTGGGGCCAATAAATTGAACAAAATGCTCTACTACTTAGCTTCTCGTAAACTTTTTTATTTTTTTTTTCTGTGGGTATGTGCCAAGCATTTACATTACTTCAATTTATTTACGAGGAACAAGCCTGATTATTCATCGATCGTTTGATCGTTACCATCCTTTAGGATTCATTCCGTTCCTACTTAGTGGAAAGCTATGAAATTTGGTTAATTTTCTGAAAAATCTCATCAAAAACTGTAGTTTTTCACCATTTTGGAGGAGTAGTGATTACAATCAACTTGGTCTGTCTAGGACCCCTTCGAATTTGCTCAAAAAAAAAGATTTGGAAAGATTGAAATATTTTTGTAATCTTGCTGAGCAGTTAGGGTAGTTACTGGTTAGCTTTAGTAAGGAATGGTTGAGGATGAATAGGAGTAAGTGTGGAATCCAGCTAGCTGTTGAGTTAAGTGAGTGTGTGTGTGTGATATTGATAGCGCGAACAGCAATCAACGGCCTGCTGTTTACGCTGCTGTCAATGGTTGGAGCTGCAGCAACTGCGCCGGCCAGTTTTTTTCGTCTCCATTCATTGGCAAACTCCCGTCCCGTTGTTCTCTCCATGAATCTAATACTACTAGTGGTCTATCAAAGTATTGTTGCACGTATAATGGTGCCATTTCGCCACTTTTTACAGTGAAAAGGCTCTACATAGCCTCAGTTTTTCTCAATTGGCTTCAGATGTTTTGAATTCTATAAAGTAATGAGAATTAATGATATCATAGAGAACTTTTTTTATCGATGCTGATCGTATTGGAAGAATAGAGGTAGTTTTATCGGTATCTCTTGAAGATAGCTCATGATCACTTCTTACCTAGGATTTTTACTTTACCTCTCGAAGCTGCTCTTGTGCGGTCTTTCAAAGCTGTTAGGGGTTCAGAATGATGCTTTGTCTTTTCAAATTCGAGGGTTCAGGCTATTGAGAACCCGCTCTTATGGGAATTCAACGAATGCCTTGAATCTGTGTGACGGATTCGATCATTTTTTGATAGCAGCAGAATAAGGTTGTGAAAGAATTCACTATTCCAGGGCTTCAATGATGAATCGCTACACCTTAGCATGTGGTTGCTATGAATCAAAATCAACAGCAGGGGGTCCCATTATTTATGGCCTAACTGGTCTCGCCCTGGTTGTTAAAGCGGGTTTTTTTCCTCCATTGCTGGGATGTATTTGGTAGATGTGGTATATCTAGGCGGATCAGCGGGAGATTAATGAAAAAGAGGAAGCCCGCCTATGATGCCTTCCTGACAAGCGCTCTCCAACCACAATGCACACTTTACCGTTTTCATGACGGGTAGAGTAAGAAGAGCACAGAGAGGCAGTTGTGAAGAATCTCCTGAGTGAGATTGTGCCTGTAGGGAAAGCTGTGGATGAAGCTAGGAAGTGACTAAAAATGGTGATGTTTGATGGAAGGGTGGAGGCTTGTCGGCGTCAGAAACCAAGCGAAACCGAGGCTTGAGCAGAGTGAAATAGGTTCAGTGGATCGAGAGCCAAGACTGAAAAAACAAATGCAATAATTCAGAAAATAGCTAACGTATATTTTTTTTGAAAGATCTTTGAAATCATGCCCGAGTTGTGAAACTTCCACCGATTATGTATTGAATGTATTGGATAGATGTTATGTGGAATGGTTTAATTTTTTGATTTTGGAATCTAGTAGTTCTTAGAGGGGCAAGTGACATGACATTTTTTTTCGATATAGCTCTCGATAATATCCAAAGATATTCTGTGGTAGAGTGCATTCGATGCAGCTGCATTACTTTGATAAGCATAATAATTTGCAATGAACTTGTGGGATCGCACCTTCCCCTTTCTGAGTATCTATTCTTCTATTTTTGGACTGCTTACTCGTCTGGAACCCGCTGTCCTTTTATTTGTTTAGGGCTATCCGGGAGCCTCATTAGGATCTGAATTCGTAGTTTTCAGAGTAGAGTTGCCAAAAAGTTAGAACCTGTGAAGAATTTAAATAATCTCAGAAATTTCGATTTTTGGATCAAGGTGCAGCTTTTCAATGCTTACCTCGTATGTGGAACGGCCATCATTCTTATCAGTTTGCTAAGCATTTATTAAAGGCACAATTCACGATGAAAATGATTCCCAAGATTTCTTTCTAATTGTAAGATGAATTTGTAGTCTTCAAGTATGCCGTGTGGGGTGCTCTCAGATTGAAGAACGGCTAACATAGGGTGTAAACAGGGGTTCAAAGATTGTATCCTGTGCATGCCACACCCAGAAGTGGCCGTAATCCGAAGACATTGTTGAGGCTGCACCATTCGCAATAGAGCATGCATGCTAAAAAATCAAACGGAGTTGTGACTTAGGTCGACAAATCTCGTCCAATACCTCTTCGATAACATTGATAACGTAATCCCGTACAACCCACTTTCACTAATTTTTCAGGCCTTCTCAAATTCACCGAATTTCACGCTTTTTTCGCTACCTTTGCGCTATTGTGCACCATTACTGCCATTATTTCACTTGGACTAGGTTTTTCAGATTGTTGTGGACTGTGTCTTTAGAACGATATAGAAAGTCATGAAGTTATAATAACCAACTTACTAATAATAGCTAAATATTGCTTATAATAGCTAAGTAACTAATGAAGAACTAGAACTTGGAATATATTCGGTAATTGTGAAGTGGAGAAGTTTTGATTTGGTTAGCATCAAGCCTATTCCGTATAAGACGAAACAGCATGATCTCTGAGCTTTCGCACCTAATCAGACGCTGTTCACGCATGCAAGCATGCAAAGCATACTTGAGCAGATGCAAAAAACCTCACTTTTTCATTCTTCCCCCTGACTGGTTTGATTGTGAGTATAAAAGCCAGGGGAACTCCTGCACTTTCTGTCTGCCAAACTCTATCCTATGGACAGTTGTAGCCCGGTAGAATCCCTTTCATTTTGTCTTCTGGAATCTACTGGAAAGTCCTTTTGGGTATCATGTCGTATCTTTGATTAATTCCTTATTTCGTGCTTGCATTCCAACTTCATTTGCGACCTTCAATCTGTTCGGTGGATGAATGGGAGAAGGAGTTATAGGTGAATAACTTCAATGACCGGATGGTTAGTAAAGGCACTGGAAGACATGGGCTGTTCGGCAATCAATATCCTTTTTTGATTCAAAGATCGGAATGAAAAGCTTCGAGGGGAAGGAGGATTAAAGGAGAGAAAGTGCAGTTGGTGACTTGTTTGTTTTCGATGTTTTTGGTTGGATTGGTTGATGAGAATGAGTGAAAGCTGACATCTTTCAACCGGAACCACTCATTAAAATGAAGCATAGTAGTAGTCCTTGGCAGTTGTTGTTGGTGTAAATGTACTACCAAAGAATTCAGAAGAAGAGAAGGCGTAAGTGATAGTGTAAAGCCTCGGGAATTTCCAGGCTTCTTCGTCTGGCTTCAATTGAAAATGGTAGAGAAGCGCATTACTCGTTTACTCTTTGGGCTGTCCGAGGGTTTAGAAACTCTGAACTAGTGGCAAGTTACGTTGGCAAATTACGGTAAGTGGGACGATGTCCCACTTCTACTTTATCGTCTCTGCCCTACCCAATAGTAGCGAAGGCGACTTTTGCCGGAACGCTAGCTGAATAAAGTTATGCCGATCTTGGAGGACTAGAAAAGGGAATCACCAGTACGGCAGTGTCCATTTCTCCATTGCTGAATATTGAATTAATTTGGTAGCTTGCCACCTTGCGAAGTGGTCTCCGAAGCATGGCGGTTCTCCCATGGGATTGATGAGTTTTACGTTTCTTGTGGGTATAAATAGGAAAATGAAGATATTTTGGCAATTCGTGGGTATTCTCAGCCTTCCCACGTACTTCTAGCTCGTCCAGCTTTGACAGATGTCACATCTCATCTGTCTATGATCTCTTTTTTTTACAAATGACTAAGTAAAACATTTTTTGCTCTTTGATTCTAATATTTAGTTTTCAACCGAATGTATTGGAAAAATCAACAAATTTTGTTTCAGTGCTCATTTTCAACTAACATTTTGTTCCTATTTGGCTGTGTTCCCTGTTTGATACGAAAATAGTCTCGAAACACTTTGCCGATTGCTTTTCTATTTGGCCGATAATCACCATGGATTTTATGGAGTAGGAAGACGATTAGTCGTATGGGAATGTGACAGTGGGCAATAATGTAATAGGCAATAGCTGAACGGGTGCTTGTTGGTGGCCGTGCCCATGACACCCCCTATAGCCTATCTGCCTCAATCGACTGGCACGTCAGTAGCCGTTGTCGTTGTCATGTTATGGAGCCAATGTGTATGTGTGTGTGTGGGGTCCTTTGACTACTATTAATTGGTATGGGCAGTAGAATGTGCGGTCAAAGTCTGCTCACACTCATAGTGCTCTCCCTCCTGAAATCGCGGAATCCTAACTGAATGGGCGCAATTCTATCGAACGAATGCAATTTACAGCTCTTTTATACCCCTTTTTGAACCACTTGTGCTATGAACTATTTTGATTACTCTTGGACCAGCTATTTCTTCTCATACGGGATACTGCATTTGATGAACTCTGGACTCTTTCGAGTTTTCAAGGTGAATATGGGATTCTTCAACATCTCCATTCGAACTTGCATTTCTGTTTTATAAATTCTGGACTATGAACCTTCTTATTACTTTTTCAAAGTTAACTTGTTGTAGGTTTGCTCGGAATAGAGGTCCTTATGACGTTTAATATGGAATATCGGACCAATATTATCGAGTTATTTATACTTTTATCTGGAAAGTGTTTTAAAGTCCACAGTATTTCCATATAGTTGATACATACAATGATGATTAGCTCTTTATGTTTGTACTGCCAGTATTCGAATAGACGTAAAGTCCTTTGCGTTTTATTGGTACAGTGCTTCTGTAAAGATTCATCATTGATTTTAGCTGCTGTCCTTTCTCATTTCGAATTTTTTCTTTTATGTTTTTGTCTTCAGGTTTATGTCAAAGATAGGAAAAAGAAGAACTCAAGCGAAATCCATAGAGCTAGATCATTAACTCGAAATGAGCGAAACCATCCACAGTCTATTAAAAGTTTCAGGACATTATCAAGTATGAATGCAACTTGATAATGTCCTGAAACCCTAGAAAATTCTAAAAATACACTGAGGAGTTTCCAAAAAAAAAACTATAAAGTTTCAGTACTCCTTTTAAGAATTCAGTAGACATTCAGATATGGGGTCTTCAATGCTTTTATTGCTAAATTTTCAAATGCTTCGATTTTCGGTGTAGAACAGTTGTATTGAAGTATCACCCGGTAGGAAACGCGAAGCATCGAGCGGTGTTAGGGCGGGATCACCGGTGGAGGCGTTCCTAATAGATTTTTCCGAGCTCAATTCACTCACTTTCTAATTCTACTACCGCAGGACAGCGAATTGTAGTGGAATGTGTCTTCAAGTGATGCTTAGAACATTATTTTTGGTTTTCCTTCTCCTTTCCTGACTGTGTCATAGGCCTTAATAGAGGAAGCGAGGGTCGTTCAGGGAATAGCAGAAGTGTAAAAGGAAGAAGAGATTCGGCTGAAGCACATGCTCCTCTTTCCCTTCGCCTGTGTAACTTCAACTTTAAATCTGCAAAATTGATAACGTCTTTATTTTATGTTGTTAATAATGATTACATAATAGTATAATTAATAGTAATATTGTTATTATAATATAATGTTTTTATCTCGGTTTTTTGGGTGTGTACCGATTCGTGCGATTCTGGGTGCGCGCGGCAAATTGCGCGGCGGAATTCGTGTTGATTCGAACGACTCTTACGCCTATTATTGGGACACAAACTTGAAGTAGAGAAGATTATTAGGATCAGCTGATCATACCCAACTATTCTACTTCAAGATTGTGCCCCAATAATAGGCGTCAGTGTCGTACGAATCATCACGAATTTCGCCGCGCAATTTGCCGCGCGCACCCAGAATCGCACGAATCGTGCGTCCCCCCGGTTTTTTACTGGAATTGTTCTTGCTATTAAAGTCTTCAGTTTTCGAGTCTACCTAGTATTTACTTGCTATTTGTTTAAATTGCTTTTAGATTCTAGGAGTTTTTCAGACTTTTTTTTTTAGTTTTTGCAAGCCATTATTTAAGCTGTTTTTTTCAAGAGTTACGTGATTTCGAATAGAAGGCGATCTTTCAACATGAAATTCTTGATTAATTGAGGAAAGCAGGGAACAACGAAAGCTTTTATTTTTGCCTACTCTAAAATCTGGTGTGTTAATTCAAAATTGTACAAAAAGTGAAATGTAAAACAATGTGAAAAGTACATAAATTGCGTGAGGCAAAAATTTTTTGCCGGTTTCGATATTTTCATTTACCCATCGATTTCTTCTTTGGCTAGCTTCCGATATGCTCTGACTTTGTTCTGTCAGGACCCTTTAAGTCGGTGTAAGGAGGGATATATGTACATCATGCTGAAAGTATGTTTCTCTGAAAGGAAAGGATGAACCTAGAATTTTGAGTCCATTTGATAGGTAAGAGCGATGCCGGGTTTCGGTGATATACGCGGAAACACATCCATATATACATACACACAAAATAAAAAACACATACATATGTATATACACACATACACACACCCATACCCATGCACGCGCGCACCACAACTTCAGTTACAGGCACGTATATAACCTGGTAGACAATGCTGGTTAGTCTTCAATAGACAGAATTTTATATGTCGAAGGAATTACGACAAATTATTGAATTCGACCCGAAAAACTCAGAATTCAAAAGAAAAAGGTGCGATTTTTTTCTTCACTCGAGAAAATGTGAACATCTTTCGGGAACGGTGGGAAAATGGCAGAAAATCAATTTCTTTTGCTTTGCTCGTTCAACAGCTTACCTGAGTAGTCCTTAATTTGTCGCTTAAGGACTACTCAGGTAAGAGGGGAACATCGACTTAAAGAGGGTTGATTTTCATAGAGCATTCCATCTTCCCAGTGGCTTTGCCAAGAACAGCTAGACAAAAACGATGCCATCTCCCATACTATCCCATTTCCTTTGGAAGGGCTTTGGAAGACGATGCAAAGAAATGAGGGAATAGAAATATCGCGAGATTATCTTTCACTTTTTTATAAACTGTTCGAATGGCTTGGAATAGCTGCCCAAGCTATGGCTATGGGATCGCCACGTGGGGTAAATGGGGCCCATTCACAGTCATAGGAGAGAGTTCGGTTTATACAACATTACTGAAAATTCTGACAGCTCTATATTTGTTTTACTTCCTTTCTTCATCATTTTAAAGTGCAGTTGTCAGTATGTAAATCATTTTAGTGACAACGAAAGCCTTGTCAGCTGTTAGGGCTGTTTTCAAGAAACAAACCTAATGACATCTTGTTCTCAAGTAGCCCTTTGCTGCCGCTGAATTTCTTTTTCTTCATCGAACATTTGCCCCTGAATTGCTCTTTGTCTATAACAGACTGCTTAGTCATCCCGATTGGCTATCAGGAGGATGTCTTTGTGTCTGCGCGGCTTCTGCTAGAATGCCTGTCTTCTATTGATTGTGCACAGCAATGAGCGCAGTTATTATGTATGCTATAAGTACGTTTCACGATCATTCTTCTGAAGGATTCCCAAGTCCTTCATCGTATTCATCGTCCTCCGGGTGTTTATGCCATTTCCTCCGACAGCAAAAGGCTGGATTGCGGGATACGGGCTGCTGTTGTGGCGCTGCCCACTTCCACCTCATGAATTTTTTGCTGCTTTCATTTCGGAAAGCACTTGAAAAGCTCATCGTTGGCTCATTGAGCCTTACTGAGCTCGTCCTTTCTGATTCGATGTGGTCATTATAAAACTGCCCGATGAACGTCTGCCCCGTTGGCACTAATTGTTTCCCAGTGAAGGATGCTTTGATTCGTTTCTCTGTTAAGAAGAGTTCTTCGATGACGCTGGTCTTTGGTGATCTGCCTTATAAAAAGGCTTATTGTGTTGGATCGGAGACCGAATTGATTTTTAGGCATTCACACATTTTTAGCCGTTTTTTTTTTGCCGGGGTCCATAAAAAGCCGGGTGCTGGTGCCACCAGTTTACTCAAAAGTTTCACTTATTTTACAATTGCAGTATTCACGTGCCAATAGAAGCTTTCGAGTAAGTTTAGCGTCTTCGCATTTATTTTTCGATAAGCCCTGTCATCGGCGTTTGGTTGAAAAGCTGACTTTATTAATTGGCAGAAGAAATTTATGGGAAGGAAATCAATTTCCCTCTAGTTGAGAGTTTATAGCAAGCCTTGATTATTGTGTATTGGGTTAGTTAGCGGCGCAGGGGTAGTTTTTCTGTAGAATCCCGAAGCCAGTGGAAAGGCAGTTGTCTTGGTGCCGTCATCATTATTCTTTGAATGATTCAAGTCGTAACTCATAACTCTGTCGGCTAGCTAGCACTTAAGCCTACCAACACGACGAACTTGAGGAAAAAGCCTTTCAAGTCGGGTTTGATCTCAGACAACGGCCTCAGACCCTCCCTATCAGATAATCCTACTGTTTGAATCATTTTGGATCGATTTCTAGGAGGTTCAGATTTTTTCTTTACCATATCTTTGGCTACTTCTCCCGTTACTTTTGATTTCGATCAGACTTTTCCTCTTCAGAAGCTTTTCTGGTCGAATCCTCACTCTACACGACTGAAATTCCCGGGTGTACCCTAATTGTTTCGCATGGAACAGATCAGATAAAGCTCATGTCCATGCGGGTGCAACGATTGTGTGGGTGGCTTGCAATTTATGGCTCATTCACGTCGACGTCAATGCCAGTTGTATAGCCTGCACGATAACCAACAGAATAGCGATATATTTAGCTCTTTGGAGATCCTTCAAAGGTTGCGTATTCCGAGAATCGTACCCTACCCTCTCCATAGCGAGCAGTTCTATTCCTAACGTATCCCGGTTAATTATTTTTTACGACAATAATTCTTTTCGATAAGCAGCATGAACATCAACGGGGCAGAACTATTTTTCCTTCGTGATCACTGATTCTGTGGACTTTTGCAACATTGGAACAGTGAAAACTCTAAAAAACTAAAATGGCAAATTTGATCAATCACCTTTCTTTATAAGGGGGGAGTCTTTTTATTTACGCTACGTGAATTTCGAGAATTGCATTTTCCTGTTATTTTTTGATTTTTTTATTTCCGATTTCTCGAGTCGATATGGTCCCCACTGCTCCTGGGCTCGTTTTTGGTTAGCAAATCCTCCAATATTAAAGTTATTTTGAAATCTGTAAATTTAACTTTTATCCGGCTGTTATCGGAGGTGGTACTGTAAGTTTTTCGTGGCGGGTTTAGATTAATTCATTTGCAATGGAACTTTTTCAACTACAATTTGATAACTGGGATCGGAAGAGATGGCAGGCTGCGCCAACGTTCCTTTCTACTTCATGAGGGGTGTGGTGCGTTAGGAACGAAATGGTCGCGTCGCGGTGATAGGAGCGCCGCGCGCGAAGGATTGTAGCAGGATGCAGTAGTAGGTAAGAAATACAAGAACCAAAAGTACTAATAGCAGAATTATGCATAGAAAATGATCGCATATCGATTGAGCTGTATGAAGAACGCCAGAGCTGTAATAACGGTGAGTGAGTGGCCCGCGACAGCCGCGTGCGGCAAATCGATTACCCAAAATCGTTCCTAACGCCCGTCTCCCCTTCATGAGCTGTCGGGTTGTTATAAGCAGTTTAAGAATCTTATGCCAACAAGATGACATGAACCTGTCCGGATGTTGTTTAGCAAAAAAAATTCAGAAAGTGTCCAACAACGACTTTTTTTCAATCTCGGCTTTTGGCAGGGCTTTCCAGTTTTCTGCCTTTTTTTCCAAGATCGATATAGACTCCATTGGCTGGCGGTTCGAATACGATCGCCTTTTCCGGGCTTTTCAGGAAGGCGAAGCTCAAATGAGCACATAGGGTGGCCTTTAGATGGCCTTTTTCGTAAGTGGAGGCACCTAGTGGAGTTCTTACGTATACATGAAAGCCTCTGAAGAAGGCCATCGTTTTCAAAAGTTATTGAATTTTATGTATCAATTTTGAAGGCTTAGATAAAAAACCCTCAAAAACATACATAATATGGTTATAATATAATATGGTTCGATCCTCGAATAGTTTCAAGATGGACTCGTAGTAGAGTGAGTAAACAGGAGCTTTTTTCCATGAGGGCAGCGTTTTTGCAAAGAGTATGTCGCCCACATTACTCGTTTGTATTTTCCAACACAAATCTTGGATTGCCCCACCCAAGTTTTGGTTAAGAGGTTTTTTTTTTCAAATTAAAGTTTTCGATTTTGAATTTAAAATTTCCTTGTTTGGTTGCATATATCTGGAGAGGCTCAATCAGCTATTTAGACTATATATATTCCATTACTATTCTGTTTATTTTTTAAGTGGGATTGCAGTGTTTTCAGTTAGGTTTTTAACGTAAGAAAAAAAATTAATTCATGGACATGATAATATGACTTATTAATCCGGCAAAGATGTGACGGGTGCTTCATCCGATAGAAGGGAATTGCTTTAATCGACCAGGTCGTAGAGGGAAGAAAGCAGATGATCCTTCGTAGCTTCCAGCAGGCGTATTGACAGTGGATGCGTATGAGCCACAGAGCGTACTCTCTCCAGAACCCCATCGCTGCCTTCCTCGATTGGTCCATAGTTGGTTCATGGTTTGTTGTGTTTCACGGACGAGTTGTGTAGCCGTTGTCCTTATAACGAAATCGCGCTATCCGACAACCACCCGCAAGCATTCAAGCGGAATCGCTTCAAACAGGCCAAACAGCATGTGAAGTGAGAATTTCATCGACTTTGCCCTTCCACGTTGCTTGCTTGTTCCGCCTTTTTTCTACCCACAAGATCGCTGTTCCTTCCTTTTGTCTGTATTACCACCCTAGACCTAAATAGGATTTGATTACACCCTTTTTCATTCGGCTCGCATATCCTATAAATCCTTTTGGATTATGAGCTTTACTTTTTATTTCATTTTAATTTATACTGTCCATATTTTATGTGATTTTCACTGCTTATTTATACTTATAGTTGAATTTTCATCCTGTTATAGAGAAATGATGCGGACTGCTTGTGCCCAAGTGATTTGCCTATCACTGGCTGTTCAATTTGGGCTTCTTGGCTTTGGTAGGCGGTTGAAATTACTAGAAGCCACCGTTTCTGTCATCATATCATGTCCGTTTTCCAATGTGTCAAGCATTCTTTCTTCGACAGAATGCTGAATGCTTTTGAATAACAAATTCGGCTCGAAAACTGTGGCGCTGAAGCAATGGGGCGAAGAATAAATATAGAAAATAAAACGATTTCGCGGCGATCAATTCTATATTTGGAATGCGCCCATGGACTCGACTTCCATTCAAAATAGGGGTAATTGAAAACCTAATTGGTCGGGTCAATAAATGGTCTAAGCGCCATTCAACTAGCTTTTGATACCCTCTACCAAAGACGAGCTGTAGATTGTACTCAGATAGGCTTTGAACACATCGGCGTATTCGGCAAGAGGAAATAGTCGCTGTTGGTTGGTGTGCAGGTCGTCTTGACTAGTTTTTAGGCCTTTGAAGGAGACGATTACGTTGAAGGGACAGAGCGTGAAATTTATTAAATAGTCCCATCCAAGAACGTCGCAAGACTTAGGAATATCACTATCATTAAGTGCTTTTCCCCCTGATCTATTCGATCCCTTAACCATCTATTTGGTAACACGCAGCTCCACACTACCCCATATGGTCTCGAATGAAGTGAGTAATCAAAAGTACCAATCGGATATATCAGTGATTTCCAATTGTTGGTTACGGAATGGCTCTTTCTAGGAATAAGACGTAAAATCATGTGGTAAGCTGTTGGAAATTTCTCGATTTTTTCGCCTAATGATGTCCGTAGGTTCACTTTCCTTTTCAATTTCTACGTCTTTTGGTTGTTTGTTCCATTTTTTCTTTTATTTTTTCTCTATTTTTTTTTTGCTTTCGTTGTAGGTGAGGTGAAGTGAGAAAAAGGTGACCCTGGCAGCGACATGTCTTGTTTCTTTTTTTAGGGAGTTTTTGAGCGCGATTTGCTTCTTTTTCTAGGGGGTTTGTCAAGCACGATTTGCGCTTTTACAATTTGACTGGACGGGTTTATTCTTCCGGATGTTAGTGTCTGCTGTCTTTTTTTTTCTGAATGCTAGTACGAATTTTTAGAGCCGAGCTGCTTACTTCTTCTTTTCAAGGGCATGTTTTACGATCTCGGGAATTCGGCGACTAGGGGGATGGGCTAAACATGTTGTTTGAACATTTTAGAGGGCCCTTAGAGGTTATTTCCATTAACGATTTTCCCTCGAGGAGATAGTGTGGAGTAGCTGAAAGTGGCTTGTTGTGCTGCCGGTCTGGAGTGAATCTACATTATCCTGACTAAAAAAAGAAAAATAGTGGCTGATATTTTGGAGTAAATCGGCCATTTATTCACCAATCCATTTGTGTGACGCTATGAACTTCACTCATAACTGTAAAGGTAAGTAGGTGCATACTTATCCTGCACAGGACCCTACGGGGTGGTTAAAGCTGGGCGTTCAAAGCGCTCGGGTAAGTGCAACACCAATGAACTCGTTCCAGTGAGGTGGGTAACATGATTTGCCTGGGCCTGGGTGGATTTAGGCTTCCTGTCCCTGAAAAACAAGTCTCCATTACCTGCGGTGATTTACGGTCTCTGACTGTTGGTTTAGGCGTGAAGGTTTTTTCGAGAGTTAGAGCGAAAATTGATGCTCTAATGCGTTTTTTTTTCTCTTTGCTGCTTAGTAAATCATCGGAGAAGAGGCAAGTTCCCACGTCAAAGGCTATTTTTGTATGGTGCCAATGCCATTTTGTAGATGCCAGGGACATGAGTGGCAACGCCAAAAAAGTCCTTCTCCATTCATCTCCCAAATCTTTCTTTCTTTCTGTCTGCCCATCATGCTCGAGTCTGTCCGGTATCATGGGTTTGACAGGATGTTGAATAGGTTCCGTTAAAGCGAGGTACACCCTGGTATGATAGAAACGTTCCGATGCATTCGTTGTCTTGCTAGTCATTGAGGTTTTCAATGGATCACAGCCAAAGCTAATAGTACCATTAGGTTGCGAGGTGGTCCCTCGAGTATATTTACGGCTTCAGAGGCTGCGAATCTGTCTTAACTTGGACGACGTCGGAACGAGCGTCCTTTCTGAACTGTGCTAGTCGTAAAGTGCTACTTTCGAATGGGTTGAAGTACTTTTACGACTTCTGTTAGGCTAGCCTTTTTATAGTTTTCTGCTCGACGCTTTTTAGTATGTCAGAGACTCACGTTTTGCTTCGATTACTCTAGTAAACCTATGAAAGTAACCGAGTCAGGCTAGTAGTTGGATGAAAGTGCCCACATTATTCTTTACTTGAGGATAAAGTCGTCAAGCGTCGTTCAATCCTCAATCTAGGGTGCGTCCTGTATTTGACTACCATTCGAAAACATAGTGGCATTCAGATGCATTTGTGGCCTATACAATGGCTTGCGTAGGTGAGCCCATATAGTCATGCTTTTATCCTCGCAGGCGAGTCTGGCATGATTCAGCCGACTTTGGAGGAGTAGAAAGCTCGATTGGCCTGGGCTAGTATCGATTTGAGATTCGACACCCACACCATGCATGTGTGGTAGTGCGCCAAGCGTCACTATACCACCTCGTACCGTACTTCGTTTAATAATGCCCAAATTTTGAAAGTTTGCTATCTCTGAGCCCTTCCCAGGCTTGTTTTGAATATTTGCATTTGAAAGCACTTGACGTCTATTCTTATTGGCAAGCTTTCTGCAGAGAACTTTGAAAAGTTCAGTATGAATTTGGGTACTTCTGATAATGTGCTTTGCAGTTCTGCAAAGCATATATTCGGAACTGTCTGTACTCATTTGATATGTAGTTTTTCTGGAATACTTTGAAGGTAATCAGCATAAATATGATGGCTTAAAGTAGAAGGGCTCAGCTCATAGATAAGATAATAGCTCGTAAATATCGCTTGCTATTCATGTTTTTCGTGTTTTTAAAGCAATAACGTATTCTCCGAAGTAGACTCTGAGAAAGCCCCTTCCTTCCCTTCCTTCATCATCCGGACTTAGGTTCTTTGAATCTATGAAGATTGGTCTGCGATAGAAAGGATTAGTACGTTTAGGCGTGCGGAATTTTTGCTTCAAGATGAAGTAGGTCTACATCAAGCGGAAAAAATCCAATAAAAATTTCTTTTGCTTGATTTTCTCTGGAGTGAAAGGTAAACTTTCAATGGGTTGGTAGGAGAATGGCCATTTACCAACTATCCTCCTCCCTCATGTGATTTCCGGAATCCTCGTATTCTGGTGCATCAAAATTGCTCGTTCCTTGAGAGTCTTGCATTCAGATTCCGTAGCATAGCGAGTTTTTTGATATTCAACATTTTCCATGGCCAGCTATATTACTCATAATATTCTTCTATCCGTCTATTTTCTTTCTCCTCCTTGTTTTTTCGGTTATTCTTGCTTGCCTGTGTTCGTTTGATTAGGCGTGTGAGCATGTTTTGGCTCATTTGTGCGACGGAGCTCCTCACAAACTGACTAGACTGATTTCTTTGGACCAGGATTTCCCAACGTTGCTGAATATTTGTTTCGGTCCTTTTTTGACAGTGATTCCCTTATACGGTCTCTAGAAGTTCTCGATTTTCCTGCCTTCATCTCGTTGATCATCATACAAAGAGTCCTAAGTTATTTTCTTTCGAACAGGGTTTTCTATAGTTGACAGGTCATCGGGCCTGACTCATCCTGTCGCTTGTCTGACATCCCGTAGGAAGCGGTGAAGCTCAACCGGAGTTGTCATCAGTTTGAGTTACGTATCCGTCCAGTCTGTTCGTTAATCTTCTGTAGTATCCTCTGTCTTCGATCGTATTCGACATTCAGGGCTCTTCATCTCCTCCCTTGCTAGCCTGTACTTCTGCTACTGATGGTCCTACAGCCCATCCAGCTGATTTTCATCTTCATCACCACAGCTGCGGTATTTCGAGACCATTCAAGAGCATTACTCTTTACGGATGCCAATGATTGTCGATCGAAGCGCTAATCTGTGGTAAAGATCACCTAGACAAGAGGCTGAGAACCCTCCATGGACCTAGTACTCATTCAATTCTCATACTTCAGAGTGCAGTCCTCATAATGGACGGTTGCTTCATTTACATTTACCTTCCCATGACATTCAGATATCTACAAGTTCCCAGCCGATCGCCCATGATCCGCAAACATCTGGAAATGTGAACCCTGCTTGAATATGCGTCGGTCTCCGCTAGCCCTATTTCCGGTTGAGCCTATCCATATTTATCTTGCCTTTTCATTCCATTCTGAGAGGATATCAAACAAAGAGACAAAAGGGCACCATGTTTCTGGATCCCCTTGAAAGCTAATCATTTAGAACTTAGTATGATCTAGGAGTTCCATTAACCAACTTCTTTAACTGTTTTCGTGGCTGTTAGTGGGAGGTGAGGGTAATTGTTCACTGAAAACTTTGATCATCTTGCGAAACAGTGAGAACAGATTTTTGTTCTCAGAAATTGCCTTTCTGGATAGCATGCCCTTCTTTCCTCCTGGCTGAATGGCTTTGAAAGGGGACCGAAATTTCTTTCTTTGTGAACATGCTTGCCCTGCTTCTGTAATGTGAACTCAGAAGAGTTCGAGAGTATATAAGCGGAACAGTTGTTCCTCAATCATCTGGCCGATCTGAACTAGCACCATCGATTGCCCGTCATCCATCATTTCCTCTTCTTGAAGGGAATTTTTATAATAAGAGTTGAATTCTGGGAAATGCCATTGTGCTTTTTAGATCATTAGCCGAAAGAATTCCATGCAAGAGGGATCGAATATTATTCTGTGCAGTGGCAATACATATATGACGACATAAAAGAAAAATAAAGGGTAAAGTCTTCAAGCGATAATTAGTCCCGTCTGAAGGATTCACCCCACATTCGACTTCCATTAGGAATCGTGGTGGTGTTCTGAACGCGTTCTACAATGACTTGCGGTAGCGAAACGATGTACAAGTCCCCAATGAGTCTGCTACCAATTAAGTATCGCTGGAGGAGTAAAAGGCTCAGTTGGTCTGAACGAGAATTGAGCCGGGAATTGAACCCGTGGACATACGTGTGTGGTAGTGCGCCACTTGGCACTACACAACCTCACCTTTACACGACGACCTCGCCAAATTTATTAACTCTGAAGTTACGAAATAGAAATACCCAAAGATAAGTTCTATAAGTAGTCTTGGAGGGTTAGGCGTTGTGGTGCACCTCGAGAAGTAGTGGTGTTGTCCTGCATTTTATTTTTTTGAGTCAGGCATAATGCAAAATGTATAATATGATAGAGGCTGGAAGTTTGATTTCTCGATGTTTCTAGATTGATCTTACAGAGGTCATCTGCCCTTTCATCTTCTAATTGAAAACAGTTAACTTTTCTATAATATCTCCGGTCTTACAATTTTTGGTCATGTGGTTTTGATGGCAATTGGTGTGTAATTCTCTGATTTTTTCCATATAGAATAAGGTACAGGTTTAAATTGCGAGGAGAAATCTACAAATCTTCGAAGGGATGATCCTCTCATAAATAGAGATGGTAGGCTTCCCTTGCCAAGCTGAGAGACAATTATTTGACTCATCGTAGATGTTGTGTAATCTCTCTGGCTACTGAATTGCGTTAGGTTTGATTCATCGCAGCTGGGAGGTGCGGTTGAGCAAAAAAGACAGATTCTGGGGTGAGATAGGGCATGAGTACTAGTTTAATTTTACACCACTATAACGCGAACTACTTATTGACCTCAAGTCAACGTCAACTTAGACCTCACTGCAGTTCGCTAACCTACTTCTTCACTTACTGAACAGTTGAGCAAGCTAAGAATTGTGAAATACGATAGCTCTCACTAAGCTTCTCGTCTTACTTGTGAATGACTGAATTCTGCGTTACTGCGCATTGCATCACCACAAAGCCGCATTTCACCTCGAAGACTTTAATCTCTTCTGGTTTTCCAACAAGCTCTAACAACCCTTCAATTCGGTAAGACAACTTGCTTTTTTTTTAAATGAGAAAATTTCGTTTTCTTGTTGTACGGGCCCATCAAAATTTCATCTTATATTCAGGTTGAATTTATACCTTTCAATGAGATTGAAAGAAATCTTTCAGAAATAGGGGAATAATTAAAGACAAATAAATAAATGGATTTCGGCGGTGTACAGATTTCCTGAATTTTGAGATAATCGAGTTTTCAAGAAAGTTCAGCTAATCTAAGCTGACCAATTTCACTTTCTTACTACCCGTCTTATTCGGGTTCTTATGGATTGTCACATCTGTGGTGGTGGCGAAGATATTTCAAAAAGAACCAGATTCCCGTCATTTCATGATTTTGCTCTCGCAATCCTTCCCTGAGTATATTGCCAGTTATTTTCCACTTGAACTTCACAAAACATATCTGAAATGGATGATTCTTTTCAATTTTATCTTCATGCGTTTGTGAAGTTGAAGGTTCGAATGAAATCCATGTTTTTTACTAGTATACTTAGTTTGTTATATTTTAGATGAACAGGCTATGTGCGGGTTGACGGACCTTGTGTCAAGCTGTCTATCAAAGGCAGGTAGTGGGCACAATCGTACGAATAGCGGTCAACAACCACAACCATTCCTCAGAGCTAGCCTTTTCACTGGAATTCCTCCCACGATTCAATTCTACACCAAAGGGACGAAAGGTTAGTATGCTCTCAGATATAATTACTATTAACTTTTTTTTGATTGTGTCAAAAGATTTAATATAAAAATTTCTCATCTGAAATATCACAAACTTTGTAAAGCAGCATTTTGTAAGTTTGAGGAGTTGTCTCGTTTGAATTACAGTCATTTTAAATTATCTTTAAAGCTCTATGAGAAAAGTTTTATATAGCTTTGCTGGGAATATTTGAGTATTAAATGTTTCCCCACACAAATATAGTACAGCATCGTATGTTCTAGAGCCGGGGGTTTGAGAAATCGAGAATCCACTGAAACGCCGTGTCTAAGGTTTTGACGAGTTAAGTTTTTCTCGGACTTAGACCCTATTTACTCTTTAAATTAGTCCCTCGAATAGCTTCTTTTGTTACTTTCTGATGATTTTGATTATTCTGAAGTAAGCGATTCGAAGAACTCTCATATTTTTTTGAATTTTGAGCGATTTTTTCTTATTTGAGCGAAGCACAAGAATTTTCAATGCCAAAAAAGCCTTCATCCCACGAGTTCGGTATTGAATTGTGGTTTGGGAAATAGAGAACCAGGCGAACACCCTAACCAGTAATATTCGATAAATTGAGGGATGTTGATTTGGGAAAAAAGTGTGAACCGACTCGTTAGACTACCGTTTTCAAGGACGTAAATATCGAACGTTGTTGTAAGATTGCGTCAAAGCAGTAAAATGCTCGGCGTGCTATGACGACATCGGAACATGTGCCGGGCTGGTCGAGCTCACGATTCGTAAACTGCGTCATCACTACTTGGCAGATGTCACGGACCTTCGCTGAGCTTTGGATCCTGGATTAGCAACATCCATGTAAGGAATAGTAAAGGTGGTGTAGAGGCAAGTGGCGCACTATCGCACAGCCATGGTCCAGGGTTTGAATCACGGATCGATATCCGCCTATATTAACCAAGCCTACCATTACTTTGGAATCGATTGATTGGTAGCAAACACGTCTGGGAGACCAAAAGCCTTGACTTGTACATCGGCTGGCCACCAGAGGTCATTCATTGTATGGGCCACCACCACGATTCTGAAACGTAGTCGAGTGCAAGGCGCATCGTATTTACGGGAGGGATCAACATCAAGAGCTTCATCCTTCCATTTATCAGTTTTTTTTTAACCTTGAGTTCATGGCGGTGCTCTGCTCTATGCCTGCCTGTAGGCGAAAATGGGAAAGGTGTTGCGTCATGTCATTACCAGACACTCAAAATTACTCTTTACTGTTTGGTATGCGATTATAGTATGGTTGAACAATCGTTGTCATAAGAGTATTCATCCAATACACAAAGAATGGGAGGATGGAGTCTTGGAGTTGATCACTACCATTTTGGAGTGCGCCACGTTTTCGACTTCCTTACTGAATCGAAGTACCGTTTGAATGCCTGCTTGTCCTGGTCAGTGGCATTTGAAGAGGATGGATGTACAGTCCATGGCTTTCCTTCTCCCAGACGAGTCTTCCACCGTTTTACCAGGTCGAAAGATGGAAGACCTAATTGCTTTGATGTTGGTTCAAGATTTGATCCTTGGACTATCTGTACAGAAGGGGCCAACTTAGCAGTTGTACTGAGGTTATCAAAATTACAGAATATTACCATTTCGCATTCACCACACAGGTAAGTAAGCACAAGGGAATTATGGGCATTGTGTATGGTTCCGTATCCATCACGTCTTATAATGCATAGAAAAATGACAAAAATTCGTCATCTCGGACTCGTTGCCGTTCTTTTTTCCTCCTTTTGATGGACTCATGCTCATCACCACTTCAAACAGCCACGAACACATCATCGAACGTCATCAATCTCTTTGATGTCGGCGGCATTGAGGCCTTTCTAACTCCCTGCTGGATTCACGAGGGATATTCGAAAATCACTGTTCAGTACTTGGGGAAAGTTTGCTGGAAAGTAGTTGAACACCATTTGCCAACCTTTGGGAGTTCATGTATTGCCATAAGGACCAAAAAAGTATATATTACATCTAAATAAGTGAAAATAGTAGCATAAATCATCGCAAGTATAGGGAAAAATCCAGTAATTCCAGCATTTTATGAACAAAACAATTTTACCACTTTTCGGTCTTTTCGTTTCTCCATGGTCCTATGGTCAGGGCAGGTCTGAAACACGTCTAGGCCAACTGAGCCTACCATCAACTCAGAGCAGTTTGATTAACACCAGATCCGTTTGTGAGGATAAAGATACGAACTTGAAGCTCGGCTGGACCCGGAAGCTTATTTTGACTACCATAAATATGCACGATTCGTATGGGAAAGTTTCCACAAAATATCTCTGAAACAAGAAAATTGGGTGAAATATTTAGCCAACAGCAATATGAAATCCTAACGAGATTACTGTACTTTAAAATGCGATTTCCAGTTCGGTTCTGACATCGTTTTATTGTGTTTGTTCCTCAGGAACACAAATTTTACTGATTGCCGAAAATTGCTAGGAAACTGAAATGTTTTTGTTGGCCGTTGAATTCGAGCTTGCAGGGTAATTCTCGTTAATGGTATCGTGGTTATGAGTACTAGTTACAGCTGGGTTCTAAGAGAACAAAGGCTCAAGTAAATCATGGGATGACCTATTGTCGTAGAGCTTGTAAAAGTATTATGGAATACTGGTGTTCACCTAATAGTGTAACGAGAAACTTCCAGTCCCGTGAACTTTCTTGCTTTTTTTGTTCACTAGGCTGTTTACTAGGGGCTTTGATGGACTCCTACAGCGGTCCTACTAGTAACATACT
Organism: Haemonchus contortus; assembly: GCA_000469685.2. Classification (NCBI taxonomy): domain Eukaryota; kingdom Metazoa; phylum Nematoda; class Chromadorea; order Rhabditida; family Trichostrongylidae; genus Haemonchus; species Haemonchus contortus. The sequence continues at coordinate 7,277,196 of LS997564.1, forward strand.
CGAGACAATTTGAGGAATTCTATATATCGAATCAGATGGAAGCAGTGTTCGCAGTAACGTAGCAAGAAAAGACAACAATGCAGTAAACAACCATATCTAATTGCCCCAAATATCGCATTGCTCCTGTAGATAGACTAGTATGTGTTCGTAGAACAAATCCCATTCCGTGGTGTGTATGTGAGGCATTGCGTTAAGGGCTGTTCAAGTCATTTGTTTACTTCAGTTGAACTATCAACAAAGAAAGAAGCATCGTAATGGTAATGATAAGTAGGCTTGGTAATGAGTGTTATATCATAATATCATGTAATAGTAAGTTGTAGGTTTTGATTTAGTGAAACACAATTACTCACTTCTTGATTCCGATGTAAAACCTCCCAGAAGGTTCGTTGTCAAAAGCCCTCGTAGAAGTCCTTCGACGGAGTACTATCCTCTGAATACGGAATATTGAAAACAGTGTCATCTAAATTTGAAGGCACTTTCCCTATTAAGTTGCACAGCGTGTCAGAATTATGCACTGCTGTGACATTGTGGTTTAGTCATATTGTAAGTAATGGTCATCTCCTAAACCTTGTAGGATACTTGAAATATATCTGCAGTGGGGGTAGGAAGAGAAAATAAATGAGACTTCTAGTACGTGGGCTTTCAATTAGCAATTTTTCAGTGACTAAGCCAAACAAGAAAATCACAAGCCGCCTTACCTGGTGTCACAACAGTCTACTTCCAATCGTTATGCGACATAGCCTTGCTGCTAGCCATTTTACGGTGAGCTGCTTGTTTATCAGTTGTTTATTGATTCGTTTTTTATTTTTCTGACTACGTTTTCTTCGTTGTCAACTATTCATTCCGTTAAGATCGTTGACGAGTCATTGTTTTACATTGGATACTGGGGTCGTCATCTGAAAAGCAGCCAATACCGCACATTGAAACCCTACCAGAAGGTTAGTTTTCTCTGTCCCTGAACTTTATACTTAAATGGTTACGGTAGGGACGAATGCATTCTTCCAATGATTCTCTCGAAGTGTTTCAGAACGGTTGTTTGGAGCCATGCTTTTTTCATTTGTTCTCGTAGGTGTACCTTGGACGAGCGCCCCTCTCTGCTCACCACGCAATGATTCTTAGCTAGTTGTCTCGCTGCAAGCCATATCTAGTTGGTTGTGTTAGATAGTTACCCGCATAACAAGTCCACAGGCGGTTCAGGACCCTACGTTGCTCTATCGCTCGAAATTCTCCACACCAAATTTGGATTGTATTTTGTGGTATAGACATAGATAGTGGTATTTACTGTTTAGGTGAATCACTATCCGGGAGCGTTTCACATTGGCCGAAAAGATCGTCTCTGGATGCATATCGAGAAGCAGCAACGTCGTTTTGGCGAGAAAGTCTATGGTATTATGCCGAAGACGTACCTGCTACCCAAAGATTACGACCAAATGCGAGACTACTTGGCTGCTTCGCCGGCCAATCACGTCATAGTTAAACCGGTATGTCCTTGTCCTCATTCAATATGAATCTCAAGCGAGGAGCAGCACTTTGAGGATAAGGGTACTCTAAAATGGGTGTGTAAGTAGGAAGCGTACCCGTGTGTCGGATAGGGTGGTCAGATCGGAAAGGAAACGAATCTCTGTAATGAGATCGGTCAGCGTCGATCACCTGGGTGGAAGCCAATGATTAGGAGCTGCTATGGAACAGGTCTCATTATGCCTGCATTAAAGGGCAAGGGCAGGACCCTATGCCCAAAATAGTCCGTCTTGTTAGATCGCTCCCCATCATTCTAAATATCTCAAAGTGACTTCTCCACAGGAATTTTAGTTCAAGCTTTACAAACTGAATTATTTTGTTCGGAATTTGTCCTGGAATGGCAAGGTTCTTCCCTATTCTTTACCAGTTTCTTTTTCAGCCAGCCAGCGCTAGAGGTACGGGTATCAGCGTAACACGGAAAATCAAAGACATACCAGAAAAGACTCAACTTGTTGCTCAGCAGTAGGTTTTTCTCGGTCGTTCAGTAATATGTGCCATAAAGGTCGCCGTTTTATTGGAAGTAGCGTTGCTTGTGGGAAATATCGATTACATATTCAAGATTGTTTAGCTATGTGGATCGACCGCTTACTATAAACGGAGCTAAATTCGATCTTCGCCTTTACGTGTATGTTCCATCATTAGAGCCATTACGTATCTACATCTATGAAGAAGGTCTGGTACGCTTCGCAAGTGTTCCGTGAGTATTAATCACTATTGTTTTCGACCATTCTCTTCATGTGAACTAATTTGGAATTCTTTGTAACCTTACTAGTTAGTCTGGGAATCGATAGTTATTTGGCACTGTTTTTGGTTTCGATCGGTAGTGGGCTCTTGTGAATACTGGGTTGTTATGAACAACTATTTATTACAGCCGTCAGGTTCTGGAAGTCTGGAGGGCTCCAATTTCTTCTGAAATGTTATCTACCACACCTTATGCCAACTTAACTATCACCAAAAATAAAATGGTTTTAAGTCCAGAAACAACTTTTTTCGAAATGATCGTTTGAATTTTTTTTTTTTTTACAAATTCGTGTTGAGAAGTATTTTGAAGTATCCTTCATGATTTCCAGGTATTCACGATGTTTATCGACCCTGTCCAACAAGTACATGCACCTTACTAACTATAGCATTAATAAACTCGCTGAACAAAATGGTGTTGCTGATTCGCCGGTACCAAAGTGGCGACTGACTCAACTATGGGAGTATTTTGAGAACGAAGTCAGTTTGTCCTTTGTCCTCATTTACCGCTTTTATTGTAAAGTAAAAGAAGTAATTACAGGGAATCGATTCGTCTGCTGTTCGTGAACAGATTGAAGATGTGATCATGAAGGCGTTTATCGCATGTGAGAAAGCTATACGCGAACATATGGTCCGTCATATTCAGCACGGGTTTGTTCATTTTAAAATTTTCGTTTTTTTTTGTTTTTTTTTTTTTTGTTTTTCGAATGTGTTTTCCCGACTACCAGCGGAATTGGACTTTCGTTGAGGTGCTCCCTTGAACTATAATCTGGGCGATTCTCTTTGACCATCATGTACAGCTGTTCACTGAACCTTTTGATGATCATATTGAATCTCTAGTCAGTCTAGACGGCTTTGTCGGCCTCCAGGAATGTTTTTTAGCACCAACCAACCTTTGTCAAAGTTTGGGTGAGAATAGTAGCGTGCGCAAAGCACTGTGGACAGCTGGATCTATACGGTTTTTACCTTTTATTTAATTTACTTTGTTATTTATTGACTACTTTTTTTGTTTGTCATTGCTTTATTTTGTTCAGATTCGTTTGCCATGAACTGTTTGGTGTGGACATTCTGCTAGACGAAGATCTTAGGCCATGGCTTTTGGAGGTGAGCTTATCAAGACATTACCCTTCTTTTCAAGCCTCTGGATTTCCATAGCCGATTTACAGACCACTCTAGTAAATAGTTGCTGGTAAACTATTAGTTAATTTTTAATAATTATTATTTGATGTCCATTATTTCAGGTCAACATCTCTCCTTCTTTGCACTCCGGTACGGCTCTCGACGTTTCCGTCAAAGCGCCATTGGCCAAAGATGTTCTCAACATGGCTGGAATAAACGTTCCACCTTGGTACTTTTTAAATTAATTCGTTTTTTTTTTTTGTGGTAATTCTGGTAATTCTGAAATTGCACCCAGCTGGAAGCTTAATACGGCGAAACATTTTGTACTGAGGGGTTGTTGGTCCTCTCACGAATGTGGTTTCAGTATGGAAAATCTGGCAACAGCTGATTACAGTACCAAACCGCGGAATTGGCCTAAAGAGGAAGAGCATACGCAGGTGACCGTCTTTTACATAATTTTGTCAATAGGTTGATTTTTCTGCTTCTTCATTTACCATTAGTCTTTGTTATTATTTATCTTTTAATTTTCATTACTTCTTGTGTTACTTTCTTTTACACTTCGTTATTATCATTTTTACCACTATCTAACATCTTCTACCATAGCGGCCTTCTCTATTTATTCCAAGGTTTCCAACAATAATTTAATTCAGAAAGAATCTGCTTGGACTGCGGCATTTTTGGATGAAGGTCGATTGAATCGTCGAATTTTGAAGAGATTTACTCGAGAAGATCTCCGTATACTGGTTGAGTTTGAAGGTATGTAGTTTGTTAATCAAAGAAATTTCTTATTCTTGGAAAATGATCTTTGACGGTTTATTTCTTGCAGATGAATACACCAGGCGGGGCAATTTCCGTTTGATCTTTCCCACAGCTGATACCGCCTACATGCAAAGGTATGTGCAGTTGTGTAGTCATGTCTCTTTCGTTCAACAGGGAGTGTAAAGTGAATCATTTCTGAATTTCATGATCCACTTCCATAAAGAGTTTGAAGGTATGTAGTTTGTTAATCATACTGGTTGAGTTTGAAGGTATGTATTGATTTTCATCTGGCTCTGGTCTGCTATGACTTCATTTTACTTACTAAAGCTGCCCTTTGCAGCGAAAGAAATAGATAAGGGCCCTACGAGTGGTGGCAGCTCCCTTTTTCCATTTATAAATCTCTGTAGTGATAATATCTATTTCAGCTACTTTGTGCAACCAGTTTACGCAAACCTATTGCTCCAGCAGTGGCAAATCGACCAGGAGGCGCATGGTCGTGAAGTCGGTATAGCACGACTTGAGACGCTCTGCTGCCAACGAGTCATTCGACGTCTGGAAAGTGAGGACGAATGCTGATCAGGTCGTGCCGTGCACAGCAACATCCCGCTCAATCGTATCTCATAAATGGCTGCCAAAACACTGACATTTTCTGTGCCTTGCCCGTCTCAGTAGGGATCGTATTGTGATAGACCTCGATGTTTTAGCCTTTCTTATCTCTTCACTTTCAAAATGTCCTAGACGGTTTTATCGTACCGTCTGCACTAAAGGGGAATCGTTATAGAGTGAAGAGTTTTCAGTCGCCCTTGAATTTAGGCATTTTAAGGATTGCTATGACCGGCTGACGTCTTGTACCAGTGTTAGTCACTACTTGTATATGATCTCTTACATTTTTCTTTGAATTCAAAAATTACTTTCCAATTGCCCACTCAGGAAAACCCTTTCATGAGAATTCCTACGTCCATTTTTTTTGAATTTTTTATTTTTTAAAAATTGCCTAGGTATAGTTTCGATTATTTTTATCAGTGCTACGCATTTTCAGCTTTAGGCGTCTATGATATTTTGGCATCGAATAAGTTTTTTTTTATTTTTCGCTCAATTGACTGTACTTGTGATGGCGCCTTTGCTCGTGCCTCCATCCGCGGCTGCATTGTGTGATTTTTATGGTTTTTCTTGTGTTGTTTTTCTAACCCGTACCTTGCAAAAGTGCTTCCACCAAAAAACGTGCTGTTCTTGTTTGCTTCAATTTGGAATTCATGTTCTCATAAAGATTCTATAAGTGTTGTCGAAAAGCGCAGGTAGCCTAGTAATAGTCGTTGTTTACTGCTCCACAGGTGCTTTCCCATACTTTGCAGGAAAGCTACCCGATCACTTTAATCAGCTTACTGTTGCCCGATTGAGTTAACTGTAGCCATGAAGTCAACGGCTTTGCCTGTTGTCGATGAGCAGCTAACCAGGAAGAGCTTGGTTATCGATAATTTGGTAATACCAAGATATCCAAAGCTGTATCGGCTCTGGCCAGACAGGAAACATGGAAAGGATGTAGGAGATCTGTAGAACTCTACCTTACAAGATGGCCCGGTATATGGTTCATTGTAGTGATTGATGAGAGTGTCTGCTGACAAACTGGCTACGAGTGTTATCCGAATTTTCGAGGTTCCCCATGGGCTCTGTTGAGGAGTAGTGTGATCATCGATTGGCCTGCCCACCTACTGATCAATCGGCCCGAGCGAGCGTTTCGAAGAACACTCCCCCTTGTCTCCCCGCTTGTCCCTTCGTCGGCATTCGCAAGGAGATTTTTTCGAATTTTTTAATTTTTTTTTTCAGTGCGTAGCGAGCTTGTATTTTATTCCCAATAATATCATATATTTGTGGGTGAGCTCGTCCTGCTACATACTTTCGTGAATACAACATTCGATTGGAGTTCATTTGCGGGATTGTTGAGCTTTCAATTGGATCCTTTTAATAGAAGTTGTCTTATAATAGAATGATTTCTGAAATAAACTGCAGTCTTCTTCTTCTTCTTCTTCTTCTCCCTAGCGTTAATCCCGCGCCGTCGCAGGGTCCGCTGTTCTTGTCAGCCGTCTCCATTTCATTCTATCTACGGCATCTTCTGCCGTCACCTTGGTTTCGGCGAGGTCCTTCTTGATCACGTCCCGCCATCTCTTCTTTGGGGCTCCTCGTGGTCGCTTACCTTGAGCCTCAAACTCCATTGCTTCCCTTATCGGATGACACTGTGGTCTTCTTAGTACATGCCCAAACCATCGCAAGCGCTGCTCTCATCTTCAGTTGAACTGGAGCTGTTTGCATAGCCATCCTGACGTCTTCATTTCTGACCCGATCCAGCCGCGTCCAGCCGCAGGCCCATCTGAGCATTCTCATTTCGGCGGAGTGGAGTTGTCCTTCGTGGAATTTACTCACGGGCCAACACTCGCTGCCGTAGAGCATCGTGGGCCTTACCACTGCCCGATACACCTTTCCTTTCAGGGTCCTGAAGCACCGACGGTCGCAGAGGATACCGGTGGACTCCCTCCACTTCATCCATCCGCATTTATTCGGGATTTCACGGCCTGGTCCACGCTACCATCAGCGGCTAGATCACTCCCAAGGTAGCGGAAGTCCTGTACCTTTTCGATGGCTTCCCCGCGACCGTCGGCGATTGACTCCGTGCCCTCCTCGGAGCTGAGAAACTTGGTCTTCTTCACGTTCAGCCGGAGTCCACTCTCCGCCAATACCCTTTGCCAATTCTGGAGTTTATCCTGGAGTTCATCCTTGCTCTCCGCTATCAGAGCGATGTCATCAGCGTAGAGGATGGTCTTCAGTGGTCCATCCATGAGTTCTTCTGTGATGACGTCCATCGTGAGCAGGAAGAGGAACGGGCCTAGAGCTGATCCCTGGTGTACTCCAACCGTGACATCTATTGCTCCGGTTTGGCCGTGTGGGGTGCGTATTGTTGTGGTGGAGCCATCGTACATGTCCTTCACCAGATAGATCAGGTGTTCTGGAACCTTTCGTTTTCGGAGCGCTCTCCAGAGGACTTGTCGCGGGAGACGGTCGAAAGCCTTCTCCAGATCGAGGAAGGCTATGTAGCAGGGTCTACGCTTTTCTCGATACTTCTCCATAACTTGTCTAGCTATGAAGATGGCGTCCGTTGTAGACCTTTCAGGCATGAAGCCGAATTGCTTCTGTGAGATTGGGACCAATTCTCTCAATCTTGAGTCGACCAGCCGCTCGTACAGCTTCATCGTGTGAGCAGTCAACCTGATTCCCCGGTAGTTGGAACACTCCATCGCGTCCCCCTTCTGCTTGAAGATTGGAACGATGGTACTTTTCCTCCATGCATCTGGGATTCTTCCTTCAGCGGTGACAGTGTTCAGGAATCGGGTGAGCCACTTTACCCCAACCTCTCCGAGCGCTTTCCATGCCTCGATCGGTACTCCATCCGGGCCAGTTGCCTTCCCAACCTTCATCTTTCCCATTGCTCTACGCACCTCATTCTCCGTCCAGAGATTGATTGGGCCAGCCGTTGCCTCTAATTGGGAGCTATTCTGGCGGGCGAATTCTTCGTTGAGGAGTCCGTCGAAGTATTCCTCCCACCTACGCCTGACCTCGCCAGGCTTCCTCAGTATGGCACCCTCGCTGTTCCTGACGGACTTCACTACCCCGATGTCCCGAGTGGCGCGGTGACGCGCTTTCGCCAGGCGGAAGACGAACTTCTCTCCTTCTCGACTGTCGAGTTTCTCATACAAGGCGTCCATTTCCGTGTTCTTCGCCTTCGCGACAGCAGCCTTGGCGAGCCTCTTGGAAGTTCTGTAGGCAGCTAGGTCCTCTGGAGCTCGTGTCTTTTGCCAGCGCTTGTAAGCCGATTTCTTCTGCCTCACAACTCGTTGGACTTCATCATTCCAGAACCATGCTTCCTTGTCCCCTCGGAAACCACCTCGAGTTTCCCCCAGCGTTTCCTTTGCACATCGCAGGATGACCTCCACAGCGTTGCTCCAAGTCTGCTGGATTGGCCCTTCGGGATTTGGAAGTCCAGCTTCCAGTATCTTTTCTTTGAGGTGTTCTCTTTCGGACTGGTGCAACTTCCACCACCGGATCCTCCGTTCCGTTCTTGTCCTCGATTTCTTGGGAAGATCGATGGCTATGTCTGCTAGTAGAGGTCTGTGCTGTGGTGCCAAGTCTTCTATGGGCAGTACCTTGATGTCTTTTACAGTTTTGAGGGACGATCTTCTTACCAGCACATGATCTATTTCCGTTTCTTTCCCTCCACTGCTGTAGGTTACCTTCTGGGACTTCCTTTTCGCGAAGAAGGTGCTGCAGACTGCCAAGTCGTGAGCTATAGCCAGGGCAAGGACCCTTTCTCCCTCATCGTTTCTGAGTCCTACACCTTTACCTCCATGCACCCTTTCCAGTCCCCTCCTTTCACTGCCGACGTGCCCATTCAGATCACCTGCTATGGTAAGATAGTCCCCCTCCAGAACTGATCGGATGGTCTCGTCAAGTCTCAGATAGAACTCATCTTTTTCGTAGATGGGGCAGCCGGCTTGAGGTGCGTACACTGATATTATTGTCCAGTTCCCCTCCTTCGTGTCTATCCTCACCGATATGATTCGACTGCTGACCCTGTTGACGGCGGAGACAGAGTCTTTCAGGGAGTCTGCCACTGCTACAGCCACACCATTTCGTTTGGTGTCTTCTCCGTTGTAGAAGAGTTTGACACCCTCTCCAATTTCTCTGGCCTTTGCTCCTTTCCAGCGGGTCTCCTGAAGGCATAGGACTTCGATGTTCCTGCGCTTCATGAGATCAGCGACTTCTCGGGACTTCCCAGTGAGCGATCCCACATTTAGAGTCCCTATTCGAACTAACTTCTTTGGCCGAGGTCGTTCACTCCTCGGTAGCCCTCGCATACTGTCCACAGAACTCAGGCGAGGGCCCTGTGCGCCACTTCCGGGTGACGTCCTAGCTTTATCACTGATACTCTTTGAGACTTTAGACATGTTTGTTGTGACTGGTTTCTCCATCAGCCGGCCTGTCAACCTGGCCTGACGCTGGTACCGATACCATTTTTGCAATTTTTGCAAGGCATGGAGTTGCCTCGGCAGGGATCGAACTCACACTTCCTCTAAGTGTAGGCGTGAGCCTACACTCTTATCCACTCGGCTATCCCTGCCTCTGAAATAAACTGCAGTCATTGATTCACATTTCGCCCTGGCCCGGACCCAGCCTTCTGAGCCTAGGGGTTGTAGCGAGAATCGCTTAGAGATGGTCGAACTACTTGGGATGAAATCAAAAGGTCGTACTGACAAGGGGGTCTGCGGCATCACGCTCACCTTGATCTACAATTTCTGGCTGGCTGCAAATTTATTATGGGAAAAGGGTCTCGTATGCTTTGAAGGGGACCCTCAGGATTGGCCTTTGCTGTCGGTGTTGATTATCGATAAAAGGCGCGAAACCACCCTCACGACAACCATCGCCTCCCAGTGGTTCACATGTGGGTGATCGCCTATTGATAGAATATCGATAAAAGGCGGGAAGGCACCGCCTAGTCAGCGATTCCTACCGCCCATCGATGGTGACACCTTGTCGATTCTTTTTCTTTTCCCCTCTCTGTCTTTCTTTTTTTTAGTTCTTCCTGAAAAGGGGAGAAAAAGAAGAGAGGATTTTCTCGAGGGAACTGTTCAGCGAGTTTACTGTTTGAGACATTTTTAATATCGCTCTCATTTTTTCATTTCAGTTCGATTTTTCATTGGTTATTCGCAAGAAGCTCGCTTTTTTTTTCAAAATAAGCTTTGCTATTCGACTGTCGGTCTCGCAATCACTGGACTTTGGGTTACGGTTTTCGGCTTAATGCAGTAAATTTCAGGTTCGAGGGGTCTTGGCGCTAAAGGTGTTGTTTCGTCGAGCGAGTAGGATCGGTAGCCGGTCGAGCTTCAGCCATATTCAGCAGCGAAGCTAAGCAAATCGGGAAAAAGTGCGACATCGAGGCTGGAGGTGAGTAATGAGTACTACAAGGTTTTAGTTAGTGCTTCTATAGAGCCCAGTAAGGCAAGCTCTTGTAGGGGGAATTGACACGGGATGAAAATGGCGAGAAGATACGCCATCGACCATGTCTGAGCGGATGTTATGTTTTGGACAATAAAGTCATCTGAGGCAGCCAGACGAGTGTCCTACCACATCCGACTGGTGTTGGTTTACTCCACCTTGATCGGAGCAAACTACAAATTGATAAAAGCAGTGTCTAGGGATTCCATTTTGTTGGAGTGTATATAGGGACTCAGCAGAGGAAATCGAAGAGAAAAGTCGATAAATGGCCATCGCTATCAAATCCAGCCATTATGGCTGCCCGTAGTCAATTTGGTACGAGAAACTTGAAGCTCTTCGGTGGCTGGAAAGAAAGCAAAAGGTTGTTGCTCTGATGGTGGAACTCCAGTTCATAAGGCTTTCTTCAACAGTGGGTAAATAAAATCTTCTCGAAAGTGGGAAAAGGGTGCGATCGATAGACGAGCAGAAAATCGACTCGTTTTCGAAGTTCTGTAGTCGTTGGAGCCCATTTTGCTATCTGAAAAAGGATTGGTTGGCCTTGGGGCTACGTATTGAAAGATGGATTGACTAGCATCAATCAATGCCACCTTTGCGTATTGCCCAGACGAATTGGCAGACCGCCCATCGACTAGACAGCTGATCGTAGGAACCTCAAGAACCCAAATTCGGATGGGCTGATGCAACGAATACATCGGCTGGTCCCTGAGGCAATTTGAGTTGCTACCTAAAAGCCCTGAGTAAAATTTGCCGAACAGTCCCTGACTTGGTTTGGGAAACACGATGCACCGGGGCCCCTTTTTCTTTTTTCTCTTTTTTTTTGTTCTCTACAATTCTCTTTCGGATCATTTTAAAAGAACAAAGAGAATTTCTGATCGTTTCTTCTTGTTCCATTTTCTATTATTCTATTTCCTAGCAGTTTTTAAGTACTCCTTTTTTTCGTGTACTCATCAGCAGAAGTGCCGTTTTAGATATTTCGATCGGTAAGGGCTACCACAACACTGCACATATTCTTCTCGATATGTTCGACGCCTACCCTCTCGAGACGGTGATCGCGAAGTGCTTGTTCGGAATATTCAAGAAGCCGCTATAGTCTACGGTACAAATGATCTTTGATTCGTGAACATACGCAGCGACGTTCCGCTTCGCTTTTGAAGATTAACTCTCAGTTCGGGGAGGGCGGGGAGGGGGGGGGGGGTGGGGAGGACCTTGGTGCCTTAGAGCAGTTTTCTTGTGAATAAAGAAACCCGCAGAGTCACGCTGCCCACACGCTGGCATTGTTTGTTACGTACGGTTCAGGTCTGTGGGTTCGGAAAATGTGCCCTACTCCCAACTACTGGAAGGGTTGCAGCTCGAAGTGGTCATTTTTAGTGAGACCTAAACAACGGATAATTTCTTTGATTGGCCAGATAGCTTCAAATCTTCCTTCCAAGATGTCAAGCCTGAGCAGGAGTTACCAGTTACGGGCATGTACCAGTTACGGGTTCAACCATACGTAGGTGTTGGTGGAAACTCCACTACTACGTTAGCGATAACCACTTACGTGAAGCGATGGAGTTTGAAATTGATGGGGAACTTTTGAAATGTGGTCCTTTTTGGCATAGTATATAGGGGTTTTCTCAACATGTCATAGGCAAGTGGTCCTATTAGTGTGGCTGGTTCTTTAACTCATAGTTGCTCAGCTGCGGCCTGAATTTTTCTTCAGCCAAGTTAGAATGCCTTGTTCTGTTGGAAGGGACAGGTAGCCCCGTTCACCCCGAGATCTGACGCTAATGGAGACAATGCGAACCGATCCGAAGCAAATGAGCATTGAAGTTGGCTTAGGCTGCTTACTTGAAATACACCTGGGGTGAAAATTTCACGTGTCACCTATTCCCTGTTCACTTTTTCAAGATTCGCTTAAGTGGGAAAATTATGTGGGCGGCAACGAGGGGAGAGAAGTGGGAAGCTTTGTTAGTTTGGGTATCGTGGGTTGGGTCTGAATGGATAATTTGGAAATGGTGAACGACGCCCGGATGAGTACTTAAGAAGGGCTGTCTTTATTTCACTGAATAATGATATCTTGTCAATTCTTCCCCAAGTTTTCCAAATAGACCAAGGGTGGGCTGACCGTGGCCTCCTTCAGGCTGGATGTTTCAGTTTACCCTTTCTCGTTGTCTCCTGTAGCTTCAGGTTCTTCAATGAAACCTAAAATCAGAGGCCCGTTTCCTGAATTTGAAAAGCTGTTCCTAAACAGGCATCAAAGGGGAAATCTACTAAGTATGTAGCATGAAAAATGGCCATGTCGATTTGGTATCCTTTGTTGTGAGAGGCGCTATGCTCAGCGAATCGAAGAAACATTTATCGATTGATTTGTGATTTTTGTTATAATTTTTGCCATTATCGCTTTGTGTTCGATGTTCATAAAAAGTTTGTTTCTTGTTGTAGGTCTTGGAGACAAAGTCTACTCATAGTGTACTGAATTCATAGTTTGAGAAGGCTCTGTCTCCAAGATCGTCGTTTTTTTTCGATGTTATTATGTACCTGTATTGGCCGTAACCCAGGGAGAGTGAGCAAGTGTGAAGGTATGTATGAGAATGAGTGAATTTTTGTAAAATGCAGGGTCAGAAATACGGTCAGAAGAAGTTGAGGGTTGGGTATGGAAAGGTAGGTTGGGGCTTCTTCCCGCTTAGTCGTCTGTCGTATTTTGTTACCTCATACACTACACGAGGGAACGACATCTTCGATAGGCTGGAATGGGAGAGCCAATGAAGTGCATTATTTAAGGAACGTTCCAGGGAACACTGCTGTCTGGGGGTTGAACTTAGGTAATGGAATGGAGCGATTTATAATAGTTGGTTCAAACAATAGATGCCCACAGTTGGTTCTTCCATAAATTGCGGGAAGGAATGAATTTTTCGGAAAACCTGGAAAGAGGAGTGGGGGAAGGGGTTGGGCGAAGTGGGGGGGGGGGAAGGAGGTGATTGTGGCTGAAAAATGCAGTGTCTAGTAAATGTTTGAGAAATATGGGAGTGAACCCAAGAGGTGGAGACGCCCTTCGCAGGAGTAGAGGGACCGTTCTTTGAGAAAGTCATTTAGGTGGGACAAAGGAGGGGTATGGGAGGGGAAGTAAATATTAGTTAGGGAAAATGCAGTGTTTGGGAAATGTTTGAGATTACTTGGGTAATTGGGGAAAGTATATGTGGGGCTGAGAGGGGAGAGTTGCCACCAAGGGAATCGTTGATAAAATGTAGGGTTGTGCGGTCGAGGGAGGGAGGGATGATGTGATGCCGACAGTCTTGAAGGGAGATCGGGCTGCAAAAAATCTACACCGGCTACACAGCAGTGAAATCGTCATAGCTCATCCTGAGGGCTGAAGTATGGTTAATTGTGTCTGTGTGGTGCAACTAATCCGCATTTCTATCCTCAAAGTCCTGCTGGAGAGTAGGGAGTCCATGGGAGCATTTTAGCAAACGAAGGTGGGGAGTGGAAGGGGGGGAATAAGGGAAAATGGGTGGGGTGAGTAAGTGGGTGCTTGAGAGATAAGCTGAGATTGTTATGTACGATTTGGAGTGTTAGGAGTTACTATGGGATTCCAAACTATGGGACTAGACTTTTGGAGAGGGCTGAGTTGAATAGTTAATAAATCGAAATAGGGGAAGTAATACGATCGAGAAGGGGGAGTGGAACTCGGTTGATTGGTCGAGAAGGAAGATTACTGGAGCTCTCAGGAATATAAGAAGAAAGGGGCTGAGGAATACGGTATTATGAAGTTGAAACAATCCTCGTAATCATTGGAAGGGTCTCACAACCTTTTTCTCCAAAAAGGGCTATTGTGGCATAGAAATGATTGTGGTCGCTTAGCGAAATATGAGGATTGTGCCGTTGCTTTTGACCCTGCATTGACCCAGGTAAGTAAATGTGAAAAGTCAAGTCAGTTAAGTATAAGCCATGCGATTCAGGAAGTCTTGAAGGGGGAGAGAGCCTACGGAAGGCTCTTCTTCCTGAAGGGGGCTACTAAAGCAGTACTTAGCAGTGAAATCGCCATGGCTTATCCTAGGGGCTGGCTGTGTGTGTGTTTGTGTGGTACAGCCAATCCGCATTTCTATGCCCTAAAGTCCTGTTGGGAGTAGAAAATGCGTTTGGGTCAACGGCGTAGGGATTGGGAACGGGAGAAATGATGACAAGAGGGGATGAACAAAAGGGTGAGTGGTTGAAGTATGGGTTGGGACGGTCACGTGACAATTCGAATTTGTGGGTATAAATGAGGAACCTCCTTATCTCCCTCAGAAATTAATCTCCTCATTATGGCCCCCAAAGTCCTATAGGAAGAGGGGATCAATGAACTTTCATTTTAGCAGTCTATGGAAGCGATGGCGAAGAGAGTTGGGGGAAGGGGGGCTTGAAAGAGGAGTACTTGAGGGATGGGGGATGGGCTGAGTGTCGAGGTGTGGGAGTAACGGTTCCGAACAGTGGCCGAATTCTACTTTTTCTTGGAAAGAACTCCAGACGGGAACTTTTTTTGGCAACAATAGTAAGGGGGTTCTGACGGGAGAAGGGAATGAATTCATAAAGAGGTATGCGAAGAGATGTCTGAATGGGGAGGGGGAGTGGGGCGTACTTGAGAGGAGAGCTTAGGTGATCAGCCGAGAAATGAAGGAACTGGGAGAAGCAATAGGTTTGAAACTAGAAAATTGGGTCCTAGTTTTTGAGAAAACTCTGATTGGGAATTACTTTCTGGGGGAGATAAGGAGGATTTTCCCGAAAAAAAGGGGTTAGAAAGTTTGGTATAATGAAGTCGGAACCTCATTCGTAAAGAAAATGAATAATTCAATTGAACTTTTTTGTTTGACAAAAAGGGCTATAGTGGCATAGAAATGTGGAAATACATCACTCTTGAGATCAGTTCGAATCAGTTCAGATCAGTTCGATCAGTTGAGAATTTTGACAAAGTTGTGGAATCTTCTCGAACCATAGGACTGATCATGAGAGTGATATGTGCAGGAGAGTGGGCCTTGGGATGAGGACGTTAGACGGTGTTGAGTTTTCTTGAGACAAGCGGTCTATTTTTGCTACTCTCAACTTTTTATGACTTGAATAACTTGAGAGGTCCTCATCGTTATGGCCACCTCTGGTGTTAGGTTGTGTGTTTATTGTGTGTGTTTAACGGTTGTATGTGTTGGGTTGTCTGTGTGTTGTGTACACGGTGGTGTTTGTGTGTTCGTATTGTTGTTTTCTTATGTTGCTTCTGTTGTTTCACATGTTTATTTCAATAATGTTTATCATTACATTACAATCAAATAAACACAAGTACAAACAAACAAATGTGTTGTTCCCACCCTAAGTTTTCCCCCGCACCACCTCCTCCCCCTACGCGCGCGTTTTCTCTAGTTTCCCACCGATGGACTCGACTTCTTGAGGTGTCTCATCGAGGTCCACAGGCCGGTGTGCCTTGGCATGCCAGAAGTTTCCTCTCGAGCCACTCTCTCCCAGTGTGTCGAGACGGCTCAATAGCGAACGATGCTCACAAAGGCTATGACCCCAAAGCCACCACTTTGGAAAAGTGCACCCCCACAAGGACCAGAAGTGCAAGCGGCATCATGGAAGACGGCAGTCGTCTCTATGCCATTTGTAGCGATCAATCCACATAATGGCCGGTTCCCGCAGGAGCAGCGAGTATCACGGGAGCACGATATCGATCTCCCGATCTGCAAACGAATAGGGCAGAATGCAATACTTCCCGCCCACAACTTCCGCACAGTCACTGCAATAAATCTAATACGATCATTGTCAGAACATGCTCTACGGAGGCAAGCGACTGGTCATGAAATACCGGCAGAGATGGTCCCTTCAGAAATCGTAGTGGTAACCCCCTACTTGTCGCATAGTCCGAGCACTTCAAAATCGAGCCAAGGCTGCGGTAGCCAGCTTCTCGGACGGACTCCGAACTCTCCAATGGACACCAAAGAAAGGAGTTGAAATCCACGATCGATTCATTCCCACGGAAGTTCGAAAGACTTAATTGTAGGAGAGATCCTATCGATTTGAGAACGTGTCGTTTTGTTCTAAGTATTTCCTCGGTTTCAAGACAGCTTTTCTGGATATGTTGTTAACCAATCCTTGGACAACTTTGGAAAAGTAAGTACGTTATGAGAAACACCGTGATTTGGTCACTATAATGTATCCTTCGTCAAATTCCAATATTCTCACGAATATAGCTAATTTCACCCTTATTTTTATTTGTTGAGAGTCGGTTCAGCGTAAAGTTTTATGGAAGCTGCACAATTTTAAACTCAACTCTCGAACTGAATCACTTTTGAAAACGCGGTTTTAACATTTGTCAAAAGTTTGCCTTTAGATGCGCCTTGCACTCGAGAATGAATGTGTAGTCTATTCACAACTTTCAGATAGTTAACATTAGCTTCTCATCCCTCCAGAATTATACACGGTTCAGTTTTATAGAACGGATGCTATACAACGTTTGACCGCCAAGACAATGAGGAAATGTCCAACCACAAAACAAAATCAAATCGAAAAAAAGGAGGAAGGCCGAGGAGGAAACCTAACCGCATACATCCCAAACGCACAAATGAGGCCACCAAGGAGCCAAATCATACTGAGTACCACCTGCGATACGGAATCGACTTAAGATTTCCCCCCATCACCAACCACCCTTTCCCACCTCCCTTACTTCGACAAAAATATATCCACCAAATTAAAAAGGATATAATGAAAGCGAGCCATTACTCGAGCCGAAATTTTAAACAGGGCAACGTTGAGTGAAAACAACATATGTAAATTCAGTTGCAGACAAGATATCAATTTGGATCCCCAGATTACAAATCGGGAACAAATTCCGAGACCCTAGGAGACGATATGGGGCCTAGCTGCTTCGAAAAATCGAAAAAGGGCCCAAGAAGGGCGTAATGAGGGCTTTTAATCCGAAAACTGTCGTCAGAGACGTCCGCTGATTGGCAAAATTCCTTTGCAGATGGCACAGTTTGGTGGAATCATGCTATAAGCATCGAAACACTCTACCATTTCCCTTACAGAATCCGCTACCAGGAGCGCCTGATTTTTTAGTATTTTTTGCGCTTTCTAATGTTTTCCGCTGCAAATGTACTATTTCGGGTCAACGCTCTCATTTTTTTACTAAATGTATGGTAGTTGGTGGATGCTAGTTGTGCCTCCGATTGGTAACTTCCTGATTTATAGGATGGAGCGCATTCCAAGGCAAACATTGAAAGCTTTCATCTTACTAATTTAGGCAGCTTCGATAAAGCCTGTCATTGAACCGACTCGTAACAGAAAACGAAAAAACGGCTACTAACGCTTCCCTTTGATACCTTTTTCAAATTCAAAAATTTTTGAACCATTGCGTCTTGCTTCGATCTCACTAGCACTTCCTTAGAAATATTTCGTATGCCCCGGTTAATGGATGATACCTGCTTGTGAAGTAATTGGACCGTATATTTGACCATGTTTCTCTTATGGGGGGAATGGGGGGAGGCGGGGGGAAGGGATGTGGTGAACACGTGGGCAAGCAGTTGGTGTTGGTGGATCAATAGGACGACTCCCCATTGATTGATTCTTCATCTCCCAAACAGACTCGGTTGTGAAACTAACATTGATCGATATCGTTATACAAAAACGCCCAAGGGTGTTAACTGCTACTAAAGAAGGACGGATCGCTAACCCCCAAGCTTTCAAAGCTAAGCCATCCCATACTAATTTTAGAAATAGAGCGGTTGGATGGATGAAAACTACAGGTGAATAACCATATAAACTGTAAAAAGCAGTGATCCAGCGATGGAAGATTCAGTTATGAAGTAATTGGAATAAATAAGGTCAATATGAAAGCTCCACTCTTTTCAAAAAGACCCTATACGATTCCCATCCCCTACCCGCGGATACCCACTTCCACGCTCACCCTATGCGCTCTTACAAACACACAACTACAGGATAAAATTGCTGCCCTCCCGAAAAATTTGATGGAAGAGAGGGAAATATGTGAAAACTGACGAAATTCATCGGAGCCGGTTTCCATGAGGGGTTACCCGGAAACCTCAGCTGCATTCATTGCCCTCCTTCGTGACAAACTTCGGAAAGGGTAAGGATCGAGTCCGCAGGGCCACGAACATTAAAACGATAGCCACAATGGTGGGCGCCTTGGAAGAGGTGAACGCCATGGGGATTACCAGTCGATCTAGTGCAAGAGGTCGTGAAGTTACTAAGCCAAATCACTATCTCAGAATAGGGCAGAGCTGACCTACCATGCCTGCTTTCTAGGTACATTCTAGGACCAGCTAACATACCCACCTGCTTGTTATTTTCATAAGCTCTCGTACTGCGAAACAAGCTGTTATGGAAAAATGTATAAGTAAGCTCCCACATACTTCCCCACATGACATTCTTTTTTGCCCCTCAACTATGCGCTCGTCCTCAAAAATCTTCAACACAGTTGAAGTTCACCATACACAAGTACCGAACAGAGAGACCAACTTAATCCTACAGAATTGTGGAGGGGAAATACGAGGAAATTGTTCAACCCCTGAGAAACCCGACTATTTGCTCCCATAAAGCATCCGTAAACCGCAAGAGAGAAATTGAAAGGGGTTCCTGGGAAAGCTAAGCGATACCGAAGCAAGAAGTAGTCTCCAAGTAACGGTGCTTCTCTTTAGATTCCATAAAAAATATTGAAAATTCAAGAAAAAACTGTACCACTTTATAAAACCCCAATGTTGAACAAAACATTTTTCCTTACTTTCTACAAAGTTGTCCAAGATTGGCAAACAATAATTCTAGAAAAAAAAACTGTCTTGAAATCAAGGAAATACCTGAACGTAAGAAGACAGTCTTCAAATCCACAGGTTCTGCTTCACAATTGAGTCCCTCAAACTTCCGTAGGCATGAATCGGTCAAGATCCCAACCCCTTTTATTTTCGTTGTCCATAAAGAGGCCTCGCAGCTCGTCGAAAAATCTGGCCACCGTTCACAATGGCAAGATACTGAAGGTGCCGAGAATATGCAACCAAAAGGGCGGCTGCCACCAGGATTTCCGAAAATGACCGTCTTCGCTGGCATCTCATTACCAATCGCTTACATCCGTGAAGCCATGCTCTGCCAAGAATGTATTAGAAGAACCACAGCGATTGCACGGAAAATGCATGTGGAAAGTATCGCATCCCGTCCTCTTCGCTTGCAGATGGGAAGATTGATATCGCGTTCCCGTAACACTTGCTGCTCCTGTGAGAATCAACCGTTACATGGAGTGATCGCCGCAAACGGCATAAAGACGAACGCCATCCTCCACAATGCCGGATGCATCTCTAGACCTTGAGGAATGCACCTCTCCAAAGCAATAGCCTCAGGAGCACAACCTCCGCAAACACCGCTGCTATTGAGCCGTCTCGGCACACCGAAAAAGGGTTGCCCAAGAAGAATACTTCTAGCACGCCAAGGCACACCGACCCGTGGACCTCGATAAGTCGAGTCCATCGGCAGGAAACAATGCATAGGGATTCGATATGGAAGGGTCGAACTGTTCAGAAGGCACATGACCTTCTGCCTTGTGGCGGAAAACTTAGGGTGGGATTGGTGGCTGATAGAAATGGGCGCTTAATGTAAATTTTCTATGAGAAGCAGTAGCCCCCACCCCAGAAAATTGTGCGCACCCCTTGGTTATTATTCTCCAATCCAAGATTCCAACAACGCAAAACTTCACTGTTTCTGTGATTAGGTTTTTGGACGGTTTTTTTTTTTGGATGACTTTTTGGTTGACAAAAATCCACAACATAAGCGCTAAGAAGTAGAATAAAAATAGTTTGTAAAATACAGAAGATCCCGAAAAATTAAGTAACGAAACACGACTTTTTTCTGCGGCGAAAAGAAAAGAATTGAAGCCGAAAGATTCCCTTATAGGAGGAAAGCCTATCCTTTTGATTTAGATTCCCCATGATTCACCCATGAAGGGAAGAATAGATCTTTTGAGGGAGTTGAATTTTGCCAAAATGTTTGTTTTGACATTTTGTTTACCGAAAAGTATTATTAAAATCACTTTTAGGGCGATTTTGTTCTTATAACGGTAGCAATTTTGCGTTATCAATCTGGATTGTCGAATGACACCCAGGAATTGTTTTTTCAACGAATCCTACCTAGGCCCTAAGAGATTTGAAGCGCAGTTAGACGCTATAGAAACTACATACCAAAAAAGTAAGAATGACCGAAAACGCAAGCTCATAAACGCCCTAATAAAGCACCCATTCCTACCCGCCACCCCAACACTACAAAAATCTACAAAAAATCCATCGAAGGCGCCGTCCATGCTGGATGCTCTTCTTAACGATGAGGGCTTCATCTGAAATATGCGGGCAAACAGTTTGTCAAGTTTGTGTAAAATAGCAAGCCAAACGCTTACGTTCTCCTTAGGCCTAACCGCTGACGAGGGGGATTCCCCCGCCGCCAAGCCAAGTAATTGCCCAATAACAGCACCTCGTCGGCCATGCTGATTTGTGGATGGCGTTGTAGAACAGCCATTTTGAAAATGCTCGTATCACACTGAAAAAGCGGAAGTTTTCCATTGACCGGCCAATGGGACCGAATGATGATGACGTTGTGAATCTGACCCTCATTTTGGGCGGTCGTTCCTTTCCTTGTTTCCACTACGTTCGCAGGACGATCTGGTTTCGATGGGCATCAGAAGATATCAAGAGGGACCCGACGACCGATGGCAAGCGGTTCCATAGTGAACGACATGACCTATCTGAGTATGTTGTCATGAGCAAAGACTCGAAAGATGGCCATGATGAGAAGTAAGCATACCCTCGATCCCCGATCGGATCGCCCATGAAAAGGATAGGTAACTGCTTGTTGCCGAGCAGTTTGGACGGCGACCTGAACTAGGTTCGTAATTCACGAACAACTCATTCCTCCGAATTCCTACGTCCACCTCACTTTCAGGTAATGAATCAATTGCATACATGTGCAAAGCCGTTTATTTCTAGCATCCTGAGCCCTCTGTTCTGACGCTTTCAGTTTGACTTTATTTTTCATTCGATTCAATGCAGGTTTAAGGACGGACCACCTCTCGACTTTGCAGTTTTGCTTCGCCAAGAAAACAAAAGTCTACGATACTTTAGGCGTTCAATCCGCTGTCGCGCGGAGTCGAAGTTCTCAAAAAAAACAGTAATAATTAATAATCGAAAATCTCAGTTCCCTTACAACTTTTTTCCTCTAAAGCATCCCCTTTCGAATCACTACAAACATTTTGACTTGCTGCTAGCTGCTGTTATTTCGCCGCAGTACGCGATCCGAAAATCTCACAAGGTTGGCGATTTGTGGACAAAAGTTCAGCCTCGGACGGGACTTGAACCCGTACTTGTCCTTTCCGGGGACCGTGCTCTTATCCCTTACACTACCGAGTCCCCGCCTGCCCTCGCCTTCTTAATGGCTTATATGCCATAGCTTATCAGCACTCACACGTACAACGTGTTGAGCCGGTTGGCCAGTATCAGCACAGAACCGTTAAGCTGTAAGCTTTACATGTTAGTACTTGTTTTGACTTGATGTTTTGTTAACTGCTGTTATTTCGCCGCAGTACGCGATCCGAAAGTCTCACAAGGTTGGCGATTTGTGGACAAAAACTTCAGCCTCGGACGGGACTTGAACCCGTACTTGTCCTTTCCGGGGACCGTGCTCTTATCCCTTACACTACCGAGGCCCCGCCTGCCCTCGCCTTCTTAATGGCTTATATGCCATAGCTTATCAGCACTCACACGTACTCACTACAAACATTCTAAAATTCTAAACTAGTACACTTAGGATTCTGACTTAAAGTAGAGTTTAACCCATTGCGTACCGCAGTGTTTTGCGCTAGCTGCCGCATGTCCGGGGCGTTTCCTTCAAAATCGGCGCGGGCGACGTGGTTCACGGCATGCAGCAATCTGCCACACAGAGCGGTTGTTTACGCGAATCGCAAAGTATGGGCTGTTCGAACTTTATCAAAACTCTAGAGTGATTTTGAAAGAAAATGCGGGGGCGCAGAGGCAGAGGGGCGTGCTTCACCATGTGCAGCACGCGGTACGCAATGGGTTAAAAAAGTCTTCTGATGGGGGGAAGCAATTTTTCTTACCAAGATTTTTGGCGGCAAATCAGTTTTTTGGTGCCGTCAATTAGCGTCCTGTAATCTTCTTCCTTTTCTTCTTCTCCTTAGCGTTATCCCAGTCAGTCGCAGGGTCCGTTTTCGTGTGGGTGGTAGCCATTTCTTCCCACCCAGTTCGCTCGTCTCATGTCGATTTCTTTCGCTGGCCGCGGTACAACAGGGTTTTCCTTATCACGATATGTTCAGACTGCACCATTGAGATGACGAAAATTTCTCTTAAGATCCCTGATTGGATCGTGGTGTAGAAGAAGACGAAAAGATTGGATGGAGCCATCTATGTAGTGAGAGAATGGACTGGTTTAGATGGAGACGAAGTCAACCTGAATTGAATGATTTGAAAAATCGGACATTATGGAACTCGTTGGTCACGGCATACTTTTGATCCCCGTTGGGATCGCCTCACGACAGAAGAGTCGAACCAAGTTGACCCCTCCTTGTAGTCCAACCAATGTAGACGAAAGGACTCGGAGTTGGTTTGCGCAGTCAGACGAGCATATCGAAGAGAAATCGAGAGAGGGAATGGGCCGGTTTCGTTGGAAGCGGTGTCAACCTGAATTGAGTGCAATGAAAAAGCGGACATCGTAGAAAATGTAAGTCATGGCACACTTCTGATCCCCGTTCGGATCGCCTCACGACAGGAGCGTCGAACTAAGTCGACCCCCAGTAGTCCCCCACATCTCCTTGTGCTTGTAGACAAAAGAACCCGAAAACGGGTCCCACAGCTGTATGAGTATGTCGAAGAGTGATCGAGAGAGAGAAGGGCCTGTTTAGACGGAGACAATGTCAACCTGAATCGAGTGCAATGAGAAAGTCGCAATAAAGCGAACGTTCATCATGGCATACTTCTGATCCCCGCTTGGATCGCGTCACGACGTACCCGTCGAAAGAAGTAGACCAGTCTCTGTCTGTAGCGCGATACACACTCAGGTTGCCTGAAGAAGAAAGGTCTCCACGAGGGTTTCCCTTCTAGTGCCCAATGTACTGATTCCTAGTCTTCACATGTGGTAATACTAACTACCGCTGTCAGAATTACTAAGTTTCCTCCAGGACGAAAACTTTTCTACACAGAAACGATCCAGAACCATCACTCACTTGGCACCGATTACAGTGCCACCGAGGATTGCGATCCAGTTTCTCTTCCTCGCTCCGGAGTTTACGAGTTGTGCCGCTGTAGAGTTCGTTGAGTGATTTTGAACCAGTTGACTATCGATAGCGATCTTTTGCTCATCAACTTTACTCCGATGGCCTCATACAGGAGGGCGCAGTCAGCTTTGCAACATTAAGGGAAAAGCCAAAGAATCTGAGGTGAGCGCACTACAAACAGATGGTCACACACAGCAAACTTCACCACACTCATTTGTGGGTGGTCCACTTGCTTAGCTACAACGCACCCAATGGGAGGGCTTTGAAGCTCGCTATACAGTGCATTTCATAAATACAGGGTGTCCGAAAATTATTGGCGCTAAAATTCAGAAATTTCCAAGGTAGAAATATTTTATCAAATCTACATTACCTGTTATAAATTAGTTGCATAAAAAGGTTTCCTTGCAATATCCATGGTTACTGATGTTTAACTGCAATATCTTTCACATGGAGGAGGCTCATCCAATGCCTTTTGCAATCACTGACACGCGAGATGTGAAAGGGCATTATAAAATTCCTTTGGTTTTTTGATATCAACCGTATAGGAGGCTATTCAACGATATAGAAAAGAAGATTGAATCAGAGACAAACCAGGAAAGGTAAAAATTAGAATGTTTCTGAAGATAGGACTACCAAAATGGTCCGTCCGCCAATCGGTCGGGATCCTGGGTGACCCAACAAAAGGGAGATCAACGGGCACGGCTCACACGAGTTATCGCGGTGGAAGAATGTCATGCAGAAGCTTCACTGCCATTCCTATCGTATGTAGAAATTTCGATTCAATTCCGATCTCAACAGACACTGCAAAAGCCAAAAAATGCAGGAAGTCGCATACTCACTTGAGTGATGACACGCAACCCGTCATCGTTTTCTCTGGTCAAAAATTTCGATGATAAAACCATCCCTCACTACCAAACAGTCGCATTCCAGAAAGAAACATCTAGCGTGCAATCTCTCACAAAAGGGTTGCTATAAGAACAGTAAAATGATGTTTTCCGAGGAAATCACTGGAAAGGTGAGCCGCTCGTGGTTTCTTCGGTGCAGGCGTGAAATTTGACCAGGACCAGTACTCAAACAGCGTACTGATGGAAGTAATGAAGCATTGATCCGACTACGTACTCTGAAACATATCGTAGTACTTCCAGCAGAACGCATAGCACATAGCCAAACTTGCCCGCGAGGGGTGCCGACGACAGCTGCCCGACTTCATTGGTGAAGAGGAATGGTCATCCAATTTTCCAGAACTTGACTCAATTGACTCCCACGAATGGTCCCTTATTAGAAGAGGAACTGTTGAGTTTGCGGTCCCAGTTGGTATTCCTAGAATGCAAAGGCTGAAGAACGGTTGGGAAGAAATGGAGAAGGATAACTGCGTGCCACATGCGATTAAGTCGAGACCTAACTTCGACTTCTATCCACGCTCACGGGGGAAATTTTGAAATGCGTCTGCAGCATGTTGTAGCACATAGTGTTAGCCAGCGTGCATAGAAATTCCATCGTCGTTCGCAGCTGAGAAGTTTTAAGTATATTGCTATAAATCGGCGCCAATAATTTTGGGACACCCTGTATAAGGTCACCCTCGATTTTTGCGATTATTAAGAAAGCAGCCAGAATGGAACTTTTAGGCAAATACTGGCAGATTACTCATGACAACGTACATCCGTATCCAAATTTTGGTCGCAACACCCTTCAACTCAACTATTTTATGATTTTTTCAGAGATGTCTACACCGTTTCATAACTATAAGGTTCCCTGAATGACTTATTAATGTTGATGGCATATGTACAACAGTTAATAATCTATAGCTCCTCCTTCTTTGAGAGCAACATCGAAGAGCCTACGTGGCATACTAGAAACTAGGTTCTAAAGATGTTCCTCGTCGATTGCTCTCCATGCTTCGATAATCGCCCGCTTCACCTATTCTGTGCTTTGTGGAAATGACGGTTATTCGCAAAAAAACTGCCTGGCTAGCATGCCCCAGATACTTTCCATCGGATCGAGATCGGGACTGCAGGCTGGCCATGGCAGGACACTTATGTTTTGGCATTGCAGCAACTCATTCGCTGCGCGGCTTACGTGAAGCGAGGCGTTGTCTAGTTGAAAGATGTAGTTGAGGTGACTGCGACGGCTCAGAAGGAGTTCCAGACGATGCTCCAAGACGTTCTGGTAATCCTTGGAATCCATCCTGCCGCCTACGAAGGCTAGATCCAACACGACGTCATTGCAAAATGCACCCCACACCACAAGACTTCCTCTACCGAAATTGCGACGGCTGTAGTAGACTGGTTCCGCCCTCAAGTCGGGCCAGTGGTACTTGCTTCCGTCAGGACCGTTCACTTTGAATTTCTTGTCATTCGAAAAGACGACCTGATGGAAATTATTCAGCTGTATGGTAAGGTTTTGATGCAAACCTACCTTTGCCTAATGTCTCCCTAAGTTCATCTTTGCAAATTCAAGACGAGCGTCTCTGTGGCGATCAACGATCCGTGACGCCTTCTTCATTGCTTGCCTGGTTATGTTTTCGCACATCTTACTGCTCTTCAGACTGTAGTTTTCAACACAGAGGTTTAATTCCGATCGGATCTGGTTCAAGAAGACGCACTATTACAAACAGCCCTCAGAATCTTCCACTCGTCACGGGCAGTAAACTTGCATGGACTTCCACAGCTTGTGTTACATCTGGGAACATCAGGGCTCTCCAGAAACCTTTGGCTAAAGCAGAGAGGTCTCCCTATTTGCCTGGAGATGGCTCGTTTGTTGAGCCCAGCTTCATGAAGAGCCCGGATTTTTAGCCTTCTCATAAGAGGAAGCAGGGACCACGAGCCATTGTGGCAGTCACGTTTTGAGATGCATTTGCTACACATGCTTACCTTTATAAGTATCTTGAAAAACGAAATATCCTATCCTCCATGAATAATTGTTCACTTTCTCAAGGTGACCTTACAATTACGAAAAGGTGCAAGAACCGATAAACTGTTCTAGAGAAGCTCAGAAAAATGCAGCTGTTGCTAAAACGGGTACCCAGGTTATTCGTGCTGGAGGATCCGTTCATGATGCTCCAAAAATCCCAAATGATTGCTTCATCTGAAAGTGCAATATTTGAGGGTGACCCTGTAATTATGAAATGCACTGTATCCCCCATCATTTGCAGTGCGCTCAGCATATACGCTCAACTTGAACAAAATGAATCGACGCCGATCCCACACTTTCACATGCCCGATTACCTTCAACAGTTTTCGGATTACATAACATTAGATCTCAAAAATCTGAGCTGGATCTGCTGAAAAACTCTACCACCGCCTCCCCCCCCCTTTTTTTTTTTCTCCAACAACAGATATGCGCTAATCGAACAGTTAAAAGTGTGAAACCGGCTTAAAAAATTGCAAAGCAGGGCTCAGCCTAAAATCCCAGTATTGAACGAGACCGCCCAGTCGTGTTGCTTTGCCCATTAGCTAGCGATCCGTGCCTCGCCCGCTCACTGCTTCCTAAAGCACGTCAATGTTAAGGTAATATGACCTCTTCCTGCTGAGCCTAATATCTCTTTGAGAAGGAAAAAAAAGTTTTTTCTCATGCGTTACAGTTGCCCTTTAGTTGTTATGATTGTCTCAACAAGCCACAGAACAATGTGGAGTAGCAAAGAGATGAAAAAAGGAATTAGTGGAAAAAAGGACAGGAGGCAAACAAACCGATTCCATTCTAATCGAACGACATCGTGATCAGCGTGCGAACGGAAAAGGTAGCCTATAATGCGAAACGTCTGAAAGGACGAAGACAACTCATGAAGACTTCTGAAAATCTCACTTTTGATGCTCCTTTCAAACGAGGGACTCTTTTTCGCTGGTCCATTCTAAATTGGAAACAAACATTCAACGGGATTCATAAACAACAGAAGGAAACCCGGATCAACATGCACATTACGAAAACAGATTGATAGGTCCTTACTTGAACGAAATATGTTACAAAAAACGTTGATAAGCATATGAAAGGAAGAAATGCATTGGTTTTGGTCTAAGTAATTCTGGCACTCAAGTTCTGAAGTGCTGATTATAAGGTGGAACGTTTTGCTAACAACGTCATCATGATAGTTCCATAGAAGATTCATTAGAAACACTACAGAACTCCCTATTCGCATTGTGGTTGAAGGAGCAGAAGTTGGGGAAATCACTTCCGACAGCTTTCATCACCAAACTGCCCTTGAATACACGACCGTTCGTTTGCTACCCAATCCTTTCGAGCAAACAAATGTACAACAAACAAATGTGTGTAATGTGTCCTAGTTGAACAACTGAATATTATGTTGAATAGCATTCTATGGCCTCTTCTAGTTGTCCCAAAAAGGGAAAAGGCTGTAGTGTAACCGATGGCGTAGCAAAACACGAAGTTGTCATCAATTATACGGTTTTTTGCCTTTATAAGGCCTTTCCCTTGATTGAAGTAATCGGCCTGGAAAGAATTCCAGTGCGAAAAACTGATAGCTTCTGAAGGACATCTGAAAGTCCTTGTAGTGAAGCAACGTTGAGTGAAGATTCGACAGCCCTGGAATGGCGAGAGGACTGATCCGCATTTGCTGGATATGATGGATTGGACCAAATGGGATTCCCCAAAGAATCAAAATCAGTAGGACCCTAGAGACTTGACCTAATATGACCGAGCTGTTTCTGTAAAAAAAAACCGTAATCAAGTCGGGGTTGGACTGTTTACTGTGAAGTGAAACTCTGCCCAACTGGAGCATCATCGGCCGAAAATCACAGCCACTACGCTCAGAATTCAATGGAACAGAACGCTCCTTTTTCTCACTCCAAATCAGTGACACCCGGGAAAGTGTTGGACGTCCTGCTTAAGTCATACTGAGCACATCTTGCCAGCAATACACCTTCGTGAATCAGTAAACTATTTCCACGCCTGACACTCGAGCTGTACAGTAGATTTCACGGCTAGCTATTCGGAGTGCTATGCTCAACAGATATCTTTCATCTTTTACGGAATGTTTGGTGCCAAAACCACAGCGAAGACGGTCCGTTTGAAGCGTGAGCTTGAACAGTGGCGTTTTCGACGTGGTGCTTCTTTCCACTGATTCCTCCTTCGTCACCGTTCATTCCAGAGCACTTTCTACGAACAAAATGTAGCAGTGAGTTATAGTCATGTAATCTTTTCGATTTCTGTTCTCTAGTCCATTTTCACGATGTCTGAAGAGTTTAGTTATAGTCCCCGTACTAAAAACCTGAGTAGAAAGCAAATTTGATAAGACCGGTAATCAGTCGGGATTCGAGTCTCTCAATGACTTTGATGAGTTGCACGACCCCGAACTAGCAAACATCATTCTGAGTGAGAGGGACGGAGGGAGAATGGAAAAGGAATGTCTTTTGAAAGAGGGTCAAATTCGTTATGAAAAAGGGAACCAGAAAGAGAAAAAGGAAAGCCAATACACAAATCGATGACGTTTTGCTCCTCGATCAGTTCAGTGGGAACAAAGTTCACGGTCCATACTGGTCGAAGGTGCGCAACTGCAATCGACCCTTGGGCAACCATCAGGAAACCATTACGGCCGCTCTGAAGATGTCTACAAATTCAAAATAGGAAAGCAAGGATTTCTGAAATAAGGATCAAGGCAAAGGTGCTGGAGGAGCTAAGCCTTTGAGAGATTGGTTCAGAGAGTTCTGCGGTAAAAAGCCAGTGATAGCTAATTTCACACTATGCATCTCTCCCGTAGCAAGGGGAACTGAGGATGAGTGGGTTTGGATCCAATAGGAACAACTACCCTGATTTTTCCTGTTGTGTATTACCACGAGGTTCCTATTTTTCTTGAGAAAATACTGCCACCCAAAACTAGTGGAGATGTAAATTGGGCTGCAGCTAGTTCCTTTCGTTATAATTGGAGGTATTTTGGCTAGATAGCTCACCAAAGGAACGAACAGATTGAAAAAAAAGAAAAAAATTGGAAAAAGAAACGAAGCAGATACTTCTTGAACGGGAAGTCCAGTACTAGCTTTTGGACGGGACGTGCTGAGTAATTCTTCTAAGGAAGTGTGAGCAATTTAGGAGCGAGTGACAATCGCCAAATATGTTTTCCTCTACAACATCCCGAAAACATTGGAGCTTTCAATACTTTATAATTACTGGTTCTGATCAGGGTGGAGCTATTTAGATATGACAAATTCGACAAGAAATCTAAGAGTTCAGGCTCTGGGATACTCATGGGAGAACAAACCGACGACAGGAAGAGTTCCGATGGTATCCAAAGGAAGCGCAAAATGGCATTCACATGAGTGGGTAATTCTTTCAAAAACATGTAGACCCGTCGCGATTTTTCCTGCTCGTATTCCACCTCACCGAAAAGAATGACGGTCTTGACAGCAATCATTAAGATAATTGAAGCACTCATTCTCCATAAAACTATGCAAGATATGCCAGCAACCTCTCCAGGAGGAAAGCATGCTTTTCAGAAACCACAATGGTGTCGACCCTTTGAGTTGAGTTCAAATTATTCAGACAATGAATCAGGTAGGAATACTGCCACTTCCACAGTATTCACTAACAAGTGAAACGAGTATCAGTTCGAATTGTTATGCGACAAATGCAAAGCAATACGTTCTGAAGGCTCCTTCAAACCCAACTGGCAACTAGATTTTCAGCTAGACATTCAACGATGACGACACATCATCAAATAAAAGGAAAGTCAATATAAATGATATAAAAAATTTAAAAAACTGTTATGGGGCAGATTTTAGAGACCGCACACCGATTCGCACCGCGCATCCCTTTTCCCGCCTTTATCGACCACCCAGATACCCCCACCAACCTCTCCCATAGTTTGATTACCAAGGATAATCTATTCGTCCGTTTTCATCCGTTAACATAAGGTTAAGTGGAGTACACAGTTAGGTACTGTATCACTTTGTATTTGAAACGAAATAAAACGTAGCAGAGGGGCTGGTAGTCTTGAAAACTGCTTTGTCAATTTTATCTGCTTGAAAACTTTGCCAAGTCGATTTCCTTCTCATCAAAGGTATGCTCGTTGAGCTCCAATAAACATTCAAAAATGACTGCCCGAATTGTGAAAAAGCCGGAAAAATCTATGGAGGTTTTAACGGTCAACTGATGACCACCGTTTTCATGGGGAATATGGACAATCTAGAGAAGGAAACTTTTCAAGCCGACCAGGAGAACAGTGCAGAATAAGATGATAATGAACATAGCCCCAATATACTTCCATCACTGAATAACTGAAATCTCAGCGCATACCTGAACAAGTCACCCACACACCACTAGCCACGTAAGAGCATACGAGCACTTAATCAGTGACAGTCCGGGGGATGGGAGGGGGGCAGAGTTTGGAAAAGGTTTTACGGTTGGAAGTAGGACACGGTATAGCGATCGGTACTGCCTTGAATTCTGCTAACGCTCTCTATACACTGTGGGACAATGGTTCACTGGATAGCAACGCAAAGTGAAACCCACGAGCGGATGATCGAAGAGCTCCAGTGCGCTCTACAGGAATAGACTTGGCACGCTCGACGTCGGGGAAAAAGCTGAATGAATTAGAAAGAGTAGTGAGAAAGACCTCCAAGAGTATGAGAATTATCTTTACCAAACCTCTGAAGTTGTAGCTGCACCTATCCTAACAATCAGAAGAGGGCACTCGAAGGAGCTGAATCTACCAAAAATACTTCCTGTCCTGTTCCTCATCCATGACCTGTAGTATTCAGCGCCCCTGCCTCTTCGCCAACCTCACCCATCGCTTCCACGCCCTCTCACCGAGACCTTAATCTTTGTGCACTTTTTGTTTATTTGTTTCATGGACTTCATGAACGTCCTCTTAACAACCCTGGATGTTTTTGATGATGACCGCGCTCCTAAAGGAAGGCGCATGTCAACCTCAACAAACTCGGTATCGTTTTCTAATCAAGAAGCGGCTGTCCTCTCAACCGCTATTCACGCAATCCTTTTCCCAAACAGTACATTTCGCTGTAAATCCACTGAAACAACAAATTATGTAGGGCTGTTATGAAAATCAGAGGACCTATTCACCTTATTCATTGTAGACGTAGGTAAGATATATTACAAGCACGCTCAGAGATCAAAGTCCGAAGTAACATCCGCCCAAGATAACCAGACTTACTGTCCCCGGCTATCTAATTAGTAACAGACTTGTCTGAGAACATAACGCGATGACTTGTACATCGGTCGCCTCTCAGGCACCTCAAAACAAGACTGATAAGCGCCAAACAGCTCCTTCTCATCCTCCATTTCCATAGGCTCATACTCATGGCACAATCTTCATAAACAAATCGTCTCTAGTGTTAACTGTTTTGATCCAAAATCGGTTTCGTGCACTTTGACTTCTGCTAGTACACCGATATCAGGAACCTAGATTGATGAACAAAGCTAATGTTCAATTGTTCACGTCAATTCTAGAGGTCCAAAAACGTCAGACATTGCCTTTGTTGCCAGTCGACAATTAGCTCGTGTGTTGTTCATAAAAGATTCTTCATGAAAGACCTGGCCTTCTCCTTTTTTAACCTCGCTGGAGCAGGATTTCTTTTGTGTCAAGAGCCTCCTCTGATAAATATCGCATCATCCTGTGTTGCGTGGCCGGTTTAGATATGATCCGTCTCTCTCCAATATCAATTATCAGATAAACCTTTTGTGAAATGGTTGAACATTATCCGGAAACCGCTGGTTCCATGAATGGTTCCCGGATACTATAGTTATCTTTTAACTTATCCGTGAGGTTCAGTAGGAAAGCGAAAACATCGGATCCAATCGAGTAGAAACGTGGAACGCCTTCACATCAGTCATTCAGATACCGCCCAACTACAGAAAAAATCCAGTTCGAGAACATGAGAAGGTTGTTACGGCGCTTGACTGTCGACGCTCAATTTCACTGTCTTTTGTCGAAGCAATCCTGATTAAGCCCTTTTCTTCTCGACACCTTTCAATCCCATCACTGGTTGCATTTGTTGTGACCAACTTCTTCAAACTATGCTTTCATCTATATCCTACTAGTGAGTAGGTAGGAGTGGGAGATCTTTGAACTCCTCAGGACTCCTTCTCTGATACCTAGAATACCTTTTATCCTTGTATGTTGACTTTATTGCATTTTACGCCTTTGATGCTTAGGTAATTTCTTTTCCCACATAATCCATCATCCCTTCCTCAACTCTCGCTATAGGAAGACCTTTATCATTTCATTAACACAGGTAGTATGTCTAGTGTAAAATGTTCAGGAGAAGAGAAGTTTTTTACGATTAGAACAACAAAAACTTGACCCATTTCAGTGCCGACCATCATTTACCAAACCAAGGGACCGAATAGTGTAAACGCCTCACGATGATCCTGACAGGGACTTCAGTAGTCGGCAGCTTGTCACACGTAACAGAGAAATATCCTCAATCTAACTTAGTGCAGTGCATCTAACCTAGTGCAGCTCACATTCCCTCTCACTTCGCCTTAACTTCTGAAGGTAGCTCCGAATGACGAAGAAAAAACGATAGAAAACAGCTTGACCGGTGATGCACGACAGCATTCTCCACCTGGATAGCGGTACTGCCAGATGATTTTTGCGGGAAAAGAAACCGAAACTGCCTCTCCGACACCGAATGCTAACGGCTCTTTAGATTAGCTTGACGCTTCTTCATCGTCGGCTTCCTATGGCGGATCGACCTCTCGATCTTCAGTCTCGACGTCGTCGTAGGTGGCTGTGCTCAGAATAGCGGAAAAGCAATCTAGCTGTATAGATGGCCGTTAGATTGGCAGCAACCTTGACGTGCCTGGAAAACGGTCCAAAGAACGATCAAAATAGTGCTTCCTTGATACTTTGCATGAGGACTTGAGATTACACTCACCAGGCATCCAGACAGGAAAAGTGGTGTGAACACTGCAGAAGCACGGATCCTCCTTCTTCCAAACGGGACAAACGCTGAAGAAGAGAAGCGGAAAAGCTATATGCAGATCAACTCCTTTCTTCCTGGTTGAGAGGCGATCACTTCGGTGAGGCAGAGCGATAAGTCAAATGGCTTCAGACTCATTCTCATCCCAGCGTGTCCTGGAAAAATCATTACCCGAATGTTATAAAAGGAACACGGCGGCTGTTTCAGAGCTTAACAGTGGCATCGAAAATGCCATAGAACATGGGCTACATTATTACATTATTGATGGGCTACATTATGTCTCCAGCGAGCTCTGGATAAAGGCGGAAGGGTAAGGATAAGAACAACATCTATATGAAAACTACGTAGTTTTCTGCAGCGTTTTTCTATTTTTACAATAAAAATAAGCAAAATCATCCCTAAATATTAACTTTATCATCATAGTACCTTTGATGTGGCCTGCTACCTTATTAATGTATATTAATTTGAGTCCCTAGTGAAAAGACAACGGTAACATTGTCGTCAACTCTTGGTAATGTGATTTTCCAGCGAATTTTTTCGGTCTTGCACGTCACACTTGTCCATGTATCAAACCTATCCGGTCTTCAGTGGAGCGTATGCCGTGGGTGTGAAAATTGGATCAGCAAATTGCTTAAGAAGTCCTCGTCTTGGTGAAGACCGGTGACTTCAGACATACAGAAGGGCAATAAAAATCGCCTTCACAATTCCAGTCTGATATGTTCCGTGGTTATTGTTGGTCTGCTTGATTTGCATTTTAGAAGCTCTTTCGATATACTTCTTCTTTTCGCTTCAGTCACAATTTTCGACGTTCGCTGTAGAGTCATGGCTTGATAAACCAAATACAGAGGCTTCCTCATCGGGTTGATAACCAGTCAGGACATTACTCATCAGCAAAGTCGATACCGTACCCAATACGTACCCGCTGGTGAAATCGGACACATTAACTTCTGCTGCTTGTGGTCACACTTACCGGTGCGAAGTTATCACGAGGGCCGATCCATAGTCGAAACTTTCAGTCTCAAATTTGGTGCGCCGCGGGCATCGTGCTTACCTTTAACTTTACTGGGACCCCATGCCTTTTACTTCAGCAAGGAGGTAATAGGGGTCTCGGTAGGGTAGCGGACAAGCATAGTGCTCGAATAGCAAAGGGGCGCGTTCAACTTGTGTACAGGACCTTGTATTCACAACAAACACCAATAAGGCGATATTCTTAATAATTTCGATGTACACACTATCTCAAGATGTTACTCAAATCACCGAAATAGATGATGCCTACACTGGTTACCATTACAACACTGAAAAAAGGGGTCAGTGAGTCTGCTGGTGTTCAACACAGAGTACTTCTGAGCGTCCAAATTTGTTTATAAAAATATTAATTCAATTTTATCGGCACCAACTAAGAGCGGTCGATTCAGAAAAGGTTCCTTTTCTAACACGATGGAAAAACTCTAATCATTACGCCTTCTCATTCTAGGTTCAAAATACACAAAAAAAAGGGAACAAAGAGAAGATTCCACCCTTTTTCATACCGATATCTTCACTATTTGAATTTCAATTGTCCCTATCCCTTCCGATCGAAGCTTTCATGATCACTATAATACAATCACATCAGCCATTACAAAATCGATATGGAGAAAATTAAAAAGGAATATTATTTGCACTGAAGCCCACGATATTCAAAATCTATTTATTTCATTCTACTACTATGGTGCAGATTGATACTATGGTGATTTTACTACTATGGTGCGGATTTAAATTCAAATTTTATTGGTACTTTAGGTGCTACCCCAACAGCCCCGACCCTTGCTGATCTGGCCATTGATAGTCAACATGCCACACCTGATCTTTCTCGAACAGATCATTCTTACAACGGCAAGTGAAGAGAAATCCCGGAAAGTTTCCTAGAACTGATACTGGGGAGTGTTGTGCAGCTATCATTGCGTCAACCCTATTAAACCAGTTGTCGACCCACTCCCACTACTGTTCAACGGCCTGATTCCATAGCTGTACACAATTCCGCAATCCATTAAGGGAGATACTTCAGTCAACCAGACACATTCTTCTCCCCATTAGTAACTACTCTTTACAGCTTCCAACTCTATCTTGTTTTCTTATTAGTAGGTTATCAGCCAAATCTTGCTCTGAACGTTGTAAAATCACTTCCTCCTGCCAAGAATTCCCGTTTGGTGCGCAGTGTTCATCCCGAACGACCTTCCCACCTGCCTTTTATTTCCCTTGATCGGCATAAAAAGTGATGTAACACTTTCTTGTAATATAACTCGCATCATATATAAAGAGTGATATCAATTTTCAAGTGCAGCATGCTCAGCTACTAGTAGATAGGCTTTCGAGTGGAATAGAGCCGAACCTGGCTTTATTCCACTCGAAAGCCTATCTACTAGTAGCTGAGCATAGTCAACATCGTTGTGAAGCCCAGTGTTGACTGTGTTCAGCTTAGACATCCTTCATATACATAGCAAATGCCTATTCATTTTAAATGTAAAATTTCAATATTTTGACATTTTGACGGAATTTTTTACGTGATTCCGATTTCTTTCCTTCAACATTTCCATCAATCTGTTCACACTTTTTGTTTTGTGGAACGAAGACCAGGTTTAGACTGTAGCAACTGTCGCCCTCCACTGAACAACAGCTTCTCGCCGTTCCTTGTTCTTTTTGTTTGGGGATTATTTGGGAAGAAACGTAAAATTGAGCCACGTCTTCGGGATAAAGTCGAGAAAGCAGTCCTCACTTAGGAGCAATGAAGGAGCCTACAAAGACATTTTGCTATTTTGAAACCCACATTCATTCGACCTCTAAAGCGCCACTATCCGAATTTTGAGCAAAGCCTTTCCCAATGTTTTCTCCCGAGGAGCCGTTGTTCTCCCTGGGACAGGCAATTCACCACTTCTGAAGACGGAACACTGGAGAAGTTTCCATAGTGTAGACGAATTCTCAGGTAAATTTGACAAAACTTTTAGAAACGGACGTTGTAAGTAGCGAGTAAAGCCACTACCTTTACAAAAAGCTAGTTTTCAAGGTTTTCTGTGAAGGTCAACTGTTATAGTGCCTTCAATATTCTCAACTTATTGTAACTTCCCAGAATGGGCTCCAAGATAAGAAGGGTGTCTCAAATTCACAAGTTCCACATCATGCCATTCGCGTAAATGGGCTGTGAATTTCTGAAGGCAGTAAACGCCC
This sequence comes from Haemonchus contortus, assembly GCA_000469685.2. Taxonomy (NCBI): domain Eukaryota; kingdom Metazoa; phylum Nematoda; class Chromadorea; order Rhabditida; family Trichostrongylidae; genus Haemonchus; species Haemonchus contortus. The sequence continues at coordinate 7,313,739 of LS997564.1, forward strand.
GTTTAAGACCACTCCTAGCTCATTTTGTCGCCCTTTTCAGTTTTCCTCTAAAACTGTACTTCAGTGTTGCGGATCGTATGTTTACGAATGAACCTTGATCTGTTGAACCGGAAAACACGCTTTATGACTAGATCTGTTCTCTATCTGCCTCTTTACGATGCGATAAAAACATCTAGGCCTCCGAAACAGCATAGATTGGCTCGCAGCCAGCGCACAGGAGGTGAGCCCTCCTCTCATTCCAGCATTCACGTCAATTCAAAGTTCGTCGTTTCCTGATTGCATGAGATAAGTGGAATCAGCGGTGACTATTAGACAGACATGGATATCCCGAACAGGTTTGAAAGGGCCATCCAAGGGTTCTCCATTCATCCGGAGGTGAAGAATACGACGCATGCGGCTACGGTAGCTAATAAAACCAGTTGTGAGCATTTCAAGATATCACCAAATAGCAACAGTTCGTTCAGGCTCGACAAGAACAGGGCGGTTTTTTGGGGTGACAAGTCAGAAGGATCTGAATCATCGAACGGTGATCACAGTGGTGATTCAGGGCATTAATTCGAGCTGTAGGGGCTACAGTTAGGCGAGTCTGTTCACTACCAGACGTCGGCTCAAGTCGCTCGGACATCGCCTACATTCGAGCTCCTCAACGATGATAACCATTACCAAGCCGAACGTATGCTTGTGCTTTCTAGGCAACAAGTACGGGTTCGAGTCCTGTTCGAAGCTAGTCGTTTTGCACCAACGATGCATGAGAGACAATGCCTCACCAGTTAGCTTCAGATGGTGGTTCTGCAGCTTTTTTATCAGAAAGATCTGTTCCCAAAAAATCGACGACCTATCTTAACCTCATACCGCCCTCCTGCCAGCACTTTGAAAAATTCTATGGAAGTTTTGGAAAAATGGTACTTCCAACCAATTTACGAAGATTCACCGCTTGGACACCACTACAGCTGTTGAAATAACCTCGTAATTTTGAGAACTGATAGCCTTTCGCCTGACCAAGAAGGTAACTTCTTTCACATTTAATCCCCTCCCCTTTCAATAAATCTATCCGCTACTGAAGAGTTACTTTTTTTTAATCGAAGTTTTGACTTATAGACATAGCCCATAGATCTTATGCAACGGAGAACGATCGTAATTGTTCGTCGTTTGATTCGTATTATGCGGGGGGTCGATCGGCAAGTGAAATCTCACATAATCGTCATACGAATGGGCCGCCTCAACAATCATTTATTCAATTCACCGGCATAACCTTCCAAATCATCTATTTCCATTTCTTCAATTCTGTTTCTATCCGCCTATTCTGACCAATTTCCCATACCTTAGAATGAACAACTCGATGAGCTCTGAGCCCAATAGTCTTGACATGCTCCCATAGATTCTCTTGTTCTGCAGAACCACACCTACTCAAGTTTTCCCCTTACTCACGACTGAGTAACTTTGAACAGCTGACTTCATCTGCCCTATCAGCCCCATTTTTTGAATAATTACCTCCGAACGATTGGTAGAGGCATTGTTTCTTTTTTCTGGGAATGCAACACTTGACCGCAATCGTTCGTGTTTCCTTGACAAATCGACCACAATAAAACAATTGAGATGATCCTTTTATCGCCCAATCAGATGTATGTGCGAGCATCATCCCAAATACGATTTTTCAGCGGATGTGGGAGTTCGCTACGGAAAAAAAGTTGTTCGCCACATTGGAACAACCATACAATGTTTCCAAAGGATTTAATTGGGCGATATGTAATCGGCCCTATCCACAGGGGTACGAAGGCTCTACCCACAGAAGCGTCCTGTCTTCGAGGGAGCACAAAAAAAGTTAGGTCTGAAATTTCGAGTTCAAAGGCACAGTAGACTACGTATGATTTCTGAGATTTCTCCCCAGGACGAACCTGTGACCTCCAAGGATAGCCTAAGGACGAAAAACAATCAAGACGGGGCGTAATAAGGGTTCTCAAAACCGGCTTAGTCGACGTACACACTCAAGGCGGACGAGTTCTTAGGCATTGTAAAAGCTGTAGAGGTTACACCGTTCGCACAGGAACCTTCACCTCGCACACAGGCAGCTTACTGTAGCCAGCTGTATGCAATGGCACGCACTTGAGATAGCTCGTCCAAATACCTCTACCGTGCAGCTTTTTTCGTAATATTCTCGTCCAACCCTCAATTTTACTTCTTTTTTGAAGCCACATTTTTCCAAATATGCCGATTTTCGCGTTTTCTTCTTCTTTTTTGCACCGATCTGGACTACCGCTTTCATTACTCGTCTGAAACCAGACAACATGAAACTATCGTGGCTTCAACCCCCACAATGAAAGTGCCACTGCCTCTTTGTTATAGCCGCTCATGCTCAGTTCTGATATTGTTTTGGTACAAAGCGAGGCAAGTCTGATGCTGATCTTCCTAAAAAATCTTCTCATCACCCAAATTATGAAGAACTTCATGGAGAGAATGTTCTGTCCTACTCCACGTAGGGAACCTGGCCCCATATTCGTATCATCCCCGTGTCTAGTCAGATCATATTTCTCCGTTGGATAATAGCTACAGGCTTCATCTTGATCTCGTTGTCGAATTCTTAGCGGAAGCCTTTTTCGTGGACATCTACGGTTCACAAGCCTAAATCAGTCCGACACTGTCATCTTTTGTGACAACTCTTGGAAAGGTGATTACGATTAGGATCGATCATCGAATCATTGAAAATGCACCGTCCCATCCCAACTAATGAATCTTTCCGGGACAACAATGACCAGCAAAATTTCATAGACCGTAGGCCGCTGTGACGGAAAATTCTGCTGGATACCATTACCTCCTCCAACGGGCGGAGCTAGCGTGAGACGTACTACTCCAGCTCTTCAAATCTTTTTTTAAATGCTTTTTAAACCTCTTCATTGATCCTTTCGTGGCATCCCGATGCATCCACAACACTCGAAAACGAACTGCGCATCTTGCCAGGCAACGCTATCCACGTATTCTTTCCAAATGAGTCGTTATTTTCCCTGAAAAGTGGTGTTGCTCAAAGCGAGGATGATTGATGCAGAACTGATTTTCTCTTAAAACCATTCAAATGTCGCAATAGGACGTTTCAATGTTCTCCCGCGAAATGTCCTTTCCGCGATAGCGATGGCCGTTCGACGTACTTCCGCATCAGTGAACCACCTTCTTCTGCTCATATTTTCCTGTCATTAGAACGAAAAAAACCCTTCTCGCTTTTTGAGCAGGCATATGGGTTCCCTCATTTTCGGGTGAAGGCTCCCCTGTCCTTTCCGTCTCGGGACATGTTCCCAGATATTTCTTCACCAGACGACAAACGCTCTTGACTAGTCAAACTAGTGATCTTGCCATCAGAAGCGCCGGATCCCTATGTTGCTGGTGGCAGAACTACCGTTCATCAAATTTAAGGTTCGCTTATCTGAGAGGAAGCTAAAATCACGATGATCTAATTTCTCAAAGCCACTGCTCAGGCCAATTCGTGACCCACACATATTTGGCTTTCCTGCTGTCATTGCTGACGTCCGTCGGTATATAATCACTGGTTTCACATCAGTTGAGCCAGAAATCATTGAACAGGACAAAAAGGCAGCATCGACACCATCACGTTGCTGAACGGAAATCCTATGCTCGCGTTAATCTCGGATTAAGATTGGTCAACGCTAAAGAACTTCATCGTTCACCCTTTTGCCCAATTCCACGTCTCACTTGAGCTTTATGGATTGCTCCTAGGACGAGTCTTTTCAGCCCTTCCAATTTTTCCCTCAGCTTCAACGCCTTCTTGTTAGTGTGCCCTGCTCCTTGTCCTTTGTTCCATTTCTCGATATCCTACTTCCATTCCCTATTCCCGCTCTATCGAATCTTCACCATAAATGAATTCTAAATGCCACTACGATTTTGAGTAGGCATTCTTTGCGGAGGCGTTCCAAAAATGGGATTGTTTAACTCCAAAAAGCTTTGTCGTTCTTCCCCCAAGGACGTTGCTGAATCTCCACAAATTCAAGAATAGCCAGAGAAGAACTCCGATTTCCAGCATTATTTCTGAATTCACTATCATGTTATGAGCGCCATCGAAGTGTAACGCGTCGATGTAATGAATTATCGAATATAGAATAGAAAAGAACATGACAAGCAGGCGAAAAGAACACAAGAACTCTTCTCCTTCAACTCCTTCCACCGCTTTTCATTTACTCTAGCGTGCGACAATATTTGACCTTCCTTTTTGTGAAAAGATTGCTCAATGAGAATTCTTTCCCGTTCATTTGCAACGATATGTCCTTTGACCTAAATTTTCGTTTTTCATCGATTACAGATCGTAGGTGACAAAAATAATGGATGTCGGTGCCTCCACTTCTTCAGCGTCTTCGCCCGAACATTTTAGAATCAAGGCAAGTTCCGTTCTATCCAACTATTGCTTTTTTGCTCCTTCGCCTAAATCCTCCACTATCGGCATCTTTCTTGAAGGCGTGAAGTTGAATTTTTGGTATAGACATAAATAACAGAGCATAAATTAGAGGGAATCCAGTAAGACGTGCAGGAATATAAGCGCACCCCAACGGGAGGTTTGCCGAAAAATAGACGCAAACAGCGTTCTCGTGTCGAATGATGCACTGACACTCGCACCCAAAGTAAGAACATACGCTTCCTGACGTAAACTCCGCCTCTTGGAGCAGGCTCCGCCTCCAAACGAAATGTGGCTAATCCAACTACAGCTGGGAAAGTAATGCTATCAGGACGCTGAGCGCCACAAGATGTGGATAAGAGAGAACACGTTCGGATATCAGTTCTGGTCCTTGTTCTCGTACAGACTCCAAAATGTGTAATCGGCAGCCCTTGAGGGGGTTCGATCTTGCCCGGGTTCCTCATTTCCGCTGAACTATTTGATATTTCACCGACACACGATTACCATGAACATAGCCTAAAGAAGAGAGGGTTCATGGTTGATTATAATCGAACTCATGAATTACCATAACTACTACTCATTTGGAGCGCACCAGCAAAGGTAATTCACGGCTAACATTGGAACCACGAATCGTCGCAGTTCCTCACGTCTTCCGGAGCGTTCCCGACATGTTAAATCCATCTAAATCCATCTATAATGGGTACAGTCCCCCCCCCCCCCCCATAGATAAAAACGTTTCAACGACTACAAGGATTTTCCAATTCCAGATACCACGATCACGGAGAGAGAACAGACTCCTTAAAGAAGGCTTTGTCGATGACAACAACGAAGATCTGTCCTACTTCAGTTTCCCGATAGTTTGGCCAGCCACAGCATGTGCAGTGTTTTCAATGACGCTATTCATTGGTTTGAACATTTTCACCTTCATTCAATCTTCATTTCAAAAGCTTAACGAATGTCTTTTCAGTAGCCATTGTTGGTTCACTGCGCACAGACTACATTCCCACAGAAAAGGAATTGAAACGGTCGTTCTTTGCAGTATATGGCAGCTCATACTACCAATGCAACGTAAGTCGAAATTGTACGGTTTTCCAGTGGACAGCCGTTTTCTGAGGCCATGAATAGCCAAGACTATTTGCCTCATAGGTAACTACACTCTATCTACATTACGACTATATTTTATTGCATTTAGTCAACTTTACCGATGCCAGTAAATGGTCTCCCATCGATTCTGAATCTGTTTGAGACCAACGTCATCGGTAACGTTCTCTTTCGATTATGCACGTGCATACCTATGGCTGTTCGACTCTTCATCACTGGCTGCCACACGTGAGACTCAATTTTTTTTTTTGTGCAACTTCAACTTCTTGAAAACGGGTCAATGGCTGCTTTCATAGTCCGCCGGCCGGCCGGCCGGCGTGCGTGCCGGCGGAGGCAGTGCTAGGGGGGAGGAGGGAGGCAGACAGTGTAAGGCAAACAGTCCACGCCCCTTCGAAGGTTGTTTGTTTCAACCCCTCAAAGGGGCGTGGACTGTTTGCCTATCTGTCTGCCTCCCTCCTCCCCGCTAGCACTGCCTCCGCCGGCACGCACGCCGGCCGGCGGACTATGAAAGCAGCCAATGCCGTATGGGGAACTGAGCGACTCGGCTTCCTCGAGACCATATTCCGCTATATTCTACCTTAGCATAAACTGCCGCTGCTAGAAAGTAGCTGACGATCAGAAAGGGACGTTTTGTTGTGGTATAACGAAGACTGAAAATCCCGAAAGTGTGACTGGGAATAAGCCTAAAAGATCGTTTCGATCGCCTCCTTTAACTAGTCCGCCTTCGAGACATTGTATTGATGGCATCCCTTACATCAGGTTGCCTGCTCTCTTCTTTCTCGACCACAGTTCACCACCGTAGGAAATCGTGTTAGGACGCCAGGGGAAGAGGACTGAGTCTTCCTCCCTAACGCATATGTATGTCTTTTGAATCTAGCTGGAAAGAAGAGTCTGGGGACGCTGAGTCACGCACTTCTCCATCTTGCTCGTCCAAATCCTTCCTTCAAATCTCTGCTGAGCTTAAGCGGAGTCTTTTATTCCTTTCCCTGCCCAGATGGTGCCCAGATGGAGTAGAGAAGGAAGATGAGCACAGCAATCTGGCCACTTATCAGATATGTCGTTGTGCATGATTAGAGGAACAGTACCAACTCTGGGAGTCAGACAGATGCTCAAGATATTGACGGATTTCAATAACTTGAAACCTTCTCCTTTGATTCCAAAAAATGAAGCAGAGGCGATCGTTCCCCTAAGGGGCACTGTTAGAGCCCCAGTCGTTGATTCAACAGAAGGGCTAATCAATAACAATCCGGAACAATAGTATCACCTTACACACTGTAAAGGACCTGAGGACTATATTCCATGAATTACATATTCACCGAACAAAGTCAGCCATGCCGATTTACATTCCATTTTAGCGAAGCTCTTCGAGTCGAGTATGAGCTGCTACCATTCTTCTTTCGGGTCTCCCTTGATGTCTTACCTCTGCTCAACTTCCTTGAAGTGTTCTCTTTAGCACTCTTCAGCATTGTCACTGTTCATTTTGATTTTCCTGGTGGGTTTTTTTTGGAAAGTTTTTTTCTGGAAGGCACGGGATTAGAGAGGTTTTCCAGAGGTCAACAGATTTTGCAAAATTGTGTTTGTGATGGCTGCCGGTACGAACATGGTGATGACCACGTCGATACAGTACTCTTTTAGTAAAAGCTCCAAAGAAGTGAGAAAAACTTCTAATAATTCGCTTTCAACAGGAATTTCGATGCTGTAGAGTTTCTGATAGTTCCGAAAACCTGTATTCCAGAATTTGGACCACATCTCAGCAATTCTGAAGATGGTATCTGCATGCGTGTTCTGCTACCTGGCGCCGCAGTATTTCCAGCACAATCACTCGGCTATCTCCTTCCCCATCTGTTTTAGCTACGGTAAGCCCTACTTATGCTTGTGGAATTAACGGAGTTTACATCAGGCAAAATTCGAGGATAATTCCACTTGAAAGGAGAAGAAACAAGAAACTAACACTGAAAAAAACGCCGAAAAAGGTAATCCCACGTAAGGCGTCTGGCCAAATTGATTGAGGAAATCGATTCTGGCGTTGATCACTTCATTTTCATCCAGCGCCCAAAACTCAAGCTTCCCCAAACTTGAAGAGAGTGTTGAGTTTGCTTATCTGTCCTTCCTTAGAGGATGGAGCGGGGGGAAGAGGGAAGGGAGAAGGAGGTGGGCAATGTAGAATAAGACAAGCATTTCATTCCCCCAGAATTACCAGACGAGCAAACTACGTCGGCCATGCGGGCAGAAGAATAAAGGGTGAGGTATTCAGCGTTAATCAATTACGTTCCTGGAGTGCGCCTCGCATTCGATTTCCATCCGAAATCTTAGTGGTTCGAATGCGAGTCATATACAATGACTTGCGATGGCCAGTCAATGTACAAAACAGTACTTTTGTCCCTGGACAAGTCTAGCACCAACTAATCGACCTCTGAGGGAGGCTTGAATGGCCTAAGCATATATTGAATTACGACTCGATCCCCCGACCATGTGGTAGGATAGTGCGCACCTTGCCACTACACCACCTCCGCCTTTCATAAATGAAAATAAAGATTCGAAAATGTAGAGACTCGAAATTCTGAGCCTCCATTCCCAAACCCACTACCGAATGATACTTACTAAATAGTCCGAGTTTCAGTGTCGCGTATCTATGCAATCATGGAATACGCCATCATCGTGGCATATGCCATTTTTCAATTGACATCGCTGATCGACATACGTCATATCACGCTCGTCTGCTATCCACGAACATGCTCCGGCGAATGTGAACCGCTTGATCCAAAGAACTTCGCCCCAGGAGGAAAATTCGAGTATTGCCGTGCGTTTGAGTACCAACAACGTCGAGTCCACGATCTATGAAGTGCTTTACCCTCCCCTCGCAAGGATTCGTCTCGATTCATTGACATAGCTTTCATCGAATCTCGTTTTGCATTGTCTCAATCATGTGATTTTTGCTCAACAGATTGATTATCCATTACCTCAGGTGTCTTTCAGAGAGCTCTGTTCTCATTGTATTATATTCCAATGTTTGAATAGATACGTAGGATAGTATAAAGCTCTCCAATTTCGGTACGAGAGATAATCGAAATACAAATCTTATTGATAAATAAAGTTTCAATTATTTTTCACATGCTCCATGCATTTTATGACTTCTCAGAAACTGAAGGCATTCCCAAAAATAGCAGCCTCCTACTCCGACCAGGGGCAAGCCTACGGTTCATATTTGCCTCCCGCATCACATTTCGCTTTCCTAAAATCCCTTTCAGAATACTGCAACCCTGTGAACCCAAAAAAACTGATGAAAATTATTTTTTATAGGCGTACAGGGCCCGCTGGGATGGAGACGAATATTAATTGAATTAGACGTGACGTGAGTGAGTTTACATTAGCTACGCTCCTAATATCACGTGCAGGCCCATTTCAGTAAACACCCGTCTTCATTACCTGCCCACGTATTCTCGTATGCAGCCTCCTCAGAAAATTGGCAAGAAAAGCCAAGAATAATTCAGGTTAAGGAGCTCCTGTCAACGAAAAGCCCTCCCGCTGCAGACAGCTGAGCCTAGGCAGACAAGCAGTCGTGGAAACGAAAATAAACACAGCAATAATGTCAATTCATGAGAGTGGGGACAAGGTGGCGATATGACTGAACTACCATACTGGTTGACAACGGTCGGTCACCCGGATCTCACTACCTATATCAGTTATTGATTAAAGGATGGTGAGGTGGGAATTGATTCAATGGTCGGGGTGGATCACAGGATTCCAAACTTCGCACGATTCTTCCTTTTCCGAAAAGAGGTACTCGCATTACGTGAAAAGTGGTTCATTCATCTTACAGCATTCACTTCCACTACCTACTAACTACTCAAATGCCAACCAACAGATAAAGAATTAACGGCGCCTTAATTGCGTTGGAGCATTCTTTATGCAGCAGTCTGCAGTCTTCTTTGGGCAGTAGTGTATAGTTTTCATACTCCGAGCTGACGATCTGGCGGATGCGCGTCACGCTAGCTCGTACTACTACTACTACTTTCAAGCCTTTAAATAGAAAACCGCACATACTAGTCCTTATCGTCTGCCTAAATCATTTGGTTCACAAGTTTACCTTCCAGCTCCTAGAACGTTCTCATCTGGACTGCGGCGCTCTTCGGGTCGGACGCCCAGAGCATGACAGGAAGTTGTCACATGAATTCTGAGCCAGTCGCAAAGTCTGTACGCAGCTTTACGTCTTCACAATTTCCTAATTACTTTATGCTTACGAGGTATGTGGACAAAAAATGTTCCGCTACTCAAGAATATCCAGGGCACAACCAAACCGACCAAACGACCCTTACAAGTAATCAAATATTCGAATAGATTACCATACTCTTGTTATCCTTACCTTGATGAGTTGTTTAGATCAGATGAAGAATTTTTACAACGACATTGCATCCAGTTATTCATCCTAACCTATAAGCCCTTTGCAGATGAGCGCTGATATAAAAAATCATATCTGTACAAAGATAATACAGTCGCCTTCAAAAGGTAATTGGTCCAGGTATTATTAGAAAAATTTTCTCAGAACATTTTGTAAACTTGAATATAAAGGGATACCACCTCGTTCGCTAAAGTTTCCATATTGTAAAAGAACAATTCAGCTCAATCCGGCAAAGAAGAATCAAAAAGAAAAAGCCAAATTCCTCACCATGGTCCTCCTCAGTGGACTAACAGCTGGCAAGAAGCTGCCCATAGTCCTTACTCGGTAGCTCCTTCGCGCAGTCTGTGGCTAGTAGAAAGCCAAACGAATAGAGCGAATCTCATTGGGTTGATTATGGCTAGCTATAAAGACATAACTGAATAAAAAATTCCAAAAACAAAATTAATTAGAAGGCGACCCTACTGCTCCTACTTGGCTTGCGATTAAAAGTCACGTAGTTAGCTTCACATGATTCCGACGCGGGATGGAGTAACTCCAAGGGCTCTTGAGAAGCTAGTGGAGAGTAAACAAGGCAACAACAATAAAATGGAAGACTTCCGAAAAACTGTAAAGCCGAGAGAAGCAACGGCTCCAACGAAACAATGGAAAAACAAGTTCTAGAAAACGCCAAAAGAGCTGAACTGACTAGGCAGGCGATTCCAAAAACTTTGCTAAGAACAAAAATAGCCACGAATTGGGTCTTATACAGGGGAGGGGTAGTCTCGACAATAAATAAGCCCAAGGTGAAGCTGAAACAGACGGGAGAGATTTTCAATGCGACTCTTCCGTTCCCTCATTGGCGCGAACATTCAAATTGCATTTTTTCTTTGCCGCCTGTCAGGTAAATGGCAATAGAGCAGAAAATCTTTGGAAGTATGCCAAATTTTGATATAATGAGTATTTCCCCTCAAAATTCTGACAATGTGACTTTTTCCAATTCCAACTGAGTCTACATAGGCCCTAGCCCATTTCAAGTCCTTCGTCCACTACACAAATCGGTTCCATGTACCCCATTTCTCCCGCGGCAGGGATGTCTTGAGGCTGGCTCTCGAATTCTGAATCATGGTCTACTTTCGTGATAGTTTTACTTCGGCGACAAGCAGTATTGAGTGTTTATTTTATTTCAGGAACTTTGCAAGCTCGTATAGCTTTCTTTCTATTTGCCATTTAGTAGCCCTTCCGTAAAATGAATTCTTGACGAGGTGTGAATCAGGCTTAGCGGCCTGGTTGCCTGAAGGCGTCTCCTGACCCACATGATGTGGTAGCCATGCCATCTGGCTTTACGGCTCTGTAACAGATTCGCATTCTAAAACAACAATTCATCTCGTGGCGTGGCGGTGAGCGGTCGGTTCCCGCCTGGCTCTGACATACCCTACTGCCCTACTGGTTTATGCTGGCTCCCATTCGCAATATTGTTGGTTCTTCATATACTACATTTCGAGCTGATAGGAAGGATTAACTTCAACACTGTGTCCCTAGTGGCGGGGGATCTAAGAATCGTCTGAATTGCCACTAACGAAGGTGATTTCTTGTTTTGATGGATCGACCGTTATCGACTGTTCATTTTTGATCTCTTTTTGCTGACACATAGCTGCTAGCTTTCTTGTGGCGGAAAGTGCTCATTCTTGCTTATTGCCACTTTACTAGGTGTTTTTTTTATCGACTGGTCATAATGAGTTCGTTGCTCTCTGTGGTTTCTAAGTTTAAGGGACGGAAAAGAGGACTCATTGACTTGGGATCTCCGCAGGCCTCTGAACAAGAGAAGGCTGTGGCGTCGGCAGTTGATCAATTAATGGCGGATGAATCGATGCCTGCCTCTATGAAGACAACCGTCGACTATCTGTTGGACGTAAAAGAGAGGCTTGACGTTTTAACTTCTGAGAATAAGGAGTTAACTGAAGAAGTTCAAAAACTTAAAGATGAGAATTCCCGTTTACGCTGTTCTCTGTCACAAAAATCACAGTCTGAACCATTTGTTGAAACTAATAATTCCTCAACTCAAGCATCTCTTCCTAGCAAGGACGGAAATCCTAGTAGTGTTGATTGTTGTGAATTAAAAGAACTCTCACGTTCCCCAGTGATCATTGGCATACCAGAATCTCGTGATCCTCTTGCTTCTAATCGTATTATTCATGATTTGCAATGTGTTAGGCAACTTTTCGATTTTCTTCATATTGAATGCGCTCCGTTGTGTCTTTATCGTATGGGCAAGCCCTCTCAGTCTCGACCTAGGTTATTGAAGGTGATACTCCCTGCCGCTAGATTCAAAGATAAAGCTATCAAGCGTGCACCCACTCTTAGGTTGTCCCCATTCAGGGGCACCTATATTCGCGCCTCGCTTCCTAAAGCTGAAAGGGATAGGCTTCGGGCTTTGAGACTGGCGGCACGTGGTAAGCCTGATAAATGTCCTACAACACGGAATGATACTTCTCCAGTTGTTACTCCAAACAATCATGGTAGACTTGAGGATATTAGTATGTCACCAATAAGTCCTTTAAATGCTTGATTTTTCCCCGGTGTTGTGGCTGTGAGTTTAAGTGTCTACTGAGCAATATCAGGTCACTCCCCAGGAACCGCGATTCATTGATATTTCTTTTAACTGAAAGTCGCCACGATTTTGATTTCATTGCCCTTACCGAAACATGGCTCAAGAAGTCATTGGAAAATTCCACATTTCTCGGTATACTGAAGCATGAATACAAACTTTTACGGTGCGATCGACCACGCAGGGCTGGTGGAGGTGTCGCACTATTAATTCGAAACAAATATTCGTATCGTGAAATTTTTAAAGAAACTATAAGCGATTCTTATGAGCTTTTGTGCTGTGATTTTTCGGCTCTTTCGGTCTTATGTAGAGTTGCTATCGTTTACAGAGCGCCTACTTGTTCTCATGGTCTTACTCAACAGCTCTTCAAGGCGTTAACTGATCTTTCTATCTGCCCTCATGCGTTCTTAGCATTAGGTGACTTTAACTTACCAGAAATTGACTGGTTTGGTAAAACAACTTATAGTATTGGTAGTCTTGCTGATATCATTTTACGGCTTTGCAAGGATTATGGCTTGAAGCAGATGGTGGCCAACCCAACTCGAGGGAATCATATTTTGGATTTACTGTTCTGCAATAAGGAAGACCTAATCGAAAAGGTGTCAACAGGTCCACCCATTGGATCCAGTGATCATTCTGTTATTAATTTCCACCTCAGGTTCCCAAAAAGTAAACGAACCACCATTTTGCGCAAGAGGTTTGCTGCAGCTGACTATGCTAAAATCTGCCATTACCTTGCTGATGTGGACTGGTACGGGTCATTTCAGAATTGTGCAAATGTCAATGAAATGTATGAACTTTTTGTGTTTGTCATCAGGCATACCATACAAATTTTCGTTCCTGTTGTGGAAGACTCTGATGGTAGACTGCCCTTCCCCGATTATCTCAAAAGATTCTCTGAAATTTGTTCTCGTGCATGGGATATCGCGATAAAGTCCAGAAGTCAAAGTGATATGGAGGAATACTTACGTTTAAGAAAACGCTTCATCAGGAAACTTGAGAGGTACAATATGAGGATTGAGAGGAAGGTGATAAACTCTGGAAACAAAGCAGCGTTCTTCAAAATGCTTTCTATGGAACTCAACAATCGTCAAGGCATAGGAGCACTCAAAGATCTAGAAGGAAATTTAGCCTTTTCAGATCAGGCTAAGGTTGATTTATTGGTGGAGCATTTTTCGTCGGTATTCAGTCAATCTGATACTGTGGAGGAACGAACTACCTCATCAGTATCCGTCTTTCCTGCCATGGCTAGCTGTCTTTGGTTCCAGGAAGACGAGTTGGCCGAATGTATAAAAAAATGGCCAAAGTCCTTCTCTCTCACTCCTGATGGCGTTCCTCTCTGCTTCCTGAAGCGGGTATGGGCTGTGGTCTTGAGTCCTCTTAGACATATAATGAACCTCTCCCTCATTCGGGGCGAAGTACCCCTTCTTTGGAAGCATGTTTATGTTACTCCTGTGCTTAAGAAGCCTCCATATGATATTGTATATAACTACAGACCAATAAGTATTACCTCGATAATAGCCAGAGTATTCGAAAAAATAGTGAGGAAAAAATTGTTGGATCACTTGGATAAATATCATGTAATCAGTCCTAATCAGCATGGCTTTGTTAAATGCAAGTCTACGGTAACTCAATTACTTGAGGCGCTCAATGATTTGACATTAGGCATGGATAGGAAGAAAGAAGTCCATGTTATATATTTTGACTTTATGAAGGCGTTCGACAAAGTACCACACGGGAAACTGCTGCTCAAGCTGGAAAGTGTTGGAATTCGTGGTACGCTTCTTGAGTGGTTACGTGAATTCATCACGAATAGAACATTCCAAGTTCGCATAGGAAACACCTTTTCCTTGGCTCGGAAGATCACGAGTGGAGTGCCACAGGGGGGAGTTTTATCTCCTCTACTATTCAACATATATACGTATGAGACAAGTTCGCTTATTACCAGTCTTGGGGTCCAGTGCAAGATTTTTGCTGATGATCTAAAAATCTACAAAGTAATTGATTCAGCCAATGATACTGCAAGTCTTCAAACAGCTATTGACGCAGTTTGTACATGGTCTGAAGAGTGGGGGCTCCCACTTTCACAGGAAAAGACCAAAGTTTTGATTCTATCCCGTTCGCAGCCGAAACTTTATTCTTACTATATGGAGGGCAATGTTTTGGAAATTGTTCAGGGGACAACGGATCTTGGTTTTGTCATTAACCGCAACCTAAATTTTGATGACCACATAAACAAGATTGTCAGCAAGGCTACCAATAAGATTTTCAATTTTTATAAAGCGTTCAGAAGCAAGGACGTCCAAGTACTTCTTCGGGCATTTAAAACTTATATTCGCCCTATCCTTGAATATGGAACTGTTATTTATAGTCCACATAAGAAAATCCTTATTAAGACTATTGAGAAGGTCCAAAATGACTTCACTAGGAAGCTATTAATTAGAGTTCATGGGTATAATTATATGACTGTACCTCACAGTGCTATTAGAAATAAAATGCTGGGCTTACAGTCACTTGAGCAAAGAAGAGAGCTGAATGATGTACTTATGCTCTACAAAATTCTAAACGGTAAAGTTTCTATTGATAAGTCTAAGCTATTCTCTGCAGGAGACTCTCGTACTCGGGGAGGTAACCTCAAGGTATATATTCCTAGACCAAAAACTCCACATCGATCTCACTTTTTCTGCCACCGTGCTGGCTTAGAATTCAACAAAATCGTGAAACGGGGTGATGTGCCTAAAACCATTGCTCAGTTCAAAAAACTTGCGACTCAACACTTCCAATGAAATCATGGTTCACAACTTATTTCACTTTGCATTGCATTTTCACAGCGTGGCTAACTCACTTTCAGTTTGCCAGTGATATTCCTCAGCCTTATCAACGTGCGTGCCGTCACGTTCAATTTAATTTATTTTCACTCTTCCATTATTATTTCACCACTATGAATTGTAGCCTTAGTTGTTTTGTGCTCTGGTTCATGTTTTATTGCAATGGCTTCACACGAATGTCTTCGTGTAATAAATCAAATCAAATCAAATCAAATCAAATCAAATTTTCATTTTAAAGCACAGTTCACGATAGAAATAGTTTCCGAGATTTCCCTATAGGAGGAATTGAGATCTCCTCTTAAACCATACCTGGCGCTATGAGGTCGGAAAACGGCCTACTTAGGTAGTTATAGGGGCTCGAAGATTGCATAGTGTGTATTCTCGGACGAGTTTCGCCTGCACTGTAGAGGCTGCATCGATCACAAAGGAACCCATGTGGGAAGTTCAAACAACCCGTCATTACCCATAGCGAAGCGAAAGGCAATTCTGGACAGTTCTAGCTTAATGTAGCCAACTCTTCGCGCGATTGCAACAACTGAAATCTCGTCCGAATACCCATTCCATGCTATTTTCGTCATGATAATCTCGTCCAACATCTATATTCCCTACTCTTGAAGAGCCATTATTTTTCGAAATAAGCGGATTCTCTCGCTTCCTTCACTACCGATGAACTATTCCCAATCTACAATTCTTTTTCCGAATAAAAACGGGTACCTCAAAATCATCGTGAACTGTGTCTTTAAAGAACCCCTCTCAGTAGGCACTACTGTGGAAAAAACATAATTTGTTGATGATTGCCAGGAAAGATGCTGGTTGACCGGACCCTCCACGAATCGTACCCAATCTGTACTAGACTCTTCTGAGAGTAGAAGAGATATGTTTGACATCGAGTCAAACCCCATTCAAATGAAGCTACGATTTTCAATGGGAGTCACGTGCGGGGCGCACCCCAGACATTATCGATCGACTCCAAGGAGTATTCTCCTTTGTTTTCGCAATAACTCAAGATTTTAATATAGAAGCTACTAGGGATGGAGAAGATGAAATTACAGTATCCTTGTTCAAGGTACGGTACTTTCAACTGATTGTAATCACAACTGTATTTACAACAGAATAAGCTTTTGCAACATGATTGTTGATGTTTATTTTTGCCAATGCTGCATTGGCAAACCCGTAATAAATATATACTGACAATTACATGTTATATAAGTTGGTACTTAAGAGTAGTCTACAATGATGAGGTAGTTTGTTAATACACATCACGACGTCAGATTCCTAAATGCGATCTACACAATTGTACCAATCAAACAGTACTGCAGTTCCACCGTATACGCTAAAAGATCCTCATGGGACCTTCATGGGACAGACATACACATTACTGCATACAAGCAATTGAAGGATATCTTTGGAGAATCTTCTTCACTCCTGCTTTGCCGCTATCTTTCATCTTTTTGAAAACAATCAGAGAAACCATTGCGATATTGCCAACACCAACGATAAGGAACAGAAGTGAAAGTGCTGGCACCTGAATTAATCGCATCGGTAACTTTGCTTAATCATTATTCTTCTCCTAATTTCAAGCATGAAGCATTTTCAATTATGACTGACGGTTAAGAGGCGATTCCTAGCTAGTTGTCTCAAAGGACGCGGCGCGCGACGAGACAACTAGCTAAGAACCGTCCCGCGCCGCGAACTTTTCGAATCTTACCGTACACCAAACTATGTAATATCATACAGTACAAACCTGCCAGGCACAGTCCGTATGACTTCTCCATAAGTTGTACAGTGTATAAGCATTGTACAATTCTAGCAAATACATAATGGCCAGAAAAGGCAGAAGGAATGTAAGCCCTTGGAACATCCATGTAGCGAAACCTTCTGAAAATGATGATTTCAAAAGAAAACAATGAAGAATGAGAATAGTCTGAAAAACCTAATCTACATCGCAAACACCCCCTAAGCCAGTGTGTACGTCAAGAGCGCTTTGACAATCGATGATGGAGCTAGAAGAGCTCTATTGGGGACTGCTGAGCGACGTACAAGTTATAGGCACCGTTCACGATAAAAAGGTTACTGAGTTCTTCCTTTAGGAATACTCAGCACCCTCCATGGGTGGTAGAAGGGACCCTCTCACTCCCCCAATCTCGACGTCCAGGGCATAGTGGAAGCACCCGTTCCCGCCTCTTGATCGGTGTCACGTTAGACGAGTGACGAGACAATACAGATTGCTATTATTCGTTCTAAGACCCACGCACAATCAGCTAATCGCCGAGTGATGATGAGGCGATGTTTTCCTCCCATTCTTTTTTCCTCTGTTTCTCTTTTTGCTGCTGCGATCCCTTATTTAATATCCTACTCCCAGAGGCTGAAATAGGTGAGCTACTTTTGCTGTTACTAGAATTTTTTTTGTTTATTTATGCTTATGAGTGGATGAATTTTGGCTTACCATTGTCTGTTATTCGCACCACGACCCACACTCGGGCAGTGAAACGCACTGTTTAGCTCGTCCGGACGTTCCACTCTTCTTCATTTTTCTGGTTTCATTCTCGTCCAACCCCTTTTTAACGGTTTTTCGAAGCCTTTTTTCACTTTGGAAACACCGATGCAAGCAGTTTCTTCACCTCAGTCGCACTAGTTTCGAACTTGTCTTCCATTTTTCATCATAATCTGGATTACCCAAATTTAAGTTAACGGTGCCTCTAAGCGACCAACCAGCCAACGAGAGGACACCCAGGTCCTTTGGGTCTTCCCCAAATCAACACGTGCACCTTCGGAATGTGAACGTGCTTAAAAGCTTCCCCGTACCCAGTAGATGGGCTCCCAATATAACAATTACGTTAGTTTCTGGGCGAATTGGCGAGAGGGCAGTAATGAAGAGGGCATACGACCTACAGGGCCTAAATCGTACATGGAATCTGTTCATTCACGGAACAATAGAAGCGATCAGGAACTGATGACACAGCAGGAAGACTTGTGGTTACTGCGGAAATCTGTTATAGCCAAAGAACAAAGGAGCCCCTGAAAACTAACCGAGCGTTACGTCCATCGAATCGCCATGGCCCAGGGAATGCAGACGTCGGAGGCAACCACTTTGATACTGGTATTGGAGCTGCTGGACAAGACAAATATAGCCAGCGAACAGCAAGAACTGTGTGTGAAAGGCCTGATGAGGAATAGGATTCAGATTAGAAATTTAGCATTTCGAGAAAGGATTATGGTAATGCGAACCTGATAGGCGGCGTCTTCGGGCCAGGTAAGAGCTACACCACCGATCACACAGGCCAGATAGTGATGAGCTATCCACCAGGATCCCAATCTGAAAATTTCGATTTAGTACTGACGACTTCTACGATACAAACTATGGATTTGCTACGAAAATTTGCTTACTTTGAGCCATTAATAATGAGAATGCTTTCCCGGATCGTCAGAGTACAGTAATACCATACCATCAAAAAATGACATATGGAATCCATAGGCCTGAAGGAAGAAAAGTCATTGATCAAACACTGAGGAGAGTTGCTATGGTAAGATATTTCGTAAGGAAAACTACAGATGTGATTGGCTGAAGCTTGATTTTTATTGAATACTACTTTTCTACAATTCCGCTTGATAGTGATCCGGAATAACCATTGCAGGGTCTGTGAGGGTCCCAGCGTATTGCAATCCATTTCTAATAGAAGATTAATGAGGGCCTTTTTACCCGAGTACCTTCGCAGGAAAGCGGAGGTGGTGTAGTGGCAAGTGTCGCACTATCTCACACGCACAGTCAGGGGTTCGAATCCCGGATCGATGCCCGAACAGGCCAACCAAGCCTTCCATCCCTCCGGGGTCGGTGAATTGGTACCAGACTCGTCTGGGAGGATAAGAACACTGACTTGTACATCGGCTGGCCACCGCAAGTCCACAGAATAGGCCACATACGCACTCATTACTCCACTACGATCCTGAATGGGAGTCGAGTGCGGGGGCGCATCCCTCTGACGGAATTGATTATCGCCAAAAACTTTTAAACTTTTAAAAACCTTTGCAGGTATATAACAAAAATTATTACTTTGGTTTACCATATCACTGTTCTAAATTAACGTCACTGTTGAAGGACAAAGGAGATAAGACTTTGGGCAGTGATAGATCCCTCCCGAAGGATGCCCCTCCGCACTCGACATCAACAGCCCATGTGCAAGTCACTGCTTTAACTTCTCACAATCAGACGAGCCTAACAGCGATTAGCCGATTCTGGATGGAAGGAATGCCAAGTTGAACTGCGTGGATATCGGCCCGGGGCATGAACCACGGAGCAAACATGTATGAGAGTGCGCCATTTGGCACTATACCACCATACCAATTTCGATAACTACGATTACCACATTTATTATTACCTCGATATTAGATTACTACTGATATTGATGCTGTTATACTTTTTATGTAAGTGAATTTTCATGCTCGAGTCATGCTAATTTCGAAGTGAAGAGTGAGTGGATGAATGAATCTTCAGAATGAGCCTTCAATTTCAACATTCACGTACCTCGAAGGGAAGAAATATGCGATAGCCAAAGGAAATAAATTGATGATAGTGAATCGTAGCTTGAACGTCTCATAGTCTTTTTTGAAATAAAACCTGAAAAAGTATTCACATAGAGGAAACAATTCATTGTTTGATTGTAGAGCACCTTACCGTTCAGTACTGCTCATCGTTAGATCTATACTGTTGCCAAGAATTATGCCGAGGTAAAATCTGGAAAACATTGGATCTCAAAGTGTTCTGCTCGGAAACAATAGAATAAGGGGATAAGTGGGAAAGGGCCGTAGCCGTGTAGGTAACTCTATTTAGCTCCCTCTCGGCTTGTTGAATGCTCAACCGGTGAAGGCTTTCACGACTAAGGCAAACCCGACCTACAAGTGCTCAAGACGGTATGCTAGTGTTGGAGTTCTATACCACCTCCGGGGATAAAACAGTAGTGCTCATTTCGGAGCCGTAATAAACCATATGAAGGCACAGTTCACGATAAATTTGTGGTACCCGTTTTTATTCGAAAAGCGGAAGAATAGTTAGGGAATAGTTCATCGGTAGTAACGAAAGTGAGAGAATTCGTCGATTTTGAGAAGAATATAGCTCCTCAAAAGTAGGGAAAATAAAGGTTGGACGAGATTGCCATGACGGAAATAACATAGAAAGGGTATCTGGACGAGATATCAGATATTGCAATCGCACAAAGAAGTGACTACATCAAGCAAGAACTGTACAGAACTGTCATTCACCGTCGCTATAGGTCATGGCAAGTTGTTTGAACTCCTACACGGGTTCCTTTGTAATTTGTGCAGCCTCTACAATGCCGCTGAAACTCGTCCGGGGATACACACGAGCCAATCTTTGAGTCTTTATAACACCTCAACTAGGTTGCTTTCCTACATGATATGGTATAAGAGGGGACCTCAAATTCATCCTAAGGGAAAATCCCAGAAACCATTCTATCGTGAACTGTGCCCTTAAAAGTATGATCCTGAAGTTTTTGCTCGGAAACTCAGGACTGTTCATTGTCGTGATGCACTCCTTTGCAGGGAGAGAGAGAGCGCGCGTAAAGCCCATTTACTAACTGAAGAGCTGTTCCCGGACTTGTTTGCTATTTATCCCTACCAGCCTTGCCGTAAGATTTTGTAATTGACATGCCAATCATCTTAGAAAACCAACCCATTATTAATCTTCTTCTTTGGTTCTGCTTCCTTTTTACCCTCCCGTCCGCAGTAATGACATCGCTTTGTAGGATCCACGAACTGTACTGTTGGCTTCACTCTTCGATTACTGAAATCATTTTTCAAATTGTAAATCATTATTCCTTCTTGACTCAGTGATATTTTACCAACAACTTTCACCCTTACTCAACTCAACATTTGAAAAAAGAAAAAAAAGAACTCTCACCTTGCTTTTGATACAAATTAGTCGAAATCATAATTGAAGTTTTGGCAATGAAAGCAAAACTAGACGTTCACGTTGAAATTAGATTTTTCAGAAAGTTTGGCATAATAAGTTTCAAATCCTCCCACTGAAGAGAAAAACGGTAATAATCATTCCGCCTGGACAGAAATTTTACCTAATCCCACGATTTTTTCATACAACTATTCAGAAGCTGTCATAGACTAGCACAGCTGTCATAGACTGTGTTCTGTATTGCAGTAGTTGCATGAAGCAGCAGTGGGATTACTGTCAGAAATTAGATTCGTGCCCAAAATTTCTACGCAAACGGTAAACACATGCCAGGAAGTCTTCTTTTAAGAGAAGCTAGAACTTGCACTTCTATTCCTGCCGCCTTTTCCACAGAGATAAATATGAGTCCTGGATGAGGTACTCGGCCCATTTTCCTGTAACGGTGCAACAAAACCGGAAGATTTCGAGGATCCCATACAGGATGGCTGTCCTGACTACCCCTTATCTGACGCACTAAGATGGAAGCTTTGTCTCATCAGATGTTTAGACGTTCTAGGGCGGATAACGATCCTAGATGAAGACCTCAGACCATTCTCATTTGGTCCATCTCCCCTGGATGTTTAATCATCTGAAGTAAACGACATCTCACGGGAACGGCTTACTGGCACCAGAATCGTGTAGGAGTATGGATGTACCCATACTCATACCCAAAATAAGAAATATAAATTTCCCCCAAATGTTCAGCTGGTTTTATTCATGGCTGTTATCTGCCTTCATTTTCTCCCGATTTTCCATTGAAGGTTTACCAATCCAACTCTTGCATGCTAACGAATAAAATTGAGCATAAAAATGAATTTAGCTTACTTGTTTTTTATGTCTTCAGTTTTGTCTTCCACGTCTATGGACATGACTGACGCCTGTCCCTGAAACCATACATTTCTTTACCGAGGAACAATTTAAAGCTGTCAGCAAAAAACGATACGTATGCCTTTTCAGCATGGTAAAAATAAAATAACCGACATTCAAAGGCAGAAACGTAAATCAAAACGAAAATTACGCAGGAAAAATATGATCTCTAAACTCCACCGAAAAAATCTGACCTTTTCTTGCAGCTGTGACAGAAAAATACTTAGGAATTCTTCTCAAATAAACTGAGAGGCTAGTACCATCATAAACACTTAAGAAGGCTTGAATCGATCCGATAAATAGCAAAAAAACTCGAGGCAGTAACTAGAACAGAAAAGGTAACGAGATACCCATGGTAATAGAACAATCTAATTCATCAGAGGAGTTCTCAGTATTCTTGCGCCGAAGAATATGAATCCAGGGTGGAGTCTACGCTTAGGAATTCGGAATCGCCTGAAGAGACGCTTAGAATTTCGATAAGTTAGTCGAGGACCGATTCTAATCTTACTTTGTGTCCTTGAGCTGTTATGCTCGCTCTATGCACCCTCCCTCACCCCTACCTTCCCTTTTTCCGTCACCTCTTCGGTTGGCATTCCATAGGAAATTGAAGATAATAGGGTTTCTCTTATTCAGATGACATACACAAGAGGGGTCGAGCCATTTCTGTGGCGGCTCCCATCGCCTTACCGTTTTTCTCGTCTAATGCATTTCTAATGGATGCAAATGGGTAGCGATTCTCGGCTAAAATAATTTCCTCGCCGATCGTTTGAAGGTTCGTTCAAAGCGGTAACTGCCAGTGAGATGACGTGATCTTATTCTGACCCAAATATTCTGTGCAAGGGGTCTCGGTTCTATAAAATTCGATTAAAAGCGCCTCAGTATAGCGGCCGCAAACATCGAAGTATGATCACTTGAAAAGGAAAAGGAAGTTGGAAAGTTTGGTCGAAAAGGCCATTGAATCAACAGACTCAACGAACTCTACGGAACCATGCCTGATATTGCTTAGATTAAAATTTGAAATAAAAGTGAATTTTTCTCGTCTCAAAAAGAAATATGAGAAAAGAGAAAAAAGAATATAAGAACATAAGGAAAAAGAAGAAGAAGAGAAAGACAACGAAAAAGTTCAGGAAAAAAGAAGAGAGAAAGGCACATTTTGACGTTATTTAAGCATTACAAAAACTTCTATGAACAGCCGAAAATTACATCATTTTTAGGATGACTGGTTTTACTTCGTCTAGTATCTAAATGAGCCAATAAACAACGAACAAGTGAACAAAAAATCAAATTACAGTTTGGAGTTCGTATTGATTACACAAGTAACAAAGCGGTAAAAGCACTTCAACTACTACTGGTTCAATAGGTTCAGAAGTTCGATCGGAAAATGCCCACCCAGAACCAAGGCGAACGCCAGCAAATGATGGTTGATACGGCGAAAACCGTCAGGTAATAATTCACAAAGTGACGGGGTGATAAGAAAACTGAATAAGGCGTTCTGCTGGTTTTCGAACATAATCGGCCGAATGAATGCATGGGCAGCATGATAGGCGGTCGGAGGGGCCCCTTACGCAATACTTCCGTCCAAAAATAGGACTTTTTTTGCAAAAACAACCCGATCAGAAGATCCTGACGGTCGATCAAACTAGTAGCAGAGGGGTGAAAACAAATGTGGGAGCAGACACCCCTCAGATATTTACATCGAACATAACATGGTATAATGCATCACTCTTGACGTCATTACTCATCATTTGGTCCCATCAGATAGAAGAGGTGAAGATCGTTAGTATCAAGGGATGCACGAATAGTCTATAGGTCGAATGTCCGACTGGTAGACTAACAGGCTAACTAAACCCTGCATCCCTCTGGGGGGAGGGGAGGGGGGGAGTAAAGTCGAACACCCTTTCCGTCTGCATTTAGTTCAACCGGGTGAGCATTCTATGCTTTCCCTTCCAATCACAGTCCTGACTTTTACAAAAAATATCGCATCAAGCCTGTGAGCTTCAATGAGGCCACAAAGAACGGTTTATAGAGAAGGAGCAGATGCTAGAGAAACGACATAGAGAAGTAGACGAGTTTGAGGGAGCGTAGCAAGAAGAAACCATGCTGTATAATCGTATTCCCACAGCATCAGAAGGCTCCTTAAAGAGAAAAGAATGAGTTGTGCTTGCAATGGTGTTCAAAGAGGTATGAGCTCGAGTGTTGCGATGGCATAGAGTCGAAGCGGTTTGCAGACACCGATGGGACTTGCTTTTAGAGAGCGACTACCGTTGCAGGCTTTTGCAGCTGAGAAGCGGAACGACAATGACAACGCAGTAAACACGGGAACATAGGTAAACAATGGACATAATGGTAAGACATACAGAGTAGGGTTAAGTGAGCCAGCACAATGAACATAGAATCGGCGTGCCTTCTAGGGAATACGAACAAAAGCCCGGACGTGTGGAGAAGTGCAAGATGGAGCTGCTATAAAGCGCACGGTCGGGTGTTCGAATCCTACATATGAATCCAGAGCTTTCTATCTCAGGGGATAACTAGATTTAAGACGAACTTGCTTGGGAGGAAAAATCCAGAGGGCCGATTCTAATATTCCACGTAGAGGCCAAATACTTATCCAAATGTTGCTGCGAATCTGAATAGAAGTCGAACGCATGGTCACATCCCAGGAAAAGATTGGTCTAAGCCAGGAAATTCTCGTATTTTTCAGTTTATGGAGACGTGCGGGAGCAGAGGAGAATGTCAAAATGGAACGAGAGTCGAAATTGGACATCAGCAGTCAAAGGGAACTAGCAATTTGTCATGTAATTGAAGGCAGTCCGTTCGAGCTGCCAAGGCAGCTTTCGCATCGATCAATGCAACGGCGAGCACTTTGGGCCTTCCGGTGAGAATGGGGCTTAATTAATGTCATGTCAGGCAAAACTGAAATTCGATATTGCATTTCTTCTGAACAAGTGGAGTGCCAACAGATGGATCGTTTTTTTAATGCAAGAGAGGGCAGTCTGATGAAATGTGGTAGCCATGAAAGACGTACGTCTGAAAGTGATTGCCGCCTCTCGAGGGAATCTTAATATTACACAACAAATAGGTGTACTGTAACATACATAAGATTGTCTAGTAGCAATGATGAATTCATCTTGACTGCGGGGTGACCAGCAAATTCTTATGAGTCTGGGTATCCTCTCCAGAGGGGCATCATTTTTAAATGGTATGCAGCAGTGAGACAACTAGCTAAAGTGACATAGAGCCGAGAGTGGATTAAGATTATAATTCGGCACACATTTTCTTTTGTTTTCGTTTTTAGAGAAAAAGATGGATTAAAAGTGAAAAAATAATTTCCGTGCTGAGAACCTTGTGGGGATCGCGATAATACCCCAACAAGAAGAATCCATAAAAGTTGCAGGAGATGGTATAGCAAATAGAATCCGTAGAAACTGTCCCCAGAATACCTACGACGTGAAATAGTTCCCATCAAGCTTCTCTGGATCCTTTTTGAGAATTTTTACTGATTGCAAAGTCTTGGCAAAATATAGGGGGAGATTAAGGGGTAGGAAACGTTGTTGTTTGCCCGGAAGGCGATCTGCATAGGAAGAAAACGTCTTTGTAATATCGGCTACTCGGAATAACTCCTTATGTTTCTAAACTACCTATCCTTATATTATTTTATTCATCTCGCGGTAACACCCCTTGACTTTGAAAGTACCATAGAGTAAAAACTGGAGACATGTCAACGAAATAAACTTATTATGAACAGAAAGTTATGTAGCATCACTAGTTCGAATACGAGACTCGGAAAACTTGAAAGCAGCTTACTTTTCAGCGAATTACTAGTAATTCCCTAGAATTGGATTGTGCCTTGCTACAGAACAGTCCGAAGTCTATGTAGTGGCTCTGCAGGAGTTTCAGAAGTCACTGCTGGTGAAAGGCGGTCGTAGCCAAGGGAATGCCGGAAGCATCTCCAAATTCCTATTCATTAAATATGGGATCCCAGGACTCGGACTTAAGATAGCAGAGGATCAAAAACTAAGCAAAAGAAAGCAATTCATAAGCACTATTACTTTTCAGTGTCTTAAGCAAACAGTGAATATTCATTGATTTCATTTGCACTGAATTTGAAAAAAGTAAAGCAAAAAGGAGTTAGTGGAGAAAATACGATTTTGGAAACAAAATAATACAAAATATACAAATAAGAAGCCTCAAACGCTCATGGTAGAAAAAGATGTGGAAGTGTACAGTGAGACTAGGAATACAGCTGAACTGATATGCAGACATAGGATTACCCGTTTGGGTCGAGCTGATATGCCTATCAACTTGATGGACTTTGGACCGTCATAGGCACACCCTGGAACGTCTGGGTGTCTTAGGTGTCTCTCTGCTGATTCACTAATGAGGGATGCCCACATCGAACACGTCAGGGCTTCCCCTTTTACATAAACGTAATGGTATTGAGTAAAACATTATACAGGGTGTCCCAAAATTATTTGCGCCAAAGTTCAGTAATTTTTAAGGTAGAAATAATCTATCAAATTCACATTACCAGTTATTAATTAGTTGCATAAGAAGGTTTCCTTGCAATATGCATGGCTACTGATGTGGAACTCCCAATATCTTTCAGATGGAGGAGGCTCATTCAATGCCACTTGCAATCATTGACGCGCGAGAAGTGGAAGGGCGTTATGAAATTCTTTGGGGTTTTTCTGATTACCGTATAGGAGGCTATTGAACGATATAGAAAAGAAGATTGAATCAGAGACAAACCAGGAAAGATAGAAAGGTACAATGTTTCTGAAGATAGGACTATTAAAGTGGTCCGTATGCCAATCGGTCGGGATCCTGGGTGACCCATCAAAAGGAAGTCAACGGGCACGGCTCACAGGAGTTATCGTGATGGAAGAAGGTCATGCAGAAGCCTCACTACCATTCCTATCGTATGCTCCAATCCCAATCTCAATAGATTCTGCAGGGCCAAAAAATGCAGAAAGTCGCAGACCCACTTGAGTGATGACACGCAACCCTTCGTCGTTTTCTCCGGCCAAAAAAATTTGTTACGATAACACCATCCCTCAACAGCCAAAACGTTCGCGTTCCAGAAAGAAACATCCAGCGTGTAATAATTCACAAAAAGGTTGTTATCAGAACAGTAAAATGATGTTTTTCGAGGAAATCACTGGCAAGGGTAAGCCTCTCGTGGTTTCTTCGGTGCAGGCGTGAAAATTGACCAAGACCAGTACTCGAACGGCGTACTTACGGAAGTAAATAAAACACTGAGCCGACTACGTTTTCTGAAACATCTCATAGTCCTTCCAGCAGAACGCTACTCCAGCCCACAGAGCCAGGCTTGCCCGCGAGTGGTGCCGACGACAGCTGCCTCACTTCATTGGTGAAGAGGAATGGTCATCCTATTTTCCAGAACTTGACTCACTTGAATCCCACGAATGGTCCCTCATTGAAAGAGGACCTGTCGTGTTTGCAGTCCCAGTTTGGAGTCCTAGAATGCAGAAGCTGGAGGACGGCTGGGAAGAAATGGAGAAGGATACCTGCGTGCCAGATGCGATCAAGTCGAAAGCAAACTTTGACTTCTATTCTCGCTCACGGGGGATATTTTGAAATGCAACTTTAACATGTTGTAGCACATAGTGTTAGCCAGCGTGCATAGAAATTCCATAGTCTTTCGCAGTTGAGAAGTTTCAAATATTTTGTTATGAATCGGCGCAAATAATTTTGGGACACCCTGTAGATACATAACTTATATAGATGTTCTACACCAAGGATCAAAAAAGGTGAATAAAATGGCAAAGAAAGAGGAAACCAAAGAGCAAGTTTAGCGTAGAGGATTTAATATGAAAATACGATTTTGTGGAGCCTCCCTAGGGCTCGAACTCGATCAACAAACTGCTATCCGTCGTGATGAGCCACCGAATTGTCTAGGGGAGCTGTGCAGTGCATAAAGAGCATATTACAAATTTAACGATGATATTTAGTTGTTTTAACAGTTCAGAAGATTAACGCTATCTGAAAATTTTACAGATCGAAAATCTTACGGTGTTTCCTACTGTGTATGAAAATCAACTTCATGGCGCATTCCATAAAGATCCATACGCGCTAGGTGTTCTATTCTTAGTTCTTCTGATTTGTAAAAAGATTATGGAGTAACTTTTTGATCTGACTGTTTTTAAAGGAATGGTCAAGACCAATCTTCGATCCGGTTATCTCAAACTACTTATTATTGACTGGTAGGTGATAACTGCAAAAGCGGCGTCGACGAAAAGGTTCAGATAAGCTATCTTCGTAATCGGGGCGCCAATTAAAAAACAAGGTGGACACTGAAGAGCCATTGATCTGAAGGCAAAGTGAGCAGAAATCCAACAAAAACAAGGAATTCTCAAACCAGATCGACACCAGCGGGGGGACCGCTAGAAGGCAAGGAGCATGGGGCACCATATCATCACAGCATGGAGTGATAGTGAAATAAGATTATCTAGAGTTTTTTATTTATTTATCCACATGGTTCATGCCGAAATATGTCCTCCAGGCTGAGAAGAAACATCATAGCTACATATTTTTGATGCTCAACCGGCAGGTGGCTTTCAAGCAAATACACTGGAGGTAAAATCCCTGCTGAGCAGGTTTTTGCCTATATTCGATAACAAGGGCAGATTAAATATCGGCAAACATCATGGAAGTATGGGCATCGGAGCAAGTCTTCGAAGTAATAGGTTGATGCATAACTATTGCGGATTTTTTTTTTCGGCAAATTTTACTTGAAAAAATGATAAAAATACTGAACAAAGAAATGTTCAAATAATTACTCCAGAACGTATCCACCATTTGAGTTAAGCACCGCTTCCTATTTGCTTACCAAACGGTTTCCCTGATGGGAGAAGTTTCTATTCTTAGAGGCGATCCATGCCCTTGACATCGGCCGTGAAGTCGCCCACTTCGTCGTAAGTCCTGTTGTATAGCCAGTTCATTGAACGGTTGACTTGATAATGTAAATCAGTTAAACTCGATGAGCATGACGGATTCACTAGCAGATTCCATGACGCTTGGCTTTGGCTGACTGTTCCATCACCGAAAAGTTGAGATCCCGAAATGACTGTGCGACCATTCAACCTTTCTCAAAGTAGTTGAGCATAATTTGGCGAATGTGAAGATGACTTTCAGGCGCATTTCTGTTAAGGACAAGGAGAAGATTATTTCTGTAAAACTCCAGAATTTAGTATTCAAATTGTATCGAGAAAAAAGAAGCCTCGAAAAAATCCGCAATTATTAGGTTGATGCATAATTATTGCGGAGACTTTTGAGTTCTGGTTTTTTCTAGAAATGATCTACTTGATTTCCTCTACAAGAATATACTCAAGAGTCCATCCGCATGCTCGCGAAATTAGGCTTAACTACTTCGAGAAAAATTGGAAGGTGGCACAGTCATTCCGCGATCTCAGTAACTTTTCAGCGATCGTTCATTAGGTGATCTAGTGAAAGTACACATGATTTCCTGGTGGTCAAACACGGTCAAATACGGTCAAACATTTTGATATTTTCCATTTTCCTGCATTTTACCTGCCTCTATGTATTAGGTTGATGAATAATTATTGCGGATTTTTTCCAGCAAATTTTACTTAAAGAAACTATAGAAATACTATGCAAAGACATATTCAAATAATTACTCTGGAACTTATTCACCATCTACGTCAAGCACTGCTTCCCATTGATTAGTTAGTCGGATCCCAAAAGCGAAAAAGTTTTGATCCTTGGGGACGATCCACGCCTTGACATCGGCCATCAAGTCATCCAAATCGACGTAACTTCTATTCTCTAGCCATTTTTTCGATGAACGGTTGACGAGATAATCCATAAAAGTTTCTGCTGGTGAATATGGCAGATTTAGGGGCAGATCCCATTTCTTGGTTGATTCTGCCTCTAAATCTGCCATTGTTCCATCGCCGAGAAGTTACTGAGATCACGGCATGACAGTGCCACCTTCCAATCTTCCTCGAAGTAGTTAAGCCTGATTTCGCGATTATGCGGATGGTTTTTTGAGTATATTCTTGTAGAGAAAATCGAGTAGATCATTTCTAGAGAAAACCCGAACTCAATATTCGAATTCTATCGAGAGAAAAAAAGCCGCGAAAAAATCCGCAATAATTATGCATCAGCCTAATATTATACATCAATTTAATATGTAGTACCGGGCGAGGAAAACTATTAAAAGCAAGTCATTGATGAAACTCGAGTAAAAAGCTTTCATTTGTAAGGTTGATCTTTTCGGACCTCTCAATAACATGGTGAATTTAGTTTTTTTCTATTTCTTATATTTATATTGCTTTCTGCTTCTACTGTACGTTGACAAAAGCTATACAAAGGGATACTCAACAATGAAACTGTTTGTGGGGGCGGGAGAGGGGAGGATCGCTTAATCAAGGGGGTACTAATCGAAGTGGACGGAAAAAACAAAGGCGCATAGTCGACGATAACCAGTTTGAACGCTATCACTTACTTCAATCATACCACTAGCACTCCAATACCCTCCAGCCTTAGCCGACAGGAAGTAGCATCAAGTTGCCAGCATTAGCACTCCAAAATAAAATCACATAGTAACATATTTTGCTTATTGAAATGAAATACAAATAAAATAAGAAAAAATGAATCGAATTAAGCTGTAAAATAGTAGCAATTTAATTGAATTGCATTGAATAAATGAATGAAAAAGGTGAAGGTGGATGAATGTAATGTTGTTGGGAGGGTGGAATGAATGGAATGTGAACAGCAGCTGCCTGGCTAGGGAAAGCTTCAAATAATCAGAAGAATTCCCCAAAAAAAATACTATGAAAAAACTGCAATTGTATTATCACCCTCTTTGTCAACTGGAAAGTGGGTACAGTCGGGATTGGACAAACTCGGTCCAAACGGTAACCTGCAACATGACCCCCTTGACAAGACGGGAAAGGTCTTGGGTCTGAAGTTATTATCTTTGAAATCCTTCAGCGAAGTATCGCCTCTGTCAATTGAAAAATTCAGAGCAGAAAGACTTTTTAGCTCGCCCTTCTTGACGAAATTCAAACTCCTGCCAGTTCCTGCATACAGTACCTCCCTTAAACGGTGATCAAAACGCCTTCCGACTTCATTGTAACCAAAACCTAAGTTTTTTTTAGTGTTAAGTTAATGAAGAAGCAGTAGGCGCAATTCTCAATTGTTTACAGAGAACTATGAATGGAGCCTAATAAACTAAAAAGCCTACAGTAACGGAATGAGAGTAACGAAGAGCTTCTGGCATTGATCGACTCCTATAATTTTTGAGGTTAACCCATGCATTCGACTTCTTTGCAGACAAGTCTAGTATCAATTAATCAACTGCGAGTGGAGAGAAGGTTTGGTTAACCCTGCCGGGGTTTGAGATTTGATCCCTGGACTGAACATGTGGTAGGGCCGCCAATTTCAAGTACTCCAAGTCTATCCGAGAGCTTGAGAAGCTTCCATTAAATCGAAGGCACTGAAGAAAATGGATGATGGAGGATTCTGCGTATACATCAGGGAGCCTACGTTGCTGCCAGCCATAGCAACGGACGAAGTAAACAAAAAAGGCAACACAAACTCTCAGTTCCTCCACAATAACGGTTGATTGTTTATAGTGAACTATGATGGTACTGTATCCTAAAAAAATTATTTCCATATCGAAGTAGCAGGACCAGAAAATACTCTCCTATTCCCAGAAAACTGACAGGAGCAACTTCTGAGTTAGAATCGAGCTAGACCATGACCAGCTTCGAGAAACTACTCGGATAACCCACTGACTACCCTTGATTATTGCAATTGAACTCCTACGGTATAGGAATTCAGGGGATCCGACTAAAATAAACCTCCTAACATCGCTACTTTTCTTTCCATGGTTCCAATCCAGCCACTATCATATAGTTCCTGTTTCTATATTCTGTGGCAAAGCTTCAGAAGTATTCGAATAAATAAACAAATAAATAAATAAAAACGGCCTAGAAAGTTGTACCATAAACAACTATGAACCAGCAGATATGAAAAGAACACCTTGTCGACCCAAGGACGATAAACTCGAAAAGGGATGAGAGCAATGTAGAGCCTTCGGCATTGATCGTCTTCAACCCTTTTTGGGTTTCACCCATGCATTCGACCTCCGCTCAGGTATACAGTGGTGTTTGAATGCCTATTGAAACTATACGGTAGCTCCAGGAACCTTCTGATACCTACGTCAATGATTTTTTTCATTCCCAGACAAATTCACTAACAATTAATCAAATGCGGATAAATAGATGGTTTTGTTGGTCCTGCCCTGGCCCTGTGGGCTCTGAGATTTGATCCCTGGACCGAACATGTGGTAAGGCCGCCACTTTAAACTACTTCAAGCCTGCTCCGGAGCATGTGAAGCGTTCATCAAATCAAAAACATTGAAGAACAAGGATGGTGGAGGATTGGTGGAGGATTCTGCGTAAACATCAGACAGCCTACGTTGCTGACAGCCATGGCAACGAACGAAGTAAACAAAAAAGGCAACACCAAACAACTCAAATTGATTTCCCTTATCCATCTTTTTCTCTGCGGACCTCCAAGAAAAGTAAAGTTCTGGGACATTCACGTAAAAAAGAAATTGGGAAGGCAAAAATGATACAGAAGCTGAGGAAGATTCCCGGAAAGCTCTACCCAAGCCATGCGAAGACTGTGTAACCCGACGTAATGAACGTAGGGGCGGAAAAATCGACATGACGACAATGGCACAAGCAGCAGCAACTGGTCGTCGCCGCAAAACACCGTCGATTACATCATGATTCGGAGAATTGCGTCAGCATATTCTTACTATGCGTTCGTAAATAGCAAGTGACACACCGTCATGCGTCCCAGCTGGAATTTTTGCTGAATAACTCCAGCAATGGGGAAGGATTTTGTTTCTTCCCAAGTATCTCAACAGATTGACATGGTTGAGCTGAAAACAAGCCTTAAACTGGAACGAGTAATCAAAGCTGCTAGTTCGGTGACGTTGATATTTCTTTGGTGGAAAACGGATAGATGGTAGTAGTACGGAGCGCTTGGAGGGGGGGGGGGGAGGAGCAAGGGTCTTACTGCCGTAGGATCGGGTCCCGTTCAGGCCAATCCATAGCCCACCCTGGCAAAATCCTCTGCTAGCCAGCTAAAGACTTGGCACGGAATTCGCTCAAATACTTCTTGGCCGTCTCTAAGGGACAATTTCTGAAAGTCATCGTCCACCTTCACTGAAGCTCCAGGGAATTAGTACTTCGCAGGACTTATTAAGAGTATTCACAACAACTTCAGTTGATGAATAGTTTCGTGTATATAGCGACAGAAGTAGACCAAATGGAAGGTAGTTACGAAGGACATGAAGTACAGTGCGACAACCGCAATGTCACTGGACAACTAATAATGACTAATTGTAAGACATGTAGGACGAGACAACTATCCAGGAACTATTGCGTTGGATTGAGACTCCTCCTCTGCACCCGAGCTATTCATTTTCTTCGTAACAAGGTTCCCTTTCTGAACGACTTTTCATGGTACATCGAGTTAGGGCAGCTTTTACCGATTCTTCTTTTGCAGCGAATACAAGACCTTTACAAGCTCCTAACCACCTGAGCTATGGAAATAATCCCAAACGAAATCTATTCAAGGAAAAGCAGAATCTTCTGGTAGGAGCGATGGGCGAGGATAGGATTTCCATCCAAGAAACGGAAAAGAGTGTAACTCGACGGCAAACGCAGGAGCAGAAAACAGTGACTTGTGACGAAGACACAAACAGTGGCATAGCTTTTGCTACGCTCAACGTTTGCCTAAATCCAACTCAACGTCAACTGCTACCATCTGTCTCATTTGTATCCGAACAGCAATCATTATAGAAGACCTTCGGGAGAACTCCGTGGATAAGAAATCGCGGTAAAAGTTAGCAGTAAGAAAAGGCTCTTACCATTAGAGGCCATGATTTGACACATAAGACTAGGAATGTTGTTGAGCCTCGGTGATTCCGTTTATTTATGTATTCGAACTATGAGATAATTTTTTTGAAGACTCCCTTACAATTCTATCAATTGCCATCGAACAAAGGATCTTAAGGATCTTATAAGCGACAGAGACCTGAAATTTTCTTGAGTTTTAGAAACTTGGTCGGTTGTACATACAAAACATGAGAAAAATCCCTCCCATATTGGTCATATTAGATTGTGAGGAAAATATCTGCTGAAAGTTCCACGATAGTGCAGATTTCTCCGAGGATTGTGAAGAGGCTCCCACGAAAATGGTATAAAAGGGCATTGCTCACGTGTATACACACATCAGAAAACTTTATGGGATCACATTGGGTTGACGCGATCAAGAGTCACCTTCGAAAACAATAAGGGTCATCTTCGATCTCTTCGTTTTGAATTGTGAAGCATCGAAACGAAGCGGGCACTGAACCACTCAAAGAGGGTTTCAAGGCCAAAGGCTTGACATCAGCAGCGGGGTGACTTGATTCGCATTTATAGAAGAGTATGTATTGAATTGGGATAGATAGTTCAGCAATTACGTGGTTAAGTAAGCAAAGAATGGGTAGTCCCATATGTTAAAGGGGTACACGTGGGTAATGTCCACGTCTTTATATAGACCTTGTGGAAGCTTCCAGAAGATCTCGGGAGAAATTTGGGTTAAGACTGGCTTTTGGCGAATACTTTCTGCGCAACCTCATAAAAAAGGTTTCAGGGGCACAATATAACACCGATAAACAGAGTTTGCATTCAAAAATAAGTAGTGGAACTCAATTTTGAGGTTCTCATACTCTCCTATTACAGAGATAAAAAAAGAGCCTAAAGGCTTTTATAACAGAGTTTGCATTCAATGGAACTTAATTTTGAGGTTCTCATACTCTCCTATTACAGAGATAAAAAATCTTATAAAGTATCGAAGACCAGAAAATCTGTTGAGCCTCGGAGGCGTCCGGTGACGGATCGTACGTCACATGCATTTCAGCTGTCCACTTCTATCAATTAACAAATGTTGATATTACGGTTGAACCACCTGCCCGTTGGCGAGCGATCCTATCAACACGATCACAAGGGGGTTCGTCGCGATCACCACCACCACCGAGGTGGGCAAACGCAACAGCAAACAATTATTTTAGAGGGAACTTTGAAAAAATATTGAGTTTCAAATTATTTGGTGATAGAAAACACAGAAAGATCATTAAAAAGGAAGTGGCTGTTGACAGTCGATGAAAGTTTCTATAGAAAAAGTTAGACAGTAAATATAATAATGAAAAACAAAATAAACTATGTAGTTGGGTGGTTCCTCGTTTCTCCATTATTTAACGCTAGCGCGTGGAGTAGGAGGGATGGCCGATTCTGCTGATGCTTAGAGACCGTTTCAAGCCGAAGAAATATTGTTTTCACTTAAACATTGGGAGGAGAGGAGCACCGGGATGGGTGAGATGATTACTTCGTGCAAAAAGCTAAGATGAGGCAATAACGATTCAATCGACTCGTCCACCGCGATGCTCCTTCCCATCTGTCGCTTGGGTGAAACACAAACTCTTCCCGACCAACAAACGCTCCTATGCACCATATGGGATAGTCGGTTACCTCTTATTCCCTGCGCTTCAATGTTGAAAAAAGCGGTGCGG
Organism: Haemonchus contortus; assembly: GCA_000469685.2. Taxonomy (NCBI): domain Eukaryota; kingdom Metazoa; phylum Nematoda; class Chromadorea; order Rhabditida; family Trichostrongylidae; genus Haemonchus; species Haemonchus contortus. The sequence continues at coordinate 7,349,488 of LS997564.1, forward strand.
AGCGCCCCCCCCCCCCCCCCTCCCTCCTCGAATCCATTTTGACCAAAACATGTAAAAAAAAGTGAAAAGTGGTTAATAATGGTAGCAAAATGAAAGAATGCGATGAAAGTTTTCCACTCATAGAAAAATCTTCGAAAGGTGCTTAAAAGAATGAAAAAAAACTTCTAGGCAAACAATAGTAGCTGCCACTGTTTGAGAACCGTTGGGATCTGATAGAGACATCACATTGCAAAGAGAACGAGATGGATATGACTCCATTCAGGTTCTCAGGAAGACAAATAACTGATTTTTGATTTTAAAAATTTAAAAAATAAAAATTGACTGTGCTCTGAGTAGTGAACAACAACAGCGCTCGAGTCGATTTTTAGAATAATGCCGAACCTAAATAAAATGATTAAATGCTGAAAAACTTTGGTTTTCAATGACAAATATTAAAAAAAAAGGTTGAAAATGATAAGTTTGAAGAAAACAACAGTAAAAGAAGCTGTTCACGCAAGGGAATAGATCTGAGGTGCTTCAGGGTAGTATAGAAGTAAATACTTACAAAAATAGAAAAACGCAAATCGATATCGGCCGGGAATGACAATGGCCAGCTGCAGAATGGCCAAAGGACGCTGCACAGCGGACCAGATAGTAGCTTCCATTGATGTTGAGAGAATAGAGGTCGATACGGGCGGAGGGGTCAAGGGAGCGCGTGACCACATTGGGCCCACGACCACACTCTGGGTCCAGTGTGGTCATTTGCCTGAGCGCTGTATCTCTTCACTCAGCGCCTTCGTGATGCTGGAACGCGTTCGAGTGAATTGCTTAACCAGGGGATCATTAGTATTATGGATTTATCAAATGCATGATCACGTCCAACTTTTTATAGAAATAAAGAAGCAAGTCGGAAGATGAAGAGCTGAGTTATCGGGGTTAATCAAGCCAGTTTCTCGAATGTGCCCAGCATTCGACTTTCATCTAGAATGGTAGACGCATTTGGATGCGTAGATGAGCTATACAAAGCTTTGAGACGGCCTCCCGATGTTCAACTCAGAGCTTTTGTTCTTCCGGACGACTACCTGGAAGAATAAAAGCACTGAGCTGAACATCAGCATTTACTCGACCCCGAAAGGTGGGAGTGTTGGTTGGCCTGGGAGAGTATTGTCCGGGACTCGGTCATTGGACCATGTGCGCGTTAGCGTGATTGTGATAGTTTCCACTACACCATTTACGGCTTCCACTGTATTGCCATCTCATGCGTCCATATGATCGGGTCGGGCGTGCGGGTGCGTCCAAACTACGTGAGGGGTTCAGGCTTCAGGTTTCGGTGAAAATGTAGTTGGGGAAGAGGAGGGAATGGGTCAGCGGTGACCCTTGTTTTAACAGTAAGCTAAAGCGCGTGCGGAGAACGAGGGATAATAGACTTTACCTAGGCTCCTAGCCACAAGAATATAGTCCTTCACCTGAGCCTTAGGTCGGAAGAAACACTGAAGTGGATAAGATGATTACCTCTTGCAAAAAGCTCACATGGGTTGAGCCCAAGGCCTTTTCACCCAGATCCCTTAAGCTTGCACCTCCGATTTATTGTCTGCAAACAGGTTGCTAGTGATGAGTGCTCTGACCGGTTCACGAACGGATATAAAACAAATTTTTATTCAACATTTGTGCACAGCCCAATCAACACAATAGCAATCAATTAAATTTTTATCCTGTAAAATATGCATATCATCTTCTATTCATAGCTGAATGGTTCCTGGTATTGTATAGGTGCCGTCGCTCTTCCAAATCTCAGAAAATCCTGCAAGAAAGTTAAGAAAGTATAAATTACCCTTCAAGTCAAGTCCAGGATAGTAAAACAGCACAATTCAAGTTAAGATATGGGTTTTTCGAAGGCGATGAATAAACAGTGGAACGAAATCAAGTGCCTTCCTAGTGGTACTAACAATAATCTTCAAGTCAGGGAATTCTTCCAAGGTGTAAGCGGAGCATCACGACCAGTAGGCCCAAAACGAATCTTGGCTTGCCCCGTTGCCTTTTAGGAAGATGCTGTGAAAAGGGCCAGTAGCTTATTGATGACGAAAGAGGCCTAAAGGGTGACGAAGGGCCTATAATGGGCCTGCAGCAGGACAACCTCATTACACCCAGCTTTCACGTGGGTAGTGATGTAGAGAAAGCCGCTCTGAAGGTAATCCTCTACACACGTATTTTCGGAAAGTCGAGTTCTGTAGACAACCAACATTTCGAAAAAGGAGGTAAGGGGGGGGGGAAGCTGGGAGCCTTTTATAACGCTGTTCTGCGATGCGTTAGCCTTCTAGCTTCTAGGCTTGCGGACATAAAATGGATTTGCACCGGACCTGGGTCTTGTGGTCTTGTCCAAAGCTTCTGCTCTTGTACAGAGTCAATATGGAACCAATAGTTAGTTAGTCAGTCTGTGCACATTTTTCTTAGAGAGGAATAGGGTCGGAAACAGTTTGTCTAATGATGGAAAAGAATTCAAAGCTCACGTTTATGTTTCCGTTCCATTTTGGCCTGGCTCGTTTGTATTCCCATACCTGATAAATAGCGCTCATAACCTTCAAAACTCATATTGATAGGAGGTTACTGTTCTATAGCTACGAATTGTTACGATCCGATATGAATTTGTAAATTACCACTACCTTTTATTGAAATAAAATTTACATTATCAAAGAATGGCACTAAGTCTGCTCTACCCGTACGGAAGAGTGCACCTCGCACACTGTGTGCCGTTTGTGGAATGGCTGTCAGCACTGAAAAAGAAGGAATGAAAAATAAGCCCAACTTGTGGGCATTACCAATAAAGCCTATAGGTTATACAGAAGGGCCAGTAGAATCTACCTAGTTACATCATTAAAATTGCCTAAACAGCAGTAACGGGTGATCTGTGGGGACCCGCTTGGGTTTTCCAGACCTTTTCTAGGGCTATATAATTAAATGTTTTGAAAACCCACCAACTAAGAAAAGGAGTGAACGCAGCATACGACCGACTGCCGGTAGGTTGATGCCTATTTATATAGGCCCATCAGCAATTTATAAAGTAATAAATCAACGTTTGGCCCGAGCTAATTCTTGTCTCGTGGTAAAATTGGCAATTCTTTTTTATTGATGCAATTCCGGGCCCATCCTTAGCTGGAGAGCAGCACCATTGTGTGAAATTATCGTAAAAGAAGTAACGATATAAATCAAATTAAAACCACGATTACAATTCCAAAATTTTGGGGGCGATCGGTGAAAATCCAGACAGGATTGACCGAATCTATAAGGGTATTGAAAAACTTTTTTGTGAATTTCTAAGAAACTAAACTCATTCCTTTAATCACTTGATCGAGGTTACCACATGTATTGTACGTCTAATCTCGAGGACAGACTTCTCAGCCATCTCAGTAATCTGTACTAATATCCTTCACTGAGGTTTCTCTCACTGAAGGATATCAGTAGGTTAGGGACGAGGCAATTTCTCCCGCACACCAGTAGATTCCGTCGAAGGCACAGTTCTGCTCTCTTTTTTCGATTTTGAAGAACCATTTTGAGTCGAAAAGTGGAACTGCGGGTCGGAGTCGATGGCGAAAAAAGAGAAAATCCGTCGACTTCGTGGAAAGTAAGGCTTGGAAGTAGTGCAAAAGATGTTGTACAAGATCACCATGACGGGAATGGTATATAGGGGGTAATTGAACGAGATTTCAGATGGTGCAACTGCTTAAAGAAGTACTGCATTAACAAACATATATCCAAAACTGCCCCTAAGTGTCGTCAGGGGCCGCGTTTAGCTCTGTAAACTTGCAAAATGGGGTTCTTCTAAAATGGTGCAGGCTGCTGGAACTCGTCCGCTATGAGCGTGGCATTCAGCCAATACGGCCTCTGAGCTCCTACAACGCCCTACCTCGAACACTTACTGATCTGACAGCGCCACATTCATCTATTTATTTATTTATCCGTGCCATTTCACACGCCTCAAAAAGGGAGAGACATAGCAGTTATAGTGGTTCGCTAAGAAGGGTCTGGTCATCTTCGAATGCGAGTTAGAGAATAGTGATATCGAGCAACTATGTCACCCTAATTTACGAGTAGAGCTAGCACAAAACCATAAATACCAGAAGTGAGAACAGACCATAAATAGAGAACAAGACCATAAATAGAGAAGGCTAAAAGTGCGGTACAGAACCAGATTGACTGTGATTGGCTTACAACTCCAAAACCTAGACCAGTCGGCAATGGTGTCCCAAAGAAACAGGGGTACAGTAGCGCTCAAAAGTCTTCGGTGAAATGCTTCTTGAATCATACCATTCAGTCGTAACTCCTTTCCTAGTGGATCTAAGCACGCGAAATTTCGATATGTGTAGCATTGGTGTATTGTGTATATTTACCACTATCAACTTGCGTTTTGATCATGTTCCATATATCCCAAAGGGCTTGAACTCCAAACCAAGTGGAACTACAGACATTGGTATTTCTAGGCTTTCTTTCCTTTTCGCCATGTCTCAAGTGTCCGAGCTCTAAAGCCGAACATAATAGAGAAGAATAACGCATATAAGGTGCAAGTAACTGCAGACTTCACTAACTTGCTTTTAGCGAAATCTGCTGCCACATAAACGTTTTATTCTAATTATGTGGATATTGCTGCTTTACAATCAAATAGTGTTTGATAGTGTGAAATATGCCTTAGTTAGACATATCGAAGTTTCGCGCGATTTGCTCCACTTAGAAAAAAGTTATCAACGAAAAAGCGTGAAAGCGTTTGGCCGATCACTTTTGGGCGCTACTGTATATGGACGCCACGTATTCATTAGGGGGATATTTCAGAAACCATTTTTATCGTGAACTGTGCCTTTGAGAGAAGCTTGATGTCTACCGAGATCCGATTAAAGGATGTGTATAATGACAACAATTTGTAATGAAGGGGAAACACCTGTTGGAAGGGATCTGCTCCTCTGGCGAGCAGCTTGCACAGAGCAAGTAACTCTTCTAGAAAGCCAGCTAAATGCTGCTCAAAACTCGTCCACTAACTTTTCCGGGTGTACGTTCAAACGGCACGAGAGCAATAGTTTGGACGAGTAGTCCGCAATCACTGGCACCACGCTTCAGCGATAGTGTTCACTCTGCTCTGAGAGCTAATTGATGAATATGTGGTGGCACTACCGGCTTGTGAATCATTCTATCAAGGTAGGCAGTCCTCGATTTCTTTGTCGGTCCAGTTCCTGGTGACTGTGATGAAGCGTTTCGAAGAAATTCTATTTATCAAATCCATCTTGTTCTCATCAATTTTTGCCGTTCCGTTTTTCCTTAAATTAGATTTTCTGCTGCTAATTTTCCTTGGATTCAATTTAATGATTTCCGGGCAATAGATCCTATCCGATGGGATGTGCTGACTCATATAATTCCTCGGAAAATCTACGAGATTCAAGCAAAGACATCCTAAGGTCATGTTGGAGAGAAAGATGAATTATTCATGAAAGGTGAACTGTTAGAGTGCAAAACGTCCTAATCACCTGACTCTGGAGCTACTTCCGGATCTTGCGAAGAGTTCAAGTGCAGCAGGTAGCTCCTCCCACCACCCTCCTCCTGCAGCCGAAGTTGTAGAGTGGCAGATATTGCTTCAAATCCCACCACCGTGAGAAAACAGACGGACAAACATTTGCTTGCGGCTCACTCAATTTCCAGGTTTCTGGGATTTCGGCTCTTCTAACGGCCTTTTCGTACTTCTTCCTGACACGTTGCCTCTCTTCTCGCTAGCGATTACCCAGTTTGACTATCCAGGTAAGGGTCAAAGCTTCGACCAATTGCTGCTGGACGCATAGGGGTTGAGCAACTCTGACGCTTTGGCCGATCAACAATAACACGGATGAAGTAAGGACATGGTCCCTGTTAGGACCCTTCATCATTGAAAGATGAAGGGTCCTTGTACGATTCCCATCCTTACCCTAGTTCAGCAGCTTTAGTGATGACCGGTTGATAGCAGAGTCCACGATAAAAACAGTTTCTGAGATTTTTCGCTAAATTCCCGTGGTCCCTTAGTACATGGGCAGTGGTCGGGCCGAAGACAGGGTGTAATAGGGGCTCTAGAACCGTTTTGGCCCACGCAGACACTCAAAGCGGCCGTGTTATGCCGACCTTGTTATCACTGCACTAATTACAGGACGAGACGAATAGTACGCTTAAATGAGAGACACAAAGACGGCAATCTCGTCCAACAACCTTTCTTGGTGGTTTTTTTTGAGGCCATGAATTTGTTACATTCAACAATTTGCGCTTTTGCGCTATTCTGCACCATTGGCTTCCATTATTTCACTCAAACAAATACCTCAAAATTGCCTAAATCATCTTGAACTGTGGCCTTGAAGCTGGTCGACGTTCAGTCTAGTGCTCCCATAAAAATTTGAGCTGATTTCTTCTGTCAATACCCAAACTTTTGAAGAGTTTTATTAAGTAATCATATTAAATAATCTCATACAATAGAACATCTTATAGTTAAAGGACTTCAACAAATCGAGTCACTGTATTACGAAGTACATGCTTAGAACTAACTGAAACTACCACTTCTGCAATTACAAAAACAATATTTTCAGCAATAACCGTAATTGATCTACCGTTAAACGTGAGCCGCATGTCGGAAGACATATTAGAGAGATACATTCACAACGTATATAGTAACCGGCTTCACAAAGCCAAATGTCCAGCCAAATAGCATTATAAATGTACAGCCCATAGGGCTACGTAATAGGCTCCAACCAAATCGGCAACCATCCCAAATATAAATGTACCTGCTACAAGACATTCAGAACAAACTCGAGCAGAACATTTTTCAAATAAACAAAAATTATATTCGATTTCAATTGTGTTTTGTGAGAGGATTACCGAGATGGGCGAAGGTGTTGGAGAAGTACGCCACCAAGAACAAATATTAGGGTGTCAGTTACCCTTAGCTTCACTTAGCTACAGTTACAAAAACTAAATTCAACTCAAAACCTTACAAAAACGACACCAATTATTCCTTGATGACGTATTCTTCCGTAGAAAATGTAAAGGTATCATTTGCTGTGGAGATGCAGTTTAACGGAGAGCATTAATCGAAATGGTTATTGCCTACTGTCCAGTGGCAGAATCAGCAGAGAGATCGTGTGAGTTGGATAACCTGAATCAATGATGAAATGGCTTTTGCTATGAAATAGACACTTGTTTGATTCGATAAAACAGCTGTAGAAGCAGCAAATCCCAGAGTATTTTCGAATGATGAATGGTTTAGCCCGAATTTACTCCAGCATTCATATGATACCTATATCTCCCTAAAATCCTAGCCCCCCTACAGCTAAATGCAAAAAAAATTCTATACGATACTTCGACGCGGTCTTTTGAACTATAGCGAAGAAAAAGGGTCACTCTGCAAGGGGAGGGTCAAGGAGCGCCGCCGCTGTTGCTAGAACGCCGCCAGCGCGGGACCTAGTTCTCGCTGGCGACATCCATGGCACTTCTTGACTCTTCCCGTACAGAGTCATTCGGCAGTGGTAATGTCGTTTATCCTAAAAAGGTAAGCGAGGGAGGTCTCGACCCGATTAGCCCGAAGCGCCCGCAGGGGCACCAATCTAGTCGAAACCGACTGCTGGCGCATCATGACCCATACTCCATAGCAGATTTGGTCGGTGATTTTTGCTCCAAGTGCAGATCGTTGAATGCATTTACCTTTCGCTGTACGACGTCGGTTCGAGGGGAGCTCCATCGTTCCATGACATCGAATTTCCTGTACTTCTTCACCAGATCAAGGAAACTGGACAGGCTGCTGTCGACCGTGAAATAGTGGGTTGGGCTCGACAGGAAGCTGGAAACAATTGCCTTTACCATAGAAATCATAGAGGCGATAACCAAGGCAAAAACACAAACCAGATGCCATCGTGGCTCAGCGCTTCATCAAGGATTTGATGCACCATTTCAAACTCGTCCTCTCGACGATACAAGAGCTCAGGAGCCAAAATGACGTCGAACCTTAAAATCATTGTATTCAGCCGGTTAACTTGACCTAATGGCTACTGAGGCCAAATTCAGTTTTCGGAAAATTCAATTTTGTGATTAAACCCATCAACTCCGCTTACCTCTTTCCACCGATAGCTTTCTTCATTTGACTCAAATCACCACTGGAAAATTTGCACTTGTTTTCAGGAATCGCATTCCTTCGCAGAGTGGGTTTGCAATACATTTGAAGCGAAGTTTTCGACTGAAATTTGAGCTTTGAACCTAAGAATCGAGTTTTTTACTATTCGTAGAATGAAAACTTTGATAACCTACATTGCTGTGGAGCGTAACCTCGTTTGCGCCATTTTCGTAGGCATAGACGGATGGAAGGCCAGTGGCGAATCCAATCTGCAACATGAAGTATGTTAGATTTTTACTAATTCTGCTAAAGTAAGTGTTTTCCTTTGTACTACGGCCATAGAGAGGCAATCGCAACGTCCGCTCTCGGATTAGCGAGAATCCTCGAAGCAAGAAAGTTTGAAATTTTGTTTTTCTCAGAGATCCGCTTTACCCATTTCCACATTATTACGAGGGGTCATCTCCCGACGATTACGTGTCTGCAGATTGAGCAGTTAAGGCGTTTTTGGAACGAAAGCAGTAAGTCTCTGTCGGTTACCGATTCCCACGCTGCACTTAAACACTTTCTGGGACCATCACCTTGTCGTTGGACACAAAAAAGGTCAAATTTTCGCCTCACTGCAAGTCTCCTGCTCTGACCTGGATATCTCCACCACTTTTAGGTCCCCAGAAAAAAACGCTGAACACTTTATGCTGCGACTGCTTCGATAACTCTTGTTTTCCAGTACTCGATCCTTCCGAGAATATCCCGAACCTTAAGAATCGTTGGATTCGAGCCAACCTAACCAAGGGCTAATGGAATGGAATTTATTTTTAAACCCTCTCCTTTCCTACTTATTTCCCAATTATATTATTACCCTCAATTAGTTTGGCTATTCGTCGGCGATGTTAAAGCACTGGAAACTAAAAACTCGGAGCTGATCGCAACACAAAGTAGCGTTGTTCCCAGTAGGGCTATGCTGCTGTATACGTCTCCCTCGCATTCATTCTTTGCTGCCACTTTTCCACCCAGAGTGGTGCATCAAAAAAAAGGCAAAAAACCAAGCCCCAATCATGCCGCTGCATGCACTTTCGCTTTTCTGGCAATTTTTGCAGCGGAAACGGGTTTTATTCCATAAAAAATGGTCTCAAAAAAGGATGCGCTCTTGATTCCCATCAACTACAAGAAAAGTAAGTGTAATGAACACCTCAAGAACGTTCTTTCCTTCAAAGAAATCCGTTTCCATTTCCGTTTCGACGATTGCATCGAGCATTTGACAGAGTGCATTCACTCCTTCCCAAAATATAGCTTGGTCAACACCTGAAAAACATTCAATCCAACGATTGAGCCACAACTAAAAGGATTTCAAATTTGAGTTGCAACTCATTATTTGCCAACTATTTTAGTTGTGCTCGAGTTAACTATAAACGGTTTTAGGACAGCCCGTGCTAATTTGGACGATGTTAGACTGACATGGTCTACACACATGGACATAACAGGTCTTCAATTGTTTTCGTTAAGTACAAAGCAATTTACATGACGACCAACAATTCACGATCAGAGTTGTTCTGCAGACACGTCTCGAGAACGAACTTTGCCCTCCAGCAGGTGGTATGAGACAGTGTCTGGGCGAAGAACGACTCGCAAATGACTTTATAAGAGCTCAAATTCCAGTAGGGAGGCCACTTTCCACCATTGGGAATGGGAGCCGGAAGTTTGGAGCTTGAAGGTCGCTCGTAAGGCTTGAAGGTAATTTCTCTTCAATCCTGATGCATGTTGAACGGAGCTATCAAAAGGGAGTCACTGATGCCAACCAACATACACCAATATCGAAACTGGTTATTATTTTCTACCTTTTTCATGCCACGCCATTGAATGTACCCTACTTGAGACGGGCACGTTTTTTATCACTTCCAATCAAAGACCACCATCCTATCATCGCTCTTCGAAACACAAAACAACACCCGATTGTTTACCCTCGGGACAGTTTCTCGCGTCACACGTCGAACACTGATAGCACCAAGACATGCAGTATTTTGATCAAAGTCGGATAGCAAATGTTACACCTTCGGAACGAGAACCTTCTTGGCTATCAGCCCACAAATGTGTGGCGTCTGCGCTATGATGAGTAACGCATGCGTTGCATTTTTCTGAACTTTAGATGACCAACGATCAAAAATCTCCACATGTTGATGGCCTGAACAGCAACCATCACTTGTGAAAATATGCTTTCCAATCTTTCGAGCTTCCAAATTTAAAATTGGTGATGTATGTGGAAAAATCTGACGTTACTTGAACGCATCCCCCGTCCCCGTCAACCCAACAATTATTTCTGCTTTTGAGTTTTTTTCTTGGAGTTTACATTTTCAAATTACATTCTAACGAATTCGATATTCACAAACGCACCATCAGAAGTGCTGCTCTTTTTTCTGGGCGGAAGGGTGATTTCCGCATAACTGCCGCGTCCGCAGACCTCCTTCACCGGGTTAGCATCCTTTGGAGCCACATAACGAATGAATCGACCTGATTCCAGTTTCAATTCACATGGCGCTGGGGCCACGTCCTCAATGTTCGTAGAGAGAACAACCATGACTTTCCTGAAATGGGAAAAGAAGATGAAGCAAGCAGAGCAACCAAAAGCGAGATCGTACGAGCGTACATTTTATAGACCGAATCAACGAACAAGCATAAACAATAATGACGGAACGATACGTACAAGCACATTTAGAAAGTAAAGACGGAAGAGCTTCTATCATTAAGTTATTTATGCAATCTCGTTCAAGCCTCTGCTTACCTGCAGGTTCAACTGGAGGTAAGAAGGGGACTCAGAGACTTTAAAATAACTACAAGTTAGAAGCTCAAGGGAGGAAAACAGTAATAAGAGAAGACATGAACATATCAATGGTTCGTAAAGATATCATGAAATCAAACAGCAAAATGATACCTGACTATTTGACATGAATAAACGAATGAATGAATGAATGAATGAATGAATGAATGAATGAATGAATGAATGAATGAATGAATGAATGAATGAATGGTAGATTGAGTAGGTGAATGAGAGGAATCAGTTCTATAAGAAACTTCGAGTGAAGACTGGAGATGAGAATTAAAACTCACGACTTAAATACTCTTTTTTACAGAGGCGGGTTGAACACTACTGTTGACAGAACCATTGTTTATGAAGGTCTCTGATCTTGTATGATGCAAGCTGTAAACAGGTTCCAAAGAGCGGCGATATTTCATTAAACGTTCATTAGATGTTTGAACCCATACTAACAATAAAAGTACCGTACTCCGACCAATATGTTCGAAAGATGGCCCAAATGCATTCAGTACATAGGAGGTGAACAGGTTCTTTTGGGTGCGGAAGTACTGCGGTGAACGAAAACGTGGGCATTTGAGGAAAGGAACCGTCCAAGTGCATCCCAATGATGATCCGGTACAAGGCAGATACTGGTCGACTACGTGAACTTCAAACAGAGCTACAGCAGAGAGATAGCAGGAACGGTTACCCTTCTTGGGAAGCACCGAAGCAGGCTTACTGGAAGCGCGCTTACTGGTAAGATATAAGAGTGTGAAGCAGAGAAGAGCGGCTTCCGAAAATACCGACATGATGTTTTTATGTTACCATGGTCTATTTAAATGCAAAGCAGCAGGCGTGGACTCATGCACCGGCTGAAGGTTAGCACTAAAAACAACACCTACTCCCGTGTACCTGTCCTGCCAGCCGGGCAGCCGTTAAGAACTGGTAATGGCACAGAGTAATGTTGACAGCTAACAACTAAGAGTCGAATACAAAGGGTAATGCTAATGGAAGCCCAAAATCAGAGATTCCAAAAAGTCTTTTTGAAATTGCTGTTCAATGAAATCACTTGGCAACTCCTCTTGTCTAGCTGGTTACCAGGGGTCACTTATGTATTACCTAACTGAATTGAGGGCTTTTCTCGAATTGGTCAACCTCTAATAAAAGGACACTGTTGCGATACCATAATTACGAATTTGATATTATTAATGGCATCTTTGCCCTTAGCTCATCGACGTCCAAAAGGGCACTTGGGAGGGGTTTTTTTGAGACAGATAACATTCCCCGTCATAGCCAAAGTCAGTAAAGCTGCCAGCGGTTTCTTTTATGATTTGCCCTGACTGCATTCTTTTTATCAGCTCTGCCCACCTTCCTGCTTGAACGCTGAAAGTGGTGCTTTTGACAGTGACATTCTAAGTCCCATGATGAGCTGTCTAGAGAGATAGTTCTTCATGGGACTTACAATGTCACTGTCGAAAGCAACACTTTCGTCTTGAAAGAGTTTTCGCTTCAGCTGCGGGCCTACACTGCTTGGGAGCCATCAGGGACTTCATCTACAGGCTCCAATTCGACAGAACATGAGTTGCGCCACTCATAAATTACTGTTTATGAACATAAGAGGGATTTTTTTAGACAATGAACTGGAATACTACAAAACGCTGATTTCCTTTTCACCACAATCGAGTCAAGCGCGTGAACACCAGTTGACTTCGTAGAAACGACTTCGACTTCCCTCAAGAAACGTCTCCCCCCCCCCCCCCCCCCCCCTCTTCTTCTCAGACTCGTCTAGAAGTATGCCGATGAGACACAGTACAGTGGCCTAACCTGAAGTTTCTTCGGGAACCTACCCAGAAGCTTACAGTACTCAGCTTCAAACCCTTGTAAGTACGACCCTTCCTCGTACAAATCTCGTCGTCCGGTTTCGGCTTCAATGACGCCCACTTAACCCTAACCAAAATACCTTGAACTAGCAGGCAGCTGGTACTCCCTAACGTTTATCGGTCGTTCGACACTAATTTCCAGGTGTAGCGGGCTCAAACGTCAAATTTATTCTATAAATACTAAGAGCCCAGAAATTTCGATGCTCATGCTGTTTTTCTTCTTTGCCAAATGACGGCATGTTTCCTCATACCGTCAACATCGAACCCACAAAGAAAACATCGAAGGTACTGGAAGGAATATTACACGGAAATAGCAGCGATATGTGCTGCAGTCAGATGACCACAACGATCAACAATATGGAATGAAGTTTACATTTCAGGTACAGTGATGATTGGTGTCTGAACTGGTCGACACCGAGACTAGAATGAACCCAGATCTTTCATTGAATTACTCCACTTTTAAGGCAAATGCAAAAATGGAATCAACACGTACTACGAGTTTAGGGTGGGGGTACTTCTTCCTGATATTCCTCGGCAAGTAGCAGGGATTCCGCGGTAGATTCTGTATCTGTCCACTGGGAATTCAAACATTTCCAACAATAGCGCGTGACAACGCGCGATCGGATGCGGCGAGCACGACGCGACTTTCGGGGAGAAAATGCCACATCCGCGAATTTAATAGAGCATAAATGCTTCATGCTGACCAGTTATTAGATCCGGAGTTTCGGATTCTTCCTGGGAAAATGGTGCGTTGACACAAATCTCCTAACTTAAATTAAATTTTGCAAACCAGGCGAAGTGCCCCAATACGAGCCCCTTCCCTTCGAAAAACTCTTGACAAGGAAGAGACGTGATCGAATCTCTAGAGATGTTAATGATACTGAGAATCGCTTTGAGCAGAAGGATGGGGTCGATTAAATGAGGAGTTTTCTCCAAAGCTACGCGAGAACCTGGCCGCAAAAAAAGGTACCTTTCAAGAACAAAGTTCCGAAAGAGGAGGTGAAAATGAGCAGCTAAGGTGGTTGAAAGTATCACATTACGACCACAACCTTATGTTATATAACCATGATCTGAGTTTAGCCAGCGAACACTAGCGTTGACGTCATCGTGCTATCAAAAGCAAGTTGTCAGTAACAGGAATGTGATGACTAACGGGCACACCCACTGTAGCAGCCACAAATAGCAACGGAAATGGTGATCTGACAGCGATTGGTTACACCAGAGACCGTCAGGAAGAGAGAATCAATGCACTTATGGTTACTACTTTAAGACATCTTGGAAATGTCATGTTACTTATATACATGTCTACATCGGCTACATATGCGGTCTTTCTCTCGTGAGGACTGCACGTAGCAACTACTGAGACAGATATCGTTTTTTCTCAAGAAAAAGACAACCAATTTCTTTCAAACTAGAGTCTGTTCATATCAGTCATAAAAGATGGACAGCTTTCGCAGAAGCTACCATGATTTTTCAACACAGGCGATCTTGGAACCCCCAAAGACAAGGCCTATCTTCGAAGAGTTTAGACGAAGATGAGGGAGGATTTCAAAATTTGCCCCCTGGCTATAACCGGCTACTTCAACGAGATTGTTTGGGAAAGTTGCCACGAGTAAGAATGTCTACGTCTTATCGAAGTTCGATCTATCATTGCTACAGAAAGACCCATTTTCATGATGACCTTGTGCTCAGTTTAGTCGATGTGACGAAGATGCCCTAAGATCGACCAGGCAGACATTTTGCAGAACTCAACAACTACTTTTCCGACAATTCGGTTGGTGTCCCTTCCCTTTTTGGAACCAGGCATCACATTACTCACCGGAATCGACAACGTATTCATTAGGCCGGCGAATTATTCACTAGAGGACTAAGTGAAGTTCATAAAGTATACTCTGTATGGAAACAAATCGTTGGGGGTGCTAGATGGAGTCGCTCACCCCATCATTTTCATTCCAACGAGATTCCTTCCTTCAAGCCACTCTTAAAGGAACTGAGACGTGAAGCCAGGTGGCCCACTATCACAATCATCTTCCGTAGATCGAATCCCGGATTCGTACCCACTTAAGGTACCAGTCTGCGAGGAGAGAAGCAGTGGCTTGTACATCTGCTGGCCCCGCACGTCGTTGGATAGGCCATGCATGATGAAAACGATGCCACGTTTATAAATAGAGTCGTAGTGCTGGGCGCATCCCAAAACGGATTTGAAACCTCAATGCCATAAGACCCTACCTTTTGCTATTCCAGAAATGCTAGAAAGTATAAATCCCCGTAGCGGTTGTGCTGATTTCGTCTATATGTTGTATTCGAGTTGGCTAAAATAGCATTTTCGGGAAGACCTTCGAGAAACAGAGAAACACGGAGGCGTACGCCCTGTTGCTGTTATCTGTTTTCGGTTCGTTAATGAAAGCAGGCGCTCTTCGTACGTCAATGATCTTTACCCACAACACCAACCGCGTTCAGGTGTCTCTCACGTGAATACGCGATTCCGAAACAACACCATCGAAAATCGTCCGCCCAAGCCCAACACCATGATTCAGAACAGCGTTCGCTGGAGATCAGACCCCACATTACGACGTCACACGCATTCAGTCTGAACAGAATGAATCGGAACAGCGATCGCTAGGGATCCGACATCATTTTAACAGTGTAGTCAGCTGCTGCTGCTTATCAAAGGTAGCAGCAATTGTGCAAGCAATCAGAAGACACTATCATATTTCAACTATTTGCAGATTTGAGCTCATCAAGTTGCCTACCTAGGCATCCTAACCAACAGTCGGGGGTGCCAGTGGTGCCTCACGGAAGAGGCAGTGTTCCCTACTTGGGCAAGCTCTGGCGTAACATAGAACATAAGCGAAAACATGGCCAGAAGGTGTCTACTACTGTCTCTTATTGTTAAGCTCTTATTGTTAAGGATGGCGGAGGTGCTGTAGTGGGAAGTGGCGCACTATCACACGCACGGTCGCGGGTTCAAGTCCCCGATAGGTATCCGTCTAGGCCAACAAAGCCTTCCATCTCTCCGGGGACGGTTAATTGGTACCAGACTCGTCTGAGAGGATAGGAGCACTGACTTGTACATCGGATGGCCACCGCAAGTCGTTGTAAAGGACATTAACGCATTCAATACGCCGCTACGATTCTGAATGGAAGTCGAATGCGGCGGCGCATCCTATAGGCGGGTTGATAAGCGCCAAGAGACTTTATCGTTTCAGATTTCATTGTTAAGGAAATGCTCATTAAGTGGGACTGTTTAATGAAGGCTGACTTTTGACCATACGTTCAGCCCGAGTCGCATGTTTCAGGTTAATTATGGTCGACTGTTTCAAACAGCGATTTGAAAGGATTCCAGTCGTTCTGAACCAACATATTAGCGGAATAGTCAACCGTAATTCGTCTATCCGTGGAGTCCACAACCTTCGAGGATAGAAAGTCTCAAACACCTGCCTATACAACTGCAATCCAGAATCACAGCGGCACTTCAATACATAGATACATACACATGGAGAGGTCTTGGCCGGCTTGAAATTTTGCGCGTATACCCGACGACATATGGCACCAATCGCTCGACTTCGGAGGATGGAAAGCTACTTGGACTGGTCGAGATTTGCCTGAATCTGATCCCTTCGACATAAGTGCGTAGAAACGTAGTGCTTGGCTTTACACCGCCTACGCTTTAATATTGATACATATGCGATCCTCTTTATTTGTGAAGGGTGATTCTCTGCGAATTCTTGCGGAATCAATATGACATCTGTTACAGGCTGCCTGCAGTTGTGAACTAGTGATTTACTTTAGCTCGAAATGAGTCAACTAGTTGAAGCTTTGCCTTGAGACTTCACCAACTGCCTATTCTTTGGCGGTGCACTTGCCTGACCTTGAATGGCTAAACCTTCAGAATATATAGGTTAGCCATCATCTTCAAAATGCTCTTTAGTGCTGCCTGGAAATGGAGGGCGTGACTCAGCTCGCAGGCTCAGGCAGATTAACCACCTCTTCTCCGTCTCTGTCAATATTTCCGCTTCAGCGCTGAACAACTTCTACTTGACTTTTCCCATGCTACAGTGTCCTACGTGCAGCTTTGCAAGTTGTCTGGGTTCATTTTCAGAGCCAGCTCATGTTTAAATTTCCCATGCACTTATCTTTACTTTACAAACGATTTCTAAAACTTAGAATATCACGGTCGCTCGACAAGAGGTGTAACTAAAAGTAATGAGCCATTCCTGAGACGATTTCTTACTTAAGTAGAATGTTCATGGCTGCCAGAAGAACCACTTCGTTGTCTCTATATCACGTGTGGAGATATTTTTCTCACGTGAAATTCCGATAATAAAAACGTACCCAGCTGTTGCACGCATGTTTCGCCCCCTTGTTATCAAATTAAGTACACGCTGTTTGCTCGGATTTAATCGCACCCCACAATTGATGGAATCCCCCTTGTCAGTTCACAGGGCAAAACAAAACTTTTTTTGTGAAAGAACAGGGATTGAAAATGAACCCAGTGATTACTTACCGACAATCTACCCAACAAAAAGCCTATATACCATGGAAACGCACCTTACTGCATAGAAATATAAGCTGTTTGAAACACACTGCAAGCTGTTACTTATTCGTTTTTCAGTTGAAGCATCTGGTTTGGACCTTATGATCGCATGGTAAGAGATCCAGTTCTCAAGATCCTTCTTGCGGATGACGACTAACTAGTGCTGTGAGCGAAAAGAACCGAACAACCGGTTGGCGCACTGTTTGTCGATTACATTAAGAAATGCTCTAAGTACAGGGAGGTTCAACTGCGGTAATGGGTCATTGGTCTAAATTCCTCCACTACTTCCCAAATAGACGGTTGGGTAATACCATATGGCACATTATTATCGCATGCTCGGTGGAATCAAATCCTGTTCTGAGACCTGCTCCGGCCAACCAAGTTTCAGATTCCCGTGGGTCGATTAATACGACCTGATTGGTTGGAAGCACATTTACATCGGTTGGGTACCGCAAGTCACTGTACAAACTACTGATGCATTCCTAACCCAATGCCAGTTTAGAGGTGGTATAGTGGTAAGTGGCTCACCATTACACACACATGGCCACAGGTTCGAATCTCGGATCGAATTCCGTCTGGCCCAACCACGCTTAGAACCCCTCCTTGGCCGGTCAATCAAAAAATCATTGCACAGCCCAAATACGCATTCAATACAGCGCTATGGTTCTAAATGAAAGTCGATTGCGGGGCGCATTTCTTTAACGAGATTGGTTTACGCTCAAGACCAATATTTTCAACTCAAACCATTCTGGATTAGTACGGGATTGATGGGGACACCAAATGCCTATCCTATTCCTATACTTCCTACCAGCACAAAAAATTGGATGGAATCACTACGCACGGAATAATCTTATCTGCTTATCTATTATTTTATTTTTATTTTACAATGCCATTTCGGCACTCGAATACTTTATCGCCAGAGATTTGTCATAAAAAGTAATTTATCGCTAAAAATAGGTAGATTATAGAAACCCGGCAACAAGAAATCAAGGCCCATTACGTCTTTCTCGAAGCGTCGACAGCACGAGTAAGCAGAACTAGTCAACAACCGATTAGGAGATATTTATATCTGCATGACAGCCATAGTTAACTTAAGCGACCACTAAGACCACCAAAGAATACTGTTTACAAGACGTGCACGTGAAAAAAGGCGACAAAGTAGTGTGGCCCTCACATGTGGTTCTGCACCAGTCTCTCGAAATTTCTGTTTCCTCTCTTGGATTCGCACATGATGTTGATGTACACAGATTTCGGTTGTATTGCCATAAAGTTATTTTCAGTATGACAACATGCATGAACCATAAAAAGCATGTTTGACTAGCTGTCATGAGACTTTCCACATATAAACACTAAATATTTGCTTAAGCAGCTGCAGGCTTCTCCTAGGCAATCTTTGGTTAAGCTACAACGGCTGCCTCCGATCCTCAAACAATAAAGACCAAGCCACATCTCGTCAACAACTGCAGCAGTAGCGAAAAACATTAGGAATGCATACGACTACGCTTTGATGAACACCATATGTCATGAGAACGGTAACGAGATGTGATTTTCTGCAGAACACGAAAAAACACTGATCTAGCCAGATACAAGGTGCTACCTTCGTGCCCATCAGTACCCAGCACAGGCACACCTCTTGAGAGCCGCCGAAAGCATGCTTCACGAGCACGACTTAACGATGAACCGTGGTACTGCCCAACGGTGGATGATTATGATGTTTTGCAACCACTACCAGTTCCAGAAATTCATACTGTAACTGCGTAATCTATCTTCGACTGCACATCCATCAAAGATTTTATTGCGCAAAAACTGGTAATGTTTACCATGATTATATTTGTTTTCACCTTGCTATCGCTCATAAGACTGCTTCAGTAATCAGAGACCACCAATCCCTTCAGAAATTCATTACTGCCTAATCGAAGTAAGGCTCTCTCTAAAGTGGATAGAATACTGAAAAACGGCCAAGCCGCTTTTATTTGCGGCGATTACAAGACGCAAGATTACAGCACAGTCATTAGTCTGACCACATGCTCCAGTCTACTTTACTACTCAGGAATGTACTCAGCAGAACAGATGATGTCCATTACCAGCGTACATAAGGCTACTTCACAGGCAAAAGCCTGATTATTATATTGAACACGTTACCCAAATCATGACCACGTATGGGCCATTCCTTTGCCGATCTACAGATGAAAAGTTAGAGAGTAGACACGGAAATATGTTGTTCCTTACAACCTCACGAACCTAAATGGGCCCGGTTTAAGCCCAATAGAACCTCTGACCACAGAATCACCCCCAAACTGATCAAACGCGGAACATGACCTCCTATTAGGATCCATAAAACCATCAAGCTGAACTGATCATCCATCCAACTGAGCTTGAATCAATCCCATCTTTAAGATTCACCGTCGCTCATCACTTCCATAAGGAAATGCAGTGGCGTTTTGGTCGAGTGTATGGTCTACACAATGACTTGCGGTGATCGACCAATGTATGAATCAACGCTTTTATCCTTCCGAATGAGTACCGTAGGAATAAATCGACTTCAGCGGGATGAGAGGGTTGGACTGTGTGGCCAAATATTGAACCGCAATTCGACCCTTGAACCAGTGCGACAGTGTGCGCCACTTGCCAATATAAAACCTCTCAATTCAAATAAAAATAGTGCTCCCCGAGAATGCCTACAGATGTACACTGACATCTTAGGATGCGAAGCGAAAGGGTATGAACTGATACATGCCATAGCCTCGGGCAGGTAGAAACTAGGTCGGTTCATCATATTAGGAGCCCTGTTCCTTCAAAGTTAAAAGCCAAATGGTTTTCGTACGACTGACCGAAGTAATTTCGACGCGCCGAAGCGACAGTGTGTGCCGTCCCGCATGCTCGACCAAAAAAAAACGCACTTTTGCAGCGCGCTGCAAATCACGCCGCACTACCGAACAGATAACTTCCGTATCCAGTTTTTAGCACTGAAAACATAATAAAAAACTACAGTGGTCTCCACCGAAACAGACTTTGGGAGTACTCTGTACTTTGGAAGTTAATCAAAGTCGTCTGAGGGAGGCTCCTCGCATTCGACTTCCATTCAGAATCGTAGTGGCATATGTGACCTATACAATGACTTGCAATGGCCAGCCGATGTACAAGTCAGTGCTTTTATCCTCCCAGACAATTGTGGTCGCAATTAACCGACCTCGGCGGGATCAAGTTTGGTTGGCCTAAGATACCAAAATCGTATTCAAACCCGTGACTGTGCATGTCTGATAGTGCGCCACTTTCCACTACACCGCATCCTCCTATATTACCTAAAAAATCCTATTGAAATTCTATTTGGACATTTAGCGCGTGTGGCTATTTCTTCCACTCGCTATAGCCTAGGATAAATGAATGCAAATGACTTCGCCTTCGAGAACTTTTTTCGAGAATGAAAAATGAGTTGGTATCTGTTCAGCAGAACGTGAGAAACGCAATGCCAGGTCAGCCAAACTCGTTTGAATACGATGGTATGGCGCACCCGTAAAAATTGTGAAGCCTCCGATTTTCGTACGATACTTGGATTCGTCCCAGCCACAAAATCTGTTAAACTGCAAGGGGTCAGCTCCAATTATAGGAACAGAAATAACGGAGTCGCTCTATGATAGACAGAGATTTCTTCACTCAAAGCCCCTATTCCCAGGTGAACTTCAGATTCATCGCTTCTTCCCCACTGAACCTTCTTTACCCATTTTCACTTTGCATTAGCACGTACTACCGCTGCCTTGAAGTCTTCCGACGTTGATCAATCCGTCCCGCATTCGACTTCGATTCGAAACTGTAGGGGTTTTTGGTACTCCCATATGGACTTCAGATTCATGTCACACACAATGACTAGAGTAGTCAACCGAAGAACTAGTCAAAGAAGTCTCGAGTGGCCTGGGCTGGTAACAATCCCGAAAACGATACCCGCACCATGGGTGTGATGGTGCACCACTTGCACTTCATCACTTTCTCCATCAAATTCATATTCACAAAAGCAGAAGCACTGCTTGTCCTCATGTAGAACTATCCGATACAAACCGAGTAGGGGATACACGTGCGTACTTGCGTCATGAACGCAAAAATAGCCGGCACACTATCCCCATCCTGCGAATGACATTTTCAATAGAATAAGCTTTAACTGCTTTCCTATATCTGCAGAATTAAAGTCATTAAAGTGGGCTCTTTTTTCGAAAACTTAATCAATAAGCTAGAGACGACGTTTCCCTGACGGCCATACTTGATATCCGTCTTCAGTATCTCACAGTGGGGATAATTAGTGTTAAACCAAAAAACACCAATGTTAGTTGACTGGAAGCTCAAAGCTCAATGAAGCTCTGATTTGCCCAACATTACGAGCGCCATTACTTTTTCCCCGGGAAGGAATGTATTCACGTAAGAATAGGCAGTAAATGCTATTGCCAGCGAGCATGCGATGCTCCAGAAAAGAAGGGTTACCGTACTGCTCTCATTATTTGGAATTGTCTTTAGTACTTTACTTAAAGCGTTTCTTCCTACCCTGCGGCGATTTCAGCCTGATGGATTCACAAGCTCAAAAGTTGGCTACCGTATCGCTCCCATTTGTTGGAATTGAATTTCACAACTTTACTTCGAGTCATTACTTTCCGCATTTTGAAATCAATTAGGATACAGCCACTCTTCGCAAATTATCACCCTCAAAGGTTCCGTTTTTCCGATGATTTCAATGGTTACGCTTATCGTTCACCAGTAATTTGCTTTTGTGAATATACGCTATTCACGGGCGTCAACAAAAATCGCTCAAAACGCATGCAGTACCAACGGTTTTATCTAATCCAATCAATATTTCATTTAACACATTTAAAATGCCCGCCATCCACGCGAAAGAGAGCTACGATAAGCGTATCGTACCGAGCAAACCTTAACAGAAACTGATTAATGAGAAATATTATTTTCTGAGATTGTTTTATCGGGACATTACCCGGACCTACTCCAGCATTAAGCAACCACCCATTACGCCGACTGCTCCGCTTCTCAGAGTAGTACCTACAAGCTTAATAAAGCAATTCTATTATTTACCCCACACAGACAAAACACGGACCCAGACAAAATAGGATCACAATGAATCCGATTACTGTTTTAGGAAAGAGCAGTTAATTTCAAATATCGAAAGACGAGCGCCCTTGGTACGTTTGCCTGCACAGATACGACGAAAATAGCCAAGTTATCGAAAAGTAGTTATCATAACTTTGCAGTTTTCTCTCATTACAGATACTTTCTGAGCAGCGGAGCACACCTTATTTACTGTTAATTACTCTTTATAGATGTTATAAATATTCATGTAGTAGAAAGAATAAACTGACCAAAGTTCCACGAGAGAGAAGCGTTGAGATAGGATGGGGAAAGCCGAAGACGCAGACAAGGCAGGCGTGCGAGATCTTTGAAAGAGCGTGCCGGAGCCCGCTTATATACGGGGGGAGCGTCGCACGCGACATCGCAGCCCGCCGCGTCCGGCATCGCCGCCCACTGTTCAGTGATTAACAGCGCCGTTACGAGCGAAGATTGCGATAGAGTGTGTGACGGGAGAGGGTGCCGGACGACGAGAGGAAGGCGAGAAAGTAGTGAGGCTGGAGAGGCCAGACGGTGGGGCTGCAATCTTCGAAGAGCGTACGACGCGATGTAAACACGTAAAGGGGACGTGCGGGGATAGTCGGCCAACGGGGAGAGGGGGCCGTCCACAGAGAGACGCAGGCACCCAGACGGACAAAAAGGTCCGATTCTGCGGGAAATCGAATGACGATGGGGGGTCGGAAAGTTATGGCCCGAAGTTCATCGATGGAAAGAATCTCCCAAGCTGCATGTCGTCTGACGATGAGCACGCATTCCTGGGCTCGGGTAGCATAGCGATGAGTCAGACGGACCGCCGATACTTTCGGAAACACCATTACGTCAACTCCCATCTTGTGATCGACAGAAAAAAGGGCTACTGCGAGATGTTCCGTGAAATAATCGAAATTGTGTTTCCACAGAGCGAAGTCTCCCATTCAGTGAACCCGCGTGTAGGCTTGAAAAACGGCGACACACCATATGATGAAACAGTTTTCGCAGTCTGGGGGTTTCGGTGATGCAAT
The DNA here is from genome assembly GCA_000469685.2 of Haemonchus contortus. Lineage (NCBI taxonomy): Eukaryota > Metazoa > Nematoda > Chromadorea > Rhabditida > Trichostrongylidae > Haemonchus > Haemonchus contortus. The sequence continues at coordinate 7,372,892 of LS997564.1, forward strand.
AAGCACATGCAGTTAGACAGGGGAGATCCCAAACGATCAACCAGAACCAGTCACGTAGAAGGTGCATCAGAAATAGGCAATGGGGCCAGTCGGATCAGCTTACACGTATGCTAGGTAGATGTGTGCGTCATGGATTTATAATAATTTTTCGTGATAACATTCGCTAAAATTTGGAAGTAACAAATGAAACTGCGTGAACATACTGACGGAAGCGAAACAATGAGGTCTTGCTCGTGGTTGTAGAATGTCCAACATACAACACCACTCCTACCAACGCGTACCTTTCGGTATCAAGTAAGCTAAGGCTTCAAATCACCTGTATCAGCTGTTGTCCCATTTCAGCGATTCCCTGAAGCAGATCCCAGTAACGTCTCCATTCGTTCCTGTCGCGAAACAGAGCGGCAGAGTCGATCGTCCTCATTCGAGGAACATGAGGAACATTCCTTCGTTCAGAACTGTCGGGAAGAAGTCGGTCGCTCTGGTGGCCGTCCTAGAGATCGTTTGACGTCCCGAGGGATCCAGTCAGTAAAATCCTTGGTCCAAGTCATCACAGCATCACATAACTGTCCAGCCAGTCTTATCTTCGATTATTTGGCATAAAGAACAATATACTTGTCTTTTCTTCGATGACAGAGTTTAGAACTCCGGGTCAGAGCATGCCGTCAATTTGTCGTTCCGCGCGCGGCGACTTCAGCCGTCGTGTCACGACCTTTGCTCATAAATAGCATGGGTGAAAGGGTCCCGACACGAACGGCCGAGACTTTTAGTGCCCTGCGCCTTCAACAGGCAACACTCCGGAAGGGATCGGAGGGTACCCATAGATTACGAAAGTAATTCAGAGGATAAATCGTGTTACAGTTGACCGAAAATGTAATGTTAAACTGTGATTGTGTGATCGCTACGGAAGTGGGAAGGGGTCTTGCAGTTACTTACTTGAAAAGTCACATTTGATCGATCAATCAAACATCTCAGTCGACACCTACTGTGACTGCGCGCCCCCATGATCAATGATTGAAAATCCTTTTAACATTAATTACGGGACTTAAATCATATTTTTTAACTGGATGGCTTGACCAACATGAGTGTTTTGCTTTCTTAAGTCCGGCTAGTGTTTTTTCTTGTTTGGCGGGTCTATCGGGCCCATAAATAAACAAATAATTAATGTCCTCCCGTTAAGTTTTTCGAGGCCAGGATTTTCCGTTGGTGCAAAAAAAAGTTGGCAATCAGTGTTAATCACTTCAATCAAGTCCCTAACGTGATTTACTACCCATAGAGACGTGAGCAGTGAGCGGAACAGTGAGCGTTCGTCTTAGAGATGGTGGAATTACTATCAGAAGTGAAGGCATCCGTTCGAGTATGGTATGGAACGTACGGTTCGACCTGGCTTTTTGTGAAATTTAGTGAGGGTATGGAAAAATAGACAGAACATTAAGGGTCCAGGCCATGTTTCTGTCCGATTCAGACCGAAGGACGTACTGTATAGTGCAGTAAAAGTAAGGGCAACAAGCCTGATAAATTATGATCTCAACCCTTCACTCTGGGGCAATTGAAGAAACCCCATCGGTGGAATCTTTGAAAGTTAGAGTCTTCAGTGTAACATGCCACGAACATAACTAGCTTATCGTCTTGCTGTCTGACTATCACCAGGGGGATTGGCTGATGTGGTGAAGATGCAGAAGGCAGAGGATCAGAAACCAACCGGTTATGAGGAGCCCAATCCAAAATGAAGTTATAGCTGTAACAATATTATACTCATGTATGAATGTTTAGACCAAGTACACCGGCAAAGTGTTCGGCTAATCGTATCAGGACCCTTCGTCTAGAATATCAAGGGCGATGAAGGGTCCTGGCACGACTCACCGGAGCGACCGGGTCGGGGTGCTGACTCCAACCGCACTCGCCACGAACTTCGTTGAGTGATAACGTCGTATCAGGACGTGAGCACGAGTGGGAAACGCGTGGTATGCGCAAAAAGGGAAGCTCCCGTTTGGCGAACCAGACCGGTAGGTTGACAGATCGTAGGAATTTCGTACAGGGATAGGTTACTCGCCTTTCTTCTAAAGATCGTTTGCCCTGATGCCCTTTCTACCAAATCGACTAAACTGCCTTCGCCTATCCATTATACCCTATCTACAGTAATATTTGTATTTTACAAAGCTGTTATATAACTGAAGCTTCAGAGAGTTCAACGAGTCTGATTTTGAAGCTTGCTAAGTTTTGCAATAATAACAGGCGCGCTCTCATTCAGTTGGACCATCTTTGCAAAAAGAAGTCTTACAATTAATCACGGCCTATTGTCGTCCAAATGAATGATTGAGAGCGGAAGCTAACATATGGAGTCAGATAAGTTATATATTGCCGAAATTGTACTCCTCATCAGGGTGTAGGTCAACACAAGCCATCACTGTCTGCGCGCCAAAATTCGGTCAGTTCATCGTGTCGGGACCCTTCAATGCTTACTAGTGAGTTTAAACGGGCCTATCATGATGAAATGGCCTTGATTCCATGCTCCATTCCCATGCATAAACAGTCCGGACTGGCAATAGGCCGGTGCTTCAGCATCAAATATTTGCAGAATGGTACGAATGGATACAGTTTCCGAGTCCTCAAGGGATTGGAAGCGATGCCATCGAATATGTCCTTTGACCTCGCCCAAAGAAAAAGACAAGGGGTGCTACTACGGATGATGGTGCTAGCTCAGCCCGTGTCTGTCCTGAGAAAGATAGAACGCTTGGGAAATTCCCGCGAAAACCGCTAGCGAGCATCTATCTGTATGAGCTGTGGCACGTCGTCTTCAATGTCTTGGGGATTAGAAGCACAGGATCCAGCGGAAAATGCTCCCACATTCCGCATGAGTTAGCCCGAAACGTGCTCAAAAACGCCGAAGAACGCCCAGAGCAAAGCTTTGACAGCGATGGATCCACGTGTGGACTGAAGTTTCGAAAATTCAATTTAGAAAATGACATCTCATGCATTTTACATGACTGTATTCACTGCTCGAAGCTTTTTTCTCCGTCTTGTTTCATTTTTGAAGTGCTCTAAGAAGTTGAAGTTAATTGTTTTCCAATTTGAAGGGGGGGGGGGGGGGGGGGAGAGGAGGGCTTCTCTAAGCGAAGCCCTTCGGCCACTTTCGTCTTTTTTCCAAATTATCAACGATTGCTCTAGTGCTCACTTCCGTCCCTCCTCCTCCAATCACGCCATGGGTCCGGGAACTTCTCCCCTAACACGACGTCGTACACACCGCACCCGCCGCCTATCGCAGGATTGCGATGGAAGATTGGAGCGCGCAATTTGGGAAGTGGGGAGTCCTTTAAACATTTTAATTGACCGGCCGCTCTCTTCAGTTCCAATGCGATCCTGATCGTCGTTTATATAGGAGGAGTTATTTTAATTAATCAAGTCTAATAAACATGAGAACTAAAAAGAAACAGAAGAAAAAACGTTAAAATCCAATGAAAAAGCAAGCCAGTCAAGGAAAAATTTCGCGTCCTATCGATTGACGGGGTACGGTAATTGCAGCGAAATTTGCCGCATGCCGCAAGGGAGAATGCCGCGATAGGGGAGAAGTTCCGTTAGCCTCACGCCATTGTGAAAGTGCTTTTCAAGTTCAGATGGTTGAATAATCTCCTCTGAGAGTAAGATTAGTCACACACAATTGCTGGGATTGAGCTATTTCTGTGCTGGTAATTAAGAATGACAGAGAGCAAGTATTTAATCACTAATAAGATTCCTCGGGTTAAGAAAGAGTCTTCAATTAAACCCTTTTCTATTAGTTTCAGTCTATGGTTTGATAGGAAGAGAAGTGTAGGTTACATGTTAGCGGCTGCGTCGCGTATTGGGATTAGAGCGCGTTAACCGTGCAAAAAAAACCACAAAATGAGGGAACTCATAGCCACCAGGTAGGTTAAGGGATGATTCGTTGCAGCATAGGAGCAAAAGTGGATTTCGTAAGGTCTGGTTTTTGAGAACCTTTGTTATAGCAATAAAACTAACATTTCATTGATTATCTTGGTCGTTACATCGCCACAGAAAAAATATGTTTATCTCTTCTGTTAAAAGTATCGAATAGCATCCAAGAAAACTTCCTGATTATAACACAAGTCGAGGTGATGGAAAGCGTCAATTTTTTTTCTGGAGTGCGCCATGCACTCGCATTCAGTCAGGGATCATGGCGCCATAAAGTACGTCTACCCTGTGCACTGTTGGGCTGTAACTGCATTGTCCGTGCATGGAATGTTCCAAAGGACGCACGTTTATTCAACCGTTTTTTTAGAGAGGTCTCACACCCACGAGCCGATCGCTGATGGCTGGACGTGTTCAGGATTCGAAAAAAGTGCACTGCCATGTTTGCCTTCACTTTCTCGGCTGTACCCATGATAATTTCAAAAATACTCCGCACGGGCACAGATATAAGGAGCCGAACCGTAGGCACCACCTGAAAGTGCCCAGGCTCAATAACTTCCTATGACCATGAAAGTATCGTTTTTTGGGACACGCCTCTTTAAGCTGAGGCTTAAGACTTCACTTGCCTTGGACTGGAATGGTACTACTGCCAACCATAAATTAGACACTTTTTTCTTTCAACGAGCACATCTCTTCTCGAGAAATCCTCTCGTTTCTCTCTCACCAAAAAAAAACATATCGACTTCAAAATGGTTGGCAGAATATCTGAACCTCAAAGGACGGCCGTGTCAGCACCAACATGAGACATTGTGCCTACATTGGCCTAGTTTTGACCGCAAATGCATTTCTTGTCCAGGGTTGACGTCAAGTCAAGGAATCCGGGTTACCAGATGTAGTACCTCGATCTCTGAAAGGTTGAAAACAACTAATGGCCTGCTGACTTTGAAGTAATCGAGTCATTCAATGTTATGAATTTTATGAAAACGTGAGAGGCATCTTTCATAGTCCACGACCGGTCGCGCGACCAGTCGCGCGATCGATCGCGCGACCGGTCGCTAGCGACTGGCGACCAGTCGCGCGATCGGTCGCGCGATCGGTCGCGCGATCGATCGCGCGATCAGTCGCGCGACCGGTCGCGCGACCGGTCGCGCGACTGGTCGCGACCCACCAGCGACCGGTCGCGCGACCGGTCGCGCGACTGGTCGCGACCCACCAGCGACCGGTCGCGCGACTGATCGCGCGATCGATCGCGCGACCGATCGCGCGACTGGTCGCCAGTCGCTAGCGACTGGTCGCTCGACTGGTCACTTGACTGATCGCGCGGGACCGTCCACGGCGGCACCCATAACTAGCGCGGCCTCCTCGACCGATCGAGCGACCAGTGGCGCGATCAGTCAAGTGACCAGTCGAGCGACCAGTCGCTAGCGACTGGCGACCAGTCGCGCGACCGGTCGCGCGACTGGTCGCGACCCACCAGCGACCGGTCGCGCGATCGATCGCGCGACTGATCGCGCGACCGATCGCGCGACTGGTCGCGACCCACCAGCGACCGGTCGCGCGACCGATCGCGCGATCGATCGCGCGACCGATCGCGCGACCGATCGCGCGACTGGTCGCCAGTCGCTAGCGACTGGTCGCTCGACTGGTCACTTGACTGATCGCGCCACTGGTCGCTCGATCGGTCGAGGAGGCCGCGCTAGTTATGGGTGCCGCCGTGGACGGTCCCGCGCGATCAGTCAAGTGACCAGTCGAGCGACCAGTCGCTAGCGACTGGCGACCAGTCGCGCGATCGGTCGCGCGATCGATCGCGCGATCAGTCGCGCGACCGGTCGCTGGTGGGTCGCGATCAGTCGCGCGACCGGTCGCTGGTGGGTCGCGACCAGTCGCGCGACCGGTCGCGCGACCGGTCGCGCGATCGGTCGCGCGATCGATCGCGCGACCGATCGCGCGACTGGTCGCCAGTCGCTAGCGACCGGTCGCGCGACTGGTCGCGCGACTGGTCGCGACCCACCAGCGACCGGTCGCGCGATCGATCGCGCGACCGATCGCGCGACCGATCGCGCGACTGGTCGCCAGTCGCTAGCGACTGGTCGCTCGACTGGTCACTTGACTGATCGCGCGGGACCGTCCACGGCGGCACCCATAACTAGCGCGGCCTCCTCGACCGATCGAGCGACCAGTGGCGCGATCAGTCAAGTGACCAGTCGAGCGACCAGTCGCTAGCGACTGGCGACCAGTCGCGCGATCGATCGCGCGATCGGTCGCGCGACCGGTCGCTGGTGGGTCGCGACCAGTCGCGCGACCAGTCGCGCGATCGGTCGCGCGACTGATCGCGCGATCGATCGCGCGACCGATCGCGCGACCGGTCGCGCGACTGGTCGCGACCCACCAGCGACCGGTCGCGCGATCGATCGCGCGACCGATCGCGCGACCGATCGCGCGACTGGTCGCTAGTCGCTAGCGACCGGTCGCGCGATCGATCGCGCGACTGGTCGCGCGACCGGTCGTGGACTATGAAAGATGCCAGACAGCTTGTTGAGCAGAGCTTACTTTTTCCCTCACTTGTCAAAATTGTTTACAATTTATTTCTGGATCTGGAGGAGGCTATACAGCCGAAGCTCTAGCCAAATGATGTTTCCATAAAACCTCGTGAGAGTTCTAGTGACACAAACTACATCAAGCAGCAGTGATATAGAAGTTTATGAGTGTCCGTAAGTGGAAGGATCAAGAACTTTGTTAAATTGTTAAGAACTACACTACACAACATTGCTATCAGTTTGGATGTTTTACTGTTTAGCCGACGGGCGCACTCCACAGCTTGACTATCCACTTCCACAGTTTCATTCTACATTCATTATGTGCCCCTTGAGCTTTTCGTTTCTGCTGGCAGTTGTGAGAAACAGTCGTTTTCAAAGAAAAAATTTATTACTCCCGAAAAGCTCACGCAAATCTGCACGTGAATTTCAGTTCCTATCATAATTTCGGGTGAATGACATATGCTGACCAAGCAAAAATCCAAAACAAATAAATTAATTCTTTTTCAGATCTATAACGTTCTGCCTTATGAACTGTTCAATAATCTCATAAAAGGGCAGTTTTTCGAGGAGAAGTATGTTCATCGAAACACAGATGAAACTACTGACTATTTTTAGCGTCGAGTGACGTGTTCGATACGCAATTCTACCGCGAGCGCATCCTCTCCCGCCCTGTTTTTGGCGGGAAGACGCGAGCGTCCGAGGACGCGCGCGGCAACTTGCGGGGCGAAGTTCGTGACGATTTGTACGACTCTGATGCCAATTTTCGAAGTTGAGTAGTTTAGTGGGGTCAGATGATCCTCTAATCTACTCTATATCAAATTTGGGCTCTAATGATAGGCACTAAAGTCGTGTAAATCGTTACGAACTTCGCCGCGTAAGTTGTCGCGCGCATCCTCGGACGTACGTAACCATATACCCTTGTTCTTCAAGATTTCTCTTGCTCCTTTCAGTTTGAACTTTTTTCAAGGATTTTTCTTAGTTGTATTTTAGTGAAGCCGACCATTTACTTATGTGTTTATCTCTTTGTTTATTTCTTCGACTATCGACTTATTTGTTTTAATGCCTGACATGGTGGGAAAAAGAGGATAAAGTCATTGTCGTCGAACAATCCCAAAATTGGGATGCGCCCCGCCTTCGACTCCATTCGGGCGCTTCGATGCGTATGAGGCCTATACAATGACTTGCAGAGTCAGCCGATGTACGAGTCAGTGTTTACATCCTCCCAGACGAGTCTAGCTCCAACTATCTGGTACCAGAGGGACAGGGGCTCTATTGGTGTGGGTATTCATTCTGGATTCGATTCCTAGACCCTGCGTGTAATAGTGAACAATCTGCCACTACATCATTCCCTCCCAAAATAATAAATGAGTAAACAGCAAAGGCAGGAAAACAAGGCTTAATGCGTAAGGTGGCGAAAGGTAAACGTTCCAACTCTGTCCGTTTGCCAGAGATACACGAACAAGTAAAAAAGGGGTCCTAGCTAGAGGGTTGGCGCAAAGATTGGTTGATGAGAAGAATCCATTTTCCTCAACGACCTGCTTCATTTTGCTCCTGAATCATACCCAAACCATACCCAATCCGCTGTCCACATGTGACTAGGGAGACTAAAAATCAAGTGCATGGTTCGCAAAGTGCAGTGTCAGGCCATCCAAGGCTTGAGGGGTCCTCGCCCAATTTCAATGGACGACATGTGACCGATGATAGCTTATCAAAGATCGGAACTAACGTTGCGAAAGTAGAAAGAACGTGATGGGAGGTGAGTGTAATGCCAAGTGGCGCGCTACAAGTCATTTCGGGGATCGAATTCCATCTCGCATCCGTTCATTCTTACGGGGCCAGTTTTCAATTATCAAACATCAACGACTGCTGTAAGCGCTTTTTATTTCTCCTTCGTCATCTGCTCTTTCTGAGACCAAATAAATTACCCTGATGAATAGCCACAGAGCAACTTTTGTTACCACTTGCTTTCAGAAAAGGCTTGTTTCGATGAAGCCTCTGGGAGCTAACGACATTCTTTTCAAGTCTTTCTCGCGGCACGCTTCAGTGGTACCGTCGCGGCTACCCCTTCCTTCCACTGAGAATTCAAACATTTCCTTTCACTGAACGCGACTGCGCGCGGGGGGCGCGACGCGATTTTCGGGTAGAAGATACCACACCCGGGGAGCCTTGATGGGAAACGAGCGTTCAGTTGTTTTTTTTCCTCACCATAACATTGACAGTAACTTCAGCTCAATTACGACATGAGAATGTTCTCAAAAAGGTCGATATACAGGGCTTTGAAGGCGCTCTTCATTCTGTTTGCGTCTGCAACATTCATAATGGAGGTGGGTTAGAGAGCTTTTTTGATAATAACCAATTGAGATTCTCGGAATGCGACCGTTGAATCACCAAAGCCCCCGGACGATCTGTGTTGCATTGGAATTTCATAAAAAAGCTGAATTAATGAAACATAGCCGCGTGACTTCCATCTGATTGTCTATTCAACGTTGAAAATGTAAAAACGGCGCTAGTCGCTACAGTATCGACCACTCCCCCTCTCCAATGCTTCAACGTGGACAGGACAGGGGCCCACATGATGTCAAAGAAGTCAACACACTCTCCGACCCTTCCTTCCCCTGGGTCTGAACCCAACCCATCTATACTTTTTTGCTTGTTTCTCTAACTTTTGGGTATTCTTGGGAAAGAATTTGCCTCCATTTGTTAAAGAAAAAAATATTCTAGATTGTGTTACAGCTACTTTGTTCTTTGTACAACAAATGCTCAGCCCTGCTGAATCTACGACCCTATCTATATTCAGTGGTCAAACACAACCGCCCTCCTATCGAAGATTCCTACTGGCGCGATTGAGCCTGAGTATGAAAAACATTCCTACCGTGAGAACTAGGCCCAAGTTTCCGTTTATCATTTGCTAGAAAATATTATGACATTTGATAACTTTCTGGGGAGAGGATTTTATATATTCAATTTATTTGGCTGTCGCAACATTGAACAAAAATGTCAGTATAAAGAAGCTTAGCGCCAGGCTTGCAGTGAAATGGCTATTTTTATACGTATATGAGAAGGTAATGTAGTACTGACGCACTATCACCCACGCACGGCCAGGAATCGAATCGCGGATCAAGGTAAGGCTTTAATCCCCCAAGACGAGTCTGGGACCAAGTCGCCAACTCGCGAGGGATGGTAGGCTTAGTTGGCCAGGACGAGTATAGATTCCTGTTCAATCAGGCCTTACATTTTTCATGAGTTCTCATATTGAGAAATGAAAGCACCATCTGGTACATTGGTTGGACACCGCGAGTCATTGTATAGGACATTACGCATTCGAAGTGCCCTATCTTAAAGTTGAATTGTGTGGCGTACCCCAAAGCGGAATCGATTAACGACTGAATATTTCATTCTTTACTAATTCATTCTATTCTGACAGCGTATGGTTTGGAGACAGAGCCACCACTATTGGAAAAAAAGGCAGTGCTCAGCCAAAATTGTACAGCGAAGCGAAAGGCGGGGGTGGAACCAGGGGAAGAGGATTCCAGTCTTGACTACCAGCTTGGACGACTTCATCTACGTTTTGCCTTACTCTAGAGCATCATAGAGTGAGGGTAAAACATGCTTTGCCAGACATCTGTAGCTCTCGTTTCCGACGATTCTTTAGAAATTATTGAATGGACAAAGGGGTGTTGCAAACGAACGATCGGAAGGAACCAATGGGCAACTTAAATGTGAATCTTTGGAGCAGACTTGTCTGAAAAATTCGAAGAATATCGCAATTCAATGGAATTCCCGAAGAATGGTGCTGATGCAATCTGACCAGGGCGTGTACGTGCGCTCTCAAAGAGAGACGTCAAAGAACGTATTGTCCGGGGCACATCATATTTCATATATCCAAACGCTCATTTATACTTTTTTGTGACGAAGGCGATGTGACCCACCAGAGAAAGAGTTGCGCCGATGAAATCGCGTATTCGCTGAACGCAATTGAGATAAGAAATCTATCGGTCTACAAAACCAAGATTAATGTATGTTTTCGGCTCCATCGGTGGAATCCGTCATTAAGATTTTTGTTCATTTCGCTCCTAAATTGATGTCGTCCGTTCTTTTGCCAATAAAGTACTTGATCAAACAACCACGTGACGGAAAGATAGTTGTTTCCGCTTTTATAGAACAGTACATATTTCGCAGTCTGGGGATTTTCTGATACAGTTGAACCCAAGATACAGACGACCGGGAAAAATTCACAGATGGAGCAGTGGAAAGAAAGAACTGGAGAATAGAGAACTAAGTTTCAACGCGAACACCCGGTTCCTACAGAAGTGCGGCTGTGAGTCCTCGCTCGAGTACCTGGTTATGGTGTAACATACAAGTGCCAGCCCTACCTACCCACTCCGTGGGCTTGCCCAATGCCATTTCAGTGGGTGGTATGTGCAACGAGAGTAGGACGTGGGTTTGAAACAAAGTTATGTCGTAAAACAAACAATGTGCTTTGCATAGTTCTTCCGCTTATGCTGCATTTTTTTCACCACGTGGTTACTGTAGGAACTGGGTGCTCGTCCGAATTTCGGTACTCGTGTGTGTGAGCCCACGCATTTGGGTGGTGGTCTAGTTCGAGGCAGGGCTGCGTCTTAGCCAGCTAGCCACGGCTTCGTTTACTGTGTCAGGAAGTCTGTGAACATCGAAATATGGCCAAATTCTACATGTGAATATGGTGTCTTCTCCCCGAAAATCGCGTCACGGTCGCCGCACTCGATCGCGCACTATGAAGGGAAAGGATTGAATTCTCAATGGAAGGTTACGGTGGCCGCCAAGGAACCACAGCCGTGGGAATTCGGGGAGGAATCCCGTCAATCTTCTAGAAGTCGTCATCCTTTGACTGTCACATCTCGACAAAGTGCTCGCAATGTGTGGAGGACTGTGGAATTTCAACAGGATTGGTTATATAGAGCAAAGTGGCACGCTGGCCAACCAAACGTTCCATCCTTCTAGTGTTTGTTAATTGGTACCAGATTTCTCTGATAGGATTATAAAATTGGCTTGTACATTGGCTGGCCCACTAAGTCATCGAATAATTAATTATTATTATTAATAATTGCTCAATAAATATTAAGTATGGTGTACCCGTTTCTATTCGAAAAGCGGAAGTGTAGATTGGGAATAGTCCATCGGTAGTGAAGAAAGCGAGAGAATTCGCGTATTTCGAGAAAAATAATGCTCCTCAAAAGTAGGCAAAACAGAGGTTGGACGAGATTGTCATGACGGAAATAACGAGGAAGGGGTATTCGGACGAGATTTCAGTTATCGCGACTGAGAGCTGACTACATCGAGCCAGAACTGTACAGAACTTCTTTCACTGTCGCTATGGGTCATAACAAGCTGTTAGAACTTCCTACATGGGTTCCCTTGTGATCGGTGGAGCCTCTGCCTGTGATACTCGTCTGAGGGTACACAAGGGCCAATCTTTGAGCCTTTATAACTCCCTAATTAGGCCGTTTTACGACCTAACAGTGCCAAATATGGTATATGCGGGGGCCTCAAATTCATCCCGTGGGGGAATCTCAGACACCATTTATATCGTTAACTGTGCTTTTAAAATGTCAATACGAGTCTAAATGGAAATCCTGTAGGGGTGGGGGGGGGGGGGCATCCTGAAAACGAGTTTAGTTCACGTCACAAGAAAGAAAGAAAGAAAGATAGAGAGTCTTCAGCTTATACGACACAAGGCAGTTGATCAGCTCGATATCACGATGTGAAAAAAAAAATTAATGAAAACGGAAAAGAAGGGAGCGGAAGTGTTTCCTAAAGGGACTAATTGAGATAGACCTCTGCCGACAACCTCGCAGCCAATTCTCACTGATAGAACTATGTAAATATGAATCACGAAGTGGTGACTAGAAGAATGCTTTTTTCTACATTTTCAGCTTTTCAAAAAAAACTGAGTTATGGACTTTTAGCAGATTGCTTATGAAAAATGGTATTTTATAAACTTGAAAACCTCTAAAGGTATGGAATCAGATCGAGATTAATCTCTTTTCCAAGCATGATATTGTCACAGTGAAATAAGCTCGCACCATGGAACGATGCTGGTGATTGCCTACTGGAGAGAGACTTCTTTTTATGCATAAATACATATCCAACTGCTTTTTGCTTATAGATTAATGATATCAACCAATTACGGCTCTCGATGAACTCTTCTTTCCCGAGAAGATAGCTTGGATTCAAAAGTGGACTGATTCTAAAAATAAGTGTGTGGGTGGAGAGCTGATTTGGGTATAATAAAGGGGTTTCCTACTTCAATTTCTTCATTTTCGTAATTGTCAACCCCAATTTCGAGGCACTCAATTTCGTAAATTTCAGACAGGGATCCACTTGATGAGGTGTCTTCTACACGGAGCGCTTTTGTCAATTCCTAGATAAGCTGTTTCCATTTGCTGAGGTTCGAATTATTAGAAAAGCCGTCTTCGTGATAGAAAATGTTCGATTCCACTGAATATAGGAGCGCAAATAATTCCTGAAATCTCCTTCTAGGATGAACCCTGACCCCTAAGAATAACACAAGGGACGCTATCGGGCTGAAAACGGCCCAAACAGGGCCTAATAAGGCTCCCAACAATCGGCTTAGCCGACGTACACACCCAATGCGGACGAGAGGCATCGTCGCGGCGTTGTAGAGTGTGTAGAGGTTGCACCATCCGCGCCAGGATGCACACGCTGTACGCGGGCAGCTTACTGTAACCAGCTGTACGCAGTGGCACACACACTTGAACAGCTCGTCCAAAAACCCTTTACATGCAAGTCTTATCGTCACATTCTCGTCCAACTCCCAATTTTACCCCTTTAAGCTTTACATCTCTTTGAACAAGCCCATTTTTGCATTATTTTCGCGCTTTTTGCATTGCTCTTGACTAACACTTCCCTTATTTGTCTAAAATTAGATATCCTCAGAATTATCGTGAACAGTGCCTTTAGGAAGGGAAACTCATTAGCTTTTTCAAACGAAGTTGATGAGATTTGCGAATGTACGAATGAAATCAGAAGTAAAATTCAAATTGAAAATAAAATAAACAGGTAACTTCATGAAAGGAGTTAAGTTAATAATTGAATGCAACACTTACGAAATTGAGTGCAAGTTCCCGGAATGGGGTCCACAAATTCGACATTGACTTCAACGTTGACGAATTGAGCTGGAAATCCCTGTAAATTGGTTGTGAAGGAAAGTTAAATCCAGTACGGTAAGTGCCCCCAGTGATGAAAACGTAGGAACAATTCGACAAACAGCTGCTAGGACTCACCCCAGTCCACACGGTTGATTTTGTAGAACAAACTTATCAAAAAACTGCGGTAATGTAGGAGATAAGAGATTTATAACCGTAGAAGGTTATAGATGTACATGATAAATAGTCAGAAGGTTATGCCACAAGTGTCCTGACCAATTCCCCTAAAAAGCTTTACTGATTCATTTTTATTTCCTTTCTGATCAGATAAGAATTTTATTCCAGTAATTAACATTCTGTCATACCATATGTTCGCTTTCTAGCTCAAGGAGACGAACATGGGAACATTCAAGCAGTATACACAGCCGTGATTTTATGGTATTCTCAGCTATTTCCAGAGGTGGAAGAGCCCTATCTTTCTGAATATCTACCTAGGTCATGTGTAAATATTGGTTCTCGAAATGGTGGGTTCCATTTCGAGAACCAATATTCAATGAACAAGGGGCAGTAGCCCTTTTTTCCTTCATTCATCAACTGATCAACGATTGATTCGAAGACAGTGTTCTCAATGATTTGTGGCACCCATTTCAGGTAAATTTATGGAAGTTATGGTGCAGAAAAATCCAAAAGTGGCAAACAAAGCGCGAAAATCGGCGGACTTTAAGGAATAAGTCAAAAAGGTTGTAAAAAAGTGGTATATAGGAGATTACGGCAACAGAAGTGGCTTTAAAGGGGTATTTAGACGGGCTACTAGTTGCTGCTATTTCGTGGAGCTGGCTACAATAAGCCAAATATACCAGACATCACTTTCACCGTCGCCTTGGGTAATAACTAGCTGTTTTAATTTTTTTAAATTTCTGCTCTATCGTGAATGGTGCAGCTTTACAAGAGTGTGTCATAACACGGCCACTTTGGGGTGTATTCCTCGACTAAGGCCGTATAGGAGCCGATAGAACGCCCTGGACAGGTTTTCGAACCGACAGTGTCCCATGTGTTACCCTAGGAACTCATACTTCATCTTACGGACGAAATCTCAGCACCCATTTCCATCGTAAACTTTGCCTTTGATGCATTTCTAACGATGTGCCATGAGAGTGAAGAGCAAAGCTCCACGAAAAAGGCTTCAAAAAAGAAGGGAGAAAAAAATTAATTTTCAAGAAACAAAAATAAAAAATCATACTAGTTTGGAAGACCATCGGAATAAAGCACCTTTACGGATTGCACTTGTTATATTACTTTTTATCATTAGATCCACGCCTGTACAAACCTGAATGCAGCTGAAGAGTAGGATTATCAGTTCATGAATCCGAAAAGTAAGAACCCCAAGCAGCTAGACATTTTGCATAGGATTTTGCTCTAAATTAACTACCACCTGAGAGCTATCGGAATGCTCAAAATTTCTGGATAGCTACATCTTCGATATAGTAAGATGTCTGAGAGCAGTACTGTAAAACTTTAGCAGGACATTTACCATCGGACTATAATGCCCTCTGCTCTTAATGGGGTCGCAGATACGCACGAAAGTTCAAAACATCGGTGATTTAGCCAATTTCAAGGAACGGGGGACTGTGAATGATATCATATTACAGTATGAAAGTGATTCCTGGTAATGTAAACCCTATAAGAGCAAGTGTTCGGGATGTCGTAAATAATGAATTAATTAAATCTCGAATAAAGATCCTGATTGAAAAGAAAATAAAGTACTAGAAAGCTCTAATCAAATCTTGAATAAAGGTCTCCATTGAAAAGGAGGTTAAATACTAAAAAGCTCGAATAACTGACCTGGAAATAACAACAGTGTGAAGGGGCCCGCTGATCGTTTCCAGCTGCTTTTGATCGCAAATGAAGATATACTAGTGCTATGTTCATGGTCGGCGTATAGTGACAACGACTGTCACGTGAGGCGATATACACACACTGAAGACGAAAACTACGATTACTACGCTGGTTACTAACCGATGTCAATGAGGAGTATACTGCGAAAATGAGACCAAAGAGCCAGCGATGGCACGTACGCTACTCGGGTAAAGAACCTCTGTGCCGCGTACACCGTAAGCGGTTACGATGTTTCTTGACCTGGTCTTCATGAGCGTCTCATAGGTGATGTAGCGCCTGAAAGCAGAGTTGATTGCCGAAATCTTTAAGGTAGCACTAGGAAAGGCAGCACAGTCCGTAATCGGTCTTCATGACAGCTAGAAGTAGTGCTTTTTTTGCTGTAATGTACAAGTGCTTTTTTTGCTGTAATGTACAGAGTTGCGACAGCGGAACCGGTTTAGTAAGCCGATCTTCCGATCCAAAGACTTTTGGGTGAAAATGTAGTTGGGAGGGGGCCACCCATCCGAAGGTCAGTATATCAAGAAATGAACTCATTCTAACATGTTAGTCCTTGTTATATCAGCAGTGTATCGGATGCGTAGAAGATGATGGGAACCGACCACTTTAGCTCTTTTATGCGGTTTCAGTCAAGGAAATTTGGTTTCCCAAATAAGCCTAGGTAGGGTAGGAGCACCTGGGTGGCTGGGATGATTACCTTCTGCGAAAAAAAAAACAAAAAAAGAAAGAAAACTTGCCCACCGCGGTGCTCCTTCCCTACGAAAGCCCTTGATATAACACGGCTCGTCCGTGATATAACACGGCATAACGCGTTTCATTGAGTTCATTTCTTGATATACCGACATTGTGATAGGTGCCCCCCCCCCCAACTACATTTTCACCGACTTTTGGTTCTAGTGGCGAACCCCCTATTTGTAAAATACCCGTTCAAGTGCTTCAGGACACCCGACCAGCTGCCCGAGCTCCCAGAATCTCAAACACATAAGTCTTAGCCAGGTAGCTATCCTGTGTTAATGGTAATCTAACCAAGTAATCTAAGTATGACCTATTCGGGTATCGTTACGCCTAGAAACGAAATCGGATGCATGGCCCATTCCCAATAAAATTGAGGCTTGACGTCTACCCGCTTGATCAGCTCTACCACTTTATCCTGGCCGACTCAAATTAGGCTACAGATTAGTCCTAAGTTCATTTTTTAGCCCACCAACGCAGATCCTCCTAGAACCGTGGATTATAAAAAGTAACGAGAAGTTAATGAAAAAAGTCTTCGTGTTCACACACAATTGCAAGTCACTGAAGAAACCAAATGACGATACTACTTTATCGACATTTCAGAAGAGAACTATAACGATTTGGAGGACCGTGTAGTTCGGATTTCGAACGCGGAATAGCTTTTATTGTCTGATTCGCTTTCAGTAGCTTCTACTTCGTTTTTAAATAAAAAGCGTTCGATACTATGCAAAAAGTCGTGCGCAAATGTGTAAGTAGCATAAATACGCAACATAACGAACCCAACTCAATAGCCACGTAACACTTCAATATTTATTTCAGATACTAAGAGAACCTTAAGATTAAAGAATAAAACATACTGCTTACAAAAATGGACCACGTGATTAAATCATACATCGTGCTACTTAAAAAACAATATACTTCCCTTTTGATTGAGTTAAATTGAAAATGGATTGAAGTTTTAAAAAATGAGTTGTCGTTATCAGTGAGATCTCAATTCAATATGTACAATATGAATGTAAGGTTAAAGTTACAGAACCGTTAGTAAGTTACTCATTAGGCAGTGTATCAAGGAAAACAATGACGACAGAATGGGTTAAATGTGTAAGTGATATTAAGAGATGAAATAGTTGTTAAATTACAAATGAGGGAGAGTAACTTCAAGTGTAATAAGAATGCAATCATAGGATACTTAAATACATCAATAAGGTTTGAGAATAAGCTAATCTAATCTGAAGAAGATCCAAGGGAGAATTACTTAGAAACTCCCTGTGCGATATTTACTCCAGCGGAGATGTAAATATCCTCATAAGGTGCAAGCTGTTCAACATTGATTGCTTGCGATTTCTTCAGAACCAGCAATGTGTAGAACTTTTGCGCAGCCGTCTTTCGTGTTGCTCCCTTTGTCAGAAGGTCATTGAGGGTGATCTGAATCATGCAAATCTCATTTACACAAATTAATTAGTTTATATAAATAATATACACACTGCATTCCAGTCAATATCAGAAGTCAACGCTTCAAAAGGCTTTAAACTAACTTTTCACATGGAAAAATTAATATTTTACCTTTGCATCGCCAGTCGTACGAAGCTTTGCCGTAATAGCATTCAAAACGTTCTGGGTGCGTTTCGACCAACGATAACCTTCTTCACCTTCCATAGCTTCCTCCTCCTCAATTGCACGTCCCTTAAACTTATATTTTTAAACGCGAAGCTGGAGCTAGACTCCTCTACCTAGCTAGAAATGAATAAACGAGCAATATATACCTCCATGCTGCGTTTTCGTTTTTCACTCGGTGGATAGAGTGCTTCCTCAACCTCTTTCATGGGTGACCCTTCCGGAGAAGGACGCATATCAGCAACTACAGGAGTAGGCGATTCAGCGCCGATAGGTTCAAAAGGCACTGGACCGATGTCTTCATAATCCTCTCCGTAAACAGATTCCTGCAAATTTAAAAAGCTCAGGCGGCACATTAACAATTGCCACAGTTGAAGTACTCAAAAAATTGGCTATAGAATACTATTGGTGAACATGCTGAAAATGATGAACTTCAAAACAGCGTACCGCTCCGTACTGAAGCTCATCCTCAATGGTCTCCGACATCTCTAGTTCTCGTCGAATTTCATCAGCCCTGACAACATCTTCCTCAACACGTGCTCGCATCACCAGATGCGATTGGTACATCTGTAAGAGCCGATACTTAGAGTAGGTAATCTCCAGTCATGTGCTTGAAAATCATAAAACCTCAAATAAAGATAGAACGGTCTCATCTGTCAATATAGAGTACGACTTATTTGCTACTCGCCACTACCGCATTGGACAGACATTGACTTCAAATTGGAAATAGGTCTCATAAAGATTCGTCGACAAGAAATAGATAATATTTACGTTACTAAAACAAAGCATTGAAAAAATTTCGATTCATGAAAGAAGACCAAAAAAATCTTACTTCCCTAAAACACCCAAAAACAAAATGGGCATGGGTGTAGTGCGAAACTATCGTCGACCCAAGGAGGTCACGTCAAGCACGCGGTCCACGACCCATTGCTGTTCAAGTTAGCATTTGTTTTCATAAGCATGCAACAGCACTACCGCAGTGGGGCTTCGCAATGGGGATTTGGTTTCGCTTCTGAGACTTCGGATTTTGTTTCTTTCAACTTTTCCGTCGGCATGCAGTCTTAGCCTTCAGACACGTGCTGTCCTGTTGATAGCCAGAATTCCGCCTAATTTTTAAGTGAATGAATAACAGCGATTCAGACGAAGTGTGTCCAATTATAAGGAACAGTTACATAGATATTTGACTTCACGCAATGCGTTGTGTAGGCGTGACCTCATTTTCTCGGCGATAGAATCGCACTTCCCGCGTAAGTTTAGGATCCAAATATGAAAAAACCCAACTGCATTCTCGGTGCCGGTATGCCTAGCGGCAGAAAAAGAAGTCAAATACTAAATAAGTATATGCATCAATCTGCAACGAGCTTAGCGGAATGGACGAAATAAAGAGGTACTTACGCAAATTTTTTGTCAACATGCACGCTGCCTGTCTTCTGGTCTATGAAGACGTGTCAGTATACTGTTGAAAGCTTACCCTGACAAGAGGTTTGGCCTTCGTAAAGGTACATCCCGGAAGATGGAATAGCTTTTCAACGGTCCCGGATTCCTTCAAGCGCATTAGACGACGAGTTGGAGGAGCTAGATCCAGTGGTTGGAGGGTATCTCTAAAAAGTGCAGAAATTAAGAAATGATCCAAAAACCAAACATACTCTCAGAAAGCAGAGTAAGCAAAGGATTGTACAAGAAAAGAAGGGACTAATAAAACGAAGAAAAACCAACAAAATCGAACAAGGATCCAAAACAAGTTTAGGGAGTTGCTTCTAGGGATAAGTGAAACGTACGAGTAGTCCGCCATATTCGCTTTCATCTCTTCGCCACTTATATTCTTCTGTTCATCGATGATTAAACGACGTCTTCGTCGCTTGCGTTCCAATGGACGTTCGAGTGCACCAGCTTCGAGTGGCTCCAATGCAAAGCTTTCTTGCATTTCTGGCACACCTCCTACAAAAAGTCTTTCCCGGTACAAATCACAACGCGAAACAACTTGAAGCATACCAAGGTTGTTTGCAGCTGCACCAAGTTGCAATTCATCAGCAGCTTCCAGACCTGCAATATCACCAATAACGCTGAGCAATACAATATACCATCTATACAAAAATTGCTGATCCTGGTAGGCAAGTGTGTACCATACATTGCAAGGAGGATACCTTTGGGAATACACACGAACTAATATAGAACCGAAAGCAGTGCCTTAGTCGACGCATAAAATCCCACGTTCTAATTCAAAGTTTCTAGCTAGGATGACACTCCAGCAAGGGTCAATGTGCATGAAGCGACTTAAATTATTGATATGAACAAATAGAGCGATGAGAGGGATATAATATGAAGAAAAAGTTGTGACCAAGGAAGAGAGGGCCAAGTATAGTACGAGAAAAGTGAAAACATAGAAAGGGCGAATAAGTTCGACACAAAAAAAAACGGACCAATAGCTTGACAAGACATTTACATACCTTCCATCTCTTCTTCACCGCCACCCATATCCATGCCTCCAAAATCATCGTCAACAAAAATGTTGACGCCTGGAGCTTTAGCTCCTTCCAGACTAGGAGTTGCTCCACGAATATCTCTCCTAGAAGGTTAATGTGAATGCAGCGGGAAGGGAAATGGTTCGAAAAGATAGAAAGTGAACTCACATGCTCAGTCGATCTCCTGCCATGAAGCTACTGGCGTCTCGCTGCACTTCAACTCCACTGAAAGATTAACATTTACCAGGGGTAAAGCTCGCTCATTACAACATTTACGCTGTACCTGACGTCCGTGACTGGGGCCAAAGGTGGGAATTCACCAAAATCATCTTCCATCCCGAAAGTTACAGGTCCAAAAGCAGTATCACCAAATTCATCACTCTGCAGTGTGCCATAAAGTAGAACAATCCAGCAAAAATAAATCAAAATGGCTAGACTATAGTGAAGCCCATACGCGAGTTATAACCTCCAAATCTTCCATTCCACGCAATCACGAGAAAACTGTAATTCATGCAGGTCCAAGAACCATGGCAATACTACCCGTCCCTTCTTTTGCGCTCTCCCATACACCTTCTTCATAAACTCACCCCACATATCCCGTCACAACAATTCCTCGATCACTCCAGCAGCAAAACATGAACCGAGCCCAAATTTGCTAATTAAAAAAAGTGATTTTATCGGGTTCAGAATGCTCTGCAAAATCCTTTCGATTTCAAAAGCTGTGCACAGCGGAAAATTTCCTTTCACAGCAGCTCTCCTCCAGCTTCAGCCCCACGAGCTTCCTCACATCCGACCTGCTCTTATCATACTTTTCATCACATTTTGAGCTCATCCAAAAGCAAAGTGGCATTCATTATTGGCTGCGCCCTGCAAGCCGATAATCTCGGTTTGAATCGCCTCACCAAAAGCGATGCTAGTCATAAAGGAACTATTGGCCAAAACCCAGAACTTGGCATCGGTTCATGAATTTGAATAGATGGCTTTCAACAATAAAAGATTGAATGTATGCGAAAAATTATGCACAACTCACGGCAAATTCCGCGCCGAACATGTGTTGATCAGAAATGTGGTCCTCTTTCAATGTGATATCATCAATTCTGCTTTGATTAATCTGAAATCGTGCGTTCTGTGCTAAAAACGGCCCCATGCAATTATGGAAAAGATACCTGTAAATGGTTCGCAAACTCGGTTTCGTTGAACTCTGGCAAAGTAGAGTCGAAATCTGTGTAAACCTTAAAAGAGGAAAATAATCTGAAGTTCGAAGAGAAAAAAATGACAACAGGGAATGCTCACTTCAGGAAGTGATATAGCAGCAAATGGCGCTTCCTTTCCCTCTTCAACCATTTCAATTTGTCCAGGACGGAATGCCATTTTGATTTTAAGAAAGGCTTCATTGCAGTCAGCTAACAAGTACTTTGCCTTCCTAGAATATATTCGTACGATACCAAGCAGTAGATGTCCAGTAGTTCGTAGAGCCATTTTGACCTATAACAAGCATTATGGTGATCCATAGAGGAAAAACTATAAAGAAACTTCGACTTTACCTTTGGTTGTAGTATTTCTTCAACAGCATCTTGTACATTAGTTTCGTAAATCTGAGCTTTTGAAAGCTTCTTTTCCCAGTGAGCTGCCAACCAAATCTTGGCAAGTGGCCCCTTCTTTGACAACACGAACTGGGCGTAAAACATCGCCTGAATTGCTAGACTTCGACAAAGACATATTTAGTACCCATATTCTCGACTAAGCAAAGCAATTAAAAAGAAACGAAGACTGAAAGTCAGAAAAGCGTGAACGCCCATGAGATTGAATTCAAAAACGCCCGCCGGACGCTGGCACGGTGCCAGTTCTGCAACTCAGAGGCGTTGAATGAGCAGCGTGGTACGAGACTGCATATGTCACGCTAATGTTACGCCAAACGAAAGCAATCGGAGCAGCGCTCCTTACATTTGTTGCTTGATTTTCTAAAGCATAAGCATTGTACGAACCACTCGTACAGCCTATCGAGCTATACCCTTAAAAACTCTCGAAGTTGTCAAAGTGGGCGTGGAGGTTTGGGAATTCAGTGTTTTGTACCATGTCCGTTAAATCTCCAAAGAAACAAGATCATCAACTAATGGTATTAATGGGAATGGAAATGAATTCATGTTGCTTGAACATTCAATTGGCAAGAACGTCGTTGTTCCTGGAAATGCAGCTACCAGGCTGTACAACTATGCCTGTAAAATGATCCCAAAGCTTTTCTTACACAAGTAAAAACTCATAGAGCCCTGCTGACACCGTGTTTGAATCAATCACGTAATCACCCCTAAGAAAGAAGTCTACGACCGAGCCTAAGCACTGCCTTTGGGAAACTTTTTTATGAAGTTTCCATATTAAACCATGGCCATGGTATCCGTCCTTAATAGTGCCTCTCTCATGTTAAGGTCGCGCCTCCGTTCACCAAACAGGAATCCAAGACGTCCAACCCCCTCTGGTCTGTTGCCTGCGATAATTCTGCGACTCATACGTCATATTTTACGGCCGGACATTGCGAAATCCATTCTGCTGACGTCCATTTGGACATTGGCCACGCCCGCCGCCATATGCAAACCATTGGTATTGATCTGGACCAGGATGGGCGTGGCCTGCGAATGTTTGTCACCAGCAAGGTGCCAAAGCAAAGTCTGAATGGAGTCCTGCTTTCTAGTAATGGAGGCACTTCCTTCAATTCACGATTGCAAACCAAGATGAATATTAGAGGAGCTCGGGTTTATGATCAAATTACTCCCTTGTGAACTTGCCGCCGTCTTGTTATGCAATAGAGAACCTAATCTGGGATTTAGGTGTAGTTATTTCTTGGAAATAGTTGATTTTGTCGATTTATCTCGTTTCGGTAGAGCGCATGCAGACAAGCAGCCGTCAGTGCGATCAATACGTGCTTGTGGCGTGTTCGAGCCGTCGCCAACGATGTTCGGTCCGCTCCTTGTTTTCATTGACGGAGACATTTTCTTGCTTTGAACTTAGCATTCCAAACATGTCCACCAATTCATTTGTTTGTCATCGCCTAGAAGGAACCGCCTAGAGTTCCGCCTGTCCTTGACGTTTTCCGGCCCCTTTTGGCTTCATGCCCTCTTTTTTTCCAAGTTTATTTGCTAGTTTTGTCACGAAATCAAACTCAATCGGTTGCTCTTCCTTCTAGTATATCCGTGTTAGGTGAAAATGTAGTTGGGGGGTGCCAGCGCCCTTTTGTGCTCTGCGTCTCGTCAGTTCTTACACTATCTAATCATCTCACCCATCCCGGAGCTCCTCCCCTTTTAAAAGTTAGGGAAGGAGCTCCAGGGTGGGTGAACCAATTGGATGTTCGATTCTTTCCCCTTCCCAGCTTTTTACACGAAATAATCATCCCTCCCACCCCGGAGCTTCTAGCCTAACTTTTAGAAGAGGAGGAATCCATCTCTGCGATCTCTAATGCACTCTGCCGCCCCTGTCAGAGACACAGAGCACAAAAGGACGCTGGCACCCCCCAACTACATTTTCACCCCGTGTTATAACTGAGGCCAATAAAGCTCTTTCTCGATCCGTGTTGACAGTTTCTTTGTTTACCACTTGGTTGTTCTGGTAAATTTAGCTGCTTCGTCATTTTATTTATATAATAGTGATGCTCACGACATGACATCACACCGGAACTGCAATATCATGAACGCAAAAGTTCTTTTTAGTTTGACATTTGGAAAGAATAAATACAGGAAGCTTTTCTGTGGTCGAAAAGTGAAAGCTGGATGATTATTATTAAAAGAAAGCTATAAATATGATATAGTGTATTTCTCTCGAACTTCTATTTTGCAATGGTTTGCATCCATTCAGAACTACTGAGCTCCCACATTTCGTGAGCCACTGATGTATTATTTAGATCCAGAGATTTTTTTTCTTTCACGAGCCAATTGAACGAATATATGTGCAGGAAGTGGCTGTCAAACCGAGAACAGCTCAAGTTAGTCTTAGCGATTTTGAATGAGGTTACTCCTCAGGCTTTCACAGTTATACCTACTGCTCAATCTTTCTCGAAACATCAACGGATAGCTAATCAGCGAATTAGATTGTTTTTTACGCTTTTTTGTAGCAAATTATATGTTTCTAGCTTTTCTTCTGAAGGCGGATAAGTATTATAAGGTGAGATGCGCTGAGAAATGAAGTTCTTGAAATGATCCCGATGGAAATTGGCTGAGAGAAACGGGAAATCTCAGCCCCTTCGCGGATCCCTCGACTCTCGTTTGCGACGTTCCCCGATTGCTCAGATCAATTCATACCTATTTCATTTTATGTGTTCCCCGACCATAAACGGTCACGGACACCGCACAGAGACACGAATGTGTATTTGCTTGCAATCTGTGTTTCCTTCTGTGTGGTTTTCGCCCTGTAGTGTTTTATGAATGTTCTTTTTGCGTTCGTTCCATTTGTTTCTCGGCCCCAATCGCATCCCTTCTTTCGTGTAAACTAACATCGGAGTTCCCGTGCCGTATGCGAGCGAGCGCTCGATTCGGGAAAGTTACCAATTCTACAGTTGTTATTGTCATTTGAAATTTAAATTTCAGATTATTTTGCATGCAGCGATGATCTGGGCGTTATTTTTCCTATTCATGTTTCTTCTAATCATCAGAACACGCAGGTGAGTGGGATTTTTGATCAAGCAGCTCTGACTATTTGAATGTAGGTAGACGAAATTCTCTCTTCTGCTCATTCTTCGTCTACCACCACAGAGCTTCATATTCTTTGCATAAGTAATTTCTCATTTTATGTCTTGGACCAGTGGCATGACATCCACTTTTTTAGACTTCTCAAGGGCTATAGCATGGTATGGGATACCCATGTGATGGGTAGTTGCTTGAGAGTGTAATGTACGAACCGATTTCTTTGAATAAGTTGATAGATGTGAAATAGAATTATAAAATAGATTCTTGAAATAAAGCATTTTTAGGTAACACGGGGAAATTGCAAATTAATACCGTTAATCCACTTTCTCTCCCTCAAAAAGCAGCACAGATCGCTATCACTACGTTTAACCGTTGTGTTGTATCCTGTTTCCCTGTTATCGTTCCTTTTTTATGCAATGACGTCAAGGTGTTTAGCAGATCGTCTATTTTTCATGTTATAGATAACAATCTTTACTTCCCTATGATACCGTTCTCACCAAATTTCTCGATTTTAAGGAACCTTTTGCTCAAAATTTTTTTGCTAAACTGAGCCCAAGAAAGAATAGTCTGAAATGGATCGAATCATACTCATCGTTTTCATCAGCGACCTACCACCAATCAGATTTCTGTCGGTCCATTGGCAGAACTGAGTGTGGGCGCATTCAATTCACTGCTTGTAAAACGATCATCGCACATTCAAAGGGTGCTCTTGGTCCATGTCGATCGCAGCGCCTTTCAGGGATTGAGTCCGTCAAGCTTCTGAACGGGGTTTTGCAGAGCTAATGAACATTTCTGTTTTTGAGCGAAGCGCTCAAATCGCCTAGATTCAGGCACTTCTAACTGATAGCGAAATCGCGGTTTCTAGGTTCTAGTCATAACAGTACAAATAGAAAGCCCTCCCGCTCTCTTATGTAGTGTCCGCATCCACACGATGGGGCAGAGTTTTGCCGATTGCTTAGCTTTTCTAGGTTTTCTGGTTGTGATCTGTTTTCTAAAAACTTTTCATTTCTTGTGGATTTTTTTGAGCGTCAAAAAGTAAGAGAGACCCAAATGTCCCTTCGATGACTTCAATCATCTACCATTGTTCCAATAACCAGGTCTTTACAGGAAGGCAAACGTTGTTGCGTTCTTCCATCCTTACTGCAATGCTGGTGGAGGTGGTGAGCGGGTACTGTGGTGCGCTATTCGGACCATGCAACAGAAGTAAGATTTCCCTTCGATTCGGTTTTTTTTTTCCTTTTTTTCATGAGCATTCTCATAGAATTCAATGGTTAGGAAACTCTCACGTTCCATATACAGTAGCGCTCAAAAGTATTCGGCGAAATGCATTTTTCAGTTATAATTTTCAGTAGTAACTTCTTTCCTACTGGATCTAATCAAGCGAAATTTCAATATGTGTAACATTGGTGTGGAGTGAATATGTACCACTATCAACCTGCAATCTGATCATGTTCCAGATATTCAAAAGGGCTCGAATAAAAAATCAACTGGAACCACGAATGGTGTTCCTTCTAGGAGTCCTTTCCTTTTTGCCATGTCTTAAGTGTACGAACACTAATGTCGAACTCAGAAGAGAAGAAAAACGTACACAAAGTCGGAATAACTGCAGACGTCACAAACTTGCTTTCAGCACAGTCTACAAACACCTCCCCATTAGTATGTGGAAATGGCGTTCCGCAGTCATGTAGTGTTGGACAGTGTAAAATATGCTTCAGCTAAACATATCAAAATTTCAAGTGATTTGCTCCACTAGGAAAAAAGTTACGGCAAGTTAAAGTTGGCCGAATACTTTTGAGCGCTACTGTATATATCATATTTCCCATTCCTCCGAACCTTCATTTGCGCTGTAATTTGTAAACGTGCAAATGTAGTTTCTACTGAGAAACTTCGCTAATTGGAAGCAATTTGGGCAATATATCATTTTCCCTGACTGCTTTGTTACTGCCTACATCAAACGTTTGATAACAGTAAAATTTATAGTTGATATTACGCGAATACGTGGTTTTTTTTTTCAGACATTTGCACTTGCACTTGAAGTTATTTATCCTGAAAGGCATTTCGCATCTATTACTTTTACTTTTACTATACTGGTTTTGAAGGATTAAAGGGGACATGGGCTGTCGCCGCGAGTCACAGAAAAGACCGGTATCCGAGAGTTGAATTTCCAATCGAAAATCAGTTGAAAGGGTACCTTCCAAACTTATTCCCAAAACATTATCCCTCATCCATATGTGCTCCCTGGACTCTGTCTTCACTGAAGGGATCAGGATACTGACGGATTTTATTTCGCTGACGAATTTTAGTTGACCAAAGCTGGGTGGAAAAAGCGTGAAATAAGACATGCCTTGCGCTGGTATGCTGACGAAGCTAATTAATTTCCGCATAATGACCTTCATAATTCTGCATTGAGAATTTTGTGGCGAAATATGATATGAGTGGAGAGAAGAAATGAAATAATTGGGAAAGTAAGAAAGAAAGTATTTCTCGAAATTGCAATCTCTAATTTATACATCCAACATTTGATTTATTTTCCCATATTCCCTTATTGTTTTCTATGAAGCTACTGTATTCAAAATTAAAGGTGTTTTTTTGTGAGTATATTTATGTGTTCAATGATCTCGTCATATTACTTGTCGTTCTTTCTTGAAATCGGACATGTGCGAAGTAATCGTCTGCATCGCTAGATTTTTTAAGCATCTGCTGACTCGCTGCTACATTCAGAGCTTTGCCTTTTTATTGGCGTAATTTGTTTTCATGATTTGTGCAAGGCTTGTTTTGCGACTGCCTATTTTGCCCCGCTTTGGGCTCGTCATTCTCTCGCTAATCCTCCCTGCTTGGTTCTGCTCGGCAATTCAATTCTGCTCGCTTTCTTATTTCGTCATTCATACGTGATTGAGCCGGTGGATGGTGTGCTGTGGAAATTTCCTTCATGTTAGTCTAATTTGGCAGTCAAGAGCTAGAAAGAATATCAGAATTTCAATATGTCTAGTTAATATATACAGCAGGGAAGCGCGATGAACTATTTGCATTGTTTGAGTATCTTATTTGAGTACCAAACTGATTTTGAAGCTAAAAACAAATTATGTTAGATCCGCACACTCCATTATGCACTTGTATTATGGTTACTGCGATTAAGGTTGAATGTGAGGCTTAACCACTCTACAGAAGACGGCTTTGAGTAATCCGACCAATATTTTATGATTTCTAGTCATCTTAATTTGCGAAAATTACAGTTTTTGCATCACTTGTTCCTGCCCTCTTCTGAAGGGGCTCAAAGACAACTCAACATTTTTCCTCATGCCACTATCATTTCCTTCCTCTTTTCCGTCAACGCAGCCCTCAATTTTTTTTTCAACACGCAGTATCACCACTTTTGAGCAGACGTCGATAGGCATCATTTCTTCATTGCTGGATTGTGACAGTTTTAGTTTACACTAGCGACTATTGCCCTCGTAAAGCATTTGGCATCGGGCAAGTAGTGTCTACGGTAGTGAGGAAAATGATAAGAATTCATATTTACACCAGTCGGATCGCCCGGCTAACGCCAGGCTCTCCTCCTTCTTATGGGTTCGCCCGGCTACGCCGGGCGCTTTCCCTTCCTGTGAGAAATTTGCTATGTGTAAATAACACTTCGTATTCTCCTTTTCCTTTGAAAGCTCTACACCCTCAGTATCAGCTCCGAATTGGGAGCGATTTTTTTCTGTAAACCATCTTAGCTGTGTTCGAATAGAACATCGTATAGTATCAAAAATGCGATTATTCAGAGAAAAAAAAGAGAGATGGGCTAAGGAGGCGTATCTCGTTAAATTTCAGTGCAATTGGAATGATCCGGCACTGATAGTGCAACATTCTGCAATGCAGAAGTGGAAGTAGTTTTTAGAAAAAGGCAAATTGAATGACAGTAAAGTTCGGTAAATGTACAGATATCTGGTCGCACGGCTAACGCCAGGCTCTCCTCCTTCTTGTGTCAAACACCCTATCCCGAGAAATGTTGAACTGAAGAATTTTATCCCCTTTCTCAAAGTTTATAGTTTTTGAGCTTTTTTTTCGTGCATAGCTGAGTGAGAGTATGGAACTGAAACAGAGCTCGAAATCCTTCTTTGACACAACAAAAATTTATCGTTATCAGATATTTTTATCAATGGACCCTTTTCCTTACGGAGATATCATTTGTTGAGAATTCTAGATTACAGGCGGTCGAATAAGTTCTCTCGCAAATGACGTCGAGCAAAGAGGATCCTTCATTGATCACAATCCTAGCTGGATAACGGTCGTAATCTAATAATAAGAAATGAACAAAGTTCTAATCTGCTTAGCGTATTGCCCTGGTGTATCTCTGCACTTACCACTCACTTTTGTCACCCTGCTCTACCATCTCGTCTTATCGAATGAAACATACTGAGCGGCCGAAGCTACATCGTAAATACCGCAGACGTTAGAATTTTGATCAGTAAGTGGCCTCTCAGGTCCCTTATTTTCTCTTATCGGTGATCATCAGTTCCTGTCACCGGGTACCTACGATCCCGTCATATCGCGCATCACCTATCAGAATGCTGAGGTCCCACTGGTGATAGGAAAAGTGTGATCCTACCGAGTTTGAACGCTCTAGGTCCACGTAAACAGGGGTCTCGAATTTGCGGCTCAAATTTTTATTGCGCACGCCCCGCCCCCTGTGCACGGAATCCGGTTCCGCCCCCCACCATGAGTGTTCCCATCCTGCCCATCGTATTCCTACCAAGTTTGAAAGCTCTCGGTTCACGGGTACAGGAGTTATAAATTTGCGGCCCAAAATTGCTATCGCGGACGCCCCGCTCCCTATGCGTGGAGTCCGGTCCTGCCACCCATCATAAGTGTACCCATGCTGTCCCCTGTACTCTTACCAATTTTGAACGCTTGGGGTCCACTGGAGCAGGAGTTATGAATTTGCGGCCTAAAATTTCTATAGCGCACGACCTGCCCCCTGTGGGTGGAGTCTGGTCCTACTACCTGTCATAAGTGTTCTCATGCTGCCCCTGTATTCCTACCAAATTTGAGCGCTCTCGGTCCACGGGGACAGGAGTTATGAAATCGCGTTCCAAAACTTCTATCGCGCACGCCCCGCCCCCTGTGCATTGAGTCCGGTCCTGCCACCCACCATAAGTGTTCCCATCCTGCCCCCCGTACTCCTACCAAGTTTGAACGCTCTAGGTCCACGGGGACAGGCGTTATGAATTTCCGGTCAGACACACACACCGACACACACACAAACAAACACACACACACACACAAACACACCGACACACCAACAGACACACTTAGCGAATTATATATAGTAGGATTAGTGAACGTATAGGAAATATATCTTCGCAAACGCGATTATGAGTATATGCATTATTCGAGCCGTTTTGCCCCTCTGTTCGGTTCATTTGTACTGACATATTCATTGCATTTGCGGCCATAATCGGCAGTTATAAAAAAAGGGATCAAGCTCTTTTGTCTCCCAGTTCTTGACGAGGGCAACCAGTAATACAGCGTAATAGCGCAACTTCATTCCTTGGTGATGGTTTTATCTATTTTCCTTTATTCTTGAAAATATCGCCGGTATTTATTGCCGTGGACTTCACCCTTTTTATTACCCGATAATCCGCCACTAAGTTTTTAATCCAAACAGTAATCTGCACATTGATAAGGATTTCTAGCTTACTTCCTGGTCTAGCAGAATTTAATTGCTCTTATCATTTCATTGCCTAATCAGTCAAAATACTCCTTATAGCAAAAACAAACAAACAAGCTAGCACAGCGATAAACATTCTTTGTAAGTCATTATATATGTGGTCAAATAGATTACCTATCTTACTGCTCACGTTTGTCTAAAAACGTGTTGAGAATATGTAGCCATAAAACTGAAAACTAAAATAGCCCCGGAATTAGTCCTCAATTTTATGGTTGCATGCTCTCAACTATGTGCTCCATCCAAGAGTTTGAACCCTGGGCAGTTACCGTATTCGAATTGACACGATCAGAACCACAAAATATTAGGCTCATTCATTTCCTTATCATAATCTCATCTGTCGTCAATTTTTTACAACGCTCAGTTGTTCCCAGAAAGGCATATGTTGGGTAGCATACCCAACGTGCCACCTTGATGTACACTCTGCTTGAAATACCTTCCTTCCCCCTCCCATAAAATTTCTCGCTAATTTCTGCCGTGTTTCATTTATCTTCGGGTCTCCTCGCAATCAGAGTTAGCCTCGCCCACCATGAAAATCTTATTTGGAAGCTTGTGCTGAGCTCTGCCATTTTACTCAATCTGCGGGACATCTTGGCACAACAAAATGTAGGCATTCGCTCTTATGAGCTTTCTTTCAGCGTGCTCTCTTATTCCACCCAGTTAATTGGACTCTCATGCATCCGTCAAACCGCTTTCTACGCCTGGTTATGTTTTTTCCGACTTGGAATGGGCGTATGAATTTTTCCAGTAACTAACTCTACAATTTTTTCTTCCGCTCCCCAGGCACTCTTAGAAAAGAAATAGAAATTTCGGATCTAAACAGCTCTTTTAAGACACATGGCTACCTACTGCCAATAGTAAGTCCCTTAGTCTTTGTAGTTCATCCGCTGTCCATCTTTAGCTCTAATGTCTCTTTCTAGACTGCTCTGTAATCATATCAAGCACTTTTTACGCTAGCCCCGCCCACCTCTGCGCGTGCCCACCCTTTGTGAACAGTTCGTAGCCATCCTCCATCCCTTCCTTATTTTTCGGAACCGTCCTGAAACTCTGAGTGCTGCATTTTTATGAACCGTTGTGTCGAATAAAGTCAGTTTCTCGCACCTTCCATGCGGAAATTTTACATAAAAGCGTTTTTTTCTTTCGCTCGAACGCCGTTCACTTAACGGAAGCCTTGTCGAAAATACAAGCAAAAAGAAAAACAGACGGAATTATATTACAACCTAATTTATTGGAGTATGGTCTGTGAGCTTTGCTGTTATCATAATGATTTTAGATGGCCTGATGTCGAGTTTTTCGTCTATTCTGGTGATTATGATTCCACAAAGGAGCAGATACTCTTGAAAGCTAAGCAACGATTTGGAATCACCGTGAATCCGAAAAATGTGCATTTTATTTTTCTTCGGTAATGTTTCACCCATTGGCTGCTAACCTTACTTTTGATTCGCGGATCATAATTTTTAGTTTTTCTTGTCCAGTTTCTTCAAGTCTGATGCAGTTTTTACATAAAGACATTTTAGACTCCGTCGACTAGTGGAAGCAGACCTATATCCTCGCTTCACTCTTCTGTTGCAAACGTTGGCTGGCTTTATTCTTGGATTCGAGGCTTTACTGAAATTAAATCCGGAAGTTTTTATCGATAGCATGGGATATGCATTAACTCTCCCTTTATTCAGGTTGGTTTTCATCTCTCCCATATTGATTGACTTCATTGTTGACGTTGTATTATACAATCACCCTCGCTTCATTGATATCATCTTTGAAGTGGTAAGTAGCAGCGCAGCGGTGTACATTCTTTGTCAGAAAGAAAATGAGCAAAAAATGTCGTACCAGGAGGCACCCGCAGTCCGCGTTCCCTTTAATTATACCTTTATTGAAGAATTTATTGGTGTAAATGCGCTCTCGGAAGAGAGTATTCCCTAAAGCGTCGAACGACGTCAGATGGGTTGCTGACTTTTCAGACTTCTGGAGAACTTGCGTCATTTGATTTGAAAAAGAGAGGCTGGCTGACTCTGAATGTAGAGCAATAGCATTGCAAGCGGTAGTATCTGATTGCCATTATCTCATATTGAATCGATTCTCTCGTGTAAGGGCCTTTACAGAGACAATGAACAGTAATTTCGCGCTGTCATGCTTTAGGAACTGGCCTGCATTTGTGTCGAAATAAGCGATCAATTCGATTTCTGTTAAACAGCGCCAGCGCAATCTCAGAGCAATTACCTAACGGTTAATTGAGAATTTGTTTGTTCGTTTATTGTGCTTTGTTTTGATCCAGGCTATCGCTAATCTTACACTTTTAATTTTTTTTTTGTGGGAGGCGTTTAGTTGCATGCGAAATATGAAGCAAAAAGCACGGCCAAAAGAATGTCTCCTGATTTTGCGTGTTGAGATGGTGTTTCAACAATAAACAGCGCATCCTAGATGATACTATTTCTTGACTCCCACCGAAGGCTCCACCGTGAGCTGAAATTTGTGATTTCTTGTGTGATAAAGTCAGGTATTAGAAGAAAATTTCAACGCATTCAGTTAAGGTGGATAGCTGGTAGCCGCGTTGCTGCATATGTCCATTATCCGACTATTTCTCATGGTGGGTCTCTTTTTTCATGCCTAGAACAAGACAGGACCATAATTCGTCTTTTAGACATGATTGATTTGGTATCGCGACGCGAGCGAGCATATAACAATGCCGACCTTATTGTGCAGAACAATCTACTGAGCCATGCGAAGTTGTTGTATTACCGTATATTTGCATTCTTCTATGGTCTGTGTGGTCGTGCAACTGAAGTTGTGATGGTGAATGGAAGGTGGGTTACTTTTGCGTCATAGCATGGGTATGATTCGCCAACGTTTTCGAGCGTCGTAAAACAAGTCCAATAGCAGAAATAAGATCCTCTACGCGTGAACGGAGCTATGAGGAAGAGTGCATTCAAGTGTTGAGCGCTTGAGACACTGACTAGTCATCCTCTTTTCCCGCTTTTTTCTTTATCTCTCAGATCCTCTGCCGCTTCTTTTTATGACTGTCGGATCCCTCCGTAACACTTATGCTTACCACGGGGTGTTTTTCATAGCACATAATATAATTTTGAAGTGCGTATATGTCCCGTTCTCCTTCAGTTGGGCATCATTTCTTATTTCTGACCTGTTCGTCGGAGTGCTTTGAAAAAACGTTACGTTCCATCGAGTATAGGGTTCCTTAAAAGGGTTAGTATGTGAGAAAGAAGAAGAGCAGCATTCACATAACAAGTCTAATACCTATACAATCTGTATTCGTCTGTAGGTTTCTGTTTGTAGGTTTCCTTATCTTGGTCATATTGCTTACATTACGTTTGGTTTTCAGTTGGACAGGTGGACACATTAGACGTCTATGGCATTGCCCAGACGCGAAGGTCGTTTTTCCACCATGTGATGTTACGGCCTTCCTTGCACTCGAGCAAGTAGCCGAAGAGAGGTTAGTTCATCGCACAGAAGTTCGATTCGGGTTTTACAACTATTACCAGCAGTCGTATAGCGTTTCCTCTCATGAACAATCCAATGTAGCCAGTGATAATTCTATTGTTTTTGTCATATTCAAACTTTCATCGATCATGCAAAACGGCACATTAGCATGGAAAAGATCAATAGATCATTCTAGTCGATTGCTGTTTGGTAAACACCAACATTCGTGTTTTGGATGGCAAACTTAGGCATTAATCCGAAGTTTTCGTAACAAAATCCTTCGAATGAATTAAGACGTTCTCCGCAATATAGCATCCTCCACTTCTCTCTTGTTTTCGCGTAAATGGGCCGTGGAAGCCGATGCGGCCAATCGGGTGGTAGAGTTATTGGACAAACACGTCGCTTCATATTTGCGAGTTTCGATTTTGGTGTCTGCACGCTTATACTCGAAATTTGCTGGTTAGGAAGTTCAAAAAACTTCTTGATTATTTGTTATTTAATTTTAGGAGAGAGAAATCTCGAAATCTTTCTCTCCCTTACTTTTTCCATTGCTGGTGTCATGATGGTATTCGATAACGCACAAGATGCATAAACATATTGGGTTTCAATGATTCACCAACACTTGATATTCGTTCCCACATATCTCAACATTTTCACAAGAAATGCTTGAATAAATAAGAACTTCGCTCCCTGTTCAAGTACATCGTTCCCATGTTTCGGTGGAAACCGGTTTTTGAGCGGCTTTTCGAATTCGTCAAGATCTTGCTTGAAGGTCTGAACAAGTATCAAGATTGTGAGAAGTTTACAAAACTTGGTAAGCAAAAGGAGTTTGCTGGAAAGTTTGCGACGTTAGTAAACCTAACTTTATATATGGCGTGAACATGGGAAAGTACAGAACAACAACCATGTTCGACTCTCGCTTTACTGTCGACTGTTTGTGTTTGTCCGGCTCTCTACAGCAAAAGCTTCATCTGACGTTGTAACGAGGTTATCTTGAGATTGAATGCAGATTTTGAAGTTAGGGGTGAGGCCACCATCTGAAGTGCTCCAGTGTCGCACTCAAATTAGGCCATTCCCTTAGATGAATTTATGTTTGATATTGTTCTGCTTATTACTCATTAATCATTCTAAGTAGAATTCGAACATGGAGGCAGATTTCTCAGTTGGGATTGATTAAAGCCAAAAGACTTTTCCTTATTATTATTCATCGATCTATCACAAATTCATCCAGGGATGGGTGCGTACCATTGGATTCTGTAAAACTTGCGAAAATTGTCGTTTGGAGGTATGAAATGTTTTTAGACGGGAATTTCATTACGGAAACATTTGAGGGGGAGCTTGTTAGTGTGAGCGGAAGCAGTATGGCTTATGGCTGAACTAAATTGCTTCCCTTATCATCTACAATTTGATGAAATAAGTTTACTTCCCCTACTACGATAGGATAATTCTCCGTGAGGGTTATGGAATTCGATAAAACTACAGTAGTCGTATTTGTTTTCTTTCAGATTTGCTAAAGACAATGTCCTCAGAATTCTGTCCATTGGTCAAATTCGTCCTGAAAAGAACCATAAGATGCAACTGGAAGTTATAAGGATGTTAAAGGAAGAGTTGGCCAAGCGTAATAATAACATCAAGGTGAGCCTGGTTAATTAGGAGACGTTTCAATCATAATGAATTGAACCGTTGTGTTTCTAGAGCGCAGAAGCGTTTTTTATCGACTAGAGGCAACAGATTGCTATCAGTGTGTAGTTCAGTCCACCTTTGTATAAAAAAGTCTCAATTCATATCCAGAGTCGCCTTGTGCCTGTTTCGAATTATCCTTCAGCTTCCTTTTTCCGTTTTTTTCTTTTTACTACGACTTTTGGATGCCGTCGCATTTTCCCAGATGACTTTGATGTGATGTTCAAACCATTTATTTTTCGGATTATTTGAAAATTTTTTGAAGATTCTAGTAATATAATGACAAAGCAGCTTGTGTTACGGTCATCGCTGTCGCATGCTCTATAGGATCTTGAACTTCGATACCCTGACAAACACTGCGGCATTCACGATCATTGATCACCTACGGAGTTCGTGACTTCGCGTGCTTTCCCTCATTTGCTGGAATCGGTGTTCATCAGGCGTGCAGCTTTCGATGTGTGTCTGAGATAACGAAGATGCAACAAATGTAATATCTTTATCCTCTGGTATGGCTGAGAAAATACCTTTCATAAGCTCGATTTGCGTCTTCTCTTCCGACGATTGATGTCCCTGCGCGGTATCTTGGAACGATCTTATGCGTAGGTTCCTGTTTTCGAACAGGAACGCTTGGCTTTGGCGAAATTTCTCTGTCCATACCACTCAGTTGACATCTCAGTCTTAATTCAACTCGAATTGATAGCTTAGCTTCAGTTTTTTTTTTGTGCTCATTTCATTCAACTCCATTCTAATTACTATTTTTTATGTTTTCTCCATTTTTATTTGTTGAATTGTTGAGAGCTCATTTTGCAGGTCGAATTGACTATCGCGGGAGGATGTCGACACCGGGAAGACTATGCACGTGTGGATTCCCTAAAAGTATGTTCATCATCTCCGTTTTCATGTTGTGTGTTCTCAAACGCTTTTGAGGGCGACTACTTTTCAAGGTATTGTGTGCTAAGTTGGGACTTGACTCGAATGTAAACTGGAAGCTCAATGTGCCTTATGAGGAGCTGCTTGACCTACTTTCGGTAATTGATTTGCTTTTTTTGGCTTGATTTTTTTTTCTTATCGTATTCCATGGACTTGGCTCTTTCTTTGTTTTCTCTATTCGAAGATTTATGGGTCCTACTTGCAGTGAACACATATTTACTTTGTATTTTGAAGTGTTCATTTGTGTGGAAATAGGGAAAAATTGATTTGTATAAAAGAAATGTGTAGCCAATAGAAGTAATATCAAATGAATTCCAAATGAGATCTTTCAGGAGTCCTTGATTTCAATTCATACAATGTGGAATGAACATTTCGGTATTTCTGTTGTTGAGGGAATGGCTGCCGGGACAATCATGTTGGCACATGACTCTGGTTAGTCTTTTCGCTTCTTGTTTATTGAGTATGCACGTTTTCCGCTAAGTGTTTTTGATGTTATTTAACCAGTTGGAGTAACCTTCCACTTTGTTCTCTCTCCCTTTTTCGTACACAATGTGATCAATCTCTCCCTTAACTTTGCTTTTGGAATCACTGCATCTATCTTGGGGTATGATAAGCATATTCTTTTCTTGATTCCTCTCTTCAACTGGTAAATTCACGCTACATTATCCTTTTTGATGAACACCTTTTAGTAGCGGAACTCTCTGTTTCATCGATCTTCTCATTCGTGTTGTTTTGTAGGCGGTCCGCAAATGGACATCGTTACATCTATAGATGGCGAAAAAGAAACACAGCCAATAGGTTTCTTGGCAGCAACGAAGGAGGGTAAGTACGAGAGTGTCTTCTGAAATTTACCATGTCGCACTCGTATTTTATCATCTTTCTGAATGAGGAGCTAAGAAACGAACGCATTTTGGCATTTCAGAATATGTTAGACTCATACTGCACACAGTGGAAATGTCGCGAATTGAGCGCGATGCTGTTCGAGAAGGTGCACGGGCTTCAGTGAACAGATTCAGTGAGAGAGAATTCGAGCGAAAATGGAATGCTGCCATTGGACCTTTGTTAACGTAGGGTTTTTTAATGACGCGTTATTGGAATTGCATGTGATAAGCCTTCATATGTATTGTAGGTCTTTAAACAGTGTCCTTTCAAAAATAGTGATGATTGACTTTTTCCTTTTATTGATTTTGGTTGGTTTGTAAGCGTTGTCAGTTGCAAAGCAAGCTAATCAGATCTCTTCCAAAGACCTGAACTTTTTTAACTCCTTCTATGGCACAGGACACACCCCCTTCCTCGCTGTGGCTCATAGTAGTGCAAATGGATCAAGCGCGTTCGTGTGCAACGCTCGCGTTACGAATCACTCGGGTTCCTTTAAATGTCAACGCAACTGGTTAATTACTACATGGGTTAAGTTGTCAGTAACATTTGCGCTTTGTCTCACTGCCTTCAGCTTTAAGAGCTGTCATTGGATAGATTTTCAGTTTTCTTCCTATCTGATTTTGATTAGAAGAAGACTGGTCGATTTCAAAGTCTAGGCTCAGCCTTCGCCAACGCTATTCTAATGTGGTTTGCATATGCTATATGCTGCATTATTGTGGCTGTAAAAATAACGCTAAAAATTGAAAATTAATGATATTGGGAGGAAATGGCTATCTTACACGGGTTCAGTAAAACCTTATGCAGTCCACTCGTCTTTGTGCGATATTACATCATCTTCAAAAAATTGAAAGTGCAAATCCACAACGCTTACAAACCACGCTCTTATCGGCTCGATTTGTTTTTTAAGTAGATTATTTCCTAATTCGTACCTCTGTCGTTATTATTGATTTTGCTGTACCAAATGGTACGGGTGCCTTGTATAATGACTCCTGGTGGAAATATGAGCGTGCCCTTTTTACCTTGCGGATTTGTTAGAAATTGCCTCTGCGCTGTTGTGGTCCTTATTCGCTGTTATAACGTTGTGATTGAGATTGTTTATACGTATTTTTCCTACAATAAAAGTATTTCTTCCTATCGACGTATCGGTTTGATTTCTTCATGGTCAATGCGTCCATCTGCTACTTTCATTGAAAGATCCGTTTACAATCATAATAATTTTTACAAAAGTTTCACGATTTTCAGATGAAGTTGTATTCAATATTGATTTATTTCAAAGCCAATGACGGAACAGTGCGGTCTTTAAAATCGGCTTCCGATCTTTCTTCGTTCAGCTTTTTTCAAAGAGGATCCGTTCAGGTCAGTGCATGAGTCACGAATTATCTAGAAAGGCAGTAGCTCTCGAATATCCAATCTTACCGCTTTATTATTTATATTAAAGTCTTCCCAATTGGTATAGGATAGTACTACCGAGTGGTAGAAATTTTAGGAGTTCATGCAGTTCACTGGCAAGCTGCTTGTAGAACGATCAGGGCTTGGAGCTCGTAGTACTGTAAAGGAAAACGAATACTTTTGTCATTGCTATGTGCGTTCGGATGGATTGGCAGCAGTGTCAGTAACTGACGGAGAGTACCAGGTATTCCATGCTAAATTACCTCAATTTACAGTTGACTATTTGATTATCATTATTGCACCTTATCTCTTTATGACTTTTTGTGCTATTGATCGGTTCAATCATTTCCGGTCGGATCATTTCTTATTAAAATAAAAAAAACAGGAAATTAACCGGCAAAACTTGATTTTCTGCTTTTTGAGCCAAATTATACTCAAAGGAATGACCGAGTGATTATTTGGAGCCATTGACTATTCTGATGGATACATAGCTGATAAAATCGAGCATTTATAAAAACACACCTGTTGTCTTTTTAATAGTCGTTCTCTCACAGACATGTCCTTTATATATTTATTTGTGTAAAATTGTTTGTTTACCTTTTGATCATAGCATATAATGGCTACAAACTGACAATGAGGCTTCTGGTTTTACTCGGCTTGAGTCTGTGGGATTATTATTCTTTTTTATGAAAATTTTAATTATTTCTTGTGTCTTTTTCTTTATATTTTCTGGGCAAGATTACGAGCTGAGGTGATAATTTCATTAGATGTTTTTAAGGCTCGCGTGGCTATGAGCATGATGACAAGGGTTTTGGACGATTTTTCTTCGAAGGTTCATGCTATTCAATGGGTTAGTTCCCCGTCCTTTGATCCTGCTCGCTATTATCGTATGTTCAATCCTGAATTTCAGGCGCAGATCACGAATGAAAAGGACTGCTTATATACGGGTCTGCCGGAGTTGCTAGCAAAGTGGCAGAATCCTCGAGAGGCTGATCCCATGACCCGGGTCCAGGTAAAGCTGTGCTAAAGTCTATGAAGTGTTCTTGTGAATGTTCTAGTCGCTTGCCTCCGAAGTGTCACTTTCAGCTTATTAGTGTTGATATATTTCACATTTGTTAATCCTTGAATTGTTGGAAAAACGTCCGCGGTATTAACAATGAACTTAGAATCCTAGGAGAATGTCGTGGATAAATTTGAGGGAAAACATAGTTTTGTTGCGCCCAAATTCAGATGGGTAGCGTTGTAGACCACCTTTTCTCTATTTAAGCATTAAATTAATAGTAGTGAAGGGTAAGTGCTTATTGGAGAGGGTAAGGTTATGGGTAAGAAGACGGTTTCGTGATGAAGTGCTATATTTTCAGGAAGAAGTAGAGGAGACAAAAATCGTTATGCATAACACCATACAATCAGTGCTTGAGCGAGGTGAGAACTTTCAGCCATGAGCTGTTTTAGTACTTGATGTTGCACTCATTCATTTATAACCCTTTTTTAATTTCCGCTTGAGCAATCTCGAGTTTTCTACGATTACTGGTTTCTTCTCAATAACTTACTGGTCGTTTATATTGCTTGATTTGTACTAAACGCGTTTTTGCGATTACTCTAGAGCAAGTGCATTATATTTGTCGTTTGATACCGTTTACAAGGGTCCCATCCAGAGCATGCATAAATTTCTGTCAATCAGCACCCTTTCTGAACATGGTTGAATGACAGTTAATGCCGAAGCTTGTGCATGCCCTTCAGAACCATTACTAATCTTCTCTTCGAATTTGTCTGACATCATCCTTTTTCCGCTCAGGTACACTTTTGCGCTCTCCTTAATGATGCACAGATTCTTGCAATTGTAAGAACCCCTATTTATAGACCTAATGCTTGTTCACTCAAGCAGCATGTGTGGGTGGCGAGATGTATAATAGAGGGACGCGAAAACGGAAACCTGAATGCACTAAGAGTCGAATGTAGGCTTGTCTAATGAGGCTTGCTGAGAAATGTGCTGGTGATGATGTGTGGGTGTGCGGGCGAAGAACTCATAAAAAGCTTCATTTTGCCCTTTTCCCCTTTCCCCCTTTTTCATATAAAACAGGAAAGCCTTCAATATCATGATATTATTCTTTGGCGCATATATACCATGAGACGATCAAAACCGTCAGCAAGGATTGATTAACCAAACGGTTATTTACTCTCCATTTTACGGCCCGTTTTAATGTTGAAAAGGGGCTTTTGTTTGCACGATAATTCTTTTCTGTCAATCGATCATTTGCCCGTATTTGATCGTTGCGACGTGTGCACTCGTTGGAAATTGATGAAATTCTATCGCCATTAATTGGAAAAGGGAGAGGGCTTGAGGG
Organism: Haemonchus contortus; assembly: GCA_000469685.2. Lineage (NCBI taxonomy): Eukaryota > Metazoa > Nematoda > Chromadorea > Rhabditida > Trichostrongylidae > Haemonchus > Haemonchus contortus. The sequence continues at coordinate 7,414,213 of LS997564.1, forward strand.
GAATAGTAAGGCTCGCGGAAATAGTCAAAGGGGAGGGTGATAAAGATTCCAATTTTTTTTTAGGAAAAAGTGGTTGAAATCCTAAATTCTTGATTAGAAGCAGTTGACGATGAGAAGTTCCGAGATCGCTTTGAGGTTGTCTGCTGTCGGGCCAAAAAGTTAGATAAGCGAGGATTAGTTATGGAAGTGTATTAGATTAGCAGATACGATGGCGCGAAGAAAGTATCTGCCAGTTACCGTATCCCGTTAGCAGTAGATGAATGCACAGCTTCTCTCGAGCTCTGCAGTAACAACTATTCAAAAAACTGAGTAACTAGTAGTAGGCTAGGGTCTACTTTTCATAGAGAAAAATTCAGAATCGGGGGACTATGCTGAGCATTTTATATGAACTTATTTATTTATTACTTATTTGTTTGTAGGCGCTGTATGCCTGCGTGTTTACTCATGCAATTACAAGTAAATAAAATTTATCAGCGTCACCTTGTTTTTTGTTTTGCTTTTTGATTTCTGCTGCTCTCTTGTTGTGTTAAGCTAAATGCTCGTCTAATCAAGTTATTTTAGGAGAAAAGCTTGATGATCTCGTCAAGAAAAGTGAGAATCTCTCTGACCAATCGAAGTTGTTCTACACTCAAGCGCGGAAGATGAATAAGTGTTGCAACTATTATTAGTCCTCTTAATTATGCAAAATTATTGTATTTTCTTGCGTTCAAGCGCGTACTTGGGCATTGTTCTTCATTTCTTTCCTGTGATGAATTTGTACTTAACTCTTTACTCGAGACTTTTCTAGTATTTTTTTTTTCGCAGTCTGCTACCGGCTGGAGCCGAATCAATCTGCTGCTGCAGTTATTCCCAGAGATTCTTCCCATCTTCCTTTTCTTCCCTTTTATGTATGTCCGCCTGGGGGAACTACTTTGGTTCGTGAGTCTGTTTCGCCATATAATTAACGTTTTTCACATCAAGACACGAAGCATTGCAATTATATGGAAACTTAAGAATTCATGTTGCCCTCCGTATATTATCGTTACTTAAGGGAGAGGTCTTCAAGTAGGAGAACTCATTATTTAGGAAAATAGAATGTTTCGCAAAAGAATCTAGGCAGGAAAACTATTTTCACAAAATAGAATGTTTTGCAAAAGAATCTCGGCAGGAAAACTATTTCCACTAGTTATATTGAGAAATTCTCTATGAAAGAAGTTATTGGTGTAAAATTTTGAGGGCAGAAATAATTCGGATTTTTTCCGGATGGAATCCTATAATTATTATAGAAATTTTAAGTTTCATTCTCTAATTTTCATCTAATTCCAACCTTCTTTTTTCGCTTGCGATTTATCGATGAAGTGTTGACAATTTAGTACTGACAATAACACCGATTTAGGATAAGAAATATTCCTCAAAAGACAAATGTTTTGTGAAAACTTTGTATTTGAATTTTAATGTTTTTTGGATTGTTGACCTTTTGTTCAGTTTTGTAGATGTATGGAGAGCTTCATTAATTTTCAGTTTTCACATCTAGTTGGGTTAGTTTTTATATTAATTGGATGGGTTGCGAACCAAAGTAGTACCACCCTGCTTGTGGGTAGATCGTAGCCATCATTTTCCTTGCCTTCATCTTTTCTTTTGTTCTTTCTGTGTATAATACGATGTTTTGTGGAGCATCGATTTGTCAGGGTACCCTCGTACGTTGATATCGTTTTCAATCGCTTTGACTATATTCTTCTTTTGAATTTACCATTGTGTTGTGGGCTAACATTTTCAAGCTTGTGTAAGCATTTTTTTAAGAACCTACATATTATTGGATGATTCTATAAGTTTTTCGCTGAACAGGAATTTCTTTTCGTCTGTTTGAGATCCATCAGTGCTATTCTGTAATCATCGCTCTTTCAACAATTTCGAGTGCTAGTATCCAGGAAAGAGCGAAATAATGTGAATTGAGCGTTCGTTATTTCGCTATTTATTAATCATTTTCCCTACAAAAAAGTACTGTAAATGTCTATCACGATAACTTGATAAATAATGGATTCATGCAAAGTGTTGATTTGCAGTGGAAGTGGAGCAGTTGGCCATTGGTCTCCACGTGTTTACCGTCATAAACAACCAAGGTAGAAGGTGTATGATCGTTTTACCTAACGACCCATTGCTCCAACTGGATTATTCCAGTAGAAGTGCTGCCTTAGAATCAAAATGACTGGAAGGATTGTTTTCTTTAAAGTTTAAGAGCTACAAACTCAGAGGTAAATCTAGAATTAGGCAAAGCAAGCGTATGGTAGCTTTATGAAAAGCACTATGCAGTCTATGGATCCACTCCAGCTTTGGATAAAAAAGCCTCACACTCCTCTGATGCTAGGGCTATCTGAGAGGTTAAAAATTGATATTTACATCAGATGACCTTTTATCCCATCGAACTCATTGTCAGTGAAACGTACTAACTCCTGGTGTTGTGGGAGATGGTAAACGGTGAATGGGGCACTATTACAAGCACGCTCATGGGATTAAAATTTGAATCGGTCCTAACTCGGTTCAGGCAATTTTCCATTCCTCTAAATTCGGTTCAACGGTACAGATTGGCCTGGAAGAATAGAACCCATGTCTGTAACTTGGGTTTTCAACCTACGCATTTGCTTAGGTCATTCACACTTCGAAATGCTTTAAAGTTCTGATTGGAAGTGAAATACGTGGCTGCATCCCAAAGCAGAATTCGAAAAGAGACTCAAAGGCCTTGTCCTTATCTATCAACAGAAGCTCCCGTGAACTTCGATAATCTTATCCCTGTTTACGAAGGACAGCTGTTCTAATTTGTTTAGTTGATGCAGAGATGCGAAGTTTCTAATGGGCTTACACGAGTAACCGGAATTTCACTGAAACTCTTCCAAAGAACTTCAATTAACTAACATGAGATCAAACCTGCTGTACTCCACTTCGTGGTCGATGTCTAATGGTAAGTTGACCCGTGGACAGTAGCATTGCAACAGAGGCAGCCCGAGATTCTCGGCAGCCACAGGAGTGATTGGAAAGGTTGTAGTTTAAGTATGAACTCCCTTACTTTGGTGACTCGGGGGTATCGTAACAGCACACTATAGACAACAGACATTTATTACTGTTGAAATTGAGTATGGGTGTAGAGTCCCCAATGCTGTTGACCAATAAAACAATCGTTTTTAAATTCGCCCTTTCCTAAAAGGGTTATTGCAGGCGGTGAACAAGGAGTTATAAGTTTTAATAGGAATATGGAGCTAAGAATGCAAAACTTCTCGCTCGACTGCCAAGCAAATCCATCTGCTCATCACCTGATAGGCTTAAAAGGAAAAACTCGCTTAGGAGATTCTATTAGCACCTAAGGTCCTCTTAATTATAACCAGTTCTCCGAGATTTATCCAAGTCTCCAACCGAGGTGCTTTGAAAATTTAAAACTTTGCTTTATTCAGACATATTAGGTGGATGGCTCAAGTAATTCCATTAGACCTCGCTCAAAGGACCTTGTCTGGAGAGCTGGGTAAAGCCGAGAGAAAAATTTAAAAAAATCATTTTAAAAATCATAAAAAAAATTGGAGTCGTTCAAGGCACGATTCACGATAGAAAAGGTTACTGGGTTCTTCCTTTAGGAATACTCAGCGCCCCCCATGGGTGGTAGAAAGGACCCTCTCGCTCCCACAATCTCGGCGCTTAGGGCATAGTGGAAGCCCCGTTGCTGCCGTAGTTCGCTTTCCCGCCCTTCGATCGGTGTCACGTTAGACGAGTGTCGAGACAATACAGATTGCTATTGTTCGTTCTAGGACCCATGCACAACCAGCTAATCGCCGAGTGATGAGGCGATGTTTTTCTCCCATTCTTTTTTCCGCTGTTTTTCTTTTTGCTGCCGCGATCCCTTATTCAATTCCCTACTCCTAGAGGCTGAGAAAGTTGGGCTACTTTTTCTGTTATCAGGGTTTTTTTGTTTATTAATGCTTATAAGTGAATGAATTTCCGCTTACCACTGTGTTTTATTCGCACCAGGACCCACACGTACGCAGTGCGACACATTGTATAGGTCGTTCAAATGCCCCACTCTTCTTCATTTTTCTTGTTTCATTTTCGTCCAGCCCCTTTTTTAACGGTTTTTGGAAGCCGTTTTTCACTTTGGAAACACCGATGCACGCAGTTTCTTCACCTCAGTCGCACTAGTTTAGATCTTGTCTTCCATTTCTCATCATGACCTGGATTACCCAAAATTATCACGAACTGTGCCTTTAAGCCGCAGCATGACTCTTCATATTTCTGTTTCCTGCAAGTTCCTTTTATAAATTTTCTGGTCATCTCTATCAGTTCAAGAAGCATTGGATATAGCGATAGATCTAACGATTAGAAGACCGGGAAGTTGACATAACGAGATTCATAATCGTGTAGAAGTTTTGCAGCTGCCTACGGGGAGAACGTCCGTTGCGCGTGTCCGTCGAAAGTAGGTCACCCCGCCCACTTCGCGCGCGGCGCATCACACTGAGGTCTCGAGATGACATTACAGTACTACCAAGTGTCATCGGAGCAAATGATTCGCATTTGTCTGTGTTATCTTCTTCTTGAACTGACTGCCGTGGACCAAACGCAAAGCGTATGCCCCAGTGACACTGCGACGTCTGTCAAATATCGCGGGCCGACTCGCCGCGTGCGTCGGCTGCGGCGTGACCTAGTTTCGACGGGTGTGTGTCAAGTCGTGCGTCCGAGGGTGTGCTCGGCAAATTGCGCGGCGAAGTTCGTGGCGAATTTGGATGACTCCGGCGCCTATCATTGGGGCCCGAATCTGAAGTAAGGTAGATTGGTAAGGTCAGCTGATCCTACTATTCTACTGTACTTCGAAATTGGGCCCAAATAATAGGCGCTAAAGTCGTCAGAATAGGTATGGGTTTCGCCGCGCAATTTGCCGCGCGCACCCTCGGACGCACGACTTGACCGTCCCCCAGTTTCGACGGACACGCGCAACGAAGCGCACCCTGCCTACGGAGCCTATGAAAATCTCTGCCATAATGTCGGAAAAAGGCTCCGATTCTCAGAAATGCTTGTGCTTAATATGCTTGATGCACTCTCAAAGCGACCAGATCTGCCGATCGACAAGGGTCATAATGTTCCATCGCTACAACCCGGGTAGAGATGAGTGGACGTGAATCGACTACCTAAGGTCGTTCAGCGCACTTGACAGAGTCTCGATGAACCTTTGGTACATATTGACCCATGTCGATTCTAGCGACAACAACATTTGAAGTAATGTAAACAATGTAGGGCCTACTCTCACAGGATCCGCCCAACGAATGACCACCGGGGAAGGCTGGTGAGATCTCACATCGTTCGACCATAAGATTGACTACGATCTAATCTTTAGAGGCAAAAAAACGGGAGCGACGAATCGAGATCGCTGACTGTGATGGGTCCTTTCTTCTCCGTTCACAGTGAACAAGAATAATTCATACTTCCTTATTGTTGCTCTAACTCGTTCATACTCAAGCGCTGACTGAATTTACAAGAAGGCAACGCTGTTTTTTAGTTGTGTTGATAATTACTGCGAAATGATGTTGATGGATTGGCTTGAGTCGACTTCAATCTTCTATTTACCAAATAGTAAACACGTTTGGTCGAAGTTGTCAACATAACTTGGCATTCATCACCAAGGTTTTATATTTTCAAAATAGGAAAACAACGAGTTCTGTTCATCTTTTCTTTGGAGCCCTCGCGCTCTAACGCTTATTTCTAAAGAAGAACAGCATAGTAGAGTGGTCTCGCGCTAACAACATTTTCACCGTGTTTGGCATTCATTTCACCTTATCATTCTCTCTTCTTCAATAGGATCGCCTTTGACCGCCTTCTTCCACTGCAACATTTTAAACACTGCCTATGTACATTGCCATTACTGTTGAGCCCCTTAGGATCTAAACGTAAGAGGTTTGAGGAACAACATAGCGATAATGCAAATCGAGCCCGTGTCCATATTCCCACCGCAATACCAGCCGTAAAATATCTGTTCAGATGTCGATGTCTTTCCTAGTGACCCGATAGACTTAGTCGAAAAAGGCCTACAGACGGTTCATGACCGCAGAAAAAAACCTCAGGGTCTCCCCCGTGGCTCACAGGCGTTTTCGGCTAAGTCTATGAAACAAAAGAAGACTCTGGACAGGAGTCGAATCTTGTTATTCGCTTCTTCGCTATGCAGCAGTAGAAAAAGCGCAGAGGCGTAGCTCTGTGCGTCTCGTGTGTATTACACCACCACAAATTTATCGGCTATTTTACTAATTGAATTTAATAATTACCTTTTTCTACTGTCTCTGATGTTTCTTTTTTTTCGGTCGTAAAGGGACATGTTTTTTGCTCAGTTGGGCTAGTTGTCCATGTATTGGTTTGTGTCTCTACGGTGTGGAGCGCTAATTAATTTGGCGTACTAGATACACGTGGTTTCTTTTTTGAATTCTTTGGAAGAAGGGGAAAAAACGATTAATTGGTCATGAACGGGGTGGTCGCCTTATCTTTTCTGACAACATGCCACGTATCGCTGATTGTTGATTCTGCTTAAGGCTCCAACGTCATTATTCCACGCATTGGCGTGGTGGCACATCGCTTTGCGATGGCTTCGACATTTGCGCTCCTCATATTGACGACAGTGGTCATCCTGGTTTGTTTTGGACAAAGCCAGGACCAGGAAGCCACAGCGCATTTGGTACCACTCGAAGCCAATGCTGATACTCTCGTCTATCTTCAAGTGGTACGTGTCTGTTTGAATATACGCCTTCGTTTTCAATTACACTGGTCAGATTTTAAAGTCTTTGTTTTGCATTATGTTTTCTTTTACGCTTTTTATTAACAATTTTGTATCGTATCATATCGGCTGACAGGTTCTGGGTGAAGGGCGTAGTGTTTCTGCTTCAATTATTCGATTGTCCGGCCTTGCCTAATGTACTCTTTTAGTGCCCCGCAAAGGAAAGTTCCTCCGATCGCCTGGAGTCTTTGTTTTCTATTTCGCTAGAGATGCGATTGTCGAATGTTAGAACCTCTTGGTTGCAGAATCCGCTTTCTCCGATTCCTTTGTACTCAATAATTTAACCCATTGACGATCATCACTGCAGTCCACATGTGGACTGCATGGTCCCGGACGGCCAATTTCTTTAATTTTGAACTGGAAGTTGTTTAATTTTTTCTGAGTTCGCAAGTTTAGGATATGACTAACGATGATGGTAGGTGGCACTTCAATTTTAGTCAGCTAGTGATGGATTCTGATGAGGAGAAGTTTCTCATTCACTAATTCTTTTCAGAAACAGAAATCATTGAAGGGCCACATGTTTCTTCAAAAAAAAACACCGGTGTGGTGTAAAACTGTCTAAATTAGTGCGGAAGGTAGATATACCCTGAAAACCAAAGGCTAAAATATAAGTATGTATGATGTCTATGCTTAGTGTTATTATCTATTAATTGCAAAATTAGAAGATTTCTTGGGACCACACAGTATATAGTCTAACTTAGACCTAATCGTATGTTTCGACAAGAAAGATCATTAAAAAGTGGCGATAAATAAAATATACAACTGCAGTCCACATGTGGACTGCATGATCGTTAATGGGTTAATGAGTTTGAGTCTACTGTGAAAATGCCCTGGGAAATCAAACCATCGGCTGAGAAGTTGAGAAAGTTCGTGAACACGTAATAAGGCATGCGTCGAGGAAGATATTGCTGTGGTATTCAAGGGTCTACTAAAGGACCTATGAGAGAATACTAAATTAGAAAGGAGGCTGTTGCCTTGATGACGAAATGGTAATTAAGTGACTTTCTTGCGGCAACTTCCCCAAATAGTACAAGCATTGTCGGTTCGGGAAAGAGGAAAAGGTTGACGAGTATTGGTCGTGATACGCTACCGTTTTGCTTGCCGAACATGGTTGCCGCTCAAACAGGGCAGATAGTCCCCCAGGATGGGAGACGGGCAGTAGGGACGGTTTCATGTAATCGATCCGCCGCATGCGGCAGTCGCGGACCGTTAGGCCTAACTTAATAGTTCCAGCGCTCCTCATACAGCTCAATCGCTATGTGATTATTGCTTTTGGCATGGTTCTTTTGTTAGTTCTTTTGTTCCTGTATTTCTTAGTTGCTGCTGCATTCTGATACATTCCTTCGCGCGCGACGTCTCTCTCGCCGCGAAGCGACTATTTCGTTCCTACTGCATCACATCCGCCCATGTTTCTCATCTTCGATGTATGAAGGATGAAGGATCCTGGCACTGAAGGAGTAGACGAAATTGCTCTCTGCAGGGATATTCGGTCCCGGGAAAACAATAGAACTGCGCTCCCCGACTCATATTCAATAGTAGGCGCAGAATATCTTCACTCTTATGTTCTACATTGAGGGCTTGTGAATGTGCTTTACCGAAGTTCGAATGAGCGACTTTTCAGGCATGGCGGCATGGTGATCGTACTCCGGCGACACCAGTACCGTTTAGTGACGCCAGCACATGGAGTGAAGGCTTGGGAGAGCTGACGCGAAAGGGAATAGGTTGGGTTTCGCATAAGCTTTCAAAGCTTTAATAAGCTTTCACTGCTCTTAAGCAATGTTTTAAACGCGTTTGCTGGTTCCTAAGGTTATAAACCAGCATTTTATTATTGGTTTTTGGATGCTTTCGCTTACTTGATCACTTCTTTATGCTCCGACAGGGGCCCTAAACATGTGGTATTGACCGCTGCGCACGCGACCCATGCATTGCGCCTATTATGATTGACGATTGTTTCTAATCATGTGCCTAACATTCAGACCACACCGATCATATCAGATTACTGTAGGGCATCAGGGGAATACGGTAGCCCGTCTACTTGCAAAGGGTGCAAACAGATGGGACCTGTTAGGATCTCCCAGAATAGTGCCCCTGGATTTGCACAGTGGTACAATGAGGAAACAATGCCTAAATGTGCACGCGTAGAATTACCCAGACTAACGTGCGTATCGTTTTCAATAGCTCCGCGCATAATTTGGGCAAGCATACTAGCGGCCCATGCGGATTCGCCCACGTCCCATGGTCTGCCTTTTGAATGAGTGACCGATCGTGTGCATCCCTCCATAGGTGCCATTTGAAAACCTTTTTCGAATACAAAGTAAAATATTGAAAGAATTTTTCTTTCGATGTGCTTGTACCGGTTTTTCCTCCCAGCAAGTCAGGTGTGAGCGCGCGATCGGTCACGCGAATGATTTCGGGGATCATCTACATCAGAGACTTGATCTTCAGCTATATTAGTGCAGAGTATTTCAGCGGAAGCCCATGGTGGGCCTTATCAGGTTAACAAGGTATTGATCGGCAGTGACCGCGATCAGTAAGTTGAGAGTTTCTGTCGGGATGCCACTAATTTCCCGTTTTGGCTTCTCATTAACATACAGTTTGAAGCTATTAGTATACTTTTTCTTGCTTCGCTACTGATCTTCCCATGCGTAGCCTAGAGTGTGGCTCAAACTATTCAATTTTTAACACAGCTTTCCATATCAAGATCTTTACTAGCAACCAATCGTGGCTTTACTCCTGGAGTTCAGAACAAACTTTCTATCTCCTTTCTTCCCTCAGTGGTTGATTTGGTTGGGAGCATGCTCAGTATTTTGGGTTTGACAATAAGACAATTAATACATAATCACTTAGAGAGTAAAGAATCCAGCGATAGTGAATGGTAATGGTCAAAAGTGTTCAAAATTTCGATGTAGTTAGCCACAAGGGCCAGTTTTCAACTTCAGAAAAGCTGATGATTGAAAACATCAGTCTTCCCTTCATACCCCGAATTTTATTGTCTGACTCGTCTTGTTAGTTTATGTATGGTCAGTTCAAGGGGGAATAAGCTAACATGTTACTAGGGTACGTGGAGAACTTTTTCCCTCCTGAAGCAATCTGGTGGAGTTTTTCACGTCTGTTGTTGTTGATGAATTTACAATAAACTGCAATCGGTATGACAAGTAGGTCGATAACTCAGAAAAGGGTAGTTTTGAGTGTGAATGCTGAATTTTCTCACTATCCCACCTTTGTTATTCATGAACTCATCGCTACTCTACGTACCTCTTATTATTGTGTTTTGCAGCACAACAGTATCGTCTTGGAAAATGGCTGAAAGCTCGCTACGGCATGTGGTTCGGCAATCGTTTCGATCGCAGCGAGGTTTCTTTTTCATTATCATTGTAGCTTTTCATCTTTTTTTTTTGATTGATTTATTTCAGATCTTTATACGTAGCAGCGACTACAACCGAACCATTATGTCTGCACAGGCAAATATGGCTGGTAAGTGTGTATTATTGAATAAACAGTTATTCTACATTTCACTAATAAAAATCCTGACATTGGATATGGTTGTGTTAATTTTATGGACTTAAGGACTATTCCCGCCGACGAAATCAGAAATTTGGGACAAAGAAATGCCCTGGCAGCCAATACCTGTGCACACTGTACCGAAAGCGATCGACAAGGTCCCACTTTGTGCTGTTGTGAAATGTTGAAGTATTCAGTGTTGTTAGATTATTTCCCCTCGACAACAACAATACAGGAGCTATACGAGGACATCAATTGCCCAACAATAAAGCAAGAATTTTCGGCGTTGTGGAGATCTGATCTAGTGCGTCGTATGGAGTCTGAGAATAAGGAACTCGTTGAGTATCTTCGAGAAAAAACTGGAATACCGCATTTCGAATTTCGCCAGCTTTGGATGGTATTCGACAATCTTTTTTGCATGGTTAGTATTTGAAAACTTGGTCATGTGAACTAAAATGGGATGCTATTTTGTTATGACGTAAAAGGACGTGTGTCTCGGATTTCTTTCTCTTGTTGCGCACAAGGAATTGGAGAGGGAGGGGTAATCCCCACGTGGCATTGGTTGCATCGCGAGTGAATCAAGACTGATGCACTATGTTCTATAATATAACCATGTTCATGTTGTTTTTTGTGGCGGTGGGATTTTTTAAACTTTTGAACTCTCGCTTGAAAGTTGAAAATGAAACAATTGATTCGTAAGATTCATTCCTTTAAGCATTTCGTCTCTTGGTATTTGTTTGTCCATCCTCGTCATTTCTTATAGGCCTAATTAAAAGGAATTTATCAGTATGATAATGCTGACGTCCTTGTCAGGTGCTCTGTCGTCGATTACCACGTAATCTTATCGCCAGAACCACTAAAGAAAAAAGCTGTTGTTGTGGAAAACTGAGTATCCGTAATGCCAATGGATGAGCATGTGACTATTTCAGCTCCAGCACAATGACACTCACAAATGGCCCTCGTGGGTAAACGCGTCTATTTTCGATCGCATTCACAAGCTATATGATGCCTCTTCTCGTTTGAAATACCATACGGATGTGTTACGTCGGTTACGGGGAGGTAATAAGCAATATTAAATTTCTTGAAATGTCAAATACGTTGTTGAGCTTCATTTTAACTTGATTGTTACAGGACCGTTGTTGAAGGACATCATACAACGATTTGAAGCGAAGATAAATGGTAACTTGGGAGAGAAGCCGAAGCTGTACGCTTATTCAGCGGTGTGTCATTGGAGATATATGTCTCACTTATACATAGTTTCAATATGTCCCTGAACCTTCCTGCAAAGGGGTGGAGATTGCCTCCACAGAGAGGTGGTTTCCTTTACAGCCATTCTAATGACGGGAAAGATATCCCCTTGGAAAGGCAACCAGCTTACATATGATCACATTTTATTTTGTACTGTAAAGCTGCAGCAGTTCTTCTTTAGCACGATACGACACTCGCTGCAATGCTAGCTGCTATGGGGATTTACCCGGAACGTTTCCCACCTTATGCGAGTGCGGTGCTTCTCGAGCTTCATAAGAAAGATGGACGTTTGGTATTGGAGGTATGTGCTTAATAAGTTGTAAACGGCAAGTTCTCAAGTGCACGGCTGTAAAACGCTTGACGGTTGAGACTCCCAATCTTCACAGCTCGCGAGGGGTGACAAATTTGTTGCAAATCAAGAGGGAGTTCAGTAAGCCGATGGTATTACTGTCAAGCTGTTACTGTGGCCTTTCAACTTTTCTGTTTCAATACTTCTTCTGGAATTTTACTCCTGTTTCCGGTTGCATAGTTGTTGAAGTTCATACGATTTCTGTCTTTCTCGCATTACTTTACTTTCATTTTCATCACCGTAACGCAGTGCCGCTTTATGTTGTCATTTAACTAGATATGAATTTGTCATCTATTATAGGTGTACTATAAAAACGTCACTGATGTCGATGAGTTGTACCACTACAACATTCCGGGATGTGAAGATCCGTGCACCCTGGACGCATTCAAATCTGCTATGTATAGGTAATCTCTTTGATACAGTATGAGCGTCTCCATACGATAGTACTTTATTGTTGATCTTCTTTTTTTATCGAAGTTCAACAATAAAGTCATGTGCTGTGGTTCAGATATCTTCCAGACGACTGGACTGCGGAATGTGGTTTAGCTGGTCCTAATGTCAAAAATTACATGAGTAAGTTTGCATCACTTCACTGAAATTTTTTTCACTTTTTTTCAACTTTTCCAAGAATTTTACGATGTAGTAGGTCCTTCTATTGATAATAATGTCTTTTCATGAAGCAATATACCATCATAACATTATCCTTCAGCGGGATAGAGTCGGATTTCGAGCATAACCCCGTCTTTACAGCAATATTTTCGCTTTTTTCCCCCAAGTTTTTGCTGAAAACCCATCATCTTTTGACCAAAACCGTTTATTTACGTGTATAACGGATCTCGGTTACTCGTACTTTCACCTGTAGCCTCAAGTGGCTCATATTATCTGTATTGTTTGGCAATATCTTCACCATCAGAACCCGTAGCCAGTACCTGAACTAGTCAGACCGAAAAGGGATAGGTGTAGACTGAGCATTTACAAGGTAATTACTTTTTTTGCATCGTATTCATTCAGAACAATAATTGTTTCGAGTGGATCAAAAAATCTCATTATCGGCTCTTCTCCATGTCGCGAGACTCGAAACTTTGCTGAACAATATTTTTCGATTTGTGCAGTCCAGAGTTTTCTCGTAATATAACGAAGCGAATAACTAGCTATGATTGTTCGATCTGTAGCATTATGATCGTGTTAAGAGGGCTATGGAATACTACAGCTCCTTTTGCAGTTTCCACAGCAGTTCTGGCGCTGACTACTGTGCTATTGGCAGGAGTTCTCATCGTAGATGTAGTACTGAAGCGAAAGCGACGTTTTTCGATTGTGACCAACCCTCTGATGGCTGATGAGGAAGAATGCTAGGCTGCTTCCTCTGTTCTTCCTACATTTATAATTTTCTGCGACTTCGTGATGAGTAATCCTTATTTCTTATTATATTACTTAATTTACTCGATCACCGTTAAGTATTTCATCTGTGATTATTTGTACAAATCGGAGACTTCATATCAAACACATTTCATATCATCTAGTTACAAATCCTCTCACTCTAACATTTCTGTGATATTTCTTCGATTAGAAAACTACTTCGTTACCCTTTTCCGCGAAAAGGCTGTTTCTATATAGGATGCCTTTCTGGACGAATATGTAATATGTCGTCCGAAAATGGCAACATGGCTGTACCATGACCATTTTTGTGATGATCGATGAATTTCCCTTAAATATCCGTGCAGTCCATATCTAGTCCAACATATGTGTGCAGTGTACAATACTTATTCATTTCTTTATAGAGAAATTTCGTAGTATTTATTCTTTCATATGTCATTTATTGGATAAATAAATATTTTATTTTAATGCTGTGACTTGGCTATTTTGTGATCGTTTAACGAAGTTCTCGCTTACGACGTATTTGTAGAAGTTTGATGAGCTATTCTTTTTTATGAGGCTGGTGTGTGCGACAGTTGTTTTCCTTTCACAAATAAAAAATAAACAAGTAGAGGGAAAATTAATAAGGAAGACACCCCCTGAGGGGTAGGTGTGCCTTATGATACCAGGAACAGTATAGTAAGAAACCCCTAGCACACGTGGTACTTCAAGTGTGCGCATTGAAACTGCTCCTTCTCCCTTCTGGAGTAGGGGTCAGTCGTACATTTCTTTCTATTCAAATGAGGGGATTTAAACGAGTTGTATAGTGCTTATACCAAGTTACCGTGGTTTAGCTAAGCACGCAATTGCCCAGGGGACTGGAGGTGGTATCCTGCCCATGAAAAGCCACGCCAGTTAACTTTCGCACCCGTTGCAGCCTCGTGTATTTTTACGAAATGTTCAAGTTTGTCGTGTGATGCATTTGTTTGTGACATCTGTGGCACTGGTAACCATCAAAGATACTTCAGTATCGCAAAAAAACGCAGCTTTTGGCAACTAAACAATGGAGTCATTGATGGAGAAGAAGATTGAACAATTGTAAGGAACATATTCATACATATTTGTCTCTTATTACTTTTTGTGTTAGTTCATCATAAACTTACAGAATGGGACAACCAGGTATGGTTGGTGTCTGCGTATCTGATGCTAACGGTCTTTCCCTCTCGTCCAAAGGGTCTCTTAAAGTAGGTACCTTACCCTGAAGGTTACTCCAGGTCCTTTCAACGAGATGAATTGAATCAATGTCATTTTCAGCCGGAGGTAGCACCGTTAGCATCCCAATTGCTGACGTTTTGTTCTCAGCTTGAACCTTCAGGTTCTGTTCCTCCGGTAGTCAGCGTCACGAGCGACCATGGCAAGGTATCTTTCATTGATTTACGTTGCCTTCGAAAGGATAAACTTCAAAGTAGCGGCTGTTGTAGGACCATCATGCTGATGCTTTTTTTTTGTTTGAATACGGTGTTTTGGCTGTGTAGTTTTCGGAGTTCCTGTACTCTTTTTCAGGTTACCTTTTCAAAGAAGGATGATCTGATTCTGGTTTTACATCAAAACACTTGATTGCTGTACTTTACATATACGGAATAAATTATTTAACTACCCTTTATGGCACTTTTTATTTTAATAGAGGTGAATAATCCTGATACCTTGTTGTCCATGGCTATCAAGTTCAATTTTTAAGGTCGCAACTAATTAGTCACCGTAGTCTTAACATTTTGAGGTTTTGTGACTGTAGATTCAGATGCGATCTTGTTCCTATTGAATGTTTCTTCCTTCTTTGCCCTGATGTCGCAGTAAAATGAACTTTTAGTAAAATGAGCAACGTTAATTTGAATCTAGAATTCTCGGGTGGCTGCGAGTTTCTCGTTGGAAATGTCAAGCGACACAAAGTATGCATCCTTTTCTACCTTTTCTTCTGTTCAATTTACTTTGATTTACAATTTTCTAGGTATCCATACCGTGCAACGAAGACTTTGTTACTGTGGGAGAAGTTATAAACTATGTTAACGACGTTATGCTAAAGGTTAGTGTGTTGAGTCATAGTCAGTGTATTTGTGAAAACCAAATCGGTTGAAGAAAGTGATGATTTCCAGCTTCTTTTTCAAATTCAGTATTGTTCATTTTTGTATCCATATGTGGTCATTGTTGGAATTATGTAGAGTAATTCTGAAAGAGTGCTTAAGGCCGTGAAAGCTCTTGGCGGCTTCACTGAATCGCACAAGTAAGACAGTACAAATCTTGCACTTGCAGTATCTTTTGGATTTGTACCCAAAACTTTCCTAAAGTTTGTTGGTATACTAATGCTTCCCATCGGTTTGGAGACAAGGGCTTTGTGAGTGAATGAGTTTTCCAGTAAATGATTTAAGGCATCAGGATAGCCATCTGAGTCCGGAATTACCATGGCAATGACATTCAAAGTCATCCAATGGTTGTTTGGGGATCATTATGGGCATCTACATCTTCGCTGATGTGTGCTCAATCTGACATGTATTCAGAGTGATAGGAATGTAGGTGTGGGTAGGTGCACGGTCGAGCTTTTTCATAGTTGCTCCATCTAAACGTCATTATTCAACCTTCTTACAACCAGGATGTGTTAAAAGTCGTGAAAAAAACAAATAGTATCAAATACAGGGTGATTTGTAGTTGGAATGGACAAGTTTGGAAAACATCTTGCATTGTGGACTTTTGCTGGCTGTAGTACATTGAAAGGAGCCCACGATGTAAGGAATGGTAGCTGTTTCGGACGAGATTGGGATAGTATGGGAAGGGCATAAGAATGGGAAAAGATTTTGTGCTCCCAATGGATGGCCAGTATCCAACAAAGCCGCCCAGAATTGATTGAACTTGATATGTTTTTTGCTGATTTAATAGCTTTCCATTAGAGACTTCGTTTTCTAAACCAATGCGTTTGATTTTTTAACATTGAAATCGGGTTTCGACTCTCACGGTATTTCGGTCGCTGGAAAGTTATAACGTTTCAATTTTTGGCTCACCTTCACCTGTATCACCTGTCATCCCGCTGATCATCGATTTCCTCGAGCGGGCATCAGTAACGTCTCCATTCGTCCCGGTTAGGAGCCAGAGTGGTCCAATGAATCGCTCCAGGGACACGAGGATCAACATTCCTTTCGTTCAGAGCTTTCGTGAAGAAGTGTGACCATCTCGTTGGCGGCCTTTCTGGAGTTCGTTTGATGTCCCAGGGATCCATTCAGTAACCGCCCTGGTCCAACGGTCATCACTGTATTCACATAACGTGTCCGGCCCACCTGATCTTCGTTTTCTTGGCGTAATCAACAGCATCCCTGATCTTCGTTCGTTGACGGAACTCGGAATTCCGGATTCCCTTCTGCACTTGCTTGTATAAGGGAATTCCGAGCATCATCCTTTCCAGCTCATCCTGCTTTCATAGAGTCCCAGTCTCCGAGGCGTAAGTCCAAGCAGGAAGGACCGCATAGTCGAAAAGGTGAGCGCGGAGCCGGGTATTCTTTGTCTTCTACACTACTCCCTCGATATTCTTAAATGCTCCCCAGCGGCTCGTTCTGCACAGCTCCGGAGCTAGGTATGTTGACTTCCCGACCTAGATACGCATAGCTAGAGCATTCGGAGATATTCGTTCCGTTTAACGTGAAAGGAGCATCAGGTACCAGTCCGTTTTTCATGAACATCGTCTTCGTTAGGTTCAGCCTCAAGCCGATCTTTCCACAAGCACTGTCAAACTCGGCCAGCACTCGTTCCGCCTGCTCGATGTTCGGTGTTATGAGAACGATGTCCTCTGCAAAGCGGAGGTGATGTAGATAGCGACCTTCGGCTTTCACTCCCAAGTCTTCTCATTCCAAATAAGACATGATGTTCTCTAGAGCGGCACTGGAAAATATGGGCGAAATGGTATCGCCGGAACCTGCCGAACACCTCTATTCACGTTTATAATGACTTCCTTAGAGAATGGTGAAATCCTGGTCGTGCAATTGTCGTAGAGCTCATGAAGCATTCTTATGTATTTTCACCTTAATTAGAATGAGAAAGAGTGATAGCTTCAGAGCTGGAGGATCAGCAAATCGTACATATCAGAACTCTAAACATATCCTAAATATTGAAAGGCGTGGTTCTCTAGTTCCACCGATTATAAGATCGCTTATTTCTTGTAAAACTGTTTTCTAATTTGCAATCTATCTGAATTTTTATCGAATTAAGGACTGTAATCGACGTGAACTTCTGATCTGTGACGGTACGATAAGGCCAGGAGTTCTAGTGCTGGTTAATGATTGTGATTGGGAACTACTTGGCTGCGTAAGTTTGTACTTATTTTGGCTCTTTGCCTCTCCAAATTGATCTGCTGTTTTTTTCTAGGAAAAAGCTCAGTTGCACAGTAACGATTTAGTTACGTTTATATCGACACTTCATGGAGGGTAATTTCTGATTTCATAGTAAATCTAATCAACACTCGACAAGATGCGCTTGCTCTGAATGTCTCCTTGAGCGAAATTTTCTCGATTTTGTTATGAGTTGAACACTACTTCTTCTCACTGTTACATTGATACCGTAAACTTTGTAAAACTTCCACTCTGTTTATTCTTGAAGTTTTTTTTCATAAAAGAACTTTCTTTGCCTTTCATTTTTTAGAGCTGTTGAATTTTTTGTTGGCTTTGTTGCAATTGGCCGCGCAGCCGCGTATGAATGAATGAAGCGTTCTACGTGATCTCCCTTTGTTATGTCAAATAAACTATATTGTACAGTAATTCTTCTTTTGAAAACTGTCAAGAATCAGATTGATTTATTTACACGCAGTTTATACATAGCTATTGCTGTTCGAATTCCTGTTCGATGAGATGTTCGGATTTGAGCGGTAATGGTGATGGAGGGGGGACCGAACGTACTGAAAGGGATAGCAGCACGGGTAGAACGAATAGTCCATGTATTAAGCCTGAAATTAAAGTTTTTCTATGATAGTCCAGGTATTGCAATGCATATACTCCGCCATATTGCAAAGTAGGTGACTGTTCGGGTTGTCATTCAATCTGATGATTTTTAAAAACAGTTCGCCCTGCTTTCCTGTCTGGGTGTGGGTGCATCTGCTCGTCAACGTAAGTCGATCTTCTTGGCGTTCACCTCATGTCTTTTGACTTGACCACTTTTACCGAGGCGCCATTGTCCTCCCTCTTGTTATCGAACCGAAAAAAGATCAAATTCTGAGGATCAGCTTACCAATGCCCACTACAATGAAGATTGTCTTCGCAAAAGCGACGATAGCATATGTTGGGACGAAAATTAGCGGCAACATACACAGGAACGTAGATAGGCCAGCCTAGGAGATATTTTGTTGGATACTTTGGATCAGTACAACTCGGTAAGCTGGACCAGTACAATATTGGTAGGCTTACCTGCACCATAGGTGCTGCCATTTCACCCAAACTGCATACAAGTCGTTCTTGAGGAGTGCCACGAGATCGGTAGAATTGGTAGGCAACATGAGCAGTATAGTCAACACTGAAGTTTTCGGAACTTATCGAGGTATTTGACTATGAACGACTCTCAAGGAGGCTCTCGGTTCCTCGAAGTAATCATGGGAACTTACTAATAAACAGCAAAGAAAGGAAAATTTCCTGAACTTGCTTAAGTCAGTTCGGAAGGTAAAACAGAACGTCAGCACAAACCTGAATCCAGTTGCTAGAAGTACGTCTACTTGTGTCACAGGATCGAGATCCGCTCCCCACCATGACAGTAGACCGACCAGACCTGTAAATGACATTTTGTAAATGCTAATTTAGCCGATGAAGTTCGGGTAGAGCTGAATAGCGCTTGAATCCAACCCCATCCTGGCTAAGCCAGTCCCACCTTCCCTACCTCTACCAACTAAGGAAAAGCACTTACAGAAGCATATAGATGTGATTGTATAGGTGATAATCAATACGCCTATACGATTGTTCACGAATAACAGACAGATTCCAGCCATACATGCCACCGTGGCGGCTATAGATCCAATCAGATCATGTCCTACCTGAAACTCGAAGTAAAGTTAGAATGGAGTTAGTTCTATAATTTGACTGTGAGCAGACGTTCAGTGGATGGGAATGAAAAAGAAAGGAAGAGGTGGTATAGAGGACTCAGCCGGGAATTAGTGGGGGAAGGATTAAGGCCGTTTTGACGACGACCTGCTCTAGCTTGCCATAGAACCAAGTTAGCTTGGGTGGATTAGTTTTTATTGTTACCAAATAGCTTAATCATGGGGCCCGTGAACAACCCCGGATGACTATTTGGATGACGTAAACCCGAGTTCAGAGAGTCATAAATAGCAAGCCTGGTAAGGGGCTTGATAGGTTAGCCCCTCCGCTGACAACTGGTAAAGCCATAATTGAACTGACCGTAAGAATGAGTGACAGAACTGCTGAATCGCCATCGAAGAGAGAAGCGTTCCACCGTGAATGCTGGGCCAATACTTGACGGATGTCATGCACGAAATGTGCTCGATTTGCCCATTCTGCCATTCCTTTGCCAAGGATAACGAATGAAAACGCCTTCAGATACCCCTCACCGCTGTAGTACAGCATGTTCATGGTTCTCAAAATTAAAGAGAGATATTGTGAATACAAATAAAAGGAAGGACACTCACCCCGTCTGATTAGGTTTTATGTATTTGATTGAAGGCGGATTTCCTACCCTATCGAGCCAGTACTGTAAATTGTGCAGGCTCGGCTTGTATTCCGTTTCAGGTGCCAAAAACAGTGCCCTTGTCATTTGTGTCACCTAAACGGCCAATATGATCGGCATTATCATCATCATCACCCTACCAGTGGTACTTACTTTCTTGTCAAACTTCTCGTATGCGTTCAAGAAAAGCATTGTACGGTCTTTACCGTATGCTCCATTCACATGTTCCAACTGTGAAACCATTTTATAGAAACTTGCATGCTGAAATAGTTTGATTTCAAGGAATATACCGTACACCGCTACAGATTGTCTTCACCATCGATCCATGTTACCTGTTACTACTATGCTTTCGATCTTTGGTGGGAGCTACCGTAATTAGTAGACGTGGCCGAGGTGAATAAATGACGAAACCCAGGTAACCCACTCTACTCAGAATCGTGCTATAAGCGAGTTTCCAAGCTTTCCCCGCGATCGGTCCATCCAATCATAGAAAATTTTGATGCTGTTGATGAGTAACTGTTATGGTTGACAGGCATGGGGCGTTATAGAGGTGGTAATCGAACCCTTGGCTTTTTCATACAAAAAACTGCTTGGTAGTTGTCCCAGTAACCATAGTCGACTTCACGATCTAAACGGATTCGTCCCTCTTCATTGAACGTAGGTGGGACATGTTTCCTGGGACCTGAGGAAAGTCTCAGTTCCGAAAAGTCGTTGGTAGGTGTTATCAGACATCAAAAGCTCGGAAACCTTCTCGTCCCACATATCTTTTGAATTCTGTTGTCAAAGCGATGGAAAGTCTCCTGAATTCCAGACCTACCTGTTCCTCATCAGATATATTTGGTGGATGATTCACATAGATGTTCACAGGGAAGTAGGTATTGAATATGGGCCTGAAAAATGTCTGCGCTACTTTCTATGGGAGCAAGTGTCGATTTCATGGTTAATGGAATTTGTGACTGTCTGACCTGATAGATTTTAGGCTTCTTACAAGTGGCGAATCAGATGGAAAAGCTTTCGCCGGCTCGAACGTCGACTTCATTTTATAGACCCCTGCGGCTGAGATCAAGTAAATGGTGACTAGGAATATACCACAGAGTAGACGACCGTTCATCGAGCAAAGTAACCGTGAGTACTGCAAATATTCAATTAAAAGGTAATATTGATATACTGCTTTTCCGTTTTCCATGAACTTATGATCCCATTAGGGTTGGTCAAAGTTATATCCCTGAGGATGGAGGCAGACAGTTCATTCCACTTATTCTTTGTCTTACTATTTAGCAATTTTGAAACTTACTACTACTTTCCCCGAAGTCCCCGTCCTCCTTACCCCTCTTTGAGGCTCATTGGGTCTAGATGTTGTTCATACCACCACCTCTGATAACCTCTCGCTCCTTATAGAAGGGTTATTCTGTACTCACCTTGCTAAGGAAGTCGTTTGCCGACGGTTTCGAAGGCAATGCTGATTGATAGTCCTTCTTTTCACTGCACAGGTAGACTACCGGTGCCAAGATCGTATAAGTGACTATGTAGTCGATCAATAGAGCTACTGATGTAGCCAGGCAAAATAGCGACATCTGTAAAGTCGAATCGCTAAGGAAACTTTGATAGCATCAAACGAGGTTGCTAAAAAGCACATTTCATGGATACCTGTGGAGTCGGTGTGAAAAATCCAACGCCAAAAGCGATAATATTAGTCAAGGATGTGATTGTGATTGAAGGGCCAACGTCGACAATCACCTGAAAGAACGATTGAAAAAAAGGATCCAGAAAGAGCCAGATCGAAGTGGTCAATTTGCTGATTAGGCCATATATTCAGGAGAATCAGTAAAATGATGTAATCGTTGTATTGGACAAAAATGAGGACTACTTTCTTCAGATACACACCTGAGTTAGTCTCTTGGAGTGATCAGAAATATCCGAGCGATGTCTCCAACGGTGAATGAGTATGAAAGCATCGTCGACTCCTGAAACGGAAAACTCACTAGGGGAGGAACTCCCTTTCTAAGCATGAACCAGAAGCAAGACATTCTTTTTGTAAACGCCAGGATCGAGCTGTGACAAGGTAATGAGCATGGCATGATTGGGTCAAGAGAATCGACAGGGAAGTAGTCGAGAATGTACTTCTTCACTTCTTACTCTTTTATTCCGATGTGGCAGAGTCCAGAACTCTCCGAATCCGCGATTATTTGGAGGAGCCATTCCAACCCTACCCCTTCCTCTCTAATTTTCATCGGAGCGTGGCTATCTCGGGGAGCATGACATGTCGTTCGAACTCTTTGGGACGGACCCGGCTCGATGGATTGGTAGAAAGCTGCAAATTTTTAGCAGCCGTCTCACTCGAACCACTTGTTAGCTGGTTGCTTGGTTAGTTGTCCCGCCTCGAAGAATGCTATTGGGACAACTGCGGCTCCCCTCCGAATTCAACGGAGCTTTTGGGTTATGAACAGGAGGCGAGGTTGTTGAAGAAATTTTTTATGTTCGATTCGGTGCTGACTAATCGGAGCCCATTTTTTACTCACCGTGGTAGCTTCTAATTTCAACAAAAAACTTACCTATTCCAAGAACCAGGAAAGGAGTGACACATTGCATCGAGTATATTGGATACTTTAGCCAGGATAACAATCCGAAAGCAGCAACTGTGGCCAGGAAAGGTGTGAGCAGTGTGACAGCCACTAAATTCTCGTGTCAGTACTAATCTGATGGAACATCACAGTTGGCTATGCCTTACCAAGAAATGGGGTTACACGAAGTGTTGTTTGTCTCCATACAACAATAATAACAAAAATCAGTAAAAATACAAAGCCAATGGTCATCAGAAAAGTCGCCTAAAATGAAATAATATTTTATTATGAATTTTGGTTACAGAGCTGGGGCTCAGAATCTGCTCTGCTCAGAGGCACCGCAGTTTGGGGGAACAGGTTTCCACGGCGCTTCCATTTAAAGCTGGAGTTCCCTAATGATACGATCAGCTGGAAGGGATTTATGGGAGCGTTTTTGCTCGTAAAATTCATCAGTTACCCTTATCATCCAGCTATAAGAATTTTGAGGAAAAAGGAATAAATAGGGAACAATAGGAATCCGATCCATTCGAAAATATAAACCACAGCAGTGCTCAATAACACATTTTCCAAAAAGCAATTCCTATCCGTTCTATATACGCCCGTAATAAAAAACGACAGACCCATACGAATTCAAAACAACCTACTTCAAGTGCTCCGCGCACCATTTCCGAGTTTGCGATTTCATCGCCAAATAAATGAAAATCAATGAGATCAGAAAATGAACCGTCGTTACTGACTTGGAACAGATCCAGAGTGGTTTTCTTAACAAATGGATCATTATCGAATTACCTTACAATAAAAAGTACCCTTTTTCTGACTTACCTTGTAGGTCTCTTTCCTTTCAGGAGTGTCTACCCGTGAAAAGTACCACAGTATTATTGCCTTCGCCTCGAGCTTATTAGTACCTGAATCAGCAATGTCAAAGTTTCAACTTTTGTGGAACCTTTAGGTAATTGTAAAGGTACACGCTATTAATTCTGCGGGCTCCCATCTCACAAATATGAATGGTTGTGAGGCTCATCTAGCAATATAAAAGGGGGAGGGGGTGGAAATGTTACTTGTATGTTATAGTTATGCATGAGCTCAAGATTGTTGCTCGAAATCAACCTGGTTTCTTTTTTTCGCCCCTTTTGAGTTGTGGCATGCCCTTGGGTGACCGGGACAGGGTGCCGGACGGCAAGTCAACTAGCTATTAAGGCCCCGCTGCGATCGGATCAGGGCTTAAGGCTAGCTCCGCACACCCTAGACAGTTAGATTCCAGAGAGTACAAGGACGCCAAAAAGGGGGGGGGGGTAGAAAGCTTAGTGCGGCACTCTTCATTTTACCTATTGATGGGTGGTTAAGAGGGTGGCTGTTGAAGTCCAATAGGGCAGTTTCAACTAGATTTTCATTACTAACGTTGGGCAGTTTCATGTGAACGATAGATTGCGCTGGGCTGAAGACAATTTAAAAAATTCTGCTTTGACGAGCAATTTTGTGATTTTAGCTGCTACGAGTTGTGGGGGATTGAAGTTTCGTTCCCTTAACCTTAAAAGAAACGTCCCAACGTTCTTTTTCATGAATCCTCAAGTTATGCCCTCTTACTTCGGTTGTTTTAGATGAGAGATGAGCGCTAGTGATGTTTCTGTTTTCGGTAGCAACTTGACGTGACAATTAGTCAGCATTTACGAAACCTTTTTTCCACTTCAACCTATATAAGCGGTAGTAATTGCCGATGCTGTGGTGAAAAACAGCTTGGTATGCACTTTGATGTCATCCTATGGGTCGCGCATCAAAGACGAAATAAGAGAAGGGTTTGGTAAGATGCTGATGCTAAAAGGGGCAAAAACACGCCGAGTACATACGAACTGAGTTGGTTTATTTGAATTCATGAAAATAGCCGTTTTCTCACCTGGAGTGACATTCGCATCATAAAAGTGCATGCCGATGAATAACGGGGTATCATGGAATGTGCTTTCCGGATAGCCCAACTGTTCTCCAGCATCGGTTTCGTTTGAGCGTAACACTTTCTGAAATGGGAGTACATGAAGAACAGTTCAATTTTACATTCCTTTTACGGAAATACTCAGAAACTTGATATTCTGTAAATGCCAGAAATGATCTCATTGATCTCGGGGTAACGTAGATGGTTTCGATAGTCTGTAGATATTCGATAGAACCATATTTTTAAGTGTCCCTGCCTATCGCCACCTCCTTTCAAGGCATGATAAGTTCAAGGACTGTGAAGTGTTCACATATTTCACGGCCCTTAAGCTCGTCATACCCTGAGAGTGATGATAACGGACAGTTTGGAGAGCTGGCCCAATCAGATATATGCACTCTGCTGAGATCATCTGCCGCTGTCATCTTCCGCTGATCTCATAGCCACCTGAGGGCTTACTGAGACCTTTTGGCACCTACAGATTTATGAGACTGTAAGGAATGATCTCAGTTTTTCGTTCCGAGTTAGTGCACACAAAATTTGAACAACTTTTTTCAGTTACTTAGTAAACCAGTATTTCTGATGAATATTCCATCCTCGGTTTCCGACTACTCCATCCTACTGAAGTAACAGGTTTTTGAGTCAAATGAGGTTACCCTCCACATCTTAGAGATTCAGCTTAAAGAAACATTATCTCCATCATGTGGCATTTCCTCGCTGAAGGTTTATAACTTTGATAGTTTGCCTTTTCATCATAAAGTAGTAGGGTAATCACAAGTTTGTTCTCGGCTTTAGAGGATCTGTAGAAGGTGATCCCACTCGGACGTCATCGGATAGATTTGTAATCGAAATTGAGGACTCAGAAGAAAGAGGGGGTGCCAATAGAAGATGGAAGGCTCACCATAACCATATGGAAGGGTTTGTTGAGATCGCAAAGCGGATGACAACTTCGTTCACTGGCGTTCTTCTTGTCTGCTAGGGAGGTTGTCATTATGTGATCGAATCGAAGCACCTGAATATTTTGTTCCATCGGTGAGACGAAAATGGCACAAGTATCGAATACAATAGTGAAAGAGAGTCGTGGGTGATCAACCGTAGAGGAATTAGCTCCGAAAACGACACTCACATGGTTAAGCTTAACAAAACCTCAAACTATAAAGGGGTTACCTCTTTAGAGCTTAAAATTATCTTCAGATGATTTTTTCATTTATTCTATTAAACATTTGTGCCTAGTAGTAAAAGCGTAAACGGGTGGTGCTAAGTGGAGATCTGATCAAATCCTATGCGTTGTCGAATCAAACAAGCCTACTACTCTGGCGAGGTTGATTAACTGGCACTAGAGCTTTTTGAGATGATAACAACTGTATTGTGCATGGCTTACTCCTACAACTAGTGCATAAGCCAAATTGGATTTTACTTTTTCTTTTTATTTGATAGTTGCCCGCCCTCCAAACTCTTCCCTGATCGAAAACATGCTAGGCTCAATTAGAAGCAATGCACTCGTTTGAAAACCGAATATCTGGCAAAACAAAGAAATGCGGCAAATTGGCTTATAGATTAGGCCATCTACGTGTAATCACGACGGCAGAAGTCACGATGACTTCCGTTGTTGAGAGGGTACTTTCTATCAGTCGGACTTCATTGTTTTTCTGTTTACACCTCTGACAACACTCTTGTAATTGATGGAATGATTAGTCAATTTGTATGATTAACAAAGGTTTTCAAAGCATCAGACACGGGTGGAAGACTTGGGTGGCCTAGGCAGATATCGAGCCGGGATTCGAATCAGTGTCCATGCTGGTGCGATAGTACGCCGCTACTACACCACCTCCGCCCCTTTCTATTCTATACTTCTCCAGTTATACAAATTAATAAGGAAATTCAACAGTTCAAACTTGATAGTAAAAAGAAGCTAGATTGGAACCAAAGTTACAACATGCATGTAGGAAAGCTTAAGGATAAATACGGTTTAAAATAGAAGAAACCATACCTCATTGATGTAGCCATCACGCATGATGTCGCCTCCATCTTTTGCTGAAAATATGACGAACGCTCGCCGTGGAAATAACGACAGATTGTGGAATTCCAGGTACACTCGCGATTCACTGCAAATACCAAGCGTAATGGAACGGCGAAAAATTAACCATCGTTGTGACATCTGCGGGAGTTTACAGTGATGGACTGATAGGAAGGGGTGAGAAATTAAGCTCATTGATCTTCTAGGCGAACCAGAATTTCCCTCACTGCATCACTGCAAGACATGATTTCAAATCTGACAACGTGAAGGCGACTTATTTTACTCCCATACAGGGTTAAGCGATTGGCCTTGATCAGTTGCTTGACCTGTACCAAGCATTCGATTCCAACCAGAGTCACAACTTATTTAGGGGCACGTTCGGAACGTTTAGGGTTGTATATGGAGAGTTTTGATCCGCTTACGGCGCGCGGCGATTTTTAACCAGTGTTGGTTCGCCAATAGACGAATCGTTCGATACTCCCAGTCAGATCGAGACAATCAAAATAACGCGTCCAAGTTTCCGTTCAAGTAGTGGTGGTCGAAGGGCAATTGGGTATTGTTAGTAAGGCATGGCCGTGGTCAGCTGAATTTAAAATACCAAGGTTACACTTCACCCTGATCAATCATCTCTGATCCATCATGGAATGCGACAAACTTGTCCAATAGGGTCTTCCCTAGGAGGATGTGGTGAAGCGCCAGATCGCGCATATCATAGTCCAATACAGGGCCGATACATGCCTAATTCAACAGGGCTTTCTATTTTTGAGGAGTCGACTGATTGGTCAAGGTATCGGCAGGTTTTCCATAGTCATATTTGTTTTTCTGTTCACACTTGCTGCAATTGCGCCCACGACTATACTCAGAGAGTAGATCGCGGCGGAGAAAATCAATTTCATCGATTTGCGACGCCATCTTGTTAGCGCGCAGTAGGTATTAAGAAGCGTATGGGTCGTAGTATTGTCAAAACTCGATAGAAGATGGAAGAGCTAAGTATCTGTAATACCGTAAATTAACAAATAATATTTATTTTGATGTGAACAGTTAAAATAAAAAAACCTGTTGGAAATTTTCTGATAAACTAATAGCCCTGATAAGTGGTTACAATAAAGTGCTGTTCTATCAAAGGCTAACTCTCCCAAGTGTGGAATGGCATAAGGGATGGCCTTGTTTCAAAATCTCCTTTATACTACTTACTAACAGCACTTCATAGTACACAGTCCCAGCTAGGGTCATGTTTAAATAGGTTACCAGGCGCAAAAATAACAAAGAGAA
The DNA here is from genome assembly GCA_000469685.2 of Haemonchus contortus. Lineage (NCBI taxonomy): Eukaryota > Metazoa > Nematoda > Chromadorea > Rhabditida > Trichostrongylidae > Haemonchus > Haemonchus contortus. Next base: position 7,441,909 of record LS997564.1, read on the forward strand.
GGCAAATGATTTTTGGACATTGGACGTTGGATAGAGTGGGCTAGAGTGTTCACCCACTCGTTGATGAAATAGGCAAGGTGGTTCACCAGATACTTTTGGACGGTGTCCTTTGGCCAAGAAATTTAGAACACTCGATGTTGATCCATCCCGCTGTGGGATGCGCCCCGCACTTGACCTTTATATACAATCACAGGGATGTTTTGCTTGCGTATGTGGCCTAAACAATGACTTCCGATTGTCAGTCTATGCACAAGCCAGCGCTTTTATCCTCCCAGACGAATTTTGTACCATTCAACCGACACAAAGGATGAAAGATTCAATTGAACACAGCGGGTATAAATCAGAACTCGATCCCCAGGTCATGCGTGCGATAGTAGGCCGTCTGGCACTACACAACTCTGCCCATGTCAGCGCTTTTATCCTCTCAGACGAATTTCATACCATTCAACCGAATTTTTTGGAGGGAAAAAATTGATGGAGGTGACATGGTAAGCGTCGAACAGTCTTGGATGAAGGGGGTTCATTCGATATCCACTTAAGGTCCCAGGGACACAGGGCAGGGCAGGTGGCTTAAGGGCATAAGGATATTTTCCTAGGAATCTCGAGGTCCTAACGTTATCCCATTTGTTCTCAGAGCTCTAGAAGCTACTAATCAATAGATTCGTGATAAACACATTCGTTATTCAGTGATATTCCTTCATCAAAAGGTGAATCTGTTCCACCCGTTATGGGAATAACAGAAACCGGTTTTTACTTTTTTTTCACTAACCACTGTAAAACTTCTCCACGATGCATGAACAACAACATCTCAATAGTACACCGTTCCTACCAATTTGGAAAAACGGAGAATCAGCCGTTTTCGCTAGCCATTTTGCTCCATCCCTATAGAAAAGTCGCTTTATCCTTTAACCGAGTGGCTCAGAAGAGATTAGCGATGAGGGCTTTTCGTGCTACACCCATCTCACAGCCTCTGATTGGGAAATTTCAGCATTTGACAAGTGTTTGGCACTAATCCATTTCCACTAGAATATTGGATTTCTTCGTAAGACCAACACGCCGTATGAGAACCGCAATTTCCAACCGGTTTGTTATGACCGTTTATAGTTACAACGATGGTGCCGTCAAAAAAAAAAGCCACCTAAAAAGCCTATGGCTATTGCAACCGGTTGGTCAACAATGAATGCTGAACGGTTGTGAGAGTGAAACCACCCAATCGCCAAGCATGAAGGTCAATCTCCTGTCTCTGCAGGTGTTTTTCGGAGATTTAGAACGCTTTGTACGTAATAGCTGTCCGAGTCGCCGAGAAGCGGCGGGATTACATGGGACGCCGATCGCAATCTGGGGTCGAACGGACATCGTTCGGGATTTTTGAGGCGATCGGCTACTCTGGAACGAAAGCCCTTGCAGGGATCCAAATTCTTACAGTGGCTTTGGAAACGGAATAGTATGTAATAGACGCAAGGCAGTCACGGACGACACACCCTATTCTACGTCTCAATGAAAAATCGATATTGAAGAAATGTCAAGCTCAATCGCTGTCAGTTGTCCTTGTGAAAGTAGGCCTCACGGCAGTTGATATCAATTTAATATTCCACTGGAAACTGAGGTAGTAAATACCTCCGAATTTCTTGCTTCATATAAACCGAATTACCGTAGGGTCGTAAAATTAAATGCAATGTCCGAGACCACCCTAGCCTCTCATAAAATTTACGACTAATGTTATTGTAGGAATTTAGATCCGTACTGAATTCTCATCTAGTGTTATAGTCATCGCTGACGGACGCCTTTAGGGAGTCAAGAGCACCCTGTTGAACTCTCCTTGAAGATTGATTGATACCGCTGACGTCCACTCCAGAGAGGAAGGAGGGGGTAGGAAGGCAACTATTTTTCGCATCTTTGGGGGACCATCCATTTGCACTTTCTAGAATACACTTCCAGTCCTTTTTTCACGAGGCCAGCACATCTCAGCGGGTAACGGAACTTCTCCCCTATCGCGGCATTCTCCCTTGCGGCATGCGGCAAATGTCACTGCAATTACCGTACTCACCCCGCCTCCCGCCAATCGATAGGACGCGATATTTTTCCTTGACTGGCTTGCTTTTTCATTGGATTTTATCGTTTTTTCTTCTGTTTCTTCCTAGTTTTCATGTTTATTAGACTTAATTAATTAAAATGACTCCTCCTATATAAACGACGATCAAGACCGCATTGGAATTGAAAAGAGCGGCCAGCCAATTCAAATAATTAAAGGACTCCCTACCTCACAAATTGCGCGCTCCAGTCTCCCATCGCAATTCTGCGATAGGCGGCGGGTGCGGCGTGTGCGACGCCGTGTTAGGGGAGAAGTTCCCGGACCCATCTCAGCCATCCTGATACTTCTCCCTCCTTGGGTTTAGACAAAACCACCAATTTGCTGGATCAGAATCGTTTCAAAGCATCCTTGAAAGCCCGCAAAGCCAGCTCCCCACCCATCTCTGTACTCTGGTCTTTGGCGTTAGAGAGGCAGAGCATAGTGGAGTGGCCGCCATCAAACACATTTACACCGAAAAAAGTGTATTGTAAGAATAATAAGTGGGCTATTCAATTACGTAAGAATCATACTTTGGACATTGGAATCAGTCCCCACATGGAGAACAACGTTGATTCACCCCATTCGATATGGCTATAAAAGAAAAACTGCAGGAATTTCAGAAATAGAAACTGCCATGTCACCATCTCAACGACAGATGGCTGGGCCCACCCAGAACCACATCGACCACAGCCTCCGTACACTAGAAGGAAAACTGGAGTTCTCGGAGGAGGGGACTTATGGTAAACAATCAAGTAAATAAATATCAATAGGTTAGTGACCAATAGTTAGAGTATTCAGCAACCGCTTGAAAGATGCTTTGCTGAAATCTAGAGATTTCTACTCCAAAAAGGTTTTCCATCCAAGAAAAGAGGGCGACCGAAGGCTGTCAGATCGCTAGGAATTTTCTAATTGAAGTAGTCAAGCCTATAGAATAAAACAAGTTGATTGTGAATAAAAAGAGTTCGAAAAGAGTTGTTCTCTAAGGAATGGTTTTCTGCCTCTTTTCCAAACTCAGAGATTTAAACTGGAATTGGACTGCCAATCACAAATGCCAAGGGTAACGGGTAACGACACTTTAGGATTCGAAAGTACCGAGATTACTGGGAGGAGGACCAAAGTAGTAACGATCACTGCCTTTGAGGAGGATAGAACCGTAGAGAAACGAGATAGCTCAAGAAATAGCGGAATATATCAGAAAATAAGTGAAATTTCGACTTACTTCCCACTCACGGAGTCATCCGGGGAGAATGATTTCCTGATGTCCTGTTCAAAGCGGACATTATGAAGACCAGCTGCCAGAATGAGGCAAACGACAAGACTACCTAAAAACTTTCAGCAGACTAACTTTCAAAAAGTATTAGTTCAAAAAAAAAACACCAGTTTGAGATTCTAGGATAGCCGGAGAACTCGTCCGATTCTTTCCAGTTATCTGGATGATCCCGAAACTCTTTCTGTAATTGTTCCCGCCGGCACCTTCTAACTCCACACCTCGTCCTCCTCCCAACCCCTCTCTCCGCCCCCTTACCAGTAGCCCATACACACTAATACAGTCATCCAGTAACACCTATCCCTCCCTGTCCATAGAACTGCTCCCCGTGACGTACCTGCTTTGAGGTCTGATTTGGGTATAGCCGCAGAAAAACCGACGTCTTGGCAACATTCACACGCAACGTACCTGGCAGTCCCAATGAAACTTTCCAAACGAAAAAGCTTTCTGCCCCATTGCCTGTTCCGGTTTACCATTGAATTGCCTTTGACTTTTTATGATCCCATCCCATGAGGATTTTTCCTTAGCCTGACTTTTTCCACTTTCAAGAACGTCGAAGCAGGCACAGGACCTACCATTGTTCCGCTATTGCGTCATGGTGGTATTACGCCCAACACACTTTACATTACGACATATTACGTCCGGTGGGATTACTGTATGAAAGTGGATCTGCACAGAGTTTTCGCTTTCTTTTGCACCAGATCTTCAATTCTAGGTCAATTTTGAATTATAGGCCTACTCAATCACTTCATAATGACTCCAACTAGTTATTGGAAGTAACTACGGAGTATTATGTACTTTGGTAAGGTCAGATTTTGCATCTGACTCGACTCTACTCAGAGGCATTCCAATTGCATTACAGCGAATTGATGTGCGTCACTTTCTTCGTAGGTAAGAAGACAAGGTCGAGTTTCGCCGGGGTCTGATGCTACCCACTAACCTTGCTGGGTGGAATGCAGTACTAGCCATGATACCATAAGTCACTCAAAGGCAATCCGGTACTGGTAGATCAAAGCGGTTATCTCTTTTCCGGATGACTATCTCTTAAAAGCCCTCCAACCACTGCTGAATTACAAAAATGGTACGAGCACGGGAGGGAGGTGGCCCTCCTGATGAGTAATAGTCCTCTATATTGAGGCAGAACTGATCTATAATGGTAACAAGGTGGTCCTACGGAAAAAGTCGTTTCACTGTCCCAGTACCAAAACTCGTCGAATAGACCCATTCGTTTTAGTTCGGTAGCCATAACGATTCCTTGCCTTTTCCATGCGAACACATCACTAACAATGAGGCACCGAACGACCTTGGCGCTAGCGGAGGCAAATGCCGGCGGGGTATTGAATGGTCTTTCTTATACGAACATTGTATTGTCACAACTTTTGTTTACTGGACGCCCTCCCAAAGGGTTGTCTCGAAAGCTGGTCGCTCAAGATGGATACCGGAAATCTAAGTTTTCATTTAGTAAATAGGCCAAAGAAGTCTAGGGTGTCTGTCAGGGTACGCCATCAAGAAACAGGAAAAGGTATCTATGGGGTCTGTGAGTGTCAAGAAAGTCCTTCTAGTGAAATCAGCTATCCCTCGACGGTGCCACCAACTCCACCCGAGTGTCGGGCACGTCATACCCCCCATAGAGACAACATGAGAACATGAACGCACCAGTGATAGATGTTCCGGGAAAACGTGACACAATTCGGGCGATGAATGCGCTTACAGCATCCCACATTGCTCGGGCTGCTGACAACACTCGATGCTGACAGTGCTACAGGAGCCGCCCGATTCCGATTTGACTCGTCGGTCCTGAACAGACTGGTTTTTCTCGCCTGGTCGCTACAATGAGGCTACTCGCATATGATGAACAGAGCGACTGACGGCGCTAGCTAAACAAGGGTGCCAGTGAGAATGACATGGTGGAATATGGCGTTGACAACAAATGAATGGAACGTAAACGAAGGAATCGATTGGAATAAATCATTGGCATAATATTGGGTCACGGCTTAAATTCGTGGCGAATTAAAGGTGCACTTAACAGGTAGAACTGAAAAATACTCGTCATTAATTGCTGGTATACTTTTATTTACGGTCTTTTATAAGGTTGTATTATTTTTTATTATAACATTAATAATCACGTAGTATTACTTAATATCACAAAGTATCATTAATTTTTTTGGTTCATATGTTACAGTAAGCGCGTCCATTTTCATGTTTGTTTACATTACTAATGACAGAAATAAATTCATTTCTTTTTTGCAATTGTCTTCAAAAGGCGTGACCACTGCGTTTCCAAAGATGCCCACTTTTTTTGAAGGACAAAAACGCAAAGTGATTCTGGACAGCTCCTGGGAATTCTAATTTTATTTCCTAAAAGGTCAATCGTAAAAAATAGAGAGACTTGTGTTTATTAATATTAAAATTATATATTTTAAGATTCAGAAGAATGATTTACACCTTTACACCGAGCCTGGACCTTGGCTACGACCAACTCCGAATCCTGTTGTTTACTAACTCCGAATCCTGTTGTTTACTAAATTCATTCAAGTTTGACTTCATTCAAGATTTTTGTATTTTTATCTCTCAAAAAGATAAATAAAAATACAAGATCCTATTTATTTGACCTGATTATCACTTCCCTTTCCTAATTTTTCGAGAAGTATCCCAAAAGTACCTGGCGAAACTCCTTTTATAATTTTTTTTCATAGTCCAAACTCCAAACTTTCTTCAGCTGGACTTCTACCCCCGCCCCGTTAGGTCCTAAATTATTTATTTACTCGTAATCCTATGGCACCCCTGTTTACTGCATTGCATGGGTAATTGAATCAAGTTGTATTAGCAGGAAGTGCTCTAAGAGAAGATAAACAGCAAAAGTACAATTATTAGTTGTTATTGCTACAAATTAGCTAGTACAAGTATTATTTTTAATTAGAAAAGTTAGAAAAAGTAGAAAACACTGAAACACCAGTGTCCAATGTTGAGACTTCGTAAGAAACGGATTTAGATGTAGATCTTTAAAAGAGACAATTTGCAGCGATGGAACAAACGACATTACACAAAACCCGAACGGCTGAAAGTGCGTGAAACAGCTGATTCCCTGGGACATTCGATCAAAAAGTGGCCCCCCACTTGACTGAAGTCAGATTTTTAGGTTGAAGGTAAGGGTTTACTGGTTACTTCGATATAGTACGCTGAATTGCTGTAACATTTGTGAGGGAGCGTATAACGGCTAGCCGGTAATCGAACGAGAACTACCCCCCGCTTAGAACTGGACACTGAGGAGAACCATCGGGGGGTGGGATCGATTGGGTGTATGTGTATGTGTGGGGGGAAGTGCCCGGTGCGGGGGATATTCGGCACTATGCAAACTGACACAATCAATAATGGAGACATGAAAAAATGAAGTTTAAAACACTTTTCGCCCATCACCTGCCTTCACATTGTTTGTTCGTTTCGTTCATTTGCAGGATCGAGACGGTAGTGAAATTAGCTGATTTTTGCAAATTTAAATGGCCCAAACCAAGGATGTGCTTTTTTCAAACAGAAAAATAAAGGGACAGGAGGTTCTCTTCAGGTCATGACCGATAAAACCTGAATGTTTCTTGATCTTTCAGTAAACACCCTTTGCCTGGTCTCTATCAAGGACTGACGTGGTCTCTAGCGCCTCGCCATCACTCAATTAGAGGTACTCTCGCTGAAGGGCCGCTGTGAATTGCTTTGTTGATGTGACTGACGTCATTAGAATGCGTAATTACAATACCAGACGTCTTACCCAGTAATCGGGGCAGTCATTTGCAACCCTAAATAGCCGAAAACACAGCTATTATGCAGCTTTAAACGCTTATGAAACATTTATGAATACTTCCCGAGTCTGAGGTGGAACCTCAAACGGGCGTGCTTTCTTTGGGTCGGCTGGTTATTTATTTGTTCCTCATCTTCTCTCTAGAAACAAACGAGGAATAGGTAAATAAGTAAACAGAGATTTGATTGGCTTGCCATTCAAGTAAACAAATGCACCAAGCGAAGTTAAACAGAGTTAAAGGACGCGGCGGTATCAGTACTGACTTAGACCAATCCAGAAGAAAAAAGCTTGAACGAGGTACGAAGAGAGGCAAAATCGAATTTTTTCGGAACAAAAGAGAAGAACGAGTTCAGCCGGGATGACCAGAGCTCAGGGCAGGCTCTGAGCCAGATACCTTGATGTGACTGCAATTGTGCCCATGTCAACAGCTGGGTCGTAGGTATTTCCCGGGCCTCGTTGAGTAGATGGGCTGAGTATACACACCGGGAGGAGACACTTCACAATATCAAAGAAGGGGGCTATCTCTGAAAAGGTAAAGTCCATCTGAAAATCTGTTAAGCTCTAAACAAGTTGTCTTGACTATTTACTGAGGTAAACAGGTAAGCTCCTTCTGGGTGAGCTGATGTTCGGGTTCCAAGAGACTTATCAAGACCTTCAAAGAGGGCTCGATCGTTTGGGCATGCCTGATTTGATTATTTCAAAACATTAAATACTTTTTATTCAATGATATATCTAACAGTACCTAAAAATAAAAGGATTAGGTAATGTAGCAAGGTATTACTTCAAATACTACTATTAAAATGGGGGAGGTGGGGGGGGGGGGGGAGAGAAGGGTTGTAGTGGTATATAACTCAAACTCAGGCCCACGGGGAGGCCGGCGCTGCCGGAATATCGGGTCACTGCATAAGCTGAGACATCTGGAAGCCTCTTGAGGCACAGAACAACAACAATAACAACTGCAAATATAAACTAGTATGCTAAGACAACAGACTGGTAAGTTACATCGACGATGTGGTTCGAGACAATTCTGCAACACCTCCTACGTAGGTACTGTAAACAGACGAACGATTCGTTCTATGGAATATGGGAATAATCAGAGAGAAATCAATACGGAAACGGTTTTCGTTGCTGTTTGCAGACAGACCGATAACAGTAGTAGAAAAGTAAGTAGATTTCAGAAACATTCATAATGTGGAAGAAACGTTCAGTGTGTGAACAACCGGCCAGGTTTCCCATTGGCAGAACAACCGCTCATGAGAGACGTCAAATTGATGAATTTGAAAGAAAAACCCAAGGAAAGTGGAATTGCACTTTACTGCCATATCGAGCTCAACTTCTACTTCTCAGAAGACTTCAACAAAGCTTTACTAGTAACACCTTGATTCAAATCCAATACGAAATAACTACGACACTCAATGATGCTCACTTTTCGAGAAGAAACTGATTATTGTGATGATTATTTGTTTACTGATTGTATGCTATGTTTAATGATCGTTTTTGATTGGTATGCTTGTTGATCACAAAATTGTTTTGCCTACTTGTTTGTTTCATAGAGATATTTTAGTATTTGAGAAGTCAAAAGTAAACAAAACGAAGTAAAATTAATGTTCAAATTAGAAACCCTTGCTTTCCTCCTAGTCGTAAAGTTGCTCTGTTTGTTTACTTGTTTATTTACTTGATTTGGAAGCATTTGTGAGGTTCTGTTATGGTCTTTACTTTTTTGTCGAGTAACTTTCTAAAAAGATTCTTTCTGAGTGTTTTTTCACGGTCAAATACGTTTTCTTTTACGGTAGTACCGTATCCTATCAAGCAAGAACTTTTTCTGCTAATAAATAAATAAAATAGTAATTTTCAGGGAATTTTCAAGCGAATTCAACATGAACTTCTAGTTTACTCGCCAAAATACCCAGTAAGTCAATAAGCGGATCAGTGCGGGAACAAAACCAATTAAGGTATGGTTACCGTTCAACTAAGCATCCATACAAAATGTAGAAATGGAAGGAAGCCGATCGACTTACTCTGTGGGTAAAGCGGGGAGTGGTGAAAGAAGCTGACAGACCGACACCGGGTTGGCCGTGGGGCAAAAGTGAAATCGCGAGGCCGCACGACGGCGACGTGTGCACGACGACGTTTTCGTTTCAACAAGAAGACGAATCGATTCCGATGGGCTTCAGGCTTGATTCAGGCCCGCCCATTCGAGCCTGGGGGACCGAATGAAATCGATTTCACCCGGGAAGTGTTCCAGGAAAGGAACGGCTTCGGCGAGAATTTGGTGATTAGGCTGTCGTCAATGAAGGCATCAACGTCAGTGCAAAACTACCCATGTGAAGGCCGATGGGATGGTGCCATCTGGGTCTGAGGGACTGCTTATTTGTTTTGTTGAGATTGGAGGTATTAGTTAAAATAAGATTTATCAGAAATATATCGAATGGTCTCTTAGTTTTTTACTTTCAATGAAAAATGGTTTCTAAGACGATAGCAAGAGTTTAGCTCTCCGTTAGTTGTTCCAGTGTGGCCTTCATCGTCGTTGTTTCACAAAAAGTCCGACTACACTGTGGCTCCGAACGGGTCCAAAGGAAAAAAAAACGCTTCGTAGCGAAAACTGTCATCAAATTAGCTGTTTTTGAGCTAGCTACCTAGCGTAGCTTTGCCCTGAACCATCTGAATATACTGTGCTTAGAAGTTAGTCTCTTCGATGAGTATAGGTGGTGTAGTGGCAAGGGGCGCACACACACGTGGTCACGGGTTCGAATCCGGAACGATATCCGCCTAGGCCAATTCCTATTCCCATTTCCCTACCAATCCTTCCATTCTTCTAGGGTCGGTTAATTGGTACCAGTCTTGTATGGGAGGATAAAAGCACTGACTTGTACATCGGCTGGCCACCTCAAGTCTTTGAATAGGCCACATACGAACTCATCACGCTACTACGATTCAGAATGGAAGTCGAATGCGTGGGCATATCCCTCAGACGGGATTGATTAACGCCCTAAGACTTTAACCTTTATCCTTATCCTTAACATCTTTATATCAGTGATGACTGCGGATGATCTTATGAAAACGAATCCGATTTGTAGCAGGGCTATGTCTAGATGGTAACCCGATAAGCATCCTTCCTAGCAACACAAAATAAGTTGTGATGAAGGGGAATGAAATGGAAAAAAGGAAGGGTGAGAGGTTTTTAGACCGCAGATTCATATGACGATGCTCAGTAAGAGAAGCTACTGATGTGCATAGAGCTAATCATTTGCGATGCAGCAGACGTTCCAGAAATTGCTAGAACAATAGTGAAGGGGAAGTGATGTCTACCGGAATGACCTTCTAAGGACCCTGATACTTTTTAGACGAAAGGGTAATTCACGGTTGCGGAAATTTAGGATCGTAGCGATGGTTTGAATGCGTATACGGCCTGTACCATGAATGGCGTTGCCCAACCGATCTACGAGTCAGCGCTTTTGTCCCCATAAATGCGACTGGTATCCATTAGCCAACCCCCGAGGGATGGAAGGCCTAGTTTTATCAGGTGAATAACGATCTGTGATTCGATGTCCGGGCCATGCACGCGGGAGAGTGCAGGACTGGCCCCAGCTGGAGGCAACCCGGCTTAGGTCGGAAAGGTACTTTGAAAAATGTGGTAAGGTCCAGAGGGGCTCAGCTTTCCCACAACACCTTTTAGTTTCTTTTTTTTTCTTTTTAAGTTTATCAAAATTATGCTCTTTACTTGTGTTCATGTTGATTGTTGTTATTTGGCTACCGATAATGAACAAATAAAAATAACAAATAAACACATTGTACGCCATAGCAACGCGCGTACAGAACCGTAATGATATTGGTAATGAAGTGCAGTATTGATAAGTAAATGAGATATTTCCTTTTGTTCCCATGGCGACTGCCTAGGTGTTCCCATTAGGCACTTATGCCGACATTTCCGATCCAATCCATCATAAACCCGCTAACGTCGTTATTCTGCAGCAGTCTGCTGCAAAAAAAGCAACGAATTCCACCAAAATAGGGCTTTCAATAGATTTTGATCTACTAATTTGTTAATTTATTAGATAATTTGTATTAATTGCAATGTATTATCAAAAAGTGGAGATAGCGTAGTGGCAAGTGGCGCACAGGCATAGCCATGGGATAACGGATTGATAACCGCCAAGGCCAACCAAGCCTTCCTTCCCTACAGGGTCGGTCAACGGGTACTAGGCTCGTCTAGAAGGATAAAAGCACTGACTTGCACATCTGCTGGCCACTACAAGTTATTGTATAAGCCACATACGCATTTAAAATAATACGCCGCTACGATTTTCGAGGGAAGTCGAATGCGGGGCGCATCCCTCAGACGGACTTGTTTAACACCCAAAGACTTTATGCTTTATAAGCAGGGTTATTTTGTTTATCTATTGGTATGCTTATTTACAACTCACTCTGAGTCCTAGCATATGTAACTCGTGGAACTTATGATAAAGTATTCAACCAAAACTGAAACGAATCAAAACAAATAAACAAACGAATTCGTCTATTTATAAGATGCAGTGACGTTATTGTGAATACGCCAGGGACCTTGCCCCAGTCACAGCCACTCACTGTCATTTTTACTTTTTTGTTTACTTGTCGTCCTACCTATTCATTCATTTGTGACATCATTTGAGATAAGTCAACAAATATGAAGGAACTCGTGTTGCATTAGATCTCTAAAACCAAAACGAAAGAAAAAATCACTCAACAAACAAAATCGAAAAAAATAATTTGCAAAAGTTCCTGAAGCGTCGACAAAATGACAAAATAGTTAACATTAAAAATATATACATAATATGACATTTAATACATAATACCAGACATCTATTATGTCACAGAGAATAGAATTTCTAGGGAATCAATCCCGTCTGAGAGATGCGCCACGCTTTCGATTCCCATTCAGAATCGTAGTGGGGGATTGACTGCGTATGTAACCTATACAATGAATTACGGTGGCCGGCCAATGTACAAGTCTGTGCTTTTGTCCTCCCAGACGAGTCTGGTTCCAATTATCCGATCCCGAAGGAATGGAAGGCTTCCTTGACCTGGGTGCATTTCTGGGATTCGAACCGTTGATCAAGCGTGCGTGATAGTGCGTCACTTCCTGAAATACCACCTTCGCTCCCCAGATATATGTAATAATATGAATATTTTCCACTAGTTAGAGGTTATCTTCTTTATGTAAAGATCTGCAGCCTGTAAGTCCAGCTTTTTCTCTAATGACTCCAACTCAGGCTTGAATTATGAATCGCAAATAATAAAAAAAGTAGACAATAATATATATCATGCATAAATACTAATGTAATATTTGGAATGAATATTTCCATAACAAGGAACGTCTAATTCACAGTAAAAAATTAACCCTCTACGTCTAAACTGTTCCATAATGACTATGTAGCTCAGAAGTGAAGGGGGACGGTCAAGTCGTGCGTCCGAGGGTGCGCGCGGCAAAGTCCGCGGCGAAATTCGTGGTGATTTAAACGACTCTGGTGCTTAACGTTGGGAGCCCAATTTGTAGTAAAGTAGATCAGTGGGATCAGCTGACCCTCCTAAACTATTCTGCTTTAAGTTTGTGCCCTGATAATAGGCGCCAGAGCCATCCGAACCGCTACGAACTTCGCCGCGCAATTTGCCGCGCGCATCCTCGGACGCACGACTTGACACACACCCCAGAAGTGAATAATGGGAGACGGGCAGTAGGAACGATTTTCTGTAGTCGACTCGCCGCACGCGGCTGTCGCGGACCAGCGTTCTGCTATATCCCTTCGCGCGCGGCGTCCTTCTCGCCGCGACGCGGCAATTTTGCCCTACTGTACCACGCCCGTGAATCATGAGTTCTTGTTCCTAAAATCTAGTTCTAAGCTTGAATAATGAAGGCGATTACCAGATTAAAGGAATCCCAAACCCCAATCCAAAAAATGCATATTGATCAGCATTTTAATTTTCCCATCAGAATACGGGAAAAGGCACAGCCATGCTAGTTTTAAATAGGAACTGCAATCGGTTGTTTTTTTTTTTTGCCTGTTGTCATGGTATCTCTCTAAGCGAAGCTTGGCTAAAAACGATTCGAGCTCGGGTACGAGAAAAAGGTGTTTTTTTACGTGCGATTATGTTAGGGGCAAAGAAATCGGCTGTAATGCAGCTGTAAGGGCGAATTTCTTCTCGAATGAATCGTATTATGGCGCAAATGTGCTGTAGAGACACCGAAGGAGATCTTTTCGGCAATTATTAATAGTTAATCGATATTTCAAAAAAAAAAATAGAATAGATTAGAAAACAAACAGCGAAATAATAAAATCCACAGCATGGGGAAGCTTGCGCCCCCCACGGCAAGATGAAAGCGAAAAGAAGATATGAGAATCCCAATTCAGTCCAGTGAAGTAGGATAAAAGTAGAAGCTTCTTGGGAACGGTTCACGGTTCCTTTCACTACCATGGACTTACTCACAAGGCAAGTTACTGAAACAGTAAGCTGAACAAGAGGTTGAGACAGAGGGGAGTAGTAACTGGACTGGGTATTCCCAAAGCATCGTCCCCCAATCGGGCCGGTCGGCTGCGCTAAAGACGACAGGTTGTGGTCACGCCTCATCGACGTCCATTAGCGCAGCCTACTGCTGCTACGGATCAAGTGCAAAACTTTACTGGTCTTCGATTTGTTATGGTGGAACAGTACATGTCAACAGCAGCTAATCGGCAAACACAGTTCATTCGGACCAGTTTCCCAAGACGCCGCTTTCCCTACCGGGAAGTTGCTGTACCCACTCACCTCTGCCCTCCACCCTTTCACACTCCTTGGGGTACAAACATGGGCAATGTTTTTTTTAAAAATTATGACGTGGATATAAATTGGAAGAACTCCTGACTCAGGGTAAGGGAAGGGGTAGGACCAGTAGTATTGGCCCTATAAGGATAACTCGGCAGTTCACAGATAAAGGCACAGTTAACGATGATTCTGGCTTTTCCAAATTTAGACGAGTAATGGAAGTGATAGTTCAGAAACAAAAACGAAGCAAGCGAAGAGAATTCGGGTTGAAAAAGCAAGAAAGAATAGGGATTGGGCGAGAATGTTACGAAAAAAGCTGCATGGGAGGGGTATTTGGGCGAGCTGTTCAAATGTGCGCGCCATTCCACACAGCTGGCTGCAATACGCTGCCTGCTTGCAAGATGTGGGTCCCGGTGCGAATAGTGCAACCTCATCAGCTTTTACAACGCTTAACAACTCATCCGCCGTGGGTGTGTACGTCGGCTAATCCAGTTTTTGGGGGCCCTTATTACGCCCTACATTGACTGTTCTTGTACCCGACAGGGTTCCTTAGGCTATCCTTGGGGATCAGAGGTTTATCCTAGAGAAAAGTCTCAGAAACCGTTTCTAACGTGAATCATCAACCTTTGAAGGCATTTCTGACGACAGCATGATGTATAATAAAGCACCCATGGAGTTGAGGGTTAATGCCAAACAGCACACAAGTTCGAGAAAGTTTAGGAAAATCCCGAAGATTCCAAAAATTGAAGCCCTTATCCTGCCCATTTTTAGTAATGTGTTCATATATAGCGCAAGACAGATGCGTTTGAAACTTCCATTCTTGCTAAGAAAGTTGGCAGTTGGCTGGGGGACAAGGTACAGTAAGCTCATGTTTGAAGTACGATGGCACTATCTAGAGCACTGTTTGACACGCCCTTCAGTGGGCGTCACTGACGATAGTGGGCGGTCTAAATGGTCTTTGAGTCTCAGGACATTGTCACGGATACACTATAGTTCCACACAGTAATGACTCACATTTACTTATTTATTTATTATGTGTCCATCAACAAGAACACGCCGCAACACAGGAAAGTGATTAAAATAAAACATATAAAAAGAATCAAATGCACTGTAAAAAATAACAAAATAAAAATGTGTATAAATAAATTGATGTAAATATTTTTCAAATATGCAAACTCGTTTTCAATGTCTCAAAGAAGAGATTGAGCTGATATACATCATTGATTGAAACGGTTTATTGCAAAACCGGATTGCAGGTTGATGTGGAAGAAGTGGAGAACTCTCGTACCTGCACCCATAGATGCCTATCTTGTTTTCAGTACACCCGTTTCGGGACGGGACAGCTTCGTAGAATCACTGCCCTGTAGATAACGTTCGCTGCTTTTCTATCTAATAGACAATCAATCATTTTCCAAAAACCTCATGGGTAAAAGAAAGGGACCAGCTGAGGGATACCTGCATAAAACAGATATATCCACTCATTCAACGCAATTCATAATGCGGCAAGGAGGCATGGCGCATCCATAACATACAAACCTCTTTATCTTTAGTTTTTCGAAGATACTTGGGAAGAGGACGGTCAATCTCGGGCAAGCCTCCTTTCACCACCTCTTCATTCTACAAAACTCATTCCAGAACGGGTGTTCTTTCCTTCATGCCTTTCGGGAGCTTTTCGCTTGTAATACCATGAAGACACCGGGAAACAGCAGTTAAAAGAGCCGAATGAGCCAAATTATGAATTACAGTAATGCTTGTTTACTGGTAAACATTGGCAGATGTTCCGTGACGTCATAATTGCGCAGACTCGTGGGAAGAAGTTTCCTTTAGCAAGCCCCTCGAAGTCTTAAAAGATAAACCATGTCGGCGTTTCTCGTTCTCGTTTTAGGATCCCCCACACACTCAGCTGGCATCAGAACTGTAGTGACGTTTGAATGGGTATGTAGCTATATAACGAATTGCAATTGCCAACCTAAGAGTAAGATAGTAGTTCTATCCGACCGGACGAGTCTGCTACCAACCCTGAAGGGTGGAAGGCTCGGTTGGTCAGTTATGACTCCGAAATACAATCCCTGGACCATGCATGTGACAGTGCGCCACTTGACATCATACCTCGTTCCTCTTACAAAGGGTTTCAAATGGTTTTCCCCTACCTCCTCTGGGGAGAATTTTGATGATGAACTTGTCGAGCTGGCACAGTCATCTAAGCCTGGCGGACACGCATGGAATTACAATAGTTAAAGTATATAGATGGGATAATGCCAAGTGACGCGCTATCCTACTTACTATAAAGCGCTTCGTCTGTCGTCTGCTGTGATGTATGTCTATCACGAAATTCCTTAGCTCCTTCAGATCTGCCTGGAGAGACCGGGTCAAGCGTGGGATGTGAGGCCATGTCCCGAGAATTATGAAGCAACATCAGCTTGGCGGAGCCCCGCCCACAGTGGGCGTAGCGTGCATCGAAATGAGCTGTACTGAGGACCATGATTTCAAATTCAGTCACAAGACGGCTTCAAAAGTGGGGTGTAAAGGTGGCTAGAGGTGTGCATTGGTAAATTAGATCAAACTAGGGAGACCCACCCCCGATGGGCTTGGCTTGGCGTTTTCCAAAAATGCAATGCTTCATGAGAACATTTGGAAAATAATAACTCCTGCGCCACCGCCATGGGCGGGGTTTGAGAAGAAATTCGTAACTCCTGTCCCCATGGATCTAGAAAGTTCAAACTTGGTAGGAATACAGGCGACAGGATGGGAACACCTATGGTGGGTAGCAGAACCGGGCTCCGCCCGCAATGGGCGGCGTTTGTGCGAAAGTTGTCAATTTGACCCTAGGGCGTTCAAACTTGGTAGGGGTACAGGCGGATGGAATCACTTATGATAGGTGGTAGGACCGGAAAAAATGCCTAAGTGATATGCTACGACGACATAATCTATTCGAGCTCTGTTTCAGTTTCGTACTATCACTCGGCTGAACAGCGGAAAGAAATTCAAAGAAGAGGAAGTTTTTTTAATTCAACATTTCTCGGGAAAGGGTGTTTGCCACAAGAACGAGGAGAGCCCGGCGTTAGCTTGGCGATCCGAGTGGTCACACTCATAACCCAGCGATCGAATTCTGTCTTGGTAACCGTCCAGGCCAACCAGTCCTTCATGCCATCCCAACTCCCAGAGACGGCCTACCAACTGAGCTGGTGACGACCCAGAAAGGTCGAGGGGTAAAAACCCTAACTAGAACATTGGGCGGTCACCGAAAGCTGTTGTATAGCTTGCATACGCATTCAATCGCACTAGGATTTTGAACGAACGTCCAATGCGAGGCGTCTCCCACAGAATGGCCAAAAACTGTTGTTGTTGTAAAGACATCTTTACAAGAGTTGATTATTATCGCACTTTTATATGTACGATTAGCCCACCCTAGTAATAGGCGTCTGACAGTTTTTGCTCCCAGAACAATTGTTGTCCTAGCCAGAATCAACAAATCACTTTGTGCCCCGTTCTAACCAGCTTTCACGTATACCGGAAACCACTTTACTGGTCCTATCATTCATTGCAGCAATCAGCCGGTGCTCATGACTATCGATCTGGCTTTGTAGACTAACTTCAAAACTTTCCTGGACAATTGGCAGATATCTGATCGCTTTTCATTCGATTTTCCCAACATTACCTCCACTAACCACACATTTAGTATTGTTACTAGGATTGTCGCTCTGTATTACTTGTTTTTATCACATTTTATTATTCTTTATAAAGTCAAAACTGAACAGTAATGGCCTGTCTGATCGTAGTCTTCATCCCGTTAGGTGGAACTTCGTATGAGACTGGGTGCCCCCATCCCTTGCCTCCCCATTTTCCTTGATAGAAACCCTTAAACCACCCAGTAAACGATAGTAAAGGTTTTTGTAGAGTTAACTTAACCTTCTTTAAACGGATGTGTTCGGGAAATGACCGAATTCCTTCAGAGGAGGGAAAGCGCTTTCAAGCTGAAACTACATTTTTCTGAGTGACCCTCCTCAAAGGGTAGCTGAAGCATATCATTGAAAATGCCTAAAAGTGATCTCGTGGGACAATCTCGGAAGCAGTAGGAGTTGCCATCAGGGCTACAGTACCAGTGGAACAGTTTACAGCAAGGTCTTCAGAATTTCTGGATTGCGGTAGCGGAGATGTTGTGTTATTGCGGAAACTCCGCAGAATTACGTACCTCATCATTTAAATAATCGTGTTAACAATCACTAAGCAGATTTCACAATTCATCTTTCCCAGAGTTATTTAGTTGGTTTTCCTACTTCTTTTGAGTACGTTACCTGTTATCTCTAATACACGGAAGGTCTTGGGTAATTAGTATTTACTTACAGATCCTCAAAGTTGACTCAGTTGACGTCGAATATTGGTGAACGTTACGTTGTGGGTTTTGTTCATTGTGTGTGGTATGCCATCTAGGAATAAACTAAGGAAGACCAGTAGTGCTAATAACACAGTAAGTTGCTTTATCATCTTTTTTAGTTATTTCATTCAATTGCTCGTTTCTCTTACTCTTTGCAGTCATCCGAGTGCTCAAAGGAGTTGCGTGATCTACCGGAGAAAGACTATCATCAGCTCCTCGCCTCAGTGGCTGGATTACCCAAGAAGATTTTGGCATCGGTAAGTACCTATCTATTTCTGTTTATTCCTATGAATATAACTATACACTGGGGATCCTTTCATGATGGACACGAGTCAGTAGGTGAATGGAATCAAACCTATATCTGGACCTTACGAATTGAAAATGCGCAATCTACATTAAGCCGTACGGAAGGACACGAGTGAGATATCCTCCTGGTTTTAAGGGTATATGAATCGAGGAAGTGAAAAGTTTAAGGCCTGGGATAAGTTGCTATTCGGGAGTTAAACTCCTTCCCGCGTACGTCAACTTGAATATATCTTCAACGGTCATTTGTAAAACTCAGATTTATAATTCGGTACTTCGTAATCTCAACCGCTTTTGTGAGATCAACTTTTTCTCAAAAGGAGTAATGAGGGTATTTTCACACTTGCAAATTGTTAAAAGGGCTTTCGTAGTACACTGGCTGATTGCTATCCGTCTTTCAACGAATGTAAACTGTCTATGTTCAATTAACTGATACTGAAATTTGCATGCACTACTTGCTATTTGCCCAAGCATAACGCACCAACGTCCTGGCTTGATTTCTGCAGTTATGAGCTAGTGCGCAAGTGCCTAAGTAAAAAAGCCATGTTGAAGTCATCGATCGGAAGGCATTTCCATACTTCGCGCTGACCGAGCAGTAAAAAGCAAGCGGCATCGGCGTCGATCGATAACACACCAGCTTGATGACTCATGCCGCTCATACTAGAATTTCATGTACGTAAGCCGCTCTCGAACTTCCTTTTTTTCTTCGCTGCTCAACGCAAAGTACTAAGCAGTCAATTTAAATGCTCTCTGCCGATATTCATAAAAAAGCATACAGGTTTGAGCGTTTTCAAGGGTTTAGTTTCTGCATGAGCATTGCGAAACACTAACCTCGTCGACATATCGATCGACGCTGATATGCCTCGCCTTCCGTTCTTCAGCCACGGCGAAGTATAGTAGCGGTCCGTGACTCATTTCAAAACATTGCGAAAGAGCTAATTATAAGCTGGCAACATTCGGAATCACCTTATTTAAGACGTCGTGATTTCTAAGCTTCCAGAATATTCCACGACACTTTTTATAGTCTAAAGCGCGCTGCGGCAGTTAGAGAAATTGGTGTGTTTTGCGCGCGCAAACTGGAACAAGCGCAAGGTGTTTATAGTAGGAGCTCGCGAATCGGCGAATGAGCGTTATGCAAAATCATTATCCGCTAAGGTGGTTGAAATCAGGTTCCAGGCGCCGACATCACCTACTAATTGGGTTACTCACATTTGCCCCACATCATCTCTGCCTTCCTGAATTGACACAGTTGCAATCCTATTTGCCTTGAAGGGAAAGCCTGTTCAAATATCTGAACCTTCGCAGTGGGAGCAATTTGTAAAAAACTTTTTTGACTTTCTCCTCAGCAAAGGTATTGCTGTCTCCGGCAGACGAGGGTATTAACTAGATTGGGCATGCGCAACTGCACCAACGTGTGATCCCTAGCGCATAGCTAATCTGCCGTGGCGCATGTCCATTTTGATAAACATCATCACTATCCT
Source organism: Haemonchus contortus (assembly GCA_000469685.2). NCBI lineage: Eukaryota > Metazoa > Nematoda > Chromadorea > Rhabditida > Trichostrongylidae > Haemonchus > Haemonchus contortus. The sequence goes on from LS997564.1 coordinate 7,461,973, forward strand.
CTGCTGAGGAAATATAGCATATGGCCAAAACACTAGCACGACTTCATAAACGATTTTTATTGGTCTTTCCGGAATATACAATGCAACACCAAACGAGAGAAAATGATAAGAAAGCAAAGGGGCGAAATCCAACTGCAAATTCAACGCAAGCTTCCATCGGCAGGAATACGTTATATAATAAGGGAGAAGGATAAAATTGTTACCGTTAATCGATGCAGTTTTGGAATGAGCCCCGCTTTCGACTTCCATTCAGAATTATTGCAGTGACATTTTGAATGTTGATGTGGCCCATACAATGATCCGTGGTGGCTTATTCTCTTATTCCTATACTAGTCTGATGCCAATTAATCTATCCCGGAGGAATGGAAAGCTTCGTTTGCTTGACTTTGTACCGATTCTGGACCATGCAGGTGCGGTAGTGCACCACTTGCCACTACACCATCCCTCCATCGCCCTCCCCCCCCCCCTCCCCCCCCCCCCCCCCCACCCCCTGCGAGTAAATTTCAATATTAAAACAGCAGCGCAGTTATGTTCAATACCCGGAAGGTGGGAAGGTTGCAAACCCGTAACAGTTTTGGAATTCAGAAAGCGTGAAAGTTATTAAGCAACTTACTATTTTTGGCGCACTATCAATACAACGAAAATTCTTCGTAAAGTCTAAGTTTTCATATTGGTATTGAAATACCTTTCAACTTAACGTTTTTTCATCACAATAAAGATGGCATTGTGATTGCAAAAACAACTTTATTGCTCCATAAAATAGGCTGGAATGCGCTGCCACATAGTGAACTTTGTAAGAAACGAGCTGCTGAAGCGGTAAACATTTGCGAAACTATGCCGCATTCCTTTTTTGTTCTGTTTCTTACTCTTCTGTAGTCATAGTTCTTCAGTTGACGCTAGAACATAAGTGGTTCCCGGATTTGCCGCTTCCTCGCTTCTCCAATAAGGGGTCCAGGCTTTTACTTCTGGGGTTTCTCGCCGAACATAGCGCTATGATGAACATTTGAGCAGTAATTTCTTATTGTTTCTTTCAAGTGTCTGTCCTTAAGTATACATCAGTCCTTGCGAAGTAATTAAGTTTTCGTTGCTAGCCATGTTGCAAAGAGAGTGGGAGTGTTTATCTATTGGGATTTTGATTTCTCAAGATATCGAGCTGTAAAATGAAGGATTTTCATACTGTTCTTGAATTCATTCCCAACCCTTATCAATGGCCTGCAGATTTGGCAGCCACCCTCGTTGTTCTCACGTTATAATCAACCTGTTGTACGCGTGGATCAAAGTTTGGAGGTCAATTTTTGTCGGTGAACGCTTAACAAACTTTACAAATTGTTATCACCAAGTATCTTCTTGTCTCCTTGCCTCACATGCATGATATTGCTTTTGGTAATAACAAACGCGCTACTAGTATTACAAAAGCGTTTTATTTCTGGTACACGTTATCAACCTTTAACAGTTTATTTTTTGGCATATGACATTCTATCAGTGAAAGGGTGTATGCTCTTGTTGGAATGGAAATGTTATCATTATTCACCAACAAATTGCCCCTCCCCTCCGATTCCTCTGCTAATAACTAGGTGTCACAGATTATATTTTGCGCCATTCGTTGCGGCTTTTCAAACTCTTTTGAGGTTTTAAATTTTATATTTTCAAAATTAGTGTAATCCTGCGATAAACGCACTGGTTATGTTATCTCTAGCAAAATGAAACTCAGAAACTACAGGCGATCCAGAGAGTCTAAATCACGCATCATGTGTGATGAATCTTTTATTCCATTCTGTAGGGTTTTATAGAAAGGATAGGTTTCGTTATTATGAATTCCAAGTGCTGGTGGACGTGGTATACCGAAAATCAATGGAACTTTCGCTCTGTTCTTCAACTTCACTCTCTATCGAATGAAATCGCGTTGCACCACTGCACGAAACACTTCCTTTGTGTCAAAAGTCACGTTAGTCTGCGACTGGCATAGCGTTTTTATGTAAGCGTTGTCATGTTCATTTTGTCCTTTACAGCGAACGTATTTAAAATGTGACAAGGTAGAAATAGGGAAGTTACTAGTCGTTGAAATTTTTTTGTTTTATTTTCCTTTATGTTGTTGTTTCTCAACCATATTCCTTTGGCTACGCCGTCACCGTATCAGTACCTGTCATATGATATCACCTCAGTTGTTTACAGCAGGCGAAAACCGTCTTTGTGGGAACCATGCTTCGATTTCAGGCTATTGTGAGGCCGCCCTTTAGAAAATAGCTAATAATATGTTCGTTTTGTACGGGGAAGATGGCTCATTCGGGGGAAATCAGTTTATTTTGATGAGGAAAGGGTTGCTTCACTTCACTCGTCTCTTTTCAGTTTAAGTAAACGTTCAAAGTCATATATGGCGGTTTTTACTTTTATTTTCTCACGTCTTTCAAAATCGATACCTTTTGAAGCTCTCGGATTTTCACTTTACTTTTTATTGCTGAGCTTTCTGCCGCTGCCTACTTCAAGCTTGCTCGTATAGAGAAAGTTTGAGAGCTTCGAAAAGCGCTCTTCCAAAATAGGATCGTCTAGAGCCCGGGGTTGTAATACCTTGATTAATAATACTTAGAAAATCATTGGAACATCAATTTTTTATAGGAATCAGGAGGAGTGTCTCCTGGAGCTGGCGCTGATGTGGTAACTTGTGGACGTGAACAAGAAAAGCTAACGCCAGCTGCACAATCATGTCTGGAAAAGCTGGTAGGCGAGATCAAGAATAACAACAACAGCTTCATGGACTATAAAATCGGTAAGCAGGAATTTTGATACGAAGAATGGCCTATGATATTAATTGTCGAACAAGGATTAGGTAGATTACTAGTCTCCTAAGATTATTCGAAAAGTTATAATAGCAGTTGTGTCAGCTAGTACTGGCTTTCTCTTCATACCAGATGTGCTTTTGTTCATGAGCTCTCTAAGTAAGTAAGAATGTTTTTTGGCTGTAAAAGATTTTTGGGAGCACTTTTTGATTCTGATTCATTTAAGCCCTATTCGAAAATGTCGGTGACAATCGAACGTTTCAAAAGGGCTTCCGAGGGATCGCTGAAGCTTCGGGACTGTAGCATTACAATTTTACTGGCACATCGGGTATCTCTGTAGATAATTGAAATAACTATAAAACAGAAGTAGTGAATGACGTAAAATATTTCGCTTGAGATGGCGCGTGAAAAATTCATTCTTGAGTGAGAATCGCTGTTTTCAAAACTAGAAAACCACAACAGGTGACCAGTGTTGGGTTTCATATTTGCTATTTGGGCTCTTCCTCTTCCTAAAAGGTTTTACGCTTAATTTCTCATTTTCTAGCATGTCTATTTAAAATGGTCAACTTTGAGGCTCGAGTAGTTCAGCGTCGGCGTTTGAGTTTTGGAGAAGGGACTTCTGTTACACTCTACCCATTGGAACTGGAACAATCATGTTGAGCAAACCCACCGTACTCCCCAACACTGGCTTTGTTGATATTTCAAACATTTCAAGAGAATCGTTGAAACGTTAAATCGCGATATCCTCCTTCAGACTAGGTGAACATCGCTGCCTGCTTGCGATCTCAAGAGACTGCGATTCTCTAGCTATGCATGAATTTAACGTAGTCTTTATCATTTCAACTAAGTCCTTTGGGTCATGGTATTCCTAGATACACCGACGTACTTATGAGAAGTCCTTTATATATGTTTTTTTTACTCACTGTTGGTTCTAGTTGCAGAGGTATTCTCACTATTACGATACTTTTAATCAAAATGTCACTCGCATTCTTGAGATACTTCTGTTTTATGACAGACCGCCTCTCCGAAAGAAACTGCATTCCCTCGAAGCAGCGAAGGAAATGGCACTTCTCTATCTATGAGCTTCTATTCCAGCAATTGTTGCCCAATTGCTCTAAAAAGATTAAATTCGGAGAAGCCCTTTTAGGCTATACGCTCAATATGAGGAGGCTTCTCCAACGAACTGGCTATTCCGATCTTGCGCTTCGATTTGCTTGATTCCTGTGATAGCCGACTGCACTAGAAGCTAAACCCGCAGTGGAAAAAATTGGCGTTTACTGTCAGAGTCTGGGCCAAGAGCTTGCGGCTTACTCTCCTCGCGTGCCCTACCAACTGTATAATATATTCGCTCTGTTGTTAGGACTATGAAAGGTTGTTGTCAATTTGAACCCATCTCTCTCGTTTCAATTCCAGTCTAAGGTTCTCCCGCGTTCGCGAAAGAAATGGAAGTGCAATGATGAGGCGTTGGATGAGGTTTTGAACTGAAAACTGATACCTGATCGAACCCCTTTTTTGAAACATTTCAATTTTATTCGACGTGTTGTCGAATTGCTCCACAAGGGCTCCCCGTTCGTCCAGTGATTGTTTGGGAACAGGTTGACGAGTGCTTTCGAAATTGTTTCCAGGATTGATACGTAGCGGCATTCTTATTCGGTCAGGCGGTCGCTGAAGAATCGCCGATTTCAGAAACTTGTGAGAGTAGTATCTCATATGCTACTGCCTAGTTATAGGGCAACAAAAACCTTTTGTGAATGCTGTTACATTTATCGCAGCATGGCGCAACCTTCAATGATCCTCATTCCCCTTCCCCCACGCCCCACTCGCAACCCTGGCTTTTCTCCGCCATAAATATACTACCACTTCATTTAAGGCCTGATATTTACGCAGTAAGAATATCGTATTTTGAGCACAGTATTTTTGAACAAAAAAACTTTCTTATCTCTGATACCAATTATTTGTTCAGGAAAATGTACAACGTTCGATGATTCTGTCATGACTAGGAGAATAGAAGCGTTTTCAGCTTTCACTTCAACTAAAAAGAAACCGTGAGTTATTTTACTTGTTGTGAATTGAGAAGTACGGAAAAATTTGGAATGGTCAAATTCTGAATAACTAAGTCGAAAGAAGTCCCAACCCTTGCAATTGGGTTTTTCCCTTATCTTGCTTCCCAGTGCCACACTTTCTTGGTCATCATTGTTAACTTCATACTTCGTTATCGAACCTGTTCAGCTGTGTTGAGAAGGAACTTCTTCATAATTCTCTGTTCTAGGGTGCGGTATGAAAAGGAAGATATGAAGTTCATAGATGAAGACAAGTGAGTCCAAGTTTTAAACTGCCGTAATCCTACACATGGTGGTTAGGCGAGAGATGGTGCAGAATTTTTATTTCTACGTAATTCCAGACTTTTTAATTTTATGAATTCAGTGACGTAGAGATGATGGATTTGAGTTCGAAAAGTGGTCTCACACTAACATTCACCCGTGGTAATCACGAACAAACTGCAACAGAGTATATGGACGACGACATAGAAGCCGGTTTGAAGACTCTCGATGGTACCCCACCTGTCAATACTTTCTTCGATGAATGGAACGAAGTGAGCTTTTACTACTTACTTATCGATCTTTTCGCTTTTGCATTGAATTATGACAGAATAGGCGCCCTAAGCATAACCTTTCTTTTGAAAATGGAAATGAGTGATTCGAGTATTGCCGAGCACTCATTAGGGTAGGAGGTTTTTGTCCACTGTCGTAGCTTTTGATAGCATAAAGGTCTATTTGGTAGGTTAGTTAACAGCATAGAACTTGGAGTCTGATTGTGAGATCAGTGGAATTGATTCACCATTAGATACGTTATCAGAGTAGGAGCTGTCTGATGACCTATCAGCCCCGTTGTAATTTTTATTTTGTTTGCGTTGGTAATGTCGTCATTTAATCCTGCGCACCCTTCCTTCTCTTTGACAATGTGAGCCACATTTTGCTCCCCTCTTTCTTCTTTTCTCCCTAGTTTCATTGAGAGTACTGTTCCCTTCTTTTCGATCGACCCACTTCCTTCCATAATATTTCTTATTCGGTAGGAAAGGGCCATCAATTTTTCCTCTATTCTCATTCTTTCATCTTCTACCCAATTTTTTCCGTAATTCCCCAGTTCCTTAAAATTCATGATATTCTTATTTCTCGGGATAGTAGTAATACAGCCCTCTCATTTCTATCTGTCTAATCATTTTCTTATTTGCGGGAAATGTCCAATGAAAAAACGTTGAGGAATCATACCGTAAGTAATTCCCAATATAACTACTTCCGGTTTGGATAGGATACAGTGGTAAGAGAGTAAGCAAGATGCCGAGGGGAGCAGGAGAATAAGGCTAGTCCGATTTTTTATCTGCGATACGGTAAATCTGAGGCCCAACTGAAGTGGGCATATTTACTGGAAAATGGGGACTTCCAAACCTAACATCTGGTTCCGGTGCTCCCCCCCCCCCCCCCCCTAAGCCACGTAGCACCCAAGCGAGCTGTCTGCTATCCTTGCATTCCAATGCATTGGTTTTCTAGCATATTCCCTGAGAATGACTCAGTTGTGACGTTTCGCATTTAATGAGTTTCGCAATGTTCGGCATGAGGTCATCGTTTATTTTTCATCCCTTGAAATAGTGTTGTCCTTCACTGCCTTCTGAATTGCCAGATTCTGGATTGCTCCTCATTCTAATACATTTTTGAAGACTCGATTGCTTGACCGTTTATGAGCTCTATCTTTTGGTTTCAGAAAAATTTACTACGTAACGGTCGCCTCCTCAGTCGAACACAGACAATACTTGGTCCACGTAAGTTCCGCATTTTTAACTCCAAATTAAAAATCTATCTATCCTTTCTTTTCTTCTGGGTTTTCCTCTTATTGAGGTGTGAGACTCGAAACTGGTTGAATTGTCACTGTGTTGCTCAGCTGTTGCTGGATCAGCTGGTCGGCCATGCGCAACCCCCACATTTCTTCTTCTAGTTGTGGTGTGGGCGTTCATATAGGGCCGTGCAAAGTTGTCATTACTGCGTTCTGTGAGGTTATTTGATTCCCACTTCGTAGCTAGGGATTTTTTCATAGGTGTAAGTTTTCGTTACTTTTTTTTGCATTTGCTGAAGTGTTCACCTCTCTTTCTCTTCTTTCCAAATACTAGATAAAGACACTGCTAGCTTTTCTTTTCCCATGAGTTTTTCCCCTACTATCAGTTTCCGTTTGATTGTCTCTGCCCGTTTCGTAGACCAGCTGCTCCTTTTTTTTTACTACTTTCATGCCTTCTCTCCTTGCCTATTACTCTACATTGAATTTGTTCTCAAGTCGTTAACATGGTTTTAGTCTTTCACTCATTCACACTTTTCCTAGTAGGGTTGCCCGTTTGGAATATCTTGCTTCTAGCACTTAGTATGAGTGTTTGCTGGCCTTTCATTTTGTTTTAAGGTTCTAAGAATATACCACGACCGACCGACTCACCATTAATCTCTGCATGGTTCAAGTAATATCTGTTGTTGGTTTGTCTTAGCCTCCGAGATCGATATAACTTTAATTACGGCTGACGTCTCGGCTTGACCGCCTTTTTTGGAACGTCCAACACTTTTACGTAGTCGTTCGCCGTGCATTTATTCGCGAACCATATACACTGTTCTACCACTGCTGCAATAACCATCATTTTAAAGACGGAACAGTTGGTTAACACTGCGTCTTTTATTATTCTTCTAGATGAGCTATGAAGGAAAGAATCGCAGTTTACTTCTTTCATAGCTCATCCTCAGCATTAATTAGCAACTATGCAATACAACGGCTGCAGTGGATACGGTTGCATGATGTGACCAAACATCAAATGAAGAATTTCGCTTCAAAAAGTACGGTCGTCTATTTGGCTTATACTGTAATGTTACTTCTGTACGGCAACACATTCACAGCGGTTTTCTAGGCAGATTTACTATGGGCTACCTGCCTATGCGGTCCTACTATGGGGCTAGCGCTTGCGTTTGATAGTTACCTCTGTTCGTGTTCATGGAAGAGCCTGTACATATATGAGTTGTATATCATAGGGGCGGGGCGGTATGATCGATTATCCGTTTGGGTAAGTTCAATGATGTAACTGTGGAACCCTTTGCCCTTACAAAGGGAGCACTATCTCCCGGGGAGACGGGCGTTAGGAACGATTTTGGGTAATCGATTGCCGCACGCGGCAGACGCGGACCACTCATTCGCCGTTATTACAGCTCTAGTGTTCTTCATACAGCTCATTCGATATGCGATCATTATTTTATGCATAATTCTACTATTAGTACTTTTGTTCTTGTATTTCTTAACTACTGCTGCATCTTGCTACATTCCTTCGCGCGACGCCCCTCTTACCGCGACGCGACCATTTCCTTCCTAACGCGCCACACCCCTATCTCCCGTTCTCTGAAACAGTGAAGTCTCAATGCTCCACTCCGATCATCCCTACACCACGCCCAGAAGGTTTCTAGGAATGAGTGTGCACACGGCATCCAACTTTCATCGAATTGAGCTACGGGATGGTGGGAGTTCAGGTCGGCACATGCCACCTCGTTGGCGTGCGTTGGCTAGGCTGTTCATCTTGTCAGCGACCTTCATCTCATCCGATGAAGAAGAAGGGCTTTTTTTACGATGAAGCAACCTATTTTAATCATGCCTACGCCGATGGAATGATGGAATGACTCATACCCAAGAGCAGAGACCGTAGCACAGCCCTTATATGTAGTTGAGATGAAGAATCATCCCCGTGTGAGTCATGGTACAGGAACCGACCCGTGTATTTCGTCATGTCCAACTGAACATGGATTTTTAGGATGTGCGCTTGTCCCATTTTGACGATTTTATCAGCTGATTCGCGCAACAATAGTATTGCTTTGTTTGATCGTGATTTTTTTTATTGGTTTTCTAGTTCTTGGCTCAGAAGGAAGAATGTGCCGCGGATCTCGGCTCTCATTCCCCCCCCCCCCCACCTCACTTGGATGGCATCTGTCAGATATATATTTCCGTGATAGAGCACCGGGACCTGGTCTGGTGGGCCCCTACTGCACTCGAGGAGTCTTTTCAACTTCAAATATTCGGTTATCGATCAAACTGCTGGCACTGATAGTCTCTCGAGTAGATGAAAATCAGGATCCGTAGAGGCGAACATCCGTTTTTCACCCGGTGTCACGCCTCTCACACTTAGTATCGATCACAGCCCACGAGGCGACACATGACGAGCTTACGTCGTAGGGCGCCCTTCGCAAACTATGGAGTGTACTGGTCGCCCGGGGTAAAATATATTGCAACACTGGGCGTGCCACGCTGCGAGACAACTAACAAAGAATCGCTGCATGTTAAGGGTAGACAGAGCCCATGTTGTTTTCCATGAAAATTTAGGCAAATGAGTCAAATAAATGACTTTGGAGCGCTCAATCTGGAATTTTCGGGCTGCTCTTCGGGGTTTCGTTAGACCTCCTTCGAATAATAATTAATTGGTGACATAAGATTACCTCCAACGCAATAAGTGCACCTTATCTTTCTTTTTGGTGATGTCCGAATTCGTGGCGCATACCAAACACCAAGAGAAAATGTTTGGTAAACAAGGGCGACTGAGTGCCAGAGGTGATCGCGGTCCGCAGGAAAGTTATCCTAAAAGGTATCAATCTGGGTGAGCAAACGTGCTGCCTCAGGCAGGCCACATTTCAGTAACTTTTTTTGAATTAATATTTTATGATGTAATTCGGGTTATGGTTGCACATCTGTGTAATGGGAAGCTTGTTAGCTGGCATGGGATTGTTTGATCAGAATGCATCTGCTTTAGCTGGTCTTTTTCGACAGAAAAATGAAGTTTCACTTTTCCATCCATGTGCTGTTGACGCATTGATGATTGGAACGTTCGACAAAATTGCTTATTCAATGATTTGCATAGCAAAATTGATTACCTATGATCTCATGCAACATATTACACTCCAATGCAGTTCTTTGGAGGCGTCCATTATCCGTGGGAATGTGCTTCGACTGGGCGTTTCCGCCAGGAAGACACGTAGAGGTGGCATCCAGACGAGCAAGCCTTCCCACGGATAGGCGGTTGCCGTAACGCGATCTAGCTATTGTCGCATTGGAGTACCACGGTAACTCCTAGCGAGTGAGTTTATTTCCTCTATTGTTCTGGGTTTCATGGTCTGTTCTATTGTTGTTTTTGTTAATTTGTATGTGCTTCGGAATATGCATATGAGCTGTGTTCCCACATCCGTCGCTTACCCCAAATCAGCGGCAAGGTTCGCCAACCCCTCACGCCAAGCCTCATCTCTGAAGGGTTGAGAGCTCAACCAGCGCCTGCGATTCTCTGGAGCATTGATAAGATCAGTCCGATCACCCAACAAACGCCGCGATCCCCCGCTAGTTGTGACGAAGTCACATAACCATCTTTCGCTAACTCATCATGATCGATACCGACCGATATCGCTATAGTGGAGCTGACATCGTGGGATTTGTACTATCTTAAAGTTGGAAGGCTCCAGATGTGAGAAGAGCTGAAATAGGGATACCCGGCCACTTACGGAACATCGGTATGTATGGGCGTCGGCGATCACTCATTATCCCCAAAAGTTATTGTTTAAAAAAAGGAAAGCCATGAATATATGGTCAACTGGGCAGTAGTTCGTGGTTCATCTATCGATGTGATGAAGTTCCCATTTTGATATCGCTTTTTCTTGAAAGTTTGAAAGCCCTACGCCTAGATAGGGCTGAACTATGATTGCCTAGTCCAATACAATACAAATTTTTATTGGGAGGTAGCGATTGCTATCGTTGTAGCAAAGTTCTTCCCCAAACGATGTCCACCAATTCGGAAATGTAATCGACAAGGCATTTATAATCCAGCTCCACCTTGGGCATAGGGCTTCCGAACTTACTGCTTTGAGATTATAGAGTTCTACATCGGAGGGGAAGAATCTGATTTTCGTGGAAGACAGACAGGCGAACACTCACACCCACGTACTCAACCACCTATGTGCAGCCTAGGTGCTGAAAAAGAAGCACTACTTAGAGTGATGAATCGCAACAGCTAATAAAAGGCCGTCAAAATCGTAATACATTCATGCTGTCGGCGTACGATTGCCAAGAAATTGGTTGTTCTGTGCATCCGCCCCTTTCTTTCCAGCAACCGGCAAACTGGTATGGGAGCCTAAGCCGATTCTGCATTGAAAATTGAGGGCATATTCCGCGATTAATTAGTTCGGCCATGGGATTATTTCGGGTCTCATTCAGCGTTCGGGCCGAAGACTGTTCAGTGACAGATAGCATTGCCCGACTGGTAACGCTCTTTGTCCCGGTGGTGTTGGGTGCGAACGCTGATCGCTACACTGCAGTAAGCTCTCTAGTGTGATAAGTAATCTTTCTAAAGGGCGCTGGAAGCATTCCCGTGGTACTGCAACGTAGGAGTCGAGTGGGAGCTTTGCAACTTTTCGTGGTATTCTGTTGGGAGGGATGGGTATGAGAAAATGGGAACGGAAAAGAAAAAGGAATGAGCCAGAGTCACCTGTTGATAGCACAATCAATATCATAGCATCTGAGCATTTTACAGATCGGCAGCAAACCCCGTTCTGAATAAAATTGCCCGCTTGTCATTCCAATTAATTCCGCGAATCTGCAAAAAAACTAAAATAAGCATGATTGTACTACCAACAGGCGATCCGCATGTCTGGAATTTTTCTCGTTCCGCTTTCATTTTCTCTTGGATGTCTAGCAGAAACCGGCGGTGAGCGACGTTAACGACCTGAGCATGGCTCGTTTTCCTTGGACAGCTGACTGGTAGCAGCTTGTGTTGGAATGATTCTAGGTGGGATAGAGTGTTACATACGGAATCGTTGTTTTATTTTGATCAGCTAATCGATGGGTCTCGAAGATGCTTCGATCGATATCGATCTTTCTTTAATTGTATTTCTGTTGCAACCTGGTGATGAATCGATCGATATCGATCACTCTTTTGTTGTATTTCTGTGGCAACTCATTGAAAAACTTGTTTCCTTTTAATAGATCATATTTTTGAGCTTTAAATTTATCATGATGCTTCATTTCATCTTTTTTATTCTTTTTTTTCAGAAAGCGAAGGATCGTTTCATCCTATAACAGAGTTTGTTACCGGTACGGATGTGATCCCTAGTCTAACGACAGCCTACGAGATGCCACCGCTAGCGAAACCATTGCTTCCGACTCCACCCACTGACGACGTAACGAGTACTGGTCTAAATGCTACACAAACTCAGTTACCGGTAAGTTCCGAAAGTTTTGGGGTTCTTTTTTGGTTCGGAATACTCTTCTACCTATGACGAGCTGAGTTGGGACCGCTTGGCGGAGTGGGTGAGGGTGTTTATTGGGTACAGTACTCGGAAGTTCGAGGTTCGTCTATGATGAGTTTGCGGAAAAGACGTTCAGGCTGTCTTTGTAACTGATGTCATTTGTCGATAGGACGCGTCTCCCCAATCGTTTTTGATTTTCTGGTCCATCCGTGATTGACGGTTATTTCCTTTAACAACACTGCTCTGTCCATAGCCATCCTCTTTCTGTGGGTGATATTTCACGTCGAGAAATTCCCATGATTATTTCATAAACGTGAAATAACGATGTCGTAATACTGGAAACGGCATGTTTGAGAATGTGATTCGATCGCGTTGACTCAGTGCGCCGTCGCTCGCCGATCGTTTTTCTCACATGACCCCCATACCAGTAATCAATGTAATGCGGTTTCGTAAGTCACCCTTAAAAGACAACATTACAATGTCGATCTATGAGAGGGAAACGTGACAAGGATACTCTGGCATCGTTGAAAACGGTTGGTAGACATTGCCGGTCACGTCTTGTCATCATTTTCTTTGAATGAGAGCATGTCGTGCAGTCCTTGCTGCTGCTGCTGTTGCTGCTGCTGACAGCATGACTCGGTCTTTGGCTGGACTGTCTACTGACTTTGCTGTCTGTCCTTCTTTATTGTTTTCAAGTTGTAAATGGCTTAGTGGTGTTGTTTGCGACGGTGTCCGCCTACTTGCAGTGATTGATAGCGATGTGGATATGATTTTTTCTGGAGTGTCAAATATTCCTACGGGGAAACTTACTAGAGCCCCCCTTGATCGTGTTTTGCACAAAAACAAATTCTCTACCTCTCAAGCGGGTAACTCACATTATTTAGTAAGTATTTTTAGTAAGTAACGCAATCCTATCTCTTCAATTATGTCTTTCCTGTCGCTCAGTCAACTGCTCCAGACGATCTGATGTGAGGAGACGTCCCAGCTGATGGCAAAGAGGACTTCAGAGAACTTAAAAATGACCCTTTCTTCAGGAGAAAGTCATTGTGGTGACGAAATGGTAGGGAATATGACTCAGACCCTCTTACTTATGGTTTGGCTATAAGGAATTTTTGGTGATATTTCTTTTAGTTATTTACTATGCCAACCAGTTTTGTGGCGACGTACATTGTACCCATGTTAACGGACAGTTTTTTCGAATCGGTTCAAGGAATTTAAGGTAAGTTCACGAACCACAGACGAAGGCGACCCGGTTTGCCTATTGTTCCATCCTCCCATCGTTGATTATTACCTGCTGCTTATCGCTTCTATCGAGGAACCAGTGCGCTCACTCCACCATCTTACCGAACACGAAAAATGTTAGCCCATCTTTCACTTCCAGGAAATGGGGCGATTTCCTGAGTCTGTTAGGTACTTTCGAAACACTCAACTTGATCGTCTACCGTTCTTTATAACCAGATATCATCAGAAATATTTCATATTTGTATCATTTTGACGTCATTGATCGTACTAAGGAGTTGTTTGGGTACTGGGAAATACCGAATCGGTACTGAAATACATAAATGTGAAGTACAATGAGTGCAATACATCCTTGTCGTTTCAATGGCAATCCGATTTGCCACAAATCAAATCGGGCATATCGATTTTCAATTGTGATGGGGTGTCAACAATCGAGTTGAGTTGAGAGAGCGAGAGAGAAAGCGACTTTCGTTTCATCTCCAAAAGGCATTGTTTTGACGGCCTACGTAATAATATTTTGCAAACATTGATTCGTTGTGTCATATTTCGGAGCTGTTGCGAATTTTGTGATTCAAAAATATTGGACCGGAAGGACTAGAAAGGGAGGAGTTGCTTTTTCAGTTCACTGAGCTCGCATTGTTCATGCAATCTTAAATTGCGTGGTAGCCGAAGTCCCCGTGAAGGAAGTTTCCCGAATTTAGAATGGGATCTGCTCCAGGGATGGGAATTAATGAATTTCGCTAAGTTTTGCCGTGGTTCTGATAGTGCCGTACGGTGTGCCCCTGACAGAACACCCTTGGGGTGACGAGATATTTTCTCATCGATTGTATGGGCATGTATCTTAGTGAGCACCTCTTGATCCAGTACCTTAATCTCCAGAGCAAATCTACGAGCTGTTTTACCGTTCATTACTATCACTTTTGTTCCATACTTACAAATATACAACCCGTGGGTTATATGAAATGTATTGCTCGATGAATTTTTTTTTTGAATGAATCTTTGTAAGCCCCAATTCCTTTAGGCCTTGTTCCCTCGCATGACTGGTCAGTTTATGCGGTTTTTCCGGTGAATTTTATTGGATTCTGTTGCCAGTGAAGGATTTTCCGGTTACTGTATTCTTGCGTCTCATTTGCATGAAAACGGACTTTTTAGCATCTTTTTGGCTTTCAGCTGCTAAACCGAGCGCATTTGAAGATTTTTCTGTCTTCTAGTCCCGAATCGTTACATGTTACGGCTTTTGCAGCATGCAGGAATCTCTAGATTGGTAATGTATAGAATGGGAAAGGTTTTACAATTTTTTTGCTAAATTTTAAGCAATTTTCGGGGGCACAGGTTTGTTGAATTACTCTCAGCGGTTTCGAGGTTGGCGACTCGTTCCTATGTACCCGTTCAGGAATTTTTCTTTAGCCCTTTTTGTTGCGAGTTTAGGAATCGGGATGTGGGAATGTGAGATCTTTGTAAATGCGACAAATCTGGTTCATGCCCATGTTTAAGCCGCCTATATGTCCCATTATTTTTTGTTTGACCTATAGAAAATTTTATTAGGTGTGTTTGTCATGCCTTTCTGCCGGGGATCGATGGGTCTCCCCCTGGAAATGCCTGATTCACGCGAAACACGCGCCAATTTGAAAACTCCCGGATCAAATCTTCTTTCATCTGGTTACGTTTCGCTGACCCATTGACCACAATACGTCATGTTTAGTTAATTTTCGCTGCAACAATGAAATCTCTTCCCGGAGGTCAATGAAAATTGAGATGCTGCTGTTTCTTACTCGATATTATGGTAATTAGTATGGTATTGATCCTTTTAGGCGGGCCATCCACCACTTCATACCCTCAACATAAGTAGAGCAGATCTTATCAGATTCCTTGGCTGCACTTCTTTCGTGTTAATTGGTTTTCTGTGGCGGACCAATATTTTTTTTGAATTATCTGTAACTTTACTTGAAATTCTGTGTCGTGCTAAGTTTCCGATGGTTGCTGACAATGAGACGAGTGTTCAGAAGTATCAGTGGATTCTCCTATCCATGCCTCCAAGAAAATGTGGTTTTGTTACTTGTAAATCAAGCTATTGAAAAGGTTCATCACTGCCATCTTGGAATATTTTACCTAGAGATCTGAAATTTCCAATCAGACAGCTAATCAGGCCGCTCAGAACCTTTCCATGACTAGCTTTTTACGTTCTCCACCCCTTCTACCGGCTTTACATCGATGCCGCTGCCACGTCCTTGTTTTTCAGCCAAAATAACCAAATAGTAGAAGAAGTGATAGTAGCAATAGGGAAAAATGTTGGGAAATACCAATGATCTTTCAACTTTTTTCGAACTGGAGAATCCACTGAGAGCTGGCCTTTTCGGGTCTCCAGGATAAATTTTGCTTTCTGAAATAGGGTCGGATTTGGAAAACGTGTTGTGGAAACTCAGAAAGGTGTTTGAGTATGTGTGATTAACGTTTTCTGTAAAAGGCAGTGTTATCAGTAGTGATGTGTCTTTGTGATGTCGCAATCAGCCAAACGATTCGCTCATCATTCGATATCGCATTTCGGTATGGTTCGAGAACTTTGACTGCTCTCTCGACCTTCTTGAACGTATTCGTTTAACCAATTCCTGAAGATATACTAGTCCTGGGAAAGTGTTTACTGAATCTCATTACCCACCTAAGAAGGGTCGTCCCCCAGAATGCCTGTTTATTTGGTTTTTCTTCACGAATATGGCTGTTATAACGTTTTTCTGCCGTCATGTGTTCATTGATCAATATTCAAGGGAGTTCATAATTTTAGTAATTCCTTTGACATAACTTCATCATTCAATACATGGCATGTTCTTTCGGCTGTTCATCTATTTAGCTAACACTTTCAAACAAATTTTGTTCTTATTTTTGATTAATTTGTATCAGGACTCGTTCAAGATTGTTGTCTTGAACTTATTAAATTAGGAGAACCTAATTGATTTGATACTCAAAGTTTTCTGAATTTAGTCGTGCAGCGGAACTAGTCGGGTTGGCTTAGCCCTCTCTACGGTAGTCTTTCAACCCTTCTTCTTACTGTAATGTCAGCAAACAATTATTGATTTTTCTTTGCTAGCACCGCTCTTTTTGTACAGAAAATTTTGAGCCTTTTGACATTTCATCGTGGGGAAGAGGGTTCCCTAAAAAAAGAAGCTGCCTAAGTATTTTTCCTTCATGAATCTTTGTCGTCTGACTTCATACTGAAATTTTTGACCTTCCTGCTTTCCCTTTGTCTTGAAAGAATTGCAAGCATGGGAGTTTCCTTTTGAGATTTTTTGTGTGATAGAACATGAATGAGCTTTTGAAGTTTTTTTTTTTTCTTAGGCTTCCATGAGGAGACAATGGAGACTACCCTTCATGGTTTATGGAATAAGCATGTGAAAGAAGCAGCTTTTTTAGACAATTTTCTACACTGAAATTAGTTTCTACGTAATTGACTGGATTCGGATAGGCTATCCATCAGGGGACGTATGAACTTGTAGGTTTTCGTTACTACGTTCATACTTTGGGGCATACTAGGATTCTATGCGTACAAGTAGGGCAACTAGATAGTTTCCCCAACCGCTTCACGCACTCTGAAGAGGACACGTTTGTTGGCCGAGACGAAGTTTTGCAGTATGACGTGATGATATAAAGGAAAACGAAAAGCAGCTTTAGTCAGATTCTGACAAATTTTCTATGTCTCTGTAGCACCCATCTGGTGGTGGCCAAAGTCAGCAGAACCAAAAATGGAATACGTACAGGGTTTTCTTCCTTCCGGTTAAATTACAAATACTTACTAAAGTAGTTTCTTTGGGATTGGAAGAGTTCTCAATACGAATACATGCTATTTTCACGGATCCGAATTTTATTGCTTGTGGAACACATTCATCTGCTTCGTGTTGGCTGCACATCAGCGCCACAAATTTCGCCGTCCAACTTGATGTCGTCGATTTTTCACGTGAACGGTGATTCTTCATCGCTGATTCAACTGTTGATCAAAATACATGTTCCAAATGATCCACGACTGTCGCTCATTTAATATATGAGGCATTGCAACGTGGGACCGCGACCCACTTGGTGCAGGAGGTGCACTCTGGCCAACTTTGCAGGAAGCGCAAACCTTGTTGACTGGAAGTGATCCGGTCTCAGTGTGTACTGCAGCAAAAATTAGCAATTATGACGATGACGGCATGAATATACGGCGAACATATCAGCCATTGAATTACCATGAAGTTCCAGTTACAAGCAGCACCGCTTACTCGAGAAGATGAAGTGCCAGAAAACGCGATATCACCCACATTTTCCGGGGATCAATTCTTTGTTTGCTATCCATCAACGCAGCCCACCTTTTTCCGGCCTCGTTCAGTTGGTACCAGTATTGTCCGAGAGCAAAGTACTTTCTTGTACATCGGCTGGCCACCGCAAGTCATTGTATAGGCCATATAAAACACTCCCGCACTAAAACGAGTGAAAGTCAGAGTGCAGGGGGCATACCAAAACGAGATTGATCAATGCCGAGCGAGTCGTTTGCGGAAGTTTGGAGATTGATTCTTTGCGCCATAAAGTGCTTCGCACACTGGTCCCCTGTAACTTTCAATTTCGAAGAATCTCCATGACGCAGGTGAACAGTAGGCTGGATCTCCTTGTTTTTGGAGGAATCCTTTTGATGCAGCAAGATAACAGTACTAAGATCGTCCACGAATTAGGCAGGATCCGGAAATATGAAGCCGGCTACAAGTGTCCACTCAAACAAGCTTTACGAACGTCTGGCGTCTTGGCATCTCCACATTTGTGTTGAAACTTATTTTAATCCTCCTTGTAGGACGACGTTACTATCTGTAACCTGGCAGCCTTTTTCTTTGGTCAAGAAGAAGATGGTCTTTTTCTACCATTGCCGAGAAAGCATTTTGAGTTATCAATCCCAAAACCGATCAATGTTCACCATCGGAAACCCGTAGAATATCGATCCGGGATACGAACCCGTGACCGTGCGCATGTTAGGGGTGTCACTTGCCACTACCCCACCTCCGTTTTGTGGTAGGCGATAGAAACTCTGTACACCTTGGAATTATTTCAATTTGAATTGAACTGCTTACAACTGTATGGTCACGCTTCAGTTTGACTAGAACCTTCTATAACTCAACTGATCACATGCCACAAAGCTACTCAGTGAACGAAGTTGATTTGAAACCCGTAAACCAAAGGAAAGTCTAATAAGTGATTGTAGAATTTAATGTTAGCGGAACTTACCTATATTAATTTTATGAATATTTTTTTCTAAGTTAATCTAATTGTTGTTCAGAAAAATATTGTTTCTACTCAGAGCATAAAAATAGGATTTCAACACTTCTCGATGTATTTGAAACATTGATATGGGTTGGAAACGGTGTTCGAAAGAATCGTGCCAGGACGAATGGGAAGAAAAAAGATCGGGAGAATAGGACAGATTCGGCGAAAGATAAGCCTGTTGTGTACATCCAATTACCCGATGCATCTTCTCTAATGACTTTTTCATTTGAAATTCACTTTATTTTTGTAGAAAAGAAATTTCCCATCAAGATTCAAGTATGGACGATGAAGCGCCTGGGTTTGATTGATTTTCCGGAATGCTCTTTGTAATTAACTTCAGTGGCTCGGTCTTCTTTTTCGGTCTACGCTATGGTTTGACATTTTGGAGGAATTGTTTTGTTTCAAGGAAAATTTCTGTACTTGACCGAAGTCGATCGATTTACTGTTCGGGTGTTGGGGCACCTCCTTTCCAAGCACCGTTAATCTCCCCGGTTCCCTTTGAGATGAGAATGTCTCGAGAAAAAGATTTCAGCGGAATAATGCGTATTGATCGATATTGGGATGCACAGACCGGATGAGTAGGAAAAACGAAAATTCCAGGGCAGCAAAATGGGATGGGTGGAGAAAGATGACGCCATCATTGCCTTCTAACATGAAATTAGTGGTTGCCATTATAGCTCTCCGACATTTTTCAAGTGCCCAGTGATGTTACTTTTTCTCGAGTGGCAATCGACTCTTTAGCAACCATCGAATTGCGAAATACCGCTATCTTTACGCCCTTCATATTTCGCGATGTTTTATGGGTTAACGGGGTATCTTCAGGGTTTTTAGAATAGTATGACGCTACTGATGATAATGTGCTTTCAATGGCTTCAGTACCGATTTGATATTTTTCATTGATTTTTCACAGTAAGGGCTTAGCAAAGAAAAATTACTTCTCTACAGAATTCCAATAGGTGTCGAACGAAATGAATTTTGACTCCTTGCTACTTTCTCGGCGATTAAAATATGTATAGGAAGGGTTCCGCTGAATGGTTACAGTACCTTTTTTGGAAATATTCCTCTCGATCCAGAAACGATTTTACGTTTCACCTTGGACCATATGACCATTGCTCATCGTTTTCAAACTCAGGGAATCCTGGCGGTCTACGAAACACGACTCTTTTGCGACTACTATAACTCCAAAGAAAGAAAGAATGAATTGAAAGCTCATCATACACGCTGTCAATTTAATAGTTTAAAAATTGGAAATTTAATACTCACTCAATACCGTCTTCTGGTTTGTTTCGGTAGTAGTGAAAAAAATAATTTTGAAGAAACCTTTCTACCTTTGAATGGGTCCTTGGCTATATTTCATTCGTCTGGAAAGTTGAGGATCCGGAATTCAGTCCGTCTGGCTCGAAAGAACACTGTTCAGACGGTCCGATTCCGCTCCATTTTTTGCCATATTTTTTCCCGGCAATGACGTGTGTGTCGTAGTTTTTCTGTATGAATTTCATTATAGAAATGCATGGCACTGTGGTCGCTCAGTTCCCAAGCCAGCCCTTATTGTGTTTTTGTTTGTGTTTTTTGGTTCCTTTGCACTTTTTCATAGGACATGGGTTCAAAAGGCTTGAAACACTCTTATCTCGTACAGGTTTAGCCATCAGAATGAGCCACTATCATCACTTGGGTAGCCTCAGCGTGATTAATTTATCTTCTGGTTTTTTTTTCGGTTAAGCTCTAGATTAATGACAAATTTATCGGTTGACGTCCCAAGAGAATCATCCTCTTTGGAGCCTATGAAATCGAATGGGAACTGGTGATTATTCACAAGATTATCTTTGAAATCACAAAAATTTCAAAAATTTCATGAACCACGCCCGTTACAAGGGAGCTAATCTGACAGTGAAGCCCTTGTGAGCTCTAAATCGGGAGTGTAAATCGGGAGTGCTCTAGGTAACATTAAGAGAGTCATCGGAAGGGTTCGTTTGGTTCTTAGTCATAGGCGCCAGTATTTCAACTTTCATCACCAGCGGCTTATCAGTGAGTAACTGATGATTAAACGAGTTAGAAGTATTTATCACGGCCTAACTAAGGTGGAACTTTTGTGCGCACCCCAATGGTGACTTATAATTTTCATGGGTATGCTTACCATCCCCAGAATTGGACCGCTGAGCCCCATGGGATTTCATTTTTCCCAAGAATTTTCGCTTTCGAAAGTTTTGTCATTTAAAAATTCATGGAAACACATAAGTAGATTCATTAGTCGTACATTGAATCGTCCGGCAAACGTGCAGTGACAATTCTGCGGCTCGAATTGATCGCCGTCTCATCTTCAACCACAAGCTAGAGAATGTGTGTTGTGTTGTGCTGTGAGATATTTTTATTTTCATGTTCTCCTTCTGATATGCCGTCCAACGATTCCTCTATGAATATACCCGTATTGTGCGTGTTTTTGTATATATTAATTAGTGAGATCATGATCTTCGGTTAGGTCATCGGTCGGTTTCGTCTATGCACTTCAACTCGCCACTGGGCCGTCCAACGCCACCTCAATACTGACGCGTGTGCTTCGTTTTGTGCCTGCTCACATCGCCCTCGACATCATTCTCGTCCATCGATTTCAAATTATTCATGCTTTTCTACCTTACAGCGGTATGAAATCGTTTTCTTGTACTGAATGGACCATTTACAAGTAGTTTACAACTAAACGATCGGGGTGGGGTTACTGTACATCTGGAGCCTTCTGTCTGATCGCTTCTCCTCGTGGGTTACTCGTCAAGTAAAGTCAAGTTCATCGGATCTATTGGCCGGGTGTGTTTGATCTCGATTTTGGCGCGCTTTAAGTGTTTTTTGGTCGATACCATGGTCGTTGGGTTGGTGGCACTGCAATACCATCCTCGCCATGTCGCTCTTTAGAATGATCGATACCTCATATTTGAGGTTTATGCTTCAGGACTATGTAGCTGTAAGTTCACAAACCCCTTCATTGGTTAACTAACTGTCTTTTATGGCGTTTCGATGTGTTCCATTCGTTTTTCCACATCGTCAAGTACCGGTTCTCATTTGCCGTTTTGATGCATATTATCGGCTGTGCAAATGAGATGCTGCCTTTTCAAGGGGCCGATTTCTTAGGGTATTTTTGTCTCACAGCTGTTTGGTGGTCTGTTTTTTGTGCCTGGAATATATCTTTCTCCTGTATCATCTGTACAGGGCAGCTCGAGCGGAGCCCCTAACGTCCCATGCTTTGCCTTTTGGACTATGTAACATTGTTTGAAAGCTCTATAGTAGCAGGAGTGGGGGTATGGTAAACCGGGGAGTTGGCTGTACTGATTTTTTCAATTTTTTTTTCTAATTTTGGAGATTTTTCATGCACGATTTAGTGGATGCAGGTGGAAAGAATGGGGTTTCGTGTGTTCAACAAAATCGACCAAAGGGATATGGGAAAGGTGCTGGTGCTGAACACTGTGAATCTGTCTATAGATGCATTATGAATATAACTGGTTGGGAACCTGGGGTAATGCCAAGTAACGCACTACCGGGTGCGTGACCTTAGATCGAATCTCATATCGACACCCAGGCCATCCTAGCATGCCATCCAACTGGGCTTGATGTACTGGTATCAGATTTGTTTGAGTGAATAGCCGCACAAACTTGTAATATCGACCGCTCCCTGCATGTCCTTGTATAGGGAATATACGCATTCAATCACAACAAAGTTTTTGATGGGAAACCAACTGTCTAGGCACATCCTAAAATGGTACGGAGTTGAGAATTTTGTCTCTTGTCATTCAAGTTTTTCAACTATGCCTGTGAGTTTTTGTGTCTGTCTCTACGTAGAATTTTAGTCTTCTAGTGAGTAAAGGTGGTAGGACTGGATCTCCGTTGCTAATTCCCATCAAATTAATAAAGCGATGAAAGCGTAGAGGGTAAGAGTTTTGATCAGTAGCTTCAGCCAGTTCCATCTTCGAAAGGGCCCATAGACTCTGATTGGGACTCCTAGAGGGACTTGAATGCGAATTTCTCTGGTACAAAGTTGCGAGAACAGCCAATAGTCAGTGTTTTTATCCTCCCAAACGAGTCTGATACCAATTAACCGAGCCCGAAGAGATAGAGGCCTTGATTGGCCCGCAAGGGTATCGATCCTGGTTTTTATCCCGGGACCGTGCGCGTGGTAATGCATCTTTAGCACACGTCTTCGCCTCTATCAATCGATATCGACCGAAATTATGGAGTTTCCTGAGAAAGCCCATTTTGATGGTCGCCCAAAATGATGGGCATGTGCTGTATAGACGTAGAATTTGAAGCATCATAGGTTATGAATCAGTGCCCATCGAAGTTATCGGTTTTTCTGTAGAGGACAAGAGAACAGGTTCTATACACTATTAAGTATGTATGGTAATGGAATTAAAGTCATAGAAGAGCTCAGGTAGGCCCGGTCGGAATGACTGCTTTTTGAGGGAGGCGCGCGGTACCGTACTTGACGAAGACTGGTATTTAGTTTTTCTCCTCCAAATTATTTGAGTTCTTCTATGTTTCGCACAACTTTTGGATTGTCCGACAGCATGGACAGAACCAAAATCACCATATTTACTTATCCTCCTACCTCACGAAGAGCTCAAAGATCCGTAAAGTAGTTTTCCCTTGCTAATCAGGAAAGACGGGCTCGCAGCGGAAGTTCACTTCCGGATGGCAAAGTGTTGATTCATGATTCAATCAAATACTAAATCCAAATTAGGTGCTGCCGAGAGTATTATGGTAGCGTGTCCGTCGTAGCACTCCGGACCAGTCTGGTGTTTAATTACAGCCCAGTTTAGCGAGTAGCTCGGCTTTTCGGGTCCTAGCGTCAGATTCTGTTTATTTACCTTATTAAACGCGAAGTTGTCTGAAATTTGTTGTGAATATTAATCAAATTCAACTTGAAAACAAGGTTGCCATTCCTTATTCGTGCTACTCTCGGCAATCCTTCGCTGGGTAGTGCGTGAATGTAGGATGGAGGCAAGGGGCGCTCGCCACCACTGCACGCATGGTCTAGGAGTCTGATCTCACCCTATCCAATAAGTCTGTCGTTCGGACGGCGACGATAGTTTGTTCCCAGGCTATCCACCTGCACATCGTTTTCCATGTCCTATTTACGGTAGAACTTCCAATACTGCCCAAAATCTTCATAGTTCTCATGCCTGGAGTTTTTCACTCCAGTTCTGTGCCATTGAGATGCCACTGTAGAATCTGAATCCATGTTCAGTCGATGCATTCGTTTGTAGGAGCGAGGCAGTGTGCATTTCAGTGGTTTCGTCTTCCTAAACGAGTTTGTGTCCAATTACCCAGACTCGAAGAGGTAAAGTATTGGCCGGCTTGGACGAGATTAGAGCCGAAATTCGTTCCGTGAACGATGCACATGGTGATCGTGGCGATGACGCAATAGCGAATGTGACAATGTGCTGACAGGAGGGGTTGCCATTTGGTTAGGGCTAAGCAGGGCTTACACAGCCACCGGCTGTTTGTTTGCCCCTAATCAGCAGATTATAACGCATCTGATGCTATTCGGGTTATCGTGTTTGAAAGTTGGCGTCAAGAATTGTTTCTGTGACAGCATGAGAGCTCTTGGATAGTATTATATAATAGTTTGCTCATAGTCGCCGTGGGGAGGAGGAGTTATCCTTAGCAGGCACGGAATGAGTCGCAATGCTGTTTTTCCTTCAAACGATTGGTGCGGTAACCTGTAGTGCTACTATGAAGTAAACTTCTCTTCCGTCATCATTTCCTCTACATTTTCAATGGCTGGTAGTTGACCCCAGTATAACTTGAACCTGAACGGCGAGTTTCACTAGGATGCATGGGTTTAGGCACTAAACGTCGCATTCATAGTTGGGTAAGAAGTTTGGCTTTTATCGACCTGGATTTCGGATGGGTAGTTTTTTCAGTTTTGGTTTGCAGTACAAATTATTCCGCTATAGCCTTCTTAACCTTGTAAATTGCAGAACGGAGTAACAAACAACATTGAGGATGTAATTACAAAGAGTGCAGTACAAGAAGTTGTCCCGGTAAGATTACCTAACAATTGTTTTTTCCTAAATTCATTTTTGTTTTTTCCTTCGAATTACGCTCATTCGGTATTTGGACCGCGCGCCGACGTGCACGACGTATAGATTAGATATCAGTGGTGGAGGATAGTTGTTCATGCCATAATCCGCTGAACCCTTAGTTTTCAGAATACGAGAACAGAGCTTGGAAAACGAAAGAAAGGCAAAAAAGAGAAAAAGGAAAATGTCATTATGGCTGAAAATGTACCAGGTTAGTCGTTATGCTTTTCGGTCTGATGTGGCATTGTGACTCCTTTATCTATACCTCACTTACTTACAACAAAAAGATTAAATGAATCTGGCTCTCAATGGAAATCGAGTGAGTAGTAACAGGATTATAAGATGCTCAGGACACTCTTTCGAGCTTTCGGGCAAGTCGAGTAGTAACCTATTTGCTTGGAACAGTAGAAGGTAATCTGATGAAAATTCAGTTTTGAGCCGTGGGCGCCAAACTTTGCCAGTCGTTGCTGACATGATGCTAGGGGTATGGGTCAGCAGATGCCATCTCCTCCAGGTCGACGAAACTAGGTCACCTCAATCACGGCGTTATCTGTTAAAAAAGTCAAGACCCTCCTTCTTTCACGTAAAAAAAAGTTGAAAGGTCGTAGCGGGATGAATTGAGCTCGCCGAATGCGCAACGACCTATTTTAGTCCAGCCGACCGCGATGGCATGTACCGACTCATGGCAGCAACATTTATTGCACCCACGGCTCAAGGACAAATTCTCATTAAGGTTCACTTCCTGTTGTTCCAAACAGATTACTTATTACTTGACTTGTTTGGAAGTAGAGAAAGACTGTCTTAGGCAGAGTCATATCCCTTTAAAATGCATAGGAAGATTTCTGGCAAGTAAAAAGGAATTTCAAACTAGCAGACGTAATGCGAAACCAGTATGAAAGGCTGTAGTCGATCCTATGGAGCAGTGCTTACAACTTCTGAGTGGTTTAGCTTGATGACGACGCCGCAGCGTAATTTGTTTGGCAATGGGCCAAGCATCGAACGCTGACCAACGGAGAATTATATAAACGGGTGGCCCCCTTCGCTCGTCCACGCTGAAGGAGAGCGGAATGTGTCTGTCGGCGATCCGAGCTGCTCGTGCTCTCTCATCATACTCCCTCTCGACATCTCCTCGCTTGTCGTTCTGTCTCGGGCTCGCAGCTGTGTGTGGCCCGCGTTGGATTGCCTAACGCTCTCCCGCATAGCACACACACGCATACACACGCACACGCACGCGTGCTCACAACTGACTGTCGCACCTCCCTTTGGCTTCTGTCCAAATTTCTTGTCACCTGTGCCAGGTTTTGTTTTACTACCTTTATATGGATTAATTGTCGTTTCTGTGTGTTTCAGATATTTGTCCGTAATCACGTAAAAATCGTTTTGTTACAGTTTTAAGATACGAAGTTGGCGACATGCGTTATATTATTTTTACAACGCATCTATTACCCTGCAATTTCGTGCCGCCGAAACTTGCTCGTTATCCTACTGTAGCTATTTTGCCTTGAAAACTTTTTGCGGAATACAACATCTGCCTACTAATTTTGTGGAGCCATAAAGGCCTACTTTTTGCTCGAGAAAACGGCACTTCCAAAGCTCATTACGCACTCTTTTTCCAAACCAACGCATTTCCGAAATATAGGGGCCCTCCCGTTATGAAATTAAACATTTCAGGTCATATGGGCCAACTGTCTGTAGAGCAGTTAGTGCATCTGATCGAAGGCAATCATTCCGAGCAGAACGTCAAAAAACAGGTCAGTAATAATCGGTGATGTTAATAGAACAGGTCAAAACTGAGTCCTTATCATTCTCTTGTTCTCTCTCTCTCAGTCTCTCGCTGCACTTAGAAGCCAGTATCTCCCCAAAACGGTGTCGTACTCTCCCACCAAATGATTCATCGCCGCCATTTTGAACGCCAATTCCGTGTTGACTTCGCTTCGTGCGCGATTTCCGCGTGGATCCCCATTCACGGCCAAAAAGTGGCTGAGTCATGCAGTACAACATCTCCACCTCTACCGCCTCATTCTTAGCAACCATCGTCCCGAACAGTGTCATCATGACCGGTCATGATGACACTGTTCGGGACTTTACCAAGTTTAAAGGAACGGGGGACTTTGGTTGAACCTTTGCGTAGTAATCGATAAAGTTGTTGGTCGCGTTCTCTCTTCTTCGTCGCTATTTGAGTGAGTTCCTGTTTTTCTTCTCGCATTCCTTTCAAGATTGCTGAACGTTCGCGTTCTGTTTCCATCGGTATCCACATTACTGTTTGCGTCCGATCGCAAAATTTCACATTCATTCATCAAAAAACCATCTCACATTATCTGTAACAGGTATTTAGGGCCAAAAAGACAAATCATCCTCTATTGTCGAAGTCGTCTCAGAAGAGACAAATCAAACGAAAAAGGAGCGCCGACGCAAGTCGAAGGAACTCAAGGAGAACACACAGTCTACACCTCCAGTCGTCACCATCGGTGCACAACAGACGAAGACAGGCGGCCCTCCTGCCGCCGCCACCACTACATCCTCGCCTCCAGCGGCATCTGCAACTGCGCAGCCACTTAAAATGTACGGTTTACTCAGGTTGTAGAATAATAAGCCAGGCTGTTAGGTTCCTCGATCGGTGATTGTTTAGGGAGTTTACTGTTGCTAACAAGCGAGTAACATCGCCTGTATCGGAAAAACGGCGAGGAAAAGGTGCTGAACGTAACGTTCGGTGTTCGACAGAAGATTGCGAAGAGGAGTTCCTTAGTGCAGACGAGGGAGTCGCTTCGCCGGTGGGAGATGAGGCGGTATGTCACTCTCACTTGAATGAGTTGAGTGGCTTGTTGAGCCTTTTATAGTTCCAGAGTACGCCTCCTACAGTTTCGACGTTGACGGCAACAACAACGACGACCACTACAGCTTCAGCTACTAGCTCAGCCTCTGAAGTAATTCTTGACGGACGCAATTACAGGTGCAACTTAGACATTCCCATTCAGTCAAGTCAGATTTTTACCCAGGTGCTTTAGGGCAGACGACGAGGATGTCACTCAAATTGAACGTCAGTGT
The DNA here is from genome assembly GCA_000469685.2 of Haemonchus contortus. Lineage (NCBI taxonomy): Eukaryota > Metazoa > Nematoda > Chromadorea > Rhabditida > Trichostrongylidae > Haemonchus > Haemonchus contortus. Next base: position 7,489,666 of record LS997564.1, read on the forward strand.
GCTGATGAGCAAGAGTTCATCACCGTGAACACGAAGAAGAAGAAGGTTCTCGAATATACTGGAAAACAGCAACAACGCACCGGGTAGGCATAGTCTTACTGTTCAATTATCTTTATGTTTTACATCATGTTGACTTCGATGTTCTGAATATAGCGATCATTTACAGTTCGGCTGGAAAAGAAGAGCGCCATCAGCGTGTAGCAGAACGTCTTGAACCTGCCCGACGCAGCTCTCTGGGCATGGCTCCAGAAACACGGTCAACTCCACTGGCAAATTCACCCTTACCTTCTGCTCGCCGCCCAACTACTGCTTCTCTAGCTGATTTCTTGGATGACAAGGTTATTGTAGGTTTTTAGATCCTTTTGTGGGCTTCGATTTGGTAAATATTTTTTTCATCACGCTTACGCTTTATTTATTGAAAAAATGCGCAAAGTAATCACTTAGGATGCGGCAAAAATGCAAACAAAATCATCTGTCAACATTGCGAATGTACCGAAAAACGTGAAGAAGTTACACCGTAATGAGGTCAGTCGCCATTGGTATTCAGAAAATCTTCGTTTCTTTCTTTATCATTGAAATATGAACTTTTAGCGCAATTCCCAGCCTGATGTAGAAGTTTCCTTACCTGAGCTTCCAGTGGAACGGGTTCGTAATTATTATGTTTTTACTATACTGAAGAAGTTTTACAAAGTTTCTAAACGAATCTGAACTTTTTCTGATGTGAATTGATTTGTTATAAGGGCCTGATATGTATCTCAATCTCGTCCAAGGTCATGCTAAGATGTGTCGGGCGCGGCGATGGCGTGGGGTGTCGTTTCCATGAAGTCTGTTGGCTAGAGGAATTCGGTCGTGCGATGACCGATTATTGGGGCGGGGTTGCGAGTCGCGCTCTCGTACAGTTCGTCATGGTATCGATCGGCCTCTCACATCTTTTGTGTCCTCAATAGTTGACTGACACCACTTGGACGTGATTTTCTTATCGAGACCTCGTTGCTAGCGCTCAAGGGAATTGGCGAAACCCTGTTCGTTACGTCATTATACAGTTCAGTTCACTTTGGTACAAATTCAATTCGGTTCTGCTTTCTGTGATGGCCGTTTTTATTTTGTATTTCATGAGTCATCATGATTTATACGCTTACTGTACGCCGTTGAATTTTCGAAGTGTTCGTTTTCGAAGGGTTTCGTTAATTTTTTCCCTACTTCATCGGGCGGACTCCCTACGAGGTAGCAGTGACTATGTAGGAAGGAGCATGCAAAAATAATCCTCGGCTATATTCCCATGAGTGCGTGAAACGATGCATTTTTTGAGGTCAGCATAATTTTTATGGAAAAAATTCCATGATATTTGTACACTTGTATGTGGAGGGCTTGAGAATGTTCTACCCTTGACGAGAGTTAGGCATGATGTGTGCAAAGTATGCAGGAAGGCCAAGTTTTGCGTGTAACTCGACAATCTTTTGATGACTGTACTAGATACTAGGCTGACTAATAGAGTTGATAGGCTATGGCGTAAAACCCAAGAATGATTTGATGGCAAGCGAGGTACAGGATAATGAGCACGGTACCTGGATAGCACAAGTACAGGTTCGAAACCCGTCCGAGGCTAAAGTTTTGCCCATAGTTGACCAAGTTTTGACCAATCTTGTAAGAAACTTGATGGTCTTTTCTTAAACTTGAAAAAAGTATGCATCAGTTGGTTATTTGAAGAACTATTGCACCCAAGTCTTTCTTTGATATTTGTCAGAATTGCGGATGTACGGAGATTGTGGTCGATGGCAGTCCCAAACTCATCTTATTGAGTAAGAACCAGCGAGACATCCTCATTTGGTTGCACTTTTGATGCTGTTACATTGTGGGCCCTGGAAACCCTTTGCTAACCGAAGATTTCTCCCAATGGGAACCGGGAATGGACCGATGCAAATCCTCATTTTGGCAGAATTCCTTTTCAAAAGCTTACAGTAAAGGGTGGTAGTAGTAGTAGTAAAAAGCCAGAAAACGGGTTAGTCTCCTATCGAAATTCCATGCATTTCTAATGTGTAGATGCATAGGTTGCGCCAGGGCGGTAAGTTATTAGACTTGTCTGTGAACTGGATTACTTGTATGTAGTACACAGATACGGTAGATGACACGCTTTAAAATCCTAGTTTACTGGCATTCCAAGGTGTTTCAAATACCGTGTCTGCGAACCAACTGATTTACCACCTTGGCTCAAAGAACGGCCGTCAATTGTCAGCTCGTTCTCTAGCGGTATCGCCTATATTTTGCATTGTGTCAATTAACACCCTAAAATTAGAACGATTATATGCACGCAAAGCGGCCTGTCTACACATTCCCTGTGCTAATGCTTACCGGTGGACACGCGAGGAGGGCTAGGGCAGTAATTGTGCTGGGTTACACCATATGTATACGCCTTCGAGGTGACCCCGATTGCATCATACCCTTTGGAAGAGACGTTTTCTTCTGGCTTTCTTTCTTCGGCCTTGATCTTCTTCTCAGACTGTTCATTACAGCATGACGTTGGAGAGCCTTACGAACCGAAGATTTTTATTCGTATTAATGTTTTTTTAGAATAGTTGCATACCCCTATAATTTCTTGGAAGTTGCAGCAAAGAGAGGTGCGGAACAGGTACACGTATTCATGTCCAATAATAAGAGGTCCAATATCTCTTTTGAGCTCTTGCGAGATGTGAAAATAAGAATGGTTGACTCTGATCGGAAGTGTAGATGTCGTTTTCTTCCGTCTCACCTTGAAGTGCCTATGTCATAAGTGAAGTTGTATAGTGAGATCAATATTGAAACTAGATAAGGTTTGGGGATTCGGTCAAGTAGTTTATTCCAAGGAATAATTGGTCGGCTGTAGATCGGCTAATGACTGTGTCCTTCATATTTTGTTGCATATACATGTATATATACACCTGTGTATCGATTGCCGCACGCGTGCAGCTCATGCGTCGCGACAACGGCAGCGGGGCAAGGCGCCTATCATGAAGTATGAGGGCAGGGTGTGCTTTATTTGACGGTTCTCGAGGATTGGTACATCTTGTAAATTGGTACATCTGTAACGTGATGGATTTCTCGCGATTTCTGCAATTGCAGTATGAAGGAGTAAAAATTCCTTTTGTCGTGGCTGGAATGGCGCAATGGCTCACTCATACTCTGCTCTCCCTTTCAGCTGGGAAGGGAATGAGCGTCTGCTAAATTGGGCTATTGCAGATGCATGAGATCACGGTAGTGGATATTGCGGTGTGAATTTTATTAGGAATCGTGCTCTGCTCCGGTCAGGGAAACTCTCCATCGGTTCTCAGGGCTTTGTTGATACCATAAGGACCTGGATGTTGATGTAGGAATACAGGAACGTGCGGAAGGAAAGATAGTATTTCAAAGGAGGGACATGCAAAGTAAGTAAGAATGGGCTATTTCTTGTATTCACTGGGCGCAGGGGAAAATTGCGGGGAACAGTAATCCAATGCAGGTTAACCTCCCCAAGCTTCATTTTTGATTTAGTATCACAGTTCTAACATTGGTTTCAAGCATCGGCAAGTGAGACGAAGCCAGGGAATGCGGAAAGCGCAGCCCCTTACATATGGCGAAGCTATTGCTCAATTCATTCTATTCTGCGTCGAAAATATGGAATTTAGCAGGCGTAGGATCCCCTTTAGACCTAATTAACAGTAGAACGATCGCACCTACCAGTTCCAAACTGGTTTTGAGGATGAATTTTTCCATTGTTACATGGATAGCAGTTTCACTCCCTAGAATTCAAACTGGTGAAAAATCCTTGCCTTGGAGCCTTTTCATCAAATTTTATTCTGATAACGAACTATTTCCTCTGGTTAGGCTAAGAACGCCATAGTTTTAGCATTCTCTCTGACTTTCGTTCCCATGCATTGTTCGGGGTTGTTTCATTTCTGCCTTCCGCCTCATAGCATTCAGTCATACCGATGTGTTCCTGATGTTGTTGGCGGAAATTATGAGTCATTTTCAGATGTCGAAATCTGCTTCACAAAACCCTACCAGTGACTCACCTGAACGTACTTTCTCATACGCAGATGCGGCCAAGAAGTCATCGGAGCCAAGTAAGTACTTTTTAGTTTTTTGGAGGATATTTTATACGTTCAGTCTAATACATTTATCCGAAATGTTGTCAATCTTTTACCACTCCTTTTGTCATTCAAAGCGGATCTATTTTTTGAGAAATTGGTGCCTGTACCTCACAGATATTCTTTAAAGCTCTTTTTTATTTACCTTCGCATCTCTCTCCTTTTTTTACTGCAGTCAAACCGCTGCTGTTTTTGGAGTCTTTAATGTCACAATCCTTCACGTTGCGCTATTTTTCTTTGTTCTCTCATTAATCAATTTTTCTTTTTTTGGTCTGAATATCTGATACTCAGGGCAAATTGCTTTTTTTGTATATCTCGATCTCATAAAGCAACTGTGCTTTAATCAACAAAGATACATTGTTGTTCCCTTGCTTTTCTATTAGGAAAGATAGAACAAGCTCATGACTAAAGGCTCTCTTATAGGTCGTGACAACTCACCTGCCTGTGTTGCCGTTGCGTCACCATCAGGAAAGTCTGAATCACCAGCGCCAACGACACCAGCCCCTGTTTCACGCCCAGTGGAAACGAGTGACACTGAAGGTGGGCACCATAGAATATTACTCACTAAAAGCTGGATTTTCATTTAATAAAAAAGTAAATGTTCAGTGTTACCATGTGCAAATGTGTCAGCAGGAGCTTCTGGTGCTGCTGATGGGCTGTCCTTTTTCTATGATGAGACTGAAGCTGCTCTAGAAGAAAACCAGAACGAAGGTGAGCATGGGCTCAATGGGGCCTATAAAAATTTCACGAACAGATTAGTCTGCAGTGTAAACAGTTTAAGAAGCTATCATCTTTGAGGAAGGGATGTGCGGTCTTGTCCGGGCGAAGTGCTATCTGGGTATAGGACTGAAGGGTTTAGAGATTGGTAGTCGTTGTCGCTGAAGTTTAAGGTCCCCAAATTTGAGTTCTTGTTGTGCCATACCAGTTCGCTTGACGTCGTGACCATGCCACTCACGTTCCCCTCAAAGGCTAAAGTTTCTTACATCTTATACTCTCCAGAGTAAACTACTCTAATTGAGTTATTTAGTTGTTCCCTAGTTGTTTGCTTATTTGTATCATTTTAGCGGACAACGGAGCAACACCCGAGGGCGCTTTTGTGCTGAACCTTGGTGGAAAAACTGTGCATTTTGCCAAGGGAATGGCATCGTCGCCCGTTGATGCACCTCCATCAAACAGTCACCATATGTGCATGGTTGAAATGTTGGCCCAACGGTGGAAAATGTTCCAAGAGGGTCATGGTAAGCTTGATTTCTTCAAAATTAGGTTGTCAGTGCGGCAAGCTCGTTAGCGAGTGATCGATTTTTCAGTTCCTCAAATCTATCAACCACGAATCATTTCGTCGTGATGGTCGTTCGCTTTAAATTATGTGGAATATGTTTCGTTGTGAAGGTTTGCTTTGTTCGCAGCCACCTCGATTGCCGAGAATCCGGTTTTTTGGAAGCATAATCCACCGATATACTGTAACAACATACTTGTTCACGCTTTGTATTTTTCTTTTTTTTTTCTTTGGAGCATCTATCTATTTCATAACAACACATCCCACTATCTCTTATGTGATAGCGTTCTATACTTCTATGCTCAGTCTATGTTGTTTTTTTCTAAATCTTTCTTCTGTAGAGAAATCTAGTTGTTTTAGAAGCTGTAGTCCCCGATATTTTGCATACCTTACCGTTTACATATAGCATTACGACGTACATTTTCTTCATGTGGTTGCCAGATGTCTCAACATAGAATTCAACAGTTTTATGATTTTTTATCGAGTTTGAGTTTAGTGTTTTTGCTCTATTTTATTTTGCAGTAGTTTGATATTGCTATGCTGTGCGCGTATTCGTCCTTCGAAGCATGTATGGACAATGGCTTTTTTTAAATATTAAAAACTCCAATCAAATATGAAGCTAACGTTCTTTTGCTATGCGCTTTTAACTCTGCTTTTGCGGCAGTCACGCTAACGTATCTTAATCCAAGTGAACGATCCTATCTGTTTTTCCTATTTTTCTCAATATTCGCTTGATATCGCGAAATCGTCCGTACATGTCTAAAGCTTTACGTGTATTCTTTTATTATTTTTTTTTTTGTCAAAATTGGGCTCATTTTCATCATGTTTCATTCTCGAATAGGATGTTCTATCTTGCTAAACACCTATAAACACCTAAAATGTGTTTGATATCAGTTTCTTGCCGCGTTTTCGCATCTCGTGCCATATTCAATCACATCAGCACGACATTGAAAAAAATTCATTTCTTTTCCTGACAGTTTTCTTTTTCTTTTTGTTAAATCTTGGCTGCTGTGATCGTCACTGGCTTCATCACTCACAATTAGTTGCCGTGAAAATGCTAAATTAATCAGCATCGTTTGGTTTTCTTTTGACTTTCTTTTTTGTTGCTGGTTAGTGTGTCATGTACGATCCCGAAGCTATTTATTGTTAAGCGCAGATTTCTTCAATGTTTATTGTAATAAATGTTTTAATAATGGCATTCATTGTTTTGTAAGGTATGGATTGGAGCTTTTCAATAGCTAACAGCAACATGAGGTGAGTGATAAAAGGTTCAACTAGGTTATTTAGCAGGTAACAAACTGTTGTAAACATCCCTAAAGACAGTAAAGTACTGGTCAATGTTGTACGGGAAAACGCCCAGTATCTGAAGTGATGTCAATGAACCATTTGTGAGTAAACACGGGTACCCTACAAGTACGAAATTTTGGCTTGAAATTCTACCGTAGTAGTCCTACTGCCTACATCTGACTTCTCAACCTATAACAACAGCCTTAGCTGCATAGTAGTAGTATGAAGCAGTGGTTGTACGAGTGGTAGCAGCAGTACGATGCATTTATCATTTTGGATTTCTTCATCTTTTGTGTATTCTCCGGCCATCCAAATAGTTCCCCTTTCCATACCAGCTTTGTTCGACCCATCTGTTCGTTCGAGAAAGTATTGCTTAAGTGGGCGAAGTGGGCGAACAGAAGGTGCATAGCAATGCTTATTACAGCCTAGTGGTGGCCCTGGTAAAGATCGCATCAATCTAAAGGCCGATTTTGTCGACACGAAAAAATGACATCATGAAGTCGATTGGTACATGAGGATGATCGGTGTGTAAGAATAATCACGAATATCCAGGGCGACGATCTGATTCTTACGGTAAACTTAAAGCAAAACTTTACAGTGCGGACTTCGCCGATATCAACGTCCATTCTAAAACATGCACCTTATACTCATGCATATATACTATTTCCATCATATGTGCGACGTATCAAAAAAAAGTTTGGGCACGACCAACGAGTTGGTTTGTTAATCAGAGATTTGCTAATCGATTGCTTACCAGGTGTTTGAGCCTGGACCCACAGACAGATTGGATTACTGTAGGAGTAGCGTACATGTTCTAAATTCTTGTAAATGTAAAAGTAAACAAATCAGTCAGCCTGGGCCCACGACTCCTCCTCACTCCATTTCAGCTGCAATGGATGGGACAAAGTTTTAACATAACCATTAAGTACCAAGATCAAATCTACGATGAAATTGCTCGATCCTTGATCGAATTCACTTTTCAATGCAGCACGCTAAGTAAATCAATTAACTTGACCGAAATTCACTTATTTCAACATGCAGTTCCAATCTAGTAAGTGAAAACGTGACGTTTTCACCTTTTCGTTATGAAAGAGAACAGTTATCTCGAAAAGAACCTCACAATCAGTCATATTCCCTAGGAAACTAAGTCATACAAGCAAAACTAGAACTAAAGCGCTGATTACTTTTGTACTTGGATGGCACACTTTTGATATGGCCCAGCAATCCTGTATGCGCTATCACAGAAGCATAAACATATGACTAGAGCCCAAAACACTAACCAAGGGCCACGATAGCGATGCATGGCGGGCTTCACAACTCAGATTAAATTTAGGCGTGGGATACGGTAATGACTTACGGTTTGTAGTTACACAACGTGTGATTGCAGCTTTCGTTACGAGGTAAACACCGCTGAAATCGTTGCAAAGCCTTCACCAAAACTCCGTTGTTATGCTGACAAAGAAAAATAACGGGTTGTTTACTTCCTTTTCTGCAGTCAAGCAATATAGTAGAGGGCCGAGGGCTTCCTAGCTAAGATCATATTGAAGTTCTCAACTAACAAGTAATGGTGTTCCAACTTCTGAATGGAATGTTGAGGACATGGTCTTATATATTGCTTTTGCTTCAAGGGCCCATGAACGTATGGGACCTTTCAGAACTTCAAATCCCATTTGACAGGAGTAAGCTTTACATGCTGGAGGACAACAACTGAAAGTTGCCTTGATCAACTAGTGAAGTGAACTCCATTGCTACCTCTGAAAATAACGCCGAATTCAATTACCCCACAATGGGATGGAAATCGGTTTCCAGTTCGAAGTAGCGGACGTTTTTTCGCGCTGGTTTACCGCATCGGGCGGGAAATCTGGCGGTTTGAATTGGATCGTTGCAGGGGGCGTACTGATACGCGTTCGCGACTTCATTCGATTTTCATGCATTTTTCAACTGCCGTCGATTTTTTCCTCGAGTAATGGATATTATGAATTTTGATTAGCCAGGTTTATAATGTATTCCGAGTTCTTAGCCATTTACATAGTTCTTATTCGTTTTATAGGCGTATTAATGACGTTTTATGGCATGATTTTCTTAACAGCTCACAAACACATCACAACACCCCAAACATGTTTTCTATGGCTTTTTCATGTGTTGGTAGTCGGCCATCAGATGTCTGGAAAGTTGAAAATCCTTTGCATAATTATTCGAAGAAAAAGCGCTCACTTTACAAAATACCTGTTTTCTCTGTTGTTTTAATCTGAACAGGATCTTGTTTTGAAGGTAGAGAAGTTATCTTCACTTCTTTCACGTCTTTTATCTTCAACAGCACATCGATAGGTCGATTGGAACTTTTTATTCAGAATTTGCTCCTACCCTTTTCTGTGTTTTAGTTTTATACGGGCTGTTTATCTTATAAGTGGCACTATTTGATAATTAACATAGCGTAATATATCTATTTTGCAGAAATGACATCTCCAGTCAAGGTCACACCCGCACAGTATCGCAAGTACGGAGTCAATGGCACCCTTCAGCTTTCCACCGGCTTTTTTCAGGTCTGGCTGGTTTTCTAGTATCACAAGCACTGAAGTATTACTGCCCCAACTGCTGAATCTTTTTTTTCAGAGATATTTTGAGAGCGACGGTACGACAACGGAAATTCCAATCCTTCAAGTGTCGGTGAGTCCTCCTCATTTATTTTTGCCTTCACTGGCTTATTTAATCAACAAATGCTTCAGCTCGCCCGGAAGCTGACAGAAGGAATGGCTGGTTGGCCTGAATCGTGTCTAAGATTGCGCCTGACCGATGGAGCATTCCATTACTCCGGTAGGTTGTAGCGATTTCCATTGACCTCCGCTTTTACATCAGATTTTCCAACCGATTAGATTCGTTTGGAAACAAATTCTAATTTTATTTTTCAAGCTAAGGTCGGTCTGATTAGTTTTCAGTCCATGAAGAGTAGACACAGTTTTTGCTGACATACGGCTTACTGATAACGTTAAGGTCTTTTCGTGGTCAGCAGTTTGGAAAGCCAATGTGATCGGGACAATTTGGTCGGCAATGCTGAGAATGGTGGTGAAATAATCGCGGTCACTAAAATGTACATCAATCCTACAGGATGTGTGGGGAAGAAAGATAACGCTCAAGGGTAATATCTCTTATGACACTACTATTTCTATCTTAATTCTAATGCATAACGTGATCATAAACAGTAAATTTTTTTGCGTCTATCTGCAGGAAACCCATGCTCATGATCGCTGGATACGAATTACTTTCAAGAGGACACCCTATATTGTCTCCTGGTGTGAGCCATGATGGTGACAAGGTTGGTATTCTGCGACGTTGTGTAATCATCCATCACTACGGGATCTTTTGCTCTAAATCTAACATGTGCTAAACTTTTCAAAAGAAAACCTCAAAGACTATTTCAAGCGGTGAACTTCGATCACGAAGTTTTTCGAGGGTTCGAGTATAACTCGCAAGATTTGGGTTATTCACCTGATTTTTGAAAATTGCTTGTGGCTTGATTAACAGATGAATATTTGTTTTTCTCCCAATCGGAATAAGTCACGGTACTACCAGTTGCTTTGAGATGACAGGTATCGATTAAGGATAAATTCTCAACATTCAAATCTACGGAAGTCTATTCTGTACCATGGAAAAATCCGAGTTTACCTGATTCCAATGGGGCTGCACGTGAGTTTTTTTCATATGAATCCCTTAATAGCTGGCATTATTTGCGTAATCTGATTACCGAATAGTTTGGTATGTTTTGCACTGAATCTGATCAGAAATGCTACTCTTTTAGATACAAAATTTGTTATTCATAAGTGACCCTCTTATTTAATGTTTTCTTAAGAAGTTGCACGTCCATCGGCTCCGCGTCGACAACCGCAAAGTTTTGGATCCGGCAACACAACACCGATCAGTATGATTACCCCTTACATAAGCAAATGGAGAATATGCGGATTATGTACAGCTAAAGACGAGCTGAAAACTACAAAGGCTCGAAGTGGTGCCGGCGACATGAAGGTCAGTGTTTGTAATAAGGAATCTGTTCTGGTTAACTTGGCTTATGAACGGATTCACATAGTTTAAGATAGGACTTTCAACGTTGCTTGGATGAATAGTCCCATTAACCTTTGACAAAAATTAGTTGTTTGAGCGATTCCTTTGCAGGTGTTCAGTTTCGAACTGACAGATAAGGATGGTGCTTCGATACGGATTACTGGCTTCAATGACGCAGCCGAGCGAGCATATAGTATCATTCAGACCGATTGTGTACGTTTTTTATAATATACATTGTTTGAGGCAACAAACAGTTCATCTATTTTTTGTAGTCCTACTATATAGCTGGTGGCACAGTGAAACAAGCAAACAAGCGCTTCAATACTACTGGCCATGATTATGAGCTATCAATCAATTCCAGTACAGAGGTGAGTACGTATTCAGATTGCCTTCCTTCACTCTAGTTACATTTTCTAAAACTGAAATTGAAATGAATGTTGCGATGAAATGTCAAAAGATTGGTGGATCCATCTTCTCATCCCCGTTTCCTTTGATCTTAAAAAAAAATGATGCAGATCACGCCATGCCATGATCAAATTCCAAAACCGGCGTTGGTACTCAAGATATGTCCTCTACAAAATATACCAAGTCACAAGGACGAAGTTGTTGATGTTTTAGCAGTTGTCGATAAGATGGAGCCGGTCAACAGGGTAATTGATTCGTTTTGTCCGGATAGTCGTGGTCGTTAGTGAGAATTTGGATTTCAGTTCATCTCGAAACAAGGTCGGGACTGTGTGAAACGTGACCTTCAATTGATTGATCAGACGGGAACTGTAGCACAACTTACGCTTTGGGGCGACCAAGCAGAGAATTTTGATGAACATGCGCTCGGTCAGGTCATTTCTGTGAAAGGAGCTCTGGTGAAAGAGTGGAATGGTAAGCCTTTGGCGTTTTCTCTCGACGGAGAGAAGTTTTTCTCACATGGAAAAATGCTTATCCTTTAAGGAGCGTTCAGTCTTGCACTTTCTTCTGGATCGAAAATCGAGCTGAGCCCTCAGCTTGACGAGGTTCCGAAGCTATATGAATGGTATACAACCGAGCGATCATCGGTAGACACGAAGACGATCAGCATGACAGCTTCAGGAGGAGGCGATTCGTTTGGTATGGGTTTACTTCTTCGAAAAACCTTTTCGCTCTTCGCTTGAACTCTATCTTCTTACCTAGGTCGTGATTTACGTTTCATTGGTACTGCTACGGCTCTGCAGTTGGGAAATGAGCCGAATCTTGCGAACGGACGTTATATGAATTTCAAAGCAATGATTACCACGATAAAGACCGATAATGCCCTATATCAGGCAAGTTTGATATACACTGTGTACTGACGGTCTTTAGGTGCAGCTTGTTAAGATGCTCGTGTGGAGCAATTAAAGAGTGAGCCCTTCGTTAGCCAAGTGAAAGAAAAAGTAATCCATAAATTCCAGGGTTGCGGTAACGAGGGATGCTCCAAGAAAGTTGTTCAACTTGGCGTTGATCAGTACAGGTGTGAGAAATGTGACACGACAAGTGATTCGTTCAAATGGAGGTACATGGTTCAGGTGGGTCATTTTAAAAACGTACTATCTCCTCTTTTTGTGGATTCAATTTTCTGGCAGAAAACATGCGAAAAAATGCAACAACACTTCACTTGCATTGTTAGTTGCGAAAGAGATCTGATGGGCTGCCTTACTAGTATGTAAAAGGTTGTGCCTCATGATCCCTTTCATCTGCACCGTAGCTAGCTAGATTGGCTCTGCGATGCAGTGAACTTGTCATCAGAACCATTTTTTCTGTCCCCAATCTCGCTTCAAAAACCTCGGATAAGAATTGTTGGTGTAAATCTGTGCTTCTATGGATTACTACTGAATTCGTTTTTTGCATTTAGTTTCGTCTGAGTCAATTATAATTCTTTTTGCGCTATTCTGGTGTTTGTTGGAGCGTTGGCTGAATTCACGTTTTAGGCTGAGATCACCGATCTCTCCGGCTCTATATGGGTAACTATGTTCTCGAGTTCTGCGACGAAAGTATTTGGAATGGAAGCTCAACAACTCGGCGAGCTGAAGGAAGCTGATGTAATATTTTTATTATTCTCTGATGCGTTATCAATTATATTTCAGTTCATTTTGTACTCCAATTACTTTTGATTAATTTGATTTATACGCAACTTCAGAAGGACGCTTATGACAGAGTGTTGACGGACATTTGCTTCAAGTATTATAACTGGCGAATAAACGCGAAACCGAGCACTTTCAATGTAAGTAGTTTTTTCTAGATTGATTGTGTTGTACACACTTTGAAGAGGTTTCTTGGCCGCCAATGGCGCGCCATTTTCAGCAGGATATGCTAGGATTATGGATTATAGGATTATGCTTCTAAAAATTGTTTTTTGAGGATGAGACCCGGATGCGCTATTCCGTCCTTGGCTGTGATCCAGTACCCTATGATCGGTATATTTCTCACTTGGAACAAACCTTGGAAAAGCTGGAACAATTGGAATGTTAATAACTTTGATATTCGTTTTACTTTTCGGTGAACCTTGATCCTTTTTCACGTTTCTATGTTTTGTACCTTTTTCGGCTCGTCGCATCTTGTATCACCATTTGAAGTAAGTTATCTACGATCTCCAACGTAACGACGAGTTTGTATTTCATTTTGCCGTGCTTTTTGATAGTTTTCTTCATTCCAAATAAAGTTTTTATTTTATGGAGATTTGCAGATGTATTAGCTCGGTTTCTACACCCTTATATTCGATCCATCTTCAATAATTTAGTTTGCACGCGAAGAAATCCAAACGCACGCTTGCGCTAAGACACTGAATCGACGGCAGTGCTGTCGTTGTCAGTTGGCTGTTCATTTAGCGACAGAACAAGAACTGGACCCTGAGCTTTGGTAACTGAAATAATGTTTGTTAATCAAACTATGCAAGAAAACGGTCAGCTTTCCATTTTTGGAATCGTGATTTGTGGAATCCCGCCGGTTCCTGTTTACGGTGTTTACGGATCAGAGTGGGAAACCTGAGGCATCCAGAAAAAGCGCACATCACTATTGACCTTTTACGTTTGATTTTTGAAGTCGAAGATGTAGAACAACTTCCATGATTTTACCCAGAAACCTCAGAGCTATGATATAGTAAGCACATCCAAGGTCGGTGTTAGGGACTCACATTATGGTTTGTGTTTACATGGGGCGTTGTTCATTTATTATTTTATGTTTTGTTTACTTAATGGTAATTTGCACGTTTTTCATCGGTGCACTAATGTCTGTCATGGATTGTTTTGTAGTAGGTAGGTGATTGCATATGGCGGATACGGTGTGTTCTGATCCACTCAGAAAGGAGAGATGGCGAGACGTTCGTCGTCTGACGGACAGGCCATCAGCTTATGCAATGCCGTGGTTTGAGCCAGGTCCTGAGGTAGGTTGATAAAATTGACATCAAATACTAACGATAAGTGGTACTACAAAAAAGTCATGTAAATAATTTAGAACATGGAAGCCCTTCAAAAAATGCAAGTTCTCGTTGTGGGAGCTGGAGGTCTGGGTTGCGAACTGCTCAAAAACCTAGCAAGTCAAAATTTCCTTCCTACAATTGTTTCCTCATCAAAATGCTTAGCTTCTTTGTTCGATTTTTGTTTCAGGCCCTATCTGGCTTTCGAAATTTAGACGTTATTGATATGGATACTATAGACATTAGCAATTTAAACAGACAGTTCCTGTTCAGGTTCGTTTCTTATGGACTGACAGTGAAATCTTTCGTTTTCGTGATAAACTTTAATTTCTAATTATGGTTATATTCACCTCATTCGAACAGTTCACCCTCCTGAATACTCAATACTATGGCCATGTGTCGTTATGTGGCATCATTTTTATTCTCCAGCGAGAGTGGTTAATGTAATAACCTGCAGAAGCTATTATTGTGCTGCTTTACACAAACTTTTTTCTCAAATATTTAGCACTCATCCAGCCATCTCCAAAAGCCAACCACAACTGTAGATCATCTTCTACTTAAGTGAATGACGTGTTATGATTAAAAACGTTATGTCCATGTGCTCTATCATATTGCTCAGTTGAGCTTTTGCTTCGACTTTAGATCGCCTTCTTCGGAGTCCTTGTCTCTGAAAAGGCAATCAAATTGGAAAGTCGTCGAATCTCTGAAATAAGAACCTTGCAGGGCACATGGATATGAGTTTTCCATCGATTATTTTCAGGATGTCGGATGTCGGAAAGTCTAAAGCCGAGGTAGCAGCCGCCTTCGTGCAAAATCGAGTCAGCGGTTGCACGGTAACAGCGTCAGTTATATTTTATTGCTTATGATGTAGTTTCAGAGATGCTGTTTTTGTACTTTTCTTTCATTGGTATTCTAGTCATAACTGCCGGATCGAAGACAAGCCACCATCCTTTTATCGTCAATTTTCTCTAGTCATCTGTGGGCTTGACTCCATTGCAGCGAGGCGATGGATAAATGCCATGCTTGTGAGATTTTAGTTACCTTGTATAATTGCTAAGTTTTCTTATTCTTCGAATAATCGTTATGTTGGCCTATATAGAATCTCTGGGCTGAGCTCCTTCTAGTGTCTTTTGATTGACAAGAACGTGGATTATTTTGGAGTGGTCACATGCAAAATATGTCTAACATTCCATCAATTTTCTTGCATTTTAATTATCTTCATTGCTTTTTTCTGAAGGACTTCAACAAAACTCTCGTTTCAATGCCACTTATGTAATCCTATCAACCAGCTGTTTGCCCATAAGAGAAAAAAGTGCCCAGAATTCCCATCTTAGGCAGCTCCTCAAGCCATTGTTGGTCATGATCGTTAGCCTTTTTTCTTCTCCAGAGAACTGTTAAGATTGGTCTGCTGCGAAGTTATTGAGATCATTTTCATAAAACTTCTCATAAAGTCAACCCTTTTTATCTGGCCTAGAAAGATGAGAAAAAGACTCGGCTTCCTGTGAAAGACACCTACGGACTAATAATTTCATAGCTACATGTCGGTTCGCATCGGTGCTACTACTATATCTCTTAATTTTTTCTTTTTAGTGCGATCTCGTACTAACGGAAAATGGTGAGATTGATACATCCACGGTTATACCACTTATTGACGGAGGAACGGAGGGTTTCAAAGGTAACGCAAGGGTAATCTATCCAAGAATGTCTGCCTGCATTGATTGCACCCTGGATCTGTTCCCACCTCAGGTGAGTTCCTTCTCCGTCGCTTTACTTTGCCTGAACAGTGAAATCTGTAGAGTTTGGGGCGAAGTTTACAACTTTCTAGAGAAGTTCAGGTGAATTATCCTTTATGTACGATTGCTCATACGCCAAGGCTTCCGGAACATTGTGTAGAGTACGTAAAAGTTATCCAGTGGACGGAACAGGGACCTTTCAATGGTACGTGTGCAAGTTTTGTGATTTTCGGCCCCTGCTTGTTATCGCTACATCCTGCAGTTTGCTTAGTGGGAGGTTTGAAGGGGGCAAAAGCAGTGGTCAAGCTGGTTCTCCTCCACCTACTACAATCGGTGTAGCCTATATAAAATAGTCGCATTTCGAGTTATGGCTGGGGTATTTCGTCTTACTTTCAGTTCTGCACTTTATAGACTTATTCTCAATTAGCTATGCTCTCCTGGAGGAATTCCAAACTAAAACTACCTGAGAATTAGGAGTTCCCGGAAATTCGGTCAGAAACACTATAAAACTCTCGCTTTGTTAGATACGTTTCAGTGTTAGCCTGCACTCTGTGCTGTTTAGTAGCTGCAGGAAAGTTTCTGTTTTTTGATTTTTTTCAAAATGATGCGCTTGGACTTCACAGTGATAGTATTCTTTAGAACTACAAAATTTTTAGGAGCTTCCTTAGATGCCGATGATCCGGAACATGTCGATTGGGTTTTGCAGAAAGCAAGCGAGCGTGCCCAAAGTTTTGGTGGGTTTTTATCTTCTATCAATAGTTGGGATTTGCGAGGCGGTTACGGCGATAGTTTGGCTCTTCTTATTGTTGTGTTACTCGTTAAATCGTAACGGACTGTATAGTTGGTTTCTCAGATTTCGAAAGCTTTGTTTCAGATATCCATATTCATATTTTATCGGTGGGATAAGTAATTTGAGGCGGAGGTTGCATAGTGCCATGTGATGCTGTCATTTGTATCATCTCAAGAAGTATATATCACGTTACTCTTCATACGCCATCCCAATTTTAGGTATCAAAGGAGTCGATCGTCGCCTGACGCAAGGTGTACTGAAACGAATCATTCCGGCAGTAGCTTCTACAAACGCTGTGATAGCTGCTGCATGTGCATTGGAAGCTCTCAAGCTCGCCACAAAGTAAGTTTCTTCTAAAGCACTCAGTCTCTTGAATATTGGTCACATTGTATGTTCAGCATAGCCAAGCCCATAGATAATTATCTGAATTTCACGGATATCAATGGAGTATATTGTGGAGTTGTACACTTGGAGAAGGATGTGAGTCTATCCGAGAACCATTTGATTTTTTACTTCACGATTACTGATAACTTCTTTATCAAATAAAGTAAAGGAGCTGTTCGATGTGCAAGAAAATTTCAGCCAGACTGTCCAACGTGTAGTGGAGGCTACGTTCAAATGCAATGCAGGGAGGATGACACCCTACAAGATCTCATTGACAAACTTGTACTCAAATTGTACGTTTACCAGTGCTTCTTCATCTATGTTTAGGAAGGTTTTATAGTGAATTGTACCCAAATCTTTCCTGGTCTTATTTGGAGTAAAAGCAGATGCGTTTTTTCAGTCATTTGAAGAATCCCTCAATTGAGACTGGAAAAGAAAAACTGTACATGATTAGTGAATTAATTCCTGAGCTGAAAGAAAGAAGCGTTTCGAATCTGTTGCGGCCACTCAAAGGTAAGTTTTGACGAATAATTTCTGTCCATATCGTTTTCGTTTTACTATGTTTAGCTGTTGGCTCTGATTGTATGAATCTGTCCAAAGTGACTTTGCTAGTAGCCTATTATTTCAGAATTGGTGTCAACTGGAGAAGATCTGTTGGTTGCTGACGAAGTGTTATCGAAGTCATTATCAATTAGGGTGAATTTTGTGACATGAAACCACCAAACTGTGAAGAATCTTCTTGGAAAAGTTATTCTGGAATAAATATATTGCATCAGGTTGTTTCTGAACTGTTTGCTACCACGTTGTCTGTGTAAGAACGATCAAATATCGGAAATAATGCTGATTTTCGACTTTCCCTTCAATAGGAAGTATCAAATTTATTGCAGAAATTACTTTGAGCTGTAAGTTATTGCATAGTGTTGGAGCAGAATTAGCAACATCACTGTGAAGCATGGATATATTATGAAACTGTACAAGTTGAATAGTTCAGAGGTGAGAGCTGTCGTATATGAAACCTGCGCTCATCTACCTTCAATATGTGTGATTTGAATTGGAGTTTTCACTTGATCAGCTCAATCGCATTCTCCTCGATGCTTATTATATTATGACGGATAACTTGAGTCTCTATGATATGAACTTTGTATGAGGGTTAAATAATGACGACTGCTTCCTCTTGAGTTGTGTCATTTACCCTAGCGCTTTGTCCGGCTTCAATTCTTGCCATTACGGGTGGGCTACCAGATGCGATTCTCTCTGAAGTTTCCTCGAACGCTGCAAACTTACAGGTCCC
The DNA here is from genome assembly GCA_000469685.2 of Haemonchus contortus. Taxonomy (NCBI): domain Eukaryota; kingdom Metazoa; phylum Nematoda; class Chromadorea; order Rhabditida; family Trichostrongylidae; genus Haemonchus; species Haemonchus contortus. The sequence goes on from LS997564.1 coordinate 7,508,004, forward strand.
TGCTTCCAGACGGATTATCCGCATCGTCGTAATACCCATTGTGTTGTTTGAAGGAATGGGTGAAAGGATGAGGGAGTGGGAGGGACGGGGTGAAGGTGGGAGAACTTAGGCAAGTTTGACGGTTGTCTTAGTGTCTATGGATTTGAATCTATTACCTTTTCCCCATAGTGAGTTCGATTTCCCGATTTCAGTTGGGAGAATAGGTCTTCCTTGTTTGCAAATACACCCCATGCACACACAAATCTGCTCAGTTGAATTGATATTCTCTGTTTCTTTGTTTGCAGGTTCATTGTTATGGTTATTCAGAATTTTCAGGCTCAAGTGAGTAATATTCTGATATCGTTCAGTTTCTGCGGTTGAATCATCTTCGCGAGATATTTATTTGGTTGTAAGAACCCGTGATATTTTGCTACAACTATTCTCGATTGTGAAAACGGATTAGATATGGAGGACCAGATTTTCGTCAATCACCCTTTCAAAACTATTGAGCGATCTTCAGTGAGTTTTTTCATTTAGTTTCTTTATTTATTCTTGATATTCATGGATAGGGTAATTTCGATAGAAGGAACTGCAGAGTGAGCATAGCTTACGATGAATGGATGGTGCCAGCTACCCATATGATTCTCGATTGAAATATCCGGTCTCTTTTTCGGCGCTTGATAGATAACTAGGTATGGAATATATAATACGGAGCTAGAGCACTACAGTATCTATTGAGTCTGAATTACCTGAAAATGATGGCTCTAGTTTTGTTCCATGCCATAGGTTTTCCGTCTAGCTTTACAGTCTCAGTTCGGCTAGAAATTATGGAGTCCTCCACATGAAACGCTTTTTTGACGAATAGGGGCTGTCAAACCTCTGCAAACGTTTTAAAGAGTTTTGACTGTGACATTTAGTGGTTTTTTAGAATGAAATGGTCCAATGCACAGTTATGAGCTGTGCCCACCCTATAATAGCTTTGTTACAGCACAAGGTACTGCTGGTTATGTAGTTGGTTCAGGAGCTTTCCTTCTGGGGCAAAGCTTAAAGGCGATATGTTGAATTGTTGCATCAAAAAATGGCCTAAAAAGGCGCAATTAAGACTCCACTCTCATGAACACACACATCGATCCCTTGGCGGGCGCGCCAAACCTCATCCTTGTGAAGGAATTGCAGCGAGGTGGGCCTTACAGGACTGCTGAACGCATCCTTTATGTTGTCGCCAGCTTGCTCAGCTGCACCGAAACTCTCGATCAAGGGCTTTTGCTAATGTTGTGACAAATCGTTTTTGTAGGCGCATTTGAAGCCACGACGTCTTTGTACCGTGTGTGGCAGATGGACGACTGCCATCTATGCACACATGAACAACTCTCACAATTGGGACGATCATCAAATCAATAGATTGAAAATGGAAATCAGAAAGGAAAGGTTATCGAATCAAATGAATACCATATACGAATGCCATCGATGTGGATGCGCGTCAGTTTTTAGCTCTTTCATTCATTTTTTTATTCGAACTTTTCTCTTTTAGTGTCCAGAACATGGCTAGATCAATATTCTTTTGAAGTAACTCGAAAGTTAATATTTCTCAAAAAGTTTATATTTCTTCAGCCTATACAATGACTTGCGGTAGCCAGCCTATGCAAGAGATGGTTATTTTATCCTGGTGGTTGGTTAGGGCCAGTATTAATACGGGACTCGACTGACAGTGCCCCTCTTGCCACTACGCCTTCTCGCCTCACTCACTCACTTCGACGGATAAATTCCAAAAGCATATTTAGGAAAGGAAGTACTCTTACTCTTCCTCCTAACTTCCCAGTTTTTGTAGCAATCCTGCTGAGAATGGAATGTACTAGATCGTCCTATATAGCGGTTTAAATCTATTCCTAGCAGGGGTTAGGTCATTGATCACAATGCAATATGTATCGAAGCCGCGCAGTTTTTTTTTTTCTAAAAAAAATTGCTCCCCTAGAATAGTTTAGAGCTTTTTCTGACCTTTCTTTCTTCCGGAACATTCTACATTGCTCAATGTCGTTTTTCCAGGTATGTCTCTGCAGCTTTTCTGGCAAGCCACTTAACAAAATGTCGACCTGAACCTAGACCCGACAGGAAGCTGTTGGAAAGGCCAACCAGAGCTGTCATAGAAAAACAATTGGAACCATCAAGTGATGGAAGTCCACGACAATTGAAACAATTACCAATTCGTCCACCGATAATGCCTCCTCTACCTGAGCAATTGAGTGAATCAGACAAAGGCTCGGTCATTTGTCCTGTCCCTCGCTGTGGAGGACGATTCACAAATCATGACAGCCTCGCCTATCACTGTATGATTGAACATTCGGAATTAGGAGCGGCCGGAACCCCTCAGGACTTTGCAATACGGCAGTATCGGTTCGAAACCAAGGAGGAGTACAAGGTGTGTGAACTTTCGATTGAAGTTGAGTCGTTCAGGGTTTACAAATTGTCGATGCTCCCCTAGGCTGTACTGTTTAAAGTTTTGTCAACCACTGGGAATAGGTATCCAGGCTTGAGGAGGCCATATGGTTCCGCTACTCGGAAATGGGCCTAGGAAGTATGCAAGAGGGCTCAGGAACCGTCTAAGGGGTCACTGTTGCTAACGATGGGCGTGTCAGACCAACTTCAATCTGCGATATTATGAGAGGACTGGATAGAGGTAGGGATAGAGTGCCCACTTCCTTATGCAAATGCCAGCTTGCTTAACAGAATACTGTGTCCCTTTGTTTGCAGTAATGTCCAACCCGAGACGTCGCTTATAGCTGGGTGTATGACTCGCCCGCCCATCTAGGCCGCCCTAGCGGTAGTGGGCGTTCTAGTAAGATTCGAGGAGTGAAGTTTTGCTTTGGTAGATAATCTGCAGAACCAGCCTCGGCTTCGAATCAGTCTTTGTGGTCAGCGCTTCTCGGAAGTATCGAAATTGCTCGGTTTCAGGAATGGTTATACGAACGCTGTGAGGAGACTTGTACCTCATTTTCCACCAAAACATCAATGTGGTCAGGTTATGCGATGTATCGTTGCAATCGAGCTGGCACCTTCAAAACTTCAGGGACTATCCGCAGTGGTTGTACGTCGAAAAAGACGCAGTCACATTGTTCCGCATTCCTTAGGGTTGGTTCATTCTGGGTTCGACATTATGTACGACGTAACTTAATATAATAAGAAACTAGTAGTCGGTATCTGCAATTCTTCCCTGTTTATAGTTAATTTTAATGAATAGTTGGCTTGGTACAAGTACAGAAGCGATCTTCAGCTTCTCTGTTGTTGTAGCCTCGGCTTTTTTTTTAGAACGTAGGTACTTCTATGCCTTCTGGATTTTTAATCAGGGAGATTCACCAATCCGATGGTCCCTTTCTTCTTTTTTAATTTACTACTGGTCTCACTCCATAATAGGCAGCATATTTGGTCTGTCAGCGTCTGCGTACTTAAAGAATCTCTTTGAGTAAGATTCAGGATTTACCTCCTGAATCACGATGTTAACCGTAGGTCATTATTACCTTCGTACTTTTAGACAAGCGAGTATACCGACGGAAGTGTAGATGTCACTTGCTGTTTTGGCCATATTTTTCACGAACTAGATCCAACTGCTTTAAGGTTGAATGAGCGGTAAGTTCGGCATTTTATTCAGCTTATTTAGTTTTGACTTAAAGTTTTGACTTAAGATACATAAGGTTTTCATTTGCTGCAGGCAGTGTGGAGTGCTTCGAAAGGCCATCGAGGAACAGAAATGTCTTACTGAAATAAGCGCTCAAATGAGAGCCGAATATCCGCCTACAAATCGTCTCCATTATACTACGTCGAACGATATACGGTAAGGTTCATGATCGATTCGGAGCACCTTCAGACGATTTTGAGCTGTTTGCAATGATTAGTAATTCATAAATTAAACAGATAAGGGTCACTAGCTTTCCAACTTTGATAATTTGTGGGAGACGGGCGTTGGGAACGATTTTGGGTTGTCGATTTGCCGCACGCGGCTGTCGTGGACCACTCATTCGCCGTTACTACAGCTCTAGCGTTTTTCATACAGCTCAATCGATATGCGATCATTATTTTATGCATAATTCTACTACTAGTACTTTTGTTCTTGTATATCTTACCTACTGCTGCATCCTGTTACATTCCTCCGCGCGCGACGCCCCCCTCACCGCGACGCGACCATTTCGTTCCTAATGCACCACACCCATAATTTGTTAGTAATGAGGGCGAGGACCCAAAAGAAACACAGCTACTTAACAAGGTTGAGCTTTTCTAAAGCACCAACTCTGCGTTTGTAAACAGTCCTAGTTGACGGCGTATGGAAGACTTGAGCTTACTCTTAGACAAGGGAATACGACAAAATGATTCTAGAGGACGATCGTCGTTCTCGAACATCATATTGCCTGACAAGACGACTAACCAGTATTAACAGCATAGTTAAAATGCAGGGCGACAACTAGCTAAGGAACGCAGCGAGCTGTGAGCGAATCAACCAGCGCTCCACATCAAGATACTGTGAAAGCGGACTGTAACCTCCTTGGCCATGGGGAACGTCCGTTGCGCGTGTCCGTCGAAAGGTCACCCCGTCCACTTTGCACGCGGCGCTGCCCACTGAGGTCTCGAAATGACATTACAGCATCCCTAAGTGTCAATGGAGCGAATGATTTGCACTACGTGTTAACTTCTCTTTGAACTGGCTGTTGTAAACCAAGCGCAAACCGTATGCCCCACAGACAACTGCGACAACCGTCAAGTATCGCGGGCTGACGCGCCGTATGCGACGGCTGCGGCGTGACCTAGTTTCGACGGACGCGCGAAACGAAGCGCACCCCCTCGGTCATGGTTGACTGCTCTACTAATAGGAAGAATCCCACACGGGTGGCGAGTTGAGCTAAACTTCCGCCTCGGACGGGACTCAAACCCGTACTTGTATAATAGGGTTAGCAGAATAAGTAAATAATACATAAAGTAAATAAATAAACATGGTATCTTGTTCACTACTGATAAAGGCTTCAAAAAATGCCAAACAACATTTTCGTTTTGTTCAGGAATCTCGCCCTTCGACTCGGTCTGCCTGTACACTTAAAGATGAAAAAACCTGACAATACGGTTCCTGAAGGGAATGCTGAAGAAGCAGGTGAAGATCAAGAGGCGGAGAACGTCGAAGACGATGTTGTATTTGAAGATGCTCTGTCCGAAAGCAATTCATCGGAGCATACGGATTCGGACATTGATGAGGATGAGCTAATGATGGAGCCCGAAGAGCAAGAGGAAGAGCAGGAAACTCCATTTTTTGGTGGGCAGGTTGGTTGTATGTCGTCGATTTTTTTCGATATTTTGAAATGTGTCACGGCTACTACTTCGTTAATTGTTTTCAGACTGAAGAGGGTAAGAGGTCATCGTCCACTTCACCGGTTCCAGTTTCCTATTCTGGTGAAGATTCCGATAGCCGTCCCATGAGACTGAGACGAACTCCTCGACGATTTACCAATGAGTAGCATGTGCAGTATGCGCGTCCTCCTAATCTGATGACTTAGAAAAGTGTGACCATATTTTTTAGACAGCACGATGTAAAAGTTTGTAATTATTGTTTATACGGGCCAATGGCCCCTCTCAGTAGTTTTTTTTCTGACTACAATCGACCTTAACACCCCAAAACGTCGGAAAGTCGTTGAATTTCATAGGCTAAGAAACTGGTGCCCTGGTGACGCATTCGACACCCATTTCTGGTGTCGGCTGTATTGGGTGTCTTTTCGCGCTGGTGCCTAGGAAGCGGTGGGGCGCTGGTGCCAGAGAATGCCGTCTGGCGCTATTTTGGTGCAAATGTGCTCGAAAAGTGTGCCTTTTTCTTGAGAGTAATTTAGTGCTGTAATCTCGAATATGATTGATACTCACTCTAGTGGCAAAGCTATTTGCTCCAATTTGGTGCAACATTCTGTTCCCACGAGGGCTGTTTACGGTAACCCTCAATTAAGCATAAGGACTGCATTTCCTCTTTCTCAAGGAATAAGCTAGAATACATGCACTTCAGATCAGGGCCCCACTTATCCTATAGATTAGTTTCATTGAATTGGTGAAAGCAGTATTGCACCAAATTGGCGATCACATCGCCTAATAGTGCTGACGACAATCTCGCCTTAGGGAATAGCCGGAAATCGAATGTGTCCTGTTCAGGATTTTAAATTAGTTTTAGATGCTTTTGAAGTAGATGGCGAAAACGAAGAAGGGGCTGGATGGGTGCAAATGCCGTCAAATTGCACCAGCACCAAAAATGGGTGTCATTTCCATTAGCAGGGCACCTACAGCTCATGACGTAGTTTCAAGGGTAATCAAAGATTTTTCGGGATGTAGTAGTAGTCGAGCACGACCCCATCTCAGTATTTTGGTATTCTTTACTGTCACTGATATTTTGAAAGTACTGTTGATTGCTGAGTTTCTGAATTTTTTTTTTGTATTTCTTCTCGTCTTTCCTTTTTTTTTCGAAATTCCTTCAAGGTGATTTCGTTTTTCGATTGGAAATATTTTGTTAAATTGTTTGACTTGTTTTTCTTATATTACTGTTACATAGGTGTCAAAACTGGAACAATATTTATTGAAGATTTCGTTTATTTTGATTCTGACATAGCTTTATACGCCCTTCGTACTTTATTGGCAACGAAGAATAAGTGGACTAGGACTGAAACAATTCAAGAGTAAAGTAAGTTTTTACTGCTCTTATATAGAGGTCATAGTAGGAGCTACTTCTAAGATAAACTCAGAAACCTTTGTGACCCAACTGAAGAAGGCTGAAGGTCCATTCACGGGGAGCTGGCCCCAAGCAAAAGGATTAAAAGTGAATTTTTTCCACTCAGTATCAATCCTGTTCAGAAACACGCCCATGATCGAGCTCTACTAGAAATCGTAGAGAGGTTTGAATGCGTATTTGGCCTATACAATGACTTGCAGAGCCCAGTCGATGCGCAGGTCGATGATTTTTGTCCTCCCATTTTATTCTGGCTTCCTTTTGGCTAACACACCAGGACTGCAGGAAGGCTAGGCCAACTTGTATGGATATCGATGGGGTTTTGATCTTAGGATCACCTCAATATGGGTGGTACAAAGTTCAAACAAGCAAAAAAGAAGGGACATCCATCTCACCCTTGCCATATCCAAACGGCGTAAACATGGTACCAATTTTCTTCATAGGGGAGAAAAACAACCGACTTGTGCATTTGTTACATTCTCAGCTATTTATATAGGGCAGATACGCACGCAATCAAGTCTACAACTCTAGACAGGAGTCAGATGCAAGGCTTATCCTATTGGGAATGATTAATACTGATGGCTCAGCGCATTTTTTTCGGTTTTTGGGGAAACTACCTACTCGCTCTTCAAATTTTCTTCAGTCCAAGGAAGGTGAAAAAAAGCTCATTTTTCCCTAAGTCAACCCAAACGGCTTCTTAAGCTTTGGCTCATCCTACCACAGGTACCTTTATATGACAAATAGCTTACAGGCAATACGAATGATCGCGAAGAGAATGGATACAAATGCTTCTCCTTAAAAAATACGAAATTTAGAAAAAGAAAATGTGATTTGCCATGTTTACGCAGAGCTGTCCCACCAAATGTAGATTCACCGAAAAAGGAAATAAGTATGCCAATAATATCCAATATAATAAATATAAGCTGAAACAGTTTTACGGTAACAGCATAGGAATTGCGAGATTTCTAGGTGATACGGTAGCGCTTACAGCGGCAATCATCACACCGGCCATGATTTGTGCATCCTTTTTGAAAATGGCCCATATAATCGCAACAAGGAAGGCAATCTTAAGTAAAAAAAAAAAGAAAAATCAAATAAATTTAAGTGAAATATAGGGTGCTCTGGTGAAAAACATCGGAACTATGGGTTGTTAGCAATTTGAATATGGGATAGGAAGCGGGTAAAACTATTCAATACTCACGGCTAACAGCAGCTTAAATCCAGCTGCAACTTTTGAAGCTGTATCACCGAAGAAGTTGAACAGGGCTAAAATCAAGAGAACCACCGCGACGATAATCAGATAGATCTGAAATCGGCACTCATACTCCATTTTGTGACCAAAATGACTCTCTTATTTACTGCATTACTCGTTTTTGGATACTTTCACAATTCAATGACGTGCGCCGTTTCAACCGATGACAAGCCGCGTTGCTGGCCACGCGTTGACAGCACACGACGGACAGATTGTGTTCATGGCCGAGTGAGCGGTATCGATCCGTGTCTAGCGTTGTCAGCGCGTGGCCAACAACGAGATCAGTTAGTCGATCGTCGGTTGAAACAACGCTCGTCGTTAAACTCTGGAAGCACCCTTTCAGAGTGGCTTTGCATTGGCTACCTGGTGTCGTAAAGGAGTGAAGAGCCGAGGAATAGATGATAAGATAGACAAGCTAAAAATTTAATCCTTTCTCACTTGGTAAAAATCAGCTTTATGCAAGAAATCCAGATCCAGAATTCAAATTTGTTGAAGATGGTGGGTGAGCTATAAATGGTTCCAGAAATTTTGTATAGGTAGAAGTCTGTGGCGCCTAGAAAGCCACAGTCTTCTACCATCAAACCATCAAAAGCGGCCCAGCCCGAAAGGACGCAGTAAGGACTAGAAAATTGTCGCTTCCCCACCCCAACCCCTCCCCCTCCCTCCCCTCCTTTCAACGCCTTCAAGATTGGACGTGTTTAGCGACTGTATAGGGCCTGATATAATTGAGAATGGAGCGCGTTTGTTGTCTTTATAAAGAGCTGATACTCTTTTCTTTGCAATGACTAAATTTGGAAGTGAGTTTTTTTTTTGGTTTTTTTATCCGAATAACTATTTTCCATAAACAGTTTCGCGTGACTCGCGGGATCCTGATAGGGGTTAAGGCAGAAAGCAGGAATGAATTACCTAATTTAATCCCCTTGTATTAACTGTTTTTTGTGTTTCTTCGTTACTTTTATTTTTTATTTGTTTTAGTAATACTTCTAATGTGATATGGCTTTAGAGGCAACTTACATCGCCGCCGCACCATAGCACCGTTCCTACCTGAAAAAACTGAGTAGTACCATACAAGAAGGGACGAAATTTTTGAAAGAAACGTTTATAAAAATGCCGTTGGCCCTCTCTTAATGGTACAGTTCACGATAAAAATGAATTCTGAGATTTCCCAATAAAATGAATTCGAGGCCCCTCGCGTATACCATATCTGGCACTATTAGGTCGGAAAACGATCTAGTTAGGGAGATATAAAGGCTTAAGGATTGGCCCGCGTGTATTCTCTGACGAGTTTCACCGCCATTGTAGAGGCTGTACCGATCACAAGGGAACCCATTTAGCAAATTCATACAACTTTTCATGACCCATACGATAGTGAAAGACAGTTCTTCGCATATCTGGCTCGATGTAGTCAGTTGTTTGCGCAATTGCGCAATTGTAACAAATGAAATCTCGTCCGAATACCCCTTCCATGTTATTTCCGTCATAGCAATCTCGTCCAACCTCTATTTCCCTACTTTTGAAGAACCATATTTTTCTTGAAATGGGCGAATTCTTTCGCTTTCTTCACTACCGATGTACTGTTCCCAATCTACACTTCCGCTTTTCTAATAAAAACGAGTACCTCAAAGTTATCGTGAAATATGCCTTTAAGTGAATTAAGGGGAGAGGCCAAGGAATGCATGACTTGGACCAATCGACACTCTTTTTTCTCCGTATTGATGCCTCAGGTTCATTAACTGAGCAACACTTGAGGCATTCCCCCTAGCAACTTATTAAATTTATAAATGAATTTGAAAATCATGGACAAATTACGATTTTTTTAAAAATATTTTTTCTTAAGTGCAGATGCTGTAGAACGAGCAAAAGTTACGTCGGTATCGCGACTCGCATTGGTATCTGTCGTTCCTGTTGTTGGGGTCTCCTTCTCTTTCTCTTTTTCTTTCTCTTTTTCCTTTTCCTGTGGGCTGAAACGGTTTAGATCTTACCATTAGATGAGGCTGCTAACATGTAACAAAGAAACAAAGGGAAAATATGAATACTATACCGTATCGTCTATTTTTAAATACTCATTTTTAGTTTTGGACAAAGCAGGAACGAAGCTCCGTTGGAAGTTCCACACCGATTGGCGGAAGACTGGGGCAGTCATTTCTTGCAGATTTGTGTTCGGTTCTTCCGACACTTTTACAGGTTTATGCATCAAAAGCTTAATCACAATCGTAGTTCTTCTCCTTTTGGGCAGCCTGGTTCGTCCCTGGGATTTGAGCAGCCTCTCCAGAGCAGTCCCAGACGACGCTGCCGTAATGGGGCTCTCTCAGGTGAAGGGGAACGAGCCCATTCATCCTAGTTTTTGTGACAAGGGCATCCACGAATGACTTGATAGAATTTGACATGGGGCTGGATATGCTCCGGGTAGGCAGTGTTGGAGTAAACACTGAGTCAACTTATTAGGGGCGGTCCCTGCCTCTCCCTATGTAATATCCAAACAGTTAAGTGTAAGCTTTTCGCTTAACCAGCATGCAGGATGCCGATCGAATAATGCAACAAATATGGAGGCCGCGGTGGCGGAGGTGGTGTAGTGGGAAGTGGGGCACTATATCACACGCACAGTCAGGAGTTCGATTCCCGGATCGATGCCCACCCAGGCCAACCGAACCTTCCATCCTTCAGGGGTCGGTGAATTGTTGCCAGACTCGTCTGGGGGATAAGATAAGCACTGACTTGAACATCGGCTGGCCACCGCAAGTCATCGTATAGGCCACATACACCCTCATTACGCAACTACGATTCTGAATGGAAGTCGAGTGTGGGGACGCATCCCTCGAACGGGATTGGTTAACGCCAAAATCTTCAGACTTAAACTTATCGAGTCGCCAGTGCACATGCTTGGCGATTTTTCCGGGCAGAACAGATTGTAGATGCGCCGCGCCTAACGGAGATGATGTTCAGGTGGATGATGCTCTTTCGACGGTGGACAGGACAAACATTTCCAAATGCTCTAGCTACATGTACCTTGGTCGAGAAGTCAACATCGTGGTCGACCTAGCTCAGAAGCTGAGCAGAAGAAAGCGCACGGCGTGAGGAGCATCAAAGAGCATCACAGAACTCGCGAGGAAGACAAACGACATCAGGCTTCAAACCGAGAAGATGGCTTCGCGCCTCCTGAATTGACTGAGTAAGGCAGCTGGTCGCCATCGCCCGAGGCCAGAATCGAAAAACAGGTGAGATTGGCATGCGATTTTATGCGAACCATCGGACTGGACGGTTTCTAACCTAATCCTCTGAGCACTCAAAGGGGCACGAAACGGCTGCCAGCCCTGGTCAGTCGTTTTCACTAGAGCTCTGAATGGAAGACTGGGTTGACCTACTCATCGTGAGAAGGAAGAGGAGCACCCATGAACCACACTGTACCGCGACAGACTACATTGGCTAAAGTTTTTGGCCTCACTCGAGCAAATGAATGATGAATGAAGCCTCAAGTAGTACAGGTGATACAAATGAAAGTCATATAAAGTAAAAGGGTGAAAATGTAGTTGGGGAGGGGGGGGGGGGGGTGGGGGGACCCATTCAAAGGCTAGTATATCAAGAAATGAACTCAATGAAACGCGTTATGTCGTGTTGTATCACGGACATGCCAGTTTTTAAATAAGGGCTTTCGCAGGGAAGGAGCACCGCGGTGGGCAAGTTTTCTTTTTGCAGGAAGTAATCATCCCAGCTACCCAGGTGCTCCTACCCTACCTAGGCTTATTTGGGAAGCTGAATTTCCTTAGCTGAAACCGCATGAAAGAACTAAGGTGCTCGGTTCCCATCATCCGATACAATGCTAATATAACAAGGACTAACACGTTAGACTGAGTTCATTTTTTGATATACTGTCCTTCGGATGGGTGGCCCCTCAACTACATTTTCACCAGTAAAAGTGAGGGTTCGTAAGGATCTGGGTCTGAATCAGTTCCAGATCTTCGTTATCAAAGTTTATAAGCCCGTATCGTTCGAAACAATTCAGCCACTGCGGTGTGTATACTGTGTATACAAGTCAGAGAGCTGGTTATGTCACCAGCTTCACGGATGTCTATGAGATTGGGCACCGAAAAGTAGTCGAGGCTCAAGCGAGGACAAGCTTCTGCCATTGTTCAACGTTTGCCCGCCATGAATACACCTGAGAAAAGTTCTTCCCCTTCCCCATTCCTAGGGTGAACCGTGAGCGATGCATTCCGACATCCTCTACCCGATTCCCTTCAGACCCAAATGATTACCTAATTGATGCCGATCCCCTTCCCTGAAATTTCCTTCCGAATTTCAATGGGGATTCAGGCAGTGGGGGCTACCCTATTATTAGCCTTCCTCATCAAGGACAACTGTGTGGCTGAAAACTGGTATAGAATTAGTGAGACCGCCCTGAAATTAACGTTGCCCAGGCTGCCCTGTTGGTTGAAGACATAACAGCAAAAACCCACTTCTCTGGATCGGCCATAGTACAACACGATGCTGCTAAGAATGAACATCAAGGTAGTATTGTATGAATACGATATCAGTGATAGGTAAAGGTAAATACTTCAAGATTACCTCCCGTTGGGTATCAAGTGCGGTCCCAACTGATAGTCATATCGTCATGCCGCCAGTTTTGATGAAATCTTACCCCACTATAGACCCGCATTATTGGTTCCTGAAGTTCTTCTATGTAAAGTGACGAAAAGGCCATGTGGCGTTAAGCAGCCCTGTCGTTGGATGCGCCCCGCATTCGAACTTCATTAGGAACTGTAAAGACGTTTGAATGCGTATGTGGCCTCTACGTTGAACCGCAGAAGTTAGCCGATTTTAAAACCATTGTTACAACCTCCAGATTGGTTTAATGTCGGTCAAGTGAAGCTGAAAAAGTGTAACATTTTGCTGGATAATTCAGACAACCACCCAGGAACTCATCATCGGACCAGACGTGTGGTAGTGGCGCCCTTCAGCACTACCCATCCCGCCCTTTGTACTTTTGTATAGGTGTATATCTAGTGCCAGCTTATAGAGTTAACCTTGTAAGTGCTCTTACCTGATATGCTACTTTGTTTGGTGGAAAATAACCACCCTAATTAGCAAAAACGCACGCAAGGCGCATTTTCAGTCGTCTTTTATAGAGCACTCTGTGTACTGAGCTGTGTAGTTTACTACATCTCATTTTACGCTTATTTATTGCAAATTAACGAAAATTTTCACTTTACTCGCATGCGAATGGTTTTTCTTGGTCAACCTGTTTCTTTTCATATGAGCCTTTTACTTTACACTTCTCGTAGTTCATCCATTTATTCTGTCGTCCTTCCTTCCCAAAAAAAGCTCCGTCACTTTGGGGGTGGTCTTGAGGCGCTTATAGCACCTCTTTTTTCTCGCCACCCATTTTCTGCTAAAGAAAGAGCTCCAGACAGTTCTCACTTGTTCAAGTGCAGTAGTATTGGAGGACAAGGTTTTACCTGGGGTAATCATCACGCCCATCGCGGCTCTTCTCCCCTTCACAAGTTCGCAGAGCCGGCTACCTCTCCTTTCTTGCGCTCTATTGCCAGGTGTTGAAAAAGTGGGTGCCCCCTTCAACTACATCTCAACCGAGGTCCCTATCTCTGAATAATTTATAACCACTGAATATCAACTTACGAGTACTTTGAATTTAAGCGAGAACTTGGACGCCAGCTGGTACCCTTGTCTATGTGTGGGGCAGGTTGAAAAGGTGAAAGGGGAAGGAGCAGTGGGCGCCAAAAAACCAACTCCTGTTAACTTTTACAGAAATCATCTCCGAGGTGCGCAGAATCACGAAACCGTCAAGGAGCAAATAATAACGAGGAAGACTTAAAGGAGAGACCCCGTTGATAACAAATTCTTCATTAAAATCCAGCTATTACCGACCCCTTCGACGAGTCTTCAGTGTTTCTCTTTCAGCGTCGATTATATTCTTTTATACTGTTCATGTTTTTTTTACGTTCAAGGACTAGAGCTAGTGGATGGCTGCTTCGAACAAAAGGAAGTCGGCTGCATCTCCGGCTCCGAAACCACGTCGATTTGGGGATAGGATCGTCGTTCCCCATTGCAGTGATGAAAAGAAATTCTCTCGACGACGACCCTCGAAATCCATAGTAAGTTTAGCATTAAAAGTTTGAAGAGATGTCCTTTCTGCTGAAAGTTCAAATAGAAGGCTTTTTCGCAAAATATTTCTCCTTCATAAAGCAGTGTGATGATTTTTTGCTGAAACCGGATTGTTTTCTTAAAAGAGTAGGATGTGTTCAGGTGAAAAGGTCATTCAGAGCCATATTGCTTATAATAACAAAGCGAATTCTTCTGCATATCCATTTGAACAGGCGAATATGCAAATAACAATTTTCATGGGTTTGAAATGATGTTGTAAATGTATGCGGCGGCCTTGGTGTATTCATAATGTCCCTGTAAAAGAATACATTATCGTTTTCATCGTTATTACGCCTGATTCCAGACAGAAGGAAAAACGAAGTTTCTCGGTCGTAAAAGGAAAGTGTCTTCACCAGCTCAAAAAGAAAACCAATGTGCTATTGCTATGATTACGTCGAATGCTGTTGATCCTCTACTGAATGGGGTCGGTTGCTGTTTCTCCACTTGGAACTTGTTGATATTTCAAAATTTCTGTGACTATAAATTAAAATACTACCAGAGTGACTTTTAAGTTTTAATGTATATTAAACATAATTTTCGCATTACTTCGAATTCTTTAATATTGTTTCAGATTGAATTTTGTTTTTCAGGAAGAGCCAAACGTTCGACTTTTTCCTGGTTACTTGTACAGTTTGCCATATTTTTGTTTTTCAGGATGATCAGAACACAACAGAAAATGCTGTATCGTTCAATGACAAAGAACTACAGTTACCTGAAGTTAGAATGGTATGTTATCCAGCTACAGTAATTAGTATTAATTCAAGTTTCTTTTTCTCTGCTTGTTGCAAAGTGCTGATTAATATTTACTGGGGATGTCAAACAGCGAATTCGCTAGAGTTTACATTGAAGTGATGGCCAGATTCCGTGAAGTACCCAGTTTTCTATGGTGTTTTGTACCGATCCTAGAGACAAGTAAGCACCCTTCTTTATATTTCCTCATGGTATAATCTGTAAAGGGTAGTTGATCTTTTTGGGTCGCTTTTTCCAACTATGGTGATTATCTTGATCCTTGACAAGAACAATAAACCAATGGGGAAGGTTTTCACCTTTAAATGTATTCTTTAATACAAATCTCTCATTCATTGTACTAAATATTCAGGTGGGACATCTAACTGCATTGCGCTGTCAGCCGCGGCTAACCGATGAACGTGTTGATCTTGAATTATTTGCTAAACGCCATGAAAAACTGGAGAAGGAGGAAAAACAAATTCTGAGAAGGTATGGCTACATTACGACAATGTACACCTTCGATTCATCATCAAAAAGTTTTTTTTACGCATTTTTGCACACTCGTGTAATGACTCATATACCAAGCATTCTGGTTTACTCCTCAACAAATTAAAATTCATATCCTTTTTCGACTTTGGATGGGATCCCAAAAATTGCTACAGTTCCGAAGGTCGATGGCTCAAGGATCTGCATTGGTTGCGATTTCGTTTCCTCAAACTATTTCTTAATGCTGCTACAACCACGGATGCGTTCAATACATCGCAGTCGAATCCTATGTCTTCCCTAGACTTCAAGTTAATAGTTGGGATTCTGTGCCGCTAATGCTGCTCAGCACTTGCCTCTCAAGTAAATATTTTGGAAAATAGCCACACAGAGTATATTCTCAAGTTGATATACTACTTCCAGATTTATTTATTTTAGGGATCGAATCTGGCAAAACGAAGTCCGCCGTCGGTCACGCCTTCTTCGGATCCAACGAACACCACCCCCACGTTTTCGTGATTTTCGTATCGTTGTGCTGAGGAAACTCACGCGCCACTTCAAATGACTTCATTTTGTTAAGATCGAGTAGTTACTAAGAAGTAATCAAAGAGTAAGTGAGTGCATGTTGTGCATATGTACATAGTTTTGTGGTTGTAATAAACTTATCTTAATCCTGGTGAAATGGTAATTTTATCAAAAGGCATATGCATCCTATGCTGTAAGCAAAGCTGGGGTTAGTCAAACAATTGGAATTTGCAATTCAAACCTTTTGGAAACAATTTATGTTCATTTGCGTGAAGGCTTTGAAAGCCAAGATTTTCGAAAGCTTTGAATTCAGCTTTTCCATTTCCATATGTCGCAAGTTCGTCTGGTTTGATATACGTTGTAGAGATATAAACTAGTCTAACCATTCACTATACTGAATTGTAAGATTTCTTTAATTATTGCCGCCTTTTGATTCCTATAATTAACGAATTATTGGTCTCATCTGGATTCTGATGGAACTGTTATACATGCTACCTAGGGTGTTGGGTGAGGTTTGTTCACCGATTATTTGAGCTCTAAATAGTACGCAAAAACGACAAGATTTAGCAGTTAGACGAATTTTCTGATTAAGCCGGTTTTTGGTTTTTCCATATATTGAGTGTTCTCGAAGCATATGCTGAAGTTTTTTCTTTTTTTTGTCGTTTTTCCAGTCCATTTCCTTTCTTTCCTTTCTTTTTTGATCACGGTTTGAGCAGAGGTCCTTTTGTATCACCTGAAAATAAATCCGAATTTGTAGCAGTATTTATTGAGCGTTTACCTGTACAAAAGAAAAAAGTGAGGTTGGAAAGTCACCGTTCTCCATAAGTTCATGGGGTGGGATTTTGTTGTTTTTAGATCAATGTCTGAAATTATATTTGTAGGGAAGATCAGAGGGAGGCGAGGTGTGTGCCCCTTTCTCACAGCTCTTGCTTCTCCCAGTTTTTTTCGTCATTGTCAACAAATGCCGTCATGATACATACGTGAGTTTTGATAACGTTTTGATTAACTTGTTACTGTAACGTTTAACTGTTTGACTTGGCTTCTTCCAACGGAAAACGACTACCATTTATTTTATTCTGAGAATAATATTTGACTAGTCGATGGGACGGTGACGTTGTGAGCTCCGATGGTATTTAATCAGCGAGTCAAACACATGCACTAAATGCAATCATTCAGCATGTATCCATTTCAACAGTTATCGATAATTTCTCATCCTATAACTTTTTTAGAAGAGTTTTTCATGGTTACTTTGTAAATGAGCTGTTTAGCTTGCGCCAAAAGTTCCTGCCCCCCGTCAGTCGTCTTTTTCTTTACTTTACATATTTTTTGCTCCTCATGTCACTTTTGCTGTTCCATTTTTTTCTGTTTTTTCTCAATCTTTCCCCTTCCTCACATTGTTTTGCTTTTTGCCATTTGGTCAAGTGTACAACCCTGGCTACGTGCCTTCCAATTCACCAGCGGAATCGTTTTTGAAAGAGTGACTGATGTCTTTCAGGAGGTCGAAGCTCGAGTCAATCTTTTTTCAGTAAATCAAGGGTAAACTTGTGACTCATCTTTATGTTTCTTGTCTGTTAATGACGCATTTCTCAGGATCGTCTAAGTTATCATGAGTCACTAATGATTAATAAGTTTTCATATTCGAGATAAAAGTTAAAGTTACTGATCACTAAAGCTATGAAGAGCTTTATCAAGGTGAAAAGCGTTCAAAATAGTGCATAGGTGTCAAAGGAAGCAGAAATGTAGTAATTTTTCGAAAAACAATCAAAATAGAGGGTCGTACGAGATTACACGCGAAAGTGGGGTGGAATGGGGTTTGGGCGAGATTTCCGCAATGGTGCAAAGGGGCGAAGGGAGATGCCGCAAATGCCTTTCACGACTACCTGTTTAAATATCCAACATGTGTGCTCCATTGTAAATGGCGCAGTCTCTGCAATGTCGTTGGGACACGTCTGCCTTCAGGTGTGGAAATCAACGAAGCCAGCCTTTGAGCATTATTGCCCCCTATGTAAGCAGTTTTTCAATCCATTGGTCTCCCATATGGCATAATTAGTTGACTACAGACTCGTTATTTCTGGGAATCTTGGAAACCCCATTTATAGGATCTGTACCTCAAGGAAACCATGAAAGATAAAAAGAAACCACTCTTGACCATGCTGCACATGAACATTCATGAAGACTGGGGAAGTAATTTCTAAAACGTGTCGATCAAAGGGATAATTCAATGTATTCATCAAAACGATACCACTCGCATCGATCATCCATCGTTTTCTAATCCGACCTTTCTGCCAACAATTTGACAGGGCCATTCATTTGAACAATGTTCGAGATGTGTTGGAATTTTTACTGAACGAACCGGTCTTTTCAATTACCCAACATTTTTCTGCCATTGTTCAGTACCTGCCTCGACATTTTCCGTTTACCATCGCTCATCGGCTGAATCATCCAACAATAACATCGAAACACGGGACGGTTCACGACGGACGACACGACGGAGCTCAACTCAACGCAAGCTGTGCATTCAATGGCTTGCGCAAGCCGTCTCGCTTCGTGCGGGGTCATGTTTTTCTCCATTTATGTACACAGGAAGATGTCATTAGTACATACGGTAAGCGAACGATTCCAGCCATCTCTACTGGTGCAGTTCGGCGTCGTCTTTGTACTTGCCGTCATCATCAGCCCGTTGAAACTATGTCGCCTCATCCCGTCGGGCTCACCGTCTTCATTCTCATGCCCTCGGCTAATAACTTTGTGTTCTGGTAACTCTTGTGCTTTTTCCTTATTTTTTCTCAAAAGTTCTCTCTTAGGGACTTCTGCGAGTCGGATTTCCCAAAGGTCCGTATGGTTGTACCCGAAGCTCTTATTCCTACCCAGCTGAGCTCAGTACCGCTGCCCTTCAGCACTGAATGTTTCTTCCTTCTACATATTTTTCACTACCGTCAATTTGTATTGACATACCAGTTCCTGTAAATCGTACCATGAACGGTTCATTTCGCATCAATTTCTGCCCGGAAACCTCTGCCAATAATGCGATAACAGGTCGACGAATGCCTTTTCAGGCAATTGGATGAATTTTGATCTCACCAGGGTTTAAACGATGCGGAATTTTCTCCTTTATAGGCTTTTTTGGTCCAGAAAAAGTGATCCTGAATAAGAATGGAAGGGTGTGGTCGCTCAAACTAAGAAGCGACCATATAAATTCAAATTTTGTATGAAGAGAGCAAAGAAAAGTCGACTCCTAGATCGTTACATAATAGCCATAATTAAAGCTGGCAGATGCATCTGGGCTATGCGTCGATCCAGGAAGGTCCAAGTCTTCATGGTTGGTTACCTAGGTACATATATATAAGGTTTGGGGAAGTGTCTGCCAAAAGTTTCGCAGAAGACCACACTTTGGTTTTTCTGGGGTTGTCTGAGAGCTCTCATGAGGTTCCTAAAGAAGGTCACTACCCATGCGTATAAGCATAACATATGTGGCTACCTCTTCCTTGTAGTCTACTTTAATTCGACTGGTACGTTTTTCAGATCGGATCATTCCACTTCGCCGCTGAAACCCACTTAAACTTGTGCCAAGCATTTGATCATGAAGCTCCTTCGGGTGTGGTGCAGTAGGAACGAAATTGTCGCGTCGCGGCGAGAGGAACGTCGCGCGCGAAGGAATGTAGCGAATGCAGCAACAAGTAAGAAAATAGGAACAAAAGAAATAACAGTAGAATCATGCCAGAATGCAGCAGCAAGTAAAAGAAGAAAGTGGTCCACGACAGCCGCGTGCGGCGGATCGATTACACAGAACCGTTCCTACTGCCCGTCTCCCAGCTCCCTCTGATGGGGACTAGTACTGTGCACACCTTGTTCCAGCCCATCACAGCCCGAAACAAAAAAGTCGAAGGTGAACTTCGATCCAGTCAGCTGATTGCGATGTCGAGAAACCTCTAGATGTGTTATAAAATAAGTAGTGTCTTTTTGTAGCATTTCTTCGGGAGTATCCGAAGAACCCCGACTGTTGAGGAATTTTCGGCAGATACTTCTCAACAAATCTAATGCCATCAAGTAAGTCGCTGTGTTGCATCACGAACGTTCGATTGCCTACCAGTTACACATGGAGCAATATGGACAACTAGCTAAGTCGTGTCCTGCCAAGAAGAACACTACGGACTGATACCTTAGACTTAGATTCATAGGAAGGCGTTTAAAACTTCTGATTTTGTCAACCCCCGATTTCTATGGCACTCTTCCATAGGTTCTATAGCACAGCGAGCCTGTACTTACAATTAGAAGGAGCCAACGTCATCTCATTTCCTGAATGTAAGCTTTTAAGATGCGGCATGTAGTTAATGAAGATTGGTTTCATGCATCCAGAGGCTACGACGGAAAACTTCAAGTCATTATGTCGGCTTCCAGACCTTTTAGGATGGTCATTGAAGGGATTTCCTTGAAAACGGTCGAATTTCGGATTCTTTTGTTGGCCCGTCACGTCAGCATATTAATGGTAAAGTTAAAGGAATGGAAAGAAAGAGCGTATTGCGTATCAATTGCGATCGCAAGTTATATTACGTGACGTTTTCATAGCTAATGGTGCGTAAATAAGAAAGAAATCAAGCGGGAAATCATGGTCCAACTTGCCTATCACGCCTCCAAATGGACGAGTCAATGGCGCAGTTTAAGACTGCCACCGGACCTGATTGAGTACGGTAAGATCGGTGTGAATGAACGCTAACGGGTTGAAACAGGTCGTGTCGCTGGTTATGGCATTGTATTAACAGGTAGAAATCCGTTGAAGGGTCTAGTTCTTCTCGTCCATTCTCCGATATTCTCGAACATTCCTATGCATGTCCCGGTAGTTTCCCAGAAATTGCTCTTTTTGTTTTCTTTTCTACTGGCTATTCCCTTACCGTTCCTTTATATATTTCCGCTTTCATCTGAACCTAGTTCTTGTCCTGACTCGATGTTTTGTAAACTGCTGCTCTCATAAAAGCATTAAAGCCGTTAAAGGCACCGTTAACATGATTTCGGGTAATCCAGATTATAATGAAAAACGAAAGACAAGATCGAAACTAGTGCGACTGAGGTGAAGAAACTGCGTGCATCGAAGTCTTCACAGTGAAAAAGGGCCTCGAAAAAACGTTAAAAAGGGGGCTGGACGTGAATGAAACCAGAAAAATGAAGAAGGTGGGGCGCCCGGACGAGCTAAACAGTGCGTTTCACTGCGCGCGTGTGGGTCCTGGTGCGAAGAACAGACAATGGTAATCCACAATTCATTCACTTATAAGCATAAATAAACAAAAAAACCTTAGTAACAGGAGTAGGAAATCAAATAAGGGATCGCGGCAGCAAAAAGAAAAACAGAGGAAAGAAGAATGGGAGAAAAACATCGCCTCATCACTCGGCGATTAGCTTTTTGTGCGTGGGTCCTAGAACGAATAATAGCAATCTGTTTTGTCTCGACACTCGTCTGACGTGACACCGATCAAGGGGCGGAGGGCGACCGTGGATATCTCTCCGGCCCCTTATTGTGCCCTATCCAGCCGTTTTCCGACCTCATTCCTGTACGAATGGTACCAGAGGGGGCTTCGAATTCAAACCATGCGCAAATCTCCGAAACCACTTTTTTGTGAACAGTGCCTTTAAGAAGGCGATGCGGTAGCGTAAAGAAGAAAAGCGCAGTGCCTGGATAGCAGAAGTACAGGTTCGAGTCCCGTCCGAGGCCAATTTTTTGTCATAACTCGCCAACCTTGTGAGCTAATTCTTGTCGTTTTTAAATGATCATAGAAGAAAACTGGCTGGATTAAGTGATGAGGCAGGTTTAACATTACTATGAGGATTCGTCAGTTTTGACGTTCCTACCAGGCAGTAATAATTAGTAGCTGTCACTTTGCTCACACATTGTAATCCGAGCAATCACTTCCAGTCCCAAGGTGAAGATTGTTTACTCTGGCTCCGCGCTTATATTACTTTATATCTTAGTATCATGTAAATATTTCCTACATTATGCTTTTCTGTACTTCGTTGTATCATTACAGCTGGAGTTTCCTATGGTAATAAAAGCTTCGCTTATATACAAGCTTCTTTTACCATCGAATGAATTACCTCCGGCAGTGGCTACTGGTGAATAACCATCAGTGCTATTTGATGTTTCTATGATCTCCTTTTTTGGAATTAATAACAGATTAAGGCTGAAGAGAAGTACTTCAGTGTACGGCCTCTGTTTTAAGCATGAAAGAGGGATTGATTACCGTGTCAATAGGGAAGTTTAGGTATTTCGCTGGTCAGCAATTTTTTATTTCTATCAAATTACTGGGTTCCCAAGCAATCATAACTCTGAATTGCAATTACCACGAAGTTCCAGAGTTAGTCCAGTGGTTAGTAGCATGATATCCACGGCTAAGATGCTGACACCCAGGCCGATTCAGGCCACCCTACCATTTCATCCATACGCGATCGTTACCAAATAAACACAGACCACGGTGAAAAAGTACGATTTACGCATTGGCTCATTCAAGATCATAGTTCGACCATCCAAATGTTCGGGCGATTTCGAGCAGAACTCGAATGTGTGGCGCAACCAAAAAAATTGGCATCCACTCATGTGTGGCGTTCACATAACATCGATTCGCTTGTCCAAGAGAAAAAACGTCCGCAAGATTAATCGATTAATTGGTATTTTCTTAAGCGATATTAGTTTTATATTATTATTATTATTATTATTATTATTATTATTATTATTATTATTATTATTATTATTATTTGATTATTAGATTTTATTTTTGTGATCGGCATTATTTTTACTAAACTTTATTATCATTATTATAATTGCTGCTATTATTTATTATAATTACTCGTACCAATACTACAGATTAATTAATTATTTTCTACATTAACGTTTGATTTTCATTTCTTATTTTATTTTTCTTATTTATTTTTACTCCTAAAAAACTCAACGTCATCCCTCGTGAGTAATCTCGGCCCTTTTTCAGGTCGTATTGAGCGGTTTGGTTGAACGGCTTTTCTGGTTTAACCCCCTTTTCTATTCAGCTTTCTGTTTGGTCTTTTTTTCTTTCCCTTTGCAGCTCAAAACGACTTGAGGCTCGCGATCTATCCGAACAAAAGCCTCTTCCGTAGTAGCGTTTCCGATGTCGTGTCGTGGCTGGTTGCAGAAAAACCCGGAAGGGAAAATGTTGGCTTAAACGAGCATCCTATCACTAATGGCAAGAAGCACGAGCTCATTCATGCTTTTTGTTGGGGAGAGCGTATACAACTCACTTTAGCCTCATTCTGTCGCCGGACGCTCTGGACCCTCACGAAATCTGGCTGTCACCTATTCACCTGGATGAAATCGTTTCGTAGACTGACCTTGTGGCTCTTGTGTGATCCCAAACGGGGCTTCCCACACTCAATTCCCGAGCGAGTCGACCCAAATAGCGCTACGTCCAAGTAGTCGCAACATGCATGCGTCCGTCCGTCCCCTCAATCGCGTTGTTCGTTGCAGTGACGTGCTGCCGTATTGATCGACGACGAAGAGAAGGCTTTGGCGCTCCGACAACGAGTTATCCCTGGCTCGTGGCTGACGCTGGTCAAGTCGGAAATTCGTGCCCCGGACACGTGGCCATAGCCGAAGGACCTCCGGGTCCTACTCAGTGCTTCCGGCACCACTCTGTTTTGCCCGTTTGGAACTTCCTCTCCCTCGGGACTCACACCTACCTGTGTTTGTTTACCTGGTCAGTGTCCGGGGCGTTGCAGACCACCCTTTTGTGGGTGGTAATTTGTGGTTTTCCAAAATGATTTTCTGTTTTTCTTCTGCGAATTTCCTTCCTAGCCTCGGATCCATCCTGAAATTTCTTTAAAAATGTCTGGTTTTGGTGTCAATTACATTTCAGAGAATCCCGTATCAACGAGATTTCCGGAGCCGTTTTCCTAGTTGCCTCCCATTAGCTTGAGCCTTGTTGTGCCTTTTTCCCTTGTGGCACACTTCCTTTCTTTTTATCTTTTTCTTTCTTTTCTTGTTCCTTTTTTACTCTTTCTTATTCCTTTTTCTTTTCAGTGGTGATTTGGCATTTGCGAAGCCTCACGCGTCACTCGATGAGCTTTCGTTGATTTATTTCTATGGCTTATTTCCGTTTTAAAGTAGGTGCCCTTAAGGTTCGCCTCCCACCAAAACTAAAAAATCGAATTCCTTTTCTGATTTCATTTTTTGAATTTTGATTGATTTTTTGATTTTTGATTTTTTTGATCCTACCACACACTCTCCATGAGTTAGGATAACTTCAGTGATTCCAAAAGTAAACTGCAATCAAAGACCAGGTTTCATTGGGATTCTGCAACGCTGAGATCATTCTGCAGATTCGTGATCGATTAAGAAGTTCTGTTTCTTAATAATTAAGTAAGTAGTGAATTTTAACTTTTTATTCCAATAAGAAAGGATCTATTTTTTTCTGACCCTTGCTTAATTACACGTTCTGGTCAAAGTTTCTGTGGTTGGTTTCAATCAGGGAACCCGAGATGGTGATGAAACCTACCAGTGTGAGAAATCTACAGATCCCGGTCATGAAAAATGTCAGTAGTGGCTTTTAATTTGGGTCAGTACGGGGCACTTGTAAAAGTGTACCGAAAATTGGATCATCCAATTGGTGACCACTACTAAATGGGAAAATAATTTTTTCGCAATCGGTACTGGTTGGAGTGGAGGGGTGAGAGTAAATGGAGGGTCACACCAATCTACTACCCTCATGTCATCTCATAGAGTAGGGTGCATAAGATTGCAATGAATATTATAAAAATGAAGAAGGAAACCTATAATTTCTATAATTTCGTTCCCGATTCCTCGTTTCGATCGTCTCCTTGAACTCTTTTTATCTTCAAAGGAAATAGTTACACCATACTGGGTACTTTTGAAAATTCACATTTTCGACTTTATAGGCAATACTAATCTCAGCTCGTACTATTTCTACTACGTTTATGTTGTAAAAATTGTATTTTGTTTTGTTGTTATTTAGAGTGATTCTTACTTTTTAAATCGCGGGTGAAAGGGGGGGGGGGGCAAGTTTTGGTTCTTCTCTCATCCATCATGCTGAAAGAAAAGTCCTGCATGACGACAATTCGCGTCATCCCAACCTGAGGTTTTCAATGGCTGCCGAAAGCCCACCGATGCATAAACTTTCACGTCATCTGGTCTATATAATTACGATAATTTATTCGTTTATACGCAGCGTTCATCAACGTTGTAGCCCTCATTGGACCGTTTGCCTGTAATTGGTGTTCGAATCACACCTGGCCCTAGGACCAACATTAAAGACCAATTCAATCGTCTCCAGGTGGAGCAACATATAGAGGGACCTAGAACGGGGGAGGTCTAATTCTAGGGGCTAAAAGCTTTATTTTAAAGATTCCATGTCCTTTTAGACAGTGTTCTAACTTAAGGATCCACCATTTTCACAGTACCATTTTTTTTCAAAATTTGCTGATCAACCTAATTACTCGAGCCTCCAACAAGAGCTTTTTTAGGAATAAAAGCTAGAATTTGGTGAAAAGAAAGTTGAAAAAAAAGTTTAAAACGAAACCATTCTATGAGAAATTTTTTATTATTTTTTTTCTGTAAATTATAATTTTTTGATCCTATCCGAGGCAAATGGTTTCCCTAACCATCATGTCTGACACTGCTTTGCACTGTGGTATCCCTTCATTCTTATTCAGTCCTGAAGGGACGGTCAAATCTTTGAAATTTCGCTAAATTATGATTTATTGAATTCTTCTATTGCTAGCAATACCGGATGACCTTCTCAACCATTCTTATTCGTTTCTAATCGCCAAATCAGGAAATTGTCCTTCTTGTCTATATGTATTTTCACATGCAGAAATTTCATAGCCAAATAAATAAACAGTTAAATATATATATATAATATGAATTTAAATACTATATTTACATGTAAATAAAAGCAAACAAACTCAATCAAATGCCATCATGCCGTTTTTTTATAACATCGCCTTAAAAACGCACGGGACAAAAAAAGATAATCGAAATTTCAAAAAAAGGCAAGTGTTCATTGATAGCTTGAGCATTCCGAGGCTTCCGGTCCCCCTTATCTCCTAGATACCTGGAGATTCTGTTTATTTGAAGAGTCGGTTGATTCATCGACTTTTGATGAGTGGAACAGATAGAGGGCCTCGCTTTCGAGCCACGTGTAACATGATGGATGCCGCCCGTTTTTTTTCTTCGGTTTCGGCAATTTTCTCTGTCAGTTCGGGCCGTGTCTGCCCGAATCGTTGCCATTTGTAAGTTCAAACTGAAGTGTAACTCTGATCCAGTGGTATTACAATCGTGTAATGCTGACTCTACAGGCCAGCCTTCTCGCCGATCTTTTTCCTTCCAGCTTTTTCAGATTTCTTTTTCAAAATTGCGAGGTAGTTTTTCTTCTTTGTTTTCCTTTCGATAAGGTTTTCACGTTATGTTTCTTCGTTTTTTATGAATTTATGAAACCTTTAATGGATTTTCGATGTTTTTATGATTTTTTTGTCTTACTGGCTACATCTGCTCGAAATACCTGAACATCCATCTCCTCAATTTTGTTTTTTTTTCTGAATTACTGCTCGGATTTTTTTCTAATTTTGATTTTGTGTTCTTTTTAAATCTGAATTCTCTGTGTTCTGACAATGAGACCTATTATTTTATTTATTTATGGCTTTACAGTTAGACACTCTTCCTTTCTTGAGCCGTAGTATAACTCAACGGCAACCTGATATGTACGAAAGGGCAGACCAGCTTTCCCACTCAGAACTGCTATAGTGCAAGATTACGTAAGGACGTGACAGAAATGAAATTTAGTAAAGGCGCTGAAGGGATGCAATTGCAGTGCAGCACAAATCAGAAGTTGCTGCTTAAAGGATGCGTCAAACTTTCCCAAAAGGCAGCGGGTACGAAAGCATGGGGGTGGGTGAAAATTTTAGGTAGGGATTTTGAATGGTTTGCCAGTGAATCAAAAATAATATGAATATTGACATTCCGACATCGAAAGGTGGGAATCATACATGTAATGCCCAAGTTGGCCCCTTTCGGGATCCCTTGGATCTTTTGGCGGAGAACTTATTGTTAGTAGTAAATCAGTCGATAGCTAAGAGTGCAAGCACCGATTCAACTCGTTCCTACAGTTGGTTTTGGGAATGTGTGGACTTATAGGGGTGAACAAAACTATTACCCTCTAATATCACGTCTAAATTATAACTTATGCTTCTTCGTGTTCATTAGCTCCACTCAAGGTTATGAATTCTCGGTCTCGTAATTCTGGTCTTAGCATGAAATATTAGAAAGCACAACCGAAATGTGCCCCAGAAAGCTAAGCAACACGAGGAAGTTCCTTTTTGATTTTCCGGATGGAGGTTTTTTGATTTTTTCCACTGCTCAGTTTCCAACTTGTAATCGTTTACCTTCAAGCTGCCATTTCGATTTTATCAAACTCTTCATGTAAACTAGCTTTCTAATTGTCTTTTCCTTTTTCAATGTTCTTGATCGAATTCTTGTTCTTTCTATGAATCAACCAGTTGGTTAACCACATCTCTTTTATAGACTGTCATTTAGTTAGTTTCCGTATTACTTAGTCAATTTACTGCATCTGTACCAGCGCACGTTCTATTGCCGAAACACCACACAACATCTCCCTCTTCTCTGGCTTTGTGGATCTGTATATGCTCTTTATGTAGGACGTTTGACGAGGAAGATGAAGGTGCCTTTAAAGTTCTTGAGTGCCGATAGTCTGAATGGATACTAGTCAGCCCAGCGGTCAAGAAACTAGAAAGAGGGAATGGTGCCTCAAGTTGTATCTGCTTGGAATAGTGAAAATCACCTCACTCACCAAACTACCCGACCTAGCGTTAACCATATAGCTTTGAAGAAATTATCAAAGCTACCCCTTTTGGGATGGTTAGAAAGGCTTTTGAGAAGCGCTTTGAGACCAGTTGGCTCTTCTACATCTCCTAACTATGAGACCGACTTTCTCAGTGAAAATGTCTGAATGATGATGCCATAGGGGTTTATGAAAGGGATATAAAAATAGAAGGATTTGTAATAATTCTGAAACATATATTGATGACTGTAATTCATGAAGGCGGATGTATCGTTATGGTGAAGGTCCCCATTACCAACCGAACCGACCCAGTCCTTGCATCGAAATTTACCAAAGTCGGCATAACTAAGAGTTTTGCTGCATGCGTTTAGAATCGCAGGATAGTTGGCACATTATCACACATGCATGGTCCTGTTCCGAATGTCGGGCCAAGACTCGCCTAGCCCAACCAAGCCTCCCATCCCTCCCTGGTCGTTTGATTGGTACCAGATTGTTTGAGAGGATGAAAGCATTGACTTTCACATAGCTTGCCATCACAAGTAAATTTATTGGCGGAATTCGAATTCAACCGCCATTACGAATCTAAATGGAAGTCGAGTGCATGACGCAGACTGAAAATGGGATTGATAAACGTCTAATTTCGCCCTTACTTTCTCGAAGAATATTTCAAAATATGAAACAATTACTGTTGGAAAAATTACAAATGTGCATACTTCTTTTCGCTTTTCTCATTTTTACTCCGCCCATTTTTCTCATCATCTCTCCTTCAATTCCCACGGACGGAATGCATCAGTGTTCATGTATACAGTATGCAATATGCTTCATTAATCTGGTTGATTGATGGTTGGGACGCGAGAACGTCCTCATTTCGATGACTGATTGCATAGCACAAAATATGACCAATAACTCTTTGAATTTTGACATTTACTGCTTTGTCAAATGCAATTTCACTCAATGACATCATCCTTTTCTGAAGAGCAGTTCAATTTTTCTGAAACTCGTTCAATCTTTCAACGGATATAGAAACCATTTTCTATGATTCTGCTATCTTTTTATGATTCATGGTGTAATACTCTGAAAGGGGGAAGGCTGTTTTCGGGATCAGTCCATTTTTCCCAGTTATAGCATGAGTGGAAAGTTTTTGATCAAGTTCTCGTTAAGGCAACCTTTCCTCCTCCTCTTCCTCCCATAAGACTTTGTTCAGTCTGGACAGTTCCGTCTAATGGCCTTGGGGGCCACGTACAGATAGTTCTGAATTGTAGTGATTCTGCAAGCGGACCCGAATTTTCAGGGAGAGGCAAAATTTAACATTCCAAAATTGTGTTCAGGATCCGTTCCTTTGGGGTTGCTCTCTAGAAGGAGGGTCTCTTCATCTTGCCCCTTTCCATGTTTTCTACAAAAGATTTTTAATAGAGTTATTTTTCCGTCTCTTTGAATGAGAAGACATTGACCCTCCACAAGACGATCGGATTCATTTTATCGGTTTTATACAAAAGTGGATTTTTATGTATATTTTGTAAACCTTACGGGAAGTAAATACCATTTCATAATCCTCGAAAAGCGATTTATCACTTACATTTTTACGACCGATGGCTTTTAAGTCAGGCTACTCGATCAATCCGGTCCGTTACGTCATCGCCTTCTGTCCAGGGGAATGACAATAAGCTCAGACTAGGAGCTAATGGATCATCAACGCCTTTCTGAGTCAATTAACGGAAGTGCATTAATTATCGTCGTCGACACTGAACCGGTAATTATGCATGGGGAGAGCAGGCGGATTTTCACATTGGCTTTGTGACGATCATGCATGAATGAATTGGTCCTCCTTGGGTCGAGTCCCTCCTAGTCCTACCCTTTCCTCATTTTTTTATCGCTTTCTTTCGTTTTGACAAAGTTTTTGAAGCTCCTTTCCATTTGTTCATTCATTTAACATAGCATTAATTTGCCTTTCGTTTACCTTGCGATGGCGATGGATGGTAGAATACATAAATACGTAGATAAACACACAAAGAAATATGCGATTAAGTAGAATCACATGAAAAGAAGTAACAAATAAATAAAAAAACGAATAATTGCATAGCTCGTGTCACGTTACCTGAAACTATTTCAATCATTTAATCAGTTAAAGGTACATCCTCCTCTGTTCAACATTGATTTCATTGCCATTTTTTGTGAAATATATATATTTTTAAAAGTTTTGGTCTATCTACGATCAGTACCGAGCTGATTTTCTACGAGGCTTCTATTTCTGCGATACATATCGGTCTTCACAAGGATGTATAACTATTTTCTACTCGATTACTGATTTGTACGAAAATCAAAAAGCGGCTAGAAATAAAGCGTGTCACTTTGACTGTAATTTGACACTATCCTTCTTGGGCCAGAGAGTACTGTAAAGCCCCACAGCGGGTTTTTATGGTAAACGGCAAATGTGTGACGTGAATTTTCCTATATCATCATATTCGTGCCATAAAGGGACATCTTTAACTGATAGACTAGATCGTGAATCTTTGTAAACTCTTGTTTGATCCTCTTACGAGTTGAAATATTCCCAATTGACAAAGGGAGTAATGTACGTGGCTTACGCGGGAGTTTATTGATTTCTCCGCCACATCCTCTATTTTTCATTTGATCGCCATAAGAGAAAAAATAGTTTCAGAGCAACGGCGGTCGCCTGTCACCTTTGTCTCGTTTATCAATGTTTTGTTGGAGCTGGTACTAGAACGTCTTTATTTGTCCCTGTTGCGAGCCACTGTAATCCAGTAAGACTCTCCACATTGGAATGACACTTAGCGAACGACACAATGACATTCCTTTCGTTCAGAGCTTTTGAAAGAGGTCTTACCATCAGGCAGGCATCCTGGTGTTGGTTTGACGTCCCAAGGGATCCAGCCAGTAATCGTCGTGGTCAACGGTCATCGCTATATCGCATGACATGTGCCGCCAAGCTCATCTTCGATTCCCTGGCATAAGCGACAGCGTCCCCTGAGTATCGGTGTTTGCTGCAGTGATTCTGGCCCCTAATGAACCCCGATTTCGTCGCTCCTCCACTTATCCTCGGTCCGGCTTCTGAACTTTTATGAATTCCTAGAATTTCGTGGTTCGAAGGCACTTAATTATGGAAGGATTCACCGAAACTGTGTTGACCTCGGTTTCAAGTCCGGCAACCTTTATATAGGCCCTGTAGGAGATGGCTTCTTTCGTGGTGCTGGGAATAGGCTGTCGTTAGCTTCTCTTTGTGCCTTTTGAATGAGGAGTTTGTGTCGATAGTTCAGTGGTATCCGTTTATTGGGCGAAGCGAGTTCTACAACACCTCCGAGCACTTATATACGTACATAGACATTGCAGATGTTACAGCTGTGCACACAGGTGGTTAACTAAGAAGGCACATGAAGCAAGATAAGAACTATAGGAATGTCAACGAGTGAGAGTATAATGATACAATAATCGGATGATAAGACAGGGGGGACGGAGAAGTCGTGGTTGACCACGACAGAGTTGTGGTCACTCAATTCTGCTCGATACTTCGTCCGCTCCCTCAGTTGACCACCTCAACGTCTAAGAGCCTTTTCTCCGTACATACAAGGATAATCTCAAAATAATTTTTCTCTATATTCCCAGATATACAAACGACATTTTAATTATTGTAGAACTCACATATTTTAAAACGAGCCTGAAAGTTGACTCTGAAAACTGCCTCGTTTTCCTACACGATCGTCCTTGCCAAGGGAGTTCGCCCTTCATCGAGCTTTGATTCTCATGGTTCCCTTTAATATTGAAGCAGAGCTCCCAAAAATGACAATTACCCTTCCCACGTGGGAACTAGGCAGAAAAAACGCCTGGAACACCAGAAGCACAAGTAGAAGAGTCGTTATGGTAATGGAACCGTGTGGTGAGACCGGAAAGGATGTTGTTGGTCGACTTTCAGCCTGTTGGAACTGCAGTAATTGCTGACAGGTAATATGGAACCCTCAAAATACTGAGCAAGACTAATGAGAACCGGAGAAGAGGGAAACGTCGAACAAAGGGAGTAACGAGTCGTTTTGAAGGGTATGGGCTGTTGCGACATGGGTGTTCCATAGCTGGCCCCAGCGTCAACAAATTATATCGGTCGGACTGGCGACTTCGTAGTTGAGTAAGGTGGCCTCCGAACTTCTGTTCAATTTTGCTTTTATAGTAAATGTTTATATTAATTATGTTTATATTTATATTTCTGTATCTGGATCTCCCAGTTCCAGAGGATCTCCTAATATGTTCAAACTCAGTTGGTAATTATTCCGCTGAGGGGCCCGAAGACGATAATCTGATCGAATTTTCAGATTTTCGTTCTTTCTCCTTCTAGCATTGAGGGTCTTAGATCATGCATGCATGCAAGACTCCATCGACCCTTTTTATAACGTGAATGTGGTGTAGTGGCAACTAGCGCCCTACCTCACACGCATGGTCACGGGTTCGAATCGCGGATGGATATGTGCTTAGGCCAAACAAAGCCTCCAGCCCTCCAATCAGTTGATTGATATCAGGCTTGTCTTGCAGGATAAACCCTGACTCTTAAGGAAAACTGAATAGCTGAAGGGCTTCTCTCTTTTTTATAAAGAGTAGCAGAAATAGTCAGAAGGCTTCTTTGGCGAGTTGTTGTCCTCTGCAGAAAGCAGAAACTAACCAAGTTCCCAATCTTCAACTCCTGAGTCATGAGTATGTGTTAGATCTAGGCAAAAGATGTCGGTATATTACTTTTGACCCCTTAGATGAAATCTTTCCAAGCCTTCTAAGGGGTCGAGCGGCATGGAGCTTTCATCTGTTGTAATTAAATTCTCAATAGAGATCGAGCGTTAAGTCCTTTGGCATTCACCGATTACTTTACTACTTTGTGTGTCGTCTTTGAGCTCATGCTATCAGACTGTCGAACAGATTGAGTTGAACATTGGGCCCTTCTGTGAGAATGTTGGCCTTCTATCTTTCATCGTTAGATCTCTGAAAATCTTACCGTGTAGCAGCGTTAACAAACGCTTTCAATCTTCTGTATCTAGTTAGAACTCTGTTTGTTGATTTATTTATTACTTTTTATCGTTTATTACTTGTGGCGTTGCAAGAGACTGAATAGTCGAAGTTCAGCTGATTTCCTCATGAGGGCTTGAATAGTATGCTCATTATACTATACAGTTTCCAAGCAGATTTTTTATCCCACCAATATCGATGTATTGATTCAAATCTGGCTACGAGGGCACTGCTTAGCGCTGTGATTCCTATCTGACCGTTCTTATTAGATTCCAAAGCAGGTTCTGTCGCTAATCGACCACTTTCCGTTTCGGCCTGCCCAAATTCGAAGATGCCCCGAGATAGATAAGAGAATGCATGCATGTGTATGTATGTACGTGTGTATTAGACTTGTGTTTATTTGTTTATTTACTTATTTATTCGTTGATTTAACTATTTCTGTGTATGTAAAAGTGTTTTTATTAACTGTAAAGTACGCAGCAATATTTATTCAGTAGGTAAGTAGAGGTTCTGATGGTGCTGGTGTTGTCATGAAGTAACACCCTAACACTTTCACTCACAGATCTCAGCTGTCTGGCCTCGGAATGATTGAGTTGGTTTACTATTGATTAATAATATATTAATATTGATTAATTGATTTTATAACATGCTCATGTTTACTTTGTATTGCATATATTATTATTCTTGAATATTAAATTATTTGCATTTTTATTTGCTATTAAACCAATATATGTTGTTCATAATTTATGTATTTATTTTGTAGATGTTGTCGTATATTTTTATTTACGTTCTCCATGTTCACCTAATAATTTACTTAATAATTTGTTCCATGTTTTCGACAACAGAAACTCTCTGCCTATGGGGATTTTGTTCGGCTTGCAGTAACATTGTGAAAGCGATGACTGAGTGGTCCGCTCTGATGTCAAGCTCCCTCATTCATTCTGAGGATTCATCCCGAGAACATGCGTTTTCTGGACCGAACCCCCTTTGCTTTTAGCCTCGAGCGCTGTAACTTGTCTTCTGCATTCACAATCCGGGGCTTATATCGAATGTGGTTAAAGTCCTCTTATAGGACTTTCACTGTCTCCCAATGAACTCTGATTGAAATGGTTTGAGTGTCCTCACGTACCTACTTGTCACTGAGGTCTCTGGTCGTTTATCTTTCCTAATAAATCCGCCTTCATAGTAATTAACTAGTCTTACTTATCGCACCTGTTCATTGTTCGTTCGATTGGGCTATCGTGGATTAGTACTGTCGGGCGATACAGGTGCGCACTCTATACGATCCTATCCAATTCTATTTCAGTCATCTCGTCATGGTAATAACTATTCGGGATCGATTTCCTTATATATTGAGGACCGGCCCTTGTCCACCTAGCTTTCGCTCTCGTTTTTCCTCCTCTTCTCCTTTCATTTCTTTGATTCACACATTCATTCATTCTTTCTTTCTTTCTTTCTTCTTTCTTTCTTTCTTTCTTTCTTTCTTTCTTTCTTCTTCCTTTCCTCGATTCATTCATCCACTTATTCAATCAGTCAATCATTCGTTTATTCATTCATTCATTCTTTCTTTCTTTCTTTCTTTCTTTCTTTCTTTCTTTCTTTCATTCTTTCTTTCTTTCTTTCTTTCTTTCTTTCTTTCTTTCTTTCTTTCATTCTTTCACTCATTCATTCATTCATTCATTCATTCATTCATTCATTCATTCATTCATTCATTCATTCATTCATTCTTTCATTCTTTCTTTCTTTCATTCATTCATTCATTCATTCATTCTTTCTTTCTTTCTTTCTTTTTTCTTTTTTTCTTTCTTTCTTCTCCTTACACTCATTCATTTATTCAATCAGTAAATCATTCATTCGTTCGTTCAGAAACCCATTCATTCTCTCTTTTTTTCTCTTTTTTCTTTCTTCCCTCCCTCCTTTTTCTCATTATTTCCTTTTTTCTACTCTGTCTCTTTGTTTCTTTTTTCCTACATTCCTGCCTTCCTTCTTCTTTTTTTCACTCTTCTTACAGTTGATTTCAATCAAGTCACGAGTTTGGAAACTTGAGATCACATCAAAAAGGAACCCCTTTTGAGCCTTTTTGATTTTGAGCCTTGGTTCAGAACAGCGGGGTGTCGTTGATGCTTCAATGTGACCATTTGACGGCAATCCTTGTATTTCCCAAAAGAAGGTGGGATAAGTGCAACGTAGAGCGCCGTCTCGTGCACGGTGCCTGGATCGAATCCCCGAAAACCCCAAACCGGTTCATATCATCGAAACATTTCATAACTTTAAGCTAGGTCAACTGGTTCGCATCATATCCGCGTAAATAGATGGACCGAACGGAAATCGAACTTCCGGGCGCACTGTTAAAGAAGGACGATTTGGGTCAATGACTTTGTCCTTTACTTTTTTCTCTTCATAAAAATTTACTGGTTCGGGAATTTTTTTTCAACAGCCGTAACTGTTCGCCATCTGAAAACCATTTGCCTCTCCCAATGTCATTATGACATCGGCGTCCGTTTACTTCGCCTTTTCTAGTTTTTCTACGGTTCAGAGCCAGCTGTCTCCTTCTCTCTACAATGACGTGATTTGGCCACCTTCGGTTACGAAAAGAACCAGATGTCCGCTCATTAGGTGCTCCCGTTCGTATGCTCCTAGTTCGGGCGGAAAATTTGTTTCCTGTTTTGCCCGATGTTTACCGGACGTCTTTGCGTTTTCGCCTGGTC
Organism: Haemonchus contortus; assembly: GCA_000469685.2. Classification (NCBI taxonomy): domain Eukaryota; kingdom Metazoa; phylum Nematoda; class Chromadorea; order Rhabditida; family Trichostrongylidae; genus Haemonchus; species Haemonchus contortus. The sequence goes on from LS997564.1 coordinate 7,543,395, forward strand.
GTCCCTCCTTGGTACAAGATTCTGCCCATTGTCGACATTTATTTGCTGAAATCGTTAGTTTCTCAGAGCAGCTGGTCCCTTTGGTTATCAGAGGATTGCCATTTGTCTTTTCTTCCTCCTCGTTTTCGGGGATCGCTTCCTATGGCAACTTTGAGATAGGGTATTCAAGGTTCCTTCATCTTTTCAAAATCTTCCCTTGGATAATTGCTTCAGAACATCGAGAAAACATGATAACTAGATGGGGCTGTACTTGTGATAAACCAAGAGTTGACTTCCAGGTGTCTTCTGGTTTTGTGAAAGGATGGAGTTGTTCTTAGGCTCAGAATTCTGGACGGCTCTATTCAGAAGTGGCACCATAAAAAGCCCGGTGGTTCAAAAGGCTAGGTACTGTGTGGTCCTGATAGGATTCTTAATTTACAGTATGCTCGATCCAGTTTGAAGACAATATTCAGGGTAGGAGTTCACAGGCAAAAAAACTTTAAGTAGGCCATCACTTTTTTCCTTGCCTGGCTCAAGGACAGCGGGTTTCTTCAAAGGAGATTCGGAAACTCGGTCATGAGAGTAATTTGATGAGAGCCACTGGATAAATAGATTAGTTACATAAAATAGGTGTATCAGTAATAATAATAACTGTAATAATAATAATCTTAATAATAAAAGAGGTAATAATAGTAATAATAATAATCATGATTTTGCACAAGTGCAAATAAATTAATTTTCAAAAAAGGCGGCTTTAGCAATGCCTGCATCACTTATTGTCCCGTCATTTATCGATTACCTCGAGCGGGTGCGAGTAACGTCCCCATTCATGTCTGTCGCGAGCGAGAGTGATCCAGTGAATCTCTCCCGCTCGGGATAAAAGACGTAGCACACCCTTCGTCCAGAGATTTCGTGGAGAAGTCTGACAATCGCGCCATATTATAATAGTAGAGTAGGTTCAGCCTACTTCTTTGCTGAGAAGTGCCTTTACTCTGAAAATGAATTTGAAAAGGACTTCACTTTCTCGATTTCCTGAGACGCGGTGAAAGTAATCGTATGAAAGCGGGTTATATAACTAGATTAATTTTATTTATTCTTAATTATTTTTATTCAATTTTTTGAGAAATTTATTTCTTTTCTAAAAAGTGATATTGTTGTGAGCATAGAAACTCATCATATCTTCAAATTTGATCCGAAGATGCTTTTTTGACATGGTGGGTCTTCCGATTATTTTTTGACTACATCGTTACTTTTTTAAGTATTTTGATCCGTCAAGTATTTTTAGCTTCTCTCTCGAATCACCTCTTTCTTCTTGTTTTTTTTACCACCGTGTCGAATATTTTTGCCTGTGAGGTTCCCGATGTTTACTGTAGTTTTTACCCATCTTTTTTTACTCCGTCGGTATCATTCTGCGACGGACTTTCTTTTTTTCTCACTTTACAAAGACCTATCGAGGTAACTGCCCGAAGTATTGTCTTTGTCTGACCCGAATCGCCGATACCTTTGAAAAAGATCTTAATCAGGGCATTCTAGGACTTCAAGGCCATAATTTTCTGGGAAAATTTCCGAAAAAGTGGCACCGAAATTTATTTTGGACTTTATTTCGTTCTCCAATGGTTCGGCTACTGTTAAATGAACTATTTATTTACTTTCATCGAGAAACTTCACCAATTTCAACTGTCTTATAAATCTTTAACATCTAACAAGTCACTTTTCTCACGATAAACCAGGTCATCATATTTCACGATACGTTGATGACGTGATTTCAGCGTTTTTCAAACGGTTCCGGCCATCACTTTGATTCGGGCACTGAACAATCTTTCATTCCTTTCGATTTCCTCGATGCCTTCATGCCCTCAATACGATGTCATAGGCATCCGTGAACTCATACGGTCACGCTCTCTTTTCACACATTTATTCGAAACCGTCTACTGCTTGCTTGGCTAGCGACCGCATTTCTGCCGTCTAAATAGTTATTTACATAAATATTTTTTTCGGAAAGACTGCTTGAGCATTCTCCGGTTCTATGAAGTATTCATTGTATGAATAAGCTCAGGTTGTTCTACAGAACAAAGACATTACATAAGAAAGCTGAGAATTAATCGGAGTCTCCATCCCCTTTTCTTTTAGTAGGTTTGGGTCGCGAGGGAAGGTTTCATAAGTTCTTATGAAGTGAAAGAATTATATATCCTGAAGGACCCTGAAAATTTTTCTCATCTCCTGTTTCCGTCAATTTCCTATATTTGGGTTGCCCGGGCTCTTTTGGCACATTGAAGACTACAAGAAAAGCCCAGTGTTTCAACTGATGCAGTTGTAGTGTGACGTCCTCTACTCCGATTTTATTTCAAGACTTTCAGTCGGATAACGTAACGGTGGATGCCATCAAACAAATGGAAAGTCATCTTTTTTAGGTATTGTCCTTAGGTGATTGAAATACAACCCATGGAACTGATTCTGTTCCTAGTATTGTATTACAATCACTTTGGGACGATATGTCTCAACTAGCCGACATTTGTTCGACCGCGCCTATTTTGGGGCTTACTGCCTTAAAGGCACCGTTCACGATAAAAAAAGTTATTGAGTTCTCACCTCATTAATACTCAGCGGCCCCCATGGGTTGAGAAGGGACCCTCTCACTCCCCCAATCTCGAGTCCAGGGCAGCCCCGTTGTTGCCGTAGTTCGCGTTTCCGCCCCTCGATCGGTGTCACGTCAGACGAGTGTCGAGACAATACAGATTGCTATTATTCGTTCTAGGACCTACGCACAATCAGCTAATCGCCGAGCGATGAAGCGATGTTTTTCTCCCATTCTTTTTTCCTCTGTTTTTCTTTTTACTGCCGCGATCCCTTATTAATTTCCTACTCCCAGAGGCTGAAAAAGGAGAGCTATTTTTGCTGTTACTAAGGTTTTTTTGTTTATTTATGCTTATAAGTGAATGAATTTTTGCTTACCATTGTCTGTTCTTCGCACAAGGACTCACACGCGCGCAGTGAAACACACTGTTTTGCTCGTCCGTGCGCCCCACCCCTCTTCATTTTTCTGGTCTCTTTTTCGTCCAGCCCCCTTTTTGAAGGTTTTTCGAAGCCTTTTCTCACTTTGGAAACACCGATGCACGCAGTTTCTTCACCTCAGTCGCACTAGTTTCGATCTTGTCTTCCATTTTTCATCATAATCTGGATTACCCAAAATTATCGTGAACGGTGCCTTTAACTCAGAATAATAAACAGGTGGTAGAATTTTCGACGTCGATCAACCCAGTGTTGGGATGGAACCAAGCATTCGACTTCCATTCACCATCGTTGTACCGTTTGAATGCGTATTTGGCCTATACATTGACTTGCATGGGCCATCCTATGTACAACTCAAAGCTTCTTATCTTTCTGCACGAGTTTATTACCAAATAATTGACCTTAGAGGGTTGGAAGGCTTCGTCACCCTCATTGAGCATAGAGGCGAGAGTTGATCTTGTGGCCATATCTGTGGCAGTGGTGGCGCCACTTGGCTTTAATCCACCCAGATGCGGACTTTTTTGGATATATGCTGTAGTTGCAGTTGAACACAATTGATCGAGAAGCTTCGTGCATCTGGGAAGATTGATCATTGGAAACACGAGGTGGCGATGGAGGTCGCTACTGCTATTCTACGACTATTAAGAGCTATTTGACAACTAATAGGAGGACATAAAATTAGTTAGAATTTGGGTCAGGGCTAAATTCTCGTCTCTGTCCTCCGAAAATGCAGTCCGGCAGAGTCGCTCAGCTTTCCCGCCGGGACTAGTCGCGCGCTTCTCACCCTGACTATAAGCGCACAGGTTTTGCTGGTATCTAAGCTGGACCTGTGACATCAACAACATCCGAGTTCTGGAGCTCATTCTACTAGCTCGGACTTCATTCCAATTTCCCACTCAGTTTTACTCATTTACTCGAAATATTGTATCATCTTTTATTCAATCCCAGTCTATCGGTGGAAAGTGGTTTACCTTTGCAGAATCAAAGCATCAATCGATGCATAATAAGAGTTCGAAAAGAGTAATGTGATGTTCATCGAATCATTTATGAAAGAAATTTGCCAATCAGCAATGAAAATCTGGTTTCTGCCCAATTTCCTACCATAATCCTAGCCGTAAAATGATAGTTGAAGTAATGATTTGTCATGAAACAACAGATACTGTACAGTGGTTATTCATAAACTAGTGAATGTCATTTTATATTTTATGACTACTGGACGGGATAGAGCATTGGCGAGGCGTTATTCATGCAGCCGCTAATTCTTTTTTGTTTTTGGCGTCGGTTTTATGACTCCATGTGCAATTGTGCGCTTCCATGGTGCAGATCGATTTTCAAAGCAGGCCACATTTAAATTGGTTTATTGTTTTTCAATTTGCATCTTTGGACTGTCGTCATTTTCGGAAATTCAGCCTGAGTTGTGTTTTCCGTTGTTCCTTCATGTTCCTTAGTTATATTCACAGTCGTTTCTCATCGGAATTCAATTTTTTCGGTTATTAACGGTCAAAAGGACGTAACTACTGCAGATGGCATGGTTTTCCTTTTATATGGGGAGTAATTCGGCTCTTAAAGTTTCTTTCATAGAAAAATATTTACCAAAGTACTTTCCATGACGGTTTGGAGCAATTCAGTGCCAGCGTTAGTATATATTTACCATTTTTTACTCTCTTTCGATATTTACCTCTGAATATTCTCGATTCTCCGGTTGGATTGACTTGCAGCTGAATTACCAGCGTTGTTCGATCCTATTTCGCATCTGAAGCTGTTGGATTTGTTTGTTTATTTATTTTTTGTATATTTGTTTGACGATTTTGAATAAAAGAGTAATATAAAAAGAACAGCGCAGCGGTCCACTGATCCTCATTCCACAGTTAGTTGTGCTGCAATAATGAGTTTCACCTTTCACTACTCGGCCCCTTTTCTGTGCCCAAAGTCTGTCTTGAAAATCTTTTTGGAGAGCTGCTAAGTATAGGCTGCTGGGACAATCAGAGGTGCAGCTTTTAAAACCTAAATGGAATTTTAAACATTCGTAGTCGTACGAAAGCTACTTGTGTGTCCACATAGAAGGTCCTCATTAATGTTCATCCCCTAAGTTACCCTATTTCTGCATATCTCGCTTGAAGTTATTGTTGAATTTTTAAAATTAAGGCTATAACCTATATCTGTGGCATTTATCAACTGTCCAATCTACAGATTACTCGAAACCTTCAGTAGACAGCCTTTTTAGGTAGTAAAGCAACAAGATGATGGAGTAATTTTGATCGTTTGGGAGTTCTGGATCTTAAAGGTAATCCTCATATTCCCAAATTGTGTACCCGAAGCAATAACACTAGGAACAATTTAGCATTTGTTGAGCCATTCAAGAATTGTTTTCCGTCCCACACAACTTTGATAACTGCCACTCAAATAGGAAGACATAGGTATGTTACAGTTGTAACTGGTTATAATGCAGAAGACTGCTAGCTTGATACTATTGTTCAAGTAGGTTGGTTGACTACATCACTAATTTTTATCATGGTCTCTGAGATTCTGTATTTTGGTGATTTTCATGAGGGCGTCGTTAGGAGATTAGTCATCCTGGAAGGTTATCTGTGCTTTCTCGAGTAGTATCTTACTTTTACCAACAGGAAGAGATTCGCTTCTTTTTGCCAACACGATTCGTTTGGAAGGGGTGATGGAAATGGGTTTCGTGGATTTGCAACTGTGGTGCTGGCAGCTCTACAGCGAGCGAATGAGTCTTATATATGCTCCCTGAGAAAGTAATTCTATAATGTTGTTATGCGCAACATTACGGTTGCCCTAACTAGTTCATTCTATTGAACATTAATCGGTGAATCTCATGGAATCATCAAACAACCCATATAGGGTTGAGTTCAAGGTCGAGCGTAGTCTCGTCCCTCCGATGCTCACTTCTTAGCTACTGTACTTTTCTTCGGAATATGTGAAACTGGACGGCCTCCTTCCGGCGGACGACCTTAACAATTTCCATGTTCGGTCTTCTTGAATTTTCATTGTTTTTCATTGTTGGTCTTATTTTCAGGTCCTGAAGTCGACGATTCAGTCGAAACGTTGACCAATAAAGCGGTTCAGCCATAACAAACCTGTACGGCAAAGCAGTATTTAGACCTTAACAATCTCCCACGGTTGTAAAGGTAATCTAAAGGAGGGCGTTAGTACCTTTATTCAACCGCTTTTCGTCAACTCAACAAAAACTAGACTGGATGAAAAACTAAACTGAACAGAGGTAAAAATGTGTAGTTCAGGGTGTTCATCGTAATTAGAGACTAATCATATCCTCTCTAATATTAGATGTGTTCATGCCTAGTTCCAATTTCCACAGTGCGATATATCCACCCTTCATTTCTGCGATTCTAATATCAGTCCGTATGTAGCGCTAGTAGCAAATTTCCGATAGCGTGTTTTTGTGACTTCACTATTCCATTTCATAGAGACTCCTTTTTCCCGAGAGACATTTTGATATACCTGAGAAATATGTTCATTTCGGATCAAAAAATATCTTTCCAATTTCACGGTTGAAGTGCTTTAGTTATTTTGTTACCCTCCTTGGATTCATCCATCCTTCCAACTGGTATTTTTAACAGGAAACTTCTCACACAATGATTTTTCTGAATTTTTTCCAAGAAAAACTATTTGGTATTTCGTTCTTAATTCGTGTGATCTCGTCGGCGCTGATGATGCTATCTATCGACCTTTTGCGAGGCTGTTTGATTTGTCACCGTACGATGTGAAACTCCCCAATCTGGGTTCTCTCTGAATCATTCGCTGACCCATCACTTCTCGAATTGCGCTCGGTTCATTGATTTGAATTTAGCTTGGTAAAAATAAAACCGTTTTTTGGTTTACCAGTTACAAAACATAAGCCTAATTAATCTGGCGAGTGTTTGAACGTTCTTAAAATTGATTCCGTCATAAGATTTAAATGTTGGCCTTGTCCTGAGTTTTTTTTTGAAAGATCAGTCGGTTTTTTCATCCTTGTGAAGTTGGCACCGTTTTTTCCGCCGCAATGCATTTCTTTTTTATACTTTAAGTTCTTTTCCTACTTGCTCGAACTTTTGAAAGATTAATTGTTCACCTTTTTTACTTTTGATTTTACTCTTGATCTGTTTGCGGACGATGTACTTCTAGTTGTCTATTTTGAGTGCTGTCCAAACATTACGCTTTTTTCCTCGGCTGCCTGTGATCTTGTTCTGAATCGCATATATGTAGTGCATATCGCGTTCAAACTTTTTCTGAAGAGTTGTGTCGCTCGTCGTATGTAGAAAAAGTGCGTCATTTGTTTGTGAACCACTTCACAGTCGTCATTTCAGGTGCAAATTTTCGAGATTTTACTTGTGTAATGGACAAATTGTGTCAATAGTTACGACTGGCCGTGTTGTTCTACTTCAATAGAGTAAGTACATTTATGTTTTTCAAGTGCCCATAACACGGCGATGCAAACTAATTCATCATCTTTTTGTTTGTCGCAAGGAGTCGATTTGAATCGTTTACAGTTCCATTTTTTACTGTAAGTGTTGTTTGATTCAGTTCTGGAACTCTGATTTGGTAATCTTGTTGATGAAAATCGCTACAGCGTATCAATTCCATTTATGTAAGCGGTTTTGATGTTATAGTGAGATTGGACCCATGAGGTAGGAAAAGAAGGGTCGAAAATCGCCGAAAACTTTTTTGACTGCCTGCCAATAATTCCTTCACCGCCCACATAGAATTGGGTCGAGAGTGTCCTGACTCTTCGACATCAAAATTTTCTTTTTGACTTCGGTTGAGCTCTGGACTAAGCTGAATTTTAAGTAATGACCCTCATTTATGTGAAAGTAAGAAATTTCTGAGAAAATTCGTATCTCTGATATTCTCATACCCGTCGACTAGCGTTGAACATGTTGATTGGAAGCAGTAGTAACAAAAGCAACTTTCTTGTTGTCACAGTCACGGTCACGTCGTTTGAGTGGGCGAAATTTCTTCTCGAAATTCTTTGACGTTCCATCTTGAGGATGCATGCTTTGCAACCTTTTTCGTGGGCTAAACATGTCATATATTTGAATACTGCCAAATTTAGCGAGATATTGCATGACAGATATCAATAAGAATTTTCTTTCATCTTATTTCTTTATCCTCTTTGGAACGCGGTGCAACCCAGTAATTAGAAATACCGCTTCTGTGACACGACTGACGGTTCACTTTCTTGCCCACAGAGTGTTTTGCACTCTTACCTGCAACCTTCAAATCTTGATTTGATCGCTTTTCGGGTTTATAGGCAAGGGTTGTGTAAGCTCCAGCATACTTAGAACTATAAGTAGCTATGACAGAAAGCTGATTGTTAGCTATCGGAATTCTATTTCACTATTTGTATGGTTTTGCTAATTTTCTATGGTTTAATCAGTTCGATCCTAATTTATTGAGTTGCTAGATATTTGTTTTTTTACAGTAAATAATGTCCGGTCGCCAACTTCACACTGGCTTTCCTGGCACCAACACTCTACATTCGGAGCAATGCCGTGCCGAGATACAACGATTCGAAAGCGTACATCCATGTATTTACCAGGTACTGGTTAGCTTTTGAACAATGGATTGTTTTCCATTGCCCTCATTGCCTTCATCTTTCACTTATCGGGTTGAATTTAAAAACTTTTTATTTGTTTTTCTAATTGCTCATTTCATCTGAAATTCGTCATTCGATCAGCTCACATTAACTTACTGGTATAGAGGTTTCTCATTATTTGAAACAAAAATAGAAGAGGGCGAGGTGATGGACAAGCCTCTTCTGTTTGTAGCCATGGCCAATGGCAATTTTTCCTACTGTTAATGTATTGGTGGTGGGTAGTGGTTGTTGTTTGTTTAGACGAAGGTCAGCCATGACATTTTCTGAAGGGGCTCCCTAACACAACGTCACCTCCCCTTCTCTCTCCAACTCGCTTCATGGCGAAATACGGTTCTCCTTTTTAACGAACCCTGTTTAGGGAGAGTGAGAGTTTTGGAAATGGTTACGCACAGCAACAAGAACGCCAACCTTTTTTTCAAAATTCCATGATTATATGGTCACTCATAAATTTGCGAACCACTAAAACCATCTGTGCCTCCTTCTGTGAATCTGCGACATGCCCTGACTTCGGATTAGAGCCTGTTCTACATATAGCTGAAGTGGTTATAAGTGTCAAAAAGGGTTCCAGCTCTAGTTCTGTTGATCCGTTGCTGTTCCATTCCTTATTAGAATATATTATTTTAGAATATTTAATAGAACAACTTGTATTCGTCTATTTTGACATTTCAGATTTATGACATGTTGGAATGCCTCCCACTTCCTCCAGAATACGCTCATATGAGGGACGAAATTCGGGATCAAGTTGTTTGCATTGAAGGTTTGCTCTTGTGACATTTCTCGATTCTTCTTAGCATTACATTTTTTGCAGCACACGTGATACAATTCATTCAACCTGATTGTTTCATTCGTTTCTGTTTTTGTTTGGCCGTCTATGGAAGTCTACGTCTTATTGAGACTGTGTTTTAACTTCAACAGTGATTTTTTTTTCCGAAACCCTAAGATTTTTAATTAGTTGGGGTATTCTATTTGTGGATTCACTATCAAAATTATGTATATGGGATGACCACGAAGTTGTTGACAAAATACTCGCTGCAATCATTGCTCTTCATCAGAATTGATTTTACGGCGTAGACTCCCAGATGGATTCAATATGGTTTCGCACGTGTTGGCAAAAGAAGTTTGTGCTTTTGAAAAGGTCTTCAAAAAGGGGGACGAGGCTAAAGACATACTACCAACACTACTTCTTCCCTTTTGGAGTTCTTTCGAGACGTCCTTTCATACGAAAATATTCACAAGTAGATAACTAGCGCTTCAATTGTTGCCGCATTCTTAGTATGTCGGAGAAAGGTTTTCTCAGTACTCAGGCTTTTCATCAGATTTGTCTTACTTTTGGTTCGACTCAGATTTGGTTTCGAAAAGAACAACCTTCTAGTTATCCATGCTCTTGTTTCAGAGCGTTTTCCCCGTGGTTATTGAGAACCTGTTGTAATGTGAGGTTATTCAAAGGTGTAAGAATGGGAGGCAGAGGGTTCAAGTAAAAGTAAAATACATTCTTTGACTTTTCAAACTTTGCTGTAAGAAGCGGAGTCCAGTTACGTTAGATTTTTTGCTTCTTTTTGCTTTACTGCATGTAAAAGTGCACATGCTCTGGGAGGCTTATGTTCAGTTTTCTCACCAGGTCCTCGCGTGAGGGAGCATCAGGTAAAGGTTGTATAGAGCGTCAGAATTCTGCTAGTTAAGCTTGGAAACACACTGAGTAATGCATGAAATGTGAATGATAGTAGTAAGTACGACAGAAAACAACCGACAGCTGTGTGAGTTGATCATTTTTCTTCAATCGAGCTACATATATAAAATGAGACCGGCACGATGCAAACACTGCGGCAGAATTTTATGCCGCCTCATGTGAGTTTTGGGTTATATCTTGGACGTAATGGAGCATTCACCTCGTTCCTGATTCTCTTGAGGTTATCGTCCTCTCAAAGTAATGATTTGAAGTGAAACTTCTACAAAATCTTCATATACGTGTATTTATCGAACGTTCCCTCTACCCGAATGTTACATTATGTAACTAAAATGATTTCATCGAGTAATTTGCTATTTTTCTTGCTTTATGAGCACATAGAAACGGTTATGGTGTATGGAACCGTTGCACGCATGCAGGTTAACTGATTGACTATCTAATTCGATGACTTTTTCGCTGTGGCTTCAATTGAGCTGAGAGCTGAAGGTGTCATTTTAAATTTGGGGTATAACTTCTAACCCATAAAAGTATTTAGCAAACAATACACGATGTGTTTTTCTGCTATCTTCAACTAAATAATTCGTTCTCATTTAAACAGAACAAAACATATTCACTTATTTATGGTCTTAATTGGATTGTCATATCTCTGTTTGTCCTTTGGATTCCCTTGAACTCTTAGTATGTTAGGCGTTTCAGGTCGAATTTTTGGAAAGTTCTTAATTTGTGAGAACCGAATTAATGATTGAGTCACGGTATCTTGGGTTCCGCTTGTTTTTATTGTTACAAAAGAAACTTTCCAGGAATGTCTTTCATGTAGCAGACGGTTTCAGGTAGATGCAGTTTTCATATTGCAGTTATCTAAACGGGAAAAATCTAACCGACAAAGCATGCGAATGTAAAATATAACTCATAACTTTTTGAAATTCTCTTCGACAATTGGAACGGTCACTTTCACAACGACGCCAGTCTTGTAAGTCACCGTACTCGTAAATAGTTACTCGTCCCAAGTAAAGCCCTAGAGCGTAGACGCTGTTCTTCGAAGCAGCCTGAAAAGGAACTCTATCCCCCCTTTCAATATCTTCGGTTACTTTTTAGTAATGAAAAATTCTCTTCATTCAGATAGTTAATTATAGTTCAGTTTACTTCGCACGTCCTGCTTCACCTAACATCCAACTTACAGCACTGAAAGTGTTTTGGAGTGCGGTTTGAACGGCTTAGCCTAAAGCTGTTTATGAATAGATTCGCAAGTAGAATAAGTGAATCGTTCCTAATATTCCTTCCGCGATAGCTCATTCAGTTCGATCAATTCAGTACAAAGTACATCCTTACAGTTGTGATAATTTATGATCATGGTCGTTTTTCGAGCAATTCCAGGTTGTTTTCTTTCAGCAGGCATTCTATCATGCGTTGTACTATAATACTTGGTAACTAGTTTCAGGAGAATCTAACGGGCAGCAAGGAAAGTAACCAGAAGTAACTTTCCAATCAGTCTAGGGAGTGAGGAGGGTTGCATTGATAGAATTCGTTTGCTGAATTAATGAGGAGCTTTTCAAGAGGATGGTTTTGGGCACGAAATTTTAGGGTAGGGAATTATCGGCAGCTTTCTTGTGATGGCAAATTAGTTCCTCAAGGAATACTTTGGAAAATTACCACTATTATCTATTCCCATTATTATCTTCTAGGGCTTCTATTAATACTTTGACGATTTCTTTTACCATAAATGTAATCTTCTCTATCGTTTTTAAGCGTGTAAATGAAGTAGTTTAGTTTGTTCTGTGGAATGTTTTCTTTGTTCCGACATTTCGTGCGGTTCACGCGAAGCGTCCTTGGACATCAAAAAACCTCCAATTCCATACAATTCGCAGTGAGATGCTGTGCCGAACTATAATCGAATTTTGTCCGTGCATGCTGGATTCTTTTCACGACATGTAAAATAAGCCTCAGTTGGTCGGAGGTGGTGTTTTTCCGTACCAAAGGACCTTTTTCGTTTTTTGGTCTTCCCTCATCTGCATGGCTGTAGGTGAAAGTGCTGACGTTGTAGAAACTCGGCATTTCGATGCTACTTAGTATTCAAGTCAAGCAAAAGTAAAAACCTGAGGAAATTTTATTTCCTTCAACAAATCAGCACTCCTCCCTCCCTCACGTATGTATATGTGCAGGCCGCTATTCGGCAATCTAGTTGTTATAGAAGAGTGGTCAATTGAAGGGTGTCCATCGTCATCTTTCGTGCACTCTCCTTTCATGACCAGATAATCGGCCCTCCTCGATCGCATTCTTCCTCTTTTCCAACGAGGCGCGACGATCGCCACTCGTGACAGTCGCGCGCGTCCGATCTCACTACACTTACGCGTGGTCAATCGCCTTTTTTTTCGTGTTCGGAAGATTCGTGTATGACTTTTTCTCTTTCGTTTGGTTCTAGATTTATTCATTCGGAGAAATCGAGCTCAAATTTTCTGGTCTGGTCGAAAAGATTCCCTCCTGATCCTAGTTTTTTCCATTTCTTGAGTTATTTCCTGCCGTAAGACGACGTAAAATTGCTTTTTGTTCTTTTAAGTTGGATCCGTTTAACCAGAAAATGACCAAGCATTGTTCAACCTGAAAGAGTTTTTTGGAATCCTGTTTTTCTGAACTAAAGGAAGGAAGACTGATATCCGTTACTTCCAAGGTCACCTATTTCCATGGCAATCAATCTTCAAAACTTTGTCATCGTTTCAAAAAATGTAAATAAGAAATATGGCCCGTTGTTGATACCAGGGTGGTTTGTTGATTTGAGCCATATTGGGGTAGTCTTTTGGGTCTGAAAAGCGTTCTTATTGAGCCAAATGCCACAGATGTGTAGTTAGTTACAAATAGGTACCTTATGTATATTGTTTCTATTAATCAAGTCAGTATTATGTGTTATACATATTACCTATCAGTATTTTATTTATTTATTTATTGATTTATTTATTTATTTATTTATTTATTTATCGGAAATTAAAATTGGATCGAGCAATGATGAACTATTAGGTTGAGTCATAAGTCCTCGGACAAATTGGCAACGATAATATTTATCTTACAATTTTTAAACGACAATAGCGAATCATTTGAAATATGCCCCATTGGCATCGATGGTCTTCTGCCAATGCTTGGGCATATCGTAGATGTCCTTGCTTTAGAACGCTGGGAGCTGGCCCTTGGAGAAGTGCACCAGTGAAATTTTGTTGTCGTCGCGGGTTTGAAAGTCCTGACCATCCAGTTGACGTCAAAGATGGGGAAAAAGGTGTTATTACGAGGGATCCGGATTTGAGGAACATGGTTGGCGTGGTAAAGTTGTCCTGCCAAAATTCGTCAGTTCAGTTTTGGTCGTACTTGCAATGTGAGGGCGAGCGTTGCCGTGCTGAATGTAAACTTTGTGCTGCTGTGGACGTGTAGCTTCGAGATTCGCCTTCAAATTCCTCAGTTGCGTAATGTAGACGTGTGCGGTCACTGTGCATCCTCCGTCTAGCAGCTCCCATTATTCGACACGGAGAGCGCTCCACCAGAATCAGAGCACAACCTCCTTGGCGTGTACGTTGGGTTTGGGGGAGTCTTCTGCATGCGCACCTTTGTCAATCCATTGAGCACGCCGGTGAACGTTAGAGTAGAGGTTCGACTTCGCACCGCTGGTGACTAGGTACTCGAGCCACGTGTGGTGCCCTTGAGCGTGGGGAGAGAAAGTGCCACGTCGTCGCGGCGGTCTATGTCATACTGCTTCAAAGCATGAGGGATCTATGGACCGAGCTTTCGCACCCTGCCGATTGACTTCAATTCACGAAGAACTGTGGACTGATCCCCAAGGGTTGCTGCCAGTTCACGAGTAGTTTGACACGGATCGGCTCCCACCTGGCTCCGCAGCACTTTCAAATCCAACTTCAGTGAGTGTCCCGGACAGTCTTCATTTTCGACGGAATAGTCGCCCGATGCAAACTTCTAGTGCCACTTGTAAATTGTACACCTCCTGCTTGTGAACGTCCTTCATGCCTCTATCGATTGCCGCGGGTTCATGGCCAGATAAAAAAATAAATATGATGGTGTTGCGGAAGTGGAGTTGCGACGGCTTGAAATCATGAGGCACAGCTGCTGGAAAGGAAACAGTTAGGTGCCTTTTACAGTATGCGTTTGAAAGAGCTTTTCATACTCTATCTAACAATGCCTCGCACGTTCATTTTCGTCACCTCTTACCCGAGTTATGATCGCTAGAAGTCATCACTATCACATTGTCCGAGGACTTATGACTCAACCTAATACTTTTGCCTGACGGGATTCATGTGACAAAAAGAAAAATCTACGGATTGTCGGAAGTTGGAAGCGCGGGCCAAGAGAGGATCCATGCGTGTGCGTTTGACAGCCGTCTTATTAAGAGTTGGAAAGTGGAGACTTGCTTTTATTAGAAATTCCACGAAGTTCTTTCACCTGGTTTCCAGAATTTTTTGGAGTCGCTTTCTTAGCCTTCAAGTTGAAAAGTTTTGCAGAATACACGGTCGCAGTTGTTTTTCTTAAAAAAAATGCAAAATCAATAGTACAAATATCGGTACAAATATTGTAAACATTGATTTTGTTCGCATTTCATATAAATAAATGGGATAGTTCTCGAAAGTTTTGGTGCAATCGAACGCAAGTGGGCGGCAAGTGCTTTGTCGCTGTTTAGATGCGATAGGGTCATCCGCTCTATTTCACGTACTCAATTTTTTGCCTCATTACATTCCATCCTTACTGGTAATGTGATCGCTCTGGTGTGATCTTCCCAGCTCCACATCCTATAATTAACGTCGCTTACTTATTCCCTATACGTTTAAATCTTTAAAACTAGCATGTTTTCGTGAACAGTGGCGGAGTTTCGCACTGCTCAGCATCGAGCGGACACTCATGTGTGTTTTCGGCGGGCGCTATCCCGTCTAGGCTGGCCCAAGAGGGGCGAGATCCTTTTGTTCGTCAACGATTAGTCTTTGGTTTGCTGAACGAGGTCTCTTCTATGCCCCACGAAGCGCTCGTTCATGTTTCTCACTTCTAACCTCAAATTAACACTCGGTGTGGGCGAATTCATGCGCTCGTTTGAGTCATTTTACTGGTGTCGTCGAAATCGGAAGACAAAGGCCTTTCATTCACCTTGTAGATTGGATAGTGAGCCGTCTCCTCTTTGAAGTGCCTTTTTACGTGTTTTTTAGGCAGGGTGTTCAGTTTGGTCTTGATCGGTTCGTTCTAATCAAAGTATAAATTATTGGTATTGATCAACCCAGTGCTAGACTGTGTCCATTCATCCGGTTTGCAGGAGCCACCCAATGCATAATTCAGTGTTTTTAATCCTTTCATACGAGTTTGGTTCCAATAATTGGTCTCGGCTAGATGGAAGGTTTTGTTTTGACGTAGGCGGACTCTAGTCGGGTTTGGACCCCGTATCCTTTTTGCCATAATGGTTCCTCTCACGGTATGATCTCTACTTTCGACTACAAGCTGGGGCTCCTACTTCGTGCCATCTTCCCAGAAGGTCCTTCTCTCTTGGGCTTCGTCATATCGAATGGAAGTGTCTGCCTGTGTTTTCTTTCTGCTGAATTATTACGCCACTCTTCTGTCGTTCCAGGGAACCGTGGGGGAGTTGGCCTTTTGATGAGAGCGATCCCTCATTAAAGTCTGAATTAAAGGTGTGGTGTTCACTGTGAAAGAGTAATAGTTATATAGTAATCGTGTGAGGAAGAAAAATGTTTTTAATTGTTTTATGAGGTTGTTGAATCATGAACAAAACCCCCGGCTTCGATCTGAATTGGAACTCGTATTTGCCCTTTCCTAGCACTTGATATCACCTATGTCACTGCTATCACAATCTGTTATCACCAGTGAATGTTATGTCATCGCCATCACTATCATCACATTGATGAGTGTCCCAACTATTTCCAAACTTTCTCTTCCTGTTACCCTTTTTGTTATAGTCGTTATGTAAATGTTTCACATCAGAACTTTTATCGAATTACGGGACCTTTTTCGGACGAGTAGAAAGGCTGGAAAATCGACGAACTGGTGCACTTACCATAAGATTTGGACACTGTACCTCTACGATATGGATCCTAGCAGTATAGTCGTGTTAGGTTTGGGCCTGGTATTCTCGGGACCTCCATTTTCTATGTCTTCTAGGCACCTCCCTGAGTTTCCTTGGATTGACCAACAGTTGCATATCAAACTCCTCAGTGATCCATCGCGTGGTTCTCCGTCTTTAGCAACTTTTCAATGTTTCCGAAAAGGAGCTCCTTGTTTTCTCTTTTCCCTAGAAAATCTTAGAGGATTTGTGTCGAACGCTACTCCAGTTAGATTCTTTCTTTATGACGGGAATGCGTGATTTTCGTTTTTAACGATTGCACTCCCTGAAGAAGCGCGCTAACATAAGATGGTAAATCAAATCCTAACAAAGCCTGATGGGAAAGACTTCGATACGACTTGTGTATAGAAAGGATGTGTATTGATTACCTCGCTGAGAGTGGTAAATGGGTTCCAAATGGTAATGGTATTCAAAAATTTTCTGGGGGCGGAAGTACAGTCACTCAATCATCAGCGGATTACGCTAGAGAAAAAGTACTTTTTAGGCAAGGAAGGGTAATATAAGGGATCTGAAAATAAACTTCCGGATGATGGCTCTCGTCTATCCCTCGAAAGATTGTCAAAAGTGCTTTGTAATAGTTTGTTACAACACGTATTCCCCTTGGCCGTCGTAGATCGTCGTTTTCCGCTCTATGAGGTCGGAACTTTTTAGCTCTGTCGTAGGGGTGGTCTAACGATTTGTTGACTTTCGAGACCGCCAACATTTGTGCAGGTGTTTCAGTACAACTCTTCTTTACATTGGTGGGAGTAAGGTTGTTTTTTGATAACGATACTTCACATATTTTTTGATCATTCCTCGCCCTTTTTGAAAAAACTTTTTTTGTAAGCCCAGTAGACTTTTGAAATTTTTTTGAATGCTCCTGCAATTTATTGAGAGACGACATGTTCCACCTCCGTGAACTTCGGCTTAGTTAAATATTCGGATCTTTCCGAATGAACGGAATCAGCTTACAGAGGATGGCAGTATAGCGGATATCAGACTGACCAGAATTCCGAAATCGTACTTTGAGAAATAAGGCCTTTTGTTAGATTCGAAAAATACAATCAGTGGGGGTTTTTCCAGGGTTTCGGTCTGTTTTGCTCACTGAGAGGCGTTTCTATGAAAAGGGTATGTTCACTCTCGTCTTACCATAATGTTTTAATGACCACAACGGCTCATTCTTTATGTTCACATAAAATTCGTTTCAATGTTTACAATGCCTTAAACGATTCCTTCCTGTCTCGGGTCCGTTCCACCTTCCGATAAGGTTTATTTGAAACTTGCAGTAGGACATCTGGACTGGTGTCCTTGTGTGTCACGCAACCTGCTATTTGCCTGCACGCGATCACAACTACCGTAATTACCTACGATCCTTTTCAGGATTTCATCTTTTTGTTCGAGAAGTACATTGTAATCGTCATATGCACTTTTTTCTACGGAAAACCTACTTAATCGAAAAGTAAAGTGTCGTCTGAGGGTCTTACCCAAGTTTTTTGAGCAATTACTAAGTAAGGGTTCAGTACTTTCGATAGTGTATGAGTTTCGAAGGGAGGAATCGAAGAGGACGCGTTTTGGAATTGTTTAACGACTTCCTTCATGGGACTTAGTAATGGAGTTCTACCACGAATCGCATGTCAGCAGCTTCACTCTGCTCCATTGAGTAGCTATTGGTTTGGGCTTATTTTTCTACGCATGCTTTCCTACGAGGATGAAGCAAGCTCTGAGAAAAATTACCCGTCAACTTGGTCCCGAAAAAGTTGGGCTTAGTACGACGCCCTTCCCTCTGCCATTCTTTCGCTTATTTCTTCTTCAACTATTCTTTACCAGGGCGAGGAATTCATGAAATTACGACTTCTCTCCTCAGCGGGCTAAATCCGGCTTCCGTCATCCGTTGAAGCATCCTCCCTCGGCAGTAGGATCGTCTTTGCCCATAAGTTGGTTGTTGTCGGTGTGGGTGACTCTTTGACAATGTTTCCTCGGAGGAATTTTTTATTAATTTTGTTTGTATCTTTTTCAAACGACGATCGATATCGATAACCTTAACCTTGATTGTGCTGTGTGATTCACTTAAATGAAAACAGTTCAGAAGGGCTATGGACGAAATACGACGGTATGCACGAAGGTACTGAATTCCGATTTGGCTAGTTTGTCGACTACAGAAACGTTCCCGTGTTATCTAGCGGTGTTGCCAATGTGACTGATATATCATAATTCATTTTGTCGAATTCGTAACAATAGCGCATTCGTTGCCGATCACGTTTTTCCACCCTTCTGCTGTTTTCCATAGTCTTCATTACACTCACACTTGCGATCATATATCAGGAACACCGGCAACTCCTTCCTAACCGAACCGCACAACTCCACTTCCCACGTAGTCAAGTTTGGATCATGTTCCGTTTCCCGTTGTGTGGCCTGTGGCCTGTGTGTTTGCTCACCTGTGACTACGTTGCGACCCGCTCCCAGACGCTCTTTCCCTAGAAATATGGTTTTCAACCTGATGATCGTTGTCCTAACCGGACACTTTTTATATTTTCTTTGATCTTTTTAGAATTTGTTGCTTCTACTTGTCCCTCTTCCATTAATTTCACCAATCTCCGCGAATAGCCAGTATTTCTATCAGTGATTCGTATTCATTGAGAAAGGGTAGCCGCCAGGAGCGCTGTTTATCATTCGGTGCTACTCTTAGCACCGATTGATTGACGGTTTCACGGACAGCTACACTCTATTTGAATCTGTCCCTGAGCTTAACATCCCCGAGCTCAGTGTCAGAAACGCGACTGTAGACAACAAGGACTCCGGTGATTGAACCTTTACTCTAACCCCCACCCAAATCCTCAATTGCTCTGACTTTTCAAGTCCTGTCATCGTCGCTCTACCTCCAGATGTCTTTTATGTTGGTCGATAGTAACGGCTTAGTAACAGTTGTTTCGGAAGTTACCATGTGTCATGTCCTCTTGCATAATTGTTCGGTCATTAGCGTGATCGTGAACTGGGCGATCATCATAGTACGCATAGTAGGATGAGCAATGCCGACACACGGGACTCCGCCACCTGTTGGATCTGTTGAGTGACCGGGGCGCGTAATGTGGTCTCTATTCTCGCATCCAAACCCTGATCCTGTCACCGTCTGCAAGCTTACGACATTGACAAGCGTCAGAGAGATTTCGGTCCCTTAATCTCCTCCGTTCACATTCAGTCAGCTCATTCGAATTCAACCAGCTTTTTCGGCCTACTACGTCGCATAGATTAGTCAGACGAACACAAACGTAATATTCGGCTCTATTCTATGAGTCACTTAAGTGTTTTTGTTTCATGCCGATAACAACATCCATCCTGGGTGGACAGTATTGGCGCGTCGCTTCGTTGTATGTTTTTGTTATTGCTAAATAGTAGCGATAGGAATGAGCTTGTTCTTTTGCTTATAAAGTTCTTCTCCTCTTTTTTAGAGAGTGATCATCCATCAATTTAATTTCTTGAGATTTTTTTGTAAGTTATATTTTGGAGAGAAAAGCTCGGAGTATTGACTTTCCCAGAACTTTTTTTTCAGCCACCCGTATTAGTCTGAGAAAAGAAAAAAAATTCAGAACGCTTAGATGGTCCTATATCTTTCAAAATTACGCATGTTTGTTATTGGAAATTGTTTATAAACTTGTTCATAATTGCAAAAAAATGCAAAAAAAAAAACAAGTTTTTTGCATTCGTATATCATAGCTACTTGAATAGATTCGCGAAAACTTCAACATGGAAAATTTTGCTTGTTTGTCAATATCGATCTGTTTATTTATTTATTTGGGCGGTTAAATGTACCAGTAAGATATATCGTCATCAATCTAACTTAAGAAGATGATAATAAGGCACAAAACCCTGAGAATACAAGTGGTACCGTTAAATCGAAAAGGATAATTAGGGAATCTGAGCAAAAAATAAAGCTTTAATCAGGTTGGAGGAACCGCGGAACAAAACTTTCTCATAGAATTGTGGACTTTCTTCCCACCCTTCCATACTTCCAATTAATACATGAATGACTTTAGTGCGTGCACGCATTGTTCTTGTTTCGAACTGCTTTTCACATTCCTGGCAGATTTGGTTGTTTCGCTTAATTTCCCCCTTTCTCTTCTCGGCATATAGCTATATGAAGCTATCCATAATGCGACTGGGTAGCATCGTAGTTGGTTTGGTTCAAAGGTTAAGTTTTTGTAAAATGATATCGAGTAGAGCTGCTAAGTCAAAGTGTTGTTGTTTGAAGTAAGCCGGCGATATCACAGTCGAAACCCTTGAGAAGGTCAAGTGGGTTCGGTTACCAGAACGCGTCATCTTTATCTTCTGTTATCGATGCCGACTGGCGGGCCCACTTGTGCGCTCAACTGAAATCTGAGCAAATATTTTTGTGAGTACTGCTTGAAGAACTCCTCTTTGGTCTTTGACTTCCCTTTTGTTGTAAATTCAGCAACTACTTTACATTATTAATCTTCTCGGAACAAAAGAAAGTTATTAGCGTCGTGAATTATTGTGCCGAAATTGCTAAAAAATAGTTGGAGACTGAAAAGAAATTTCCCGAGCAGCGTTATGAGATTTTTTTGATCTCTCATAGTTTTTAATATCTGTCTGTCTCATTTAAGCTTCTTTCTCCCGAACTTCGAAATACTTTTTTCAATTGGGTCTGTGGCGCAGTCCTGCTGCGCTTAGACTTTCCAGCGGAGAGTTCCAGCGAATCTGGAGAATCCAATTATCTGGTCACAAGATTCACTACTCTCATTGATTCCGAATTTAGTATGCGCTGTTCTCGAGGGAACTGATTAGCATTTTGATCTGCCCCCCCCCCCCCCCCCAGGTTCGGCAGTCTCGGTTGGAATCTTGATTTTTTGAATTCGTCCTTGAAATCGTCCTTGTACTCAGCCAGGTTCTAGCAGGTTTATTTTTTTCAGCCACTCTCGCCACCTCAATATTCAAAAAGCTCTTTTGGTATGTCGTAATTGTAGGTTGGGATAAAACTATAAGCCTCATCTTGACTGCAACTATTTTCTGCTCTTTTCTCTCAAAAAGATGCTCGTCTGTGTTGTCTGTAATTCCGTTGGTCTTACAAGGGTTTGGTTGTGTTGGGTCATTTGAAAATGCGTTTTCGAAGTTCTAAGCATTGCCTTCACCGTTTTATAGGAGTGGCACCGCTTTTTCGGTATCTCCTCTTTCATTTTCGAATGTTTGATGAATGGGTCTGTTTTTCTCATTTTTTCTAAACTACATTTGCATCTCCTCATTTCTTCATCTGTCTTGGAATTGCCACCTTTTTTTTGCAAAGAGTGAAGGAACAATTTTCCCTGCTTATCAGACTGATATCGAGCTGCTTTACTGGGCCCAGAGCATAGATAGTGTTTTTCGGCATAAGTTTTCTTTATTGATATTGAGGGAGAAACATCTAGAAGATGCTATCCGACATACTCATATTATGCAAATGTGAAACACGGATCAAGGGAACGACGTCGTGGAGGGCCTTCTAACACGTTCATCAGTAAAACACCCATCTCCCGGAGCTAGAAATAATGGGATCAGGCTAAATGGGATGGAAGAATCGGAACCGATTGCTTGAAAGACCCCATGGCGATGCGTATTCGAGCAGGATAGCCTTTCTAAAATTATTTCATTCCTTTATCAGCTTTCCCCCTCACTTCATCCTTAATTCTTATCACTCTTCTAATTATCCAAGGATATCATTAAAAGTTTCTTTTTCTGTTATACTACTTGGTATTATTAGTATTATGTTATGATTTATTATCATTCATCAGTGTAAATAGAGATGATTACTTTGAGCCCATTGGGTTTTCACCATCAAGGGTTGTCTAGTTCTCAACTTCGGCGAAAATTTATTCCAGAGTAGGGACATGCTTTGGAGGGGATTTCTGATTGGAAAATTCTATAAAAATTTAAAAATAGTATTCTGAATGATTTCATAGATGCGGCGTATCACCTCCAGCCAGTACTTAATCGAAAAACCAGACATAAGCCGTCTGTTATTGTTTTGCTGACGGTATCATCATCACTTTGTTGGGGGCGTTTTGCTTGATTTCAAGTATTTGCATTGAGTGACCCACCGTCGACAACATGTTCATTTTAGAGTCACTGTCTGTTAGCTTTTGAACGAAGGCTAAATTTATTTTTGAAGTCAGTTTTACGTAGTAGAACAGATTGTTGAATTTTTATTATTATCTCATCATTTCTATTTATTTATTTTCGGTACTACAAGCTTTTTTCTGAGGCTGTAACTTTGTTTTTCAACTCCAATAAATTAGTAAAATCCATGAGCATACAGACCCTCGAATTCTGATTTTATTTAACTTTTTTCTCCTACCACATTTTATTATTATTCTTATTTGTTATTTTGATTCCAGTTCCCTAAATATTTTTTATGCTAGTGGTGCCGTTGATATAGGGCAGTAGAATCTTTAACTAAACAATCGGTATACTTTCTACTACCTACCACCTATTGTTTTCTTACCTTACTTTGATGGGACTGCTTATCCACCACATTATGTACCTTTTAAAGGCACTGTTCACGAAAAAAATGGTTTCGGAGATCTGCACATGGTTTGAATTCGACGCCCCCTCTGATGCCATTTGTGCAGGAATGAGGTCGGAAAACGGTCTGGATAGGGCACAATAAGGGCAGGAACAGTGGGGGACGGGAGGCCTCCGCCCCTCGCTAGGCTGACTACGAGTTCTAATTGTCCTTTACCACATTCGCATTGGAGCGATGTGTCTTCTTGGGTGTGTTGTCTGCTATTGCAGACAATGCGTCGCCTTCGTGCACTCGCCCGAACACTCCCTTAACCGCCGTTCTTCCAATGTGAAACTCGTCCAACCCCCCTTTCCAGCTCTTTTTTGACCCTTTCTATTTCTTTTTGTTCAGCGTTTTTTGCGCTTTTTTCGTTGTTATCGCTTTATTCTAGAGTAGTTCTATGAATTCCCGTCAAGAAAGGGTACACTAAATTTATCGTGAACGGTGCCTTTAAATATAATTTTTTCATATTATATTTTATATCTTATGTATTTCTGTATATTTATCTTCCTATTCCAAGTAGTTCTAGAAGGCTCGTTCGACACAATGAAAGCGAAAAAATGTCGGTCGAATCAAATCCTTGTTTTTTTCGTCGATGATCCTTTTCAAATAGGTTGAGAAGTCAGAGTCGATTGAAAGCTTGACGTCCTTTGATGAAATCCTGTCTGACATTTAATGTGGATAGACCTCGTTCCGGATAGACCTCGTTCCGAAGAAATGTGCTATAGAGATCGAAATTTTCGTGGGGGAAAGTGTTCTCCCTCAGGCGCCACCGTTTTTCGTTCCCTGCCCCCGGTCTCAAATCAAAAAGTGCCTAAATCTTTCGAACGTTACAGTTGAATGAAGTTAGAGGTGGCCTGCCTGGTTCGCGGAGCTACGCTACAGCATATTAAGCTCTACCTAATCTGATTAGGTAGTAGTTGTCGGTTTCTTTGGTGAGAGTAATCCTATTAGGAATGACCATGAGTGGCTATATTTGATTTATTGCATGGCAAATAGAAAAAACAGCTTGAAGGGCGGTACAATGAGTGCAAGTTAGCCAGCAAGGAAGGATTTTTGGAAAGAGGAAGTCAGAGAGTCAATCTCAGAGTCACTCAGACAGTATTTTCCTTGCTCGTTATGGTTATAAGAGTTCCCGCTCATTCCTTTCCTTTTTAGGTCCCTTTGTCCGTTCCTGAACAGAAAAATGGAACACACCCACTGATCGCTCAGACTAGTATCTTTATTCTAACTAGTAACCTCCGAGTGCCGTTCATTCCATGGTGGCCCTCATGCAGATGGTCTTCAATTTTTTTAGTGCGAAATCTTTCATGTTTGGCATTCTGGAACCCTCGTGGGAACTAGAAGAAATGAGATTTATCGAGAGTTCGTCGTCTTTAATGCCCGTCCATATTCGTCATCCATCGTGGGGTGGTCGTCGTTCTATTCGAAAGGGCGTCAAAAGAAGGCATCACCCTATCGCAGCTGGTAGTTAGCATCGATTTCAAGGCAAGCCGCCTTCATTTGTGTTGTCGGGCTTGAGAGTGGCACAATGTGAGAGCGATTACCGTATCGTTACATTTCCATGACGAATCGTAACGTTTCTTGGCTCCTTAAAAAGTCAGTCATAGTAGATTGGTGAGTATGGACTCATGAGTGGTATTTATTGCCATTAGTTAGCTTTTCAGACACAATATTTTGGTTCTGGAAGACTAGAGGCTACTGACGGGATTTGTCCTCGCAAGGTCGCTTGTCATGCTCCTTCAATTGATCAGATCTTCGAATATTCGAAACTGTTACTTATTACTCCTATAAGGAAGGTAGAGCTTATAGTAGGCAGTCAGAATTTTTGGGATCCTAGTCTTCAATTTTGTGGAAATTTTTAAATAGTTTGAATAAAACTCGAATGCAGAAGAAACGAAATCGGCATATAATTCGAGTTCCTCTACTTTCAAATGAATGTAAGAGAAAAACTCACATAACGTGGAAGCCCATAGTCTTTTTCCCACATTGAGAGGACATAAAGCGAAGCATGACAAGAAGATGGGCTGCGCTTTTCTGGTTCGATGACATTTCAGCGGCAAAAAATATTCGTCAGAGTTCGATACTTTTTATGCCCGAACTATACGTCTAGTAAAGATTATTCTACCGTAATAGTCGAAGATAATCTACCTTGGATTCTCCTGAAGCCGGTCCTGGTTGATGAAGAGCTTATTTGGATGTTAACGATTTCTCCTATTCTAAGCATGATACGATGGGTCGTAGGGCGTCTGGCAGTGTCACAGCCACTCAGACGGACCACCCTCCCTGTCTGTTGCGACAAGGAAAGCGTTCAATCGTTGCTCGCACCCCATTTCACTGCTATGTTTCTTTTTGTCTCTATGGCACCAGAACAAGACCAATCCATGCCATTTCACGTTATATCTTCACACTTACTTTTATTCAGAAGTACTGGCTCTTCTGTTCCTGTTTACTGCTTATCTAACACTTATTTTGGTTACCTACCGGATTTTCGGGGTTCATTTTGTTGAATTATTTTTCCAGTAAATTCACAAGCCTTTAGTATTTCCTTTGAATTTCCATTTGGATATTGTAAGCTGTAAGTGTAGCCGCTTACTTTGAGCTGGGTCCATTTTTCAGAGTTTGTCCGGTACTAACCAGAAACCGGTTCTATGGTTGTTGTCCTTGGGATTTCAAAGTGAACGTCCAGCTCGTATCCATATCCCCATGAAACGCACCCTGAACCTTTCTCTTAAAGTGGGAGTTTACGAGGAAGGTTCAAAGTCAGTTTGACCTTTCTTACTCTTTAGGTCATCTGGCGATTATTTGCTGCTTTTTTTGAGAAATCCGAGACAGAGAGGTCATTGTGCCATTGTCTGTTAGCTGGTAGGTATTTCTTCTGTTACATTGTTTAGACGGTACCTGCCGTTTGTTTACAAAATCTGCTTGCCACTGTTCAGTTACGGTAACTTGTTTATCGAATCGAAATCTAAGAAGAACAGAAGCAAAAGAGTAGCCTGTCTGTCTGCAGACCCAACCAACCGACATTTGCTTCATTCGGCTTTAATCCTTTCACTAATTGTTTTCCACTCCATAATAGTACTCGAATCTGTCTAATCGCAGCTGTTTCCTCGATGCCTCGTCAATCAATTAACGGTGACAATCCCCACGGCTTCCCCCGATGCCTTAGAGAGCAAGCGAGAGCGTTTGAATAATGGTCTGATTGTCAGAATACAGAATTATTATGCCGTACGTGAGATTCAGAAAGCTCTTCTGTCTTGTTTGATTTTTAGCTTGGGAAATTCAGAGCCGCTTTGAATTTCGTTTTTGTACATTTTTGACAATTTATCATCGAACGATGCCTATTTGACGAATTTCGGATGTTCAGTTCTCGTTTTTGATTCCTGAACCTTTTTTGGGAACTTTGAAGGATCGCTTCCGCAAAAGGTATGGGGAATCGGGAGACCGTCTTCTGCAGTTGTTTCGGAGAGTTAGTGAAGGAATCGTGCAGATGCCTGGAGGGGATGGAAAATTGAAATTGGATATAAGGTGTATTTTAAAGAAGTGTCGAGTATAAAAGGGCGGAGATGGTGTAGTGGTAAGTGCCGCACTACCACACACGTATGATCACGGGTTCAAAATCCAGATCGACATCCGTCTGAGCAACCAAGCCTTCCATTCCTTCGAGGTCGGTTGATTTGTACCAAGATAGGGGATAAAAGTAGCCCACTTACGCGCTCAAATGGCCGCTACAATTCTGGAAGTCGAATGTGGGGCGCATCCCTCAGACGGCATTTATCAATGTCCAAAGACCTAATCCTCTATCTTTTAACAAGTATAGAAAGCAATTACAATTTTAATTGCTACAGTATGATGGCAAGACGTAGCAGTATGCAAGAGCACTTACTTCTTCCATCGCTTTTATCTCGGTTACTCATTTTTGCCTTGGAACTTGTCATCATCGTGTTCGAGAGCTAATCATATCTGATTTGGTGTCGTACGAGGACTTCACTTAATACTGCTTTTCTGAGCAGATTTTCGATTCGTAAAATGTTTCTTTCGCTCGACGTTCCGACAAGTTCATGGTACTCAGCTCGAAAGCTTCCCAAATTGGTTTGGCATTGTACTCATCACTTTGTTTTGAGGCTTTTCCGTGGGCGATAGAGCCCCAATAACCTAGATCTTCATAAAGAATACATGACAAACTTCAAGAAGTCATTCATTGAATTGGCAGTTAAGTGTTTTATCGCAGCTAAACTCTTCCAAAGTCTTGTCGGAGTAATAGAAATGTCGGACGAAATGGATCACCTGCATCACTTGTCGTCCCATGGTTCATCGATTTCTTCGAGCAAGCGCAAGTAGGGCCTACATTCGTTCCTGCCGCGAGCCAGAGTAGTCCAGAGTATCGGTCCAGCTTGAGGGACACGAAGCATAGCATTCGTTCCGTCCAGAGCTTTGGTGGAGAAGTCTGACCATCGTGTTGTCAGCCGTTGTGGTTCGTTTGATGTCCCGAGGGATCCTATCAGTGTCCATCCTGGTCCAACGGTTACCATGATATTGCATGACCTGTCTGCCCCACCTGAATTTCGATTTCTTGCCTATGCGTTGGCATTCCTGATCTTCGTTCTTGATGGAGCTCGGATCTCCAGATCCCCTTATGCACGCTTGTGTGAGGAATTTGGGAAGTTTGTCCTTTTCACTGCGTGTTGAGTGACGCTGATAGCATGTCCATCCTGTTTTCGTAGGGTCCAAGTCTCCGAAACGTACGTCAAAGTAGTAAGGACCGTAGGTAGAAGGGTGAGCGCAAGCCGGACGTTCCTGTCTCATTCAGTACATACTTGATGCTCTCAAATGATCCTCGTGACGCGCGTTTCCCTCTGCTCGGTTCCGAATCTCTTACGGAATATAGGATAATGAATATTTTACCATAAAAATGGGTGGGCACTGAAACATGGAATGCTTAATTGAAAACAAGTTCCTCGGTAAAAAGCGAAGTCGAACAAGAGTTTACTTCATCGGCGATTACCTAATTTGAGTTGCCAGTAGTATGGAAAAGAATCTTTCTAATTATGACCCCCCTACATCGTCTGGAATAAGTTCTCGGAGGACATTCTCTTGTTTCATTTGACTGAGTCTGACTGTAATCGATAGTGGTGACCAATTTGAGTGAAATGAATGGCAGTCCAATGGATGAGTGCTTGCCCTTGTTTGTCAGCCTATGCGAACTTACACCAAGTTTCCCGGAGTGTCGAAATTTCGTCCAGCAGAACAATCACAGTTGTCCGTATGAGTCAGCCGCTAGTTCAAATAAGAACTTAATGGTACAAAGTAGTAACCTTTGAATCAAATTTTTTTCAAAAATTATTCTAACAAACAGCAAACGATCGTATGAGGGGAAATCCATGACTGAGTTTCATAGTTTTTTTTTTATAATTTGTGAGAAATTTTTGTTTGCATTACATATTGAGTCCTAAATTTAAAAGCTGTTGTATTCTTGTAGTATAATTTTGTTACTGGTATTAATTTGGTGTTTGGTGATGATATAATATAGTTGGGAATAATCTTTTCTTCTTCGGAGTACGTGAAGAAGGTAAAGCTCGACCTTGACTACTCCTTGATTTATTCTTAACCAGAACAAGACCTTCAATTTTGTAATTTGATTTTTTTTAACCCGACTTTTTCAAAATATTCCAGGAGTTGATGAAACTTCACATTAGACTTTTTGATACATTTATTTTGATCAAATTTCAGAATAAGCTGGATGTAATGGGGGTCACGTTGTGCCAAAGACTTAGAATTTTTTTTTGGAATTGGTCCAATTTGTCGAGTCCCTCCTTCCCCCCCCCCCCCCCCCCCCCCCCTTCAACTCCCTTCACATATGCTCCGTTTCCAAAAAACCATTTCATAACTACGGGACATGATCGTAAGGAGAATTGTGTTCTGGGTTTCTTTGATGGGAGAGAGCTAAGATCGCCGGTCGTGACAGCGAATTTCGCTGCATTTACGATGAAGAGAGAAACAAGTATGTAAACAAGTTGGTTGGCATAGCAGTTTTCCATCTCGTACCATTCACATCCGCAGTATTTGAACATAAAATTATCTCTTAAGCGAGCTAGGGTTTTATCGCTCTACGTCACCCTGAAGCGGAAGATCGCCGGAAATTCCTCCCTAAGCGCAAAAAAAAAACGGTCTAGAGGCAAATTGCTTTCACCGTCTCATAATCGTGTAATCTGAACCATGATTTGATTGGGTGTTCCCCAAGAATTCATGAAATCAACATGGAATGAGCTCGGTTTGACATTTGGGAATTCAATTTGAATAATTAGCGAAGTTTTGAACTTTTTTTTCTGATGTGAGGGGCTCGTACCTTTCTGAATAGGGGCTTTGCCTGCTTCATACTCACTGAAGATGTTTAATGGCCGACATATGAAAATTAAAGTTTTCAATGGGAATTCGATTGTTTCGAATTATTTTACTTACTGAATTCATAAATTCTCAAATAATTTCTCTATCGGATCCTTCGATACATGGAGTTCAGATCAAACGAATAATTACTGCCTTCAGACACTTTTTTACTTTGACTGAGGATTTCTTGCAGACCTCGTACTTGATAGTAATGCACTGTGGTAGAAACCCGTTCAAGAGAAACTTTTATGCTCGAATACTGTGAAGGTAATGCAATAAAATGATCATTACAAGCCCGTTCGGGTTGTCTAGGCTTGGACGTTTTCATATGGCTGACGGTCTGGGGGAAGCTAGTACTGTTCTAGACAACCCTACAAGGAATTTTTATTTATTCGATAAAGACATTTCCCAGTGTTTCCGCACTTTCCAGAGCATATTCCACCGTTCGGACTTGTTGACATCCTTTGGAATTTGTCCCTTTTTGTGATCTCCCCATTTTTGATATTCAGTGATGTACATAGGCTTCTCAGGAACTGCCAAGGTCAAGTACTGTAGTTACCTATTGTGAATGATACTCGCCAAGTGGATTTTTAGATCGGTCGCGCTGCTTGGACGCTCTCATAATTTGACTGAGAAAGCTGGCTCTGTCAAGGCGATGCTCTAAAGTTCCACCCTCGAATCGTCATGCTGCTCCCCTCCCATGTCATCGCTGACAAATGAGATGCTGCTCAAAATCCTATGAATCGCTGCTTTTGCATCGTGATGGCGAATTTTTATGCCCATTCGTCTTCATCGCTCAGAGTGATTGAGGTCGTCCTTCTTCTCAATAGATATGCACTCTTTTGGGCTCGACTGGAACGCTGTTCGAGCTTTCCATGGATGTAGCGCTCAGTCATCGTCCCAGGAGGGTTTTCATGCGGAGGACACTACTGCCATGAACGTTTGCTGAGTTTCTCGCTAGCTTCGGGTCGCTTGGGAGCGCCTATGTGTGTTCCTGACACTGCGCGAATCTAAGGCTCTTCATACTCTACTATTATTTATCCTGGCATAATTAGGTCGACCAGACTGACATATTCTCAAGTTGTGGGATTTTGTGGGGCGTCCTTCAAAAGAAGAACCTGATGACGAAGGGAAGGTGGTTGATTCGAGTGATCTGGCTGGTCCAAAGGAAATACTTATGCACCGACAGCGAATACTTATATATAGGCAGGGTTCCTGAGAAATCTACAAATAATTATCCTGAAATGAACCTTTAAATGTTCTCCAAAATGTTTCGGTCCAGATCGAAACTCGTATTCGTCGAGGATCTCAGCTGATAAAGTGGCCTTTGCAAAACACCTTTGATTACTTCGATTTCCAAATGGATGGGAACACTCCTTGCAAAGTTGTACAATAGGGATTTGCACTTGTTTCCTTCGAAATAGCTCTCTTTTCTCTCTTTATCCCGCTCCACTTCATTCTTCTTTAATCCCTTCGTGAAGAACAGTCATAATGTGCTTATCTGAGTTCTTAGCCAAATTCATCTCCCTCAACTTTACAGCACTCTTTTAGTGCCGTGATAGGACTCTAAAACATTAAATTTGTGTGTTTAATAAATAAATAAACAAGTAAACATATTCAAATCGACTGTAAAAATGCTCATTGCAAATAGATATATTCAATAAGCAGTTCATAAGATAGCGGGGATTCTATAGGTCTTTAGCCACCTACGTTCCCACTAGTTGAACATTCGAAAGCGAGCACAAATTATATACTGTAGTTTTTTCCCTGAAAATTGTATTTTTTGTTTTCCTGTTCTTTTTTTTCATCAAGCTAAGTCTGAAAGTTTTTTGGGTTACTGTTTCATTGCTTTTCATGTCCACTTAGTGATGACCAATGAAAATGAGAGTCACATTAATAATAGCCTGAAAAACTTCTTTACAATGCCACTTATTTGCGAGGATGGTACCCAGATGGATAGAAATTCAAGTTCCAAGGAAAGTCTGGTACTCTTTTTTTAGAGTAAAGTAAAATAAAAGCGTTTATTTTCGTGTCCTCTCTTCCACCACTCATTTTCAGCGGTGAATAAGGGTGCGTACGGGAAAATATTGGTTATGATCTCTTTTTAGATGTAGTGCACGTACTTCTAGAGAACGCAATCGCTTGAAGGAGGCGATTTTGTGAGAGCGTGTTGTTGACGCTTGCATCCTTAAGCTCTGGACCTTTCCTCGGCTTCGGCCAAACATTAACGTCCTGATTTTATTCAATTTGATAACTTATTATTTACTACTTCACAGGGAAATAATAGCCAGTGAATCACTGAGCAAAAACTGAAAATGGAGTGAGGTATGGCGTATAGGAATTCCTATAGATCCGCATAATTTCTTATAATAATGGCGAGTTGTGAATGAACTTCGGTCTCGGGTGGGACTCGAACCTGAACTTATGTTTTTCGGGCACCGTGCTCACCGCATTATACGTGCTAGTATGCTATGGCTTAAAAGCTGCTGAGAATGAGCGGGTTTTAGTGTGAGAGGCAAGGGCTTAGTGCCCGAATAGCGCATGTACGGGTACGAGTCCCGTCCGAGACTGAAGTTTTGTTTATAACTCACCAACCTTGTGAGACTTCGGATCGCGTATTGCGGCGAAGTAACAGCAGTCAACAAGAGTATTAAATGAAAGATCCTTACAACGTTAGCCAATGTTAAACTGCTGGCGAAATCTGCTCAATTTCTGATTCAGATCTAGTAGTAGTAGGATTGAGAAGTATTGCCCAACTGAAAGGAAAATATTAAAAATCTATATATTTTTTGGTAGTCCAGTCGTCACTATCAAAGTAACCTTTAGTCGAGAGTATCTGTTTGTAATTTCCTTAACTTTCCAGACGAGGAATCTCCTAATCATTCATGTTCTTCCGGAATCTTCTTTCTTTTTCTATGTCTTCCAGTGGTAGCGCCGTCGTAATTGCATTCCATTCGCTCCGTGTTGCTAGATTGAGTAATTTCAGTGTTCCGGTATGATTTTTTGAAGTTGGACTGTATTCACACCGACGGATTTCGCCTCATTCCCTTTTGCTATCTGATGCCCGTTGGCGATGCCACTAACTCGCCGTTATGACTACGACTACTACACTGACGGCATCTGCACCCCTCGATCAGCCGCCTCGCTACTCGGAGGATCTCGTGCTCACATCGAAACTTCATTCTGTGATGCCTACCATTCCTATAACCCCACATACGATCTCAATCGAAGCGTCTACACGACGCCGTCAGGCTGTTCGATGACTCATCGAATGAATATGACGATCCATGATCCTGAAAATTTTAACGATTCTTCATACTATGACACCACTCTGGTGCGGAAGAAGAAGAGAAGTCGTGTCCGAGCTGCCCTGAAAGAGCTTCTGGGAAGATCGTCACGACGAGACCTGTCCCGTTTGGATTCGTCGGGAAAAGATGTATATCGCAGTGAATCCCCGAGAAAGCGCCGAGATCATAACACTAACAGTACCCCCAATTTTGCAACCCTGGCCCCAAGAAGTACCGTGAATCGGACTCCCAGTGCTGATGCTGCCCTATTGCTGACCACTCCTCGTGAACCTGCACGAGATCGTCATCATCGGCGACATCATCATCACCACACTGGACCAGTTAAAGTACAGAGCTACGCGATTCCTGAACCGAAAGTTGTCGAATTTGCCAGGAGAAGCCGGCCAAAACGAAGTACTGAGCTTATTTTTGATCTTGAAAGTATAAGTATCACGTGTGGCTGCAAAAAATGCAAAAATAATTTTTTTTTGTAAAGTTCTTATCAAATTTTTTGTTTAGATGCGTTTGTCAATAGCCATGAATGGACGCTCAGTCGATCTGTCAGCGAGCTGCGGCTGGTAAGTGCATTTATACTAGTATTTTACATTCTGAGGGGTTAAAGGTGAGTTGAAGAGGTGGGTCTTTACTGGAAAGTCCCGGGTGTCTTGTGGCTAAACAACTGCAATACGACCCCGCTCGTCTCATGACTGGGTTGTAAGCGGTATATCGAAGTTACACTCGATCCACTCAAGCGTTAAGTACTGTGCTATAGTGGTACTTGCGGCATAACTTATAGTCGCCCATGGTACGTTCACCTAATTGGGGCGTGTAGTGGTTCGATCAACGATCATGTTTGTTTTTCCCATCCAATTGGTTTTTCCGACTTTTGGTGTTGAGCGCTCAACTTTTGTTTGATTTTATTGTTCTCTTGGAAAACTGTGTACGGGTAGGATCATTGATTTTTGATATTCATGTCTACTCAACTTCATTATTATTAATCGGCCTTCAAATTGAATCGGCTGAACATCTTCTAAAACAATTTTTTTGTCATTATGTGATTTTCCTGGCGCAGACTTTTTCTTACTGAATTGGACCTGTGGTTGAATCAGATGAGGTAAAAAGTAAAAAGATAAATTTTTTGGGTTTTCAATTCCGTCTGAGGGATGCTCTCATGCATTCGACTTCCACTCAGAATCGTAATGGCGTATTGAATGCGTATTTGGCCTACACAATGACTTGCGGTGGCCTGCTGATGTATTAGGTTGAGTAAAAAGTTTTGATCGGCTTTTTAATCTTCACTTTAAAAAGTCTTATTTCCATTGAAAGAGGATCTCAATTAGTAATATAGTCTCCATCGTTGTCCTAAACATTCGTCTAACGAACCGACAGTTTCTTGACTCCTGAAGCCGAGAAGGGTGGCGGCCACGATTCGAAAAAGCTGGACATTTCATCTTTGAGCTCTGTGCAGTCATCAAAAATTCTATCGCAGAGGTGATGTTTCAGAGCAAGAAACAAATTGTAAACAGACGGAGCGAGACCTCGCGAATAAGTAGAGTGGGTTAGCACTGCCCATCTAAGTTCGGCAATTTACTGACAAAATAATTCGCAACATGCGGTTGAGCGCTGTCGTGAAAAAAGGCAAAAATTTTCACGCTGCGGACGCTTCCTTCGAACAACGTCGACCAAACTCTGTAGCTGAAAAGCGTAAATCTCGGCGGTCACGGTGGAGCCCTCAGTAAGTTATCCAATGTAGAGCATTCCCTGAGAATGTCTACCGACGACACAGTAAAACCTTCCTCGGACATAGTCTATTTCTCTGTTAGTTTTGGAGGTGCTTCGTCATGAGGCACCCGTGGGCTGAGATACGATGACCCTTCTGGATGCACCATAGATATTTGCGACAGCCGTCGGTGGATTATGCCCTTGCAGTAATTCGTTATAGACGATAGCTCTCAGACAGCTTCGGACGCCAGTTGAAGGTTGAAGGCATTTTTGCGAAGCACTTCCAAGGGGATGCTTATATATCCTTTTAAAAATACAGGTTAGGAATCGGTCTACCATAACCCATTACGAAGTCCTTCCGAGCGGTCCCTACGAAAAAAGGGACGAAGGTCGATCAAAACTTTTTACTCAACCTAATACAATTCAGTGCTTTAACCCTCCCAGACGAACCTGGTACCATTAATCGACTCCGGAATGATAGAAGGCTTGGTTGTTGCAGACGGATATCAATCCGAGATTCGTACCCGTGACCATGCGTTTGTGAAAGTGCGCCGCTTGTCACTCCACGACGTCAGCCGTTGTAAATGGGTATTTTCAAAAACTACGGTTTAGTTATAATAGAGAAAGGATGGGTCACTCAGTTATGTACTGACCATGAGATACTCATATTCCTTGGCTCTGAAATATAAATCACTCTGAAAAAAGGTAGCTGTCATTTGAAATGCATGTTTTAAGTACTTACAAAAATGCGCGGTCCCTTGATGACCAACCTAAAATTTCGCCTAGTTGTTGCTTGTATATGGCATCTCAGTCTCACTAAACTTAGTTCTTTCAATAGCGTTTTAGTGGAGTTTTGATGAACGCCCAATTTCCGAAACATATTTGATGATTCGAAGGTGAAGGATCAAAATAAGCAATAAGGTCTCCTAACTGGTATACTGGGTGGCAGTAGTGATCCATGGTAAATTTCTTTTGCACCCTCCGGATCCAGTAGGTTGTTCCCTTAATGTCTACAGCGATACTGCACGCATACCAGCCTTGACCGCTGTAACATGAGGTAGTTTAATCAGTTCTGAACTTTTTGATTAACCGTCTTGCGGTAGCGGTCACTGGTCGGAATTCCTCTCGTACCAATAAGATGAAGTCATTTTCAGGTAACCATGTGGTAGGCCCTTCTCTTTACAAGAACAGGCACACCTAAATATTACCAGTAAAAGAGAGGTTATTGCTCCTCCAAGTAAATCCTAATGTTGTTACATCTACTAGAAGATAGGGCAATAAAGAACCCCGTATCAGTGGGTTGTTGACGACTCATTCCAACGTAGAGAAAAGGTATCAAGAATGGATGCAATCCCGTGATCATACCTTTAAAGGCTAACCTCTAGGCTCTTCCCTACCTTCACCCACTTAATCAGTTTTATTTTCCTAAAAAACTTATAGACAGCTTTTTTCGTGTACTCATGGCAATTCAGGCGAGATCTCATGGCTATTTGGTCCATGATCGCTTTCAAAAATGGTGCCTGCCCAGTAGCCTACCTGGCACTTTACGCAGCACTCTGAGTTACGCAACAAGACGGAAGTCGTATTGCGCAGTAACACCTGCACGGGCGTCATTGTACAATTTCATCTTACGCTCTCCTGCTCCATTGCGAAATTCCTGATTAGATTGACCTCGGTCACCAAGAAATTGAAAATAATCCCCGTTCTGACACGCTGCGGAATTGATGAATTAATAAGATTTCCGTGGTCCCGTGAGAAATGAGATTTCCGGTCCTAGACGGTAATTACTGGTTTTGATCCAGAAGCATTGCCTAATGGGTGTCTTCTTGCCACTAAAATTTGATTGGATAGCTCTTATGACCGGGAATTTTTCTCTTCTCCATGGCGTCGATCCAGCGGGGCCCACTGTTTTTGCGTGTTCTCTCCGATATCAGCAATAAATGTAAAAAAGAATACTTGTTCGTTGAAATTGAGGTATCTGGCGTTCCTTTTACCATTTAGGAGCTGCTCTCATACTAGGGATGTCTCTTGAACCAATGAAAAAGATAAGTATCAGTAGATGAAATGATAATTCAACCACATCCAGAGGTGAGGCGGTGAATCCCTTGATTTCTGCTTGTCTCAGTAAGCTTCAGGCTTATGGACAGCATTGATGTTGATCCTAATCAAAGAAAATGGATCGTATTTCCTTTTTGCGCAATATTTACCTCCAACTACTCCTGAATGAACTGATTTATGATATTCGTTGCGTAGGTGGGAAATGTTTATCTATGTGTAATGAAATCGTTCACCTGAGATTAATGGCTAGGTGTCCTCGTCAGAACTGTCAGTCATTTTCTCAACTATCGTCCACGATGATGATGAGCAATCGACGATAATTTGCCACTTAATCGTTGATGACCCACGCCAACGTCCCCCGTACCGGAATGTTCCTGGTCCTCGTCAGAAAACTACACTCAAATCGTCTAGCTATATTCATGTTCTATCTCTAATTAAGTGTGTCTTCTAGCAATCAGACCTAATGACACATCTGGGACTGATAACAGCTTTTACTCGCAGGTTTCTTCCATGGGGTCCGCCCTGTCAAAGAAGCTCTTGTAATTATTCAGGTGTTTATATAAAGACCGGTCGATACCGTTTTCCTCCCTGCGAACCAGGGAAACCGCAGCTCCGACTTCCTGTATTCTTCAACATCCGTCATTTGGATTCATTCGCTTTTGAGATCGTTTGCTCCTCCTATCCGCAAGCCCAGGTACACGTGAATTCTACAAATTTCAGAAGCGTCTCTGCGGGGCTCAGCTCAGGGCGGAACAGCCCCGGCGTTGAGGCCCACGAGGGTTCTTCTAATAGGCTACGCCAAGGGTTTTTCAAATCGTGAGGCTTTCATAAACGGATTTTTTCCTGACCGCATCGTTGATGTGAATCGTCAAATCATGGAAACATCTGCTCGATCTGCTTGTTCGAACCAGGCCTCTCAGAGGTCAATCTGCCCCTATGGTCATCGACGGATTCGCTCTGCCACCGTCTTGAAATAGGCTTGTCAATTCCGTGACATCGTTGTCTGCAGATTTGCGCCTTTCCTGATGGTTTGATTATCAGATCGATATGACCTTTTCATGCGTTCTCATTATTCATTATCGCACCCCTAATCTTATCACCAGAAGATCCGGTCCAGCCAAAATTGGAAATCCAAGATCGGCCTGAGCCTTCTCATTCGTCCAATCTGTTCCTATCCTTGTGATGTTCAACAGTTGATGCCGAAGTGCTCTCTTATGACCCGTCCTTTGAGAAACTAAATAGCTATTTGAGTATGTAATTACCTCAGATTAGTACTAAGGGGTTTCCTGTTTGCCCATTCTGAGAGTGTCAGATTACGAAGTCGTTGACCACATCGTAACCTTACACAAATAAAGCGAGCTTCCTGGAATTTGATGCCTTAGGTAGGCAAACATTGCATACAGCTAGCTAACTACACATTGCAACCTGCTATCGGTAGGAATCCTTGCCTTTTTGAGACGGTTATGGCAATTCTTTTGTTCATAGGACTTAAAACAGTCTAGGAATGGGTGAACAGGTAGGGAAGGAAAGCAGGAGAATGCAGAATAGCATAGCCTATTCGATTAATTTTATTGTAGCTGAGTACCCTAGTACAGTAAGATATACTTCAAGGGTCCTTTCTTTGGTGCTCAAAAGTAATCAAGTTTCATTTGACAGTCCCGATTTGGTGCGATTTGGTGCTGACCGTCATACAAAATCCAGTTCCATGCATAAGTTTTGTCCCCTCTCCCTTCTCTCCCCAATGTACCCAATGTACTCATGGCTCCGTAGTCATCTTTTGATGATATAATTGTACACATTTATATGACGACGCAATAGTTTTTATCTCCTTCCACTCTTCGAGTCAGTTTTTGCAATCTTTGATTTGGAACCTCCTGCCTTTCCTCTCTGTGATCTTCTTTTATCCAATGTGCACAGGTACCCCTCTTTGCCACCCCGCTACCCTTTCATCGTGAGCCATCTTTTGTGATGGCAACAGTTCCATTCAAGGCGACTTTTGCTACAGTTTTGAGAAAACTGTGCTTTGGTTCCCGATTGTAACGGAACCCGGTTCCCAGAAACGAGTAGTTCCTGGAACGGAGCCCCGCTACAATTAAAATCTTGGTGGTTAGCACAATCTTCACAAGTAGCAGTAGCAGCCCATTACCTTGTGAAAATTGTTGAGGCCGGTGGTGCTTGCTGCCGTTCTATTTGCTTTTGTTCGCGCCTTTATCCCTTTGTGCGTAACCCGAGCAAATCGTTCCATTAGAGAACGACTATCGCTCTAAAATATTTGGAGTGGTCAGTGTAATTGTAAGATATTCTTCAGGTAATATTGATATCTTTCAATATTTAGCCTGATGCTTCAGATATCTTCTCCTTTTACCCTTTTAGGGTAGTTTACTGACCTAAAACTAATATAATTCAAGTTTTGGTAGTCAGTCCGTAGTGCTTCTCAGGTGTAGCTAGGATTCCTATTCGGGTATGTTTTTCTAGGTAGGGAGGCTAGGTGTTATTCTGCTGACATATGGCTTTGACTTTTCGAACTAATAAAGTCGTATGCATATCTACTACTACAGTACTTTGTGGGGCCATTTTAAATGGCCACTCAGGTAAAAGGTGGTCACCTTCACAATTGTTACTTGTCATCGCAGCGGGAACCACATTGGATGCACAACGCCCAAGTACAAAGGCAAGGGGTCACAGCTCAAAGACAATACCCATGTGGCGCCAGGTTGTGGCTTAGGCCTTGACCATTTTCTTGGCTGTTTCTCGTATATGACCACTTGACTGAACGACTTATTTGGATTGTTTCGTTCAAATTCGAGGCCTCGAAGAGAATTCCTTTACTATTGCTATTATGAATCGATTTTGACCGCATACATTTTGTCGAAGGGGATCTTCCTCTGAATGTCTATTCAGCTGTTCGATATGCCCTTCTTTTGCCGTTTTCGCTCATAGTAGTTCTATTTCAAACTTCTCTGGAAGCTACTCCATCTCTTCTTCTCGATGGCTCCTCTTCTCAGTGCAGAGTGTGGAGCTGAATCAGAAAGAGAAACCGACGGGGTTCCTAGGTTTCTCCCAGATTTTTCGTTTTGTGAGCTTTTCGGGAAAATTCGGAGTTTCAAATTTTTGAAAGTTTTTGTTGCTCCCCTGGCGACATGGGTTCTGTGCTATTTGCCATTTGTTGCCACTCAAGACAAGTTGAGATTGTATTGTGTTGAATTTCTCGCTCAGTTGTCATTGTTTTGTCTCTGTTGATTGTTGACGGCTTTTTTGCGATCGATCACTCGAGCGACATTGAAAATAGTCACGAATGTCACTAGAGCATGCCTATGGCCAAGTCTCGCTACTGGGGGCGTCATATGTCCACAACGACGATTGACGTAGCAATGCTTTCTGCTTCTTTGTTTTTTGAGCCTGAACTGAACTCGAAACTTCCATGGACATCGGCTTACTGATGTATCCATCGGAATCATCGGATGTATCCATCAAATTGCGAGATTGCGTTTGTTTAGATTTTCTTTGTAATGTAGCTGGAACGACCATCTCGTTGCAGTGAAGATCTCGACGAATGATAGCTTGGAATCAGAACAATAATCCCGAAGGATACCCCAGGAAAGTCGTTTTCATGGGAATTTTGAGCCATCAAATTGACTAAGGGAAACTATGTTTCTTTTGGTAAAACTTTCGGGCTAGTAAAAGACTTAATTTGGCAAAATTGCAACTAAAAATTGAAAGCAAATTACTGGGATGAGATGACGATCGGTCTGGTGAAGGGGTTAAATGAGCGTTATCGTTGCAATTCCCAGTTTACGGATGAATGAATCGTCACGTAACGATCTGCAGGCGATGAATAGTGTGGAAGAGCTAGCCGCCATGGCATTCCCATTACCGGCGTCTTCACTATGTCAAAGGAAGTGCTATCACCCGGCGATGATTACATTACGCCTCATTTGAAATTGCGGCAAAGATCAGAGTAGTTTCGCTTGCGCAAATCCTTCACAGAACAGCGATTCTTCTAATCTTCACCATCAGGCGTTTTGGCGAAACCTTACGGTCCATTACGAACTAGTTTTTCTGAAAGGCTAACGAGTTTTGAACTTATTTTGATGGCATGGGAATTACTCAAACCGTGAGCGTTCCCATGGTTAAAGGCTTTCTCAGGGTCAGATTGGTCTTGCAGATTCTATCTTGTGACGAGATTCTGGTTCTCGAAGAGGCGATATATCGTGTTGTCACGACGAAAAACGGTCTGCAAATGGCTCGGGAAAGGCTCAAATTTGGGTGGGCACGCCCATTTTTCCCTCCCTGATGGAGTCCTTGATAAATCATTCCCAAACCATTTTTCTTCACGGTATTACTGACGTCGACTCCA
This sequence comes from Haemonchus contortus, assembly GCA_000469685.2. Taxonomy (NCBI): domain Eukaryota; kingdom Metazoa; phylum Nematoda; class Chromadorea; order Rhabditida; family Trichostrongylidae; genus Haemonchus; species Haemonchus contortus. Next base: position 7,584,127 of record LS997564.1, read on the forward strand.
CGAGTCCCAAAGTTGCTTTCCAGTACATATCTGCTGGGAGATCTGATCATGGAATGGAGTGATCTTACTAAAATACCAAAGGAAGCATCCAACAATGTAAATGAGACTAATGAGCCTCAGAAAGTTCTAGAGTTGCTAATTTTTGTACCCGTAATTCTTAATACCAGTGACTCGTCGTTACGTAGCCTGAGCACCTTTGTGGGTGTGGTATAAGTGTGGTCGTTGGCGTTGTCTTGTAAACATGCAACCTCTTTTATGAGTTTGTGTCTAATCTCATTAAGGGTCTTGCCGGCTCTTTTTCATCTTGCAATAGGTCTGTAATTAGAAACAGCTCAGGTCATCCAGATAGATATGCATGGCAAAAACCAAATGCTCATGTGCCTCCTTACCGTTACCTATCTGCACCTGTCCATAGCGTCTCTAACCAAGCTAATCGATTCACCTGATCGATGATAATCCTTTAACGACATCTGATTATTGTGAATAACATCTTGCCATGAGAAGCATCTTGGGAATAGTTATACAACAAAAAGGCTGAAATTTATTTATTATTGCATTCGGGTTGCACGATTTTTCTGCCTTTCCCCCTCCCTCCCCCATTTTCCCGAAGCCATGCCTGTCATTGCTTTTTAGTGGAAACTTACTCGTAACAGTTACTCTCTGTTCTGTAATGTTGTAACCCATTAACTATCACTCAAACTTACCTGATTTATGCCCCTTAAATTTTTTTGAGTAATTATTTTTGAATTTTTCTTATTTCCAAAGTTATCTGAAGTTTTTCCCGAAAGAGATGACCCAATCGAGTTGCTTTCTATATGGGAGCTTTGTACTAGGAGTGTTCTTGTTGGTGCGTTAAGCCGATTGTTTACTGTACAGCTTACGTACTGTTTCTCGCCCCTGATCGTGTTTGAATTTCCCGTCTTGGTCAGGGATGACACAGCACAAATAAGACATCCTTCTTTCTCGATTTTGTCTTTAAACCATTATTTTTACCTATATTTCTCGTAATTTCAGGGTATCGTTGGTACGACATCATCCGGTAAGACCTCACTCGTTCATCGATATCTTACGGGAACCTTCACAGCAGAAGAGAGTCCAGAAGGTAGTTATTACTGTTTTTCTTCAGTTCTCGTCAGCTGAATTGATCTTGCGAATGAGTTTTTCTTTGGTCGCGCTGGTATTCTTCAACATTCTTTGGTGTTGTGAAAAGTATGGGATTGTATACGGCGAATCATTTCCCATGGGCTGTAAAAATGATTCGCCATTTCTCAGTTCGGGTCAGTTGGTTCAGGGAGGGCGGATTACGATCAGATCAGTAGGTCAGGGGTTCAAAAAAAGTTTTCAGCCGTCAAACTATGGCGTTCCCTTGTGTGCATAATAAATAAATAAATAAATGGATAAGTGAACATTTTCCTTTTACCTACGGGATGGGTGGCAGGTTCTGTACGTACCATTTTTTTGGTATTGCTAGCAGCATAAACTGATTCTAGCACTTGAAAATTTTGATTTTACGCCTTCCAACACGGCCTTCGGTCTGCTACTACCAGCTGTTGACTATTTGAACCGCTTTCTAGAAGTGAACTACAGCGGTGACTTTGAATATTCGCTATGGGTGGCTAACAGGTCATTGTTGTGCTTTATGGGGGTAACAACTGCCGTCTAGAGTCAGCGGTCACCGTCTGTTTGCGAAGGTTGTGAGAAAATGATGACTGGTCAGCGACGAACAGGCTGTTCGGTGTCGTCGTTTTTTTTACCGCTGCAATTGCCGTCTCGTTCACAATTCTTTATTACTCCGTGTTCAACAATAATTCCTGCTCGCATGCATTTACACTTTCTAGGTGGTCGCTTCAAAAAGGAGGTGTTTATAGACGGTCTCAGCCATTTACTACTGATTCGAGACGAAGGAAGTGCTTCACCGGATGTTCAGGTTCGGTTTGGTTCATGCTTGATTTCATTTAATAGATTTGACATTAATTTGATCAAAGTTTTCGTGCCATGTGCACGACTTGCACGTTTCCTACGAAGATTACGCACGTGCACGAAACAAGATATATTTTTTCTTTTTTCTCTTTTTTCTTACTTCACCTTGTTTCAACCTTGCCGCTCCCCACAAGCTCTACTTTGTTCTTACTGACACACCCCTTCCCCCTCTGTCACAGTTGGTTAGGTTAACGGCCACACAGGAGCTAGGGCAGTGTAACTTCTTAGGGTGTAATTGATGACGAGTACGGGATTAACTCAAGAGCTAGGTGAACCTTGCTTAGTCATCTGGAGCAGATGGTGTGATTGTGGTAGTGCCAATGTCAAGAATGGATCAAGTCCTTCTCTTTTTACCCTCTTGAGACTTCCTCTGACGTCTCCATCTGCTTTCTTTCTCACCCTAGACGTCTCGGTCAAGGCGAGCCCAGGTCTCCACGGAAGAACACATTGTTAAAGCACAAGTGAATGATAATAGTATCGATCGGTATCGATTGGTCAATATTGAACAATAGTACTTCGAATCGTGGCAGACACTCTGCCCTAAAAGGCTTAACTAATGTCGGACTGACTGTCATGGGATAGTAGAAGAACATGTTGTTAGGGGTAAAGCAATAATGTTGGGTGAACTGGGAGAGGAGTGTGAATTGACAGGTGGTAGGCAAGTCCCCAGTTCTCGCTTTGGCTGAACCCCTTTCTAGCACCTTCATATGGGGTCTCATAATCGAAGTCCTATTCAGTTGTTGTTCTGCGCTCACACGTTCCAAAAAATGTCCTTTTATAACTGCTACTTTCATGGATGTTATATATTTGTTATGTTTGGGTTTTTACTTTTTTGAATGGTTTTGGTATCTTTTGAAAAGTGTTATCGTTGAGAATATCAGTGTCGCCGTTTTCAGTTTTCCTTGTGGGCCGACGCAGTGATTTTTGTGTACAGTGTCGACAACCAGGATAGTTTCGAACGAGTTCGGCATTTCTACAGTCATATGAACAAATTTCGAAACGTTGCCGATATGCCAGTGTTGTTAGTCGGTACTAAGGTAAATTCTTCGAAAATATTCCTGAAATTTCACTCCACCTTGGAGACGCGATGCTTTTAATGCCTCCCGGACACTAGTGTTCTCGGAACTTATGGGTCTTTAATTCATCCCCTTTTTATTGATTTGAGAAAAGAAAAACTGTCAGAGCTTTTTTGTTTTTTTGTTTACGGGTGCTGGGATCATCCAATAATTTTTGCCCTTCTGTACCGCGGGTGATCTAATAAGCGCCGATCCTGTGGCGCCATTACAGGGACAGATGTTTCGTCCTGTTCGCCACAGTGTCACCTTGTCATAGTCTAATCAAAGACTTGTTCAGGATACTCTTTCGGAGAAGAATCCACGAGTGATCAGTGAAGAGGAGGGCAAGCAGATGGCAAACCATCTGAAGCGTTGCGCATACTATGAGACGTGTGCAACGTATGGATTGAACGTCGAACGAGTATTCAAGGATGGTAAGTTTTTTTTTAGAGATTTGTGTGACTTCGAAAGCAACAAGAAGGAACTTATATGTATCTTCAACCTCCGTATGGAGGCCCATATTCAAATGAGGTTTTTGTAGCTCTGTAATGAGTCTAGTTCAAAGTCATACGGAGAATAAAGTAGAGAACGGTGGTGAGTTTGTTGACAAGTCTGGATTCGAAATGCTAGTTTGGAGATCATTTTTTTTTTGAAGAAAAATGGCCTGTTAGAGATTACGAGGCTTCTCAGCATCAGGAGAAAAGAACAGATAGTTCATGGGCTACCGAACAGTAAACCCTACCCTTATGGCACCCAGCGGCTACACTGTAGAGGTGGTACCTTTTCAAGTGCCCCGTCAATATCACTGCCATCTCGGTGAGGATATGGCCGAGATTGAACTCACGGGTCTGGACTGCCCGAAATCGTTTCATTCTCGAGCTCCCAAAACACTACTTTTCTTCTAAACAAAAACTAAAGGGTGTTTTATTTATTTTTTGATATTCGATTGTTTGTCAATCACGCGTAATACGTCATGTCCATTAATGTCAATCAAGTTATGGTGAAAGCCTGGTAGTGACGCAATAAGACTTCTGCAGCCATATACAAAATTCGAGTCATGTTTATTTGTTTACTCCCTCAAAAACTTCTTAAAATAGCTTTATCAGCTTCAGCTTCAGAAAAGAGCTTTCGTATTTGTTTCTTATAGAAGAAATGGACTGAGTGACAGCTATCTGTTCCGCTCCTTGTCATATCACTGTTGAGTCGTTGGGTATTAGGATAGATAGACTAGTTTTATCGATGGCTTTTCCCTTTTCCAGAGACGGCGCTGATTATGAGACACTTTCATTTATTACGAATGAATTTTGTTTCTTTGGTGCTATTCTCACGATTAATGTATTGACGCTCTGATTGATGCGGCCTATTAGGCCCTGAACAGGTTCTCCTTTTCCTGTTCTCATAACTATGGTGGGAAGGCCATATTTGTTAAATTCATTGGAAGTGAGATTGGCTACGGCAATATTTTGCCCGTCAAGTTTATTGCAGTCAACTTGCTCGGGTTGAATGGTCGTTCGAATTTCTCGTTCTCCCCGTTTCTGAAGTAGCGGTCTTTGATCGTATCCTACACTCCTGGCCCTGAGTACAGACGGAATTATGCTCCAAAGTGTGCTGTCATATGCCTTCCAATGAAGATGTTCTTCGAGGCTAGCAGTTGTTTGCCGTCTTTGTTTAGTTTAAGTTTTATCAGTGCGCTTTTCCGTTTGAAAGATGACGCAGACGACATCAATTTGCTTTGAGGGCGGACGAGGAAGAAATTGGGGTCACAGGCGGGACCTTATTGTTCCCTATTGTTTTTCTGAGTGGTTGAAGTATGTCCGATTGATGTGTCTCACGGTTCTGGACTCGTTCTGGGCCAGTCATCCTTCTTCGTTGAAATTCGTTCGTATCATCGGAACTTTAGTAGATGGGCTACGTTTTTTCCGTTGATTCGTCGGCTACTAATTGAAAAGTGAAGGTCTTCAGAAGGGGACAAGTTTTTCGGTGTTCTGGGATGGCTATTAGAGGGGAAAATCGTGTGGTTCCATAGCCGTTATACCGGAACGGATTTCGCATATTAGTTGGTAAGTGGAACGGGCGACAAATCTACTAGGGCTAATCTATGCTGCCGAGCGTGTGTGAGTCATTATGGGAGTGTGTGTGGGAGATTTGCTAATGCACACTGTGTAGATGTGGGCGTAGAGGTAGGCTAGGGGGGGGGGGGGGGGTGGGAGTATGGCGTTTATATTATGATAATTGGTTTTGGTGACGTATTAGGGCGTACCAACAGCAATTTCATCAAGTTAATGTTCTGCCTCATCTTTCTGCTAGGCTGTGATGTGAGAAAAATGATTTTTTTCTGAAATTTTAGTGGCTTCGTTCGCTGGTACCATTTTTTCTTGATTTTATGACAGTTAGTTTTAAACGTTTGTCACTGTGATGCGAGTTTTTGATGTATTTAACTGTGATTCATTCATGTCTATTGAACTGATTCATCAGCACCGTTTTCCGCTCTATGCTCTCGTCGGCAGTTCCCCTGACAACGTATATATGAGCATTATTCTTTCGTTTTCCGCCTCTGCTGACTAGTAGTATTTAATAGTTACCATTTAGTCACCATCTAGTTACAGTTTGACTCCTAGTCTTCCACGGACCGACACCTTTTCCAGTATTGCTACGTTCACGCTCTCTTTGTTACCTCCGATTAGCTTTCACGACACCCCGTTCGTCTAGGTGGTTCCAGTTTTGAGTTCCGTTCGTGACTACCATTCAAGGTTCCTCGGTCCCCTCCGTCGGCCTCCGACGCGCTAACATTATGTGTTCGACTGTATTGCCTCGTTTCTAACGGTAGTCAACAGCGATACCTTCGAGGGCGTTCCGGATCTTTCCCTGGGCTGATTGAATTCTTCTCCCAGTCACTGTATCCTCCAAGGAAGGACTGGGTGAAATAATCCGAGTGTTGGGTGCAGTAAGCTGTTTGGCCATGCCACCACCGTGTTGTCGAGGGATGCCTAGACATGACCTCTGATGATAGTGGAGATGTTTGAATACGTAACGGCACATCTCCAGTCTAGTGGGGTGTGACAAAGGCCTCTCCCGTTTGAGTTGTCGTCGTATTGTTGCTTTTTCAACGCCGATCGCCGCGATGTATCATCCATCCTTCCTTGTGTTGCCCTTTCTAAAGTACCTCTCATTGAAACGATCTTCCAAAGAAAACGGTCCGTCACTCGACTTACCGGATTGGTGTTAGTTTTACCTTTGTGTTTTCGAATGGTGGCTCTAATGTTATCGAGATAGCATCGAGTATTTTGCCCATCTCACCATCTGGAACCACTGTGTCTCACTCATTCGATCTTCTGGAAACTTGGGCATGTTACACGATGTCTTGTACTGCTCTGCCGTGCAGATTCACTGTGTTAGAAGTCGTTTTACCATGAAAATCTCTTTGGCCAGAGCAATTTAGGACACTAGCGTATGTGATGCTTGTAATCGATTGTCAGTTGATTTTTTAAGCTATACTTCAACTTCGTTTAAACGAGCTGCTGAAGATAGGACCTATATTCTCTGCGCTGTAGTCTTCAGCGATGTTTTGAGAATTAAATCTTAGCTGCTCTGGTTGACGGCTGATTGTTATTCCAGTATCTCCATCTGTGGGTGACAGCTTTCCTAAAATGTCGACCGATTCCGTTAGTTCCGCTTCTTTGGAGGCCCAAGCCCACTACTCCTGCCGGTAGTTCCAGGAGTAGTCGGCTCGCTTTAAGGTGTATGATCTTGGTAGTTCCTTACCAGCAAATCCCATCAGAAATGGCCTCCGAAATGAAGAAAGAGGAAAATGGAAATTGTAGTCGTCCCAGTGCTTGCAAATCGTCTGAGGGACTCGTATGGTTATAGCTATTTTGTGGATGTGGGTGTGTGCGAAGTGTGCGTTCATGAAGAGCAACGATACACGAGCAATGTTTGTTGAGTGAGGCGAAGAGTGCTCGAAATTTGTCGGCTATTCGTATTGCATGCTTCATTTCAACAAGCGTTGGTCTTGTTGGGTATCACTGGCTCTCAGTACCTAAAAGTGACGATCAGGCCACAAGGTATTCGTCCTTCAGGTCTGTTATCCTTTGATAAGCTTCGTCGCTTCTTCACTGCTGTGGGTGGTAGTCGTGGGCGAGCGTTTTCTTTCCTTATCGATCAGATTCTGATGACTTCTTTATGATTTTGTGAGGGATACAGTTGCATAATCACGATAGTTTTCAGTGCAGTATCGCATTTGAAGATTACTTGTCAGTCTGCTGGTAATAGATCTCTGATTAAAAGTGACGATCGAGAATGAATCGTTCTAGATCAGTTCCTTTGGTTAGATGTCTGTTTGATATGCTTCTCCAAAAAGTCTTACTGTTATCTGTCGTGGGACATGATCGTGGGCGAGCTTCTCTTCTCCCTTGCCATTTGGAATTTGAAGATTTCAATCGAATCATGGATGAAACTCACTTTTTTTCGCCCCAGAATCGTTTCTTTCGATTTTTTGTTGGACGTGGTCGTACGGGCGCTTCCCCTCTCCCCTTTTCATTTGGATTTTGAAAGTATCATTAAGATTTGCAACAAATATGGATTTTCAATTTTTTTGCGTAGCTTTCTGTTGGATTTTTAATTAGCTCGAAAACATAACTTTAAAGCAACTGAGCTACTGGTCAAGAACGCGGTGCTGGTTCTCGCGAGCGAGTTCCCTCCTTGTCGATCGAGTTTTGGGTGAAATTCGGCCCTTTTTTGCTGAACGATCGCTTCCTTTTGATTTTTCAATCGATATTTTTCATATTTCCGATGTTTTAGTTTATCTCGTGGGCGATGTTTACAGAGAGAGTTAGTTCAGAGATAGTGTGAAGCTTTTTCTGATGGGTGTTTTTCTGAACTTTCGATTTTACGCTTATCTCCTATCTTTGTACTAGTAGAGCCGTTGAGTGATTGATTAAATGATCGGAGTTCAGTGCTGGCTGGGGCTCTAAATAATCCTTCTGTTTGACAGTCAGCACGTGTCATGGCTGGCGCCAGTGACACAGTTTGGAAATGCAAACATAACTGATCGACGTTGCCTCAACTGATTCCGTGCTTGCCGATTGCTTATCGATTAGAAATACCTTGAAATCGAAGAAAACTTGTTAAACCAGTTCCTACTGAGTTTCGAATCTTCAGAATTTTATTACAGCGTGTTGTAAAATTATTCAACAACGGCTACGATCGTCATTTGGTGGTAGTACCCGAACACCGACACCGACAACCCCAGCAACTGCCGATAAACGGGACTATCAGGTATGTTTTCTGCCCCTTTCTGAAGCTCCTCCTCTCTGGACCCTCCTTTGCTGACATTACCAGTATTCGTTACTGTATTTTTTCTTTTCAGGATTCTCGATTTGTCCATAACGTCCTGTACGGTCCAGTCCCTGGTCAGAAAAACGCCTATCATCAACGTTCCATATCTTCGGCTCCCTTAGCGGAACAGTTTCTGAGCAGTGCCTCCCGTAAGAGTCACGTACATCAGAGGGAACCCGCTGGAGTCCTCAGTGGTAATTTTTATTTCAATTAAAGCGTAGTGTAATTTTTACCACCTTGAAAAAATGGAAGTTAGGGTGGTCCTCTACCATTTATGTCTTCTTGCAATTGAATTTAAATGTTGAGACCGGATTCATCGGACTTTTTCCGAAACGCTTTACTCAAAACTTCATTGACAAATGTACTTTTCACAATTTTCCCCCTCGTTCGCACAACTTTTTTTTCAATCGACAAAAAGCGCAAGGTATAAGTGGGCTGGACGAGGGGGACATTATATGGTTACCACGCTTTCATGCACATCGATGCTTCCATCCAAGCTTTAGCTTCGCTCACCTCTTTGACTAACAATGGGTGACATGTTGGTCGGCGAATGCTGAGATTTGGTTGTAGGTAATAATTGTTGTTTGTTTGTTTTTTTCTTTGTTTCATGAACGATTACGGTCCCAGTGATGCAGTATAGCTTCCATTTTTTTTCGAATCAAAAAAACTTCTTCTCAAGCACTCGTTCATGACTGACAGAGTGAGCAGGTAGATTCGTAAGGGACAATTCCAGTGCGTGAGAAAATTGAAACTTGGTTTTCGGGTGTTAGGTTTCCCACTCTGGTTGGTTCCGTTTCGTATTCTTTCCCAGAAGTAATATAGTTCTTAGCAATGTCTGGGAAAATCATAGAACACAGTTTTTGTATAGAGAAGTCTTGATGGAGGACGAAACTGGAGAAGAATTGAATTTTCTTGTTTTCTTACTTTTACTGCTCCTTTCTTATAAGTTGTCCGATGTTTGATCGTATGGTTGCACGAAACATGATGTTTTTTCGATTGAGAACGTTGTCATGCAAGAGTCCAAGAACGAAAAAGGCTGCGTTATCTGTCAGAGGCTATCAGAAGGGAACACGTTTTTCCTCCAAATTGGCAGCGATTTTGGGTTCGTGCACGATAGTGTGCAGAATTGCCCAATTCCATGCATAGTTTCTAGGAAATGAGACCCGTTTGGTGGTTGTTACGCTGTTCCCATGAATCTGACCGACCGAGCACTTGCAGGCCAACCTCACCCGATGTCCCTAGATCCGCCTTGTTCTCGGATTTCAAAGTCTTTCTCTTCCAGTGTATAGCTTTTCCATTTATAGTCTCGTAGTTCGGAGATCAACTTTACTCTTTCTTAAGGGGTCCATTTTTGGAGAATGGACCTGCAATATTTTACGTTTTTGAGTTACCTGTTGGAAAAAACCTTAAAAAATCCAGAACCTTCCAGAAAATGTTCAAAATTCAATTATCGGCCAGAAAATTTTTGTGGTCAAGATAGGCCGGGAAAGCAGGGTAATTGCGTGGGATGGTTGTTGACACTTTTCGATTGATCTCATTTTTTGACCTCTGTCAATATTTATAAATGTTGGCCGTATAATTTTGCCATACTATTATATTTTATGCTAATTCCATATAAAAATAGGCCTAGACAGCTACCCACGCTCCATGATTTGTTCGCTTTTCTTGTCTGCATTGCCGTTTTGAAAATAATTGACCATATAAACTCGCCGTATTTGTAAATTTAGTCTATTTTTACATACTTCAATAATAGCGGTCGGTAGATGTTTACAATTCACGATTTGCCTCCTTTCGTGGTCCTTTTGGCTCAGGGAATGCTTTTAATTTGTTGTTCGATGTATATGTTACAACGTAAAAGGCAGCGAAGTTGGTGATAAATAAATCAATAAATTGAGTGATTATCACCACAACACGACTATAACCCTTTGTTATTTTTGATTTTTCTCCGAATTGAAAAAAATTCGGTGATTCACTAAGGGTCGTATATTTCTTCTTATAATTTACAATTTTCTTTTTCTGATTTTCAAGTTTTCAGCTCAACGTGGTGTAGATCGTGTGATGTCTGCATTTGTGATGCCATCAACCTTATCAGCTCAACAACAATTTGGCAGTCGTGCAAGTCAACTGGATTATCGAGGTGTATCGCCATCGAACAGCCAGAAGAGTATGAGTAATGGTAAGGAGTACAGTGATTAAGCAGTAAAGTAGCATCTAGGTTCGTTAATCTGTAGGTCGATCGTGTAGGTGGTAATCTGCCCTATTCCATTGGAAAGGAGGGTAAAGGGTTCTAGGACCAGGAATTCTAGCCGTCCACAGGATTTTTTTTCTGAATTTTGAGTGCTCACAGCAGCTGTAGTACTAGAGGTGGCGATATAATTAGGCCCTAGAACTCGTTGGAATTCTGGGCCGGAACTCTGAATTCTCGCTTCTATCATGATTATTGCGAATGTTCCTTCGGTACCCGTCCATTCTGTGTCGATAGCCTTGCACCAGACCAGATCATGAACACTTGTTACTGGGGTAGAAAAGCACGGAGGCTGGTAAGGCTAGACCACGCTGGCACTTTGCCACAGTTCCACGGCTCTTTAGGTTTAGGCATCTGTAGCGATTGTATATGGACCCAAAGGAGCCCTCCAGACCACCTGAACTGCTACAAGTTCATGAGTCGGCGTTATTCCAAAGCTTGTAAGTGGCCACGTCGTATTGGTTGTATACGGTAGCCCATCTTGATGGTGCCATGTCCTTACGTTTCAGCAAAGTGTACCCACCCCAATTACCAATGTCGATCTGAAGTATCCTCTTCACAAACTCGCACTCATTCAAGAGCTACGTCGATTAACGTAGTGGCGATGATGGTGACAAAGAATTTGGGGGAGAAACCAGAACGGTGTCGCCGGCGCGTAACCACCGCGACGACCATCTCCCATCACCACCGCCACCATCACCACCAATTCCCCTAGCTGTTCGACGATCTGTTCGATATCGTCACGCTGTTCTGCTGCTGTAGGTTTAATGGGTGTGAAAGTGGAGGAGGCATTGTCGTAGTTGATTGTGACCGAGTCATCGATTACCTTACCTTTTAGTATAACCTGTTTCAACTGCCTTATTTATATGGTATTTACTTAGTCATGATTGAGTCATAAGATGGCATAATCGCGTTTCGCCGGTGTAATGCTGAAAAACTCCTGGAGGAATTACGAATTCTGAAGTTTTACTGTAAGTGAGAGGGAAGGGAAAGTGATGATTCACTGTGCGAGACAAGTTTTCCCAAGTACTAGTTAGAATCCTTTCTATCCATAAGGCCTTTTTATTGTAAACAAAAACAACAACAATTAAATGGCCTTACCTTAGTTATTACCTACTATGCAATAGCCCCTCCCAACCTCCTATCTGCCGGTAGTTATTACCGTAATTCAGGCGTTCATACTCGGTCATCGGCTGCGCTGCTCGATCCTGGCGGTGATCTGGGTCCAATTGGTGTTGGACTGGATGCACATTCCTTGGCTAGTGCTTCGACATCACATCTTCCAACACCATCATCTACTCCGACAACGCAACGAAAAAATAGAAGGATATCAAATATTTTTGTAAGTTTTTATTTAAATATTTTTGTAAGTTTTTATAAGATTTATACTGTGTAATAAATCGATTTTTTCGAAAAATTACTTCTTTTTTTCTTTCCATTTTTCAGTCCCATAGTAAACTCGTCCATTTCCAGCAACGTCCTAAAGACAACGAAGAGAAAAACAAAGCTCAAAATGTGAATCTTGGTGGTGGACGTGAAATTCCCATTAAAGAAGGAACAATGCATAAAAGGAGTACCAAAGGAGCTCTGAACCGGTAAGGTTCTCGCAGTAACTTCTACTTTCTTACTTAATTCCTCTAGACCGAACTTGTTTTCCGTTGTTGATCTTTTGCCAAGATCATCTTGTTGTATGACTTAAACCTGACGGGGAATCCCACAGAAGGTGTGGGTGATGCGTCTTTATGAAGATCATATGTGACGAGGTGTGGGGAAGAACAGTAGGGTGCTCTATTAGGTTGAGAGGCTGGGGTTTCTTTCTAAAAGATTCCACCACGGCGACGGGCGATGGATAAAAAAAATGCTCCCATCTAGGTCGGTACAACTCTTGCGCCCATCCAGAGGAAAACTCTACTGAAGACCTTTTTGCTTGTAATTTTTATTTTCATTAAAAATGGTTATCGTTTCAGTGAATGGAAGAAGAAGTACGTCTGCTTGTATGGAGATGGCCGGCTAACATACCATCACACTCAAAAAGACTATCGGGATAAGCCAAACCATGGGAAAGAGGTAAGTGAAAGCTCCACTGGCTCTACTCAGTCGCCGAACTTGCCAAAATTTTTCTAGCAAAGGAGTTTCCCTGAAGAGTCTATCTGTTAAGGTGTTTCTCGGTCTGGCAACAGTTCGAATAGCCGGCAGACAACGTCCTCGGAACACTCAACGTGGGATGGTGGCGAGTCAATCGGAGGAGCCAAACTCGACCAACTCAGGTGGTTCCGTGCCACTGCGGATGTATGAACCTCGAAGGAGTGATGTCGGTAAGGGTTTTTAGGTTTTGATAGTTTTCATTGTCAAAAGAATGCATGCCTTCCCTCATAAGCGAATATGTTGTTTAGGAGGTGGAGCATCTGGTGAAGGCACGTCTGGAGGAAGTGATGATGCCAAAGAAGCATCTCCTGCAGTCCATCTGACCCCTCAAACGGTTGCCGGTCAGAAGAAGAGGCGAGGAGGTAATCGCCGGATTGGATCGGCCGGCAAGGCTACCGACGAGGATGACGAGTGCTTTGAGGTAAGGGCGGAATAATGATTGGTGGGATTAAAAATAGGTTTTTTGGAGCACCATACTCTTTGAGGCTGAGCCCTCCAGTACCTGTATTGAAGACCGTTAATGTGGGGAATAATTTGTATTTTACCTTAGCTCAGTACGTAACAGGGTCAAGCATGGAAACGGCCCTCACAAAAGGGCACTCAGAACTGCTAGAAAATAATCGATTGAGCGGGAAGGGAAAGTATGCAATAGTTGCAGTACAAAAAACCTTGACGCCCGATAACTCATTGTCCATCGAACCCCTACCCCTTCCGCAAATACAGCCCCTCTCTCGTTGTTTAATTTTGGATGGAATCAAACTAATGCCCTATTCTTTCAGATCATCACGTCTGACCAAAAACGATGGGAGTTTTGTGTGGCAGCCGATGAACGTGATGCATGGGTGGCAGCGATCGAAGAGCAAATCGAGAAGGCACTTCAAAACCAGATGAGCAAGCCAAGTACGAGAGCCCGTGGTGATAGAGAAGAGGTCAGCATTTTTTTTGTTTAAGTTCTAAATAAAAATTGTCATTTTGGAAAATCTTTTGATTTATTCGGCTTTAATTAAGTCATAGTCTAGTACAACCTTTGATTTTTCTTGTTTGAACCTTAGAATTTCATTTTTTAACATCTTGATTTTAGGTGTTAGCGTTACGCCAACTGCCCGGCAATGATCGTTGCGCGGACTGTGGCCAGTTGTCGCCAGATTGGGCAAGTCTCAACCTTGGCATTTTGATATGCATCGAATGTTCTGGAACGCATCGTAATTTAGGATCGCATATTTCACGGTGAGCTGAATATTTTTTGAAACTTTTTACTTTTTTTTTACTTTTTTCAGAAACTTTTTCTAGAGACTATTTTTCTGAAAACTCATAGAGTTTTCTATTTATTATCATTTTTGCGCAACGTTACTGACCCATTTTGAATACATGAATTCAGGGTTCGATCTTTGGACTTGGATGCATGGCCTGTGGAGTTCCTTGCAGTGATGCAGGCAATTGGCAATGATGCTGCTAATCGTCTCTGGGAACATCATGCACCGTCCGACCGGCGTCCTCAACCAGATAGTCCACTGTAAGTGTTTTTATGAAGTGTTTTCCAGTTGTTCACTACGGTTTCGTTATTTTGTTTTATTATTTATTTGGCTATTTGCATTTTTCTATTTTTGCTTGGTATGCCCCCAATTTTTTTCAATGGTTTGGTGACATTGAGGTGATGTACTGATCTATTTAGCTCTTTTTTTTTCTCAAAATATTGATACATTTGCGGAAAATCTGGATTTTGTTGTTTATGGTGAAGTGGGGAGTCAATTGGGAGTTATGCATCACCTTTTATGTACTTCTGTTCAAAATCAGAAATGGCAGCGCGTAGTCAGTACAGATTTGTGCAGTAAAAAGTAGTAATATAATAGTATCTCTTGATGAAAAACAACTTCCATGACTGTAAGAGGTAGTCTCCCGGGTAGGGATGCCGCTCTGTTCCTTTTAGGATCGTCTATTAGCGCCAGCCTATGAGAAACGGCTTCCTCAAAAACCAGAAATGTAATGAGAATCTCAATTTTTCGAAAATTACTCCTTACAGTTTCTCCGTACTCTTTATTCTCCGGTTACTCCATACTTTTTTCTCCCTTTACAAGTTTATCGACCTTGTTAGATACGATAGATTCAAACTAATCCCTTTCCAGCGAAATGAAGGAGGCATGGATTCGCGACAAATACGAGTCGAAGCGGTTCTTGCCATCGTTGCGTGTCGATGCCACCGTTGGAGCACAACTCGTTAGTGCAGTGATCGCACGCGACGTTGCCGAAGTGTCATTGTTGTTGGCTCGAGCGTCTCCAGAAGACGTGAACACGACGGTGTCTGGAACTCGAGATCGTCGATCGCCACTCCATCTCGCCTGCAGTATTGGCAGCTTGGCTATTCTGCAGCTATTGCTTTGGGTCAGTGCGGTCCGCTTTATTTATGATGTTGTTTATAATATTGTTTATTGTTTGATTATTCGAGTACAGTTTGTTGTTGTTGTTTTGTTAGTGTCGTCATTTTTTTGTTTCCAGAATAATGCAGATATTCGTGCCCTAGACGAACAGGGACGATCTGGCCTTTGGCATGCGCGTAACAGCGGTTTCAAGGAATGTGCTGATATGCTACTTACTGCGGGTCTTGACACGAATTACGGTATGCCGACACAATCGACTCGAAACTCCACTCATTCACCTCCGCTTCCAGAGGTTCGTTGCTATTTGATTCTTTTAGGTTGGTGGGAAAATATCGGAATTTGGATCTCCAAATCCTAGAGACTCGACCAATTCAATTCCAAAATTGTTCATTTCACTTACTTTTTTCTATTTCGGAATCATATCAGCCTAGGTTTGTGGGATTGTATTTTTCTTCGCAGGACCACTAAATAGTAGTCATTATTGTTGGGCGGACATACTGAAAAGCTATCACTTCATGAGGTGTACCTCTTGTCTCATGCTCTACTATTCTAACCCGCCCGCCGTCTTCTAGCTTTGCGCTGACCGGTGCGCGTCACGCGACGCACAAGTTCGTGCGGCGCGGTTGATGTTTCTAGGGTGAAGCAAAGGGTCTCGAAAGGAGCGTTCAAGAACAACATTCAAGTTTCGTTCAGTTTGGTTATTTTTTCATCGACTTAAAATTCTGAAAATAAATTAGAATAAAATAAATTTGAATGAATTTTTTTTATTCGTAATATTTTTCAGAGTGCAATGAAAGGATCGTTGTCGAACCGTGATTATTCGTGCATAGGCGAAGAAGTGGTGTTGAGAAGAGTTCCACCTCCAGTCGTTCCAACGAATCGTTCAGCAAATGCTTTCGATATGCTGCCGGCAAGCATCATCTGAATCGAATCACTTGAATTCTTCTTTTGCCACTCGATGACGAGTGTCCTTCAATAGTTATTCTTCATTGTTCGATGTGCTGCCCCTTTTCTTTCGTCTGTCATCGGTTCATATGCGCGATACTTTCAGTGAATGTCTAGTCGTACGCCTTATCGTCGTTTTTTTGCCGCATTGTGCACGATTTTACCAGAATCGTGCATCATTAAGCACGATTTTAATGGAATCGTGCACTTTATGTTTCATGAGATCTCCGTAGAGTTCTGTTGTAGTAGTAAATATCGTGCTCCTCCGTCATTATCATCATCATCATTTTCATCATCATCATCATCACCTTCACTCGACGAGTTGCCCATTGATGTATATACTCAATCTAGCCACTGATTCTTTTTGTTTTTTGGCAAAAATTCTTTTTCTTCTGTTGTCATTCCATATTGTACGCTTTCGTCGTTCATTACTCACTCTATAAACTCGAAAAACCCTGTGAGACATAAATAGTTTGAAATTGATATTTGTATGTGGCGATTTACAGTGTCGCTCGATGAATTTCGATGACAACGTATACCGTCATTCCTCGTTCTGCTCTCTCAGTTCTCAGCAATTTTCCAATTGTTTTTTCCTTTGAATGTAAATATACAATACATACAAGCAGATTGAAATTCACGTGTAAAACTGTATCATGCTGATGAAATATTTATCTTTTACATTTGTTATCATGCATGTCCAAGTATAGGTTGGGTAGGAGTTCCGTAGCATAAGTTCCGATCCGCGCACGGCTGCTACTAGCTAGTTGCCTCGCCGAAGCTTTCTAATTTGAGCGCCGATTTCGGTGTCGCTTGGTAGGCGTGGCGATCGTAGCATGTCAGCATTCGGATAAATTCATGGGATTCGATCCCAATTAAACTGGTAGTACCTTAAGTAGAGGGTTTTTTTTTCGCTGATCCGTTATTGCAAGAGGTAGAAGAGATGGGGTAGGCCTAATATTGTTTGAACTTACCCACTGTGCCAGGCTTCTTTTGCTAATTGTCTTGCTGTTGCCATATGGGATTAATGATCGACAGCCAAGTGAGTCAGTAGCTGACAGTGATGACACATCCAAGATTTGCAGATTAGATATGGAGGTCGATTTTCGCAGGAGTTAAAGAGCCATTCGCCTTTTCGGGATCGGTTGGTTACTGTCAATCGCGTCTGGGACAAAAAATTATTTACTTGTATAGCTAATTATCGAAAAGCGATCAAGTTGTGAATCGGAATTCCAGAGGCTGTGTGTGGGTCGAATTCCGTTTTAAATGTTAGTTAGATTCATGGACATACCCAAAAAGGGGAGCGATCAGTGCCGAAAATAGGAAACTTCCAAAACTTCCACTCTACATCCACGCCGTCTTTGTTTGTAACAACAACCTTGTCTTGATAACATTACTAATTGTAAAATCAGGTTTCAATTGTTTTTAATTGTAACGATAGAGGGGCTCCATTTTTCCGTGACCATAAAGGTCCTGTTTACGAGCTTACAGTTTTTGCAAACTTATGAATCTCTCGTTCGCCATTTGACAGCGCAGGTGTACTATCGAAGTCGTCAAAAGAGAGTTTTTGCATTCATGTGGTGCACCGGTAGGAATTACAGGGTTGCTCCTTAGCTCCAGTGTAACTTTGTTGACAAACTGGTAAGGTACATCTCCTCTAACATCCTTGCAATGCGACTAGCTCCGTAGCTGGGATTTAATGTGATATGCCACCAAAATTACATATAAAGCTAGAGCTATTGGCGTCCAGAGATGCTCCCATGCCTTCGAGCTCATTCACTAGTGTAGTGGCATCTAAAGGCCAAATTAGTCTTGAACCCTTCTATCCTCTCCTGGATTTTTGTATGCTGTTATCACCATGTACGCTATTAATGGTACTGCAGATACGGCGAGAATCGCGAGTCGGGAACGTTGTACAACCGTTATTCGTAGTTTTTGTTGGTTTCGGATCATATAGCAGATCCTTGTAAAATATGGGGCATTGACGAGTCCCGAATAGCAAAGTATCACCTGTATCACCTGCCGTCCCGTTGATCATCGGCTTCCTCGAGCGGGCGCCAGTAAGGTCTCCATTCAACCCTGTTACGAGCCAGAGTGGTCCAATGTATCGCTCGAGGGTTACGAGGACCAACATTCCTTTCGTTCAGAGCTTTAGTGAAGAAGTCTGACTATCTCGTTGGCGGCCTCCCGGGGGATCCAGTCAGCAACCGCCCTGGTCCAACGGTCATCACTATATCGCATAACGTGTCCGGCCCACCTGATCTTCGACTTCTTGGCGTAATCGACGGTATCCCTGTTCTTCGTTCGTTGACAGAGCTCGGAACTCCGAATTCCCTTCTGCACTTGCGTGTATAGGGAAATTCCAAGCATAAGTAGGGAGACAAATAGCTCGCCTAGCTTGCTGAGGTGCTCTAAGTCGAGACAACTAGCTAGGAATTGCCATCTGCTGTAAATAGCTTCCAACTTCTATACCCTAACCCTTGAAACAGCTCTTTAATGTCCAAACTTGGATCCCTATCTACACATACCCAGCCCAGCTTGTTCCGATTTTCAAGAACATTCGATGTAGGAGTCTTAGCTGGAAAGAAACTGCTTACGGTAGCCGATTGAGTGGTATAACTGTTGTGGCATTAGCAAGACCTCGAATTTGCATGAATAGGGCTCGTTCAAGGAAGGTGGTGCCTATTTTGTGAACCTGGGTACATTTTACAAGGACCTGGTTGTTGTGGTTTTGGATTTGATGCGATTCTCAAAAATGGCTACAATATTCTGAAGGACACCATGTTGTTTAACGGAATGTGGAGAGGCAGCAAGACTTCACTGACTTTTCGTGCTTGAATTTCACCGTTGAAATTGTCTATCACCGCAATGTGATCATTTTTCTGAAAATTCGGAATTCCCACATCATCAGTCGGCGGGATCCTTCAGTGAAGATGGAGTAATCAATTACGAAACTGGAACTGTCCAAAGGTCGACTCCAAAGTCCAGCGCAATCAAAGGGGCTTCCGGAACAGTG
This sequence comes from Haemonchus contortus, assembly GCA_000469685.2. NCBI lineage: Eukaryota > Metazoa > Nematoda > Chromadorea > Rhabditida > Trichostrongylidae > Haemonchus > Haemonchus contortus. The sequence goes on from LS997564.1 coordinate 7,603,219, forward strand.
AATTATCATGGGTTGTGATGGTCGATATGATAAACTGAAACGGTCTTACACATTTCACATTCCACCCTTCTTCATGGTACCGATATGTAGCTTTCAAGCCGTTCTTCTGGGGCCAAATTCGGCGTTGAAATCGCCGGCTATGACCTTGAAAAGTATGGTCTTCTTTGTAGAGCCTCTCCAGATATACAGGGTGGGCCAAAATTATGATTACACAGACATCACATCGCAGAAAACGAATGGAAAGCCAATAGAGCAAACCAATCCCATTAAAGTGTTTATCACTAATTTCTTAGCAAAACTGTACATTGAAAATGGGATCTGTTGCTTTCTGCTTTCACACAACCCCAGAGACGACGATGAACGTCATTGACGGTGGCACGCAGCTAGGGTCATCGAGTTGGTTCCGGCATTTTCGGGATTTTCTTCTCTTGTTTGGGCTAAAGGATGCTTTCATCTCAGAGGCTGGCCACATTGAGACATTCATGGGATTTAGGTCAGGGCTCCAGAGTGGTCACTGATCAAAACTTATGAGGTCAGGGAGCCCCTTTTACGAAATTTCTAGACAATTTCTGTTCTACGGTCAGGAGCTTTATCTTGACAATATGACCGGTTCGAATCACCAAAGTGTCCCATTGCGCACGAAGACATCAAACTGGCCTTCAAACCAACTTCCACTCCACAATTTACAAAAATAACACAGAAAGTTAGTGAGCCAGGCGCTGTATCACTTACATTTCTTTGAGCTTTATATGAAACTTATCGCTCTACTTATTGAGCACCTTTTCCACTGTGGATATCTTCTCGTCGGTGAACAGGAATTCCGTACGACAATTTTTTCGGACGCGACGTGCAGCTTTTGTTAGCCAACCTTTCTCTTCTCTTTAACCTGCTCACTGGGGAAATCACTTTCTGATCGTATAAGGGTCTCATTGTGCAAGTGAATCTTCACGATTTTACGCAAAAAATTTTGTGAGATATCCATTCATTTAGCCTTTGAATTTTGCTGCTACGTAGACCTTTGCCCTTCTTCCTTAACACTTCCCCTAAACATAACCACAGATCTCCTTGGTTTACCACTCCTATCTGCAATTGTTCCCAACTCTCGAGAGCGTCTTATGATTGAATGCACCACCTGCCTTGCTACGCTAGATCGTCTGTAGATGCACCGTGCCAAAAGTGCTTGTAAATGCAAAGCAACGTTTGATTCACGGACTAGTTACGCTTATATTACGTTCAAAATCTACCAGAGGTTTAGTATCGTTAGAAAAGTAATAACGTAACCTACTTTGTGGAATGGAAGAAATTCAATGAATTGTTATGAACTCAGAAAAAAATTGCTATGAACGTCAGCGCGCGCTGTAATCATAATTTTGGCCCACCCTGTATATAGGACGCTTTCAGTTCCTCTTCTTCGTAGCTTGATTTTGGTGCATGGACAACGAAGATCGTTGTGCTGGGGTTTAACCACATCTACTTTATCTCAAGTGGCCAATTTTGGTTGTCAAGCTTCCGTTCGAATCGATGTTCACGGCCGAGTGCGTATTGACGAGGACACCTGCACCGCCGCAACCTCTGCTGTTGCATGTTCCGAGGAACAGTTCTTCTCCAGTCTCGAAAGGATAGCTGACGATGCCTTCCCGCCTCGGTCAGTCCGATGACGTCGTACTTGATCGTCTTAGTTTGCATCATCAGATTTTCGACAAACACTTCCAATGAAAGCGTTTCTGCATTGGAAACACGGGTCGACACTCTATAACTAATCTGTCGTGATTTAAGTAGTCTATTACAGTCCCGAATTTCATATGGCTCTTTCTCCACGGCAGTCTCACCGTAGCGTTGCCATTTTGATTAATTATCAGTCATTAACAAAATGTCAGACTCAGCACCTCGGAATGACAGAAGGCCGCCTTATCCGGTGACCGTAACGGCACCTCTTGCCCTATGACCGTTGGTTCTTATAGCTTCGAAGCCTGGCCTGTGAAACGCTTCTCGAGGAATGTCTATTCTGAGTATTAGAAACTGAAGCATTTAGCGGTGTAGTGTATGCTACTACAGACGATAAGGAATTAGCGTGACCAAGAAAATTATTGTTTTCAGGTACTCGCATGCATCATAAATGACACCTTCATTTCCAAAAAGATCTGTTTCATGCCTTATCCAATCATCGCACAGAGCACTTCGGAGGAGTTAAGCCCTAAGAATCTCCAGCAATTCGACTACGAATGATCGAGGGGAACGAATATCCAGGTGGGAACAACATTGCTTTTGTTGCCTTGACTTTCTCCAACATGGCAGTAATTACGATTGCAGAAATCCCGCATTTAGTTCGACAAGAAGGACACTTCGACTGACGTCGTTGGAAGAACTCCTACACTACGCCCTGTGCTCTACAAATCTGCATTTTCGACCGAGCCTACTTAAGTGATTTTTTTACAGTGTTCTATGAGACGAGAGGACGTGAGGTGTGCTAAGCTCCACTGGACAGCTTTTCTTTATTCACTTATTTTAAAACGTTTCTCTCATTTGCTTGGTGATCGTTTCTCGTTGGTCGCCACGAGTTTCCTTTTTGCGGGCGATATTGGTAGTAGTGGTTGGGTGAACCGTAGCTCATCTTGTCTTCAAGTAGGAAGGACAACGTTAGTCCTCGGATATTCTCGTAGGGAGACTTACGGTGTACGATAAAGGCCACGATCGAAAATCGTTCCCAGAAAAGAACTCTTCTTAAAGGAATTTTTTGGTCATTTATTGTGTTCCACAATATATCTAACATGAGCTCCTTCATTTTGTTCCTGTTCTCGTGGAAATCCTTGAGAAATTGGTTCTGGAAACTGATCTGGTTTGTATAGATGTGTTTTCGATTCAGAATTCGATTTCGTTCAATCTATGTAGTCATGCCCCTTCTAACTGAACGAATACTATAAAGCAGATCTGATTTCCATTATAAAGCTCATCCAGGGTAGAGCTGGTTATTGATCGGATCAAGCTTTTATGACAATTCATTTTTTTCATGAGCTGTAGTTGATTTATTTTTCTATTCTATTGGTCTTCTGTTTTGTTCCCACTCCTAAACCAATAATTTTATCAGACTCTTCAAAACCAACTCGCTGGCAAGACGACCGAACCAGTTTTCGTTCAAACTATTTTCAGCTGCTCAAACCCGAATTTTTTGAAGGTCAAAGGAGCATGCACCGAAAAAGAACAGTAAAAAAAGTAAAATCCATGTGGGTAAAACATTCAATTGATTGGAACTTGAATAATAATAATTACCTGAGTTTGATGTCTTTATTTTTTTAATTACTGCATTTCGATAATATCGCCAGCTTTGAAAGGCTTCTCATGAATGTCGGAATATGGGAAGGGAGACTTTCGATAGCCCATAGAGCTAACTACAGCCGAGTTCGATCGTTTCTTCTTTCTAAAAGGTTTGTCGATTAAATAGCATTCTGTAAAATCCGGGAGCACTCCATACTTATATCTGTAGTGAAATTTACTTCTAGGGAAGGTTCATCACGAAATTTCCAGAAGTCCCTTTCAAATTTTGAAGAACTGTGTCATCCATAACCATACTTGAAAACTTTTTCTGATCAGCTAACAAGATTGATTATGATTGATGAACCGTAGCTGGACGACGTTGATTGATGAGAAAAACAGGCTTGGCATATCAATGCGAGATGGCGCATCTGCTGGCGCCCTACAGTGGCTGGCTAGCGCCATTGTCAGGTTGCAAAATGCCAAGTTCAATCACGTTTCAGGCTATAAAAGTATATCGATACCATGAAATAAAGTGACAAAGTTTCTGGCGTTGATAAATCCCATTTTGGGGGTGCGCCTTGCATTCGACCCCTTTTCATAATCGCACGGACGATTCGAATTCGTATGTGGTCTATACAATGACTTGCAGTGGCCGGACGATGTATAAGTCGGTGCTTTTATCCTCTTAGTCGTGTCTGGTACCAATTCACCGACCCCGGAACGATGGAGGACTAGGTTAGCCTAGACGGATGTCGACCAAGGGTTCGAACCCGGACCATGTGCATGGGATGTGCGTCACTTGCCACTACACCACATCCGCCATCGATATGTACGTATGCAAAAATCTACTTTTGTTCCATATTTTTTCCTATTGATTGGTATTATTATCTGCCTTTACAATTGAAACCATGATACTTATGAGTAAATTATGTTGCATGAATTGTTGTTTAAGTTACCGAATACCTACTATTTATTGTTAATACTTATGTCATTGTTGCAACCGTAAACTTTTTAGATTGAAAAAAAGCAAACCTCGCAATTTCATCGTCCCGCGTATCCCTTGGGCGGGATTGAATAACGGCCCAAGAATTTATCGTTCTCCTTAATACTAGTTTACAAAATATTTGCGATGAATTGATGAGTAATTATTTATTCCGTATTTTGACATGTATAATTAACTTAATATGGGCGAAGTGGTGTTGAGGCAAATGGCGCACTACACAGACGCACGATCACGGGTTAGAATCCCAGTTCGATATCCGCCTGGGCCAACCGAACCTGTCATCCCTCCGGGGTCGATTAATTGGTACCAGACTCACCTGGGAGGAGAAAAGCACCGACTTGAACATCGGCTGGCCACCGCAAGTCTCTGAATAGGCCACGTACGCATTCAATACGCCACTACGATTTTGAATGGAAGTCGAATGCGGGGCGCATCCCTCAGACAGGATTGGTTACCGCACAAGGACTATCCTTTTACTTTATCCTCTATACTTTATTAAAGTTAATATAGGTGCTGCATTGAGGAATACTCTGGCGGGCAGCATCGCTTCTGTCGATTTCCGGTCTGTCTCAAAAAAAAAAAAAAGAAAGCGAATTTAGTATTCAATATATTACCTTCATTTGTAATTATTAACAAATAATAACAAATTAATAAATAATACAAATCAATAAACAATAGTAATCGATTTGAATAAAGGTTGAAGTGGCTGTCAATGAATTTCTAGGCAACGTCAATGTGATCCCCACTCAACAACCCTTGAACGTAGACATATTTCATGGGAAATTCCGACAGCAAGCTTCCAGCTGGCATTTGGCGACGAACACCTGTTTAACTGGATCATTTTGAATCTGGTCGAACCAAAAAATGCTCCTATTCACAGACATCAAATCACAGACTGTCTTAAAACTGGTATTCACACCCGCACGTCTTAGGCTTATTGCTCCTAATGACACTTGGGAGTGATTTATGCGCCATTGATTCGGTCCTCATCGATTTTTGTCCGCTCGATTGATAGGACTCTTCTACTGCAGGACTTGATGGGTATGGAAGTGGAGACTAGAGGAAAGGATTCGAAGAAAACAGGCAATAGCGTTCTGAGTCAAACTGAATCTGAAGCGTTGTGAAGAGGTCAGAGGTCTCCTAGACACCCCCCCCCCCTCCCTCCCTCCTTCTCCTCACCACTTCTCTTCCATTTTCTACTGGCTCTGAATCACTGTATATACGGCTTTCGTGAAGGGGCATTTTAATGATGGGGCTTGTCGGTAATTTATGGTTGTGGATCATTTTCCCAAGAAAGATTCATAGCCAGCCTATCGAAAGGTATACGGCTCTTTTCTCATGGATTTATGGTTCCATTCGTGATTTACTTTACTTTTCAACTTTCTCGGAACTCCTTCCGAATATTGTTTTTGTTCCGAGCTTTCTTGAGAAATTTAGGGATACACTGTGTTTACAACCGAACGTTCGGAACGTAATACTTTTATGTCAGGAGTACGCCTCGAAAGTCTTCCCATAAGCTTGAGCGAGAATAGGGTCAAATTTCGAGAAATTTAAGACACAATTTCAACTAATTCAACTAGAATACTTGGCACTTCAGTTCCAAGTAAGTTAAGTATTACTACTACTTGATTCATATTTTTCACTCCAGTTAAGTTGAGGTTGGATAAGAAAAGGGCAACTGAGTTGGTGAAGTTGGTAGCTCTTACCGTTGTAGGCTTGTGTGTCAGTGGTCAACTCAAAAGGGTTGCAGTTTCTGCGGGAAATTTTTCCTTTTTTTAAATTTTTCAAAATTTTCTTTTTTTTTCTCAGTAGCGCAGTACCTTTGACGGTAGAATGATGAATTTCATTGGTTCAATTACACTGTTGAAAGTGGACGTGTAGCTAACAGACCCCTTTGAGCCTTGTGAATACATTTTTCTGAGATCCCCTGATTGCTAGGGGTTTCTCATATCTCATTAAGCTCTTCTTGACACGGTGCTGTGGTGTGTGTAGTGATCAATTTGAAAAATCCAGAAGGTAGGTCAAACCGGAGGAGGTACTGCTGTAAGCAACCTCTGAAATCGATCTCTTCGAGGATTCCAGGCGTTTCCGGGAGGTTATTCCTTTTTTACCGAGTCCTCATTGACGCAGTACAGCTTAGTAGTGTACCGACTCTGTATTTTCTGGAAGATAAACCGCAATGTAGGTACGGCTTACAGCTCCTTCCGAAGATCCTGAGCCAGTTTTCCCGAGAACCCCTACTCTTTTGAAGCTTTCTCCCCTTAGATCAAGTTCTTATTGATACAGCACTCTTTATGGTGTTTGACCGATTTGATAGATTCAGTAAGGTGGGCAGGTACAGCTCACAGCTCTGCTGGAATTCTCTGAACCGAATTCTCCGAGGTTCCCCACATTTCTATGAGACCCTGCTCTTTTTATAGAGTTCTCGTTGACGCAGTACTGTTTACGGTGTGGTTGCGTTTGTTGCGCAATACGAGGTCGTCGTAATTGCGTCGTCATCGGCCAGTTGATGGCTCTTTCGGATGGCTTTGTGAACTAAACGACGACTGATCGCTGGTCGACACCCATTCATCGAAACAACTGGCATTCGTTTAAAATCGAACACCATCTTCGACCCTGCATGAATTCCACATGGGGTTGATCCGCTCTTATTTCATGAGGATGATCCGCTCCTATTTACAAATATGTCACAAACAAAATGTATTTTTTTACAATTAATTACTGACTAGCTTATTTTTTGTCCATTTGTTTATTTTCATTTGCACATGACTGATGTTTGTTACATTTAGATGCGTATATCAGACCAGTTACAAGTTCTGTGACTGAACCTCTCCCCTCCAACATTCCAACCTTGAAGAGATGTACTGGAAGGCTCGATAGTGATATAGGCTGATGGACAGGTACAGCTGAAGGCCCCTCAATCTCATATTAGTTTTTTTTTTCGGAGGCGACATTGAAGTGGTATGGGTTCCATGCAGTAAAGTGGTTTCTGATGGATGGTGGCCCCTATGAATTGTGGTCGAAATGGAACAGCCCGAAAGATGAAATGTCAGCCGAAGGAGGGTAAATTGAGGAGATGCAAAATTTATGACGACGTATTTCGCTTGTGCTGTTTTCTTGCTTAAATCACTTTCATTTTCTTAAATGTTAGTTGAATAGTAGTGAGACCACCTGGTTCCATGCAAATGCAACTGTCCAACGGCCACGGTTCTTTTATTTCCCTTCCTCCTGATATTGTGGCTGAAAGGATCTGAGTCACGAGTTCATCGCGTTCAGGGCTTAAGAAAACTCACCTTAATGAAGCCAGCATCCTAAAGGAAATGAGGGTACTACTGACTAAGATAACTGGGGCACACTTCCGCCTTTATCCCCGACACACACGCATGACCCAGAGTTCGAATCTCGGCTCGATGCATGATGCTTGGCCAACCAGGCCCTCCATCTTTCCGGGGTTGTTTGAGTGGTATCAGACTCGCCTACGAAGATAGAAGTGATGACTTGTACATCGAGCGGCCACCGCAAGCCATTGTATAGGCTACCCACCCATTCGAAATGCCAGTACAATTTTGGATGTTCGAATCAGGGCGTATTCTAAAAACACATTGTTTAACGCCCAGGACTTCATCCTCTCACTTTTTATGAACCCAGTAATGAATTTGGAAAGCCTATAACACTTCAATTGAGGTATCGCCTGCGAACAGTACAGAACCTCCTGAATATGAGTAAAGATTGTGTGGAAAAGTTATCATTGCCACCTAATTTCAACTTTTGTATCTGTCTACAGCGGAACGCCATCCTCGTGCGAAATGTATCGCCCCCTCTATGGCTCCTTCCCTCCATGGCGATGAGTTCGTTCCGTGGCCGACCGGCCGCTTTGTTCTCAGCAGTGAGTCGATTGATTCGAAACGACGAATTCCAACTGCAACTTATACGCGTCGGCCGTCCGTCGGCGTTGTCGCGGCGGTCTCTTCCGGCCATCACTATCGAATCGGTGATTTATGTGATTTTTTGCCACAGTCGTCGCTAAGCGATCACCCAGCGGCAGCAGCAGTTCTTACTGGTCACACGCTCCACATGAGTACCATTTGTCGGCTTTTCTACAGAGTTCCCAATTATCCGATGGAAAATCGGCCACTTGACGACGATGATTGTCAGTTGGAGAACCTTTCGACTCAATTGATACCTTCCAAGATGGAATTCCAGCGTTAACGGAAATTACGGGGTGTACTGAAGTGGAACGCTACGATTCCCGTGCCCGGATGCTGTGTTGCTCGGCCCAAAGGCAGCTTATGCGATAGAAGCGGAGAACAGGCATTCGTTTGAGTTTAACCAACCCTCCGATCTCAAGACGCGCCATGCGCTTGCATTCTGTTCCATTTTTTGAAGTGATTCGAACGCGATATGCGTCTATGAAATGGCCTACCATATTTGGGTCGACGTTTGGCTTTCAAGCAGTTTTTGAAGGAGTGAATACCAAAAACGAGTCAGTTCAGCCCCAATCACTTCAGAGGATAGGGTAATGATGCACTTTCGGTACCTTCGTTTCATACAGTCTCAGAGCCTCAGAAGCAAAGATGGCGTATATTCAGCGAAAATTCTCTGGGGAAGGAACTACATCGCCCACTTGTTTACTTAGTTACTTTTTTATTTACCTTTTGAATATTATTCACTTTGAAAGGGACACCTCCAATCATGGGAGCGGATTTCCCTTTTCTCAGTACTGTCCGTCTTCGGTAGTATAGTTGTGAATATCCGAGTCCGCCACTGTCGACATGTACAATCAGAAATTCGCACACGAATGGTCGGACAAGTGGGAATCGCGCCCAAAAGAAGGATAGAATGGGAAAATGGTATAGGAAAGCATATTGTAAGGTATAAGGGAAAACGGAACAGTAGATTTCGGATAGAGTGAAGAGGAACGGCCGTGTTTAGTTCCTGCTTTCCCATGCTCGTCCTTTACATCTTTTCCTGCGAATCGGGACGAAACCTTCGAGTTTTGACTAGTAATTTTCCGAAGAGATCCCAGAGTCTTACTCGACGATTTCCCATCGCCCGACCTTTCCCGTACACTCGTTCGGTCTCCCTCCATTTACTCCATAATAAACCGATCTATTCTATGACTGAATGCAGTTTTACGTGAATTCAAAGGCTCGTTTTTTCCGGGCGATGTGAATGAGTCGTTGACGAGACGTGACATCTGAGCGAACGGCTGACGATCTGATGACGACCCGCCTCGATTACTAACTGCTCGTCGTCGAGTAAAAGAGGCACTGAAAGTCTGAGACACCCGAAGCGCCGATTATCCTTCCGAATTGGCAAAAACTCTTCTGACGTGCGGTATTTTCGTCCGAAAGCAATGCCGATTGCTTGAATTAATCGTAGTGGCCCCGTTGCTCGTTCGTCATCCATCGCTGAAATGTTCCCGTGGCGTTCCAACTGTCCCAACCCTTCAGACTACTCATCTTTCGCATGCCTCGTTCTCAATTCATCTAACTGGACAGCTCTTTTTCCCCTTTTCCATGGCTCTGGGAATGTCAAAGACGACCGCATTCGTATTCTTCACTCACAAAGAGGCCATGTTCCCTGTCTGTGCTCTGGTCATGGGTATTCACCCATATCCTATAAGCTAAAGCATCTCTACCATCATCATCCTTATGCTTCCTTGTCCGTGAATCCTCTTAAAAGACCTTTATCAGACAGACTTATCACCATCAAATTCGCTGTTTATTTATTTAGTTATTTATTTGTTTATCCATGGCGCTGCATAAGACTACTTGTGGACCAAAGGAAGGCATGGTCCCTTGCTCCTGGCTCCTGATTCATGCACAGGAAAACTTGTGGGTGCTTTTGAAAACTTCCGAGGGAGTGTCTAGCTCCCCAAATCTGAATTTTCTCAAAAGCAGCTGACCTTCGGATAACGGGATCGGTGTAATGGGGCTTGAAATTGAAATTGTGGGTGCAGGTTGCCCTTCAATAAAAAAACGAAGGTCTCCGGAAAGCCATAGAAGCGCTCTTCTTACATATCAGTCTAGGAACCACTAGATCTCTGAATGTGGTGGATATCCGAGAACTCCATCTCATCGGAAATTGAAGACGGTAGTGGGTGGAACGCAAAGACGGTTGCATGAAAAATGTCGTCAGCGGCGCCTCTTTCTCCTCTTTCGGAGTTTTAGGAGCCTAGAAAGTCTTACAAGTAGGAGGAGGTGAGGGGGGGGGGGGGGTGTCATTTTCCAAGTCTTTAAAGAAATTGTATTTATATTTAATTTCTTTAAAGTAACTGAAATGAACCCTCGTACTTGAACAGCCTCTTCCCGGCTTTTGTGGTATCCTGGCTAAGCTCTATCTCCATTAGTTTGTCTCAGTTCTCGGTCACGAAACTCCAGAACAATTTATTTCCGAAAGGCCTAAAAGGCGAAGTTGTCTCTTTATTTATTTATTTATTTATTTATTTATTTATTTACCTGTTTATTTATTTGTTCGTGAGTCAGAGTGACATGCCAAGTCTGCGGTTGTGGGGAATATCAGAGGGTTGCTGAGTTATGTGCAAATCTTCGGCTTCTAGTAAGGCTCGAACTTGATCTTCTGCTGTCCCGGCGCCGTGCGTTTATCCCTTAACTACTGAGATCTCACCAACATCAGTTTTTCAATGGCATTTCAATCTTAAACAAAATATAGCCAAAAGAATTTAATATAGTTAAATAATACATATGTTTAAGCAAGTTATCATAAAATTGTTGATAATATAATTATTCAAGGTTTTTGTCACCTTCCATAACTCATCAGTCACCTCATAGGTTGGTACCCCGATATTACTGCATCTACGACCTCGATGTCAATCTGATCTGATCGGTTGATGATGGGTGGACATGTCTAGGATCTCTGTATTGTTTCGCAGTGTCTCCACCAATTTGAGCTCCTATCAGCGCTCTTCATCTGCACATTACGCCAACTGTTCGAAAGGTTTTTAAAATGATCTCTGGCTACTTCGCTCGTGACGGACATTAACCTGGCGCCGTCCGTTTACGGCCATTTTCATTCGAAACCTCGAGATTGTTTACCTGTTTTTCGTTTTTGAAAATGCTTTTTTTTGAAAATGAACCTTGCTCTCTGTTCTCCTCCGTTCTTTGGGAACAAATGAGGACAGATCACCAGGGCATTACCGTACAACCGAAGACCTCCCGGGTACTACCACGATCGCTGTAATCCTACAATATCCCTAATGATAACTGCTGGTAAATAAAGCTGATAAACGCTAATAGATAGAGCTCTTGGAATGACTGTAGGAAGAGCCAGTGGGGAACGGGCGTTTAACCTTATGCCAAGCTGGATTCCAGCGGGAGTGTAGGGAGCAAATTTGTTCATTCGACCGAAAGAGGTCATATTTGCGAATGGAAGAGGGAATCGAGCTTTCATCTTGTTTTCTGGTGATTTAGTCAATTTTTACGAATTTTCCGAGCATGTGCCATCATGACCGCCAATTGGCCCATACTCAAGTTCTAGGCCCGAGAATGGCCTATAAGCACCCCCCTCCACTGCTTTCTTGGCCATCGACGACCTCTGAATGGTGAGGAAGGTAATTTGGGAGAAGGTTCAGGACAAGAGCAGAAGTTGAAATGATGAAGCCGTTTCAGGCGACATCAGGTTTGACTCTGGCGCACCCTTCATCGGCCCAGATCTTGGCTTGGGGCCAAATCGGCGGTACAATGAAAAGCTGAACTTCGTTGAACGGCTTCCATATGGACCACATATGTGCGTCATCGAATGTTGCTCATTTATTCTACACGGAAATTGCCCATTACCTCTTTCCGCCATTCATATCCGCTTTCGGTCCATAGCTTTCTTTCCAACACGGCGTATTGTGGCAGTTATTCAAGTCACCGCTACGATCAACACTCTGAGGCTCTGGGATATGAATTGAGAATTGTCGGCTAACGCGACCATTGGGTTTTCTGTGAAGAACCCAATTTTTATTTGAAGTATAGGGACAGAAAAAAAATGCAAGTTTGGGGTCCCTGTAATAAGGTGACGTTGAAAGGAAATCCGAGATACAAAGTCAAAATTTTGATCAGCTTTCTCAACTTTGATTTTCCCTTTTTTTTCATAGGCCATTTTTCCTAACCACCAAACTGCTAGAGAATTGGTTTCTGACCGTTATTCTTTTCTTAATTTTCATAGGTTGTTTTTTGAGTGTTTTTTGACTTGATTACTTGAGCGTTCAAAGTTCGTTTTCGAACCTTTCGATCAATTTATTTTTCTCACGCAGAGATCTGACTATAATGGTTCCATCATAAAGGATGAAGGATAAAGTCTTGAGGCGTTGGTCAACTCCGTCAGAGGGATGCGCCCCTGCACTCGACTTCCATTCAGAATCGTAGTGGCGTATTGAATACTTATGTGGCCTATACAATGACATTTGGTGGCCATACAATGTACGAGTCAGTGTTTTTATCCTCCCAGACGGGTCTGCTCCCAATTATTCGACCCCGCATGGAAGGCTTGGTTGACCTGGGCTGGTATGGCTCGTAATAAAATTTTGTCAATTTAAACCACTTTTTTATCCAGAGTCCAATGTCCAAAGTCAAGCTTTATGGTCCAAAAATTCAGAGACCTCGAGAGAAGTCGGAAAAAAGTCTTACTTGACAAAAGCCATTTTGATATTTCTAAATAATTTTTTAAATTTTTTTTATTTCAGAAACATTCATTTATTAGTAATCAATTTCCAATCACTCGTTATGTAATTCTTTTTCTATTCATTATTTCATTACTTTTTATGACTTATGTCATTTTTATGATTTTTATTCACTTTTGTTTCATTGTTTTGTCAACAGAAAAACGAATTCCTTGGAATTTTCTGTCTGATCGAACGGAAAACGAGGAAATGCCATTTTTTAAGATGGCAGGTGGATTTTTTAATCGTCAATGCAAATGGCAAATATGAATATTCGGTTGAGGGCGTTACGGAGGTAATTCACGGTAGTATTGATGCTGTTGATGGGGTTGTGCATACCACCTGTCATGATGATTGGTTACTGTCTGTTTTGTATGTACCATAACCTGCCATTAACAACAGGATTAGCAGCTTGGGCAGATTTTTATCGGCGAGATTTGTAGCTTCCGTTTTGTGCCCCTACAAGAAATGGCCGGCCCTTTACTTGGTTGGGGTCGGATTTGTTGATGTTTGAGATGCAAATGGATCCGCATCATCGGCATTTATTCGACTACGGCCAGGGTGGTTAGGTCGTGTTTGTTTAGTTATGCTTGAGTAAACGTCTCAAGTATACTGCAATGACCACAATTTATGCAAACAACTCAACAGCTGACGAGATGCTTGTGTGCTTCCTGTGAAGAACCCTTCAGAAAGGCTCTTGACGTCCACGACGACGACGTCTACTTAGCTCGATCAGCAGCTGAACAACTCCTTTCGAAACAGATAGGGTACTCGTTTGAGCCTGATGCTTAGGCCAGAGAGGAGAGCTCAAGTAGACTTTGACCCACTCGACCAACGAACGAGTTCGATGGGATAAGCCGCAGAAATCCGGCTCGGGTAAATTATGTACTGGGCGCTAGGCGACCTCTACGCCAACGCTTGAGTAAAATAACGTATTGGATCATATTATATCACATGATATCACATATTATCAAAAGAGCACATCATCACCGGTACTAATACCTTTGCATTCCAAATCTTATACCATTGAGTGTGGGGATTTCCACCCTGAACATCTCAATGTCCTCTCTCCAAGGGTGGCAACGTCATCTTTGCGTCATCCTTTGTGGCCTACTGCAACGATTCTTTGTGACTTCCGCCCCCGCCAAAAAAAACCACCTTGGAAGATCGCCCTCCTAGCAGAAGAATCTCCAGGAACGATAGACGAAGAAACAGCTTGTTATCCAGGAATGGGACGGCCCTAACATCGTATTTTGGAGGAAGAAAGCTAATTCCTGTTCTGAAAACCGTCGGTTTTCGATAATTATAAACGAGGCTAGTGCCAGCTGCCTAAACGAGGACATGCGGAGGTCTATCGCTTTTTTAATGGAGCGATCACGAATCGGCACAGACGCGACCCAGTTGGCGGCCTCTTTCAGAGAAGATTTCAGCTGTAATTATTTGCGAACTTCTTCATGTCCGGTTTGTTACTACGGCCTCCTCCACATAAGGATGATGCTCGTAGAGACCACCCCGACTGTCAGCCTTTCTTCCAACAAGGGAACAAGGGAAATGTTCAAATACACGCGGGCGCGCTCAACGCCACTAAACGGCCTATTCAACGTAGCACTGGAAAACTGGTTTGCATTAAGGAAATTACCATTGCTTTGACGGACGGAGACACGAAACGTATTTCCATGTACAGTCGTGGTCCACCACAGTCGAAAACCACATATCTGTCGCACTGTACGAATCTCAAGACTCAGAACGTCTGGTACGGTCTAAATTCTTACCATAATCCCTTCGTTGCTTCATATTACTACCACTCAGCCGGTACGTGCAGATCTGCAACATTTTTGGGTCAGTGGTTGTAGCCGTGGTGCGATTACGGTAGGAATTTGGGTGCGTACGGAGTTTTCTCTGTTATTTCTGTGTCTATCAAATATGTGATAAAACTTCTTAATAGCGAGATTATTTATGAAATTTTTGGAATTTTTTCGAATTTTTAAAAGAATCATTCTTTTCGGTCTATTTTTTTTTGCTCGCTTCGGTTTCAAAAAATGATAGGTGAAGGTAGAAAGAGGTACGCGAAGGTAAACGTGTGTAAAGGTCTGGCTGGGTTTTCCCTAGTTGTACTTTTGTCTCTGTGGTGTTACTGAATTTTTGTTTTTTTTTTTCTGATTCTTCTTCATACAGTTTGTCTGCTTCAATCGACGGCAAGCCCTCCAGGCAAAATAAACAACAATAATAAACAACATTTCAAGGTGAAATCGAATCCTTACTTTGACTATGGCTACCAGAAACTTTTTATTTATTGTTTTATTTTACCAAATTTCCTAGAAATTTGTCCTACATCGAGACTTCCTCTTCATCTCAATCGTTAGTGTGGCTCTACAGTTCCGAATGAAAGATGCAGGCATGGCTCATTCCGGACGGGTTGATTTACTGTCATAGGATTCATTTTGATCCATTCATTTTCCATAGTATCACCCATACTATCATCTCTCCCCCTCCCCTTCCTCCTTCCTCCGTCGTCCTCCCCACTTTAACTTTCCATCTGAATACCATTACCCTTATGTGATTGAGAACCCTCATAAAACTTCTCCATAGGCAAATAGATATGTTGACATCATAAATTAAGTACGGATATTGAGATGGTAATTGGATGATCCTGAATAATGATGGTCTTGAATGGATTATGCCTTTGGCATTCTCGCTCCACATGGGAGGGATGAGTTGTATGGGATGAATGACACATTCACACCTTACCGTACCACTGGGGATGGATTGTACGATGGATTCGCTTGATTGTCCAGACATTGTCTCCCGTAGCGAGCAAATGCGACCTCCTACCCATTCAGCTGTGCATCTTCTGAGCTCATTTTCTGCGGGGGGACCACCCACCGGGTGCTATACTTTGGGATGAAGGCGAATAGTGCAAGGGTTTCCGAAACCGTTCATATTTCAAGTACCTTGACATAGGGCGAGGGGAGGGGTGCAACTGGAAATAAGTGGTCCCCGGGTAACGGAACTTCTCCCCTATCGCGGCATTCTCCCTTGCGGCATGCGGCAAATGTCACTGCAATTACCGTACTCACCCCGCCTCCCGCCAATCGATAGGACGCGGAATTTTTCGTTGATTGCCTTGCTTTTTCATTAGATTTAATCGTTTTTTCTTCTGTTTCTTTTTCGTTTTCGTGTTTATTAGACTTGATTAATTAGAATGACCCCTCCTATATCAACGACTATCAATACCGCATTGGAATTGAAAAGAGCGGCCAGCCAATTCAAATAATTAAAGGACTCCCTACCTCACAAATTGCGCGCTCCAATCTTCCATCGCAATCCCGCGATAGGCGGCGGGTGCGGCGTCTGCGACGCCGTGTTAGGGGAGAAGTTCCCGGACCCAGTGGTCCCCACACTGCTGAAAAAAAGAAAAGGAGTGGAATTTTCTTTTCAAACAATTTCCTTTGGGTTTTTAACGTCTATATCGTCTTTCCTAGCCGGAACCTGAGAAGGTCACGATGAAAGCACTAGATGATCCCAGGCTGAACCCTTTGAAATGTCCCAAGAATACTACCTGGTTACCGGTAACTTTTCTTGCAACTTTATCGTAGACATTTACATACCGTATACGGTGTACTGTATGTTCTTATGACATGATCATCTATCCTTTCTGTCCTTTTTTGAGAATAATTGATATGAGATTGTAAATTGCAAGGTTCAGTTCATAAGGAAAAGCGCTACCTAGTGGTAGGTGAATGGATCCAAGTGTCAACTTTATTTTCTCCCTTTTTGAATTCTTCTCTGTCACTTGTGGACCCACTGGAGAGCAACTCACAAATGGGAACCGACAGCCTTCCATCCCCTTACCGCCCCTGACCGACCGCAATGCCATTCTATACGCGATTACTAACTTGATCGGAATGGAATTCTTTTACACCTAGGAATGGGATGCTTCGAAAAATTCAAGCACTTTTCATATTGAACTTGGAAAAAAATTAGTGTAAACACATATATTTTTTTGTAGAACCATAAACTTGTACGACTGAATTAATTAACCGAAATGAAATGAAAAGAAGGATTCTTCCAACTTTTTTTCTACCGACGAGAAAGAACTTCGTAAATATAGAGGGAAATCGAAATGTCATGCGTATATGTAGTTTCTGTAGTTCGAATGTGATTAGGTAAAGTAAAAACTTGAAATGATCCGGAAAAGTTCACTGTGGAAGGTAGTTAGAAACTAACACCAGTGCAAGTCTTACTGGTAGCAGAAAGAGTCAATCAAGCTTATGCCACGGAATTCGTAAGTAAATCCAGAAAGAAGGAGGGAGAGTTTCGTGTTTGTAATTCGGGAAGCGGGGGGGGGGCATTTTGATTTGTTTTATTCTAATTCATTTTCTAAAGTCGCATGCGTTTTTAAAAAGAAACCAAGTGGGATCACATTGATGGAACCATTTCCCGCCACGCCATGTCCTATCCTACCCTGTCGTTTTCTCACAAAGTACCACCATATACTGATGACATCTAATGAGTGGGATTTTTGTTCAGGGCGAAGTAGTACCATCTACGGAACAGTACCATGCCCATGGCCCATAGTACTACCTTGGCAGACGGGGCTGCTCAGCAAAGGCAATATTTCTATTGTAAGGTAGAACAGAGGAAGTGGTATAATGCCAAGCGCCTACTAGCCGCCATCGGATCAATGCCGGGATCGATTTCCGTCCAGTTCCCTTACAAGCATTCCCGTTGTTTGGCTCTCCAGAGTCGTTCAGCAGGCATATGTCTTGTCCGGGAGGGTGAAAATACTGATTTGTATGATAGCACACCCCTGTGAGCCATTCTGTAGGCCAAGCATGCATGCATTCAAATGCCAATAAGGTTTCGAATGGAATTCGAATGCATGGCGCATCACAAAGTGGCATTTATTAGCACCGAAAACGCCCTTTGCTGTTCCCTTGAGAGAAGGACACTGGTTAAAGCCTACAGTACCTCGTGATATGTAACAGCTGTTCACTGGAATCCTTAATGATGATGACGTCATTTGGGACATTTCGTCCGACGCTTTCGAATCCATCGTCTGGTGGTCAGTCCACGTGATGTCCAGGCGCGATCACTCGTACCGTCTGCTGCCCCGCCATCCATCCAACCCTGCGTCCCTGTCGGGCTCCACCCACTGTCCACCCTGCTCGTCTGCACTCTCGCCGAAGCGGCGGGCCAGTTGACCTCGTCAGCGCCCTCTTCGATCCCCATGCTGCCTACGCGTGAACCTTTAACCGACGCCAATTCAAAATCTCCATCAGTTCAAATCAACGGCACGCAACCCATTTCTTACGATTGGTCCTTTTGGTAGGGTCTTATAAAGGGCTGTAGGCGTCGTTTTGCGATCCTCCAGTTGATACTCGCGAAATTCCTTCGTTTAGTTCATTTTTCCATCTTTTTTCCCTGGTAGTTTTAATCCTTTTATCCGTTTCAATCAATAGCTATCCAGTCGCTTGTGTTATCCAAGGTTTCTCATCTTGTCATGTGTTTTTGAGTTTTTGGTCCTGCCCTTGAGTAAATATGGATCTACTATCTTATCAATTACTTTTTTTTGTCCAATCGGAGCTTAATCTTGGCATCGGGTCACTGTTTTCTGATTAGCCGGTCCAGTTTGTTGTTTGTTTACTTGTTTACGTTTTTCTACTGATCTACTACCTCGAGTTCTCTATAATTTATAAAATCCTGGATTTATTAGTGATAGGGATAGACAGTTAACGGTTAGTTCAGCTCCTAGCGACACTTTTTTTCGCCGAGTCAGTCCGGTACTTTAAGTTTACCCATTTGGGAGTATTAGGACTTTCATTGTGATGTAGCACATCTATTATTACGTGATCTCTCGGTTGGGTTTATACTATTTCTATTTCTAACTTTTTTTGGTACCGGGAATTGTCGGCAACTTTTATCGGCTTCCGCGGATATTCCAGAATATTCTGGTATACTGTAGTATATTTTTATATATCATAGAAGCTAATAGTGCGCTCCACAACTATAGTATGCAATCACAAGATTTTACTGTTTAATTTTACTAAATAACTGTCTAATTACATCGCGTTCGATCGAAGTTATGCGCCATCCGAGAGGAAATGCGATCTCTAGGCTCCATTCGTCCTCAGTATACTCTGAATTCGCAGTTATCAGTTACCAAAACTATTTTCTACCCAATTTGGTAACTTTTACTTCACTATGACGTTATTTCATTGAATTGCCATGCACCCGATCGGGAGAGTATTCCTCAAGCTTTCTCCTTCGCCTGAGAATGGTGTGGGTATCTATTAACTTTTTTCCTGCTTCAGACTGGCACAATGAGCTCCCACACTTCATAAGTAGGTGCTTGACTGAAGTGGGAGCGATGTGAAAAGGCCAAACATGGGTACTTTCTGAAAGACTCAGGCCTTTTACCTTCTGCCCCTTTAGGAGAAGGGTTTTTAAACTGGTATATTCCTCACCCATTGGACTCTTTCGTTTGTCATTCCATACATTCCAGTCATCCCAACGAGCTTCTATCTGGTTACGCTTTGAATTTCAATCTTCGTGTGTCCACAAACCCGTCGTAGAGGTTTTCATCGTCGCTCCGTCTGCCGTCCATCACCTTTTTTCATGTCTCTTCCCAATAAAAACCGCTTTTCTTTCAGCCCAATCCTGTTCAATTCCCAAATCGCTAAAGAATCTTATGAAAACGTAAAGAGGTACTCAAAACGAATTAACATTTAGATGAGAATCGTTTGTCCTTGTTTTTTATGTCCCGAATTAATACGCCAGACATGTTCATGTCACATCTCATTCATCTGTCTGATGTTTTCGAGATGTAATTCACCTTTCGAACTTGATTGAATGATTGAATTACCCCCATTTAGTACGAATATACTGCCAATTCGAATACCCATAAAAGCGACGATCATTTCGGATGGTTTTTGACAGAATGCACTTTCGAACTTTAGGAGATTTGGAGGAATTTAGCCTTGGAAGTTTGGATGCCCCCACTCCATCGAATTAGCATCTTTCGGGTCTAATCCTGAAATCAGGCCAAGCAATCAAGGCTGAGAGCTATGCGTGTTCATGTGAGAAGCGATTGAAGAAGATTTAATTTCGTCTTAATGGGATCTAAATCGGCCACCAACGCCAAACCACCTTTTTACGAGGTTTTTTGTTCGCTTGATTAAGAGACCAGCCCAAGGGCTGCTGTCTTTCTTAGGGGCCCTTCTAAAGAGGTTCTTCCCCACAACCATTCCTATATACCTCACAATTTCGTCTAGAATGCCTCTACAGATACCTAAAAGTCACGGCAATGTCCTTCGCCTTGGCTCACTCTGGATTTTTTCAGCAATATTTTTTTTTACTGAGAAAATATGGTATTTCTTTAAAACCTCCTTTTTTCTCTTTCCATTTTTCCTCTTCACCAGCAATTGCCACTGGTGCCCACTGGTTTGAGCTCACACGAGTGAAGAATTGTATTAAGCTGTCAAATCAGTAGCCACCATCGATCAGTACGTCGAGAATGTGCCGTGCATTTGGCCTTCAACCAAGTTTGTGAAAGTCTACGGACTTGGACTGACTCACATTACTTCTTCCCAGCTCTTCCCGACCTCCAAGTTTGCCGTATGAGCTTGTGCGCGTTCAGACATCTTCGCAGTTTTGAATGCAAGTGAAAGACATGGCGCATTCTGCACACGTACTAAGAAATAATCAACAATGGTGATTGGACATTGAACTCGGCCCTTTCTCGTTCTATCTCCATTTTCAACTATACCCCTTCTTCACTACGTTCGGTTCCTCGTCGTCTCAGTCCTTCCCCCATGACAACTCCAGGTCTGATCGGGTCCTGCTCTAAATAAGAAAGCTGTTCTTGTCTATGTATTGATTTGTGCTCCTCAATTTCATTTTGACGCTACTGGTTCCTCTAGAAAACATGGTTATTGAACCGATTATGGCCATTCGTTTTAAATTACTTTTGGAAAATCATCATTATCATATGCAAATCATACCTTGGGCATGTCTTTTCGGCTTAGTTCGATAGTAAAACTCAAAAAAAGAGTTAACAAACTGAAAATCGATTTTATTTTGTCCCTGATATTCTCAATGGTCGTATGAGTCATTAAATTTTATGTTGGCTATAATTTTCCTATGTACACAGATAATTATAGTGTAATGTGGCGTGAACCTGTGACGACGAATCCCCCTCCTTATCTCTACAGATGTAATTACTATGCAGTAACTTAGGTAATTATGAGTTACCTAGGCGTCGCTTCGGTCCACCACATCCATTGCTATTAGCATCACAACTGCTGCGACGGTACAGTCATCAAACCCATACGTCTGTCTGTCCGTCCGTCCGTGGCACACCCCCATGGAGCTCGATGTTTCGATGTTATCGCTCGTTCTTCTTTCCCCATGCGCATGAACTTTACGGGACCTTTCTTTTTGTTCTTTTTTGATGAATTGTACCTTTTGTGTCTGAAATTGACTGATCTGTCAAGGCTACCCTCTAGTTTTACGATTCTGTCAGCCTTCCAACTGAAATCTCTGATAAAGTATCGTTCCTGTAAGGTTTCCTGGTTAGGTGGCTCTAATGGGAGCCTCCCGGCTGGAAAGGATTTGTATCGTAAACCGTCTTGGACGTGAATGATTTATGAATCCACCTTCGGTCATCTGTTCCTGATGGTGAATCTCCATCATTTCCGACGTTTTAGATTAGCCTTGGGAATTATCTTTAACTTCTTCATGAGTTACTAGTTCCATTGAGCATACAGGAATGTCAGATAAAGATCTGTCCATAGTGGGAGGTAAGGAAAGGTGTGGGAGAATGGGGAACGTTGACCAGGCTAGGCTATTCACTACTCACTGGACCATTACGGAGCCTTTGTTTCGATTGATCGATGATAGAATGAATCGAAGCATACGTTCAATCGCTGGGTGGGCCTCCACCATACAAAGTTTCGATCCCCATCCCAAAAAATCTATGGCCAAGCTCTTCCTACACGCTTTCCGTGTTCTAATGGGCTTCGTAGAAGCCCCACAGGAGCGTAGCTTTTCTCTATATGGTGAACTGATAGAAAAATTATTTCGGGTTGATTTCTTCGTTCTATTTAATGCCCTATGAATTATTGATTTACTCAATTTTTACTTTTCTATTTTATTCTTCAGTAGAATCATAACTTTCAGTGAACACTTGTTTCTTCATACCTCTTCTACACTTCAGAGCTTTTTTATTCTCTCGTTGTTTAAACCTTTTCCCCTTTAAATCCACTCCATTTTTAATTACTCCTTCGTTTCGGACCTGACTGCCTGAAGTTTTGGGAACATCAGCGTCCTGCGGCTTACTCTTGGCTTTTATGGTGCCTCATCAGAATGTTATATTTGAGTATTAGAAGGCTTCGTGTTGTCCAAGGTGGAAGTTGGCATTCTCATTATGTAAATATTTTCTAAATAAAAAATAATTCCTGTGTTCGTAGTAAGTTTTTGAAAAGCAGTATGTTCCATGTCAATGCTGCCATTCAGGTGTGAAGGGTTGTTCATGCATGACCCATTCGCTATGACTTTAATGATGAAAATAATTAGTTTCCTCAGACCTGAAGTGGGCGTGGCCAGTAAAAAATCGCTTCTTTTCGAATTTTTTTGATCATGTCTAATGATGGCTAATAATGGTAATATTTTTAATACTACGGTTTTAATAATACGGTAATATTTTACGAGTCAATAATTTTTCTCTGAATATTTACCCATGTAGCTTACTGGTTCTTATTGTGTATTCTCGGTGAATCACTTTATTTGGCACATTAGCCAGTTGAAGAAGTCGGGCCTCAATCGATTTTTATTACCTTCATTTAATGATTTCTATTTTGGGAAAACGTCTCACTGCTTCTTTGCTTCGGAACAACCTCCTCCTTGAATAAACGAAAACTTCTATTTATATTCATGTTTACAATATTGCTGTAATCTGATGTTCCCACTAGGAATGTTTCTTTATCGTTCTGTTTACCCATGCACGAATGCTTCCCTTTATATGTATGTTTTGCCCTGAAACCGGCCTACATTCATGGCCTTTTTCTTCCCATCAATCATTTGAATGGTCTTTGAAGGAAGGGGAAGAGGGTAGAGGAGGAAGAAGAGTGGTGAGGGGTCTTTGAAACTGTCAAACACGAATTTCCATCGAATTTTTCAAAATGATAGTATGGGATACTTAACGATACCCAACGATACCCGAAACGACATGGCCGCTTCTGTCCAAATGAATGACTTTAAGCCTGCTCAGGTGTAATTATTCGATTCACCCCGACCTTTAACTATATTCCGTTACCCCATGATTTACAATGTTTTTTGTTCAATTTTAAAACAAAGCAGTTTAAATTGTTATTACTTATTACTGTATTCTGGATCTGTCTTATTTTCATTTTTCCTTACATCATATCCCTCAATTCAAACTCAACCTTGATTTCATTTCTTAACGCTGGGAAACGGTTTATCGAAGCTCTTTCCGTTTCATATAAATGCCAGCCATTCTGCTTCCAGACGTGGCGAACTAAGGATTTTATTTATTTATTTATTTATATGTTACTATTGCACTGATTGAATCGATAACATCAAACAACGCTGGCAAGCAGAGGTACAATAGGATAAATCTTTCAGATCCTTTTGCTTATTTATTTATTTGTTTATATGCGGCACGATGGACAAGTGTCCTTCTACATTCTCTGATCCATTACCTTAATGCTAACCTTTTCGACGGAAGGGGACATTCTGGGACATCCTGTTGGAGCGTGCCGTTTAATTGCATACGATCGACATCGAAGCGCATATATTCAGCAGTGAACGCTTTGGCATTCGAGGCTGATTAGCTGTGTGAGGCGGAATAAGGCCGGATGAGCATACATAGCATTTCAATCAAAGCTTCTCTCGTGAATATCTAGTTAGTGACGAGCACGAACTTTGGCCTGCCAACAAGCGTCCCCACATTCAATGACTTTCTGTTGACTCGCGCGCGCCAGTGTCCTCGTAAGAGAAACCGGCCAGGAATTCATCGCCCACGTGGCGCTCGTTGATTCTTTTGACAAAGTCTGATTGGCATTCCCCACTCACACGCATACAGTCGAGGTCATCGTTCAAACGTATGTTTTTAGGACAAATTCTGGAACATTGAGCTCCTTCCACTTTGGGAGATGTTTTGAAGAGCCCAAGCTCTTCGTATGGTATAGTATTAGGCCTACTTAGGAAATTAGCGAAATTGTTTGTAGATTAGCCAGAAGAGCTTCCAATAATCTCTGCCACTCTGTCAATTATCAAATTAGTGGCGCTGTGTGATTGAGCTGGCCTCCATGTGTTGCTGCCCGTCCCTTCTGACGCTTTCTAAGCTTGATCTGCTCCCATGCAAGCTCCTAATGTTTCCTTAACTGAACCTTCCCGTACCGATTACCGAAGGACTTCATTTCTCAGCTTCCGTTAGAAGGCATGTGCAAATCGTGGACTAAATTGGGCTGTGGACTTGACTATGTTTTCTATGACTATTACTTTGTTTACTTCTACCGCTGAACTGTTCTTTACCGTACTTTAAAATGTTTTTTTCTTTTTTCTACCTTTGTATTTGGTTGTATTTTGTATTTGAGCATTCTCACCACTAGAAATTGGTTGTTTATGCAACTTACGTGCAAAATTGATTGAGTAAGTAACCCTTCATTGCCCACTGTTACAGCTCTATTCAATCTACTTGCTCTAATAGTATTTTACCGGTTGGATTATCTTATTTCTGAATTATATTACCTCAATTTTATGATAGTAGTAGGTGACCGTACGTTTAAGTTGCAGTTTGAGCCATCAAAACACCCACTTGTGGAGAGCTGTTCCTTCTGCTGCTCCTGCCCTCTGCTTTGTTCTCCAATTACCAAACTCTCTGGTATGACTCATATTTGTGGCTAAAGGAGGGGCGTCGAAGTTCTCCCAGGGTCTGCATGCTGCACAGAGCTCTCTGACTCTTGCGTCGTGCCACGATCTGGCGTCTTTTGGGTCAATCAGGGGGCTTTTTCGGTGGGATTCTGGACAATCTTGTCAATAGCAGATGCACTTAATTATATACGAGAAACTTGAGGCTATGCCAACAGCTCGCACTCACACGTACTCACATACCCACGTAATTTACGATGTGGGAGTGGCAGTAAGTTTGAAGGGCACACCAGGTGGTGACCGATCGCCTGCCTGCCTCATCGACCCAATACCCCAGACGCATCCGAATTACCATATCAACCTTGGCATGTGTTCAATCGGGGAAATGTTCGATGCATGCACGAATTTTTGAATGAAGAACTATGTAAATTAGGTAGTAGGTAAATCAATAGAATGGACCCGACGTGGTAGTAATGAAAACGGGGATTGTTATCTGAAGTTCCCAGACAAGTTGTGAGGGGGAAGAATTGTTTAGAATAGAGTAATGGTCGAGAATATGCCTACTTTCATTTATACTTAATTTGTGTTTTTATTTATTTATTGTCAGAATTTTTTGTTCACAAAGCTATTGCTTCAGTAAATGCGCTAGGCCTAGGTTATAGTCGTAAGCAGGTTTCAGAGAGCCTAGAGACTTTCATGAAAGGCTTCCGACCTAGTGGAGAATTGACCCAAGTGTTACCACTGCCTAGGAGATTATGGGAGAGGTGTTGGTAGACAGGTTCAGGGTGCAGTCTTTGGTCTCTATAGCCTTTGTAATCGGTGTTGTTATGAAAGGTCGCTCGTTTAGTCTTATCCGATCATGCATTTCATAGTGTTGACGGGTCCCAAACCATTATTTTTTGAAATTTTTCGTTTACTTTCTAGAATCGTGTTTATTGTTTCTAAGTGTAAAAGATTAATGATTCATTCCTTGCAATTTTGATATGACAACGCCCTTGTGTTCAACTTCGGTGTGACCCCAATCGCTTTGGACGTATCACGATATGTCGCGTGCCGAGTCTGTAGGATCAGTTAATGCATAACTTATCGTTTTGCCAGTATTTGGCATTCAGTGGCTATAAAAGTAAGTGGTACCTTAGTATCGTAGTGATATGACTTGTCTTTTGGGTCCTTAGGTGGAGCGTAGGTTCATCATCATCCTTTGTATTCATCTCTTCCTTGAAACTACAATGGAATCTGAGCAGCTACGTTTCTGCGATTTATTGATCGATCGATTGGTTGATCTGTAATTATAACCTGGAATCTGGTCATTTTTGATGATTTCATGTGTTCTCGCTTTCAAAAACCCGTTTGATTACTGATCTCAATGAATAATTTCTCAAGGAATCTCATTAACGGCTTTTTTGAAAGTCGGGTTTTGCCAAATTTATTTCTCTTTCTCCGTTCACTGTCTACTGAGGGCTTATTTGAACTTCTTATTGGAAAGTCTTACGGTATTCGTTGGAATCGTTTACCGCCTTTTGCACGGAAATCGTAAAATTCTTAGGAATTGTCCTCGGTTCTTTGCAGCGTTTGCTCTTGGCGCAACACTTTTCACAAAAACTATGTTGTTTTTTGAAGTTTTTTTTCCAATTTAAGATTTTCAAATGACATTTGTATGTGAAAGAGTTCAACAAGTCATGTAGAAGAGCATTTTATCATGCCTTGAAGTTTTATTTGAACCTCAAGAGCTTTGAATGTTTTGAATGGGTTTTTAAAAATTGATTTTTTTTATTTACAAATTTATTTAAATTCAAATGGGAGCCCTCTAGCTCTATCATTTTAATGAAGACCATTTGCTCAGCATATACTAGTGATATGTAATTTATGCTGGTCGAGTGTCATATGGCAGATGTTCTTTTCTGTTGACGTCTGTTGGTGTGTGCCCACAGTTGCTTCTCCAATTTCTATTTGGTAATTGCTTCCGGTTAGCCTGTCCTGTCCACTTAATCATTCGCACCTCTTTCGTATCATTTCATTTCATTCCCGTTTTGATATTCCTCCTCGCCCTCCCTCTGCAAGTTTCTCCCGCGTCGCCATCCAAATTCGAACCCGGTTCCCAGCCATAAAAACGTTCTATTCATACGTTTAGGCATCGGGGTTGCCTGTTCGTTACGCGCTTAGTTTTCGCCTATTCATTCTTTCCATGCCAGCTCATTCCCATTTGGGAACTAACGACCGTATGACCGCCAAACATGCTGCTGCCAGCTGGCTGCGCACTTCATTCGGTCTTTTCTTGGTTTCCATGCATTGAAAGCAGCCTGAAATGTTTACATCAGACTTGGTTCATTTTTCGGGTAATCCAACTTCCCGCCTATATTTTTACGCTTGTTTGGCCTATTTGGAGCTCATAAACTCTATTTTGTGAGTACATTAGCGTAAATAGGTGAAAGAATTATCCTAATTCTAAGGTATTTATAGATGAATTTCATTTTCTAATCACAGAGAAACTTCCTTATGATCTCGAGACACAGTTCAATCCATATTTTTCCGAGTTTCTTAGATATGTTGCATATCATTTCAGTTTGTTTAGTTGAGTTTTTGTCTATTTTTCACACACTTTATATTATTTTTATTTTTTCCTTCCTCATACTAAAATATAATTCAATTTTCAATTTTTTAATGTAGTTTTTATATGGTGAATGTAAGCGAAGATATTTCTGAATAATTATCTTGACTTCCCGGAATATTTTTTTAGTTCATTTGCTAGCTTTTGATCGAAAAGCAGTTCATTAAAAATAATGAACACGACTGTCGAGTTCTCAGCAAGGAACGAACTAGAAAACAACATGTTTTGTGTTATTCTGAACAGCCCATTGAACAATTACATCTGAATTTATGGATTATATTAATTCTGTTAATCGTTTCGCTATTGAGTAGATAAAGGTTGAAAGTTCTAAATAAGCTTCTCCTTACAATTGAAAAATGTCATATTTGGTGTTACTTGATATCAGAACTGGCTCTTCCTTTTCGTGGAATAGGAATTTCCGGAACGTTTTTCCGCTTTCAGTTAGCAAGCAGCTATGAATGAGGTTTTTTGCTTCTGTTTCAGAAATTGTTTCAGTTCATCACAAAATATACTGAAAATTTCATTAGCCAAATGTTTCGGATTGCTGTAGAGACCAACATCATTACTGCATGTAGAAAATCATCGATTATTGTATTGGTTATGTATCGAGATGCAAATTGGTTGATTATTACCACAAATTAGAGATATTATCCGATTTTTTGACTGTAAACATGTTTCTATGTTCCTTAGATGGACAAGAACCCATGGGGAGGTGATGACCTCATGCTCACAGGAAGTCCCGCTGTGAGCTCCACCTGGACGTTACTAATAATAAATTAGTGTGCATTGAATCGCATATCAAGTCCACGGTGGTGAAGGAAGGGTGAAACTAGAACTGTACTGTTGAGAGTTGCTGAAAAGATCTTCGGTATTGAAAGAAAAGGCCATTTCGATCATGATGCTTGAAGTTATAGGTTCTGAATCGCTTTGAGGGTCTGCTTAACGACCTTATAAAAAAAGCATTGCCGGTTTTCTTCGGTCTGGTACCACTGAGCGCTATCAGCTGTTACTTGTGGTTAAGTAGGGATAGCAAGGAGGAGATGTGCACTGGATAGGTTGCACGGAATATTGACGATCTTTTAGGAACGAGTACTCAGACTGTTTATTTTTTTGACAAACTTTGTAAAAGTGGGCGAGGAAGGTTCCTTTTTCGAAATTCCCTGCAGATATTCACAGGAACAAGCGCTGCTGGTGCTCAAACTCACTGGATGACCCCGTAGGCCTCACACGGTGGACCTTCGATCAACGTTGAGAGGCATCAAACTGAAAAATGATGGTGTCTCATAAAATGTTGTCTCGGAGGTACTGAAAAGGGGTTGAGTCTAGCAAGTGACAGATGTATCAAGGCTGGCACGACGCCAGGTCCTACTGAGGTTCAGAGTAGCTCTTAATACTTGGGTGTTCTGAAAAGTGTCCCCCACGAGGCCATGCCTTTACAAAGCACCATATTCGGTAGTTAGCCGAGCAAGCAGGTTCACCTGCAATATTTGTTTTTATTGTAGAGGCTTCGTCAGACAGGTGCAATCAGTGGCGTTCGGCAGACGCCCGAATGGCTGGCTATCGCATCGTACCCCCCTCTGATGTGAGCCGGATGTTTTTATGGATTCAATTTGAAAAATAATTTATTTCCAAGGTCTATTTCGCACTCATTCATCATCAAATCAGTCGCTGCTCAGGTGTAAAGCTGTTTTTTTTTGTGAAACGAAGCAGGTGTTCGGTTAATTGGCGGCTATACCTAAGCCGATTAGCTTCCGCTTCAGCTGTGCTTGTGGAAATTTGCCTTCACGTCGTTACTACCCTCCTCATCAAATTTTTTATTTAACTCCTGGTAATTCGGGGTGTATTTTTTTCGATTTCAACTGTGTGATTTAGATTTTTAATTTTGTTTATTGTATGAGATCATAATTCGTGCAGAAATATATGTTTGAGTTTAACTTATCCAATCCTACTACTCTTGTGTTGAAAATCTCCGATGAATGATTTGAGTGCAAAGGGCGCTCGGGAGCAGAGGTTTTAGTTCTTTTTCTTTTTCTCCCACCCAATGTATTAATTACCTGTGTCACCTGGTGTCTCGCTTATCATCAATTTCGTCGACTGGGCCCCAGTGATGTCTTCATTCGTCCCTGTCGCGAGCCAGAGTGGTCCGTTGGATCGTCCTTGCTCGAGGGGCACGGAGCAGATCATTCCTTCGTTCAGAGTTTTTCCAAAAAAAAGCCTGATCATCGAGCTGGCGGCCATTCTGGTGCTCGTTTGACATCTCGGGAGATCCAGTCAGTAACCACCCTGTTCCAGCGATCATCACTGTATCGCATAAGGTGTTCAGGCCACCTGATCTTCGATTTCTTGGAGTAACCAACAAGTAATTGATTAAGTAGCAATTAGAAAAGTCACTCTTGAGTAGCACCATGAAAATGTTCATTAAACTGTCAGTTTAATTATAAAATATAACTCAACATTGCCATCAGGCCATCAGGTAAAGGAAAAAAGTTGGCTGTCAACAGATAGACTATATGAAAACTACAGTGTCATCTGATGTGAAAGTGAAGTTGGCCATTTTCAAATAAATCGTAGGTCGCTAAATAAATGGATTATTTTCTTATTTTAATCAATTTCGAATTGCTGTTCTTTTCTCTACCTATATGAACTATGCTATACTCCATACTGACATCTACAAGTGGGCATGGATCATAGTTTGATTGAAAAATATAATTTCATACTAATATGTTTGAAATAGTAATGAAGAGAAGCTAATTGTTCATTCAGTTACGGTAGTCTTGATTGGTATGAATGGGATAATTGGCCGATTTGAAATCTGATGTTTATCCATTCAATTCGGGCTCAGTTTGGGCAGCTGATTGGTTTTGGTCGGGGCAGCCGTCGTTTTGGCTAATTTATATGATATTGATTTGAATGGGAGACTAAATTTAGTCACTAATCGTTCCGTCTGTCACGAATCATTTCCGATGATAACGTTTCCTTCTCCTTTTCCCTGTTCCTTCCTCAGTGCATTCAATTTTCCTTGAAGCTCGTTTATTACTCGGTTAATAGACCATTTCTTGCATTTAACGACTTCCCCAATTATTTTTCATTCGTTTTTGATATCGAGCCTTTTGATGCCTCGTAATGTTTTCTGTCATTTCGATCAGTCGCCTTTACGATCTCATCAATTGGGTCTTACAGTGAATGCGTTCATGGATCCGATGAGTTCTGCGTACGCCGTTCCGTCACCGTACGATCAACAGGTGCCATCGACATCGTCGCCATCGTGTGCTATGGCACGACCGAACACTCCGCAAACCCCGTACGGGTATGCTTATTCATATGCATTCATTCTCCGAAAAAGCGTCGAGAAAAGTTGCTTACTGTACCTTACCCCTGCAGTCGCTCGGTGGATCTAATTAAGAGTGATCCATTCAGAATACCGATTAGCGTAGCTCATTCAAAGTTCCTTGGGTAGCTGAAATACTTTGCTAGTTGTTCAGACATCGGTCGCCCAAGTTTCAAAAAGCTTTCTGCAGCATCTTGAACTCTTCAAAGCTTCAGAGAGCTCTTTTGAGGAGAGTAGAAGTTTCTCTCGAAGATTTGAAGAGCGGTCCACAGAGAATGGAGAAAAAGACCTTTCGCGTTTTCCTGGAGAAGAAAAGAGCTGTGTGAGACAAACGAAAAAAGGAGATGAGTATGGGAAGCGGGCCATTTGAGGACATTTCTGGGATAGAGGATGGGCTTCAGTCTTAGGACACATAAGAGTTCTTCAGTGGAGTCGTTCCACAGCTGGGTGTGAGTGGAAGAAGGAGGAATACCGGATAGGGGGTTTTGATGACCATTATAAAGGATATCTGAACTGCGAACTCTTTCTGCTGCTTCGAATTTTAGTTTTTAAAAAGGACTAATGTAATTAACCCCTGGGATCCCCTTAAGGTTCGGAACCTTCTGTGGGTGAAATGGGCTTTTGAATCCATAAAGCGTTCTAATGGTCCCGAGGTTTCTACGTCTTGGTTGAGGAACCTCCTTTTGTTTTTTCGCCATAACTAAACTTCTTGTGCTTCAGGCGTTCAGCGTTCGGCTCGGCCCATGCATCACCGTTCCGTCCTGCGAATGCGGCCGATGCAGTACGTTTGCGGGAGACCTGTGCAGCACGTAATGCTCAAACTGCTCAATGGATGGACAGTCAGTACCTGGCTGGAGTTTCCGGATATCATGGAAGTGGGGTAAGTTATCGAAGAATTCGAGTATACGTTCCACTACTCATCAAGGAGAGAATCAACTCTCATGAAATTCTACTAACACTGAAACCTTGGTCGGCCTGAAGGGATGTTTAACAATTTGAAGACAAAAGTAGTTTTCCTAATATCCATGCTAATCCACTCTCCTGGTTTTCAAGACAGTAGTTCATGGGCCTGATTATTAGAACCATGAACGCATGTCATAATTATCGGGCAAAGAATAGCTTTAGACTTTATTGTCTTATTTATGGCCTATTAATGTAAGAAGGCCTTGACCGCTTACTATTTGCTTGGGGAATCAGGTACCAATTTTGATCCCCATATTCGAAATGGGTAATCCGATTCCACCCAATCCGCCTAGAAATCACTCGGAATTTTTTGGAAGGCTGAAATCCTCCGTTGGTCGAGAGCAAGAATGTAGATTTTTTGTTTTTTGACGAGATTTTATAAGGTTTCCATCCATGGATGTCAGATGTGCGACTTGATTTTCATCGCGAATTTTTGCAGGTGCAATCGGGACCATGCTCGGTGATGTCAGCGGCCAGTGGTGGCGGTATGTCGATGATGTCGGGCATGTCCCAGATGTCACTGGGCAATATGAGTCAGCTTAGCATTTGTACTCAGCTCACTGAAGCACATTACACACAGGTGAGATGGGTCAGCATTAATAGCCTTCGATACTGGGTGGTAGTAACCGCTATAAGTAGAGGGCTGGCTTGGGGACGATTGGCTATGGGGACAGACGTATTCTGCCGGAGTAGCTATTTTTTACCACTATTTCATTGAAAAATGAGCTTTTTTTCGGTAGTACCGAGCAGACAGAGCAGCCTTCCGGAATCTCCCAATTCTAATCTTCGCCTTTGAAATCTTCAATGTTATTTCAGAATGCTGCATACCAGACAACATCTGGAGCCTCAAGTGTAGAGAACATCGACCCAAGCAATATATTTGAAATTAACCGTCAAGTAAATACGCTAATAATGAGCCTCAGGCATGAGGATCCGGTGAGTCTATTTTATTATCTACATGGCCATTGAATATGCAAGACCTATCTAGCAATTAAGTTGGGGTATGAGCCTTCCAGGAGGTCATCATGTGGTAGGGGCATCTCGAAAGAGCAGCCCAAAAATGATCAGATGGGCTCAAAGTATGTTACGAAGCCTCCACTGTCAGTTCCTTCTCGGAAGGGTTTTCGTTGTTTCAAACTGAATCGCCTTTTTGGTGTCCTATTACCTGCCCGTCACATTCTGTCGAGGATGGTGCCCAAGGGTTTGATTCAGGCCAGGGAGCTTGATGATGAGAAAACTTCGAAATGATTGTGATAATACTTTGTAACCAGTAGTACCAACGGGTGCAATAGGTTGACAAGTATTATTACAATCATTGAGAATCATAATGAGATAGGACTGATATAGAGACCCTCTCGATAATCATGGAATCACTAACAACCAATAAGAATCGTAGTAATTGGTTAATTAACAGAACTGAAGTACTAACAGGAACAATACTGAATAATAATTTCAAGAGCACTAATAAGTAGTAATCTGAAACAACCTCTAAAGAAGCCTCATGACTTTGATTTGAAGTTGATAGTCACTTTCTCGGTGAGGGACTCACGGGAGTAAAAATTAGTTTAGTTGAGGCGGCGAGACGACCAAGCACAATTCACCGCGCATTGTGAGGATGGAGTTGTGGGCCCAATCCAATTCTCGTCACCTTGAAGGCCTCATTTTTCTCAATTCCTTTTCAAATGTTCCCCACTGTAGACCATGCAGCAACTCCCATTTATAGACCCCACGACCAACATTTTGCTGTGGCGGGATGTGTGTTCAACTAAGCTAGGCAATCATACAAATTTCTTTTCAGGAAATCCGACGGAAAGCTGCAAATTCTGTGCAGAGTATGGCTAGGCAACGACTGCTGGCGATGGTTTCTAACCATGCAACTTTGCGAGAGCTGATTTGCCACTTTCTGCAGTTTGTACTCGAACATACCATCGAACAGGTGAGACCTGATCCGCACCGATTTGCTTTGCCAGAAGGATAAGGCTGAAAAATCAAAGAGTATGAGATGCACTGATATAATTGACTTCTTTTTGAGACATTTCGAGTGTGTCCTTGTTTTGTGCAACTGTTTCTTGAAGCCTTTGTAAGTGGGTGTTTTTACCCTAACAGGAGAGGTAGGGCCGCTTCACCAATTCTGAAGGAACGGAAAGTTGGGTAGCTTTGACGGATATTGATACGGAATTCGATCTCTTGGCTAGGCTTGTGTTAGTATTTTAGCGTTCTCGTACTTCTGGAAGACAATTGAATTCAAATTTTTAGAACATCACCCAGTTGATGCAATCAATTTTCAACATTCTCAACTGTCGGACGTGCTTCGTTGTCATGCAAGATCGATACATTCAGCAAATCCTTGTACACATTATCGCTAAGTATTTGATGTGAGTTTAATACGCCACTAAATCGATCCTTCAGAGCCCACCAGTCATTTTAAATTTACTTCACCCGTTTCAGGCCCGACCATCCATTTACTGCGTGGACGGTGATAGCCTTTACTGCGATTTTGCGAAAAAAAGATCTGAGGGGTTTCCGACGAATGTGTCGGTAAGTTCAAAGCATTGATGGCTTACTTATTTCTTTTGTTTATTTATTTCCTTGCACTGCATTCTGAGGAACGCGATGCGGCAATGCTGGGAAATTGGGGGAATCTACGGAGGATTTCTTTGAGAGAAGAGAAAAAAGAACTGATTTGGCGATTGTAATTTCCTTGATTGTTTTATATTGCCCGCTTTGTGATAAATAATAATCCGAAAGATAACTGAGAAGAGGCGGTTGAGTCCTGTAGTGTAATTGATAAACACAAGCCTGCTTGAAAAGAACAGTCCTGAGTTCAAATCTCGTCCATGGCGGTAGATTTTTACAACGCAACTTTCAGCACCTTAGTGATATCTTTTCCTTGATCTTTCCTCACCTGAAGGGCCACGTTTGGGGCTTACCCATGAAAAATGCTACGTCAAACTCGTCAACAAGTCTTTGTAGTTTGAAGGCTACTGTTTAGGAACGAGTACTTTGTCCGCCAGCTGATGATCATTTTGGGTTCGACGTCATCCTCCCACAAATCCCTCATCATTGATTCGATTCGGATGCTCATCACACGGAATTTGCCCCTTAAGGTGAACTATATATTCTTTTATATAGCTATATTATTTAGCTATTATTTATGATTGAAACACTTCTTATTTTATTTATTGAATTCATTTTTATTTACTTTTATTTATTTTATGGTTAAAAAATATTCCAGTCATAAACAACTATGCCGAGGTTGAAGCAAGAGAGAAGTTGGAGATTGGTTATTATTCCTTCGATTTTTTCGTATCATTCAAAAACAGATCGAATTTTTTTTTCATTTCATTTATTCTTTTGATGTATGTAACTTATTCTTATTTAATCAGTATTTCCAGTACTCAAATGACTCTGTTATATTACCCCATGTTTGCGTGTTTATTGATTTGTTTTTTGTTGTTTTTATTCAAAATATTAGTGTTATTACTTAATCTGTATAGATAAAAATATTTAATTTGAACATTTTTACAAGTTAATACCTTATAATAATCAAATTTTCATATTTATTCAGTTACATTAGTTCATTTTTTGCCTTCCATTCTATCGTTGTACTCCTTTATGATTAGAAGTGGTTTTCAGGAGTTCTTTGTACGGAGTAAAGGAATGGAGAAGCTACTGGAGTTCATGTCATGTGAGCATGAGGAGAAAGTGCTGAGATCGAGTGCCACCACCCTCCTCACCCTTATTTCGACGGAATCGGCCAAATATGGCATTGAATTCGTCAAACTCGGAGGTGTACAGGTGAGTTTTATTTATTAAGGTTTGCTGTGATTCTTTTCCCGTGCTGAACAGAACCTGTAATAGTGTTGTAAATCAATAAAAAAACTAACTATGTAAAACAGCTTAACTGAAGAATTTTAATCGGTCTTGTTGAAATTTTCTAATAACAATTGAATACACTGTTCAAAAGCTCCCTAATACGCCTGTGTTCAGATTTTTGGCAACCTCCTTTCGCATGGCTCAACCATGTTACTGCACGAAGTACTTCATTGTTTAGCAGGTGTGGGAGATTTGAAGGAGGCTCTGGAAACTCAGGTAAGCGCTAAAGATCTTTTTAGGGTTTTTGAGGTGCAGTTATCGTCGCTGTCTTCTGAAGACTCCTAGAAAGGCAATCGATCGATGTCTATCGGTTGCCTTTTCTTTTAGGCTAGGCGATCCTTGATAGGTACGGATTTGAAGAAAGAATGTCAGATTTGATGCAAAAAAAATGCAAGTAGACCAAGCGGAAATGACTTTACCGCACGTTTACTTTGTTACATAACTCATGTCAGAGGCCTCTATGGATTCTGAAAGACCTAAGTAGAGCTATTCAATTTTTTCCGAGATTTTTCTGGTCTTCAGCAAATAATGAGCTTGCAGGACATCAGCAACACTATCGTGTCGGTACTGCAGCTGATGGGTGCCCACGACCCGATTCTAGTCAATCACGGTACGGCGTTCCTACTGAATGTCTCGGCAAACAGCATACGGAATAAGGTATTTTATTACCTAATTACTTATCCATTACCTGTAATTTGAGTTGTTTTAAAGGCTAGTTTTTACCATGTGCTGGGTTTTAGAGGTTTTTTGATTTTATCCATCTATTTGTTCTCTCAGTCTCTTCTACAAATACGCACATTATACTGTGGGCAAATCTACAGCCATTTATCCTCAATGAACTGTTTATTTGTTTACGCTAGATGTTTTAGGCATCTATGGTAACCGCTCAGGCGCCGGACACATTACTCAGTGTGCTTAACCATCGTAATAACTACCTGACAATTCCGCTGGCAAATGTTCGTCAACTGATCGCTTCCATCACCGATAACGTCCTGATTTGCCTGGCAAATCTTACTAGAAATCAGGACGAATGTGGTCGAGCCGCTTGTATTCAGGTGAGTGGCCGTAGGTCTACACGATTCACGAACTTTCTCATGAAACTGATAACCAGTGAAAGGCAAGGATTGAAGTGGAAAAGAGAAAGCGATACATTCAGATTCTTACACGACGACTCTTCTTAAACTTGGGGGAAGCTTCAGTGAATACCAGAGGGAACAGTTTTATATGTCCATGGGCGAAGTTGATGATGTTTTATTCCAACATTCCTTATTTAGAGCACCCTTGTATGCCTGTCAGAGTAGATTTGATGATAACATTTCGAATTCAAAAAATATTCAGGGCAAAACCCAAAAATTATCCAGAGTAAAATGCATGTGAACTCGTTGACTTGTATTTTCCGCTTCGAAGTTGGTTCCCTCAATCAACGTCAAAGTTTAATCTCAAAGGCTAATTTTTCAGATAGCCCGGAAGCCAGACTCCGCGAAAACATTGCTAAATGTGTTGGCAAGTGGCACCGTGGAATGTCAAAACCGAGTGCTCATGGTCATTCACAGGTATGTTTCCTTTTTCGGATCCCTATTTGGATTAATCGACTTCGTCGATAAGACTAGCAACAGGTACTTCGGATTTCTCAAAGTGAGTCTTAGGTCACGAATTTCAGTACATGTATTTGCGTTGCTGAGTATAAGTTGTTCTTCCTTGATACCGTCGACGATTACAATCAATCGAATCTGGTCACGTTCACACTGCGACTTCTTTGGAATAATTTTGTGCAATATGTGAGTCTGTTACTTTTTTTTCAAATAGAAATCCTTCAGATTAAGTTCGAGACAGAATCAGTAAGAGAAGTGATTTGGGTCGCTTTTCGATTGCCGATTTTCGGTTTAAAAATCGCTCATGGATTCATTTGAACTAATTATTTATCGCACAGTCCAAAAATCCCTTGTAGGATTAAATAATGATTATTGAATAATGATTTCCAAGGCTGATGAATTTCACTTTCGGGTCGGAAACTTTTTTTTTTGAGGAGCAACTATGAATTCCACGACTCAATTAGGTCAATTGTCCGAGTTCATGGCGCAGTTTATCCTTAGGTTGATGAACTGGCTGGAGATCGATTATGTTCTGTATAGCACCCTTTTTGGGGTTGAAAAGCGCCATGAGTAGAGGAACTGCGAGTTTAAAGGCGCAGTTCACGATAAAAATGGTTCCTTCTGAGATGATTGTGATCCCCAAGGGTAGTAGAAGGGATCGAAAAACGGCTAGAAGGGCCATGTAAGGGCCCAAAACACTCAAAGCGGGCGAGTTCCCCTGGCGTTTGCAGAAGCGGCACCATTCACACCGTGACCAGCTACTTGGCGAGACAGCCACGTGGCCTACTTACTTGGACAACTCGTCCAACACTTAATTTTTTATCGAATGTTTAAAATGAAATATTTTTTGTTTATTACTCCTCTACTTCATTTTATTCGTTCACATTTTGTTTTTACTTTTTTTTTTCAGAACAGCTTCTCTGAAGCCGAACGAATCCATCGTCGTAAACAAATCGATCGTGTACTACGATTGCTGGCAACTCTGTCGAAGAGTGAAGAACTGCTTCAACAGATCACTGCTATATTCAGGTTAGTTATTCGCTCTATCAATCGTCTACCTCCTTCCAAAGCGAAATTTCACTCGAGGAAGAAGGGGCTCCCCTTTTCTCTATACTAAGCGGTAGACCGCTCTGACTGGGGTCTCAAGAAGGGTAGAGCGCCGGGGTGGTTGGAATGATTATATCATGCAAAAAGCTAGTTTGGGGGATAGATCGAATATCTAGGTAATCGGTGATTCACTTCTTCCCAAAAGTGTAAGTTGTAGCGTGCTACCATATTACTTCAGCTTAGAGAGTATCGTTACGGGCCCGCAAAGACGGCTACCCCACCTTCTTCATGCTACAGCAGAGGGTGCCCCCTTCTCCCCAACTGTTTACCTGACATTGTTTATCTAATAATTACTTATATTTGTAAATTATATGTCTGCGTCTTTGTAAGTTTCTATGTAATAGTTTTTCTATGTTTCTATGTATTATTTAAGGAAGATAGTTGTTATCCGTTACTTCTGTTCGCACGATTATTTTACGGCAACTTTTAAGGGAACATAATCCATTACCATTATTGCGACCGTTCCGCACCAACGATTTCACAGCTCATCGTGATTTTCTTGAGTTTTTGGACATACTTTCCAGTAATCCTATGAGGTGATTGCTGTTAAATTTCGTTTCTCTGCGATTTGCCCTAATCCATTATGATCTGTTATCCAATGTGTTGATATCGACAGGTTCGATTTGATACCGAAATGGCTTAGCACACCAGAATCACAGCAGATCTTGCACTATTACTGCCAGTTTCAACCGGATCCAAAACTCAGTAAGTTGCAGTTAGATTATTTATTTATATTTTTGTTTATTTGTCTATTTAACAAAGTTTCATCGAAGGTATTGGCAGAAACGTGTTTCCTGCATAATTGGTATTTTGAAACGGCTTACCTAGCACGAGTATGCGCAATAACTTGGTGCGGTTAGGAATTAGGTGGGGGTAGGCGTAGAAGAAGGGATCAGTAGTCTGTCGGTGCAAAGGAATCAAAGGAAATCGAATAAAACTATCATATGTTCTGGTTCTTGTTATCGGTTTCGAAGATGGACGAGTTGCAACGGTGATAGAGACGAAGAGGCCGTATGGTGGGATAGGAAGGGGCAGAGACATTCAGTTATTGAGTCAGCTGTTCTTAGATTTCGCACATAAACTACCTGGAACGGTACCAGCCCTTTTTTCGCATCGTCAATACATACTAGACATTCCGCGTGTTTTTTTTGCACATATACACTAATTTTTGATTCATTCAGTCCCATATGTAAAAATTTGGCTGATTGATTTAATGGTAGTACACTAGGCCTATAGGAGGTGGTGTAATGGTAAGTGGCGCACTATATCGCACGCACGGCCGCGGGTTCAAGTCCCTCATCGGTATACGCCTAGGCCAACCAAGCCTTCCATGCCTCCAGGGTCTGTTAATTGGTACCAGACTCGCCTGGGAGAACAAAAGTACTGAAACAAAAGAACTGACTTGTACATCGGTGGCCACCGCAAGTCATTGTATAGGCCACATACGCACTCATTACGCCACTACGGTTCTGAACGGAAGTCGAGTACGGGGGCGCATCCCTTGGACGGGATTGATTAACGCCAAAAGGCATTTTTTTGAGATTATAACGACACATCTCTGATTCCTGTGTTTTTCAGTGGGTCACGCTCGGAACATTGGCAGTCGGCTGCAGCAGGCGAATGTGGAAGGTATGCAGACGACGTAGCTCCACTCCGTTCCTCCTACGAGGCAGCCAGAGGATTCATGGAGAACAACTGTGGCGTCAGAGTCAACGGTTCTCGAGCACCAGCCAACTGTCCCTTCTCATCCGGAATGTTGGAACTTTCGGAATCCTTCGAGGCTTGTCTATACCTATAAGCTTCATATTTTTGCATTATTCATGGTTATTGTTTGTGCATTTACGGGTTTTTTCTATTCGCATATCAATTTTTTAATGACAATTACTTGTACATATAGATAAGCTGTCATCTTAGCTGTTTATTAAGTCTTTATTTCCATGTCAGGTATGTCTCGCTCAGAGGACCTCTTAACCCCATTTTGAGGGTTGTCGGGTGATATTACCATTCTATAGATTCCTCCACATCATCATGTCAAATATCTGTGATCTTGACCATCAGTTGTTTTTTGCTTTTCTAGGATTTATTGATCCACAATGTTTATCATAATTGTAGGGTGAATTGAAGTAAATGAAATGACTTATTTCCGAGTTCTTGTGTAAACAATCAATACCGGTAACTTGGAAGTGATCGAATAGTAGCGGTAGTAACTTGGAAAGCAAAGAATGCTGAGAATTTGGAGTCCAGATGGCTCTTCGTTGTTTCAGTCCCAATCATTTAGAGCGTGACGTCCTGACATAGGAAATTTCCTTCCATTTTTTATCGCACAGCTTTAGCTCAGCGGGACTGTCCCCATCCCTCCCCCATCCCCCGTGACATGACTGCCCGTCCTGGCTTGGTGAGCCAAAGCCCTGTATTCCCAATCGCTTTGGAAATGGCCATTGTTATCACCATGGGAGTATATAAATCCAACATGGATCCCTGTTAGGTCTTTTGGATGGTGCTGCTAACAAAAAGGGCAACGGTATTGTTGAAGTTTGATGAGGTGAAGAATTTTCAAAAAGCTGTGGTCGAGGTCAGGACTAGATATTTCGAGAAGTCCCCGGGCGAGGTTCGTATTTCCCTCACTTATGGGGTCGTATTCGCGGCGTGGGGACACTGGAGTTTAGTAGTTTTAGCAGGTTCATCGTCTATTCCCTCGATAAGACTCCTCAGAACAGGTCGCTAGCGGAAAATGGAGAGTATTCTCAGCGTCCAACCCAAAAATCTATAATGACTCTTGAGTGTATTACTAGTAAAACAGGCTTTCCCCAAGGCGTCGGGTATTGAATAGCCGCAGGGTCTGGGTTTTTCCCATATAGGAACCCAAAGAGAATCTTCCTGTTCCATAAGGGAGGCAATACACGCTCGTGTGGACAAGACTGTTCCCGCGCGGTGATTATCCCTGGCGAACGGGGGACGTGCGATTCGTGCGATTCTGGGTGCGCGCGGCAAATTGTGCGGCGGAATTCGCGATGATTCAAACAACACTGGCGTCTATCATTGGGGCACAAATTTGAAGTAGAGTACTTTAGTAGGGTCGGACCATCCTACCAACCTACTTTACTTCAAATTTGGGCGCAAATGATAAACGTTGCAGTCGTCCAAATCGCACCGAATTTCGCCGCGCAATTTGTCGCGCGCACCCAGAATCACACGAATCGCAACACACCCCTGGGGAACACCTCTGGTGTAATTGGGGACTGTTTGAAAAAAAAAAACATCCGAAAAAAGAACATGGGTACTCTCGAATCCCATCAAAAAAGGGGGACAGGGCAGCCTTGACCGACTAAAAAAATCCAATCTTCTTTGTTCTACGAACAATTAACATCATGTTTACGACAGAAATGTTTCTCTAACAATAAAGGCTGTTCTCGGCTTGAGGATTTGGACGACGTTGACGCCCAATGACGACTGGAATACAGGAAAAGCAATCGGTCGTGGAGACCAGTTTCCGTCAAGGCATGTGACGAATTGTCCGAGTTGTTATCAGAGAACGCCTTGTCTTACGACACCCAATTGTTACGGATAGCGATTTGTTTTCGTCCACTATGACATTCCCGATTACGCCTTCGCCTGGAGCTATCGAATCCGACAATCGTTTGATACTTCTAACGAGACGGTCATCTTGAATGTTGCTCCTCCCGATTCTGGACTGTTACGCAAACTCGTAGGAGATTCTTTTGAGGACCTTCTGTACCCCTTGGATTAGGCTTGAGCGGCCCGCACACCCCATCACATTTGAGTATACCGGCTCATTATATTCCCACAGTATTAATATATGATATCATTCCGAGAATTGTTATGCCCTCTAAATAGGACGGTTTGGGCATACGCTTCAGTCTGACATTTAATCATGTGGGATATTAAGAACCATATGTATGTGTTATAATTTTTTAGAATTTTTCGATGCTATTCAAGACCGTTTCGCGATAAGCCCCACCTTTTACTTCTATTCAAAATCGTAGTGACGTTTAAAGGCACCGTTCACGATAAAAAAAGTTATTGAGTTCTTACCTTATTAATACTCAGCGGCCCCCATGGGTTGTAGAAGGGTCCTTCTCACTCCCGCTATTTCGACGTCCAGGGCATAGTGGCGGGCCCGTTGTTGTCGTAATTCGCATCTCCGCCCCTCGACCGATGTCACCTTAGACGAGTGTCGAGACGACACAGTGTCATGTAATCGCGTCAGGACCCACCCTGAATTGCAAATTGGCAAATTGCCAGAGACGCAATGTGTTATCTGCTATTGCATTACGTCTCTGGCAATTTGCCAATTTGCAATTCAGGGTGGGTCCTGACGCGATTACATGACACTGTGTCGTCTCGACACTCGTCTAACGTGACACCGATCGTCTCTAACCGACGCTCTATCAATGTGAAACTCGTCCAACCCCCTTTCCAGCTCTTTTTTTGGCCCTTTGTAATTCTTTTTGTTCATCGTTTTTTGCGTTTTTTTCGTTGTTATCGCTTCATTCCAGAGTAGTTCTATCAATTCCCGTCAAAAAAGGGTACCCTAACTTTTTGTGAATGGTGCCTTTAAATGCGTATGTGGCCTATACAATGACTTGCGGGAGCCACCCTACGTACACGTACACGTCACAGCTTTTATCCTCCCGGACTCTGGTACATATTAACCGATCCAGAAAGGACGCAAGAATCGGGAGCCAAAGCTGATATCCATTTAGGGTTCGATCCTTGGAGCATGTGTGTGTGTGTTAGTGCGCTGTTTGCCACTATACCGTTCCCGCTTATGTATCACATTGCATTAGGTGAATATTACTACATTACATGACACATTTTGATACTGACTCGGTGTTTTTTACCTTCACAGACAAGAATGAAATCAAATTAAATCCATTAAAGGAAGGATCGATTGACGATACTCGGGTATCGATCGTTGGTTTGATTTCCGAATCGATACCT
This sequence comes from Haemonchus contortus, assembly GCA_000469685.2. Lineage (NCBI taxonomy): Eukaryota > Metazoa > Nematoda > Chromadorea > Rhabditida > Trichostrongylidae > Haemonchus > Haemonchus contortus. The sequence goes on from LS997564.1 coordinate 7,646,470, forward strand.
GTGCATTGGCGTCTCCAGTGGACATTAGTCAACCAATTCATTCACAGAATTTCACTCTGCCTAGAACTCAGTAATTGTTTTTGTTTCTCTATTCTTTGACACCCCGACTAATAGTAAAAGGATGTCTGTAGACAGTGATAGTGTTTGGCAAGTGGCGCTCACGCATGGCCTCGGATTGATATTTACCTAGGTAGCCAAGCCTATCATCCTCCCGCAAGTGGTTAATTGGTACCATATTTGTCTGGGAGGATAAATGTACTGACCAGTACAGCGGCTGCCCACCACAAGTCACTGTGAATCCCACATACACATTCAAACACCGGTACGATTCTAAATGGAAGTCGCACTCTGCCAAACCCTTTATTGTTTCAAACGTTTAACAGTACGGTTCCGAGATCTTACCGTACTTCCATATTGCCTAATACGTACTATTACAACATATACTTTAAGTCGGATATTTATTCCAATATTTTGTGCTATTTCTGAATATTTAGCGTGTAACAGTAGAGCAAGGCTACACTGATATAGGTGGGTATTTCTCCCCGAAAGTCGCGTCGCGCTAGCCGCACCCGCCGCGTACTGCACAAGTGCGATGGATGATTGGAACGCGCAATCTGTGAGCCAAAGCCCTTTGATCATTTACCACTCCTAGCCACTTCGTTTTTTTTTCCTATAGGCCTCGATCATTGGTCATTGATAATAGGTTGATATTCAATAGTTCTGTTATGACAAAAACGAACACAAAAAACAACAATCAAAACAAATCAAAAAGTCAGTGCAAGCAACAAAAAAATAGGACCTATCAATGCTAAATGCGGTGATTACCGTTCGGGGAGAGGTCCTGCCACAGCAGTGATATTACTGTAAAGAAATGGACCCGGCTAAACATCCCACTTTCGGGGATTCCTTATATATGCATTGCGCCACATACAGTTCCTAGTTTGCGGTTTTTCTTTTGTCTGATTTCTTGGTAATACTTATCGGAATTAATTTTTTCACGTTCTTCAATCTGGATTGTTCATCTCGGGAGGTCTTGAGAAAAAAGAATCACAACTTCATGGCAGCTGGGTGATTATTTCGGCTCTGCGTTTCTTTTTCGATGAATTCGTTTACAACGATCATTTTATTATCCCTCGAACGATCCGCCGCTCTCCTTAACTTTGTTTGGAACGTTTTTTTCTGAACCTTAGCTGAAATAGGTCACTACGGAAAAATTGTAGCCGAACTCTCGCGTCAAGGAGAAGTGCTGCAGCCGTTTTCCCAAGCCTTTGATGGTTGTTTTGGGAAGAACTCTGAGAACAATGATGAGAAATAAAGGCTTTGATGTTAATCAATTCCGTTCTGGGATGCGCCTCGCACTTGACTTCCACTCAAATTCGTAGTGACGGTCTAAGTGCGTATGTATGCTAAACAATGAATTGCGAAGTGAATGAATGTGACCAGCCAATGTACGAGAAAGTTGCTTTTATACTTCGGAGTCTCGTACCGATTAACCGATCATGAAGAGATAGTTGGACTAGGCTGGTATTTGTTGGGATTTGCTCAGTGGACCATGCTTGTGCACTATCTGGCACCACATAACTTCTCCCCTCCTCACTAGGTGCCAATACAAAAAAGCAAGGATAATCCTGCAAGTTGGCACATTGTCGATAAATAAATAGTTTGTAAGGATTCTAAGCAAGAAAGATGAATACGAGACCTGTTTTTCATTTTCATGAAGAAGAAACAAAACCCGCTTTTTTATGGTCGCGGTAGTCCCTGAACCTATTCAATGAGTGAGGCTATGCTTGAGAGTCGTTTCGAACGATAAGACGACGAGAAAGAATTGGTAGCATCCTTAAGGCGAGTAGGGATCGTACACCGTTTCTTCTACTGTGAAAAAGATAAGCAATTCTTTTAGAAGATGCGATCGAAGATAGTTCCAAAAGTGTGGGAATCCAGAATTTCATATTTGAGTCTTAGTGAGCTCACACTTGCATAGATGTAATAGCTGAAGCTCATGAGGAGTGTTGATAGTCAGACTTTGAGGGCTTAGCGAATTGGTGCCGGAAAATCAGATTCATGGACGGATTCGAGAGTATTGGCTCAGTCATGAAGCTTCTTTTCTTCAAAGGAGCACTACTCACCTTAAGCTAACTTTCAGATAAGTCCCATCTTAAGAAAAGTATCCGTTAGCTGAACTTCTCATGTGATTTTCGGCAATTTTTGCCACCGTTTACCCTACAGGAAGAGGCTTCTGTTTGTGACAGTTGCATCATCATCAGCTTGGTTGGATGATCAGTTTGGAACAAAGGCATCTGGGCCGACAGGCTTTGTTGATTCTCCAAAAGCGGTGACGCAATCCTTCCTATTCGTAACCGATCCGATCCGTGTTTGCTACGAGTTTTCGGCTAAAAACGGCTTGACAGGCGTCATCCGTGAAGCATCACATTGGCGTACAGGTCGGAATGGACTGAAATGATTCTTCTGTTTACTCATGAATTCCCCTATCTCGTAACTAATTCTCTCGTGGAAACCCTCGACCTTCAAGTGCCATTTCGTCGAGGAGGTTTCTTTTTAGGAGACTTATTTTGACTTTTTCTTTCATTCCAGCGATGACACCTTCTTATTGTTTTTTCGTCCTCTTGGTTCCTGTTCTGATGGCCGTTAAACCGAACAAATGTCGGGATACAGACATGAATTGTGCAACTTGGGTAAGTCTCTCTGCCAGTGGATTTGCTTTGTTTGTTTTTATTCTGTTTTATTCTGTTATTCTTCGCAACGATTGAAGTGGCCGTAAGAAACAACAAAATCGAATGTGTGAGTGACGGGGTAAGGGGATTCAGTATGTTAATTCAATGTACATAAATTTTTGATAAATTTTACATTTGAAGTTTTTATTATGCATATTTGGCCTCACATTTTTCTCTGGCCACTTATTTCCGAATAAAATTTATCGATCCTTGGTCCAGTTCTTGACCTCCTGAACCCCATTCTGCCTATCGATTTCCGAAGTCCTATTGATCAGAAAGGGAAGACGGGAGGAGGGGTGTATACCAGCTTTACGAGATTAAAACTAGCGATCCCACATTTATACCACTAAGATAACTAAAACTACCGATCGTCCATTTATACCAGTGAAATACACCCCTTTCATCGGTGCAATAACTTCTTCTTCATATGGCGAAACACGATGTCACCCATACTGACCGCATGGGATTAAGCACGTAATGGCAAAAGGGATAGAGTAGTGCACAGGAATCGACCCATTAGTTGGAACTATGTTATTCAAATGGTAGGATTCGAACATGTATAGGTGAAGAAATTTATATTATGTACGTTCCTTCCTTACCCACGTCTCTCCACCCATAACCGATCAACGTATTTTTAGAAATTATAACTGTAGAGGTGGGCGGAGGTGGTGTAGTGGCAAGTGGCGCACTATATCACACGCACGGTTAGGGGTTCGATTCCCGGATCGATGCCCGCCTAGGCCAAACAAGCCTTCCAACATTCCGGGGCCAGTGAATTGGTACCAGACTCGTCTGAGAGGATAAAAGCCCTGATTTGTGCATCGGCTGGCCAACACAAGTCATTGTATGGGCCACATACGCAAATATTACGCCACTACGATTCTGAATGGAAATCGAATGCGGGACGCATGCCTCAGACGGGATTGATTAACGCCAAAAACTTTATCCTTTTTATCCTTTTATAACCCTAGAGACTTGAAAGTTTTGTGTCGGAAAGTGAAATGTAGGAATTTAAACGAGATTTTATATGCCACATATGTCAAGAAATTCGATTGACACTATTAAAAACTGCTAAGAGGATAGAAGAGGATATGAGAAGTAATGCAGTTGTATTGGTCGCAGTCTAGGACCCTGATTACTTTGACAAATAACAAGGAAGAGAAGGTAACTTTTCAGTGCTGTAACGATTGTTAATAGCAATTGTCTTCTTTCTGATACATTTGTTCTTTTCTACAGTTTTCATTTACTTATCCCCACTTGTTTTTTATTTAAAAGCCATTTATTCTTCAGCAAGGAAAAATCATATCAAAACCGCGTCTCGTAAAAATTTGGGTCGAATTTTAAGGAAATCGAAAGAAAATCCTGCAATGCCTATCAAGCAGAACGAATTCCCTGTCGGTGCTTGCCCTTAATTTGTATGGAAGCGCTTTCGCGGCGCTTAGTTCACGGGAGTCATAAAGATGTTATTAATCAATAAATATTTATAAAATATTTATTTCAAAAAAACTCAGTAGTAATAAGTAATTTGTCTAAATTTCATATAGAAAGGTAGTGAAGAGATAATGTAATGTTCATGTCTCTGGGGTGCTATAAGAGAAATCTATTTCTGTAAGCATATGTAGATAGTTAATGTAAGGATTCTGGGATGATTACCAGTTCTTCTAGATTGCTTCAAATCGATCAAGCTGTGATGAATCGGGCTTGGTTATGGAGCATTGCCCACGAATGTGTCAAACATGTGGGGAAGTTGTTGATCCAAGTAAGACGCCTAATTCCTCAGTTAAAGTCAACAGGTTATAATGAAAGTTGGAACTGCCCTATTTTTAGGATATGACATTCGACGTCTACCGTCTGAGTTGCAGTCCATTGCCTGGATGGTCGGAAGGTGTGTTTCTTCATTGGAAAACTTGTGAGATTCCCTGAAAATAATGATTGAAGTTCCTTCTGGGAGTTTCGATTGAATGAGGGAGGGAAAGTTTAAGTGGAATAATCGAGTTTACAGTTCCCTCAATATTACCAGTTTTTGATATGAAAGCCATCACAAAGGGGATGAATAACCTGTAGTCCTAACGATCACGTGCCCTTTACTCTTCCACTAATGTGATCCCCTTGCAAGACGATCCACTTCCCAGGTGGCCTCTCCTCTGCGCATTCCAAAACTTGACCCTACCCCCTACCATAAGTGATCCAACATCTTGAGGCAATCATGTTGCTGTTGATTCTAGAGAAGAGGGTCTCCAAGGGATTGATTTAGCCTTTCACCATGATCAGGCATCGATATAATAATGGGTAAGAGGTGATTTCAAATAATGATAACGCTGTATACATAGTGATATTTGTATACTATTCAATAGTGTTTTGATCTTTGAAGGTGGAGATCGGAATTCGGAGGTAAAGCCTTCTTCCCTACAATACCAAAATTCACTTACGGAGAGCAGATCGACATTACCATTGGTGATCTTTCTTCCAAAAAGAAACCAGCATTGAACTATACGTGAGTAATTTTCGAACAAATTTCTAGTTTTTTGGTTCTGATGACCAGAAAATACTTTCATTTAGTGCTTTTGCATGGGATCTAAGTGTGCCTGAAGACGAGTTGATTGAGCTTCATAGTGAGAATGGGTATCTTGTCGTGAGCAAGGACGAAAAAACGCAGAAGGAAGTCGTTTCTCTGACTACCGCAATGAGTAATGGTGAGTTTGAGTGAAAATTCTTTTAGAGTTGTGCATACGTAGGGCTACGTTCCTATTGGTAAGCAAGAGCTCCAGCTCTTTTAATTCTTTTCCCACCCCATGCAAGCATTCCGGAATAAGCAACTTTCCTGTAGGTTCTGGATCGAACGATCGTAATTTTTGCACTTAAGGGCAAACCATAAGGGGGGTGCTCGAAACATAGAAGGAAACCGAGCAGGCTGTTTGCAAACCACGGTCTCTGAATCAATTTTTGAAAAAATACGCTTGGGACCTTTCGGTGTAACTCCTTTCACGAATCGGTTTATGATTTCGTATTGACCGCAGTTCTTGGTCTCGAAACCTCTCTTAGCCATCGATTACGCTTCCACTTTTCCAGAACCTATCGAACTGTGTCCTTCCCCTGAATTCTGAGGATGTTTATCCAGAAAGAGATGCTATTACACACTAAACATTCCAGATATGAAGGAGCTGCTGGTGAGGGTCCATCCAAATCCACTTTAACCCCTCTACTCTTCACCCGAATGAGGCATGCCATCGTGGGAAATGAACTCGGCAGCGCGATACTGACGTGCCCCCCCCCCCTTTCTATTCATTTCCATTTTCCGTGATAGCACTGGATAAGATGAAAGAGAAGAATGCGCGGTGTTGCCAACACAAAATGTGTTATTTTCTGAGACAATTTTGGCGTTTTACTCAGCTCCCTTTCCGCACAGCTGTCAACTGCGAAGCAAGTCCCACCCACACTATTTCCATGGGTCCTTGAACAAAAGTGCAGCCACTCGATCACTTAATTACGTACATGAAAGCATACAAGACGATGTGCATACTTAGGGTCTCCTCACGCCATGTCCTGCCAGCGCTGCGTGCCACTTGAGTCTGGAGCCTCATAGCCTCCGAGAAGTTCCTCTCAGGTCTGGAGCGAATAGAAGCCCAATCAGATAGGCGTGTTATACCTATCTGTTATATCTGTTGTACCTAAGATAGGCGTGTTCAGGGTTGGACACCCAAATTCTCACTCATCGGGTGACCTAAAAATGTCGAACTATCAGCCCTCACATGTCGTGGGCAGCCTTCAAATCAGCTGAAACATCAGTTGGTATATTCTTTGTCAGGGGTTCAAACTCGACATCGTAAGCCGTAAATCCCACAATTTTAGACGGTTATGAAGATTCGATAGACTGTTAAGCTGTCATCAGCGACTCTAGCTGTCGTACGATCCCCGACACTCTGAAAATGCCTTCGTGTTCTTAGGAATCAATCTTTCCCGCTGGAGGAACTCCTTTTAGGAACTCAATTCCATTGTTCTTCTTATTGGAAATGAGAACACGTAAACAAATAAAAATACTAGTTTTATTCAACACTTAAGGAAGAGCATACAGTCCAACTGTGATTTGTCCAAGAACCTGTTGTGTTGAAGGAAAGGCGCTTTGTGGATCTCTAGCATTTGGAGGCATTACTGCATACTGAACGACGAATTTGTCTGTTTTTGGAGATCCTTTCTGAAAATTCTTCGGATATTCATGGCTGACATCTACCTCATATGAAATTAACGGATCTCACCTTACGGACCACCTCGATTCGTTGTGTAGTACCGGCTTTAATAAATGCAAATACCGGTTTAAAAAGGTAGTCCGTATTGTTGGAAGTCTTCAGTTTAAATACGAGATCTGTCATGCCACTGTTGATGAGCGTATAGACTTGAGTCTCGCCATTAGCATCCACGACAATCGATGGAGGAGATCCGGTAAGAGACATTAATACGAGTAAAATGCATCTTACTCGATTTCAAGGCTTTTATACAGGTCGTTATCACAATCGCTATTGCTGGAGATATCTTTCTAAAAACTCTTTATTATTCCATCAGAATTTCATAAGTAAAGAATGAATACCCGAGGGTGGGTCAGGAGGTACCACGCGGTTGCCGCGTCGAAGGTAGGTCGTCGAGCGTAGCTGGCTCAAGCGATCTTGACACTGCTCGCCGAATACTGTATCTCTGGCAGCTTGTCAACGTTTTCGACGGCATCGAAGGTGTGATATGGTTCCAGCTAAAATGAATTCCCCCTACCTACCTCCCTGACACCAATGCTCCACTAGAATTCAAGTATATCCTTTAAGACCTTTGGATTGTTGGATTTTTCGAAATAATTTAAAATTGAAGAGTATTTACTATAGCGATTGCGATTGCAGGATTCATGACAGTGGAAGAGGCGGAGCCTGGTCCAAACCAAATACGTTTCAAGCTGGCTCGCATTGGAAGAATTAGTTTTTCTCATGATTCGGCTGTCCGAATGGTAGGCATGTAGGGTCTTTTGAGGGATCACCTACCGATCTGATGATTTTTCAGATGTTTCGTGAGTGGACTCTGTTAGATGAGGAACGATTCGAATCACGTCTTCTAATGGCCACCACTGTCACTCGGCGACTTATGGAACATACCGCTATAATCTATAAGAAAATCTATCCCCGATAGATGGAAATTTATATTTAGTAGGAAAAGAAGTTGAAGCTATCAATGTTAGATGGTCCTGAAACGAAAGCCTTCATTTGAGACGGTGAAGGAACTCGTTGTCTGTAAAAAGTACAAGTCTTTCGTACTTTTCTTTTTGATTCGTTTTGAGAGCCACCTCAGTACTAGCTGTACAGATTCAAAAAAAAATTAGATTTTTTTCAAATTTTATCTGCATGGGGACATTTTTTATTTTTTTTATTTTTGGATGATTTTTCTAGATAAGCATTTCGTTGCAGACCTCTATTTTTTATTCGATTAGTGATCGTTTGTGATGAACCCTGCGTTCTATTGATCTCGTCATTCTGTATAGTAATGTGTACGTATAAATAATTCGATTTCGACTTTTTTTTTGATTTTTGTAGAGCTTGACGGTTCTTCCTTCCTTGCTCAACATGGTTATCTATTTGTGTTCTAATGTTATTATTATTTACTATCACTAGGATTTTTCAAGGGTTATCTGCAGATTTTCCATTACTACATGGGATTTGTCTTTATCCAAAGGATGCCCTGTACTGGAGGCGCCGAAGCAAGAGCGACTAGAATTGAGCAGAGACACGACAGGGACAAGTGGGACGTACCCTGGAGGGAGCGGTGCTGACGGAGGTGAGTAGGCAGTTCTTGGACATGGAGTAAACAAACAAACAAACAAATAATTAGTGAACTGATCAGATGCGATCAGCTGTTTTTTAAGAACTTGCAAGGATCTTTACATATAAACTTTTTAATTGTCGCAGTCTCAAATCGTTAAATTTCTTCGATTGGATCCAATGCTGCATATAATAGGTTTATGTAGATGCACGGGGTCTCCAGAATGAATTGCATTACATAGTAAGTGCGCATAGAGGATGTTTTTGAGGTTAATTGATCCCGTCTAGGAGATGCGCCGCGCATTCAACCTGAAGTCAGAATCGCAGTGGCGTATTGGATGCGTATGTGGCCTGTGCAATGGCTTGCGGTGGCCAATTCATGTACTAGTTGGTGCTTTCATATTCCCAGACGAGTCTGGTACCGATTAACCGACCTCGGAGGAATGGGTATTCGAACCCGAGGCCATCCTGTGATAGCGCGCCACTTGCCACTACACTACATCCAATTTCAGATAAGACTTAATAATAACACTAGAAGTGTGACAGTAATTGCAATAGCAGTATGGAAATGAAGTTAAATTCAACAACTTCAAGGTTTTTTCTTTGGAGCAAACCTCAATGTTTCTATATCTATCCTGAAGGGAACATAGAAGTTTTTTTGTGTTTGCCTCGCTAATGCCGATCTATTCAAAACTACAAATCTGAAGTAAAGAGGCCTGAATTAGGGGATGACCATTGTTTGACTCCCTCCCACTAGGACATGCCGCAAATTTCTGTCTGGGCACTTTGCCCTGATTACTTTGTTTTGTGGAGCAATATGTTGAGAAAGAACAATAGCATCAGCAAGAATGCTGAACGGTGCCTTCAATGGTCCTACTGACTTCAGGGTCTTTTCTGGCAATCGAGCAGTGATTGTATTTGATAGGTAAGAGGAGAAGGCGGTGTTGGAGAACTTTCAATTTCGACTCGTTTTCGCATTTCAACCCACTCCCATCCGTTTGCCCTTTTCTTTCTCCTACTCCAGACGGCATCAATTGGACACCTTGCATGAGAATTCATTCATTTTTTGCATTTTCTATACCTTTTTAGTCATAGTACACTATAATTGAAACTTTGACGTAGTCCCCAGACTCCAGCTTTTCGAAATCCTATACAGGAAGAGGCTCCCATACAGGAAGAGGTGAGGCGTTGCCTAATGACGGCAATGCCCCCACGTAGCCCTATCGATCCTGAGATTAGGCTCGAGATCGATGCCGACGTAAATGTATTGGTTAACCGAAGTTTCCTCTACTTACGAATAGATAGTGGATCGCTGATTTTACTGAAAAAAAAATCGAATCACCGACTTGTCTGTCAGCTGGTTCCAAATAACCGAGTTTTCCGGCCAGCTGGCGCGGCTAATCACTGTTTAGGCCCAGCTTGAATCGAAACCCCTCGAATCAAATTCAAGTCGATTTCGTAGGCGCATCCCAAAAATAGTATTGATCGACACTAGAAAACTTCCTCTCCATCAATCTCCTTCAAAAAAAAAAACCTCCCTTACCTTCGCGCTGTCCATGATTATCAAAGACTTCCTCTCCCAGGTTTGAGCTCTTGATAACGTCCGTGTAGAACGAATTTCCTGAATAGGTATGAAAAACGTTCGATGCCATTCATCAGATCTGTGTGACATTAATCTTTTACAAGGTCATTTTTGCTGAAAACGGTTCTGAAGTCAATTAGACAGTTCCCCGGAGCAGCACCCTTGTAACCTACAGATCGCAGGTATATTAAAGGCACCGTTCACGATAAATTTGGGTAATCCAGATTATGATGAAAAATGGAAGACAAGATCGAAACTAGTGCGACTGAGGTGAAGAAACTGCGTGTATCGGTGTTTCCAAAGTGAAAAAAGGCTTCGAAGTACCGTTAAAAAGGGGGCTGGACGAGAATGAAACCAGAAAAATGAAGAAGAGTGTGGCGTCCGGACGAGCTAAACAGTGTGTTTCACTGCGTGTTTGTGGGTCCTGGTGCGATTAACAGACAATGGTAAGCCAAAATTCATTCACTTATAAGCATAAATAAACAAAAAACCTTAGTAACAGCAAAAGTAGCTCACCTTCTTCAGCCTCTAGGAGTAGGAAATTGAATAAGAGATCGCGGCAGTAAAAAGAAAAACAGAAAAAAAAGAATGGGAGGAAAACATCGTCTCATCTTTCGGCGATTAGCTGATTGTGCGTGGGTCCTAGAACGAATAATAGCAACCTGTATTGTCTCGACACTCGTCTAACGTGACACCGATCGAGGGGCGGCAACGCGAACTACGGAGCTGCCACTATGCCCTGGACGATTGGGGGAGTGAGGGGGTCCCTTCTACAACCCATGGGGGGGCGCTGAGTATTCCTAAAGGAAAAACTGAGTAACCTTTTTATCGTGAACGGTGCCTTTAAGAGAAGCGGCCCAAAGAAGGGAACTACTCTCTGGATTCATTTTTGAAATCAACGATACTGACAGGAAGTCTATCGAGGGGCGAATTAGCCGTGGTCGAACCCTTTATAGGAGACCAGGTATGGCCAGGAATAGGTTAAGTTGGGCACCTGAGAGTCTAGTAGTAACCATTTATCTGCAAAACATGTTTCTCTTATAGATAGGGTCGGGAAGGGCATTGAAGAAAATGGTTCACCAGGATAAATACCTTCCCCCTTCCCCCCCCCCCTCTCCCAGCCGCAACCCCCTCTCCCGCCCACCCTCCGCCTTCTGCAGTTACATACTCATTCCTCCCATCCTTCAGCTTGTTTTCGTAGTTCTTCAGCTTTTTCGGATTTCCGAAGATGAACGGAGGTGGATTGCGGAAGGGAAGGAAGTGAGTAGGAACTAGGTGAGAACAAGGCTCTCCTCTCTCCCTTATCAAGTAGCTCTTGAGAAGCGCTTATCCCAGCCTCTAAATTGAATGAACCAAATTGAAATGCTGGACTTTGTAAGGGCAGAGCTCGACTATCAACGCGATCCACTTAGTGAAGGAATGCAGCTATCCCCCTACCAGTTCTACTGGGCCACCTTATCGAAAAAAAGAGTTGTTTTTCTCTAATAATGGGGAATATGATTGATGTGCGGGCAAGATAATCTGAATAAGACTGCTGCAGTGAGAGGAAGCTGCACCATGGCAAAAGGGCAACTGATAAGACTGAAAACACATAGGTGATGGGAATATGGCAGTAGTCTCCTGTGACAAATGGGAACCCGTGAGAGAACTATCAGAATGAGCGTTGGACATTGTACAAAGTCCTACATAAGAAAAGAAGCTGTGGATATCCTTCCTAGATCAAACTGGAGTTCATGAACTACCGGCTAGAATGTGGGTTGACGGAGTACTTGCTCAAGGGGCTCCTGAAACAATTTTGGTCTACACTTCTGTAACCAGTATTGTGGACTCCATCGATTCATCTAGGCCCCTTCCGATTCAGAACCTCAAGGGAAGAAGAAACTTCGCTTTGTTTGATATAACTAGAAGCTTCAAAGTCCATCACCCCTTCCACCATGTTGACGTCACTGTCGAATCTTGTGGGGGCTTTCCCTGAGGGTGTTCGCGGCACGAGACCGAAGCGAATCGATTTCTGCACAAACAGCCCCCATGTACTTGGTTGGGATCACTGGCTCATTCGACGTTTTCGCTGCCGTTCTGATTCCTCCTTGTGAACCGCCTGCAGGGCGATACTCTTCATTTTCCTAGCTCTTCTTTTCTCATTTTAGTGCTCAGCTTACTGATTTTTTAATCAGGAACTGAAAGCAGATGGAAACTCTTCTCCCGAATTCGGCACGGTTTGTATTTTATTCAACAATATCGGCTTGAGCTTCAATCGTCAAGTACTCATGGGGTATTATTGGGACTAATCGATTATTTTTTGATACATTTTTGTGAAATTTAGCAAAAATGGATTGATGCCCATTATCCCGGAACATTTCGATTATTTTGGAACTGATTTGCAATTTTCCAACGAACGTTTACCAACTTTATATTGTGCAGAAGTGGTGAGGAGTTTGAGTAGTAATAGTTTTTGTTTACCTCTAAGGTGGCTCATTATTTAGTGATAATTCGTTGTGATTAAAGAAAGATCTTTGCAACTGCCATCGTAGTTTCGGCCTCGGACAAGTTTCTAGCCCCTTAATGGTGCTTTCCGGCCACCGTCTTTATCTTTTGGTGTGAGTGTTAAGAAATCCAGTGCCGAAAAGCAGAAGTCATGAACAACAAGAAAACGATAACGTGAATCATTATAGTGGAGTATGACCTTTCAATTTTTTCGTAAAAGAAAAATATGTTAAATTTGAAAAGTTGAGCGCCACCCCAATCACGACGAGTTTGTAAGTCTAAGGCACCACCCTCTGAAAGATTTTTGTTATTGTTCTGTTGTTGTTTATGCCCAGTTTATAATACTGTTTTTATAGATGCTTGTAATAGTTTCAAATTCGTGCTTGTTTGACTTTTTGGGATCCACGCAGAAATTTGATTTTTCAATTTTCTTCGCGATCTCCGCTTTCGGGTCCGCCGAAGCTTGACTTACTCATGAAAGTACGGTATTGCTTGTTCCGAGACCAAAACAGGTCCGTGTTTTCGATCAGTGCAGTGCTTTCGAAGATTCTCGCTTTTACAGCGGAGTTTCTATCTTTTGTCGTTAAGCACGGCCTTATCAGTGCAGGCTTAGCACCACTCCCCTATAAAGTAGCCGTTAATGACTCCTCTTATCTATCAAAGGCGATTTTTTTCCAAATTCCATAAACTTCTGTTCACTTCTATTGTGATGAGCCAGAAACCCGATATTATTGCGACGTCTCCCCTTGGAATCATTTCTTCGATCCTAGGCTCTCCCGGCCTCCTTGTCCGAGCGTCGTTCCCCTCCACAGGCTATCCCCGTCGCAACTTTTCTTGTGTAACTCCCACCTAGTTTTAGGAATATATTATTTAGTACTAGTATGGTAATGGATACCGGTTCTCTTCTTAACCTTACCCAGACTAATAAAATTTCAACTCGAACCTTGTTTCTGCAACAATCCTTCTTCGGAGGTTTACAAGGAAGAGGCCTTGGGTTTCTATTGACCACTACCTGCCTGTAAAACTGTTCGGAATTACGCAACTGAATGTACGTGAGGGACATGGCAGCTTCAAAAGGCCCGATCAGATGAATACTGCTGACACCTTTATACACCTTTATCTGCTTTTTTCTAGTATGAAAAGGGTAATTGTAGAACTTGCTGGGCTGCCGATATTTAGGATCAATCAATCGCCTGGAAATGATTCTCAGGCTCGTTGTTCCTGATATGATCCCTCCAGTTGTCACGTATTTTGGGAACGTGCACTTGGGTTCTCTTTGCCCTGACAGGTTTCCTACGATAATTGTTTTTCTTTCGATTTTTTTTTGTTTTTGTTTTGGTAACACCTTTGGTGGCGAGCAATTTTTTCGTATCATAAGGAATGCAGTTTGGACAAGTCTTTAAATGGTGTTAGCAATTATTTATTTATTTATTTATCTGGCTCCTCATTTAGTTATTGCACTCATCTATCTAATCATTTGTTCATTTACTTGTTTATGCGTTTATTTATTTGTTATTTGTTTGGGAGTTCAATGACACTTTACACCCCGAGGTATCCTAATTATTACACATGTACCCTGAATCAATATCATTACAACATTAAGTCGATTTTTAGTAAAACACCTGTTTTTCCTCAATTTTTTTGACGAAATTCCAGGTCCCTTTATCATCTCTATGGGGTCCGCAGGATCTTGGCGAAACGAGCCTAATAGGATAGGATCGATGAATGGAGTTTTAATAGCCTGTTTCTAACGGCGATCGGCTGTTTACACTGTAAATAGGTTTTTCTGTAATATTCAAATTTTTTTTTTTTTTGGGCGGAGGTGGTGTAGTGGCAAGTGGCGCACTATATCACACGCACGGTCAGGGGTTCGAATCCCGGATCGATGCCCGCCTAGGCCAACCAAGCCTTCCATCCCTCCGGGGTCGGTGAATTGGTACCAGACTCGTCTGGGAGGATAAAAGCACTGACTTGTACATCGGCTGGCCACCGCAAGTCATTGTATAGGCCACATACGCACTCATTACGCCACTACGATTCTGAATGGAAGTCGAGTGCGGGGGCGCATCCCTCAGACGGGATTGATTAACGCCAAAAACTTTAAACTTTTATTCAAATTTTACAAAACGATAGTCCAGGGTAGGTGCGAGGGAGTTCTTGATCAATCAATCGGAATGGGGTCGTCCTTTATTAATCAATCTGCCCATTCGTCAGGACACCTTTGTCCGGTCGCCATATCTGTGGAAGAGAATATGCACGAACGAAAATTGACTTTTAGTCAAGAACTGAGTGATTTTCACTAGACTGAGACTCTTACGTTTTCTCGTACTCCAGTAAAGTCTTGCTGTGCAAAGGTCCTCATACTATCTCAATTTGGAGTGAGGTAATCACCCTTTCATCTAACCGTTATATTAAATATCAAGAAAGTAAGTTAACGAGGACTTGGTACATCAGCCGGCCACTGTCTCGCAAGTCACTGTGTGAGGCCATATACGCATTCGAAACGCTATTAAGATTCTGGATGGAAGTCGTATGCGGAGCGCATCCCTGAAACGAGACTGATCAACGTTGAAAGATTATACTCTTAGACCTCGGTTTCCTTTAATTTTGGCCAATTCTAGATCGAGGAGATAGATAGAAAAACAAATAAAATGCACTTTCACTCCAAGTTCAATTTTTTCAGTGGGATCGAACTGCATTCCTAGCATCTAAGCTCTGAACCCCTGAAACAAAGGGTTTTGCAGTCGGACCACTTGCGAAACTGAATCAATCAATGCAATGAAATTTGTTTGAACTTTTCCGGTGACAGGAGAACTTGCTAAAGTGACATTTCGACGAAATTCCTTCGTCTTAATCTGAATGAATCGAAACAATTGGTGTCTACCCAACCAAACATCATCCGCATTCCTGGCTGAAGACCGGGGTCCAGAAAGGGAAGGTGTATAGTTGAAAATGAGCCACCTCTCCTGCTCAAATCCAGGATCAGTCAACAGACGACAGTTGGGACCAAAGAACCTTAGAGATGCGATGGCCGGTTGATGATCAAGTCTCAGTGCTTTCACCCTCCCGGACGAGTCTGATGCCAGTTAACCGGCAATGGATACAGTGCGTTTCATAATTATAAGGTCACCCTCAATTTCAAAAAAAGTAATCATTAAGGATTTTTTCTAGCATCATGAACAGATTCCCCAGCACGAATAACCTAGGTATCCGTTTCTTAGCCGCTGCTGCATTCTTCTGAACTTTTCTAGAACAGTTTATCGGTTTTTGCACCGTTTCATAATTATAAGGTCACCCTGAGAAAGTGAACAATTATTAACGAAAGAGAGGAAATTTCGTGTTTGAAGATACTTGTAAAGGTAAGCATGTGTGGCAAAGGCATTTCTAAACCTGACTGTCAACATGGCTCGTGGTCATCTGCTTTCCTCTGATGAGAAGACTCGTCATGAAGGTGGGCTCCGTACTCGAGTCATTTCCAGGCAAATAGAGAGATCCCCTTGGTCCATTCGGAGATTTCTAGAGAGTCCTCATGTCGTTAGATATAACACCGACTGTGGACACCCATGAAACATTACTGCCCGTGACGAGCGGAAGATTCTGAGGACTGTTTCCAACAGTACGCCCTCCTCGAACCAGATTCGATCGGAATTAAACCTCTCTGTGTCGAAAACTACAGTCTGGAGAGCAGTGTGAAGATGCGAGAACACCACCAGGCAAGCAATAGAGAAGGCACCACGAATCACCGATGGTCACAGAGAGGCTCGACTTGGATTTGCAAAGATGAACCTAGGGAGAGATCGGGCAAAGGTAGAACTGCATCAAAATTTCACCATAGAACTGAATAGTTCCTATTCAGGTTGTCTTTTCGGATGAAAAGATATTCAATCTGACGGAAACAAGCGGTACTAACGCGACTTGATTAAGGAACCAGCCTACTTCAGCAGTCGCAGTTTCGGTTTAGGAAGCCTATGGTGTGGGGTGCCTTCTGCAATGATGTCGTGTTGTCGTTAGCTGCAGCATGGATTTCAAGGATTACCAGAAAGTCTTGGAGCATCATGTAGTACCTTTTCTGTGCCATCGCCGTCACCTCAACTATGTCTTTCAACAGGATAACGCCTACATTCATGTGAGCCGTGCAACGGATGAGTGGCTGCAATGCCAATAAATAAGCGTCCTACATGGCCAGCCTGCAGTCCCGACCTCAGTCGGATGGAACATGTCTGGGGCATAATATTCAGACAAGTTTATGCGAATAACCGTCAGTTCCAGGGCAAAGAAGAGCTGAAGCAAGCACTTATCGAAGCATGGAGAGCAACCGATGAGGAACATATTCGAAACCTAGTTTCTAGTATGCCACACAGGCTCTTTGATGTTGCTCCTAAACAAGGAGGAGCTATAGATTATTAACTGTTGTACATATGCCATTAACATTGATAAATCATTTACTTCCTCAGGGTGACCTTATAATTATAAAACGGTGCAAAAGCCGACACTATCTTTAAAAAATTCGTAAAAAATTTGAGGTGAAAGATATTGCGACCAAAATTTAAGGACGGAGGTACATTTTGACGAGGAATCTACCAGTTTTTGTCAAAAAATTCCATTCTGGCTGCTTTCTCCGGAATCGCAAAAATCTGGGGTGACCTTATAATTATGAAACGCATTGTAGAAGGGAATTAGGTTGGCCTGGGTGTGTGTCGATCCGGGATCCGATCCCAGGGCAATATCTATGGTAGTGTGCTACTTGACAATACACCATCGTGGTAATGCTAGAATGATGAGCTTGATTTCTGAATTCTTAATCTGAATCGTCACTATGCTACTGACTGGTCGCTCTCCCAAACAGCTCGTATTCTTCTTTTTTCATGGTATAGGCGATTTATATCGATGCTGGGCGGTGCAGGGTTGATCAGACACGTAGAAGACAGAAATGAAAAAAGGAATGATTACTGTTGATAAGAAAATGTTGAGATTGGCACGTAGTCTGAAGTATATGAACGCGTTTCCCAGTGCAGTTAATGCCTGTTCTGGCTCTTCATGGATGAGCTCAAATTTGCAAGTTCAATCATTGCTTTCCTTATTGGCTTCTTACCTGGTGATAATGTTTGTTGTTTATTTATAGCACATTAATTTTTCTTTACCCACTCATTTGATTTATGGCAGAAGATAGAATCTCGTACTGATATACGCCCCACTTCACCGAGCTTTCCATTCCTCTGGGTCGATTAATTGGTAACAAACATATCTGGGAGGATAAGAGCACTGAGTTCTACATCGGCTGGTTACCACAAGTCGTTGTTTAGACTACATACGCATTCTGGGCCCTCCTACAATTCTGGTTGAAAGTCGAATGCGGGTCGTATCCCAAAAGGGATCTACGCCGAAACCATATCCTTTATCAAAAGAATGGAGTATCTGAACAGGCGTACTACGGCTGCTTTCATAGTCCGCGATTTGGCCCGCGAGCGAGCAAGCGAGCGACCGGGTGACTACCCGTCCGGTGGTGTCGTTGTAAACAAGGGGCAAGCGCCGCCCCGGTCGCTTGCGGACCAAATCGTGGACTATGAAAGCAGTCTACGTGACAGGATACGGTCACTCTCCATTTATTCCAAAGTCTTCGTCTAAAATGAATCAATAACTGCTTGAAACTTCATTAATACAAATAAGCGGTGCAGTATTTGTTTTGCGTCGTTTTCTTTTGTAAAATTTTTGCAAGAGTTCTTCATCATTTATATTTCGTCTTCATATCTTTAGAATTCATAGATACCCCGTCACATGATGTAATCATATGATGGGTCGCATTTTCTAAGTAGAGAATTGTGATAAATTAGGGGCCTTGCCTACGTTTTACATGCATATATGTATGTGCAAGGAATTCTCTCCGGTCTCACTTTTAAGAATGTCCCCTCAGAGCGCATGGTAGTCTATTGTTCTGCAGGAAGTTTTTTGGCTAGTGTGCCTATTCTCATTGTTAGCAGTAATGGTGCTCGAATTTGAGCGGAATTTATCTGTTTCGAATTCCACATCCACACTGAAAAAAGCTCGGTTCCCGCCTCGTCTGATTTGAAATGCTTCGTTTCATTTTTTTTTTGATTCAATCGATCCATAGAAAATTGATTTTTTTTTTGAAATCCGTGTGATCTAGAAAAGCCTGTGTGAATTATAACAATGAATTGGCAGAAGAAAGTCAAACTTTTGGACGGTTCCTGTTGCAAGACGATTTGAAGTATGAAGCTCAACTAGCCACTATGCTGGCAGAAAATCGGGAGAAACTGGAGGGTAACTGGATAGTCTCACGATTTGTTAGCTACAATCCCTAATTTGTCAAGAAGTCGTACAATTGAAATAGAAAATTTGAAAGAATAAGTTTATGAATGCCGACATTTTCGTTAAAAATACTCTCTTTTTATCTAGTAAGTACAAGAGTAAAGAGCATAATCAGAAGCTTAACGAAGATACAGTAGCGCTCAAAAGTCTCCGGTGAAATGGTTCTTCTGCGGTACTTCTCAGTCGTAACTCCTTTCCTACTGGATCTAATAGTGCGAAATTTCTATATGTGGAGCGTGGGTGTATTGTGAATATTTACCACTATTAATCTGCAATCTGTTCATGTTCCAGATATTCCAAAGGGCATGAAAATAAAATCGACTGCAATTACTGATGGTGGTCTTTCTAGAATCTCTTTCTTTTTTGTCATGTCAAAAATGTACGAGCGGTAATGCCGAACACCATAGATGTGAAAAACGCACATAAGGTGCAAATAAGTGCAGACGTCAACAATTTTAGTTTTAGCAAAATCTGCTACCGCAACAAACACCTTGCTCTATCTGTGGATGTTGCAGCTTTGCAGTCAAATAGTGTTGGGTAGGGTGAAATATGCTCTAGTTAAACATATCCAAATTCTGCGCGATTTGGTTTACTAACAAAAAAGTTATGAACGAAAAAGCGTCAAAGCATTTCACCGAACACTTTTGAGCGCTACCTTTGAGCGCTACTGTATGTCATGTGTAAGTAGCTTGGCTAACCCAATAAGAGTCCATCTGAGGCGGCTCCTTCAATTGTCCTTCCCCCCCTCCCCTCCTTCCCCTTTTTGCTACAGCTACTGGGCGAACGTCGTCGACAAGTGATAACTACAGTGTGAATGACAGAGCTGCCTCCTACCCATTGCTGTTCTTATCCGTGTAGACATCCTTTTTTGTAGTTTTAATGCCTGGGCGTAGTGGAAGATGAAGCTGTCATTATCCTCGAATAT
This sequence comes from Haemonchus contortus, assembly GCA_000469685.2. Taxonomy (NCBI): domain Eukaryota; kingdom Metazoa; phylum Nematoda; class Chromadorea; order Rhabditida; family Trichostrongylidae; genus Haemonchus; species Haemonchus contortus. Next base: position 7,666,309 of record LS997564.1, read on the forward strand.
CATTAGCTCTTATCGACCATTTTCATCATCAACAGCTTTTGCCGCGTTTCCTGTCTACCATTAGCAATGTACGCGTTCCATCGGGCTATTTGGCTCGTTAATGTCGGCGCTGTAATATTTTGGAGAAAGGCGAAATATCGTTTTCATTGACTATGCAGCAATAGAAATCTGTATATTTTCTCAGGAAAAAGTTTGCATTCGAATGATTGACAGCCGTCTCATACAAGGGCGTCGTCATCGAAATGAAGAGGGCGCTCTAGCAGGACGATACAACCGTACCCGAATATCTACGACCACTTGCTAAACAGTATAAGGAGACATAACACTGACTTGCCAGAGTAAGTCAAGGAGTACCGAATTCGATGATTGTCCGAAAAGAAAAATCGACCCGAAGTGGAAATTTGTGGAGACAGCATCCATGTGGGATGCAAGAGGTCTTGGTGGTTGGCTCAGTATGATTCAGGAAATCGGCATGTGATGGATGTTAAAAGGCCGCATGGAGGCATAAATGATCACCAAGGGAGTGGTGAAGCAGAGTGTATCAGGATTGCATCTAATTTTGGTAACGCTGCCCTTGCCGTATTAGCTGAGGCTCAGAGACCTGCACTGTGCGAACGGTAGGTGAGCGCCTAGTCGATTCCTGGAATGGATAATGCTCAGGGTTTCCCACCCCAGAGTATTCGGCGTTCTATGCTCCGCCAAAGATCGAAGACCAGAGGTGCAGCGGCCGTTACCAAGAAATCGAAAATCAAATGGGCCGAACACGTCGTGCAATTCTGTGATGAATGATGGGCCAGTGAGGTTGCCCGCAGGTTCCCTTGGGATGTTGAACGATCTCGAACGCTGCGGTCAAAGGGACAGACGTTCCCTGAGAAGGCTTCGAGGGGTTCCCCTTTTTATCCCCTGAGTAATAAGGGTTCACTGAATTTCGCTATTTCATTAAGGGAACGAATAGACGTTTAGTGGTCGTTCAAGATAATCGGTGATTAATGGGATGACAGATGATACGATTATTTCAATTTTAGAGATTCTTAATTCTTAACTTTTTCAGCGCTTTGTCGACCTTTATCGTTTGTTATCTTTTTCTACTCTATTCTGCACCTTTTTGTCACCAGCTATGTCACACCGAATTCTCGTCATCATTTCAGAGAGCAAACGTTCAACTGCAAACCAGAAAAGGCGGAGTGGATTCATTTTATCAATTATTATCACTGACTACAATCAAATTCTTTGTCCTCATCCTATTATCTCTATCATAGCCGCATGGTTTCGAACGATTCTGGGTATGGATCTACAGTGGAAAACAGCCTTTCCTGGGATGTGCCAACCACCAACCCCTCCTCCGGCTTCTATTCAGAATCCTAGCGGCCTTACTGACTTACGGGGGTCAGCCGTTGTACAAGTCACTATTTCATTATACCAGGCAAATCCGATAGTAGTTGCTCGACCCCGGAGAGATAAAGGGTGTGGTTGACTTAGGTATATGTATTCTAATCTTTGACCGATTCGATACTCGGACCTGTGACCATGTGCGCCGCTTGCCACTCACTATACCACCTGCCCCTTACCCTGCGAATAACTTTTAGTAAAAGCAGTCAAATGAAGCTTTAAATGATGACTATATCATTTTTAACCATCTTTATGTCCAACACCAGATTCTCAAGTGTTTTTACTGATTCCGTAGCGAAGTAGAATTAAGGTATTCAGAATTTTGAATTTTGGGTCTTGAATTCCAAAAATTTCAAGATTAAAAGCGAATTTTGTTGGTCTTCTTTTTGTGATGATGTCAACCGAATTTGCAGTGCTTCCTCTTATCCTATTTTGAATTTTTTACATTTTAATTCTATTTTATCCATATCATTCTTCCTTCTAGGCGGCCGTTCTATAGATTATTGAAGTAATTAGTGAACTTGAATGTAATAATTAAACGGTCTAGAATGTCTACACATTCAAAGGGGTTCTTCGTTTCTGCTAGGATCTGCAATACAGCTTTCGGGGCTATGAGATTCAGTGGGGAAATGACCGGTCCAAGACGTCCACTTTTACTTCCCGACTCTCGCGAATGAATTTTCTTTTCACAGTTAGTGTGCGAGGCAAGATGGACAACATATATTATCAGTCTCCAGCATTTCTTACGGCTAGTATTATGGTAGCATTATGGGCACGTATTCTCGAATTTCGCTCGTCTGTGGTCACCGTTATCACCACTTTGGCACAAAAAAAGTAGCTGGTGTCTTCTAAATATGTACTTGCTGCTGCTTGCTCCTGGGAAATCGATCTTTATCGACACCAACGATATATTGAAACTGCTCATTTTTGTTCGTTGTTACACAGAGTTTATTCATATTATCGATTTAGGTTAGGGCGGAGGTGGTATAGTGGCAAGCGGCGCACTTCACTCACTCTTGGTCACGGGTTGGAATCCCGGATCAATATCCACCTAGGCCAACCAAGCCTTCCATCCCTCCGGGGTCGGTGAATTGGTACCAGACTCGTCTGGGAGGATAAAAGCACTGACTTGTACATCGACTGGCCACCACAAGTCATTGTTTAGGCCACATACGCACTCATTACGACACTACGATTCTGAGTGGAAATCCAGTGCGGGGCGCATCCCTCACACGGGATTGATTAACGCCAAAAACTTTAGCCTTTATCCTTTTATTAATTTAGGTTACAGTCAGGAATCCTGAAATCTTCATGATTGCACACATCTGTTTCGTCGGAGGGAGGGGAGGACGAAGGGTGGTGCTTTGCTTTAGTAGAAAATTGAACGAAGAGTTTATAACTTTTTAAATTTCTTTGATGATCTCAACAGAGAAAACAATCGTTTAGTCGACATAATTATTACAAATACATAAATTATATTGCATTCAGATAGAAGAATTTGGAGTAAAACAATGAAAGATAGTTTCTTGCCCTCCTACCCAGACGAACCACCTGAACCACCTAGTTACCTCACCAGGACTGGTATTGGATCGTTCTAAAGTTTTGTACTATTTTGGTTATTGTTTTTTTTGCTTGAATGAAAATTTCTTCTTTTTCTCTTTTCGTAGTTTCTTTTCCCTTTTATTTCTCTTTTTTTCTAGAAGTCTGGAATCGGTAATTAGTCATGTGTAGGTGGACGAACCTGCTAGAAAATGGTATTGGCAGAGGTTTTTGATGAATTTCCTATTCTTCATTCACGTGAACGATTTTTTTCAGCGGGGGGGGGGGGGGGGTTGTGGCAGTCAGTCATCACTTCCTGATATCTTATTGAGCGTTCACAAGCTACTTCTTCATCACCCTGCTCTTCGGATATCCTTAGGCCGACCCGAAGTTGATCTCATGTTGAAACTTTCTATTACTATTTGTACTACTTCCTTCTTTAAATTATTGATCTATCATTATTTACTTATTTTTTTCTGTTACACATTTTATGCTGCCCACGAATTTCTGAATTATTTCCTCATTCACTTTTTCAGTTACCTGATAATTTAGATTCTCTTGGACTCAATTAAATTGAAGATTTATGCCTTTTAAAGAATTTTGATTGATTAGTCAATGACTTTTCGATTGTAATTTTGAAATATCAGCTTTAGGAAATTCTGGAGTAACCGGAGTGATTGAAAAATTTTCGACAGACATTTTCCGCCCAACCTCACACTAAAGTACTTCTTAGTCTTCTCAAATCCTCTCAAGTTCCACCGCGCTTAAGTTGTACAAGTGCATTTTCTTTGGTCCAGTTATCGCCTATTTATTTATTTATTTATTTATTTATTTATTTATCTATTTATTCACCTGTTGGTTCCTTTATCCACTTATTTATTTACTTTCAAGCTATCACTCTTAATCAACCATGGCAGTGTTGATTTTGCGAGACGGATCGTCACCGTTCGCTCCAATCAGTTTTTCAAACAGCTTTCGTCGGTGAACGAGCTCGCCTTTGACACCCTTGCGAAATATTTTCAGTTTTCATGCCACGTGTTAGTCGGAACTGGTTTCCCTTCTTCTCATACAGATTATCACACATTTTTGAATGCCTTCAAGGTCTTCGCTCTGTACTATCTGCTCCCTCGACTTTCGTAGTCTCCGCAGTCTCTCCCTATTTCTTCCTGTTCTATCTCATTCGCCATCTTCATTTGCTTACTTTACTCCAATCGGTCTCTCCAATCTTGAAAAGTAGAACTGATGATTCTTGTTGATCGTTGAGACAGAAAGCCTGAATGCCTGTTTTACTGCAGACATGGTGCCTGAACACAGTTCACCCTAGTTGCTGGGTGTCCTCCTCTGTCCTTTGAGGGTATGCCTCAAATGCCGCTTTTCATTGATATCCTGGGTTCATTACTGTACCGAAAGGTGAAAAGGCTGTACTCCACTGTTTTCTTCCTATTCGAAGTCGTCGTTTGAGTGAGAGTGTGACCTATACTAGAGAGGGCAAGCAGTTTTTGAAGGCCTTGATTTCATACAAATACACTATGTAGAGTGGCTTTAATTATTGATTTTGTAGAAATAGAAGGCTCAATTGACTTGAGCGAGTCCGGGCTTGCACCATTCCACCATGCGACCGTCGTAGAAGCACCTCTCGCTCCCCCTTATATTAATTATCTACTTTTATTTATTTTACACTTCTTTTGTTCTTTCGATTTTTCAATTTCATATGCAAATAACGCTTCTTCCGACATTCTCTTCCACCTTCCACTTTCTTTTTCGTAAATTTTGTGCCATTCCTTTGAACCCATTTCAATGCTCTATCCAACGGGGGACATCGATCTGCAATCAAACTCTCCTAACATTTTTACCTTTACAACGTTATCATTGAATTCTCGCGCATGTCAGTCCATGGCGGGGAATATGGCAAAATCGATCTGCGGCGGCAAAATATTTCGGTGTACTGACCAATAGTGTTTCTGGAGTTATCCCCTACTTTCTTGTCGATGTGGTTCAGTCACTCCGGAAGATAATCAGTTTCCTGCCGTTCATGTTTTTCGTCGCGGTCCACTACAAACGGAATGTCCCGTAGGGATGCTGATTTACTGGCAGAATGTTCAGCCTTGGAGAGATACAAATTCGCACTTGTTGCTTTCCTCCCAATGGCTCTGAATGCCTGAGAAGTAGAAGTCTGAGATTGAGTTTCACAGAGGTCTAACGTTCAACCTATTCCTAATTGTACGCATCTTCATACTGCAAGGATAGCGCCTACGACTTTATTTCGCTCGTGATTGGGAGGGTTAACAGGGCAGCAGTTGAGGAGTCACCCCTACACCTACCCCACCCCGTTTTTCCCTTGCTTCTCCTCCGTCATAGATATCATCGCCAAGGAAAAGAATGGAAAGGGATTACGTTTAAACCTACTTTTGGGAAGGTTTTGGTACTGAGACCCGATCCGGCGTTGGAAGTGCCTCGGCAGCTGCGAAGAGTACTTGACAAGAGCTTCTTCGCAGCTACATGCCACAATGATTTAGCTGCTAGTTGATAGGGCAGAGGATAGATGCGATCGATAATTTTTGATAAGACAAGATTAGATAGGAATTCCTGATAGCATCAGTGATACCACTGCATTTGAATTGATTTCATGAGAGTTTATTGAAGCATCGAGTTAATCGTTCACATTTGCTGTCCGAAAACAACGGCTGAGACCACCGGGACCACATTTGTAGGTTTCAATGGATTTTTTTTATTCTCGTCTCATGAACGCCAATCGATCAAAATCATTTTCATAGTTAAATTATTACAAGATCTCGATTATTAATACGTAAGTCGGTCCCCATCCTTGGATTAGTGGCTCTATGGTGAACTTGTAGTCAGGGCATTTATTTGTTTATTTACATTTTAGTTGCAGTGATTCGGAGTCTGAATCATCGAAGTAATTGCCAAACGTTTCCAATAAAATCGATAAATCGATATGCTAATCTCTGGAGCGATAGCCTACACTGTATCGGACATGAAGAGGAGGATGGGCACCGGCTACCTGTGCGCACTTATACGATTTTAGCCAGGAGGATGTAGTTTTTTTAAACTAAGCCCCGGGAAGAGTACCGGGATGGGTGAGGTGATCACCTCGTGTCAAAAGCCGAAAGCTCGCACACTCGGGTGTTCCTCTCCCCTGAGGCCCAGTTAACACAATGCATATCCTCGACCCCAACCCCCTAACTACATTTTCTCCCAAAATCCAAACTGGGGCCTCCTGGTCTTTTATATTGTAAAATGTAAAAGATCAGAAGACCGATGATGATAAATGATTGTAAAAATAAAGTTCATTTTCATTCAGTCACCTGGTCACAAAACGGCCGTGGATCATCGATTTTATAGGGCCATTGATTTATTCATGCGCCGTCCATTTACATGAATTTCTTCGCCTTTCATCCGCTTTTTCTCCCTATCGATAACGGAGATTTACCAGTAACCAGTTATCCATTCTTTCAGGGATTCGTCACAGAAATGATGTCCACACTTCGACTAACGAGACGTTTTTCCACATCACGATCACTTCAAGTCACGGCTCAAGAAGTTTTTGATAGAGAGGCAAAATATGGTTGTCATAACTACAAACCTTTACCAGTAGCATTGGCTAAAGGAGAAGGTAAGTCGAAAAGTTGATCTTCGTCATGGGATTTGTTACAGCGGATAGTAAAAGTTTGGTATATCGTTTGTAAAAAAATGAATCAAAACAAGAAATCTCGTATGGACTACTGTCCCCGTGCATGACCAAACCACTGGTAATGAGGGTGTTTTAGGCCTTTTTGTAGCGAGTTACACTGAAGCAAATTTTTGGGAAAAAAGTCATTCAATACGATGTATTCGGTCATGAATACTATGTATAGAATAGGAAGTCGCCAAGTATTAACCAATACTCTTCCAATCTGTTTACTTAGGGAGTAATGTAGTAAAGCCAAATAGTTGAACTACCACGCTCATTTTCAGGAGTATTCGTCTGGGATGTCGCTGGTAAGAGGTATTACGATTGCCTTGCCGGATACTCAGCCGTCAATCAGGGCCACTGCCACCCTCGGATAGTAGCGGTAAGTCGCTTTTCTTAGAGGAAATATAAACATATACACAAATATATAAACACAATGAATATGCAAGTGAAACACTTCCGCTATTGTAAACGAAAACAACATGGTAACTATTATATGAGAAGAATAATGTAATATAAAATGATCTTAAAATGGTGGTAGAATCTTTCTTCAAACTCTAGGTGGTGCAATTTGTGCAAGTTGCAGGGACCTATAGAGCTCTAATCTTTTATTCTGACCCATTCCGATATTTGTTTAATTGTTCGAATGTAAATAAACAATTTGGCAAAGTTTGGTACAAATCGCCCTGGTTGCTAATGGAAGACTAATAACTGGTTGCCCTTCACAGAGATTACTTTCTAGTGATTTCAGGCTGCTGTAAAACAAATGCAATTACTCTCATTGACTTCACGAGCGTTTTATAATAATGTGCTTGGCGAGTACGAGGAATTCCTAGTCAAGAAATTCAAATACGACAAAGCTCTGCCTATGAATACTGGTAAGTTGTCTTTGCTGTTTGCTAAATGAAACTTCTGTAGGCCTCATTCAAGCATAAACGGGGTCCATAATAAAGTTTTGTACGTTTAAATATTTAATGAAGAACATATGTGGATTTTAAGGAGGTAGTATAATTAGTAGTTGAACTTGACGCTTCTTAAATCAGTGGGAAATCGTGATTTCGAACAGCCGAAGTGTTTCCGTCACTAATCTTGGTGGTGGTGCTTAACAAATGTTCCATGTTTTTTTGTGGGTATTTTGAGCTAGCATACTACACTGTGATAAAAATATAGGTTACTGTAATGTAATGCTCTAAATGTTTGCATAAATTTACTTTATTCTATGTGCAAAAGTATAGTAATTGATCATAACTTGAAGTTCCAGGCGTCTATTAGGCAATGGAAGGCGAATGATGACTTTTTATGAATTATTTGTTTTTTGATTTTTGGGATTTGATTTTTATGACGCCTCATCATGGATATCTGAAATGTGTGGAAAACAAACCCCGGGGTGTGAAAAGATTGATTGAACATTAAGGCACTGGTGTAAAGATTCTGAAGTTTGAAAGTCACGAGTCGAAGAAAAAACTTCCAAAAAACCATAAAGGTGTGAAATAAACAGAAAAAATGGAAAGATGAAAACAGCCAGCGGAGTGGTTTTTCTTTTTGAATTTGAATGAAAAAATGAAACCATTCTGTGCCTACTTGTGCCCTAGAATTTGAAGGAAATGCTCCGGGTTCAACTCAGAATTCGACGTAACTCAGAACTTCTCCCTCAGGGTTCTGTCAGAATAGCCAGAATACTGTTTCGTTATAGAGTTTTTCCCAATCAGCAATCAGGTTTTGATATGTAGTGGTTCTGGGTTGGTAGTAACGGGATCAGAGTGGTGGAGGGAATAAAATCACTACGATTCTCGTAACATCGTTATTTCAGGTGTTGAAGCGGCTGAATCGGCTGTGAAACTCGCTCGACGTTGGGCCTACGACGTGAAAAAGGTCCCCACTAACAAGGCGAAGGTAAGACCAGTTCATGTTTCTCCGTGCATTAATGCCATGCTCTGGACCTTCTCTATAGACCGGTCTTTCGAAGCATCTTATTTTGGATACGTGGATTTTTTGGAGGATACCTTCTTCGGCATAATTTCAGATGATATTCGCGGAAGACAACTTCTGGGGCCGTTCAATAGCTGCAGTTTCGGCATCAAGCGACCCAGAATCCTACGGTGGCTTCGGACCGTTTGTACCATTATTCGAAAGGGTCCCCTACAATAATCTGCCAGCACTCGAAGTAAGGTTCTATAGAGTTTTCGATCGTGAAATTGGAAAAATTATTCCTATTCGATGAGAAATATTTTTGAAAACATTTACATCGAAACAAGCGACCAAACGACTGTCAAACGAATCATGAGAAATTTCTTGTTCATTGTTGTATATGTTTGTATTTGTTGTATAAGTCCATTCCATTCGTTATGAAAGGGTAATTACCAAAAGTAAAGTTGCTTTTTCAGAAAGCCATATCTGATCCAAACACAGCTGCCTTCATGGTGGAACCAATCCAAGGTGAAGCCGGAGTAGTCGTGCCAGATAAGGGATACTTGAAGGTAGTTTGCGGTAATTATTGATAGTCATGAGTTCCAGCTGGGTCCGGGAACTTCTCCCCTAACACGGCGTCGCAGACGCCGCACCCGCCGCCTATCGCGGGATTGCGATGGAAGATTGGAGCGCGCAATTTGTGAGGTATGGAGTCCTTTAATTATTTGAATTGCCTGGCCGCTCTTTTCAATTCCAATGCAGTATTGATCGTCGTTTATATAGGAGGGGTCATTCTAATTAATTAAGTTTAATAAACACGAAAACGAGACAGAAACAGAAGAAAAAACGATTAAATCTAATAAAAAAGCAAGGCAGTCAACGAAAAATTCCGCGTCCTATCGATTGGAGGGAGTACGGTAATTGCAGTGGCATTTGCCGCATGCCGCAAGGGAGAATGCCGCGATAGGGGAGAAGTTCCGTTACCCGTTCCAGCTGAGCAGTCTTCGACAGCCCTTTACGTGAATTTCGGTTGTTTTCAGGGTGTTCAAGATCTTTGTAAGAAGCATAATGTGCTGTTCATCACGGACGAAATTCAGTCGGGTCTAGGAAGGACTGGAGAGTACGTGGTTCACGTTTCAGTTTATGCTCAGCGCTTCGCAAAACCTTCTTGTAGCCTAAAAACCATTGCTTACTCACTGAATCGGCATTCATGATGGAATGGGTCTTGACTTCATAAAAGCCATCTGCAGTGAAACAAATTTTGAAGATGAAAATACGAAGTTACGCTTCATATGTATACTTGTTGTATAAATTTAATCATTAAAGCAGCGAAAGGCTAAAACAAGGTGAGGAAAGTTGCGTGGCTGAAGGAAAGTTAGGCCGACAGATTGCTGGCACCTTGCCAGAATGAGTATTATGCTAAAGACACCGTGCAAAGACCACTTCATATGGCTTAGTGGCCTAATTTTGGCACGTCCTAAAGGTCTGCGACTGCCCATTTATACTCTGGCACATGAACCTTTCAATTGTGATACTCATAACTCGAAAGGCCAGCTCTAACAAGGACTCCGTTCCCATTTCTGCTAACACCGAAGGTCAAGCAGTCGACCTCATGGAGGAACTACTGAGGACCATCTTCTACGCGTATGAGATGGCTCTAATAGCGGAAAGTGAGGAGAAACTGTAGCACAAACTGCAGAAATGGCAGGAACTGAAAGCACACATTGGTCTACGGGAACGATTGTTGGCCAGTAGGAAGGATCATGAGAAGCAACTCCACGCAGAGGTGGGGAGGTTTGGATGGAGATGGTGATGGATGCGGTTGGATCGAGTTAGGATTGAGGATATCGGCATTCAGACTGCCACTATTGAGCTGAAGTTGACAGAGCAGCATCTGCGCCGGCATGGACGCGACTGCAAGGAGCCCGAGATCTTCCGAACAAGAAACTAATGGAATTTAAACCTTAATAGAGGCGATTCCGAGGGTGTATAAAAGATGATGGAGGAACGTGATCAAGAAGGACCCTCCGAGCCCAAGGTAGCGGATTGTACCTGTTACACTGTAGATGGGATCAGCTGGTGGAGCAGCCCTGTGAAGGGTAATCAGAGAAGAAAATGTACAAAAAAAGAAGGTATTGGCTGAACTTTGAACTTTGATTTCTCATGAGGCCCAGTAAAATCCACACATGAATCGTCAGGTACTTTGTACGAGTTTAAGTATCTATATTCAAAACAGTGACAGTAATGAATCTAGTGAAGCATGACAAGTTCAGGTGGCTGGCTCATTACCACGACGGAGTACGGCCAGACATTGTCGTTCTTGGAAAGGCTCTTTCTGGTGGTGTCTATCCGGTTGGTTATTAAATAATTGTCATTAGAATATTAATGAAATATTTATTTCGAGTACAGTGGCACATGCTAGAAGTGGTCGCGTCATGGCGAAGTCGTTGAATGTGGCTGGGTTGAGAAAGTCCAACTCCTTCCCTTTCTCCACAGTCAAGCATGGGTCAAGTAGTGTCATCGCGGTGGGTGTGGTGCGTTAGGAACGTAATAGTCGCGTCGCATTGAGAGGGGCGTCGCGCGCGAAGGAATGTAGCAGGATGCAGCAGTAGGTAAGAAATACAAGAACAAAAGTACTAACAGTAGAATTATGCATAAAATAGTGATCGCATATCGATTGAGCTGTATGAAGAACGCTAAAGCTGTAATAACGGCGAATGGTGGTCCGCGACAGCCGCGTGCGGCAAATCGATTACCCAAAATCGTTCCTAACGCCCGTCTCCCCATCGCGGTCACCGCGACAGTGGGTCACGATGTGCCGCTGCGCTCGCGTCACCGAAACCAGGTCGCCGCATAGTTTCTCCCAACTAGTCGTGTCAGCTCGCTACACCCTTTCTAGGATTTAAATCCACTAGTGGCCAAGATTGCCGCCTATGGCCTTTCAACTTGGCAAAGCGACTTCGATGGCGCATCCTGACCCATTCCTGTGACAAACCTCATCTTCATTTTCCCTTACTTGTCGCCAAATAAGTAAAAAAAATTATTATAAAATGAAACTGAATGCAATTTAGGCATCAGCAGTTCTGTGCGACGATCATATCATGCTAAATATAAAACCAGGTCAGCATGGATCAACATATGGTGGGAACCCGGTGGCCTGTCGGGCTGCTATCGAAGCCCTCAAGGTGGGAATGCTTTTATGATGTGTATTTTTATGGGAATGCTTTTATGATGTGTATTTTTAATGGTCCAGTGATTGTTGGCTGTTTTCAGGTGATCGAAGACGAGGGTCTCGTCGAGAATTCGGCAAAAATGGGCGAATTGCTCCAGTCAAAATTAGGAACGTTACCTAAGGAAATCGTGTCGGTAGTCCGTGGACGAGGATTGTTCATTGCTGTCGTCATCAACAAAAGTACGGTAGTATGCTATATTGCAAAAAAGTAATCAGAAATCCAAAGTCGTTTGGACGCTCCTTCTGCTCTTCCTTGAGTTTTCTGACTTCGGATGCTCTTATGCTGCCGGTATATTCGCAATAATCCTAATTTGCCCTGGGATTTTCTGGATGCCCCCATAAGGTTCCTATAGAAGGGCACTACCCACACTCATACGCATAATACACCCGGCTACCTCTTCTTGCTTATTTAACCCCATAATGACCGAACTGTCTACTCCTATTCAACATGTACTTCTTTATTAGTCCCAGACAGGCCATATTTACGGTACATATTTCTATGGAAGCTTCCAGAAACTCTTGAGACAGACCTCGATTACCGTGAAACTTGCGGCAGATTCTTTCAGCCCAACTTAGTAATGCAATTTCATATGGGTATTCTATATTATACTTTTAGTAGACGTTCAGATTTGGTGTATAGCCTTTTAATAAACTCGTATTTAACGGTGAGGAGGCAAAATAGCTCAGGCCGGGAAAACCGTACTGAAAAAACAGTACTGGATTTCAAAATTTTTTAGAATTTGATGCTTGGACGGTATGCAATCGGTTACTGGCTAATGGAGTTTTGTGTAAGAATACCCATGGCGACATCATTCGTTTCACTCCACCACTGTGTATCAACAAGGCTCAGGTCAGAACGCTATGCTACTGTAAACATGTCTTTAGAGATTTTAATATCAAAATAGCGATACAAAATGGTATTTAGCCTGAAGAGGAATTCTAAATCAATTCAATTATGACTCTGGTTAGATTTTGCGGGCGGAAAAGTATTCGTAAATTCTGAAAAATTTGTCTAATTCGGTCGGTTGTTCCAGTGTTAAAAAACCTATTTTGTCTACTTTTTCGTCCATTGTTCTTTACCTTACAGCAGTATAGAAGAGTTGATTTCAAAAAACTATTTTTTATCCCTGACTCCTGATTTAATCCTTTTCAGATCGAAGAAGTGTTCGATATCATTTCGAAGACGATTTTACAAATGGCCTCCGAGCAGAAGTAAATCCCTCTCCCACTCGTCCAGCGTGTCCGAATTTATCCGATCCTAACTAACAGATCCTATTCTGTAGGGATTTCACTTAAATTATTTTCTTAAACTCTCTTTTTTTCATGACGTGTCTGAATCTATCACATTTCTATCGAAAAAATACGTTGTCAACTGCATTTCCAATTCTAATTTTATCGGTTTTTATCGGTTCGAATCTGTGATGATTGTTCCGGTGTCTGTGTGACAAAGATAGATAATTTACCATAGATAATTTTGCCAGTCTATTTTTTATAACATCTTGCCATGAAATCGATCGTTTCTTTGTAAGCAAAAATGAATTTCTACTGAAATTTCTGCTTCATGGCCTTTAACTTCAGCCTTTTTCATACCCTCCTTTCTCATTTTCTTTTTATTCTGCCTAACATTCTATTAATTATGATGCAGACATCGTAAATTGTGGATTGGCAAAAAGAATTGTTTCGTGATCCATGAGATTTTTATTCCGTTTTTAAAAATAAGTCAGATTCAAGAGGTGATGGATTGGTCATGGCCTATCGTATTTGATTGCATTTATCTTTTCCATTTCTCTTCTCGCCAAGTACATGTGATACGGTTTCTTCATTTTTCAACTTTGAAATTGGGAATTTTGAAATTACCACGCTCAAGCGTTAGGGGGTGTATTTATCCAGACCGTCTGGCTGCATCAATAATTACTATCATGGAAGTGATGCGTCTAACTCATGGCTATTTAGCACAGAGCAAAGTGAAAATGTCGTTAGAGGGACACTCTTGTCTCGGACAATAAGCGCTGGGGTGTGGTGCAGTAGGATCGAGATTGTCGCGTCGCGGCGGGAGGCATGCCGCGCGCGAAGGAATGTAGCAGAATGCGGCAGCAAGTAAGAAATACAGGACCAAAAGAACTAACATCAGTATCATGCCAAAAATAATAATCGCATAACGATTGAGCTGTATGAAGGACGCTAGAATTTTATTAACAAGGCGAGTGGTCCGCGAGTCCCGCGCGCGGCGAATCGATTACACAAAACCGATTCTACTGCCCGTCTCCACTAAGTGCTGGAGGGCAAAGAAGGAGGGGACGTGGTGCTCTCTCAGCAAATAGTATACTGAAAGGCTATCGCTTAAACCCTTGAATAGAACCAAGTCAGAGGTCAACAGTTTGTTCAAAGAGGCTCAGGTGAAAACCTATATAACCATGGCTAAATAATGTATTTCAACACCATTACGAGCTACAAGGCAGGGTACCTCTTCTTTGTATTCTACCCCTTAATGTGTTAGGGACGGAGGGTTCCCCTCTAGATATTTCCCCTCCCCCCTCCAAGAGAAGAGCATCAAATTTCAACTTTCTTTCAAGACGTATATGTTTGGAACTATAACATTTATTTTTTAATGAATTTATAAATTGAAGATGAGATTCTTTAATTATTATCTAATGTGAGTTGTGATCGGAATAACGCTTGATATCTGAGGTTGAGAGTGCTTTGGAATTGTGCCAGGACTCGAGTCCATGTGTATCGAGACAGTGTTATTCCACCACGAGTTGACACCTAAACTCGGCCATTGTTCATGCTTAATCCAATCGATTCCTTTTTCGCTTACCGTAACCGTTTTGGTGTATTCCTGATAAGGTCCGATACCGGCTTGCAGCATAGTCGTAGATAATGGACAAGTGGTAGGTGTAGCTTGTTGTAGAGTGACGATGGCTATTTGTGTAACTGCACCGCCGGCTAGGTAACCGATCTTGGTCCCGCCTGGATAATTTTGTTGTGTTTATCAGTTTCAATTGATTCGAATGTTAATTAACTTTATTCTGTCCAAATGGGACCTACCTGGAACCGGCTGACCGATGTAGCAATTGGAAATCTCGTCCGGTGAATATGTAACGGTGGTAGTGACCCCAAGACTGTTTACCGCAGGAACTTCACTAAGTGCTTCGAGATACTGCAAAAGAGCATTGGAATGGAGTTGGACCAAAATCTCTTAACTCACCGCTGCATTGACTTCATTCTGACAATATCTCAAAGCTTCTTCTGACGTTGTCGATTGCCCAGGGAAGAAATTTGTGATTGTAATTGAACCTAAACATAGTCGTTCAGCGAATATTCTGGATATTCTCCTTGGATACAAGGTGACCTGTCGGTGCAACCGGTGGATAGTATGTCCATCTGACCGGAGGGCTTACAGTGAATGTGAAAGACGGATCCGTGATGATTTCCGCATCGCGAGCGTAGTTTGCTGTAAAACGGAGGGTATTTTGAACTGGAGTGCGATTGGAGTCTCGACCGGCTCAATAGAAAGCGGCTACTCTTAGCTAGTTGTCTTGCCGCGCGGCATGCCGTTCTCGACCCATTTGCATCACTCAATCATCCCACTTCCACCATTTTCGACGATAATTGCGTTTAAAGCTCTTGTATGGCGCTTAATAACCACGCATCTTTACAATTTACTGGATTTTCGAGAAAGGGAAAGTTTCCTTCGATAAGTAGTAAGCAGCTTGAAAATGGGATATGGAAAAATGCACACTGAGTCATTGGGAGTTGTTTACCCGAAAGCTCCACCACCCTACGTCTTATTGAACGTTCATAGTAAGCGAAAGGAGGCGGTGCTGTACCGCTCGACGCCTCGACGCAGACTCGCGAATGAACTATGATCGAAACGAAATTGTTGACGGGAAATATAATATTAGTGGGCCTAACAGAAAAGAACAGGTGAAACTGTTACTATGAGATGATGTCAACAAGTACGAACATGGAGGGAAGGCTTGTTCGTCTCGAAAATTCCATAAAATTGATTGGAAAGACGAGACTTGCACCGTTGATTTTTGAGGCTTACCTTCAATCTGTTTTTTCATAGAAGGTGGGCGAATATTGATTTCTTGAAACGCAATTACCTAATGATTGTACTGGCTACTTCCCAAGCCTCTCTTCAGTTAAATTAGAAGCTGACTTGGGAACATTTGTTGATCCCACATTTAAACAGGACGTTCAATCCGTTGATGTGGCACAACGGCAACCGTCTGCTACACCATCGGTACGATTTTTCCAAGATTTTTCTTTTAGACGCTTAGATCTATTCGAAGAATCATTTCTTGTTGTTTACAATAGTGATTTTGAGCTCTTTCCCATTTGTGAAAATGTCTGGAAACCCTTGAAAGATGATTGCCATTAGACCAGCATGAACCTCGTTTTTACACGGTTTAGAGCTTGGTAAAGGTCCAACCAGAAGAAAAAGCTTTTCATGGTAAGATTTTGAGCGCAAATATTGTATGATAAAAAAGCTCTGCTAACAGTACACTTTGCATGAAACCAAGTAATCTAGACGAGTTATCCTGTTCAATTCAACTTGAGTTTAGCGGCAATCCCTTGAGTTCCTTAATATTTGATGAAGACTACTTAACTCTTAGCCGACAATGCCGAGCTCAAATTTTGGAAATCACTAAGTCAGGCATTCTGCATCGTTACACTACTATAATGCGTACTTCAAATGCAAATAGTAATGCTAACGATGATTTCCACTTTTTTGTTTTTTGCTATGTGCTGCAACTTCGCCTTACGAAAGATGAATTTGTACCGTAGCTCTTGAAGTCACTGTCACGACAGGACAAAATGTAAACAGGGAGTAAACAGTGAATCGTTGCACTACTGATTGCTGGAAATTGAATCCTAAAACGACGCGATGCCCACAAATCAGCAATTTCATCGCTGTGTCAGAACTAAAGCAAGACTTAAAATTAACGTTTCACATTATTACAACTTACTGTTTGTAGAACACGCTCTCGATGGTGAGGTGAGGCAGAATAAAACGGCTAGAAGGAGCTTCATGTCGAAGACGTCCACGACTCAAGTTCGCGCTATAAATGGACCTGGTACGCTGTGGTTCTATTTATTTTGACAGTAAACTTTTTTATGAAAAGGCGTTAAATATGTTGTCCATAGCGTTCTTTGGGAATGCGACCCACGAAATCATTTGTACAGCTGAAGCTCGCAGTACAAACAACTCACTGACTCATGAAGCTGTTTTGCTGACCAGACGTGCCAATAATAGCTCATGCAAGAATCCACCTCTACCGGAGCGGTGACTGGGAGGTTTCGATGATGTGAAGAAGGGAGCCCTTAGTCATTCCAAACTTCCGGTAAAAGCCACGGATATCCGGCCAGTGAATTTCGATATAAGCAGCTTATAATGATCATGGAGTTCCTGTCAGAGTTTTGGCTGGTGAAGCTCATACTACGGAGACAGGGGAATGGCATTTTATGAAAATTCATGATTGTAACACTCGCCTTTTTAGTCAGGTCCATCAATACCTGTTAGAAAGCAGGATCAGATGTAGTTCTACGGTAAGCTTCGATTACGCGACTACTCAACATATTCATCGTTGGCGGATGACATAAGTGCTACCTTCGACTTGGCAGATCACTGTCACGTTCGAGTGCAAGGTTAATTAATGTTTATTCATCATTGCTCCATAGTAAGTGCTTATTATCACCGTGGTTTATCCATGGAATGCTGATGGGTTGTTTTCGATGGCATAATTCCTCGTACCGATTTGATCGAGGCAAAGACCCGACAAAGTAGTCCTTGTAAAATGTTAGGAATCGTATTATTTGATAGCGCAGCGATTCTTACAAGTAGAGTAGGGATCGAGGAGAATTCTTGGTTCTTCTTGGTTGTCCCTACTTTTCTTTTCTTTTCTTTTCTTTTCCAAAAATGTTACCGTGCAGGGTTTTTTCGCTCATAAATTCAGCTCAAGCGTGAAAGCTCTAGTGAAGTACTGTTTCACGATATTCTTCCGTCTATGAGATGGAGATACTAGGGAGTTTTGCGAGTAATTTTTCTCGATACTATATCAGATTTCTTATTCAGAACTTAATAATGTAAGTTCATGGGTATGTCAGTCCGACCACTTTGTAAGTTTGTGATTTTTCTTGTAAAGAAGGAATTGAATGCTAATTTGCAACCGGAAGCTGTTCAAGAGAAACTAACCTAAGTGCCGATTACCTTCTGGAATAAAAACTAGATTAATCTATTTTCAGGTCAATCCACCTTCCCATTTGGAATTTGGTGAGTCGGTAATTCTTGCTTTCTTGTATAAAGCTGTATTTTATTTATTTTATCGATATTTGTGTATACCGTCTTCTTTTGAGGCAATTGCGTCTACTATAGAGCCGGTTAACGAATAGGGTGGGAATGAATTGAATACTTACTCGAACACCGAGTTACTTCTAAAAATAAAAATGCGAGCCACTCTCCGAGGTCCTTTTTTTATGTGCATCCGCAGAATACTATTTACATGTTCCATTATCTCGTGCTGCATACCATTTTGTTTGGGCTATTAACTATCCGGAAACGTATTTGAAGCTCTAGTGTTGACTTTTTTTACGGTACTGCCTTATAATTTGGCCTTTTGAAACCTCACTCTTCACTTTAGGATTGGAATTTTATTTTATTCGAGTTGTCATTTACTTACCAGTTACTCCTCGAAGCTCTCTTGATCTTTTGAGAGTCCCTCCGCTGAGATTCAAAGTGTTTCGAAGGTTCTTACGTCGTTTTGTAGAATTTCTTTCATTCAAAATTATACTATCTATCACCATTATATCTAATTGCTTGAAGGAATAGTTCCGAGTGATTTGTAATTTCGAAGTATATTTTCCCTTTGTTTTAAAGAACTTGTAGAGGCGTTTGAATAGTCTTTGAGAAATTCTTCAAATCCAATTCCCCTTTTATTTTCTGGCGATCAGATTGCCCTTTTTAGCATCCCCCTTTATTTGTGCTCCACTAAGGCTTAAAATTTTCTTTTTTTCGTGTTTGATGTTCGGGAACTGTAGACTTTCGTTAAGTTTTCATGTGTCACGAATTGTGTTCTCGACCTTCACTTTGTGATTTCAGACGTGGATTTGCATGAAGGACTTTTAGCAAGGAATAGCTACGTTATCTTCATGTTGCGAGGATTGCTCACGGTAATGCAACCGAACAGGTTGGTAATGATTTATGGTATGTAGAAATTTAGCTGCTTCATAGATTCAGACCTAATTCAACTGCTGTGGGAAACCTATCTGGCTTTTTGTTTCGCATGATTTCGAATACTTTTTAGGTAGCTTTGCCGTTTGATCGTTCTTTACCGTAGACGTTGCGTGAGGCATCTAAAAGTCATCCGTTGTTGAGAAACGAGCACGATGATGAGAGAGAAAGCCTATTCTAGTGAATGGTGAGCCTTGTAGATTCTAGCGATCACATTTATTCGCGTTCACTAGTTCGTGATGTTGTGGAGGCAGAATATCCTTGATCGCAATTACTTTTCAAGACCTAAGCATTGTTTCAGGACTGTCTTTTTGAACCGAAATTCTTCAATCCTCTCCTTTGGAGTGTGCTTCTTCTCTCGAAATTCCTCGATCCCCTCCTTTGGGGTGTGCTCTCTTCTCAAGAAAATAGTTCTGAATTGTTTGTAATGTAGTTTTCTAAGGCAAGTGAAAAAATGAAGCTTTTATTTATTCAAGCTCAGAATGCTGTCTATCCTAACCAGGGTAGTTTTACCACCTGTTTTACCTTTATTCACTTTAAGTAATATACTTGCTTTTTGATTTGTTTAGTCTCTTTACCCATGATATGTACTGTATATGAATATGTATATGTATTTGCTGCTGTTTGCCTTTTGTTTGCTTTATCTTTTAGTGAGCATTTGTAGTTTCTTCAAAGAATACCAGACCGCTGTTAAAGGAATGTGTGGTCTGTTGGAAGCAGTTGATATTTTGGTGTTTTGACTTCACGCTTTTTGAGAAATGGCTTGTTTGGGTTATTAGTGCAAATTCTGCGTGAACCCCGCGAACCCACCTTCAACCAGCTGCGAACTGTCTGGAAACTAAATAGGTTTTTTCTTGATTGGTTTGGGATTCAGGGAAAAGTGGTTGGTCATACTCTTAGCTGTTTGGGTCATTTGGGCTTGCTCACAGTCAAACGTTGCCACTCTCGGGCTGCAGTTCGGCAAGTTTCTGCCAAGTCTTGAGAATTCTGATAATATGGCATATGGAGTGAGGCGTTCTTCGGAAAAATTCGAGTTGGTCTTACCGTGGCTTTGACTCAGGTATGACGGAACACACAATCACCTCCTAATATTCATTTTTCTTCATCATGAGGATTCCCGTAGAAGTGAACAGAAACCCAGCAAAAATGCCGCAGGAATTTTGACAATTGGGGAATGTTTTTTATGAGTGATTGCCCGAAAAAGTGGAACCCTTAAAGACAACGTCGAGAAGCTTGAGGGACGATCTTGACAAAAGTCGGTCTATCTGTCAGTTTTTTTTTACTTTAAGTAATTTGTACTTGACTATGATCAAATTTGATTCGTTTGGAATTCTGATCCTGCACGTTGAGATTCTTCACAAGGTTTTGGACATTTGTGGCAGAGGGATTTTGACTAATGAATGACAGATGGTAAATTACAGTTGTATCCGGTAACTTTTCGCTTGTGTATCTTTTTTTCCAGTAGAGTAAATACTTTCCGTAAGGAGGAGCTAATAGTGGAGAGGGATTTACTCATGACAACACTGGGTTCTGATCAGGTTTATGTCGTTCTCAAGCATTGGTTGCTGACTGTCATATGGGCAAGTGGGCGGTGGTGGCGTCTAAAGAGAATTTGTTGCCTCAACTTTTTGAATTCTAGGTGAAAAGTTGTATTCACTGTTGATTCCAAGGTGGATTCCCTAAAATCAATCAGAAAAAGAGAGATTTCCTATCCCAAATCAATCTCAAATTGACCGGGAATGGTTCTGATTGACATGAAGTGTCTTCTCATCGCTTCCAGTATATCTATCCAATTTTTTCAATTATGAATAATGGAGAGTAAGCCTTTTGCATTCCTCTCCATAACTTGTATCAAATGGAATTCTTTCATGGAAGATTGCTGCATCCGTGCATGACAAAAGCGAAAAGAGTAGTGAAATAAAGAGGACGAGAGCGAAGAAGATTGGCAAAGGTAGATTGGTAAGTGAATCATTATAACTGGCGTATTTCGAACTTTTGATACCTATGGCAAGGGTTGGAAGGAGTAACTGGGTGGTCCGTAAAGGCGGGAAAGCAGATGCGCGGTGCAGATCGGTGTGCGGTCTCCAGAACGGCCCAAAAAAATCAATTTCTTTTTCCTAATTTCTTAAATTACTCATGTGAGTTTCTTCTTTTATCTGGAATCACATAGGCATCGTTAAATGCTAGCTGAAGAAGCTAAATATTCATCGTGTCGTCTAACGAGACGATAAATATGAATGGAGTTAGCTGTTTTTGTTTATGGCTGTCTCATCAACTTTTTCCTGTGGTCGTTTTGAGTATTTGTGAAATGTTCTGGTTCATAAAGATGTGGTTATTTACCGTTTGTTAACGCTGCTGTGGTTTTTGAAAGTATTTGAAACTAAAATAATATGTGAATTCCAGTTTGCTTTTTTCAGGTAGTAGCCCGATTTAATACAAGCAGCCAATTTTAAAAAAGACCAATTCAGAGGGTTGTCTTCTATCAAAAGTAAGTTTATGTGCTATGAACAGCACTCTACTCATTGAAAGTCTCACGGCACTTTCCTTTGATTTGGCGATTTATCTTTTATCTTTGCAGAATTATCGTCACGATGGAAATCACTCCCTACGTTCCGAATCAACCACGGTTTGCTGGTTCGGGAGACAACATCACACGAATGGAGCGAGCTATGCGTCGTAGAGCCAGCATGGACCTTGGACAAATCCATGATTTACAATTGATTGGCCTGCTACTTTCTTCATTCCGCCCGCTCACCCTCCAAAGTGCTCCACACCAATCTAGGAACTTAGAACCATCTGATTTGCCAAATTTCACTTGTGCGGGAGGAAATGCAGAAGCAGCTGGGACACTTAATTGGACATGCTTTTCCTTTTTGGGAGGACAGGTTGGAGGCGAGTCTTGGCGAAACCCAGTGAGCCCTCTCTGGCTTAGTTCAGCTTATACGAACCATTCTCCTAAAAGAGTGAAGAAGTGCGCTGGGTTTTGTCATGACTGGTCGCCAACTCAACTAAAACCAACCGAACCTATATTTTCAGATATCGTTCCTCCCACATTGCCAACCAGACGACCTCTCGATTTCCTGCCCGCCGCCCCCACTCCTTGCGAGACGGAAGGATCGTTAGACGATTCAGAAGCAGCTCATATGGAAACGCCTACGGGTGGCACAGCCACCTGTGCTATGTGAGTAAGATGGAGTTTAGTTTGAGCTATGAGCTTCTTCAACGTAAGGCTCTCGACAGTTGAGCAAGTTATACTCAGCCCTCCGACTGATTTTGTTTTCTTCCAGATCAGAAGCTCTTCGTCGCTTAATTTCGAAGCGTCAAGAGTACAGATGTGGGCGCCACAAAAGGAGGGAGTTCATGAGGTACGATCCTTATTACTTTGAACTTATTAGGAACGATAGCTATCGATCTTCGCTTGGGAGCAGTGGTAACTTCCTCTTGCCACTAACTCCCAATAGTATTAGTCCCGATTCCATTTTTGTGTTGCTTCTGACATACCCAACCATATCAATAAATCAAGTGGGTATTTCAGCTGGTCGTGAACTTCAATCGAAGAAGAGCAATGGGAAGGAATTCATGCCATTCCTTTCTGAATTCGTGCCTAGCACGATCCTCATCAACGGTTGTCACCATTCAGTACATTTCATGGTGTCGAGTTTCTCATTTTTCCTTTGGATGAGTGTAGCTGAAGAACGGGACCTCTTCGGATCGCTGCCAAATTGAAATGGTGAGAGTTTTTCTAAATCAGCAGAGGTTTCTCTTTCCGACAGTCTTCTCCCAAGTCCAACTGCCGGGACCGGGTAATCGCTTGACTACGTGCGTCGCTTAACTTTCAGGCATTGGAGCCAGGACCTTCTGGCGCATTACTGTAGGAAGTACTGTAGTGTTCCTAAAGTGAAATTTCGCTCCCAACTATAGATGGGTGTTGACACAAATCAATTCCCACTCTAACTCTAAGCAGTCTAACAAGAAGTGGAGGAGAGCTGGAGAAGTCGAGACTTTCGTGAGTTACTGAACCCAATTCAGGTCACCGTCCTGTCACTACACCGACGTGACGTCACCTATCCTATAGATTCGCGATCCAATCGGGGATCGAGGGTGGGTCCCATCGTCATTCGTTGTCGTCTGTTGTGTTTATTAACTTATGGTAGCTGATTTAGATAGGCTCACCGTTCACGTCAGCATCACATCATCGACGACAGGTGTGTCATATTCATTTAGCTGCATGTTACAAAGGAAGTGTGAAAAATAGAAGCTGATGGCTCATGGAGCATTCGCCCACTAGTTAAGGTAAGGTCGATTTTACCCACTCTGGTTGGAATGAAAAGCTTACTGCACGAGTTACTGAAACTGTTTCAGGTTAACGATCTATCGGTCCGTGGACGTGAGTCACCTACCCTGGTCAAAGAGCGATCCGATCAGGGATCAAGGGTGGGCATACCTGTAATAAACTAATGTGTATTCCTATTGTATCTATTACTCATATCAGCGATTTCAGGTAGACCTCATTGTCCACGATGCGAAACCCTCCACATTCTTCTCAACTCCAACCAGATGAAGTGTTTCTCATCAACCAGCTGTAATTACTGTGGAAATACCTGGCATGGAAGCAGTCACGCAAGAGCTGAAGTTAGGCCCAATCCACTTACTTCGAGTTGGTAGTCTTATTGTTTTTCCCCATAAAAATCTTAATGAGTCAGTCAACCTTCTTTAGGGCTCTGTCCTATCGGCTCTAGCGAAAAGCAGCACACCTATCCAGGCAACAGATGATCCTATAAGGGATCAAGGGTGGGTTGATTATTGTGCGCACACGGTTGTCTGTTGAATCATCTCACTTATATCAGTGGATTTAGATAGCTTCCATAGTTTACCATGCCCTGCCCGACCATTGATCATCCAATCGACACCACCAAATGTGAAGGGATCGGGCCAGGAATAGTCGCTCAGAAGCGTGGGTAGGCCAAACTCACTCTCATTGATCGAATTGATAGTGATATTGTTTTTCTGAGTCAGCAAACATATTTCAGATCGCAGTTCTTTCAAATCCTGTGACAAAACAGTAGCTTATCCGAGCGCGATCCAATCGCGGATCAAGGGTAGGTATACCTATATTGTAACGTCCTCTGTTGTCCATTAACTTATGAAAGTCGATTTAGATAGGCCACGTCGTCTGCCACGCGACTCTCCGCCAGTCGCCCAAAAGCCAAGGTGAGGCCGTTCTTTCTTACTTTTATAAGATTAAATGCTTTTTTTGTTGTTCGCTGTATGGAATGACCCTCCTTATACTATTCTTGGTGAAAATCGGTCGCGGCAACTATCTGCTTTTGCCTGCATCTACTTTATAATGATCGCCTCAGCCGACGTCTCCATTCCATCTTGCCCCTTTGTCTTCTTTTCCTACTTATTGTTGATTCGAATAGAAGCTTTTCTTGCTAGTTGGTGTCGGTATCCTTTATATTCAAATATATTTTAGATTTTATATTTTTATATGCGGAGGGCATTCCTGATGTGTTAGTTTGTGGGCATGGTGATGATTAGTTTTGTTTGTCGTACTTTCCTAATAGCCCGATTTACTTCCAATTTCTCATTCTGTAGTTTGGATCCCAGTTTGGAATTAATCGCATTGGTTTTGTTATGCTCACTGCACAGTAAATAACCCGGTTCCCTGAGCGCCATGACTAACATTCTAGCCTCTCTATGAAATCGATCGCTCCAATAATCGATTAATGCTATAAAGTGATTGCAAGTTCAATAAATAGAGTCGTTTCCCTATTAGGTTGTGAGCTTCTCTAATGCGCTAGTTTTTGCTCATGATCATGATTACCATCATTTCAATCTATTTCATCGAGGGTCTTTTTAAGTAATCAATAAATAATCAATAATAATGTTTGTTGTTTTTCAAAGCTTCTTGAGCTTGCTAAACAAAAATAACCTCTCCTTCCGTGGAAGAGTTCTCATTACTGAATACATACATACCTCTAGCTGATCACAAATTTGCCTTTATCAATTTGGTAACTTTCACCCTTTCAGTGAAGTGCTACCCAATGAATGGCAATGGTCGTGGTTCCTTCTCTGGCATTACCTGTGATGCACCAGTGATGTCGTTTGAAACTGGTAATGGGCGGCTGTTCAACGGCGGCGAATTCCAACTTGTAGAAGAAGAAGGCTTGAAGGAAAGGTGTGCTTTTAAACCTATTAACATGCATGAAACTCTAAAATAACTCGTCCATTCTTTCAGGTGATGCCTCGAAGCCTCGGTCTTCCAGCGTCGGACGATGGACGACATTTTTTTTGTTGTGTATTTTTTGTTGTGTACTGAGGTGACTGGTAGAGTTGGACGCTCTGGGATGGCAGCCATGAGGGGTGGGGGAGAGGGGGGGAGGGTAGGGTAGGGGGAGGGGAGGGGTTAGGGAGGGATGCTGGGAGGGTTCCGTTACAATTAACATTCTTAGTGTTCTTGATGGATGGTACATACCAGGGGTGGGATCATAGTAATCTTTTTGGTTGGTAACACGTATGGGGGGGGGGGGGGGTGAGGTGTTATAGATACTATTTTTGGTTTTTGTACTTAATGGGTCTTGCTGCTCATAAATCATTTGGGGCTGTTTACGTACTCATCACTAAGTCTAAAACTTTTCGTTGTTATCTATTAACAGGGGTCCAATTACGCGGAATGGCTATCGTGATCACTTCTCATCCGTATTCAGAAAGAAATATAGCGGCTTTTGGTTCTTAGCATCAATGATTCCGATGGTTTTTGGCTGTCGTAGGCAAAAGAAGTAGTATCAAAAAATGAGAAAACTGTGTAATTTCGGGGACAAATTTTTTCCATCAAATCTTTGCATCATGGCTGAAACCATGGGGCACTGCGTTTACCGGTTGAACGCTCGTGTGTTTAGGTAATCAAAATTTAAGCAGGGAAGTTGCATTTTTCTGCATTCTCTTGACTCTGAAGTGAGTTTGGCTTCCAATTAAATTCTTTATTTATCCAAAGCCTTTAAAAATTATCGAAATTTCGTGAACATTGTTGTTTCGCTCAAAAATGTGCTAGCGCTTTTTCTTGAAGGTGGCAATATTTTCAATTTCTGAGATTACGATAGAATTTCGCGTAATTAAAGTCTTGGGCCACGGGACTAAGGGGTAGCCAATAGTTTCGCACAATTTCGCACAAGCAAAGGGCGGGGAAGGGGGGGGGGGACCTGGGGTAGTCTCTTATTCTTTCTTACCCACCATCTCTTGAGCGTCCATATTTTAACAGTCACCTCGATATTCCACCCTAAGTTTTCCCTAACGGTACAGAAGGCGTGTCCTTCTGAAGAATTCGACCCTTCCGCGATGAATCCCTGCGCATTGTTCCCCGCGGATGGACTCGACTCAACGGCGTCCACGGAGGTTGACGAGTCTTGTGTGCCGGTAGCTCCCCTTCGACCTGCTATCTCATTTTTCCTATGTGATCAATGACGCCTCACTCTTGGAATGCACCCCACCGGCTGCGCTCCCGCAGTAACGGCTCTGGAAGGGAAAACGCCTCATCCTCTATAAATACAATCTGGCTGTGTAAAAAGTAGTTGAGATCGGTTTTGTGTCTCTCAAGGTCATGTTCGCCATTCGTAATCGATTTCTATTGGATCTGGAAGACCACGGACGCTAGATGTCGACCTCTCAAACTACCGGGGAGAAGAATAGATGGGGATTTCTATCTCAAACCTTCTACATAACTTTTCTGATGGTTCGTTATAATCAGTGGGAAGTTCTGAACTGTTTAGACGGCCGAGGATCCGTGAACTTCTCCCCTAACACGGCGTCGCAGACGCCGCACCCGCCGCCTATCGCGGGATTGCGATGGAAGATTGGAGCGCGCGATTTGTGAGGTAGGGAGTCCTTTAATTATTTGAATTGGCTGGCCGCTCTTTTCAATTCCAATGCGGTATTGATCGTCGTTTATATAGGAGGGGTCATTCTAATTAATCAAGCCTAATAAGCACAAAAACGAAACACAAACAGAAGAAAAAACGATTAGATCTAATAAAAAAGCAAGCCAGTCAACGAAAAATTCCGCGTCCTATCGATTGGCGGGAGTACGGTAATTGCAGTGACATTTGCCGCATGCCGCAAGGGAGAATGCCGCGATAGGGGAGAAGTTCCGTTACCCGACGGCCGATAGTGGTTTGCATATCGGTCGAGATCGTCCCATTCGAAGTTCGGCTTGACAGCCATTACGTTGACTGCTCGCTCAGACTTCATGATTTCACAGAGACCCATGCTACCCTTTTGCTCTCCCTCAGCTTTCCAGTGTCTGACCTTTCAGACGCTTCGCCTAAGTGTCAGGGACATCACGTCAACCCGTTTCCGAGTGCAACCTCTGCTTCTGGACGATTGAGTTCTTCAAGAATTCATGAGTAATTGCGCGGAACTTCGATTAACGTGAGTTGCTTCGTTTTCGTCTCCATTTCTTCATTGAATATCGTCATTGTTAATTGTTGCCGTTACGATTTTTCATCGAATAATCCATTCAAAGAATATCTAATCGCTTATGATTTCGCTTTTCTAGTAAGCTGAGTTTTTGGAAAATGTTCAATAATATTTCTATACAATAGGTAAAGAAAAACTACAAATTTTTGACTGATTCGTGGGGTCTGCGCTAACAGTAGTCTTATAATTTACAACAGACAGCAGGAATCTTGCTAACATTGCTCAAAGTTCCTCTTTATCATGTCTGTGTCGAGGTGCTCGGGCGATGGGGTATGTTCCTTGGAGTGCTGCGGATGGAATGGACCAGTTCTAAAGTCGACTCTTCTCTGGCGGTATCATCGTCGCGGCAGTGGCGGAGAACGTTGTCTGAATCGAACGAATATAAGGAACAGTTGGGTTTTCCGGAAGTGAACAGAACGGAAGGATTGGCGACACCCTAGTTCTAGTCACTTGATATCCTCAAATGGGCTCATTGAGCTGTCGTAGTCGTAACGGGAAAGTTTTTAATCTGCCCGTTCTTGAGATAGGAAGTTTGTTCTGGCAATTTCGGTCGTCGAAATAATCAATAGGCAAAGTGCTTAATCGATGGAGGGTGGTCCTTGAAGTGCTGCGGATGGATTGGAGGCGGTTGCAAGGTCTGATCTTCCTTGGTGGCATCGTCGTCGCAGTAGAATGAGAACTGAACGAATACAAAGAACAATTGGATTTTTTGAAAGCTACTAAAACTTCCTCTGCTTGCCTTCATCCCGTACCGTCGCAGGGTCCGCCATTATTGTTAGTCGTTCTTCCTCATATCTACAGTATTCTCGACACTACTTCGTACTATCGTAGACGTTGTTCTCTCGTCTTCATCTCGGTAGGAGCTATTCCCATGAAAGTTTTGCTTTGGCGTCTTCGTTTTTAATCCGGTCCAGTTGCGTCGAACCGCTAGTCAATCTGAGCATCTCCACTTCAGCGGAGTGTCAGTTGTACTTCACGATTACCACTTATGGGTCAGCGCTCTCTGCCGTAGGTCATTGTGGACCTCACTACTGTCCTGCTCGCCTTTCCCTTAAGCGTCCTAGAGCGCCACTGATCGCAGAGGATTACATGGGACTCCCTCCTCTTCACCCATGTCGCGTTTATTCCGGCTTTTACAGACTGGTTCACACCCGACTAGCGGCTAGGCCTGGTTCTTTCGAAACGTGGCGAACGAAAGGAGTGCTGGCGTCACCATGATTATCGTTCGTTGGCGGTTCATGACGGAGCCGCTGTTGAATTTAGTTCATACCTCCATAGGCTATATGAGGGGACGAGCTGTTTGGAGAGCGTCGATATCTGCTGTAGTAGTAGCCAGATCAGTACTTTAAAAATCTGATGAGTTATGAATATGACGACGACGAGGGAGGAGATTTCGCGGAAGCGGGTAAGGTCTTCATTGTAAGTGTTCGTGGTAATCGATGTTCGCTTTGTGGAGGCGTGCTCGAATCATGAATCATAATCATACTCAAACGATGGGAGTAAAGGGAGTAACGACCGGTTAATAACGATTTAGCCGTTATTGCTGGGGATGTGAACGTGAAGACAACAACGGGAGGTTGGAGGTTTCAAGCTTGGGGTAATCAAACGTAATCGGAATAGACCCGATTCGAGTTGGATTCCGTCTTGCAGGGACAACGAGTCCAGAATGGCGTCAGTGCAGGCAACTGTTCAACTGTTTGTTTGTTAAACTTTTTCATTTCGAGAATCGACATGATAGAGAGACTTAAAATGTGAAAATAGAGAAGATAAAATTAGGTTGGAGCGCATAGCCACCCTCAATGGGCCAGCAGGAGCAGAGCCTTCGACAATTAAGAATTAGCACTATTAAATGTAAACTCCCCTTTTAGAATAGCTATAAGCGTGTAAAATCTTTTGAAGATGGTTCTCTCGGGGCTATAGCTTCTTCGATCTAATATCAACCCTTCTCGGATTCTGGAGTATGGATTACCCGCGGGCGAGCCTAGAATATTAACAAGAACGAGCTCACTTCGACCCTGTCGCCTTACAGGTAGCGGTGTTCCATGTCTTGGGTTAATATAATCCACCTTGAAGGGGTCGCCTTCAATCTCATGGTTACCTGATCAACTCTTTTTCCAGGGATTCTGGCTTTAATTGACCTTTAATGCTTTGTTTTCATTGCCCTGGCTTTTTAGCTTTCTCCTGATCGCCCCGAGTACCTTTTTGCTTGAAATCGTTGTTTAATCGGCGTTCAAATTGTCCCCTTCATTTGTGGGAAGGGCCACTTTTAACTGGTTCCATGCGTGTGCTGCTGCGTACATCGCGGATATGGGGTGCAGGGCGTTCTTTCGGTGAAATTATGATAAACACCTCTTGGTGCAGTATGGTCGTGTGCGTTGCGTTCGGAAAACTTTGTTCCCCCATGCGCTCTCACTACGAAACGGGGGTATTAACTATTGAATTTATTAGGCCATTCTGTGAAATCAAACCTGTTTATCCACTTTCTTTCCATCTTCCCTTAGTGGTCTCCATAGAATAAGGGCATTATTTTCAATAGCATTTACTCCCGGAAATTACCTGAGCGATACCCCTGATTTTTGCAAATATCCCTTCGTTCCTGTTGTCGGAGTAGGTGGGAGCGGTTGAGTTTGAGTCCAACTTGTTGAGATTTGACGGGAAAACCTTTCCAGCTATGTTAGCGCGTTTTCTGCTGTCTATTTTGAGCATTATTGAACATTTTTCAAAAGTTCAGCTTACTAGAAAAGCGAAACCAGTAGCGAGCAGATATTTTTTGAATGGATTATTCGATGAAAAATCGTAATGGCAACAATTAACAAAGACGACATTTAACGAAGAAATGAAGACAAAACGAAGCAACTCACGACTCAATCGAAGTTCCGCGTAAAAACTCATGAATTCTCGAAGAACTCAATCATCCAGAAGCAGAGGTTGCAGTTGAAATCGGGTTGACGTGGTGTCCCGGACGCTTAGGCGAAGCGTCTGAGAGATCAGACACTGGAAAGCTCACTGAGAGCAAATCGGCAGCATGAAGTTCTGTGCAATCATGAAGTCTGAGCGAGCAGTCAACGTAATGGCTGTCAAGCCAAACTTCGAATGGAACGATCTCGACCGGTATGCAACCACTATCGGCCGTCTAAACAGCTCAGAACTTGCCACTGATTATAATGAACCCTCAGAAAAGTTATGTAGAAGGTCTGAGCTAGAAATCCCGATCTATTCTCCTTCTCGGTAGTTTGAGAAGTCGACATCTAGCGTTCGTGGTCTTCCAGATCCAATACAAATCGACATCGAATGACCTTCATGACCATGATAGACCCAAAACCGATCTCAACGGCTATTTACAGAGCCAGTTTGTATTTATAGACGATGCGGCGTGCTCCCTTCCAGAGCCGTTGCTCCGGGGGTGCAGCCGGCGGGGTGCATTCCATCAGTGGGCCGTCATTGATTACACTGGGAGAATGAGACAGCAGTTCGGAGGGGGGCTATCGGCACACAAGACTCGTCCAACCTCTGTGGACGCTGGAGAACATCGACGAGTCGAGAGGCCATCGGTGGGGAACCGAAGAGAACGCGCGTGCGCGAGCGTGGGGGGAAGGGGTAGGAGAAAACTTAGGGTGGGAACACAACACTTGCATTTTTGTGTGCTTGTAACTTTTATTTTAATAAACTTGCTTTTACACAACATTGTTTTGAACACAAATAAACAGCAACAATAAATAAAAACAACGAAACTGAGTGAGCGAGTGGGCGAACTCAGAACTGAGCACTTCTGTGGGCGAGAAAAACACAAGTGGAAAACACAAGTGCACACACCTCTGTGGCACTACAATTCGCACCCCACATATGCACGCAAGACTGTGGTTCAACCTACACCAACCACACTAATTGTGATCTCAAATCGTACTCTGAACGATTGGGGAGTAAATCACGTCCGCTTCTTAGGAACAATGTTCTACGGAAGACGGCGATGAACTCCTCATCTAGGCCGCTCTGATTCTCACAAAAGTTACGCTAATTCCCCTCTCTCGATTTCACAACTGAATTGAGTGTATGGGCCGTTATTGGAGGTTCTTATCCCCCACTTCTCTCTAGTAAAAACCTCACGACAATTTCCCCGCGCCCTTTATTCAAAAGAAACACGACTCTTCTCCCTCGATCCGACCACAACGATCCTGATTCTACGCTTTTTCATCGTTGGATTCTACCTTATGTTAAGGTTACCGCTTAGCCTCTACCACCTGAACTATTTCTTCTAGCATACATTGCTAATCCCATTACTTCGAAAAACAACCCAAATAACTCAATTTTTAGTCCCCAAAACGTTCGTTTTCTTCATATAGCGTGACTTTATATAACGTGGTGCGCCACTCCTTTCCTCCCCGGGTTCCCCTTTAGGCAAAAAACGGCTCATAGACTCCATTCAGTAACCACAATCATTGCGAAAGAGTTGCCAATGATGAGGAATTCAGTGCAGAAGATCCCGTAACTTTGTCAAAATTACGGTCAGACTGGTCTCAAGAGAGATGTTCTGGCACATCTCCATGCCGCTATAGCCCTTTTTGGTGAGAAAAGAACTAGCGAGACCCTCCTACATGATTACGGGGCATTTCAACTCTACAATAGTGCATTTCCCAATCCTTTCCATCTCACCTCCGGAAAGCCTCCCCATTTTCCTTAGAAATTAATTTCCCATCAAACTTCTTTCAAAAAAAAAAGGATCCCTACGTCTAGTTCGGGTCACAGTACTTCTCCCAGTTCAAGTGATCGGCTCATCAACCAACTCTCCCTTCACGCCCTTCCTTCCCTTTCCCGATTCTATCTTTTCTTCTCATACATCCCCGTGAATCTTCTCATTCCTCTTCATAAAGTCATTCCCTTCGCCCCACAAAATATCGCAGAGAAACGGAAACGGTGAGAAAGGGTTCCCACCTTTCCAGAGACAAGCCTACCAAATGTTGAAACAGTTACTCCCACCACCCTGATTTGCTACATAATCATCCCAGTCCATCCCACGAGTGCCCGCCCATGCATACCATCTTCTTTTTTCAACTCTCCCCTCTGGACTCCCTCCATAGGATGCTTACATGCGATTCTACATTTTCTTCTTCCTAGTTCCTTCCCATTTTCCTAGGAATTTGGGGGATTATGTGGAAATTAATTTCTGAGATTTATCAGGAGATATTCCCTCTTATACCCACCACCCCGAATTGCTACTAATCACCTGACCTAATCTCTCAAGAACCCACCCATGCATCCTATCACCTTTTGCAATTCTCCCAGAAGCTATCCCTTCCTTTGTTCGCTCAATTACGATTCTTTATAATCCGCACTTCTCGCAGAGCTTTAGGGCATAGAATTGTACCAAACAAACACACAACAATTTCAGATAAGCCATTAAGATTTTACTTTCAATGACCGCTTTTGTGCCCCCCTCAAACAAAGACGTGAAAGTACTCGTTGTCGCCTCCCTGTCCCTTCAAAAGAAAACTTGAATCACATGGCTTATCCTTAGCTCACTTGACCTTCCCATTCACTTACCTTGGACAATGCAGGGTCAGAAACAACGTTGTGGACCTAACTTCTTTGAGAGCCCCTCAGAGGGTGACTTACTTAAAATCCCATCTCTGTTCAAAAACTAAATTTGTGTTTGTACCCCATAGTATCTTACAAAAATTTGTAAATAATGAATTTTTCAAGCAATCCCCTCCCACTCCCGCATTTTCATAGCGGTCCCCTTTCACCACCCTCCCCCACCCCTACCCAATTATGACCCTCCTGAATGGTTAACACTGTGAATGGTCTTGCACTTCTCACAGTCCCGTAAACTCCCGTAACACTCCTCCCCGGTCTAATGAAGTTACAACCCCCGTGAGCACCTACTGTTCAGCCCACCTAACCATTCCCTCAGGGAAAAGCTTGCCTGAACCCCGTTCACCTGCTAGACACCCCTCACACACCTAAGTGCCAATGAAGTCCTCCCAAATACTCTTCAAATACTCTGCATTTTTTTTAAGATGAGCTCCGGTCAAGGCTTTCTGAAAAACTCCCTCAGGAAGATCGGGTAACCAAAAAAGAGAGAAGCACTAACCCTACCTTTCAACCCCCCACCCCTAGCTCCTTCTGACTGTAGTTCTGACCCTACATTTTATAAAAATGAAAAATAAAAATCAAATCACCACTCCCATACATACCTTCACACCTGACCACTCATCCTTGCCTAGGTCTAATACGAGAACATTATAACATCAGGGAAAAACCGCCAGTCTTGAAGACAGAGCCTCCTCGAACTTGGAATTCAGAACATTTCGAGCAAACTCCGTCTCTAAGACCCACAACAAGAAAAAAATCTTTATGAATACCGAACACAATCGATCAAAAACGACAAAAATCACAAATCCATCAATACTCTTCCGATTCTGCTGAGCATGCCGCTTCCCACAACAAAGAATCCCATGTCGAAGTGGTCATTTGTCATGCAACATACTTAGTAGATGCGTCCCCCGTGATGCTAATTTTGGATATGCATTCATAATTCGGGAAAGGTTCTCTAAAACGGACTGTGAAGATTTCATCTGAGGAGCTGACGCTTCAGGAGAGGTCAATTGAAACTTTCAGCCTGAAGGACACGGTTAGCTCAGGACATTCCTCCAGAAGTACCCATCCGGACGTCGTTCAGCATTTCAAAATTATCCGGTAGGACATTGAAACACGATACCCGAACTACCTAGCATTAAAGACACAACGTTTCCTTTCTAGAAGGAGGGATGTTAAAAATGAACCAACTGTTTCGACGGCTCGGTGGTAGAATGCTCGATAGGATATTTATTTCAATATTTATTGGGTCAACAAGTCATAACTACAATTCGTGCCATTACAAAGCAAACAGTCTGAAGATTGTGCAACCTTGTTCGTCTTGTTTTGGAAATGCTGGTGGTGGGTCCGACAGGCGGCAAGTTGGAGCGCTCAGCTTATTTCCTTCGAATTGTTGCACCGTACCGCTCTTGTTCATTGTTCATTGGAAACGATTGTCTGTCTCCCTTGCAATTGGGTTGTTGGTGAGCGGAGGGCGAGGAACTTGGACTTGGGAGCAGTGCCGTTGATGGCACTGCCCGATTTTGGAACCGCCCAGCTGTGGAGTTGCCGAACTGTCAGGAACTGCTTGAGAGAGCCGCCGGGAGCAGAGCCGAGAGCTCCGAGCCCGAGGGCTGTCAAGAACTGGAAGTGACAAGAAGGGGAAGTCCCGGACTGCCACAAACTGGGCCTTTTATACCCAAAAAAATGGGCAGTTTATATACCGGCCCCGGTGGGCGGGCATTTGGTCTTTGGTATGGGAACCTTACGGAATTCCCGCAATTTTGTACTTTGGTGTGGGAACGGGCGAAGTTTCCGCAACTTTGGAGTCTCGCTGGATGTATTGATTGATTGATGAAGGTGTTCATGTGCTTCCTCGTAATCATGACGAAGAGTCATGACACTCCACACGGCGAAGAAGTTATGAAAACGTGCAGGTTTTGCCGTTTGCATCCTCCCCGCCACCTTTGAGTTAGGTGATTGTTTTGCTTTCGAAAACAAGGTTGCGTTTGCAATCATATACTACATAGAATTAAGTAAAACATGCGTACAAAAGGATACAGAAATCTATACTATACACAATGTAAATAAGTAAGCGATGTACTGTAGTCCAGTCAGATGTCCATTGTGGTCGTGAAGTCGATGTTGTCGTAGCTGCTGGTGGGTGCTGCGTCGTGATGATAGAAATGCGATTTGTGTGTTGTCTGATGATGAGAGCTACTAGTGTTTCAATAGTCGTGACGACGCGATCAGCCGTAGAGGGAGGCGAAGTAGGAAGAAGGTAGATGATATCGCTAGTTTGAGAAGTTTGTAGAAAAGGAGTAGTATTCTTAGTGGGGGAAGTGATGTGACGAGAATATTTATAGTGGAATTTTTCCTTGTTCTTGTGTTGTTTTTTTGAAAGCAGATTGCAGCTGAATGTTAGCGCGGTGATGAGGAGTATAAGGATAGTGAGCGAGTACAGGAAGAATTGTTTGCATGTGTGAAGGAAGTGAGAGAAATCCGGTAGGGCTAGTTCGATGGAGAAGTCCGAATATTCGTTAGTTGTGTTAGTGTTCCATACTTGGATGTAGTTCCAGAACGGCTTCATGCCATTGACGTAATTGAGTGTTCCTTTGAGTTCGAATACAGTAGGGTCGTACCGCAAAAGGTTTTACAAATTTCATTAACTTTGGCGGTATTAAAAAATATAAAAACGTGATTGTACTCGCCACCTTTTGTACATGTTAGGGTAAATTGTTGTGTTCCACATACGACTTGTGCTGTTGCTTCAGTGATATCTGCTTTGCAAAAATCGTCAAAATAGACCCTTCAAGGCAATTTTGACAGCCGAGGAGATGTTTAGGGAAAACTTGACATCGGAAGTTTGAATAGTTTGTGGTATGCTTTTAATTGAAGAGATCAAAAAAGTGTCAGTTCAACTGCTATTGCGTTCGTTTCTAAAATGGGTATATTATATGTGCCTTGAGAGGTCACGATCCTGCTAGGAATGGGTAGGGGTAGCGTGTTTAATAGCTGTGTAATTCGAAAATGTTGCTGGAGCAATAGCAAGTGATATAATCTTCTGCAGGATGGCATCTGCAGGTATCTTTGTCTATGCAGTGTGGAGTGACCTTTTTTGCATGCATAACTGAATCCAGACATGGGTATATCATTTACCGAGTTTTCAACTCTTTTGACTTTTGGTTTTCTGTAACATTTTTCCCCGTGTGTTCGCTTCAATTTTTGAGCCTCAGCTCGGGTACGACTGTCATTGTTATGGGCGTGGCTGGAATGCGTACATGCGTACGCATATGTTGTGAAAAAGTTATGATGTTGTCGTTGGCGAACGTGAGTCACGTTGGTCTTGGCGCCTTTAGCATTCTTGTTTCTCTCGCCGGTGCGCGCTCTCTAGCGTCTTGCACCTGGTGTAGTGTTTTTTGGAGCGCTGATTCAGCCGTTGCTTTTCTTTTCTTGCTCTTGCCTTGTTCATGATCTTCTCATGAGTCCTTTTAAAATAGGATGGTTTCTTTTCGTGAATTTCCCCTTGTTTTTTCTATTTTTTGTTTTTTTTTGCATCCTGGTCTGTGTCGAATATAGGTTTGTTGTGGTTACAGTCAATCGATTGACGTGGGAAAGCTTTGACCAGTTGGGTTACCGAATGAGCGATTACTCCACTCCTCGCTCGAAGGAGAAGTTATTTGATAGCTATCATGTTTTATATGGGCCGGCTATAAGGAGAACCCGTAATTCTCGGGTATTGACATAAGCCGGCAACAACAAAAGCCCTGACTTCTCAGGCATTGACATAGGCCGGCAACAACAGGTAATATTGATGCTAAAGAAAGATCTCCTTTTTACGGAGCCTCGTTGAACCGAACAATCTGATGGAACGCCAATGGCGTTGAAGCAGATTGTTCCTAACTCGGCCGATGAATGTAATATGTGCGAATAGGGTGTCTAAAAACGTGTGTGTGCAAATTTTTGCTCCTTTTTTCATTTTTATTTTTTTTTCTATAATGAGATCAGTGATCGTGCTTTATCGAAAGGGGTCCACGTGACGTCTCACGTGGTGAGATCATGTCATAAAGCACAAGCATATAACTCTATGACTATTTTCATTTTTGACGTGTTGTGTTCTTTCCAGTTCTTCACGTTCTCTGTTGCTTGTTTTCTGTTTTTCGTTTTTATTTTTATCCTCTTTGTTTTCATTTTGTTTTTGTTTTTGTTTTGTTTTTTTTTGACTTGTAATTTTTTTCTCAGAATTGCATTGTAAATATTGTGAACTCGAGTTCTTTTTGGACCTTTCGATGCACCATGTTGGGGACTGAATTGGGCCGATGCACCATGTTTTGACGGCTCGGTGGTAGAATGCTCGATAGGATATTTATCTCAATATTTATTGGGTCAAAAGTCGTAAACACAATTCGTACCATTACAAAGTCAACTAGTCTGAAGATTGTGCAACCTTGTTTGTCTCGTTTTGGAATTGGTGATGGGTCCGACAGGCGGCAAGTTGGAGTGTTCAGCTTATTTGCTTCGAATTGTTGTACCGTACCGCTCTTGTTTATTGTCCATTGGAAACGACTGTTGTCGTTCTTGCTATTGGGTTGTTGGAGAGCGGAGACTGTTTGAGAGAGCCGCCGGGAGTAGAGCCGAGGGCTCCGAGCCCGAGAGCTGTCAAGAACTGGAAGTGACAAGAAAAGGAAGTGCCGGACTGCCACAAACTGGGCCTTTTATACCCAAAAAAATGGGCGGTTTATATACTGGCCCCGGTGGGCGGTGCATTTGTTCTTTGGTATGGGAACCTTACGGAATTCCCGCAATTTTGTACTTTGGTGTGGGAACGGGCGAAGTTTCCGCAACTTTGGAGTCTCGCTGGATGTATTGATTGATTGTGAAGGTGTTCATGTGCTTCCTCGTAATCATGACGAAGAGTCATGACACCAACTACACTAACGGGACCATTTCCCATCGCCTGTTGACAAAATCCAATAGACTATGCCAAAAAGACCAAACCCCCAAAAGCTCACCCCCCATTAATCCCAAAGCCCATCACTTTACGTCTGCGATTACCGCTCACGTAGTAGTGGACCTTCCACAAACACCTCCCTATGGTCGTAGATTCACGGCCATACTCCGCTCAGGCTTGCTATTTCGGAAAACAGATTTGATACCAACATCCGAGAGCTTGTCTATTGTTAAAGTCGAACTACAAATGGCCACTTCTATCTGGGATCCTTTCGATAATTTTCACGATTCCTAATCAAACCCAAAGACCTGAACCGCGCGGCAGATTCCTTACAAATAAGTTAAGAAACTCGCTGAGTTACGCTGCTCTTACGCTGGTACTGCCTATTATACAAGGTAGTACCAACTTAAGAGCAGCGGTACTCCGCTAGTTTCTTAATTACTTAAAAGAAAACTACTGTAAGGTAGACAGACCCCTGCAGAAAATCACTACTTCCCGATCACTGTTCCAGTTGGATCTTCTGACTTCTTTGACCGCTTTTGACTGATTGACCATATGCAGCGGGATTTGTGCAGGATCTGTCGCAGCCGTCACCGATCAAAGTTTCTAAAACGACAATCCTGCTGATGAGCCAACAAGTAAAAGGAGTAATCACTGAAAACTGTCAGAAAATTAGGAAAACTGAAAATAGAACAAGAGGAATCGGTCAGAGTTTTGCTTATTTTATTTCATTAGTTGATAAACCACAATAAAAATGACCTAAAAAGGAAGTGAAGTAGACGAGTAAAGAAATGTCCAATCATCCTGCCCCCTTCCTGGTCAGATTTCCAGGCACTGCGTTGGATAAGGTAAGAAAGACGTGGACGAACGGAAAAAATGAACATCGGCGCTCTGACGGACAGAATCGATGGAATTCCTATGGATATCGAACTTTGAACTTCGGTATTTGGCTCGAAACGGCCAACATCTCCTGAGGGACCGGATATCAAAGTTCAAAGTTCAATGAGCGGGCCTTAGAGTGGGTGACGGGAAAGACTTCGCATGGGGGGAGGGGAAAGAACGAAAAACACTTCACTATTCATCGATTTGCCAATCGATTCAATTACCACAATGATTCGCGTATTCCCGAATCAATTCATGAA
The DNA here is from genome assembly GCA_000469685.2 of Haemonchus contortus. NCBI lineage: Eukaryota > Metazoa > Nematoda > Chromadorea > Rhabditida > Trichostrongylidae > Haemonchus > Haemonchus contortus. The sequence goes on from LS997564.1 coordinate 7,705,444, forward strand.
TAGATATACATTCGACTACCAGCCCTGAGTGCAAGTAATGCTGGGCCCGGGCGGCTGCTAGGGCTTCCGTAGCTTGGTCATGAAGGTATCTGGGATGTTGAAGTGCATTCATGGCTGTAGTCTGTAGTCCTGTGTTGGTCCTTCCACCATCATCGCCTCGTTTCGCGCTCGCTATCGTTGATCTTCATTATCGGTGCTTAAGAGACCTCACAGAGGAATACCACAGAGGAGAAAAATAAGGCGAATATAAAGCTGCCAAGTAGAGATATCACCCACACCTTTCCAGAACCAAGCTCGCTACGACATACACAGGGATTATCTTCCGGGGCAAACACCTGTTGAAGAAACAAAACCTGTTTTGTTTTCGAAAGTGGCGATGTCAGTGGCTACCATCCCATACATATTTTATCATTATATTGATGCTGTCTATAATTTGAACAGCGCTTCCTCCAATCAGAAAGTACCCATTCGGTTTTCAACACGATGACCGCATCGCTGTCCGTCAGATGGTCTCAGTCACATCATGATCAGACTTTTTCCAGTCCAACCTCACCAACTGGCCTGTTCTGCTAGTGTAAACACTATAGCTTGTCTATAGCACTAGAGATCAGTGTAGTACTCATAATAGAAAGCCAATCGTGTCAAAATAGACTTGTCACTCAGTCGACAAGTGCTCGGTAGACTCAGTTGCACTTGTCGACTGAGTGACAAGTCTATTTTGACACGATTGGCTTTCTATCATGACTACTACACTGATCTCTAATCTCTAGTGCGTGTATAAACCATTGTTCAACAGTTTTTGGGCTCTTTCCCGCAAACTGACGATCCCCACATCAGACTGCATGGTTGCTATTTATTAGGTTGTTCGGAAAGGAATGCGCGTTTGAGTTCAAAAAATTTTTCATTATAGAAACAAAACTAAACAAGATCAATTCAAAAGATACTTACCATTACTATCAATGACTTCTTGTCTACGCTTACGCAAAGAATGGATTCTTCTTCTGAAGAACTCGGCCGGCTGCAACTCAAAGTAGTTGGACACCCTGAGTTGGACTTTTTCGCGGTTTTTGAATTTTCTCTCGGCCAAGGAGTGCTGCATTGACCGGAACAGATGGTCATCGGATGGAGTCAGGTTTGTGCTGTAAGGCGGATGAGGCAGGAATTCCCAACCCCTATTCCTCAATTTTTTTCCTCAATGGTTTTCGCAACATGTTGACGGGCGTTGTCGAGGAGGAATTTTGTCGACGTCGTTTCGACACCTTGACGACGCAGGGCTTGATCCACGCGGTTCAACTGATCTTCGTAAATGTCCGACGTAACCGTTTGACCCGAACTCCGGACTTGAAACTACACTCAACCTTTGCTGTTTCACCAAACACAGAGCATCACCTTTCTGCCGTGTATATCCGGTTTCGTAGTGGGTTTTGGAGTGTCACCGGCGTCTATCCACTGTCCTTTTCGTGTTGTGTTGTCGAAGCAGATCCATTTCTCGTCTGATGTAATAATAGAGTTGAAAAAACCGCTGTTCTTGGAGCGATGGAGAAGAATTTCGGCCACCGCCACTTGTGTTGCCTGGTTTGGGTCGCCCAGCTGGTGCGGTACCCATTTTCCGCACCTGTTCTTCTTGCCAATTGCCAGCAAATGCTCATGGATGGTAGAGTTTGAGCAGCCAACATGTGTGGCCAGTTCTCGGGTGGTTTGGTGTGGATCCAATTTGATGACGGTCTTCAACACTTGGTCATCGACGAACTGAGGCTGACTTCTATGTTCTTCGTCCTCTAAGCTTTCATTACCGTTTTGGAAACGCCGACACCATCGTCGACACTGGCATTCTGACAGGGCTTTTTCGCCGTATACTTCAGTTGTGGCACGATGAGATTCAGCAGCCGATTTTCCTTGCTTGAAGTTGTACTACATGCAATCCCGCAAAAGGCATTTTTGGTCAAGCAACTTTTAAACTTTTTTTCTTAGAAAAAACGAATTAGACATGGCTAAAAATATATCAAAAGATGCACAATGAAAACCTCTTTCTAATAGACAAAATCGTTCTGGAAAATCTTTTATAGTAGGAGAGAAATGAATGGAGAAAGTTAGCGCGCATTCCTTTCCGAACAACCTAATATAAACTGAGGGGCGGCTGCGAAATTTGCTGTGGGGGACCGCAATACCGAAACCCGCGCCGCGCTCATGTGCATAGTTGCAGCTGGCCTAAATCTGAAAGTGAAATGAAAGCCACTACGATTTGGAATGGGTGAGAGGAAAGGAGAGCGCAACACCCAACATCTTCCTTTAAATGTACAGAAAAGGGAAGGTGTTGAGTAAATTGGAACTTTAGGCACTGGGCCCTAGTTGAGAAATCGTTTGTGCATACGCGGACAGATTTGTACCTTTTAGGAGTTATCATTTATTATGAATCTTCCTCTAAAGCAACTAGGGTGTGGGTTGTGCTACCCCGGGAGTCATCATCGAGTGCCTGTCACTGCTTATACCACAATACGACTTTTGCTTTGAAAGTCCTACCTCAAACTAGCAGAAGTTTTCAGAACTTGAATAACTGTTTGTCGCCCTAACCCTGATTATTACCTATAATTATAACCTGCAGATGACACCCAACACCTTCCCTTTTCTGTACATTTCCCATCCTGGTGGCTTTCATTTCACTTTTAAATTTAGGCCAGCTGCAACTAAGCACATGAGCGCGGGTTACGGTGTGGCGGTTCCACAGCGGATTTCGCAGCCGCCCCTCAGTTTATAAATAGCACCGACTGCGACACAAATCGACGTAACTTCAATTGATATACTTTGACGGTTGAGACTGTAGCTTCTAATTAATTAAATGTGTTGTAGCTACATTTCCGCAATGACTCATCGTCGCATGTAACTTTGTTGAGGTGTTTCAGCTTGTAGGCGTCGATTATTGTTAGATTTTCATGGGATAAGCTCGCCATACAGTATAAAAGGAGGTGAGGAGAAGGAGTACTGAAGGTTCTGCTCCAGCTACAACTGCTCGCTCACAAGTTCGCTTATAACGAAAGATCTCAAAAGTGTCCCCTCTCCTCACAAGGTGGTGGCAGGTTGATCGCACGACTTAAAACTGTGCTACAGTACTGGGTTAGGAGCAGTTGAAAAAGTCCCGCGTGGCCCTGCGTACAGTTAGCGCTGTAGCTGACCTTCAAGTACCTAGGAAACTGAACCCTCGATCCCTTTCAAGGGAACCCATGTAGAAAGTACAAACAAATTGTCATGCCCCATAGCGACAGTGAAAGGCCCCTTCTGTTCAGTTATTGCTTGATGTAGTCAGCTCTTTGTGCAATCGCAACAACTGAACTCCGAACTCGTCCGAATAACTCCTCCATGTTATTCCTTCATGGTAATCTCGTCTAAGCTCTATAGTCACTTTTTTGAGAGCCTCAGTTTTCTCGAAACTGTTTTTTTCACTACCGATGAACTATTCCCAACCTATACTTCCGCTTTTTGATAAAAAAGGGGCGCCTCAAAATTATCGTGAACTGTGCCTTTAAGCATTCGGTCAAGTCGCTTCAAAGTCATTATTGCTCTTTTTGGTCATATTAATAAAGTTTCTAAAAAATGATAAAAAATCAGGGAAGCACTGAATAGGCAGCAAATCCCCCAAGCTTTCTCGGAAATATCATTCGATGCAGATCAGTTAGGAACTCAGATAAAGAAAGACAAACTTCAGTTTTCGATCGAGATCAAGCCCTACCAAGTGCTCCCGGCAGGGATGAAAAATTGGGTAACAGACATCGACTGACTTGAAAAGTGCAGAGTTTGAGAAGCCAGCTTAGGGAAGCCATCTCCCACAAATCGTCCAAATGTTCATCGCTTTCCGCGAATGGGCCCCAGCAATGTGTCCAGTGGACAATCTTCACACGAAGGATTCCAAGCACACCCTTAGCTCCATTCAGAGCTTTCCGGGGAAATCTGTCCTTCGTGCTGGGAGCCGTCCAGGTGTTCTATTGACGTCTCGAGGGATACAGTCAGTAATCGTCCTAGTCCTACAGTCATCACCAAGTCACATAAGCCTGTTCCTTCCGCTGTTCCAGCCATCCGGTTCCTTTTGCTCAATTCTGAAGCCAGGTAGTCAGACACATTTATTTTCCGGCCCTTGAAGCGTTCAGGAGCATTTGTCTTATTGTCGTCCATCTCTGATGAAATATCAGGAGCAGTAGCGCCAACCAAGCCTCAAACAAATGTTTCCACAACTTCGTCGAGAGTCAACCCATAGAAATTGAGAAAATGGGAAATTCAATCGAAAGAAATCGATCGATGCCTCCTTAACTTTTTTCGAGATGATCCGTATAGAAAATTCCCAAGATATTTACTTTTAGAGTATAAAATTGGAAAAAAATCTAATAGCATCGTCCTTCACCCGTTCCCACTAGCAGTAAATGCCTATTGATCGGTAGTAACAATGATAAGAGAAGGGTTGTTTAGAATGGTAAACATTCAGAAATCGAGGTACCTTCTTTTACAGAAGTCCCAAATGATGCTCGTCCTCTCCATGAAACAGTAGCGCCGGAGCCAAAACGACGTCGAACCTGAAAATTGATGCATTGAGCAGAAAACCGTAATTCTAAGCCTACTAAGACCGACAATGAGACCTTTTCGGGTACAATCAGTGAAAAAGATTGAAATGTGATAAGGAAACGAGAGCGTTATTTCAAAATGTCTCAAACAACAAACTCGCTGTTGGAGGAAAGATGAAATGAAAACCCAGAAAAGAAGAAAGATTAAGGCTGAACAATTACTCTGGAAAATCCCTTTCTCCCATCCCTCCCCCATTTCAGGAGTAACTATAAGAGAAAAAAACGGGACAAAAAGAGAAAAATAAAAAGAATCGATAAGGCCACCATCGAAGGGCGGCGGCGATCGCTAAGTGGGAGGTGTCTTCCCCGCCCTTTATCGATATTCCATGTCAACTACTTAGGGGCGATAGTTGTGTTGTGGGTGGTTTTGGCGCCCTTTATCGATAATCAACTACCGGTGGCACAGGCCGTTCGAGAGGGTTCCCTAGTGCACAGGAGATCTTTTTCAACAAGGTGATAGCAGTCTGTATGAGATAGTAGATTGAGGTGGAGCGTGATACAGCAAAAAGGCTTTGTCAGTACGACCCTTTGGTTTCATCTCAAGGAGCTCGACCTTCTTCATGGGATTCTTGCTACAACTTCTAGCCCCAAAGTCTAGGTCCGGGCCAGAGCAAAATGTGAATCAGTGACTGCGATTTATTTAAAATTGTACTACGGAGGACAGATCCAATAAAAAATCCAATGAAATACTCAGTACGGTCCCAGAGACGAACTCCAATCGAATGTGACATCCACAACAGGCATGAAGAGTCTGGGTTTTCCTACAGTAATCTGGTATTCTTGTGAGTAGGCCCATCCCTGACTCACCAACAAGAATGTAAGATTGTTGTGAAAAAAATACAAGTTCATTGCGTACTGCAAGAAAAATTAATTGAAAAATTCTAGAACACCGCCTTGACAGGCGGGGAGACTGATTTTTGGACCGCCCGTGCTTTGCTTATCGATCAGGAGGTGGGCGGGCCCATCGATGATCTCAATACTCTTTAACAAGGCTCAAACAAAAAACTTTATAGCTCTTGGATAACGCTGGTAGCCTGTTTATCGGCAGACATTAAGCCTACCAGGAATCATCTCTGGACCATCTTGTTAGGAAGAGTAACTCAGTCCCCTACAAATCTTCTACATCCCTACAAGTACAACAAACAAATGTTCTCTATCTGGCCAGAGTCATTCCAGCATTCGATGCCTAGGTATTACGAAGTTGTAAATAACGAAGCTTGCTGCTCACCGACAACAGGCAATGCCGCTCGAGTTCGACTGACTACTGTCACCTCAACCGGGTGGTACCGAGCTCACTTCAGTAATCAAGTAGCTTTCCTGCGAAGTATGGGAAAGTATCTGTGGAGCCGTAAATAACGACTATCATCAGTTCATCATCACTTTTCTGACAACACTTATAGAATCATTATGAGAACATGAAATCCAAAATGGCAAACAAGAACAGCACGTTTTTTGGTGGAAGCACTTTTGCAAGGTACGGGTTAGAAAAAATACAATAAAAATCACACAATGCAACCGCGAATGGAGGCACAAGTACAGTCAATTGAGCGAAAATTAAAAAAAAAACTTAATCGATGCCAAAATATCATAGTCGCCTAAAGCTGAAAATGCGTAGCATTGACAAAAATAATCGAAACTATACCTAGTCAAAGTAAAAAAATTAAAAAATCAAAAAAAAAGGAATTCTCATGAAAGGATTTTCCTGTGTGGGCAACTGGAAAGTAATTTTTGAATTCGAAGAAAAAATGTAAGAGAACATTTACAAGTAGTGTCTAACACTGGCACAAGACGTCGCCGGTTATAGCGATCCTTGAAATTTCCAAATTCATGGGCTAATGAAAACTCTTCACCCTATAACGATTCCTCTTTTGTGCGGACGATACGGCAAGACTAGGGCATTTTGAAAGTGAAGAGACAAGAAAGGCTAAAACGCAAGTCACTGCCGCAAGTCGCGGCCCGGGGTCCAATCTACGTGGCACTGGCTTGGTCTGCCTCTTGACGTCGATCACTCCCGTTTCTGGGATGCCCCTGCGTATGTAGCCTAAGCAATGACTTGCGACCAGCCGATGTACAAGTCAGGTGTTCCGTACTCTCGATAGAGTTTGGTAGCAACAAATCGACCCCAAAGCTATGAAAGGCTTGGCTTGCCTGGGTGAATGTCATGACGGAGTTCGATCCGCCAATTGCGCGTGTGGTAGTGCGCCATTTGGCCCTACACCACATCCGCTTTTACTTATACTGCATAACTATTGAGTTATAGACGAATACTGCAAATCTAGATGTTGAGTTGAGTCGTAAGGCGTAATTGGGTAGGGACCAAGTAAACTGCTACTATTCGTACGGCCCTAGGATCGAATCTAGGACAGGACACGACTAACAATGCCCTACTCCGGAAAGATGGTCAACAACCGGACGGTCCTCTCAGCGTCACTAGTCGGGCACCTTTTTTTCTGAAAAACCAACGAAACTGGCACTTATGGCATGCTTTCCGTCTAGCGTTGTGACCGTTTGCTTTGAAAATGCATCTATTTTCGAACAGTGTTTGAGTTAACTTCAAATCCAACCATTTCAACGGAGGAACTTAGAAGGTAATGGTCTCTTTTGCGCGCCCATAGTGTTGAAAGACTGTCACGAGAATCACTCGAGAGACGTCGGACGCTTGCAGATGGAACCGGAAGGTCATACTCTTCATCATGGCCTACAGCTTCTAAGAGCATGCAATTACATCATTGAAGAATTGGTCTCCTGTACACTTAGGAGATCCCCAAGATTGGACTCTACTATCGGGGGTTGATTATCGATAAAAAGGTGCGAAAAACACCACATAACAGCCATCGCCCCTCAGTCGTGGAGATTTGGGTGATCGTCTATCGATAGCATATCTATAAAAGGCGGGAAAGGCACTCCTAGTCAGCTGTCGTCGCCCTCCGATGGTGGCATCGCATCGATCCTTTTTCTATTTATTTTTTTGCCGATTTTTTTTCTTATAATCTATCCTGAGAAGGTGATGAGAGGTTTGGGATCTCCTAGCCTTGATCTTTCCTTTTCCTCTGACTTTTCCATTTCATCGTTTTCTCCTCTACACGAAATTCTCGTGTGAGCAGCCCTTTGGGGATTGATGACAATCCTGAAAAGAGGAGACCTAAGGATAGCATATTATCCAGTGGTTTTGACCCTGCCCATTGAATCGAAATTAGCCTGCGGGCCCAGATACATGGCGCGAGATCTTCTGCAAGCTGACACAAAAGATTTGATGCAATTTCTACTTTTACGTTCTGGTGACATACCGCATCTCATGTGCCGGATTTGAAAGCAGTATAGGAGTGAAGGGAGTTATTTTTGGAAAAAAAATTGTACTTGTGAATAATGAATTGGATTGGAATGCTACATTGTTTTGAGATTGTCAATTGTCACATTGAACGTGACCCCATCACTTTGCATCTGGGTGCAGTCACGACCGAGGAGACGGCCAGTTTTATCGTTCAGGTTATCTGCAGTTCAGGTTGGTTGGTTGGACGCACCGAGGAGCCAAGGAGGATCGCGAAAGAACTCGGGCGCGTGCGTGATATCCGGGACATCTCCTTTCAGAACCGTCGATCAGCAACGGCTGCAACAAGAGTCAATACATATATGAATCTTACGAATGCTCCTAGCTACTTATCCTGCTGTGAGACAATCAAAGGACCTCCATTTCTTGTGCTGATCATATACATTTTTTATTCCAAGTCATTTGCTACATATCAATGCATTTTCAATGGTGTCAGTGCGAACGCTGTGGATTGGAGTTTCCCACCGCTCACTTCATATTCGACCGATGAGGTCGAAGAATTTCTCAATGGGACCTCGATAATATTCAATTCATCCGTATCATATTGCTCTTTTGCGCATCTCTGATGCTTTCGACTTGCCAAGGAATGCTGTTGTGGCTGTTCATCGTTCTTAGCCAAACAGGTAGTTTTCTCAATACCATACGTGACTGCTTTTGAATTCTCCCTCTGAATGAGTTCACTTGAAGTACACTAAGCTAGAATATATAGCTTATCAAAATCACCGCGGTCTTCGAAAGCTTAGTTCTCTCGGGCAGACCTGAGGTGCAGTATAACCTAAAATGAGCATGAGGTTCGCAATTTCAATAAGTTACTGACCGACAAAGTACATAAGTAGCTAGCTCCGAGCGAAGGAACTCACATATTGGCTTCGAGGGATCATTTACTAATGAAGCGTTCTGGGTTAAATGTTTATTCCAAAAGGATAAACAGCTCGTCTAATATAAACGAGCCAGGTGCCTAACTGAAAAAGGATGCTTGCTTCATCCTATTCGCTGGCAGAGAATTTAAATAGTTCTGTAGATCTGGCACCACTGGTTAGTCTTTGTGTGAATGCAACTAGGGAATTTGCTTGGGAAGTTTGGCAGATTTCAGTATCGGTATCCGCCTTAGCCCACTAAGCCTTCTATACCTCCGGAGCCGCTTAATCAGTACCAGACCCGTTCGGGAGGATGGAGGCACTGACTTCTACAGCGGCTGGCCACCATAAAACATTGTATAGGCCACATACGCATTCAATACGCCACAACGATTATGAATGTAAGTCGAATGCAGGGCGCATACATCAGACGGGATTACTTAGGGAGCAAAGACTCCTTTATTTCCCAAGCTTGAATTGCTTTCGTCGTGATTGTGAACAGATACAGATCCTTCAAAAAAAAATGAATTTTACCGGCCCGTTAGGGAGCGAACAGGTCACCTGAAGGCGCTGTTCACGATGATTGCGAGTCAACACTCATCTATCATTTCACCGTTTTCATTGTTGGATCCCTCCTCTTCTGTTGACAGTTGTCTCAGAGGCATGAGCTTCAGAAATAATCCACAGCCTCAGCTATGTCATCCAGCATGGTGACATTCTATACTGCCTCCTGGACTGACTTTTCTCCATATTCTCAGGACAGGGAGCTAAATCCCAGGTTTCGTTGCTGATACGCCATCTACTGGATAGTGGTTACAATGCCAATGATCGTCCAGTGTTCAGCGAGAACGAAACAGTGAATCTCACAATCAGTGCCAATGGCCTCAGCTTATTACGGATGGTTTGCCCTTAGCAGTACATCAAAGGCTGTCGTGATGCCGTCATTTTCAAGATTTTCAGGATCAAGCGGAAGAGACTGCAACGTTCGCTGCAGAATTCATTCTGGAGTGGAAGGATGCTTTTCTTAAATGGAATCCGATTGAGCATGGTGGACAGACAAGGGTAAAAATCAAAGAAATACAAGTATGGAGGCCAGATGTGACCGTCTCGAGCAGGTACTCTCTCATAGCTCTCGAACCGACGTATTTAGTTACTCCGTGCTTTTACAGTATAGCCAAGGAGGTGCTTCTGGAAGCCAGCGAGCGTTATTTGGACGTCTTCTATGATGGTACTGTAAGAATGAGTGTTTATGCTGTCTACAGGAATCTTTGTAACATGAAGGTCCGTACGATTTTCAGTCCATTACGGTATGAGTTACAACGATTCTTTTCACTTTTCCGGAATTCTACAAGAATTAGAAAAAGAAATTATACATTATAGAAATATTGGTAGGTATGCGTCAAGAAGAATCACCACGGCCATTACAGTTGCCCCCACATGACGAAAGGCATCCCAGAGTGATTCCAGTTGTCACCACGTGACAAGAGGCATTCTCAGAGCGATGACGATTGCCCAAGCCAAGAGACGTTCCCAGTGACTCTCCATAGCTTTCCTTTACCTACTTATTATCAAAAATGCTGGCGGCTCAGCAACTCGGCTAAACCATCCACTCTATGTCAGACTTCGATCCTAGGCATGCTCATCAGCTTTAGGCATGCTGAAGAGCGAAATGGTCTGGTGATTTTCTATCCGCCGCTCTTTTTATTTCCTCCTTACGTTGCTGAGGTCATCTAGTACAACTTTTGTGATAGAAGGGTTGTATAGAGTTCATCTCACAATCGTTTGTTGATGAGGCTACATGCATATGGATCGATTATCTATTACTGTCAACATAGAATTGATCAGCAACAAATATTCCAAGCATGACGAGAACTCCCACACACTGACTAAAGGAGAAGGCCTATCTTAAACTCCTACCTCATCCAACTTTTCCATTTCTATCTCCCCACGGCATCTTTTGAGCTGTCGTTCTGCCCCAATCCGATTCCAACCAAAGAGCTTTTGAAGCTGAACACGATATATTTTCAGGTTGATAATTTCCCCTACGATTCCCAAATATGTATGATCGATATTGGTCCGTGGTCGTATACTGACGAAGAGGTACATTCCATTCCAGGAGAAAGCATTGAAGCGGCACGTGACGGATTCGAGGTACTCACTTCAGATTTTTGAGTTCACTGGCTAAATTCTTTCTTAACCCCTGTTTGTACTCGAGAGTTATAAAAAATTATCCCTTTCTAGGGCAACAGTGAATGGGATTTCGTGTCTCTCACCGCATCCGAGAAGTACTCCACAGATAGTGACGCCAACTTCCATTTCACTGAAGCTAGATTCCAGGTCACAGAATTTTCTAGAAATTTTTATCGGAAGTGAAGTTCCAAGAAGCATCTGGATGCGCTCCCTCGCCTTTTGGCCTCTGGACGTTCGAATAATGAGGGGAAACAAATCGCTACAATCAGCCTCAGAAGCGAATTTCGCAAGTACGGGAACCTCATTACCATCCACCCGTAATGGCAGCATCTCAGGGAGTTTTCTCTAGGAAACAGGTTGCCGGGGAAGCAGTTAGCTTTTAGTCTCCTCCAAACATCCCATAAGAGTGCGCTTCATTCGAGTATACCTCTATGCGCCTCAGAGCCTCGGTGTTCTCAGAAACCAAGGCTTTCCCAGGACAAGGAAACCAACTCCTGAGCTTTTCTTCCTTTTCCAAAAAACCCGAATTTCCCAATAACTAAGATACACCATCTGGTCTATTCAGCTCTTTGTGTCACGTCGTCCTCAATTCTACGTATGGGTGTTACTGATTCCTACATTCGTCATAACTACCGTATCCATATGTGGTTTGTTCATACCCACCAATTCCTTGGGAGATCGCGAAGAGAAGGTTAGTAACACTTTCCAATCACTCCTCCAAAAAATATTGTAAACTCAGGTGAATCTCGGTCTGACTACGCTGCTCTCGTCGGCAGTCATTCTTGAAATCGTTGCCAATTCGATGCCCAAAGCATCTGCATTTCCTCTTCTTGGTAACGATTCCTGGTGCCTTTCGAAGATCCCGAAAGCCTCTATTCAATGAATTCTTTAGGGAACTTCATTTTGGCAGAGATTTTTGTCGTAGCTGCTGGAGTACTTTGTTCCGTAGTGACTTTGACGTTGCATCACAGAGCCAATACACGTCGATGGAGACCTAAGCAATGGATGTTGAGGATCCTTGGAATGACGGTAATCCTTTAGTTCTTTGAAAATAAGTACTTAATTACATTCACTGGCAATAAACGATCAGGTTCCATGCAACCTATGACCATGTGAAATGACTATATCGTAAGGAACTCACTCATACGTATGTATTCTTTCAAAAAAAAACTAGGTCTGAATTACAGCTAGTTCATGGTCGAAGTTCTCTGATATGGTTTAACTAGTGACTACTAACTAAGAGGCAGCGTCTTAGTGTACTTACCCATCCAACCAAATCCCTATTTGACCTTTGACAAGGATGAGGTATAGCTTTCGACTGGCGATCGATCCCGTCTTCAGATGCACCTCCGATCCGACTCCCATTCAGGATCGTAGTAACGTGATGAACGCGAACTCCCCTTTGAATCCTCCGAAGAATTTTGACACGATAGGCTGGGAGACTACTCGGCCGGCGGTAACAACCAAGATTCACTTGTAAACAAGGGGCAAGAGCCGCCCCCGACCGGTGCGCTCGCTCGCGCGCTCGCGGGCCAAATCGTGGACTATGAAAGCAGCCATCCGCCACCACCTTGGACCTTTTTGATCCCTCACAGTAACTACCACATATGGCGCTCCAAGTCTGCTCAACAGGCAGAAAACGCATTCAACTTTTTCGAATGTGATCGAAGCTGAATGTCACTTAAGCCGCTAAAAATATCAACCACACCAAATGAACGAATCCACGATAAACGAAAATAATCCTACTATATATAATTCGCTAAGTGTGTCTGTTGGTGTGTCGGTGTGTGTGTGTGTGTGTGTGTGTCGGTGTGTGTGTTTGACCGGAAATTCATAACTCCTGTTCCCGTGGACCTGGAAAGCTCAAATTTGGTAGAAGTACGGGGGGTGGAAAGGGAATACTTATGGCAGGTGGCAGAACCGGACTCCGCCTACAGGGGGCGGGGCGTGCGCGATAGAAATTTCGGGCCGCGAACTCATAACTCCTGTCGCAATGGGCCCAGAGCGTTGAAAATTGGTGGGAGTACAGGAGGCATGATGGGAACACTTATGGTAGCTGGCAGGACTGGACTCCGCCCACAGGGGGCGGAGAGTGCGCGATAGAAATTTTGGGTCGCTGATTCATAATTCCTGCTCCACTGGACCCAGAGCGTTCAAACTTGGCAAGAGTGAAGGAAACAGGATGGGAGCCTTATGGCAGGCTCTAGGACCGGACTCCGCCCACAGGGGGCGGGGCGTGCGCGATAGAAGTTTTGGACCGTAAATTCATAACTCCTGTTCCAGTGGACCCAAAGCGTTGAAAATTGGTGGGAGTACAGGAGGCATGATGGGAACACTTATGGTAGGTGGCAGGACTGGACTCCGCCCACAGTGGGCGGGGCGTGCGTGTCAGAAACTTTAGATCGCAAGTTCAGAGCTCCTGTTTACTTAGTCCTATTGCGCTGAAATTCGGTAGGATCACACTTTTCGTATTACGAGTGGCACCTCAGCATTCTATTAGGTGATGCAGGATGTGACGGGATCGTAGGTACTCGGTGACAAGAACTGATGATAACTAATGAGACAAGATAAAGCACTTAAGAGTGCCACTTACCGATCGAAATCCTAACATCTTCAGTATCTACGATGTAGCTTGACCGTTCAGTATGTTTCACTCGAAAAGACGAGATGGTAGAGTAGGGTGACAAAAGTGAGTGATAAGTGTAGTGATAGGGACCCATTAGGGCAATACGCTAAGCAGATTAGAACTTTGTTCATTTCTTACTGTTAGATTACGACAGTGATCCAGCAAGGTTTTTGAAGGATTTTGAAGGTTTTGATGAAGGATCCTCATTGCTCGATATCATTTGCGAGAAAACTTATTCGACCGCCTGTAATCTAGAATTCTCAACAAATGATATCTCCGTAAGGAAAAGGTTCATTGATAAAAATATCTGATAACGATAAATTTCTGTTGTGTCAAAGAAGGATTTTGAGCTCTGTTTCAGTTCCATACTCTCACTCAGCTAAGCACGGAAAAAAACTTAAAAACTATAAACTTTGAGAACGGGAATAAAATTCTTCAGTTCAACATTTCTCGGGATAGGGTGTTGGATTTGACACAAGAAGGAGGAGAGCCTGGCGTTAGCCGTGCGATCCGATATCTGTCCATTTACCGAACTTAACTGTCATTCATTTTGCCTTTTTTTAAAAACTACTTCCACTTCTGCATTGCAGAATGTTGCACTATCAGTGCCGGATCATTGCAATTGCACTGAATTTTAACGGAGATACGCCTCCTTAGCTCATCTCTCTTTTTTTTCTCTGAATAATCGCTTTTTTGATACTATACGATGTTCTATTCGAACACAGCTAAGATGGTTTACAGAAAAAAACCGCTCCCAATTCGGAGCTGATACTGAGGGTGTAGAGCTTTCAAAGGAAAAGGCGAATACGAAGTGTTATTTACACATAGCAAATTTCTCACAGGAAGGGAAAGCGCCCGGCGTAGCCGGGCGAACCCATAAGAAGGAGGAGAGCCTGGCGTTAGCCGGGCGATCCGACTGGTGAGTGATACCCTGATAAATAGCCCTACCACATTTTATCGTAAAAAGACAACTTTCCTCGAAAGAAGCGCGAACACAAACATACCGGGAATCACTTACTCTGTAGCTGTTGACTTCACCACTCTAGGTGTTCAACGAGAAGCCGGTTTAGGAGAAACAGCAGAACTTAGTGTAGGCTATTACTGGAGAATGTGTGGGGTCCACACTGAAAAATTGCTTTTATTAAATTACTTTTTACCTAATTTCCGAGTAATTTCTGTAGACTTAGTCTAGGTCGACTAAGAGCGTATAGGATTTCATAGGAACTTATAAATCAAAAGAATAATATGTATTAGTCTAAAGGTTCTACGCAATTGCAGAGAAATCAGAAACGTTCTTCCCTCGAAACAAAAAAAGAATTAAAAATAAGCTCTCAAATAGCGGAGTAATACAAAAAACAATCATTTTCTGATATTGCAGGGTTCAAACAAATTCATTGCCAAGAAATGTGACAGAATGAAAAGGACAAAAACGGGAGCTCTGAGTAACGAAGTGGATAAGTGAGTAACAACAGAGTCCATTCCGTCTATAAACCTCCTTTCCATTCACTTCATTCAGTTCCATACGATTTTATCGTGAAAATTCTGTCTAGTCCAATGCCAAGCCCCCGACACGTTCGATTTCAGTGCCCCTTGGATGACGGATTTCATGTCATCGCTTCGATCACTTCTCGACTACATCCACGAAGAAGAAGTTGATCATCTAAGAGAAATCGCATGGCTGAAGCTGTTCGATCGGCTCGATTTTCTACTTTTGATCGTATTTCTCATTATTAACTGTATTGTAACTGCTACTATCTGTTCTCCTTGAAATCCTGTCACCAAGATTGCCCTAGAGACTCCTCACTACCGTTAACTAGGCCATGGCGTTCCACTCTTTTACTTCTTCTTGGCGTGGAACTGAATTCTACTGCACTTCAAAGATTTCTTACAAACAGAGAAACAGATTCGAATGAATGAGTCAGATACGATGAAACATGTGGGCTAGGGGAAACCAGGAGAATAAGCATGATGAGAGTAAAACTGCGAGAGATCCATTGTCTCTATGGAAATAGTCAAACCCTTGTTTACTTTGTTTACGATGAGTATTCAGAACATAGTGAAGTTCTAGTGAGATTTGATTTCGTACACTAACCCTTCTGAACGTAGCTCCATCCTATTCGAAATAAATATTTTAATGAATGTCTCTTGTAAGGGAATTGATATGGAAGTGCTGTAACTCCAAAAGTACGGTAACTGGATGTGAGTGCCCAACGAGAGAATATACAGGACCAAATCTCGAAGGTTTGCCGTGCACCTGAAACCTTCAGGAGTTGATTCCTTATGTTCCAAAGACAAACATCATCAAACAAGACTTCGAGTGAATAAACGAAAGTTTCGCACTTATAACCGCTTTGGAATTCCCCTTCGCAATTTCTAACACCTTGCAGCTTACCTCCCACGATGCTTACTTTCCTGATTTCTTCTTAACAGCCGTTTCTGTTCCACCAACTCTAGCACATTTCCTACCAGTTTGCTTTCCTCTATAACTACTCTTTTCGTTAAATCCCCTTCAAAGCTTGTGGGTAAGCTTTTTCTGAATAGCACCCTGACAATCAATGAATTATCTTCGGTGGAAAGCCAATGTAGCTTTCTTTTTCAACTCTCAACATAAAATAATCGTTGAAAATCGAAGAGGTCCTGTTCGAGTACGGTTGCACGATACCAAGACATTCCTAACAACAATGACTACAAAAACCGACGTTAACTCGTCCGGGACCGGTCTACCATGTCCAGGAAACAACATATGGTGTCTCTGACAAAAGTACTCCCAAGTACCAAGTAAGGGATCCGGGAACTTCTCCCCTAACACGGCGTCGCACACGCCGCACCCGCCGCCTATCGCAGGATTGCGATGGAAGATTGGAGCGCGCAATTTGTGAGGTAGGAAGTCCTTTAATTATTTGAATTGGCTGACCGCTCTCTTCAATTTCAATGCAGTCTTGATCGTCGCTAATATAGGAAGAGTCATTCTAATTAAACAAGTCTAATATACATAAAAAACAAGAAAAAGAAGGATAAAAAACGATCAAAACCAATAAAGAAGAAAGGCAACCAACGAAAAATATTGCGTCATATCGATTGGCGGGGGGCGGGGTGAGTACGGTAATTGCAGTGACATTTGCCGCATGCCGCAAGGGAGAATGCCGCAATCGGGAGAAAGTTCCGTGACCCCTTCCTGGGGGATAGGAATTCTTTCGCCAAAATCTTCTCGTCACCTACATTCCTAAACGGCTTCGGGTAATTCTAGGTCCGTCCGACTTAGGAGTGGGTTACCTTGCAATTTTTCTGGATTATCAAACCGAATATTGAACTGATTGGAGCTCTCACACCCTCGACCAAAAGGCTTATGGTGCTGCTTCTTTCCTAGACACCGTTTTCGGCTCTTCGTCGTTCAGGCTGCGAATTTTCAAAAAATAAATTGCACCGTTGAAAAAAAACTGTGAGATTACGAATAAATCGGCTGGTTATTAGCCTTTCAAACTTTTAGACCCCTCTAGTGATAATTTCAAAAGAGTGACGGTTTGCTAAAGAAAAACCTTACGTGAACTATCGATTTTGACAAAAGAAAATTGGAGCGCCTTTGTAAACACCACTATCTGAACTCGTTCGAGATAAGGGCGGAATTTCAGCGCGGTTTTGAATTCTTATCATAATGCAGCTGTTGTTTTATACTGCTACCAAAAGTAAAAAACAAAAAAGAGTTGCTTCAAAATTCGTATTAGTTATATAATCGCAGTAATTAGCTTACGATAGGATTCCGGTACTCGTTCCGCGTCGCTGTTCGTTAGCGTATTCTTTTCAAGGATATCCCTAATTAGGCTATAAGCAATTCAGTGGGCATGTGAAAAATAATTTATAATGGCATAAAAAATATAAATATAATAAAAAAACTAATTTATCATGGTAACATGCTTGTGGGGCGGTGGTGTAGTAGCAGACGGCGCGCACACTCACGTGGTCCAGGGTTCGCATCTTGGATCGATACTCGCCAAGGCTAACCAAGCCTTCCATACCTCCAAGGTCGGGTAATTGGCACCAAACTCGTCTGGGAAGATAAAAGCTCTGTCTTGTTCTTTGGTGGCCTCTCGCACTACCACTACGATTCTGAATAGAAGTAGAATGCGGGGCGTGTTCCGAAACGTCATCGTTTCAAGGAGCCTTTGAGATTTTATCTTTTAAAAAGCAATTCATCGGTAGCAACTAAAGATGTATTAAGCTTCTTTTATTCGGTGATGGAGTTGTTTCACGGGTTGAAGATCACCTCAGATGCCTCGTCACTTTGTATCAACGGGATCGAATTACATTCAGAGGAACTGGGAACAAAGGCACATTTCAAATGAGACCGCTCTCATGATGATACGTGAATATGTAACCCAACGACGTTGACTCGCACGCCAGCTTTCAATGTTCTTAGCCCCACGATTCATTCGGATGTTCTCGAACCTTCTATTCCTCGGTAGCCTTGTCCAATGTGAGTCCGAACGTTCTTTACTATATCCATGAATCTCAAAGTAGGTTGGAATTTTTTAAAACTCACAAAAATCTGATGTTTACGAAATAATTGGCTTGGAGCTTGTTTGGGGAATTAAATTCTAAACATGAGTAAACGCTAATTAATAAAATTGACAGAAAATATTTGCATGCAGGAAATTTTGCCATTGATCTATGCAGGTAACTTTTTCTTTCCATTCCAGAAAAAGGTCTCTTCCCTAGAAAAGCATAATTGGAGGCTATGAATGAGTGATAAATAAAAGCCACAACATTCGCTGGGTATACCGTAGAGATTGAAATATTTTGGCTATGAGGTAGTTACATAATGGACGAAATGAAAAAGGTGGAAGGATAAAGGATAGTCTTTGGGCTTTGGCAAATCACTACTGAGAGATGCGCCCACGCACTCGACTTCAATTCAGAATCGTAGTGGTGTACTGGATGCGTACGTGGCCTATACAATTTGCGGTGGCCAGCCAATGTACAAGTCAATGCTTTTACCCTCCTACACGAGTCTGGTACCAATTAACCGACCCCGGAGGGATGAAAGGCTTAGTTGGCCTAGGCGAGTAACGATCCGGGATTCGAACTCGTGACCATGCATGTGCGACAATACGTCACTTGCCACCAAACTACCTTCGCCAAAAAAGATAACAACTTGACAATAGATAAATTGGCAGTAGATGTGATAAGTACATATCAAAAATTCCGCCTGCTTTTCTGTAGTTGTAAAGTAGAGGATTAGGTAAAGCAGTGAGTAGTTAGCGAACAAGTGTGCAGCTGTATAGATTGGAGGAATAAAAAAAACGAGAAAAAGCCCTTCCCAGAAAGTGAGTAGGGGCGAAACAATAGCGAACCATATTAATTAGGTATAGGAAGCATGACAGAAAGAGCTTCGAAATAGGAAGCCCACTTCTCAGAAAACCCAAAACCCCCCTAAAAACCGTTGGGACCTGGGATTACAAACCCGCACTAACTTTCGCATCAAAACGCCCACATTCTCGCTAAAAAACCCCTCAAAAAAAAATAGTCCGTGAACGAAACAATGAGGTATGTCCTAATGAGACTATCATCTCTGCTTTTGAGCGATTCGTTTGACACCAGCCAGAAAACTACTGAACGAACTACTTCCCGATACATACGAAACAGCTGTTCGGCCGAATTCCAATGAAACAACCACCATCGTCACAATCACTCCTAACAAGATCATCCTTCTATCTATGGTGAGTGAATTTGTGTCCACTTAGCTGTCCCCCCTTTACAGCCAGTACTCAGTGAATGCTATAATGCTTTTCATTCAGGACCAGCAGCAGGAGTCGATCGTGTTTTCTGAAGAGATTTTAGTGGTAAGCCTACATCTTGTAAGAAAATTTTTCTCAGACCTGAAGTTGTGCATTGTCTCAATGTAACACTCCCTTTATTAAATTTCCCTACTAATTCCCGAAATTTTTCAGAGATGGTCATTTTGAATTTACAAACTTATCCCGAATCTCGTCACGTCAAGACTTTATCCTAGAAAAGACGGCCTAAGAAATGAGTGATTGGGGATCAGGATCCGCCAGAAACGCCCCCTCCGCTAGCCCCGCCCCCTGGTGAATCGGCATGTAGTGTGTCAGGACCGCTGGCTCGTCAATCGATTTTATCGTGCGATCTCTTTTCCTGGGCAAACAGCAAGTTAACACTGCGTCACAACCCGCCTAATTTTAGCATAATTAAATTTCTTTCTTATGAAGTTCGTCTATGTGTAACTTATCTTCTGTACATTCTCAATTTGTAGTCATGGACTGATCCGCAACTGGTTTGGAATAGGAACAAAACTACGTACAGTCGAGAATGGATCAAAATCCCAGAGACAAGCGTA
The DNA here is from genome assembly GCA_000469685.2 of Haemonchus contortus. NCBI lineage: Eukaryota > Metazoa > Nematoda > Chromadorea > Rhabditida > Trichostrongylidae > Haemonchus > Haemonchus contortus. The sequence continues at coordinate 7,725,404 of LS997564.1, forward strand.
TGGGTACCGGACATCATCTATACAGAGGCGTTAGTTTCCTTGAAAAAAAAACAATTCAAACACAATAATTGATGTTTTTTCGTTTACTTACAAACTGATGGGGTGGAGTTGGCGTAGTGGCAAGTGGCGTGCCATCTCACACGCATGATCACAGGATCGGTCCCGTATCGATATCTCCTAGGTCAAGCTAGCCTTCTAACTAGCTTAATCAGTACCAGATCGTTCGGGAGGATAAAAGGACCGATCTCTACATCGGCTTTACGATTCTGAATGGAAGTCGAATGCGAGGACACATCCTTCAGATGGAATCGATCAACGCCTGAAGATTGTACGTGCAGATTACGGATGGGACCTCTTTCACCCTTTTCCCACTAGTTTTCAGTTCGGTGGTCTTTTTGGAAAGAAAGACGACTCATAGGTGATGGGAGATCCTCGAGTTTCCGACCTTCATCGGCATTTTCCCAGGGTACCTCAGCACTTTCCAATTTTTCCGATCTTGTTCCATAGAAGGAAGTTTTCATCAAAATCCGGAAACCAAGCAGGAAGCATGGGGAGAAGGAAAAAAGAATAACTGAAAATACTATCGAGTCACAAACAAACTCTGTTTAGGACGGAGCGCCATGAAATGGTCCCAGTGGAGGGGAGAATGGCGGATTTACGATACGATGGTACAGTTCGAGTATCAAATCCTACAATTGTACGTTTACTGTTATTCAATATTCGACTATGACAATAGGATAAAGGATACGCCTTGTTTCCCAGTACCCATCAGAATTGCATTGTCGTTTGAAAGCGTAGTTGACCTAAGTGCTGATCTGCGAGAACCAATTAATGTACAAATCGGTATTTTTACCTCCTATGCTGGTTCAGTGCCATGCTGGATTGGTTAAGACGAGCTTGGCACCTTGATTCGCATCCAAATCGTAAGTGTGGTCAAAGTGGGTAACGCAACTTCTCCCAGATTTCCCCCGTTCACTTTGCGGCATGCCGCAAATCTTTTTTAGTTGTCTCGGATAGACGGGCGTTAGGAACGCTTTTGGGTAATCGATTCGCCGCACGCGGCTGTCGCGGACCACTCGTATTTACCACACCCGTTGTCTCGCTGTTCCAAACTGCAATCACCGCACTCAGCCCGCCTCCCCGCCAATCGATAGGACGAAGTATTTTTCATTGACTGCCCCCCTTTTTGATTGGTTTTGATTCTTTTTTCTCTTTTTCTTTTTCGTTTTTATGTTTATTGATTGATTGGAATGACTCCTCCTATATTATCGAAGATCAAGACCGCATTGGAATTGAAGGGAGCGGCTAGCGAATTCAAAAAATTAAAAGACTTCCGACGCCGTGTTCGGGGGAAGATACCGGATCCGGTTAAAGTGGAAAGCTACCACCTTGGTAACCACGCTAAAAATTATCCTTATGAAAACCTCACAAGGTTGGCGAGACATTCACATAAATTCGTTCTCGGACGGTACTCGAACCCGTACTTGTGCTATCCGGATATCGTGCTCTTTTCCTTTACGCTGTCATGGAAGCCTTTAGATCTTTTTCTTCTTAAAAACAGCTTTTAATAGAGCAATGAAGACTATTTACGCCCATTTCCTCGTCTTCCTCCATAGGACCCCTTTCCCTACCCTACCCCTGGATACCCCTGAGCAGCGCCTCATACCCTAATTGAAGGCCACCCAGCAAGCCCTTTTACTAAGTTGTGCTAATATTAGTTGTAAATAAATAAAATAAAATTAAGTAAATAATCGAATGCCAGTCATTCCCCACCAATTTTCAAAGTTTATTACATATGCCTTCGCAGGTCACTTATCCCTGTCCGTTACACATCGACTCGTTTCCCTACGACGTCCAGAAGTGCAACTTGACCATCGGTTGGTGATTTTCTTTAGATAAATCTTTCTCCACACTTTATAAGGTACCATGAGGGCGAATCATTTAAATAATAAGAATAATTGATGTAGGACGAGCTTGAACCTGTTCATTCAGTAAAGACACAGTTCATGATAAAAATGGTTTACGAGTTCCCCCCATAGGATGAATTTGAGGCCCCCACTATACCATATCTGGCACTATTAGGTCGGAAAACGGCTTAGTTAGGGAGCTATAAAGGCTCAAAGATTGGCCCGTATGTATCCTCGGACGAGTTGCACCGGCTTTTAGGAGTCTGCACCGCTTCACAAGGGAACCCGTGTAGGAATGTCAAACAACTTGTCATAGCCCATAGCGGCAGTGAAATACAGTCCTGTACAGTTTTGGCCTGATGTTGTCAGCTCTTTGCGCAATTGCAAAAGCCGAAATCCCGTCCGAATACCCCTTCCATGTTATTTCCGTCACGGCAATCTCGTCCAACCTCTATTTTCCCTACTTTTGAGGAGCCATACTTTTCTCGAAATCGGCGAATTTCCTCGCTTTCTTCACTACCGATAAACTATTTCCAACCTATACTTCCGCTTTTCGAATAAAAACGGGTACCTCAAAATTATCGTGAACTGTGCCTTTACGTAGACATATCTATATATTTTCAGGCTCATGGAACTATGAAGCTGATGATGTTTTGGTCCAGCCGGCCTCAGATCGCATTGAACCAGAGCTTAACCAATTCGAGGTCACTTTTTATTTACTAAATGAATAGAACGAGCTCTTGTAACATTTGTCTTTAGGGAAACAGTGAGTGGGAGCTGTACACCATCCGAGCTTTTCCAGAAATCCAATTTGATGCAGATCAGGTAGGTAGGTACCAGATGAACGGAAGGCGAACTTAGGCCATTCCATTTTGAAAGCCTTTCGGGAGCTAGGCTTCCAGAGAAACACTGATTAAGTTGAAACCGAAAGCTAAGTCACTCCATTGCTCTAGTCTGCTCCACACATTGTGGCTCAAACCCTCAAACCTCAAACTCAAACCGAAGGCCTCCTCCCCGCACACCTTATCATGGAGATCTTTCTTGTAAAGCTGCTCTTTTGGCTGGTGATTAAGACCAACTAGAAGACAGGGTGCCAGACACTGCTTAACCCTAATAATGCGGATAACTAGGAAGGCATCTGTTCCAAACCGCCCCGTCAATCATCGGCTCCCTTGGGTGAGAGGAAGTGACGCGAACCTGCGGCGAACTAATGTGGTCCAGAGAATCTTTTTCACTAGAGAAGCATGAAGTAAATCCCGTTCGACGTAGGCATCGAAGTTCCTCGTAATCGGCTCTGACGGAAGTCCGGGTCGCGCTGTGCACTTGCGTGCATCAAGAAATTCCGAGCATTGTCCCTTTCACGGCGCATTGGGTGACACTGACTGCATGCTCATCCTGCCTGCATAAAGTCCAGGTCTTTGAGGCGTAACTCAAGGCCAGAGCAAGTGGCGCGGCAGCGAGAGCTCAACAAGGAGCCGAATATTTATAGTCTCATTTACTGCTCCCTCGGTGTGCTCGAAGCCCTCCTTCGCTTCTAGCTCGACTCTGAAGCCAGGTCGTTTATCACGTTGTTTTCCCAGTCGATGTAGGTGGATGAAGCATTCAACGGACATTTGTCTGGTTGCCGTCCACCTTTAATGACGCCTCAGAAGCAGATGTACTTTTCATGAAACAAATTCTCCTATAACATGCTAGAGGAATGATTCTACCAGATGAAGGCAAAAATTGCACTGAGGAATTGATTAACGCTTTTTTTGGATACTTTGCCAGTCATTTTTTCATTTTTTTTTGTTAGTGCTATATAAAGTTTTCTGGAGAATTTTTTTTTCAAAGTCGGGGAACACATAATCTAAATCGGATTACTCCCCCATCCACTAACTCAAAAGACAAATACGAAATTATAGTAAAACAGTCATAACGAAACAGGGCCGTAGAGGTTGTTAGTCAGGTTGAAGTGGACTTACTTTTGTATCTTTTTTGAAGGAATCTAACATTCCGAAGAGAATGTGCTCTAGAGATTTGCCATTTCAGAATCAATCCTTCTCAGTGGTCATCTATCAAGTGCAACTGAAACGAAAGCCCGTCTACTATGTTCTCGTTATACAGGTATACGTTCTAACATAGTCAAGAATGGTGTCATGTAGAGAGTTCGATTCTCCTAGTCCACGGTGGGGAAACCCCACGGCATCAGGTTTTGAAGAAAGTAATAAAGATTGTTAAAGTAGGTTTTCACCATTGGTAAAAAATGCAATGCAACAGTTTATAAACTAAACGAACAGTGAACTACTCAAAGATTCAAAGATATAAAGGATAGAACGATAAAGTTTTTGGGCATAATTCCTCTGTGGGATGCACCCCCGTATAGTATCTCCAGAATCGTAGCGGAGTCTCGAATGCGTATGTAGCCTTAATAATGATTGTGGACCAGTCAATGTACAAGTCAGTGGTTTCACCCTCCCAGAAAAGTCTTGTACCAATTAACCTACCCGCAGAATGAAAGATCTGGTGAGCCTAGGCGGATGTCGACCCGGGATTCGAACCCCTGACTATGCATGTGTGATAGTGCGCGAATTGCCCCTAGGCCACCTCCGCCCTCGAAGACGTATAGAAGTGGAATAATAGTAGTAATAAATCAGGAATAAACGCCGACAAGAACATGTAGTTTTTCGATTTCTCTGAGCTAAAAATATTTTTATATTTTTATTGTTTCTTTTTATTATTCTTATTTTATTTATTCTATAAAATTCATACTGATTTCTTCCGCGATCACTAAATTGTAACTCATGAAAAGTCATCCGGAGAAGAAGAAAATCCTCGGAAAACTTCAATTTTCAGATACCGACATTCATCATGACTACCTTGACAATATTTGGTATCTTCACACCGTTCAGCAACACTCCTGAACGTCGCGAAAAAGTTTGAACTTGCTTTCCAACGACCATAGCTCTCCCTAGCCCTCCTAGCAATTGTACTCGTTTAGGTGACACTGGTCCTCAACATGTTCGTGTCGATTTCGATGATGTTGAATCTCGTCGCAGAGATGATGCCAAAAGCATCTCGCCTCCCGTTGCTTGGTCAGTAACCCTCTTTATACATCGTTCTTCAATCCGGTCCCAAGTTTTCGAGTTTTTGCCAAGTATTCCAGCCAAGGGCCAAGGGCCAAGTAGAAAATTACTGAATATAGTCAATAGGAATACCTCAGACCCAAATTTACCCTACTGAATTACTACTAACTACAATACTATTTTCCCTTTGTAGAAAGAACTTCTTCCTTTTTGAATGATCGAATGCGTTCCCTTAGTTGCGAAATTCCCGACACACAGTTACCATCCATCATTTTTCTAAATAAACTATTTGGTGGAAAAAATTCCCTTCAGCATGAGGTAGTGCCTAATGAAGCCGCTCCAGAACCAGGACCGGAAATCAAATCGTGGACGTTATCGCCTAGCTTAGAATAGCCTTTCATCTTCTTGGATTTGATTAAGTGGGAGGATTGACACATAGGTTTTTCGGGAGACTCCAGACTGCTCCGGATGTATAGAAGCATTGAACCTCGAAAGCCCAACACAAGTCATTGTATAGGCTACATATGCATTCAGACACCATGAGCAGGGATATGATGCGTAGGCACATCCCATACAGGGTTGATCAACTCCATGAAGCCTAACTTTTTTATTTTTCTTAAATCTACACATTACGCTCTCTCTACCGTAAGCCTACAAGGCTGCAGTGTTTACGCATACCCCTCGTAGTAATGTGGTGAAGCAAATACCAACGAAAAATGCGATTGATTGCACACCTGCTCCTGTCGACGGACATTTCCGTATTTTGTGATAGCTCGTAATGCATTTCAGATATTTTAGATTGAAAACATCTTAAAAAATACTTGCTGAGGTACAAAAGTCCCAAATTCCCACAGTCAGGAACAAATCACTGGTCTGGTTACCGTCCAAAATATCTGCCGAGTAGGAGTCCAAAGGCTTGATTTAGACGGCATTCCTCTTCACCCAACCTTCACTATCGAATGAAGAGGGTCACATGAAGAGCGTAGGCCATTCCTTCTGGAGTGCGCCATGCTATTGAACATCTCCGCATAAATAACAGGAAACAACTACCATGGAAAACAGTGTATTCTCTTTTTTCGGGGAAATACCGTAATTCGATTCGTTTCTAGTAATAATTCATCTTAATAATGTAATAATCTTGTAATAATTTCAATGAAGCCCTTTTCCAGGTAACTACATTTTGTCCGAGATCTTTGTGTGCGCTGGAGCATTACTGGTCTCCATAGTGACGCTTGTGCTCCATCAACGCTTTCATACGCGTTGCGCCCGCCCGCCGAAGTGGTAGGTATTGTGATCTTTGTTTACGATATAAAATTCAATAGTTATATTGAGAATCAGTTAGACCATGCAACACATTGAGCACCGCGTGGCTGGAGAAAAGGTCCGAACACCCCCTCAACGGCATGCCCTATTACTAGGCAATCGTTTACCACAGCCGACTAACCATAGGAAATGCTAAGCGGCAGGACAACTCTTTTAAACTCGCCACGGGTTTTGGACCGATTGAGACCCTTTTGACATACCCAAAGAGTGAATCTAAGCTTAAGTGATGGCTTCCTGACAACGGCGTGTACTTAGGTTTTGTCTTACATTTACTGAAGGGCCCTCCTACCCACTCCCACAGGTGCGTGAAATCTCACAGACTTTATCCTTTGAGCGATTTCTTTCCTCTCTGAATCCATGAGAGAATCTTTCAGTGAAATAGCTGTGATTTGATGTAGGAATAACAGAAGGCACGCTTAGCGTCTCTTTCCTATGGATGTCTCCCTGCTCTCCCGACTGGAACGATCCCTTGTCTAGAACATAAAAACTGAAATCGACTACGGAAGCGGAAGTTGCAGAGTGCAGAATCGATTCTGACGGAGATACGAGCGGTTCAGGCCAAACATACCAAAGGCGATCAAATCTAAGTGAAGGATATAAATCTCAGAGAACAATTTTTAGAACATATTTAGTAGGTTCCTCTCCTTAAGAATTTCAGTAATAGTTAGCTTGAAAATATCAAAAGCCACATGAGTCTTCTATCAACATCCACTTTCCCAGAGGCTTTTGCTTCTCCTTTTCATAAGTCCCTCCTCCTGTGTCCCCTCTGTTTCGCTGGCCTCATATTGAGGAATCTAAGAAGGCTGTTCAAAAACAAAAACGATTTCGCGCTTACCGATAACATTAGGAGGATCCAGTAGACGATTAAAATTTGAAATTTAGGGTCCTAAGGGTGCTGCTGTGTCAGTCTCGAGCAACGGACGTGTACCCTCTCCACAACCTACCGCCATCCTTTACAACTGCTGAACAAGACACGACATCGGGATTGTTTGATAAGAGGGACTTCCTTGAAGCCGTAGAACAGGTAACCAAATTTCTGAGTTTTTCAAGGGTGAGTCATGATAAATGTAGAAGGAGCGGCTTCCCCAGGATCAGTAGGAGAATTTTTCGAAGAGGGCACAAGTTTCTCTATTGATATGTTATGAAATTTCAGTATTTGTTGTCCATCAGTGCATTGAATAAATAAATAAATGAACAAAATAATTAATCGAAACGCTCACTTCTCCCTGCCCTTACTGGGAGGATACTAAAATTTATGGCTGATTAACGAGGAGGAAGAGCTCTAACCTCGTGACATAATGGGACCACACATACCCTTAGATATTCCCCTCGCCCCCCCCCCCCCCATTTTGGGGTATCTATAATACTTTTAGACGAATAGCGGAAGTGGTAGTTCGGAATAATGCAAAGGTGGCGAACAAAACGCAAGTCTTGGCGTATCGTAAAAGGTGTCAAGCCTCAAAAAAGTGGAATACTGAAGGTCGGACGAGATTGTGACGACAAAAGCTGCATTGAGGGGGTATTTGGACGACATGTCCAAATGTGTGTGTCACAGCGTGCAGCTGACTACAGTAAGCTGCCTATGTGCAACATATGCGCCCCGATGCGTATCTTGTAGGCTGTACAACCTCTACAACGGCGTGGAAGCCGTCTTTGTGTGCGTTAAGCTGATCTTGGGGCCCTTATCACGCCTCTCCAAGCCGCTTTTCAATCTGACAGCATCAATTATATGGGATGTTGAAAGAAATGGTACGGTATAGTACAGATGGTAGCAAAAGACCGCAATACGATGTATGTTACAAAGCATGTTAGGCTGCTTTATCAAAGTGGCAGTTGGGCTATGCCTGCCACTGTACATACCGTTTCTATTATACCTTTCGACTCCGCCTGCTCCCCTTTTTTGGCTACTGGCCTAAAGGGAGGTGGTGCATTTAACGGGTCGTTTTCATAAGAAACTTCAGGCCACGTATATTGACGGAGTCGTCTTTCGCTACGCAATGCTTGACCCTATTCAGTAATTCTTCCCGTCAATCAAGAGAGGTGCTATGAATAGAGGTCTCTTCCTGCCTATGCTCCTATACAGTTCGAATCCATCCTTAACTATGACTTCCATGATTTAGAATTCAGTTGATTATCGGGTCTGCTGAACGAAAAAGAAGTCGATCACAAAATCAATCGGCCGTCCCATTATGTAAATTTAATGTGTTGCAATGCTATCGATATAGCATTCACTGCGCTTTCGAAAAAAATGATTTTTTTCCTTTCAAATGAGTCAATTACTCCTGTTTTTTTAAGTTCTTTGAAAAAAAAATAATTAAATAAAATAAATAAATAAAATGATTATGGTTTCTATTACCCTGAACATATTAAACCATTAGTTCTAATATGAAGACCCCTAGGGTCCCCTCGCATGGGGAATTTCTACCCGAAACATTGGGACGAGCTCGATACGTTGCGTTGGAACTATGTATGTCACTAAGTCGAGGAAGGCGGAGATGAAATCATCTGCAGGTTTTATCGGATGGACCACATCCCTGGCCCACTACGCCGGGAAATCTCTGAGATTCCTCTGGCTACTTTGGGAAAAGAAAAAAAAGGAAAAGGATAAAGTTTTGGGTCGTTAATCAATTCCATCTGAGGGATGCGCCACGCATTCAACTTCCTATCAGAATCGTAGTGGCGTACCGACTGGCCTACATAATGACAACCAATGTGCAAGTCGGTTCTATTATCCTCCCAGACGAGTCTGGTACGAAATAACCGACCCGGAGGGATGGAAGACTTGGTTGGCATAGGCGGATATCGATCCATTGACCATGTGTGCGTCAAGTGCGCCACTTGCCACTATACCACCTCCACCCTAGGGAAAGAAAATGTTGAAAAAATAAACAGAAGCTCCAACCAACAATATCGATTGACACAGAAATGGCCTCCCGAACCTCAAACAGAAAGTGCAGTATGAACGGACATCTACCAAATGGCTTCTAGTCAGGAGATATAACTAATGAACCCCGATTAAACCTACACCAATGAACTTTTGCTATATTCTGTTTACCATTTCCCTGACTCGGCATAAATCACCATCTTTCCATCCTTCATAACCTCCCTTCCCTGTCGGACCTTATTTTCATCAACAACTTCACCACTCAGAAAAAACCTTCTTCTTGGGTGTGCTCGTCGTTCTAGGTTTAATTGGATTTCCGGTACTTCTCCTCCACTTTGCTCGTCGCTCCCTACACCATAACAATTGAACCACTACGTATTAGACGCTCCCGATCGCCGACCGACGGACGATTCACTCGGGCATTCCACCCACCCACTGAACAATCGACTTTGACGTGACGCCTATTGATCGTCTACGTCGATAGCGACCAAACTATCCTTCTTTTGCTGTTTGCGAAATGTATAACGTAAGAAACGATACGCAACAATATCCATTGGGAACAAACTATCATGGGAAACATGTGACATAGTACAGGAGAACTTAAGTTATGGGCTTACAACGGGTGAATCATAACCCCCCACAGAGGCACAGAATGGGTGAATAATGCTTATGACGGGTGATTAACAAGTACAAGACGTCAGAAGGACCTTGGAATATTATGAAATAACACGCATGCTTATTAATAGTAGGTACTAGAACAGAGCGATTGTTTCATAACATTAAGAATACGTGAGAGTATGTATCGAAAGATCCGTTCAGGATTCTAGTCCTCAGTGGTGGATAAGAGTGGTACCCACTTTTTCTGGATACTACCATATAACCAGTAGAAATCGTTTCCAACTACTTCTATCGCTGTACCGCTACTCTCTGGAGTAGAAGCAAAAAACCTTTTAAAAATTGGAAATTTTAGAGAAATAGAAAAGCTCATCGGTTGCGGTTTCCAATCCGAGAGCTCCCCAGAATGAATCTTTGCCTTCCAAAGATAGCATAGCACGAGGGGCGCGCAACGTGGGACAACAGCACGTGGGACATCGTCCGATCGGAAAACCACCTCGAAAGGGCGTTTTGAGAGCTCCAAAACAGGCATGGTCGACGTACACACCCCCGTGGCAGTATGTGACAGCTTGCTAAAGCTGCGCTACAATTAAGCCTTAGGACACTGAGGAACAATACGCTCATGTGGAAGACACCTAAACGCCCACCATAGACACGTAATCTTGCACAACCCCTTTCTTATTACTCGTTTAAAGTCCCATATTCCTTGAGTCCATCGATTTTCGCGTTTTTTCGCTGTTTTGCACTAGGGGCATCATAACATCCATAGATTGATTCATAAAAGCTGAATACTTCTTAATTATCGCAAACTGGGCTTTTATTGCTGACTAATCGAGTGTCAGTTTTTACGCCCACTTTTTAAGACAATGGTGGCAAAAGATTTCCAGATCGGTACAGGCAGGCACACACCACACGAATAGTATAAACTACTCTCTTATAAGTAGACATGAGACTATTTGACAGGAAAGGTGGATAGAAATTAAAATTCGGGTTGATTAATGACATCGAATATCATGAATAAGCAGCTTGAGAATGAAATAGTGAAATCGCATACAACTGACGTCGATGTAATCATGCATAACGTCGTCTGTATTCGACGGCCAACAAATTTCCTTTTTTTCAATTCAAAAAACACAGACCTATGGACGCGGAACGAACAAACAAACATGAAGTTCTGCTCACCTCTCACTAATGATAACCTGACGTAAACAATTTTGCTGTCTATAATTGCAGGCGACGGCAGCCCTTCGTACAAAGCTTAATCGATTACGCTATGAAGATGGCGTCCGCCTGACATGGATTCGTGTTTTTGATCGTATCGACCTCATATGCCTAATTATTTTTCAATTGGCCAATATTGTGTGCTCTATATTGTTCATGCGGTAGAAGAGAAATACACTTCTCGATTTCTCTCGACTTTATCAATCATCCGCTCACACGATCAGATACTTTCTTCAAGCAAAAATCTTAGAATTTAAAAGAAATAAATAAATACGAGTTAACACAGCTGGAGTGACAATTTTTTTGCAGGCGTCACATCATCAAGTTTACAAATTATACGGCTCGACGGAATAACATTCAGGCTGGGAACGGTGTATGTGCATAGGAACGAGATACACAACACAAATGATAATGGTGGGTGATGAAACAGTACACCCAAATGTGGTAAAAAAAAGGAAACACTTTAAAATAGCACTACAAATGAAACAGGGATGGATCTCAGCGGCCCTTGGAATACCAGTACCAGGGTCGGGATATTTTACTGGTAGAAACAAACAGAGAGCATACATAATCACGAAAACTAGCAAGTACGAGAAAACAGAATTAAATATTTCTGCTGTTCACAGCCAACGCCTACCGTAAACGAATATTCGAACGCGAGCAGGATGACTCGATCAAGATAAACGGTATACGCTAAACGAAAGACGGAACAGACCTACAGAAAATTGCACGAAGCTATTTCTTGAGTTTTCTTATCCTCTGTTTTTCAGCTGGTTGCTCAGCCAATCAAGACCTTCATAGAGACCATCTCCCGAAGTTGCGCATGTAGCCTAAAGCATGAAGTTGAATTTGAACACTATCTATAACATAGCAATTTTCGAAGATAGTATGCAGCACCCATTACTCGTAATGGACCCAGTACGTGACGTTCTGTCAACACTACCGCTGCTGCCTTTAGCTCTTAGTGCATGAGCTGTTCCAATCTTTGCGCAACACAAAAATAGTTTATATGAATAAAATTTGTGACAAATGACGCTTTCAAATATCTGGGGTTGTACTTGAAACTGAAGAAACCGAAAAAAACTTTATACTTTTCACTATAAAAGACGCTACAGGCAGTCGGAACGAAATTGATGCGGGGTAAGAGTTGAACATTGAGCTGCCTCACCCACTCCGGTGATCCTTGACTCCAAAAACTTAGATGAAAAAAATATATTTGTCAGCTAAGAAGATTTCTAAGCACCATTATGAGCTCGTAATGTCGGGCACCCCTCCTTTTTCTGCGCTACAGCGCTCAAAAACGAAAAAAAAACTGGTGCGTACCCTCACAACCCGCCCCACATTTTCACCACTGACGAAATTTCACAGGAAAAGCAGAAAAAAAGATCCCATCAGTCTGCCATTGGTCCTTTGAATACCACTTCTTGTGGTCCACGAAGCAGGATGACACTTCGCTAACGCACCGGGAAAATCCCTCGCTAACCCAAGGCTTGGATAACACGAAAGCTTATGTGCTTGACTGACTGTCATTTTAAGTTTTCTTCCTCAATAACTGAAATCGCACATTTCGCGTCGCAGAAATCGCACCAGCTATTACCGACTAACTCTTCAGTATGAAGATATCTCCAACACGAGCTCGACAATTAACCAACGCTGATAGGTTATATGTACATTTTCAAACGGATGGCGTTAGACCTCATAAACCGCCTTTTTCCACTTCAAAGCTGCGGCATTACATTATCACACCGATGTTATTTTGAGAATAGCAGTATAATAAATGGATGGGTAAAGAACAAATCGGCAATTTATGTCCCAGATTGATTTTTCATCATTAACTTCAAAAAACTGTATCTGCAAAAAAGAAATGGTTTGCTGAATTCAGCAAAAACTGTCCAGAACTCTCCTAGAGGAGTTCCAAGGCTATGAAGGGAAGAATATTCCCCTAAATGCGGTACAACAAAATGTGAAGGCGATTTGTTTGTTAAGACGTTAAGGCGTATCTTCAGCATATCACATTTGCGTGAGCGACGGCTGTCCCAATTAGTTTCGAAAAAAGTTTATCTTTATAACGCTCCTTTTTGACTGCAACTCACAAAGCCTCAAAACAAACCCCTATCTTTACTGCTGCCTGGTGCCTGCGTGCATTCATAACAACGTTCCAAAAGCACATCTCCTATGTTCTTATTTTTGCGACCTTACATACCCAGTAAACCGGTTGTGGTGAAAGCCTAGTGCAAAGCAAGGACTACATATTATATGATTGAAAGGCAGAGCCCTTTTTAAGGACAGTGGGCGTGGTCAGTCAGTGAGCGGAATTGATCGATCTCCATTGAAAGTTCCCTATTTCTTAATTGGCAATAGCCTCAAAAAAGAAGAAATCTGTCAAGGAAATTTTTCTTTTTCTTCCATCTCTTTGAACTTTTTCTCTACATTCTATCTACTAAAGTATGACAAAACATCAACACTAACCTGGATGTACCACGACCTGTTTCTCAAAGTGTGTAGACCTAATTTGTCAGTGACTTCAGCTGCATTCATAGCATTCGGCAAATCCTGTAAAAGTTAATCGATTTAAACGGCGAACGAAACCAGATTTTCGTACTTGCACAATGGAAACTCCCGGTTCATGAATATTCGTGTGTGTCAGAACAGGTGACATGGCATTACAATTCTTCACCTGAGAACGTTAAAACGACAACCCACACCACACTAATACCACATTTGGAAGAGAAAGATAAAGTGCTCGGGAGGTGTCTTAAGAATACACAACTCAAGAAAAGGTTGCAACGAGTTCTACGTTTCGAAGACAATGAAAGGGCGTGGCGTGCAGTACGCATCCTAATACTTCCACAAAATGTTGAAGGACTAGCAGATTTCATGTATCACGCAAACCAAGGAATAAAAATGCGAAACCCTCGTGACTGCCTCGTAGTAACCCTCAAAAGAGTTTTCACTCAAACGAACTCCTGTAAGAGAATTCTGCCACTAGCAAAAATGTTAGTTTCACACACGTAAAAGTCAGCGACTACCTTCACTACCCCTTATCCTTTCTAATCAACTGTCACGATCAAGTCCAAAAAAGAGATAATGACTTCTTTGAAAATGATTCCCTTACAAAGACCGGATCATACTGGCTTCACATGACGGAACGGAGCTACCGAGAAATATGTTCAGTAATCTCGATCCTTCTGGATCAATCCCCTCGATAATGCGGAAAAATGGTCCTGAAAATGATCTCACCTGTTTATTGGCGAAAACAAGCAGAACAGCATCCCTAAGTTCATCCTCGGCAAGCATACGCATAAGTTCTTCTCTTGCCTCCCCAACTCGTTCACGATCATTTGAGTCGACAACAAAAATAAGTCCTGCAAGAAAATCTTGAAGTTATCTGACAGAATCATGTTCTTGATAACGCATATGTAGATAAAAGTCCACAGATCTTCAGTGAAGATATACGACAGAGGGATAGGAACGTACCCTGAGTATTTTGGAAGTAATGCCTCCAGAGAGGTCTGATTTTATCCTGACCTCCAACGTCCCATACGGTGAAAGAAATATTCTTATACTCGACAGTTTCGACGTTGAAACCTAGACATTAAGACATAGAGGTGAAGATCAGATTTTCATGAAAAGCGATAAGAATAAGTTGTAAAGTATTTCTCCATAGGCATTATAAACTCGACCTATAGTTGGAATCGTAGTGACGATTTCTCCGAGTTTCAACTTGTACAATATTGTCGTTTTACCAGCAGCATCCAATCCAACCATGAGAATTCGCATTTCCTTTTTGCCAAAAAGGCCTTTGAAAAGATTCCCGAAAATGTTACCCATTCTGAAATACATTTATAACCAAAATGTTATATGAGTAGTATTACAACCAAACGAGACAAATAACTCCGAAATCAGAAAAGCGGCCATGATGAAAAAATAGGGACGCACATAAAAAAATTCGACTCCTTACTACTCTCAAAGCTATCCACAAACAAACGGATGGATATATAAATAAAGTAAATAGATTGTGGACTGTCATACGGAATATATCATCACCGTGATGGCTGTCCACAAACGATGAAAGATGAGAAATTCGCGAACTAAAAATCTTCACATGACGTCTCACCACGTCAGCGCGCACGCAACCGCGTTGCGTCTCGATCCAAGACCGCTCCTCGACCACCTGCACATCTAACAATGCTGCCAAATTTCGACAGTACACCTGGTGAGTCACCGGGGTTCAAAAGTGCATCTGGGAGATATCTGGGACGTCCTCATGTTTTCCGAAGCCAAGAGGATTACATCACTCAAAAGATGCATGTGAAGAAGCGACGCAGCTGTATTGATGTGGGAAATGGTTGTCAATTAAGGTCATGTCGAGCAAGTCCAGGTAGATGGTGAGTCCTGAAAAGGAACCCGTTGAAGTGTGATTGATTTGAGGTTGAAATGAAAGGTTCAGAGCAGGAATGAAACGCTGAAGACATAAAAAGTACAAACAGAATAACGCTAGTACGGATGAACGACGCTTGAATGGCTTCAAGAACCAAGAAAGAAAGAATAAGTATCATGACGACGGTGGGTTGAAATAACGGACCTGATAGTCCATATGAACTTTTGTTTACTCCCGCCCCCGACAGTGGCACATCAATCGATTTCAACAAATATGGCGGCAGTACCCGGCTTTTCCAAATAGGCACTGAACAGGGGAATCTTTTGAAAATAGAATTATTAAAGGAATTGGTACACATTGCTGATATCAATGGGGCGCAAGTATATCGCAACATTGATTCAAGTCAATATCACATGAAGGCATTAATGATAGGCTCACCTAAAAATATTTCGCGTGTAGTGAAACACATTGTCTGCATCTGCGGTAGAGACACGTTTTTGTTTGGTTTAATGGTTTTTGGATTACTGTATATCGCCGTCTGGCCCTTACCTATAACTTTATTTGTCGGTAATGTGATTTGTAAGTAAAACGTTTCCAGCTTATATGATGTCTGGCTCCGCTTTTACATTGCGATAATGTGTGCAATCAATTTATTCGATTTAGTTCAAAATGAACGAGGAACCACCTATTGTCATCAAACCAGAACCCCCCTTCAAGCTTGGTTCAGGCAATGGGATTGATCCATTACTGCTCGGTTCGTTAGGAATTCTGTTGTCTATGTGAGTATTTTAATACTACCTCGTTAGACGGTTTTTACTACACGAAATTGATTGGAACTAGCTGTCAAACTGTCCAAATCGTCCAATTAAAACTTCAGCTATATCTCGTTTGTATTCAAGTTACTTGAGGGTATGAGAGCGAAGCAGCTCAGTTTTCGTTCATCGAAATCGCCGTCTTCATTTGAGCATGAAATCTTTGGGAGGAGTATCTAAGGAGTAGCATGGCATCGCTTGAAGCTCTCACACGACAGATGTGTCCCTTTGTAGCCACAGGAGCGCTGAGTTGGCTTCTATCTACCGCGCCTTTTTCCTCTTTTTCGCGATATCACTCGCCCCAGTGAGGATAATTGCAGGAGCCTAATTCGTTTAGGAAGGGGTGTAACGGATTTTGCCATTCTAATAGTGGACTTCGAATTAGTTTTTCCTTTTTTAGCAAAACGAGCCAAACGCCAATTCCCACCTCATAGCTTGCTGTGATTTAGAATGAATCGAGTATGTAAATCTAAACTCGTGCCCTTCAACATAGTACCGTATTATAAGTAGTCGTAAATTATCGTATTTGTTGCAAAGGAGTAGTATGGGGTAATTGTCGGATTACCCTTAAACTGGATTTGTTTCGAATTTCCGTCTCTCTTTTTCTATGGGACGAATTATTGCCAAAATGATGGGATTATTGTATTACCTCAAGAAGAGCTTACAAAAGTCTCTTTTACCAAAACTTTTTGAAAAGTGGTAATCTCTTTTCTCGCAATCTCATCCAACAGGCAAGGGCTCAAAAGGGTCTGTTACCTCCGACCAAAACCTTCTCTTTAGTCTTTGCTTTATAATATACCGGTTACTGCGTCTTCAATGGGATGAAGCTGCTGCACGAAGACGAACTGAAGCGCTTCTTGCTATGGCCGAAGATGATGAGAGAGATGGACAGAGGGAGGCCCAAGGTTTGTCTTCGTTTTTCGTTGGTTCCTATCGTTTTACATTAAGGGCTGTTTAGTTGCCGGAGGTCGACGACGGGTTGTTCGTCGACGAGTACAACATGGAGAAGACGATTTCATCAATCAGATGCTTGGAGGAGAAGGTCCAGAAGGTAATGTATATCTCCACTCGTTTTCATTGAACTCATCCAATCCGCAGTCAAGGACTGACTAAAACGAATTTAGGGAATGCTATAATCCACTTCAAATATTAACGTTCATATGTTAAGGTTCTGAAGAAGAGGGTGCCGTGCCCATGTTCGAAACGGATGAGAAAATTGGCAAAAGAAAAGCAGCGAAACTGCAAGCAAAAGCAGAGAAGAAAGCTATGCGAGAACAGGTGAATCTTCACCATTGAACTGGCCTCTTTTCTCCATAATTGTAGGTGGTCTAATTCAGGAACTGATCGAACGAGAAGAACGTAAACGAAGAGAGAAGGAAAAAGAAGAAAAATTGGAAAAAGAACGAGAAAGGGAACGGCTCGAAGAAGAAGCAGAACAAGAACGATTAAGAAAGGAAAAAGAAGAGCGTGAAAAGAGGGAGCTGGAGGAGTATCTAGCCGTAGGTTTTGTATGCTTCCTAGATTTCTTGAGCGGGTTAATTGGTCAGTCATCATTTTCCCGCTGCACATCTTGGCACGCTTACCTTCTCTGTTACAGCTTAAAGAATCTTTTGCTGTAGAAGAAGAAGGTTTCGACCAGCTCGAGGAAGAAGAGTCTCACAACCTCATGAAAGAGTTTGCGGATTACATCACAAAGAGCAAGGTAAACTGCAAGTTACTATGCTCATTCAGCCAGAATTTGAAAATCTCGTACACTCTTGATGTTGTCTAGGTTGTTAACATGGATGAATTGGCTGCCCACTTCGGTTTGAAATCGGATGAAGCGGTTTCTCGTCTTCAGTATTTCCTCGATAATGGTCTTTTGGAAGGAGTCATGGATGATCGGGGAAAGTTCATTTGTATCACCGATGAAGAGCTGAAGGCTGGTGAGTGTTTGGGCTTACATTAGTTTTCCCCATAGCCATGGGCCAGAAATGTACTATAATCAAAGGGAAATTTACTAACTTACCACGTACTTTTGGATCGTAATTAATGGTAGCTAGTTCTAGTTAGCTTTAACAAAAACTAGCACAGCTGTGTACAGAGATTCTTTTGCACGCAAATAATACTGCGCTTGAACGGAATTTATCAGCCACACGGAACCATCCGTCCAAGAATTCCATCATCGGTCGAATCCAAGGGTATATGGAAGCGTTAGGATACTCGGGCTAAGACGTTTGAGGGAATGAGAGGCTATGGGCGTTTTTGAATGAGTTCAACCTATTTGAAACCACAAAGAAGACGGACCGGGGTTAGTACAGGCAAGGAGCTGTAACGCCCACGCTGGATTTTCCACGTCGCACAACTTTATTTGTATTGTACGCGCCTTTATTCGATGAACTTTGTTATTTTTGTATGCTGATGATTATCGAAACTCTTTCAATAACTAACGACCATTCATTTCCAGTTGCAAAATTTATCAATCAACGAGGACGTGTGACTATACAGGAGTTGGCGGACTACAGCAACAAGCTGATATGTCTAGAAGGTACAGCATAAACAGCAGTCGGAGCCCTACTCGGAAACATAATTTGTACACTGTTGTTTTTGCAGATTATTATCAATTAGCATGTAAAATACAGAATATTTATCTTTCATTACAGCAGAGAGAAGTTGATTTACCCGATATTGAAAATGATGAAACTGTCCAACTCTAATCAGAACCAAACAGAAATCGTAGAATGGTGACCAAGTTCAAAACTGCACTAATACTTTTAAAGCCATAAAACATACAATTCAAAGAGACCGTTGGATAGTGTTAGTGATAAATGCGAGAATAACTGAAATTTTGTACCGGACCGCTCCATTTCTACATTATGCACTCGTAAGCTCTACATATCAAGTGTTTGAGTGCCATCTCTTGTGCCCGATGGACCACCTGCATCAGCTTGCGAAGCCATTTCCTCCTCCTGCATAATACGTAGACAAGTCCCCTGACCGAATCGGGCATCCATGAGGATCTTCTGGATATGCATCTTTGCAATAGCTTTCTGAAATGTATTTCATACAATAATCGATTTTTAAACAGATCGGCAGGTGACATTCCACATCTACACCGATGTCAGTGAATCACTGATAAAAAAAGGTCATGAAACGACGTGATAGCGCGCACAGCTATTGTAAAATATCTCCGCTAAAAATCTAACATAAACGATTTTGAAAACAAGTTTGTCCTGCTTTGAAACCTGCTTTTGCGCTGGGAATTTGCTACTATGCTAGTGTAAGCGGCTGTAGAAAAATCTCAATACCAAACAGCTACAGAAAACATGCTTACCGTGAGAAAATAACTTTTCCGCCTAAAAAACTAACAGCCGATTTTGCGATCTTTCCGTTTCCATTTTTTCCTCTATACAGAATCAGAAGAATTACTGCAGGTGCTTTAAACTCGATCCTTGAACTTCATATACAAGTAAACGATCCCCCCACAAGAGACCCCTTTCAAGACTTAGACTCCTACTTTGGTTTCCAATAAATAATTTCATAGCATCCAAAGATGTCTCAAAGACTTTTGTTTTCAGCCATTTTGCAGCAAGAAGCATGATTGAAAGCTACCAGTCAATTCTATGAGTTCTTCACTCAATGAAAGAATATCAAACGAACCACACGAATGCAAAAAAGCGCAACCTGGTACGCCAATATAATCAGTAGCATCAAATCGTGAAAATTACCTCATCATCATTAAGTACACTCAAATTCTGGCTAATGAACTGCTGGAATTGTAGATCAGCATCATACTGGCTTTGAATGTACCCTGGCCCAAGAGATGGTGAATGTTGCTGAGGCGATGATGCCACCAGACGTGTTTGTGGTCGTAACTGGTCTCCCATCTGTAAAAAAAAGAGCAGATATTCGAAATGTCTCCTCTCCTCGAACACAAAACTTGAACTTACCGCTAGTTGCATGTGGCGAGATTGACTTCCACGTGGGACAGCTTGGTGGCCACTAACCATCATTGTACTGAGAGGTGAATCTCCCAGTAAAGGAGAATCAGAATCTGGAAATGTATTTCTCTCCGTATTCAATAAGAAAAACGTTGCTTCGACAAAGAGCCGTTCATTGAAATAAGATAAGCCAAAAAAAGCTGGAAGGTAAGAGTGCATGAACCCTATTTTTCTCGGACCCTTCTATGAAGAACTCAAACATGAGGGGCCGTAAACTACAAGAAACTAATCCACATGTCGAATGTTTTGCTTTTTTTGCCACTTTTCATCCTGAATTGTACAAGATTAGATCGCAAATTAAGTTTATAGTTATTCATCCCTGACCACCAACAATGCCAACACAACAATACCAATTAATGTTTGCTTACTACGATCGTGAATATGGTACTTCTGATAGTCCAATAATCAGAGGGTTTATTTCTTAGGAATATCATAAGCTTTGAATCCTTGAGCTCACCGTGCTGTTCAATAACAACAGTTCGTTCTTCTATTCCATCATCGATTATTATATCGTCTCCGAGCTGACCTCGGGGACCAGTGACACTCGACGTTCTTGTGGATCCTAACGAAGAAGATTCACCAGCCACAGCTGTATTCTGTAACGATGACGCTCCCGGCTGTTTCTGCATGACAGCTATGCGTTTTCGAGGTGGAGGGTGAACACTTAAATTAACTTGTATAGCGATACACATATACGCATAGATATACTAAAATTGAATTTAGCAGACGATTTCTCATTATATCCGCTTCATAATGCAGACTAAACCACAAACCCTGAATCCAAATCCGACACGTTAACTAGTCTGTACATCTTCTGGGCACCGTTGGAGTAATAGGAACTCGGATCCACCACCATTGTCAGTGTGTCTAAAAGCGTCGCACATAAATAACTGGAATATGGTATAAATGGAAATGAGTAGACTACAAAAGTAAAATTTCAATTGCATCACAAAGAAACGGCAGTGACACGCAATAGAAAAATGATCTCAAAATTGAAAAAAAATCTCAAGCATTCTACGCCGACCTTTTTTAACGTTTCCCACCATTCCGGCGCTTCCACTGGCTGTTACAGTCACTCCTTCTTGAGGAACTTTTTGAACAAATTGGGAAGACGAAGAGGTCGGCGCGTGAACCTGGAAATGACCAAAATAAGCTTGAAGCAGCAGCTCTAAACAAAGGTGAACCAAACTCAGTCACGGTCAAAATGAGCAAGTTTAACAATTTTCTTGGAGTGAGAAAATACAGATCGATTTTGCAAACGTACAATATGGACGCGTTGTGGCCGTGAAGCACTTGTTGACGATCCCGTTGCAGCCTTTTGTGATTGACTAAAAAAGGCATATGAATTGTAACATTTTATAGGCCAACAATAGAAAACTTTATGTCTTACTTGGATGTTGTCCCACTTCGATTCGCATTTTCACCTCCAGGAGCTGTGCTAACTAAACGAATGGTTGTTTGACCTCCAGTAGGGCTTGCCTGTCGAAGCAAAATGTAGCCTGAAATACAACAAATGGCCAAGGATGAAAACTCCATGGTTTTTTCTAATGCTTCATATCCCATTTGTTTCAGACAAGTTCTTATTCTATGGAGACTCAGATTTTCTAACTTTTTTTTTCAGGATATAATAAAAATTCACCTCCACCGTGCGATTCATTCTGCGGTAGCCGTTGTGCTGTAGTGCTTTGTGAGGGCTGTTGGTATCTAAAATATTAACAAAATAGAAATGTCATGTTTATTGACTGCACAGAGCGCTCACCCTGAGATCATCACATCATGGTTCACCTCGTTGAAGTACACATCCTGTGCATTAGACGGCGACAACGATATGTGAGATTGAGTTGAAAGCGCTGACAATAACAGCAACGATGTCGGATAAATACATTTCACTGAAAGGATTCACTCACGTGCTTCTGCTTCTTCGAAAATGTATTCATCTATCCACTGCATAGATTCGGACAGGAAGTCTGTCGCACATAATCGGTCAGAGCCATCCTGAAAGAATTGTACTTATAGAGATGCAACTGATTTTTAATTGCACAATTTTATTGTCAGTGAGCAGTAGAATCATTAAATTTGTATTATTAAGGACAAGATGTAATAAAACAAGAGTAACAGGTTAATAGACGAGTGAAAAGACGACGCAACTCAAGAAATCTGCAGTGGCATCGCAGAGAGATCAAAATTGCAAGCAGTGCCCATGCAATTCCACACAAAAACATCTCAAGAGATATCAACACTTACAGAGATACGGAGATAAAAATTGTACAAATTGACTCACCTCAGCACGTTCTGTTTTCTTCTGGACGTAGAGATCACGAAGACGATCCCACTCGTCTATGAGTAAACTCAGATCGGCTAAAAAATTCAAAATCGTCTCCATATTGAACTCTATCATGTATATTCCTTTACAAATGACTGAACTTTGAACCAACAAGAAAAAAGTGAGTAAGTCAAACGTACACTGCCAATGTAGTTCTTCCGCAATCTGATCCCAAACTCTCAAGCGATATTTGGTATTCTCAGGCTTGTCTCGATAGTATTCGTTTAATGGGTCGTACAAGCAAGGATTTTCCCGGACTGCATTGATCAATCGAAGCTTCAATATAATGTTACTATGGCCACTTGCGAGGAATGTAAAATTGTACGCTCAACAGAATGCAAATTCACCTGGAAATCCTCGTCTGTTACATCACGCGGTTGTGACTCAGAAGCCGTAGTGTTCAACGCCAGTTCGTCGTCGATCGATGAATCAATGGTGGGGAATGTTTTCTCTCCTCGTTCGAAATCACCAGACGACACGACTCTAGCTAAACTTCGGTCAATGCAATCTTTCAGCAAATTCATATATCGCAACAAAGCGAGTGAATGTTGTTAAAAACAAAAGGTCCTAGTAAAATGTACAAATGCCCCTTACCTGTCCTTGAAGGGACATTCTTCAGCTCGGTTAGCTGATATTCGCCGCTCCGTGGTGTCGACGTCTGATTGGGAGGTTGTGCAGTTGCGGGCTGAGATCTCCTAGGAGGAGCACTTGCAACCTCCATACTGAAAAGGTGGTTAAACACGTGACAAAGTCTACGTAGATTAGTTGAAATGCTTTGTTAAGAACGGAATAGATATGAACTGATGAACAATACAAACAACCATTTGCGGTTTCTGAAGCAAGCGTGGTGTTTGTAGGCGCCGTTCTAGGAGCTTCTGTAAAGCAAACTCACGGCTCTGAAGGCGTTGGGAGGCATTGGAACGTAGCCGGGAGACTTTGACCCCCAGCCTGAGGGGTTTCAGGTTGGCTTCGAAATGCGGTCCTTCGCGCTGTTTCACGTTTACGCCGCGCAACCGCTCCAGAACCGCGTCGCAGTGCTTCAGAAACCGCAACGACACGCTCGCGACACGACGACCGCGTCGCCGTACCGCCACGCACAAATGACGCCGTCGACGGCTCGAGGGGTCGGTCGATGACCGCGTTCGTGTCGGGACCATGCACCGCTCGCCGGCTCTGCTCCCTTTATGGCAGCGTGTTGGTGTTGGGTGTGGGTGTTAATCAATGCTACGTATTCAGAGGACGATGCGCCTAGATGGGGAGCTGGAGGAGTTGCTAGATCTACTCCTTAGCGTGATTTGCAATCGATTCCTTCACAACATAAAGGTTCTAGTGTTCTAGGACGCTTAATGGTTTCTGTAAATTCCCTTCCTTCTGGGTTAACTTACTGTTTTCTCTTGAAAGTACGCATCATTCACACAATATCTTCAATACAGGCACGTAGGAACGTATTTCTTAGGTGTCGCTGTGCCGTTGAACAAAAAAGGAATGGTGTCTGGAAGAGGATGTTTGTTTGTAAACAAACGCGGGGCTTTTCTGGAACACTTGCATCACATACTCAATTGTTTTCACGGGTTTTTAGGGTTCAATTTCAGAAAAAAAAGCCTTTCGTGAAGCTTATGCAGAAAACAAAAGCAAATGGACCTAAGCAAAAACATTTTGTTCGATACAGTTGTGTATCACTGCTATTCAGCTATGTCATGCCGGTCTACAGTATCTCATAGAAGGTTCTCGAATCCCTGAAAATCCTGAACGGAAATCCATTTCATAGTACATTGAGGAGCTGGCTTGAGAGCTTTTAGTGCTGAACTTGGTGAAACTCTCTACCAATTTCCTGGTATTAGCCTTCCATTCAGTTCCTATCACACCTTCCAGATTTTGTGCTCCGGAAAGAGGTGCTACGAAACTGAACTTTAGCACCCGTGGTCCATTATATCCCCTACCCTACCCGTTATGCCGTCGCTGTCAAGCTTGCCCCCGATCTGTGTAGGCCTTCTGTCGAGAAATTGTCGACTCTCCGTCGCAAGACTGACCTGACCCAGCGGGAGATCCGTGCGTCTCCCGAATTGCTTCAGTGGCAGATGGTCGGCTAGCTCCCAGTCCGGATCGTTCGATTTGGCTTTCAAACATGCGATGTGAGGCTTGGGAGGGATTGCCACTGTCTCAGATCAGATAAATCCCTCAGCATCACAACGTGTTGAGTAAGTGCAAGTGTCACCTGGAAGTGCTCGCGAGCAGGTTTCACACCATCTGGTAAAAGTGGGAACTTCTATGCCAGAAATAAGCCCCCCTTCTTGTCATTTTTCTTCTCCAGTATCAACCCTTATATGCTGCTCATTGAGAAGAAAACTTCAGAACCCTCGTGTTAGATTTCGTTCCCCTCCTCATAGGATTAAAAGTTACAGTAAAAGAAAAAAAGCTGACCAATGCTTCTCACTGAAGGCACAATGGCGTACTGGAAAACTCAGGGATGAAAGCTTTTCAACAGCAGACACGAGAGTTCATAGGATACACAGAATTAAATTGACACCTTTCAATGAAACCGATTCCGTTTTTTTTAAAAATGCTTTATTTGCTGGCGGAACAAGATCACTTGGGGGACTGAAGCCACTGTTGAAGCGTCGTGGCGATGAGTTTCCGAGCTTCAGTCATCGATGGTGAATCATTCGGGGTTGAGGGATACATATCAGCACAGTGAGCTGCTCCTGAAAGTAGAAGTCCAGTAAAAGTGGGTCCAAGTCGCCTGCATGGCTTAGCCTCGCCGATTTTAATCACTTACCATCGATTACAACAGGGACTATGGTAGAGATTGTGCTGTTCAGTTTACCAAGTGCATGCCATGGATCGATATTACCATTTGGGAGGATGATGTAGGAGGACTGAATGTATTGATTGAAGGGCCCATTGAATAAGTGCATGGAAATCCTGGGTGTTCGGGGTACTCACATCCATATTCCTTCCTCCGTAATAATCATTAATGTGGGCGACATGTGCCGCTATTGTAGCTGAGTTTAAGTCTGACCCAAAGATATGGGTACATTCGTCAATCGAGTGCCTGAGGAAGGGAGGAGAGAGTCAGTTGAAAAGATTAAACAACGAAGGATTTTTGACTTTGAACAAACTCTACAAACTTTCTAATTTACTTAAAGGCACAAATCACGATAATTCAATGGACGGGAACGTCAATGGCTTTCCCGCCTCTCGATCGATGTCACGTCATCACGTCAGACGAATGTCGAGACATTACAGATTGCTTTTAGTCGTTCTAGGACCCACACACGATCAGCTGATAACCGAGTGATGAGGCTGTATTTCCTCCCATTCTTTTTTCCTCTGTTATTCTTTTTGATGCCGCGATCCCTTATTCAATTTCCTACTCTTAGAGGCTGAAAAAGGTGAGCTATTTTGCTGTTACTACGGCTTTTTTGTTTACTTATGCTTATAAGTGAATGGATTTTTGTAGACCATAGTATGTTATTCGTACCAGGACCCACACGTAGGCAGTGAGACACAATGTATAGCTCGTCAAAACGCCCCACTCTTCTTCATTTTTCTGGTCTCATTCTCGTCCAGCCCCTTTTTAACGGTTTTTCGAAGCCTTTTTCACTTTTTTCGAGTTCGAGTTTTCGACCTTGTATTCCATCATTCATCATAATCTGGATTCCCAAAATTATCGTGAACTCTGCCTTTAAACTGCCTAAGAGTATCTCTACAACACTGAATTGAAGCTGAATGCATGGCGCATCAGGTAAGAAATCAATAATTCGAACTCGAACTATTTTCTTAGTAGTTTTTTTTTTCACGAACTTCACAATTCTCCTCTTGGCCTCACTCTATTTTTCGAGGTTTGTGCAGAAATGTTCATATGATGGAAGTGGGCTTACTGTACTGGAAGTGCTGACTTTCCACCAAAGAATGGCCCGGCAGTGTCTGAGTCCGTGGACTGGAAATAGCCGAACTCCGTGCAACATTGCCAAGTCCAAGCACGATCTGTAAAAAAAAAAACTTGGAATCCATAGGGGTATTCGAGAGCGTCTGCCCGAGAATTTTATGGTCTCAAGTGGGATAACCTGGAAGCTTCCATGGGAATTGGAGACCACTCACTATGGGCATAATATACCTGAAGGTTTGACGACATCGCAATTTGACCAGATGAAGATTCATCTTCTACTATTGTTTCAGGCTGTGAAGCGGTGGAGCTTAAAGGCACAGTTCAGGATAGAAATCGTTTCTGGGTTCTCCCCCTAGGAAAACCCAGTGGCCTCCAAGGGTACAGGATGAACGCTGTGGGGTTCAAAAACATAACAGCTAGGGCATAGCGGGAACCCACTACCGGATCGCCCGGATGCAACGCCCATCGATCGATGTCACGTCAGACGAGTGTCGAGGCGATACAGATTGCAATATTCGTGCTGGGACCCACACATTCAACAAGCAACCAGCTGGTCGCCTAGTGATGAGGCGATGTATTTATCCTTTTCTATTATTCTATCTTATTGTTTTTGCTGCTGCGATCCTTTATTTAATTTTCTATCTCATAAGGCTGAAAAAGATGGGCAATTTTTGCTGTTACTGCCGGATTCAAACTCGTAAAAGAGTGCGTGTTGAATATGTATAGACAGTTTGATGGTTACATAGTTAAATAAACAAGGAAGCGGTAGCGGAATATGCTAGGCGTATAAGCGTGGGTAGTGCCTTTATGTATAATAGAAACTCCATGGGAGCTCCCCAAAAATCCCGGTGCTAATACTTCCGCACAATCTAATATAACGACTACGCAAGGGAATTATGAGATAAATGACCAAAATCCAAGCCTCTCCTACTTACACTCTTGTGCTTGTCCATATCTGGTGTCCTGTAAGTATTTTACGAGATTCCAGTAGTCGACATACATACAGCCGTTGCTACCCAACATTTGGTGGACATAATTATTTACCTAAACATAATGACTTACAGATAAAGGGCATGAAGTGACCATCAGACGATGAACACCTCACTTACCTCTCGAAGTTTCGTTAACGAGTTGTCCTGAGTTTCATGGAAACGACAAATTGCATTTTTGATTGTCAGTTCGTTGGCATACAAACCCTTAAATCGGAGAATCTCCGTGATATCCAAGGTAATCACTGTTCGATGAAAGGAACAAATCATAAAAAATTATATGAAAGGATTGCTGTTTATAGCCGTTCACCAATACGACCTTTGGGATGCGCCCAGCATTCTACTTCCACTTAGATTCGTAGGGACCGTTTGAATGCGTATGTGGCCTAATCAATGACTTGCGGTGGTCAGGTGATGTCGAAGTCAACGCTTTTATCCTCCAAAACCAGCTTGGTACCGACTAACCGACCCGGGAGGGATGGAAGGCCTGGTTTGCCTAGGTGGATATCGATCCAGGACTGAACTCCACCTATGCAGCTGTGATGCATGCCACCTGCCACTACACCACCGCCGCGCTTATAAAAACACATAGGGGTACTTGAGGATCCCACACATCTCTAAGACTTTGATTTGTGGAAGAAAACTATAGAACTCCGCTACATCAAGTATCAAATTGAGTGGAACGAAGAAATAGGGGCAGTCTTCTACTGCCCCATCTGATACCTATGCGAATACCTCTTCCGGAAGTGCACCTAATTGCTCCTGATTCTCGTTATGTGTAACTGAACCTGGGAGATTTTTCCTGGGAGGTTTGAGAAATTCAAAGCGAATAGCCCTAGCGATTCCAGAAAACGAAAATTCCAAGTAGAGTACACAACAGTTCGACTACGACTAACAGAACGACTTACCAACGCTTTTGCTTTATTGCTGTGGTGCACCGCGAGAACAGTTAATAAATAAATAAATAAGTAAACAAAATTGTTGTTTACCACTTCAAAAACTTACAGCATTGTCTCCTGAGTATTGCACGACTTGCATGTAAGGAATGTAGACGTTCTGCCAAAAGTACTCAATCTGATTAACATCTGCCGGGATCAGATCCTGGCAGAGACTGAATAGGCGGAACAGTTGCCTCAGGGTAAATTCTTAAGAGGTTAAGGTACTACCTACTTGAAGGTGGTCTTCAGACTTTGTCTGCCAGAAGCCGTTTGGAGCATAGAGGCGACCAGGTTGAATGCCGTGGTCACCGACTGAGCACATTGAGGTGACTCGCGCGTAATCGCGTTCTCTACCACCACCAGATACTCTAAAAATGAAGGGAGGGTTTCACTTGTTCAAATTTTTGCGTAAACTTCCTCATTTCCTTTTGTTTTTACACAAACAACTACGAATAACTAGGAAGAAAACGAGTGGAATGAAATAAGAACTATTCACACACACACTTTTAGAAATGATGATTTAGCTGAAAACAATTGTCTGAAGACTAAACCCTCCTTTTTTTCCAAAAAAAAATCGGCAAATTTGTTGATAGCAGGTAATACGTATGGTAGAATCATGGTTTTGTCCGATTACAACCTCGCATCTGGACAAAAAACGTAATCAGAGATCAACAAAACAATGTCATCAAATCTTCTTAGCGGGTGGAGCGTGCGCTGAGGTGGGCGGAGCCTAGACTATCACTCAACACTCCGCTCAAGTCCATTCTAGAAAACGGAAAAAAAGTAGTAGAAGGCCATTAGAGGAAAGAGGTCAAGTTCCCGCAGTGAGCGGAGCGTGCATTGAGGAAGGCGTATCTAAAGCCAAATGTTCATGACTCTGTTCAGAAACGCTCTGAAATCGGGTAAGCTCCCATAGTGGGCGGGGCGTGCACTAAGGTGGGCAAAGCTAAGACCAAAGATCCGCAGCTCAGCACAGATGAGATATCTATGTTCAACTTTTTTGAAGCTTTCACAATTTACCTTTAAAGTCGACTTGAGCCTGCACAGGACCACTGCTCCCAACAGCCATTGCCACAACATCAGGACGCCTGATGCGAGCCCATGCAGCAAGCGCACCTTTAAACAACTGGTTTACACCGTAATCTTTCCCATTCCCACATTCAATTAACATTATGTTAGTTTTACCTATTGCTACGTACTGTATTGCCTTACCTGCGTATGATCCACCAAACGTAACCCACGGGACATTAGCCAGTTGTGGGAACTTTGCCTTCATCCCTATGATGAATGCGGCCGTGTCCTCTATTGCTTGTGCTGAACTAAGGGTCCAAAGATTAGTCGTCGACATGTCCCTGAAAGTCAGTAGGGGTATTCACAGGTACTTTTCAATTGATATGCACCTACGGTGTGGGCCTGCTTTGACCATAGTACCGATGTTCCAAGAGGAAAAGCATTGCGCCATGCTGCTTTGCTAATTGGATCCATTCAAGGTCTTCTGTAAAATCGCCATTGTGATGCAATATCTCTTTCCGCTTTGTTTCTCATCTACTTCTTCTAAAGGGTAGAGGTGACATGGCGGAAAGTGAGGGAAAGTTATATTTACATGCACGGTCCGAGGATGGAGCCCCGGGTCTATACCCGCCCATGCCGACCACTCCTTCTATCCCTTCGAGGTCGGTGGATTGGGTCAGTGGATTGGCACCAAACTCGTCTAGGAGGGCAAGAGTAGCAGCTAGTACTCGGCTGGCCACCGCAAGCTGCTGCATGGGCTATCTACCACACAAAGACCAAGGTGCTGTTGCGATTCTAATTGCAAGTGCAAGTCAGGTGCGGGGCGCATCCCAAAATGGAAAAGCTTAACGCTGAAGGATTTCAAAGATGATATTCCTTCTAAATGACTCAATAAATGGAAATAATTCATAATAATTTCAAACCGTATTGGAGCCAAAACGGATCTTGTGCCCCTTCTCCTCCAAGCATCAAGAATGCTGGTCCACCAGTCCTGTACCATTGATCATAGTACCAGTACCTCTGAAAACAAACATTTTCCCCAAAGCAAATTGTCAAGGATTGTAATAACAACAAATTTGATTCTTCGTTTTCAACGCTCCATTTTTTATCAATTTTTCTTTTTTTTCAATCAAATTGTTTGCTTCTCTCCAAATATGCTTGGCCTTGTCAGTAAGAAAAGAAAACAGAAACAGAACAGAAAATATACCGGAAAAATTTTGGAATTTAAGAGACTCACTACACGTTATGGGGAGTCACTTTCTTTGCTTTTCCAAAAAAAAGTAATATAATCGATTCCTTCCTTCCCGAGGAGCCTTACCATTTTGGTAATGCTTTCGTTATCCACTACCGAAGTAAGACCCGAGTGTTAATGTATCTATGCTGTAAGATACGACTAAGCTGTAACGACAAGGATCTGACTGAATTATCAAGGCGTTTCAAATAAATTCTATTTATCTGTAGGGCAGAAAAAAACGTAGAAAGTTTTGAGAGCTCTTTTCTTAAAAGCCTAATTGATGTCCTAGTATGGGCCGTAATGGAGAACCTAGTCGATCTTGAAGAGTTCGAACTGATTGATCGATTCGATCCCTCTGAGCGTCTCGAAATTTGGAGCCTCCCAGGTAAGACAGTGAAATGTCGCGTTAACTGTTTTTCCAACTGGTTAACAAAGTATGATACCAAAAGGAGAGCCAATTTGAAAGAAATAACGGAGCTTCTTCTTACCTGATTGTAGACATCCGGATAATCGCTGAAATGGTTCACTCTGTTTACGAACCAATCTGCCACGATGATGCCTAATTCCTGTTGGGCATATGTTTCATTTCTCTGAATGTATATGTTGTATGAGTTTATGTCGGGAATGGTGGTTAGTATAGCTCACCGTTGGCAGGGGAACAAAACCACCTCTCGGTCTCCCGTGAATCATTAAAGGACGGAACTCCTCCTCTGGAGCACACTTTGTTACCACTAAAAGGCCTGAAATATCTAGGTTTTCAAAAAACCATGCCCTAAGAACCATTTCGATTTTGCTCCTTGCAGCACTCAACCTTATCCGAAACCTCCTGCCTATCGGAAGCTCATTTTTCCTTTATATATTCTAACTACTCGCCCCAGTAGATCTGTCACTTATTAAGAGGCAAATTTTAGAGTATTTGAGAAAACGGGTCAGTTTTATAGGGATACTGTGATCTGCAAAAAAGGTACATCCTCAAAAAGAGTCTTCCAGCTCTTGAACAATACTACTTGCCATCTGAAAAGAACTTGGGTGATTGCATCACGTTTTGATGGCGTAGGCTTCAATGAAAAGCTCTGCTTCAATCCTAAGATAAGGTAAAAACATTGAAAATTACTTTACACTTGACAAAATCAGTGGATCGTTCATAAACTCTCGTTTCGATCAGAAAAATATGATAGTTTGCTTGATTCCCAAAAAGTAGTTTTACATTCTATTCAGCACTTCAAGTCATTTTCCGACCATCAACCTTATTCTTTTCAATTAAAACTGCTGTCGAAATACAATAAAGCACCCGAAGTACATTGTAAACACTTTGATTTATGGTCCTACAGTACCCACTAAGGTATTCCCAAGGTGTAAACTAGAAATTCCACGGAGTTCCACATTTCCCAAGGGATCTTGCAAAAATTCCGTAGAAGTTTCAGAAAAGGACAGCTCATTCATATGCGCATAACATATCAAGAGCTTGGTGACATAGAATCGGTTGACCGGATCGAGGTTCATTTTCGATTTCTTATTTCAGGCTATGAAGCGTTGAAACGAGATATGCAAAGGACGGCTTCGAAGGGGTATCAAGGCCCAATGCTTGACACAGCCTCCAGTAAGGTTATAGGAGTGGCCGGATTGGAACTCGTGGAAGAGTACAAGCCGAATATGGCTAAACAACTGGGTTATGGTGACATTGAGTAAGCAAGGAATAGGTTGCCGAATATGTTATGCGTATACAAGTGGGTAAGGTCCTTACATAGAAACTCTATGTAATCTTCCAGGAAATCCCTGAAACAATCTGAATAAAGTGAAATCTCTGGTAGATACTTCCCGCACCCTGGTAGATACACCCTAACGTTCAGCGTCAATCAAAAAACAGCAAATATTCCCTCAGTGAAACAGGAATACACCTTTGAACTGATTCTGAGGTGGAAATAAGCCCCTTCTCAATGTTTTTTGCGCCTCTTCCTTCCTCAGGTGACCTCTCCCCTATTAGCATACTATTCAGCACCTATGCCTCTAATCCTTACGGTTGGTTCCCAGCCACGACACACCAACACTAGCTGCGACATTCAAGGGCCGATATGTCAGGGTGTGGTCCCATTCACAAATTACCCAAATTTCAAAACTTGTTGTATTTATTCAAAAATAAAAACAAAGAAACTCGTTTTTTGAACATTTTCGAGGTGTATTTTCAGGTTTTCGCAATATTTCAAGCGCTTTAAGGGTGCCTAACTAATTTTTGATGACTCTATGTTGCATGATGTTAGCTCAGTTGTCAACTGATATCAGCTATAGATTGAACTTCACAGAAGTGTAAAAAAATTTAAAAATTGGGATCTGACCTAGAAGGAACAAGGTGCCGAGCTTGAGCAGTGCCATCGCAACAGTGATCTTGGTATCTGGCCCATTTATCACTGGCCGTTTTGCAGAGCAACGACGAAAAATCGGCTTCCTTGTTCTTGCGTTCATTCATAATCATCACCTGATAACAAATTTAGAGCAAAGACCAGAGGTTGCTCTTCTTCTCCTTTCTTGGTGGAAATGGCCTGAGCAAGATCCGTACTTGCTAAGAATTGGAATTGAAAAATGTGAGTGTTACTGAGGGATTTCCACAGCAACGAATAGTTTTGAGTCGAAAATGGACCCCCTGAAGGTACGACAGCTATAGAACAGGTTAAAAGACGCGTAGGTGTGTAGGCTGCTCTATTCTGTTCTTCAGGTAATTCAAAAAGAATTCAACCTCCTGATGGACCCCTGAGATGATATATCGTTCCTCAGAACGAAGCTTAACAGTCTAACTAGTTGTTTTTGCCAAAGTAAAAGTCGAAAGTAATCTGATGGGGGAATAAAGCTGAGGGAGTATTTCTATGCGTCAAACTATTCGCTTCGTCGAAGGTATGCCATGAGACGTTTTCACGACAAATCTCAAATACCTCCCTCATATATTATTAGTTAGGATTTGATCGAACCGTAGGTATACTTATAATACTTTTGGGGTATTATCTCAGAATGACATCAGCATAAAGAGCAACCTGAAAACTCTTGGCGTCGATCAGTTCCGTTTTTGGAATGCTCCTCCGCTTAGTTCCCATTCGGAATTGTAGCAGCGTCTGTGTAGGTGGCCTATACAATAGTTTGAGCTAGCCAACCAATGTACAAGTCAGGGCTTTTATCCTCCCAGACGGTCTCAGTGAATCAGGCCCGGAGAGATAGGTTTGGATGACTAGGGAGGATATCATAAACAGCATATGTGGATTCGACATCTAGGACCATACTTGTAGAAGTTTGCTCAATCAGATTCACACTCCTTCTTTCTGCCATCAACATACTTGAGTAATCATGAGGTGGTAAACAAGTAGCACGTGGGAGTTCAGAAGAAAAACTTCCGATTTCATTATCACTTGTGGAATGTATGGCTACAAAGTAGTTTCGAAATAAATTGGTCTCTCTTGTCAACATCTGACGGGAACTATTCGTGGGCTGAGCATATTCTTTGACCGTAGTTGAGATAAGAAGCCATGGAAGTGATTACAACGAAAACCCCACTAAATGTTGGTAACACCTTTGTTTTGGTGCACTGACAACTTGAAAAGTTGCGTAAGCACTGGTAACATGTAACCCACCGCGGAGGGTCAGCTAAGCAAAGAGCTCTAGCTTCACTTCAGCACATTTTACAGTATACTTTACAGTATCCCTAGCATAGGGCGGAGATGGTGCAGTGGCAGGTGGCGCACTATGGTCAACCAAGCCTTCCATCCCTCCGCGGTCGGTTACTTATTACCAGACTCGTCTAGGAGGATTAAAGCACTGATTTGTACATCGACTGGCCATCTCAAGTCTTTGTATAGGCTACATATGCATTCAACTACGATTCCGAATGGAAGTCGAATGCGGGCGCATCCCGCAGACGGGATGACTTAACTTCAAAAAAGACTTTTAGACTTTCTCTCTGGCGCATGGGAGGATAAAAGCACAAACTTGTACGTAAGCTGACACTAGACAACGTCTTCAGAAGGATCCCAATTCCGTATGAAAGCCTAATACTCTCGAGTGTATCGCGAAAATAGGATTGAATAAGGACAGAAATTAGGATTTACCTCCATTACCGTTATCCCCTTTGTCTCGTATTCACTCTAGCCTTTGCTCAGAAACAGCACCTACAGTACAGTATACCAGGGTCTATAAAGTATTCAAATATAGCTTTCCAAGAGGCTGAGGAATTCATTTAAATGGGTAACCAAGCTAGATCCTCTATATTCAATGGACATAGTACAATCTTTCATTGGGAAGTAGATAAAACAAGGTATTCTTCGAAGGGTGGTTCCGCGTCATTTATGCCTCGAGATAAGAGATTCAGGAAAAAAGCAGTAAAAATCTTCCGATAGGGGGAAAGCAATTTCAGATAATATTTCGGTGCAAAGATAACAACTTTGATCTTATGCTCTTTTGAAGCTGACCAAGCCTGACGGTACCGCGTAGGTATTCTATTAGGTGCACATAAATGTTCCTAGCCCAAATCTGCTTTTTAAAAAAAAATAAAAAAAAATAAAAACACAAAATACAATATAAAACAAAAATATACGAAGGAGCAAAGCCCTCCTCTTCGAAATGCACTGAGAAATCGTAAGATATGCTCGAGAGCAGTGGAAATACTCTCCAGAACTCTCTTCATATCTTAGAACAGGACTCTAGCGGCAAAATGTGTAGCGTTCAAAACTCGATGACTTTAGCAAAAGATTTTTGTAGGCTCTACAAAAGAGAGCCGCTTGAGTAAATAGTGGTTGAGAACAATTTCGACTAGCCATTCCATAAACTTCCGGAACTACAAATCGAAAATCTCGTGATCTCAAGTCATAGGAGTCTTCTTTTCACAACTTTCATAGGCTTTTAACGACTATCTGTTCGTACTTCGCGACAACTGACTTTTTTGAGTAACTCGTTACATATACTTAATTTTACGAGGGCGAGGTTGCGGGCGAACGTCAACAGATGCGTCCAACGATACTCCTTTGTAAAATCAGAGAACTTTCCAGTGACGCACCTCACTCTGTGGTATACTGGCTAGCATCTTGTCCGCACTCAGCGGCGAATTTTCACGAGAACCGTCGGACCGCCAGTGCCAAGTCACATCCAGCATCGTTCCCTTGAATAACCCACCATCCACGATTGCCTGTAACGTACATAGTTACATAAGGGTTTCCCATCAAAATAACAAGCTAGCCGGTAAAATACCTCGTCCGCGTCTTCTCGATTACGGAACGTCAGAGGCACTTTGGGATCTTTCCCTTTTATCACTTCGATGTTCATAATCTCACCAAACTGACCCATGTGCTCTACCAAAGCATCGGTGTCACTAAGCTAAATGACGAAATGAATAACCAAACAAATTTCTAGAAATGCCTCAACTGACACAGAAAAGTTTATACCTTGAAACGCTTTACAGCAATCACTGCAGACTGGCGCTTTGCATCGACATCGCCACCTGAATAATCAACACATTCATATTTGGCATCGAAGAACTCATACCAATAAAAGAAAAAGCTCTATTACAAATTTTGAGGAACTACTCGTACCATCTTCTGCTTTCCGTTTGAGAAGGTTCTGGGTTGGGACTACTGCAACCTTTCCTTCTTGATTTGGAGATGATGGACTCGCACTATCCCTATCATTTTCAGAACTTTTCTCATTGCCTGCACTTTTTTCTGACGCTATTTCTTTCTCCAATTCCGCAATGTGTTCAGTGCAGCTCTCTGATGGCTCTAACACTGATGAAGCAATTGTTCACATGGGGCTGATGAGACTTATATACAGCCGTGACCTCATGGCACGACGCATAAAAAATCAAAGCTGAGTCGGGCTCGCCTTGAAAAGTTCTTTGGGAGGAAAAATTGCAAGAGCCAAATAGCGGGACTTAAGCTCTTTCCTCAACATCTGCACTCTAACAATACTTCCGAACATGACAAACACCCAACCAATTTTGCGATGTTACTGCACTCTGCAGGAATCTTCTCTTCCAGTAATGTAAATGCTGAGGAACTTAAATGATAGCTTTTTTCCTTCAAGCTATTCCATGGCCTTTGGTCAAATAGTCAGCGTGCGGCTTGGAATTTTTGTGGTTGTGCTGCCCGAATAAAACAACTAACTCTTTATAACACCTCTTGGGAGTGCCATACCGCATAAAGTGAATGCAAGTACTGACTGCATGTGCTTCCAGGGAGGTTCTTCACAATCTCATGAGCAAAGGGCTTCATACCTCTTTTAAAGAGCTTATTTCACCACAAACCGCATTTGCCTGGTGCTGATTTCAATCGCTGAATTCTAAAAAAAGTCGAGCTCACGGCTCAAAATTCCCCTTTGATAGAATGGAGAGCAATGGGAACAGGCCAGGACCCGACAAATGCTCCGTTCTTATGGCAGGGGGTAATCCTTGGATGAAAATATTTCTACAGCGGACACGAGAATACATAAAATACATAGGATTAGACTGATCGTTCTAGATATAATTGATTAAATTGCTTTACAAGAATAAATACTTTATTAGCTAGCGAAATAAGTTTAGTTAATGGACTGGAGCCATTGGTGAAGTTGCGCAGCGATGAGATTCCGAGCGGCAGTCAACGCCGGTGTGTCACTCGGAAGTGGGGCGTACATGTCAGCACAGTGGGCTGCTTCTGGAAGTAGAAGTTCAGTAAAAGTAGGCGCAAGTCGCCTGTATGGCTTAGTCTCGCCGATTTTAATCCCTTACCATCGATTACCACAGGGACTATGGTAGAGGTTGTGCTGTTCAGTTTACCAAGTGCATGCCATGGATCGAAGTTTCCATTAGGCAAGATGATGTAGGAGGACTGAATTGATTGATTTCATACATTTTTTGTTTATCAACAGATTTTTTAAGTTCCTACTTCCCTTGTTTTCAAATTAACTAATTAATTAGCGAAGAAAACATATAAAGATAAAAAGGGCAAGTCAAGACGTATACCTTTCCCCTGGGAATAAAGTAATATTAGAGGATAAAGAAAAGGCGAGAATATATTTAGACCTATTAGAACCTTTAAGAAAAGGAGTCAGCGAATAAACAAAAAATGTTTACGTAAACAGCGAGACCCCATCGAGGGGAATTCCGTTGTTAGGACCACCTACATCCATATGATCCCTTCCACCATAATAGGCATTGACGTTTGCGACGGCTGCTGCTACTGACGCTGAATTGTAGTCAGGTCCATAAATGGCAGTACATTCGTCAATGTAGTACCTGTAAAAACCATTAAGCAATTTCTTCAAAAGCTCAAGTTTTTGAAGAGAATTGTTCGGAGATTCCATAAGCAGAAAAAGTCTTTTTGCAATTGACCAATCCAGGCCTGGTATGCGCCGCACATTCGACCTCTGTTCAGAATCGCAGCAACGTTTGAATTCATGCTTGACCACAACGCACTTTTGAGCTGGTCTCCATCACCTACTCGCTTTGTTTGCATCCTATAAACTCTATCGACTTTCCACCAGGTACTATTCCATTCCGATCCACAACTTTGGATCGACATAGAACACATGGCTAACCAGAAGAGGACCAAGTAATAACGAACACATTTTATCCCTAGTCGGTTCAGCTATTCACCCCCCCCCCCCTCATCATCATGGCCACGGTTTTGCTGCGATTTAGGCCGTCGGCCGGCCTTATGTTGAAAAGTGTACTCACTGCACTGGTAACGCCGGCTCTCCACCAAAGAATGGTCCAGCAGTGTGCGAGTCAGTAGACTGATAGTAGCCGAATTCCGTGCAGGTTTGCCAGACCCAAGCGCGTACTGTAAGAGAGGAATCCCAGTGAGAATACTGCGAGATCGAGTACTGGAGGACGTGGCCGGTGAAGTGGCCTCTTATTCTTACCTTCTTGTGCATCCCCATAGGTGGTGTTCTGCATGAATTCGATAAAGCTCGAGTAATCGATACTTGCACAACCATAGTTACCCATCAGTAAATTGAAATAATTGTTCACCTAAAATGAATGACTTACGGATAAAGAATGATACACGATGATAACCTTAACTACCTCTCGTAATTTGGTTAACGAATTGTCCTGAGTGTTATGGAAACGGCAGATTGCATGTTGGATCGTCAATATGTTAGTGAAAAGATCCTTAATTCAGAAAATGAGACTCAAGGTCATTCGCTTATAGTATGGAAGAAATCATTCCCCTTCAAAAAATTACAACTGAAACATTAATGAGTATTCAGGAAGGAAAACTAATGGATAAAGCCTCTGGGCATTGATAGATCCCATCTGAATGATGCGCCCCGCATTTGACTTCCACGCAGAATCATTGTGGCGTATCGAATGCGTAAGTGGGTTATTCAATGACTTGCGATGGTCAGCCGATGCACAAATCGCTGATTCTTATCCTTCCAGACGAGTCTGTTACCAATTAACTAACCCCAGAGGGACGGAAGACTTGGTTGGCCCAGGTGGATACTGTTGCGGCATTCGAATCCGGACCATGCGTGCGTGATACACCTGCCCTGATGTAAACCACGCCTACTAAGCAGGTGACAGTTCTAAAACTGTTCTGTTAAAAACACCGGTTAAATTTGCTAAATTAACAACCCGTACTAGCTCCGTTGAAGCCCTAGTAGACATAGAACCTGGATCTCCTGAGTGAGCACCAAAGGATTAGACGCAGGGCTTGATGAAGAGCCATCGGGCTTTATTGAATTGGAAACGACCTAATCAAAGAGTAATCAGGGCTCAAAAACGATCAGTGTCGTCGGGAACGCCCATTTGAGGACGAGTCATACTGACATCCGGAGGCAGCGCTGGGGGTGGACCAGGCCGTGAACATGGAGTTACTGCAGCCAATTTTTTTCAGTTTACTGCTTTTTTCCAGAACTCTTCCGCTCTTAGCATACTTTTATCCCATCACCTTTGATCACACCTCATGCCATCGCTAGTTTTACACTTAGTAGGATGGTCAGAGCTAGACAACAGTTGCAGTTAGTTGTGCACTCAATCCCAGCATATCGCAATTGCCATCGAAATTTCAGAATGGCCTTCCAGCGCTCTTTGAACTATTTAGATTCAGATGAAAATTTTGATTCTGAAAATGCCTTACAGGAACGCTGCTTATAGAAAGCG
This sequence comes from Haemonchus contortus, assembly GCA_000469685.2. Taxonomy (NCBI): domain Eukaryota; kingdom Metazoa; phylum Nematoda; class Chromadorea; order Rhabditida; family Trichostrongylidae; genus Haemonchus; species Haemonchus contortus. The sequence goes on from LS997564.1 coordinate 7,765,091, forward strand.
GACGCAGATTACTTCGCCGTTTGATAGCTTCTGTGTGCCAGATCCAAAAACTTACAGCATTGTCTCCCGAGTACTGCACTATTTCCATGTAGGGACTGTAGACAGTCTGCCAGAAGGTCTCAATCTGCTTCGCATCTGTCGGATCCAGATCTTCGCAGAGGCTAAACATCCAAGTTGTTCATTGCACCCTTTAAAGAGTGGGACTAAGTAACGACGTACTTGAAGGTGGTCTTCAGACTTTGCCTGCCAGATGCCGTCTGTAGCAGCGAAGCCACCTGGTTGAATGCTGTGGTCACCGACTGAGCACACTCAGGCGATGTACGCGTGATCGAGTTTTGTACCACTTCCAGATACTCTAAACAAATCTGTGGTTTTTTCCCATTTTGTTTTTTTTTTTCAAAAATAATTACGCAAAAACGCTTGTTTCTGAACAGAAAAGAGTAACGGAAAAATCAGTCAAATTCCAATCCACTGATGTTTATTTCTTTGGATCTTATCCCTAAAACTGAAGCTTAACCACAAAAGAAGTCTCTGGGTATTTATCGCTCATCACGAACGAAATGGGTGACTTCGGACACCCGTTCTCCTTCTGAAGCTAACAAAACTCACCAACGAAATCGACCTCAGCCTGTACAGGGCCACTACTTCCGACAGCCATTGAAACCAGTCCCGGATACTTGACGCGAGCCCATGCGAGATCTCCTGCAAAGATCTTAGTAAGATGGTCTCTCGATTCCTTCAGACACTAAATGGAAGTGAGATAACGCACCGTCTAGGACCCAGTAGCGATCTCCCTCAGATTCTCCTCCAAGCATCAAGAATGCCGGACCACCTGGCACGTACCATTGATCATTGTACCAGTACCTCTGGAGACATTTTTTTTACAAAATGAAACCTCATATAACGATGAAGGAGAAAGATCAATTTTCATTGAACTGGTCAATTTTTTTGATTTTTCAGTCGAAAAAAGTTCTGAAGAAATTTGTGGGACAGATGAAGTTGAACCCTTTCACTCATGACTAACACTCTCAAGACCATCGTCTCACCCGAGAGCAATCCGAAAAGGAGAAAAGAAAACGACTGAACTCCATCTCATCTACTACTGACCTGAGTGTAGACTGCAGTTGATGTGTTACTGAAGTGATCGACTTTGTTTTGGAAAGTCTCTCCCTCGGAAGATATATCCTGAGCATACTTTTCATTTCTCTGAAAGCAAATCATACGTAAGAGAATCATCGACATCAAGAGTACTGGTTAGTACAGCTCACCGTTGGTTTGGGAACAAAACCACCCATAGGTCTTCCCCGAATCATATGCCGGCGGAACTTTTTCTGAGGAGCACATTGAGTTACCAGAAAAAGGCCTGAAAAATCCGAACTTTTATAAAACTCATCTCATATTGAGAAATAGATGCTTGATTCCAGTCGGACCCCGTCTCTCCAGGTGGCCTGCCTTATCAGCGCTCAGTCAATCTCCCTTAATACATTTGAAAGGACGCAATTCAATCAATATTTAGGGGGTCTATATTTTGTAGAAAAGCGCTGAATGAATTTTCTAAGCCAAAAAAATCAATATGAACTGAATTACTCATCCTTCAGCGTACTAACTGCCCAAAATTTTCAAGATGAAACTAAGAAACGGTCTCTCCCGGACAGAAGCGCAGATTTATAAGAACTGGTAACTAGAACTAGCATATTAGTAATCCTTCGGCTTGAGTCTGAGAATTATTGTTCTATAAACAGTAAAGGATATGTTTTGATCGATTATTTATTTTTTATATTTAAACTTTCAAAAACTAGTAAGCAAGGAAGAGTTAGCCGAATATGTTATGTGTGGGTAAGACCTCACATTGAAATCCCGTGGAATCTTCCAGAAAAACCTGGAAGAAATCTGAATAGATGTGGAAATTTCGGGAAAGACTTTCATTCCCGTACACCTTTAGGGTTTAGCGTCACTCGAAAATCAGCAAACATTGCCTTAGTGCGGCAGGAATGCTTCTATGAACTACCTCAGAGGTGGAAATGAGGATCACTGAAGGGAGCCCTTTTCAATGATTTTTTGCGCCTCTTCCTTCCTCTTGTGATCGCTTATCTATCAGCGTACTCTTCAGCATTTATGCCTCCAATCCTTATGTTGGTTCCCCAACCACGACATACCAACACTTGCTGCAACATTTAAGCGCCGATATGCCAGGGTGTAGTCCCACTCACAAACTTTCTTGAAAGGGGCCCGATGGGAGAAGTTGATAACTATTTAAACTTCAGGACTTGTTGTAGTTGTTCAAAAGTGATGACGAAAAAACTCGTTTACTGGATAGTTTCGAGGTGTATTTTCAGGTTTCCGCAATATTTTAAACGCTGTAAGGGTGCCTAATAAATTTCTGATGTCACACTCTATATTACATGAAGTTAGCTCAGATGAGTGCCCTCTACAAAGTTGTAAAAAAAATTTTAAAAAAAATTGAACCTGACCAAGTAGGAGCAAGGTGCCGAACTTGAGCAGTGCCATCGTAAAAGTGATCTTGGTATCTGGGCCATTTATCAGTGGCCGTTTTGCAGAGCAATGACGAAAAATCGGCTTCCTTGTTCTTGAGTTCAATCATAATCATCACCTGATAACAAATTTAGAGCAAAGACTAGAGGCTGCTCTTTTTTAATCTCTCAGTGAAAATGGTCTGAGCAGGATCCGTACTTGCTAACGATTGGAATCAAAAGGGATGTGTTAATACTACCCATTTTTCCAAATCGGCGACATTTTCCTCGAGGACAACGAGTGGTTTTGAGTCGAAAATGGACCTCTTAAGGGTACGACAGCTATAGAACAGGTTAAGAGACGCGTGGGTGTGTAAGCAGCTCAATACTGTTTTTAGGTAGTTCAGAAGGAATTCGACCTTCTGATAGGCTACTACAAAGATAGCGTTCGTTAAACTGAACTTCTTTGAACTAAGTTCTTCAAACTAACGAATGAACTTGGCAGCCTAACCAGTTGTTTTTGCAAAAGGAAAAATTGAAGTAATCTGATGGGGTTACTAATTAAGATTTAATCAAACCGTAGGTATGCTTACAATACTTCTGGGGTACTTCCTCGACGTCTACATAAAGAGTCGTCTGAAGACTTTTGGCTCCGAACAATTCCGTATTTAGAATGCTCCGCCGCAACCGACTTTCAGTCAGAATCGTGGTAGCATTTGAAGTGTATGTGGCTTATACAATGACTTGCGGTACCCAGCCGACGTACAACAAGTCACAGCTTTTATCCTCCCGAGCGGTTTCAGTTAATCAGGCCCAGACAGATGGAGGTTTGGTTGACTTGGGAGGATATCATAATCGGGATATGGAAGTTCGACATCCAAGACCATACTTGTAGAAGTTTGCTCAATCAGCTTCGATTTTCCTCTGTCTGCCATCAACATACTTGAGTAAACATGAGCTGGTAAACAAGTAGCACGCGAGAGTTTCAAAAGTAAAACTTTCGATTTCATTATCACTTGTGGAATATATGGCTACGAAGCAGTTTCGAAACAAATTGGTCTCTCATGCCAACATCTGACGGGAACTGTTCAAGGGCTGAGCATATTCTTTGACCGTAGTAGATAAGAAGCCGTGGAAGTAAACACAACGAAAGGCTTTCTAGATGTTGATGTCATCCTTTTGTGGTGCAGTGGCAACCTGAAAAGTTGCATAAGCACTGTTCTATGACCGGCTCAGCTGCGCAAAGTGCTCTATTTTTACTTTAAGCACATTTTACAGTATACTTTACAGTATCCCTGGCGTAGGGCGGAGAATGGCCAACCAAGCCTTCCATCCCGTCGGGGTCGGTTAATTGGTACCAGACTGGTCTGGAAGAATAAAAGCACTGACTTGTACATCGGCTGGCCACCGCAAGACATTGTATAGGCCACATACGCACTCATTACGCCACTACAATTCTGAATGGGAGTCAAATGCGTGGGCGCATCCCTCAGACAGGATTGACTGACGCCAAAAAAAAGTTTTAGATTTTCTCTCTGGCGCATAGGAGAATAAAAGCACAAGCTTGTACGTAAGCTTACACTTAACAACGTTTCAGGAGAACCCCGATTCCGTTTGAACTTCTAACGTTCTTGGGTGTATTGCGAAAATAGGATTGATCCATGACAGAAGTTAATATTTACCTTCTTGTTAACCCCCTTTGTCTCTTATTCATTCTAGCCATTGCTCAGAAACAGCACCTACAGCACAGCCTTACTGGGCTCTATAAAGTATTCAAATATAGCTTTCCAAGAGACTGAGGAATTTAGTTAAATGGGTAACCAAGCTAGATCCTCTCTATTCAATGGACATATCACAATCTTTCAACTGAGAAGTAGATGAAACAAGGTATCCTTCGAAGGGTGGTTCCGCGTCATTCATGCCTCGAGATAAGAGATTCAGGAAAAAAGCAGTAAAAACCTTCCGATAAGGGGAAAGCAATTTCAGATAATATTTTCGGTGCAAAGATAACAGCTTTGATGTTATGTTCTTTCGGAGCTGGTCAATTATTTTGAAACTGCGTAAAGCATTCTATTAAGTATTTATAAACGTTCTTAGCTTAGATCCGCTTTAAAAAATATAGGTCAAAGATCAAAGCCGTTCTCCATAAAATGCACTAATTGGTAAGAAATCCTAAGATATGCTTGAAAGCAATGGAATCAGCGGCAGACCTCTCTCTATATCTGAAAGCAGTGCTCTAGCGGCAAAAGGTGTGTAGCGTTGAAAACACGATGACTTTACCAAAAATGATTTTTGTAGGTCCTACAGAAGAAACCCGTGGGAGTGAAAAGTGGTTGGAAGCAGTTTGGACGAACCATTTCACAAAATTCCGCAAACCCAAAAAAAAAAATATATGATCACAAATCATGGGAGTCAATGTCATTTTTTCATGACTTTCATGAGCTTTTAACGCCCCCGTTTCTATTGCTCTGCGAAAACTTTTTTGCTTTTTTGAGTAACTAGTTACATATACTTACTTTTACGAGGGCGAGATTGAAAACGAACGTTAACAAATGCGTTCAACAATTTTTCCTTGTGAAACCAGAGAACTTTCCAATGACCCACCTCACTCTGTGGTATACTGGCTAGCATCTTGTCCGCACTCAGCGGCGAATTTTCTCGAGATCCGTCGGATCGCCAGTGCCAAGTCACATCCAGCATCGTTCCCTTGAATAACCCACCATCCACGATTGCCTGTAACGTACATAGTTACATAAGGGTTTCCCATCAAAATAACAAGCTAGCCGGTAAAATACCTCGTCCGCGTCTTCTCGATTACGGAACGTCAGAGGCACTTTGGGATCTTTCCCTTTTATCACTTCGATGTTCATAATCTCACCAAACTGACCCATGTGCTCTACCAAAGCATCAGTGTCACCAAGCTAAATGACGAAATGAATAACCAAACAAATTTATAGAAATGATTAATTGACAAAAAAAAGTTTATACCTTGAAACGCTTTACAGCAATCACTGCAGACTGACGCTTTGCATCGACATCGCCACCTGAATAATCAACACATTCATATTTGGCACCGAAGAACTCATACCAATAAAAGAAAAAGCTCTATTACAAATTTTGAGGAACTACTCGTACCATCTTCTGCTTTCCGTTTGAGAAGGTTCTGAGTTGGGACTACTGCAACCTTTCCTTCTTGATTTGGAGATGATGGACTCGCACTATCCCTATCATTTTCAGAACTTTTCTCATTGCCTGCACTTTTTTCTGACGCTATTTCTTTCTCCAATTCCGCAATGTGTTCAGTGCAGCTCTCTGATGGCTCTAACACTGATGAAGCAATTGTTCACATGGGGCTGATGAGACTTATATACAGCCGTAGCCTCATCGCGCGATGCAACCAAAGCTGTAAGAAACCAAAGCTCAACCAGACTCTCCATTAAAACACTCTTTTGATCAAGAAAATGCAAGGACTGAATAGGCAATGTATGATTTCGGGAGTTGAGTATTTTCCCTATTTTTCCCCACCTGCACATTAACGAAACTTTCAAATGCGGTAAAGAAGCAATTCAATCTTGCGATATATTGCACTAATAAAGAACTTTAATTCTTCTGTATCATCCCACTGATTCTGGCCAGCCAGACGGCATAAGGTTTGGGGAGCTGCGATTGTGTTGCCTTGGTAAGGTCGCTGTCTTTAAATCCTAGTGGGAGTGCCATACCGTATAGATAGAATGCCAATTCCGCATAGATGGTGGCCCAGGAAGGTCCTGCACAATCTCTTGGGAAAAATGTTTCCATGCCTCTTCTACAAACCTTATTTCGCAACTACCAACCTCTACCCGGTGAGTTTGTTTATGAAAGTGGAGTTATGACTTCTGATCTTTTTACATCGAATGGGTAACAATGAGAAAAGACTAGGAATAATACCCTACAAACGCCCCATTCTAATGGCACAACGGCGCCTAAGGTTACTCCAGGACGAAAATATTTCTACAGCAGACACGAGAATACATAAAATACAGAGGATTAGACGGACCATTTCTGATATGATTGATTGAGTTGTTTCACATAAATAAATACTTTATTTGCTAGCTAAATAAGATTAGTTGATGGACTGAAGCCATTGGTGAAGTTGCGCAGCGATGAGATTCCGAGCAGCAGTCATCGCCGGTGTATCACTTGGAAGTGGGGCGTACATGTCAGCACAGTGGGCTGCTCCTGAAAGTAGAAGCTCAGCGAAAGTGGGTCCAAGTCGACTGAATGGCTTAATCTTGCCGATTTTCATCACTCACCATCGATTACAACAGGAGTTATGAGAGTGGTAGTGGTGTTCAGTTTACCAAGTGCATGCCATGGATCGAAGTTTCCATTCGGCAAGATGATGTAGGAGGACTGAATTGATTGATTCCCTTCATTTTTTGTTTATCAACAGATTTCTCAAGCTCATCAATCCTTTGTTGAAATTAACTAATTAAGCTAAAAACACATAAAAATAAAAAGAGCAGATCAACATCCATATCCCTCCTTCGGAAATATTAGAGGAAAAGGCAAGAATATATTTAGACCTATCAAGACCTTTAAGAAGAGGAGCAAACGAATAAACGAAAAACTGTTTATGTAAACAGGGAGACTTCATCAAGGAATTCCGTAGGGAAGGACCACCTACATCCATATGATCCCTTCCACCGTAATAGCTGTTGACGTTTGCGACGGCTGCTGCTACTGACGCTGAATTGTAGTCAGGTCCATAAATGGCAGTACATTCGTCAATGTAGTACCTGTATAGGAGGCAAAATAATGTCTTCAGAAACCACACATATACATAGTTTTTCGATAAGACTGCTCCAAGGCTTTATGAGCAGAAAAAGTTCCTTTGAGTTTGACCAATCCAGGCCTGGTATGCGCCGCACATTCGATTTCTCTTCAGAATCGCAGCAACGTTTGAATTCTTGCTTGATCACAACGCCTTTTTGAGCTGGTCTCCATCACCTACTCGCTTTGCGTCCTATAAACTCTATCGACGTCCCACCAGGTACCTCCACAACGTTGGATTGGAACAGAACGCATGGCCCACCAGGACAGGATTGACTAATTTAGAACACATCTTATCCCTAGTCGCTTCAGCTATTTCTCCCCCCCCCCCTCTCCCGGTTTTGGAACGATTTGGGCCGTCGGCCGACCTTATGTTGAAAAGTGTACTCACTGCACTGGTAACGCCGGCTCTCCACCAAAGAATGGTCCAGCAGTGTGCGAGTCAGTAGACTGATAGTAGCCGAATTCCGTGCAGGTTTGCCAGACCCAAGCGCGTACTGTAAAAGAGGAAGAATTCCAGCGGGAATACAAGGACAACTGCGAGATCGAGTACTGGAGGACGTGGCCGGTGGACTGGCCTCTTTTTCTTACCTTCTTGTGCATCCCCATAGGTGGTGTCCTGCATGAATTCGATAAAGCTCGAGTAATCGATATCTTCACAGCCACTGTAACCCATCAGTGAATTGAAATAATTGTTTACCTGAAACTCATAGAACTGAGTCACTCATAGATAGAATGGAATAATTTCAAGACAAGGAAAGCCTTAAGTACCTCTCGTAATTTGGTTAACGAATTGTCCTGGGTGTTATGGAAACGGCAGATTGCATTTTGGATCGTCAATAAACTAGCGAAAAAGCCCTTAATTCAGAAAATGATACTCAAAATCAATTGTTTATTATGTAGAAGAAGCCATTGTGGAAAAGTTGTTCCTTAAACATGAATGGCTAACCAGGATTGGAAGATAAAGATGAAATTTTGGCCTTGACCAATCCCAATTCTGGGATGCGCCCCGCATTTGATTTCAATTAAAATCGCAAAGACGTATTGGATGTGTATGAGGCCCATACCATGTCTTGGGATGACCAGCCGACGTACTACTCAATGATACTACCCTTCCGGACAAGTCTGATACCAATTTAGAGATGGGATGCTTGATTGAACTAGGCGGATATCGATGCAGCATTCAAACCCGGCTCATGTGTATGTGTGATAGTGCGTCACTTGCCCTTACATTACCTACGCCCAATATCCACGTTACAGTTCTAAAACTGTTCTGACAAAACACTGGGGAAATGTCCTACATTAATAACTCCGGCATCAGCTCCGATTAAAGGCCCAGTTAGACGTAGATGTTGGATCTGCTGAATGAGCCTCAAAGGATTAGACGCAGGGCTCAATGGAGAGCCATCAGGCTTTATTAAACTGGAAACGACCTAATTAAAGAGTAAACAGGGCTCAAAACGATCAGTGTCGTCGGGAACACCCACTTGAGGGCGTGTCAAACTGTCATCTGGTGGCAGCGCTGGAGCGGACCAGGTTGTGAACATGGACTTACCTCCACCCAAATTTTTATTCAGTCTACTGCCTTCTTTTCAAACTCGTTCGTTGTTGGAATACTCTTATCCCGCTAATTTTGATCAAACCTCATGTCCTCGCTAGTTGTACCTTTAATAATATATGGTCAAAGCTAGTCCGCTCATGCAGAAAACTCCCTCGATTGCTGCATATTCGCAACCGCCAGCAAAACTTTTGTATTATTCAGTTCCGAAAGATACTTAATGAACTCTTGGCAAGGGCTACTACTTGATAACTGCTGTCTACCGTACTCACTCAAAAACTTACAGCATTGTCTCCTGAGTACTGCACTACTTCCATATAAGGGCTGTAGACAGTCTGCCAGAAGGTCTCAATCTGCTTTGCATCTGTCGGATCCAAATCTTCGCAGAGGCTAAATATCAAAGTTGTTCTCTGCATCCTTCAAACAGTAGGAATAACTAACGACGTACTTGAAGGTGGTCTTCAGACTTTGCCTGCCAGATGCCGTTTGTAGCAGCGAAGCGACTTGGTTCATCGCTGTGGTCACCGACTGAGCACATTGAGGTGATGTACGCGTGATCGAGTTTTGTACCACTTCCAGATACTCTAAACAAATCTGTGGTTTTTTCCCATTTTGTTCTTATTTGTTTGCTAGTTGCGCCATATGGTCTGTTTCTAAACAAGAGAGAGTAACGGGAAAATCAGTCAAATTCCATTCAACTGCTATTTATTTCTTTAATATCTTACTCCTAAAACTGAAGTCTAAGCTAAAAAGCAGTTTCTGGGTATTAATCGCTACACACGAATGAGATGGTTGCCTTCCGACACCCATTATTTTCCTGAAAGCTCACAAAACTCACCAACAAAATCGACCTCAGCCTGTACAGGGCCACTACTTCCGACAGCCATTGAAACCAGTCCCGGATATTTGACGCGAGCCCATGCAGCAAGAGCTCCTGCAGACGAAGGTGTTCGATCTCGCACTATTTGGGGAGCTCAAGCTGCTCACCTGAGTACGATCCACCAAACGATACCCAATGTGCAGCAGCCAGTTGCGGGAACTTCGCTTTCATACCGTTGATGAATACGGCCATATCCTCCAAAGCTTGAGCGGAGCTGAGGTAGACAAGATTTGCCGTTGACATATCCCTAAAGGTCAGAAGAGATAGGATTTTTAAAAAATGTTCAGCTGATCCATAACATACGGTGTGGGCCTGCTTTGACCATAGTAACGGTGTTCCAGGAGAAAGACAAATGCCCCATTTTGTCCAGCCAACTGTAACCATTCGAGATCTCCTGCAAAGATCTTAGTAAGATGGTCTCCCGATTCTGACAGACACTAAATGGAATTGTGAGATGACGCACCGTCTTGGACCCAGTACGGATCCTCCTCAGATTCTCCTCCAAGCATTAGGAAAACTGGACCACCTGGGGTGTACCAATGATCATTGTACCAGTACCTCTGAAGACTTTTCTCAAAATGAAACCTCATATAAAGATGAAGCAAAAAAATTATTTTTATTGAATTCGGCAAGCTTATTCTTGGTTTTTTTTTTATTTTTTTTTTAAATTTCTCAGCAAAAAAAATCCGAAAAAGTTTTAGGAACAGATGGAGATGAATCCCTTTCACTCATGGGTAGTACCCCAAAGATCATGAGCTTACTAAATGTCCGAGAGCAGGCCAAAACAGAGACAACAGAACGAATAAACCCGACCTCAGCTACTACTCACCTGAGTGTAGACTGCAGTTGAAGTGTTACTAAAGTGATCGACTTTGTTTTGGAAAGTATCTGCCGCGAACGATATATCTCGGGCATACTTTTCATTTCTCTGAAAACAAATCATACGTATCGACAGTAGGAATACTGGTTAGTACTGCTCACCGTTGGTTTGGGAACAAAACCACCCATAGGTCTTCCCCGAATCATATGCCGGCGGAATTTTTTCTGAGGAGCACATTGAGTTGCCAGAAAAAGGCCTGAAAAATCCAACCGTTCATAAAACTCGTAACATATTGAGAAATAGATTCCTGGATTCCAATCGGACCCCATCTCTCCAGGTGGTCTGTATCTTCTAAGGTCTAAGGTCTGCCTCATTAATCTCCCCTCATACATTCGAGAGGACACAATCCAACCAATATTAAGGGGTCTATATTTTGTAGAAAAGCTCGGAATGAATTTTCTGAGCCAAAAAACCGATATGTACTGAATTACTCATCCTTCACCTTACTAATTGGTAACTAGAATTAGCTTATCACTGATTATAGCTTATTGATGTATTACTGGTAACTATTGTAGAATTAGCTTGATAGTAATCCTTTGGTTTGAGTCTGAGAACTATTGTTTTTTAAACAGTAAAGGATATGTTTTGGTCGATTATTTATTGTTTACATTTAAACTTTCAAAAATTAGTAACAGTATCCAGAATGCTACCTATCAACTGAAACCGCTTTCTCGATCAAAACTGATGAGAAGCAACCTACTCTTGCCATCTGGCACCTAGGGTTACTGCGATCACTCACCCTTCCACTCAAGGTGGGTATTTCTGACGTATGACCACAAAATAGAAGTAAAATAGGGAAGAGTATAACCGTTGCTTTACTGTAAGGCAGTGGTGCACCGTGGCGATCTCTCAATTAGCGTATGGTGTAACCCGCTAAACCAACAAACCACAAGTTTAGGTTCAATCCAGAATTTTAAGCCCTTCAATTCAGAAATATCAGTAAGGCCAATGCTTTCCTATAGGAGACCACTTTCATCTAGCCGAAAGGAAGATTCGTCTCGATCTGTTGCAAGGATGTCTTTGGACATATGTGCATACTGCTGCCCAAATAACTTTGATATACAGGGTGCGCCATAAATATGGTAACAAAGTAATTTGGTTACAGAAACAGGAGTTAACATTGATACACGGTGAATTCATGTGAACTACACTGGTGTGCAAAACTTAGGGACGGAAGTAACTTTCGATTACTGAACCTCTGTCAGACGACAGAGTTCGATGAAATTCATACCATAGCAATAGACGATCATTACAATATTGCACAGGAAGCAACTAGCCGAAAATCGAAATAGGACGAGCAAATAAGACTTTTTTATTGAAAGGTACCGATTACACATAGTTCCTCACAACTTATCTTAGTACTTCAAAAGAAGCGACGCGGATCGTAATGGGGTGTGTGATCACCACGGACAGCAGTAAATGCTCTGTAACGCGATCCCATAATTTCCACGAGGTTGGAAATGAGTTATCGTGGTAGGGCATTCCACTCCTCTATCAGCACAATTGACAATTGCTGGATGGTCAGTGGTGCATTTGGACGTGCTGCAATGCCTCTACCCAGTGCATCCTACACGTGCTCGCTGGGATTCAGGTCGGGGGAACGGGCAGGCCACCCCATTCGCTGGATAACCCCTTGTGTCAAGAGCTCTTTCACCTGAGCTGTTCGATGCGGTCGCGCACTGTTATCCATAAAAATGATTTCAGGGCTCACTGCAGCACTGAAAAGATAAACATCAGGGAGGGGTTCCTTTTCACAGTAACGCCGACTGTTAAGGGTCCCACGCTCAGAAATCTGGAGGTAAGTACGGTTACGAAGCATGGTGCCTCCCCATACCATAACACTTCGACCACCAGAACGGTCAAGTTCCACAACGTTTCTGAGAGATGTACGTGCCCCCACCTCTGGCCATGACAGTGCGTCCAGAATCACTACTCAGACTGAATCTGCTCCCATTCGAAATAAGCAAACGGCCCCATTTCTCATCAGTCCGTTCGCTACGCTCCTGGCACCACCCTAAACGGTCTCGACGATTCGCGAGGATCAAAGGAACACTACGTAGCGGTCGTCGGGCGAAGAGACCGCAACGGTGCAGCCGTCGTGCCACTGTAGTGCGTGGGATGGCTTGCTTTGAAATCCTGTTATAAGACATTGCAATCAAAGAAGCTGACTGACGTGGATCTTTTCTTGCCTGCTGCACAATGTAGTGGTCATAACTTGGTGCAGTTGTTCTTGGTTGACCACCTCCTCTCCTTCGTGCAGCAGTATCAGAGGTTCGGAATGCTCTCCGTGCACGTGAAACAACGCTGTGAGCGATACCAGGTTCCTGGGCTGCACTCGTCATAGTTCGGCCTTTTTCGAGTTTCTCGATGATCCTTCCTCGTGCCAGATTATCCAGACGATGTCTGCGGGATAAGATGTATAGAAGGATAACACCACAGTACTTGGTAGCTACTGGCTGATTGACAAAAAAAAATTCTTTCATACCTCTCACCTGCCTCGATTTGTGCGGGTAGCCATATTTCTCGCTTTATTTGAACTACTCCTCCACGAAGGGATGTCTAACTCCCTGTGCATAGCCGTCATAGGTCTGGCAATATAATCCCACACTTTCACTTATTTCCACCCAGTCCACAATGTTTTATGTTACATTATCAATTTCGTCCCTAAGTTTTGCACACCAGTGTATTTACTATGCATCGCATCTACAAAACAAACACACGGTCATCTCATATAACCGTTTCCTATACTAATTATAGTTCAAAGATGCTGCGGCTACTTATCGACGGCGGCACGCAGAGATACCTGAAAAACTCCAGCCTAGGATTTTTTCAATGATTCCTTCGAAGCAGCAATAGTGGTGCATTTTGAAGCGCAGGCCTTCCTCTCTAGTCTGGGCTATACGCAGCGACCCATCACATTGTGATCCGGAAAATTCGTAGAAGGATGGGAAGGTGGGATATGGTCGCGAACACTTCTTCACCACCAGTCTCGATCTTTTCCCATTCATGAGCAAGTGCGCCGTTGTTTTCAAATCGGATCTCCAGAAAAATCTTTGACCCTCTACTGCACCCTTTCAGGAAACCCCTTCTTAAGGAGGTGCGGAGTAAATCTTGTACTTCTCTTGACCAAAATTCGCGATATCGCTCTAATGATAGAGACTCTAGCCCAGACTATCATGAAAGAGGAATAGTGGCTTTGAAAGGCGATCTGACTCTTCTCAACGGCTTCAGCCCTCTTGGTGTAGAATATATGTATACTTTGGGATCTCGTCATTTCTTCCACGCTGAACATCCTTTAGTCAAAAAAATGTGTGTCGAAGCGCGTGCCGCGCGCAAGTAACGCACGGCACTTGATTTTTCTCTTCAATTTCTTCCCGTTAAAAAGCTTATAGGGCATAAGAATCTTATCTGGATACAATTCTAGTGGCTCTGGGTAGACTCCTCCCATCGGATTAGAACATACAAACAAATCAGCAGCCATTTTTCTGGGTGTTTCTGCAGGTTCCGCAGCTTACTCCTTCCCAAAGAATTGTATTCGGGAAAGGGGTCGTATGTGAGACGAGACGACCGTATTGAGGTTTGTTATTGACCTGTCTACGCAACACGATCCAAGAGACTGTCATGTGGGAAATGTTGAAACGAGGAACGAACCCGGAAAAGCACTCTTCAAAAGCGCGCAAGGACGGAACGGTTGGTTGATGTCTACGAAGCTCTACCGTTTTTTGAAAATTGACGAATTGAAAGTACCAAAGTAAATATGTGGGCTAAGGTACATCATAAAAGTAAGGGGAGGTGCAGATCTGGAGAAACCCTCCAAACAAGGAAATTACGGAGGTCTGAAAAGCTGTTACCATATTTATGGCGCACCCTGTACAACTTATACGGTACTCCCTTTCATGACCACTAAGCATGAGCGATTTTCTTTTTGATTACAACTTCTTAGGTGTAATAGTTTCGATGTATTCCAGCAGGTAAACTTGGTTTACAGCCTTAAGGGCGTGCTGCGTCCGGCTTCGTCCGCGAATCAATGAGTGTGATAAGGACCTGATAACAAAAACCAACATCTTTTGAAACTAATCACTTACAACGATTCTTCAGAGAAAAAATTCAAAGAAAGCCAAAAATCTTTTTTTTAAATCTTATTTTCTGTAAACCACAGAATTAGAAGCCTCTCAAGGGAATCTTACATTATTTCCTACAGTATGCCTGCAGGCAATGCTTAAAACCAGAGCAGAATGAAGTCAGGACCGTTATTCACTGAAAATCTCAATGGATTTCCCTACGAAAAGTTGGAAATGAAGGTAAATGTAGGAAAACGCGAAGCATATTCTAAAATCTTGAACCTGACCAAGTAGAAACAGGCTGCCGAACTTGAGCAGTGCCATCGTAACAGTAATTTTGGTATCTTGCCGATTTATCACCAAGCGTTTTGCCGAGCGATGACAGCAGATTGGCCCTCTTGTTCTGGTGCTCACTCATTTCGATCTGATAACAAATTTAGACTAAAGACTAACTATAAACTGCTCTTCATTTTTTGAATAGAATTAAAAATATATGTTCGAGAAGCTCACTTGGCAATAAAAAATCGAACAAGGTGGGGTTTCTGTAATTAGAGGACGAAGGAAAAGCTTTTCAGGTCGACCAATTTCGATTTCGGGAATCGACCCGCTTTCGGTTTCCACTCAGAATCCTAGTGGCGCTTAGAGTGCATACCTTGAGTTGCAGCGGTCAGTAGATGTACAGAAGAAACTTGGATTTGATCCCCTGACTATGCATGCAGTAGTGCGCAACTTGGCACTACACCTGTCTTGAACCATTGCCTAGTGCAATCAGAAAGCCGAACATCTGCTAAACCGCAGAAAATTCGCCAAACTTCGGGGAGCCACTGTGAGCGAACACCGTGGGAGACCTAAAAGTGCTTATGATTCCATTCTGGTGCCATTTTCCCTTGAAACGTTGACGGACTCAGTAGTCGCAGCAGTACCATCTGGTACCGCTACCATACACAAGCATCTAGTTTGAATTTGAACTCGAAACTGAATTTGAAAAATGGCTACACACTACCGAAACCTGGTAGCTAAAGAACAAATTCTATGGTAAGAGCCGTGGTTTCAAGCTATTTATGCCTTGAAACAACAAAGTAGAAGACGCGTAGAAAAGGAAACTTTGATATTACTTCGCATTTTTACAGAGACTGGAATGAATGAGAACAGGTAAGAAAGCGCTTAGTTAGAAGAAAGAGCGTTTGAAAATACAACTACCTGATCCACTCTGTCTAACCCAATTATCCCATCCAAAGTAGGACATTCCTGACTTTTTTTATGCGAACACTTCTTGAAAGAACTCTTAGGCATTCAAGAATGAAAAATGGAAACCTAGGTGACCACAGATTTCCAAAATCACCTTTTTTTCAATTTGGCTGTCAGCGCCTGCCCATCCATTGGCACTTTACAACAAGTTACTACTTCTTTTCGTGGAACTAGTTCTACTTCGATTATGAAGGTCGAGGGTACACCAATCTCATCAAAAAGAGTGCCCTTCTATATTGAATCTAGGCTTGTTCATAAATCCACCCCTAAAACTTTTATCACCCATTACCGTTCTCCTAAACATTCGGAAAAAAGCTCCTATCTTCGGTTGAGTCAACTTGGGGCAACCCCCCATTAGTGACTGCTGGGTCGAAATCCTTTTCCCCTTCAGAAAAACTCTTGAAATACTTTCCATGATTCTTCAAAAAATACTCTTTTGAACTAGTGTGTGAAAAAAATCTAAGATCTGATCAAAAGAACAGATATCAGCCAATACTGTATCTTAATAACGATGTAAAAAAAAACACAAGTGAGTATAAATAGTTTATTTGAGGGCAAATAAGAGATGTATGTAGAACCCGCATCACGTCTGAAATCGTAAGCACCCGATCGAAGCACCTGAAACTGGATGCAAGAAAAACAAAAAAAATTAACGAAAAACAAACTTAGCAGCATACACAACGTCAAAGCATAAACAAAAAGAAATGCTTTATATATGAAACGATTCCTTCTTGTTCTCTTCTTCTTCTCATTATGGGCTCTTTTGCCTTTTTTCTCTGTTCTATTCTTTTTTCTCTTTTCTTGGCCCAACACTCGTCTTTGTTTATATATTTTTATTGACTTTTGGAGAAATTCTGCTCTCTGGTATGATTAAAATGACAACAGATATACAAAAAAATATGAACGACTCTAATTCAATACTCATAACAATAAAAACTACACATCAATCAACAAAATATGGTTACATGTTATATGCTATGAAAGATAACAGTCAAATTGATAATGAACACTAAGACCACAACCTACGATACATTATGGTGGTTTCCTCAGAAGATCGAATAGATCGCATCCCAAGGCGAAATCACGGATTCTGGATACAAAAGACCATCGTATAATAGCGTCCTTTGCTCGATACCTCGTAGAACATGCGAATGTTGAAAGAAAACTTGACACTTTTCACAGTTCGTCATCCGACTGGAACAATACATTCAGGAATTTTTCTTTATGAAACCAGAGAACCTTCCACTGACGCACCTCACTCTGCGGTATACTGGCTAGCATCTTGTCCGCACTCAGCGGCGAATTTTCACGAGAACCGTCGGACCGCCAGTGCCAAGTCACATCCAGCATCGTTCCCTTGAACAGGCCACCTTCCACAATTGCCTGTAAAGTAGTTTGACCGTATAAAAGTTCCTCATCAAAATAACGAGCTAGCCGGTAAAATACCTGGTCCGCGTCTTCTCGATTGCGGAAAGTCAGAAGCACCTTGGGATCTTTTCCTTTTATCACTTCGATATTCATAATCTCACCAAACTGACCCATGTGCTCTACCAAAGCATCGGTGTCACCAAGCTAAATGATGAAATCGAATAACTGCATAAACTTCTAAAAAAGGCCCTAATTGGCAAAGGGAACTTTATACCTTGAAACGCTTCACAGCAATCACTGCAGACTGGCGCTTTGCATCGACATCGCCACCTGAACAGCCATCACATTCATATTTGGCACCGAAGAACTCGTACCAACAAAAGAAAAAGTTTTATTTCAAATTCTGAGGAACTACTCGTACCATCTTCTGCTTTCCGTTTGAGAAGGTTCTGAGTTGGGACTACTGCTACCTTTCCTTCTTGATTTGGAGATGATGGACTCGCACTATCCCTATCATTTTCAGAACTTTTCTCTTTGCCTGCACTTTTTTCTGACGCTATTTCTTTCTCCAGCTCGGCAATGTGTTCAGTGCAGCTCTTTAATTTCGCCGAAAGTTCGTGAATCTGAATTCGAAAGATCATGGGCTGATCAAGGTAGTAAATAGTAGGCATGTAACGCAGAACGCATAGTAAGCACATTCAAATATTCTTTGATTCATGAGAAGCACCTGAATTTATTTTACCTCTTTTCTCCCAGCAGTTATTTTATCCATCATCTTCTTGACAACTCCCAAAAGTTTCTTCTTTTCTGTTGGATCCAAAGTGTCTGCTTCTGTTTTCAGCTAGAATGAAAGTGTTGACGTTTACGAAGTCCAACTTAAAGCTCTGCATTACCTTCAAAACCACCGCTTTTTGACGATCCACCAATTTTTGAAGTAGATCAGTTTGGCGCTTATGTACGTTGAAAAGTGAGAACTGAGCTGCCTGAAAGGGAAATCATTTTCAGAAAATAGCGAGGAAAACCAACGCCGATTCCGCGATTCCATACCTTCTCAGCTTTCAGTTTGCGTCTTGCTTCTATGATTTTCTCACGCGTTTCCTTCAATTCTTTGTTGACGAATTTCGAATTTTCAATAGTTACGACCTAAACAAAAACATGGATCACTAACATATACTTCCGTCGCTTGGCTATAATTAATAAAATCACCGGCTTCGGAGGTTGTGGTGGTTGTACTGGAGCTCCCTCTGATGCAGGCTTGTCAACATTAACCCCAGAATTCAGGACAGAACGCTGCACACCCTTAAAACACCGTTTAAGAAGTGTCAAAATAAAAAAAAGAGGCTCACAGATAATCCAAAGATCACTAAAACCCTTACATCCTGTCCAGCAGTTGAGCCGGCAACAGCATCCGGGTTGTAGAAAAACACTTTGATGAAGCGATTGTTCAGAACTGGCTGAGGTGACTTATACGCAGCCATTGCCTCATGACGAGATGCATAAGAAATCAGAGCTGAGTCGGGCTCCCCATTGAAACGCACCTATAAAAGATAGTCGTAAGCAAAATTACAGGAATTCAACATTTTTTCTCAGTACCTGCATGTTCACGATACTTCCGAATGTAGCAAAGTGCTCGTTCAATTTTGCGATGTTGTTGAACTCTGGTGGGATCTTTTTTACCTGAACAGTCAATACATAGGGCTTTTGGAAAAGAAACAAAGGGGGGGGGGGGAACAAAAAGAGCCTTTTCTTCATCTACAATCTAAGTAAATGCTGATTGCACATCCCAAACAACCAGTGGCTTCGAATCTTCCAAGTTTCAAAAGAAAAAAAAAACAATACACACCTGCAAAGTCTTGCCATCTCCACGATTATTCGACACTTGAGGGAACCTTCCTGTTGCTGGCCCGCCACGGCCACGCCCACGCATCCCACCCCGCATTATTGGCTGCCTTGGAACAGCTGCTGCCGAAGAGGGATCTACTGGTATGCCTCCGGACGGATCGTATCCGATCTGTAACATCTATGTTTGAAGGGACACAAATCCATTATTGATGAATAACATCCAGTGCGCGCAAAAACGTAATCAAACATACCGTAGGGACAACTACATTAGCAGTTGTAGGCACAGCATATGGACTCGGGCGCCATGGAGTCGTATTCAATGGAACAGGAAGTGGTGGAGGTGGCATTGAAAAATCTGGTCCACTCAGAGAAGGTGCTTCAGGGTTGTATCCTTAAAGTAGGGTAATGTGTAAAGGATGCGGAAGAAAAACGCTTGAATCTGATGTATTCAGTCCATACCTTCAACAGGCCTTGGACCAGGTGGAGGCCCTGTAAAAATAGGCTCGACGCCTGGTGGGGGTGGATTGGGAGGATGGTATCCTGGAGGTGGAATCCTAAAAGAAAGGGGTAATATAGGAAATTGAAGCAGAAAGTCAAATTTCAGTAGTACTTACGTGAAATTATGTGAAGCTGGCTTTTCGGGGATTTTGACCATTTTCTCAAGTGCAGAGTCGTCGACAACCACAGGATCGGGGCCGTGATCGAATACACAATGATCTCCTTGCATGCAGTATCCCTTCTCTTAAAAAAAGATCATTATCATTAATGAGAACATGGATACATGAGTTGTTCATAAATACCAGACACATCAGAAACCTACCGTCATAATCACGACAACGCCTTTTTCTACGCTCATCAATGCGTGGAGATCGCCTATCTCGGCGTTCTGGAGATCTACTTCGTCCACCGCTTTGGGATCTATACATAGCACATTGGAGTAAACAATCGTCAAGCAGGTAACAATTCTCATCAAATTCTTACAAACCTGGTTCTTCTTCTGTCTCCTCTGAAACGATCGTTCGGAGAACGCCGTGCTCCTAGTCTTCCCCTGCGGTCACGAGGAGATCTAGAGCGAGAACGACGCCTTGGTTCCCTCAATGGTTCTCTGCCATCTCGGATAACATCACGAACATCCCTCTGAATAAAAAAAAAAACCATTGATAAAAAAACCGAGAATGAAAATCGGAATTTTCTAAAAGGAGCGCCCTTGTTCCAGAAAGCACCCTGAGCTGACTATGGACAACTAGGCTAGCTTGACGAAAGATATGTGATTCTACTTTGACGTCGATGCAATTTTATCGAGTGTGGAAGATATGATGATGTCTCAAATTCTAAAAACTCGGTAAACAAGATTACCTTTACGTTGTCGTTGGGCGGTGGGCTGATTCTTTTACGCGGTGGTCTTTCATTTCGTACAGGTGGAGGTACATCTTCTTTTTTAGGTGTCTTTTCAGGAACAGCTTTACGGCGATCGTCACTGTGATCACCATTACGACCAGATTCTCGAGAAGGCTTTAAAAAGAAAAAGTGATTTATCGATCTAGGATCAACTAGAGAAACAAAATAACCCGAAAGGTACCTTTGTTTCAACCACTTCTCGCTCCTTCTTCCTAACTTCTTCCCTCTTTGCAACGCGTTCCTTCACAACGTCTTCAGGAATCGGAGATGGTTCTTTCTTTGGCACATATGATCCATCTTTTAGCACAGCAAACATTTTGTCCACAAACTTTTTTGTATCTTAAAATACAACGAAATCGAACTGCGACAAACATGAAGAAGAACATAAAAGCTCAATAAACTGGCAGAATTTGAAGGAATTGACGGTTGACTTACTTCCCTGAAGAAAAACCTCCAGCTGGCTACTGCTAAATGCACGCATCTCTTCATCGGACTTATTCGGCTTACGTAGCAAAGCAAGAACATACTTTGCAAGTGTACCGGGTTCAGCATCGCAACTGCAAAATGTAAGATAAATGACTTTCTGCTCTAACGTCTCAGATGAAGAAGCTGGCTAAAAAGCTTGGAAGCAGACTCTAATTGGCTACTGCTAAATGTAAAGTGTACATTTGGTAAATAGCAAGTGGACTTACACAGGGGTCAACTCGGCAATGAGCCAAGAGGTGAATTCTTCGACATTTTCGATATGCATTTCGTTACAATCAGGAAAGTGGCAACACCTCAATGGTTGATCGAACAGGAACTATTCTTTTTAACAGTTCACCTTTCAATTCACCTAAAGCAGGATGGGATCAAAACCAGTTTATCGTAGCATTAGCAAAGACGAAAAGACGCACGAACAACGAATGACCGAATGCCGCAACACCAGTTTTGCGGAAAGGATTGATGAAAATGAAACACACACACATTGAAGATAGACAGAACACCAAAAAACAATCAATTGCCTGAGAACGACGCCGTAAACTGTATGGAGAGTGGGAATCGAAATAAAAGTGGTGTTATGTGGTAGATGACCAGTTAGTAAACCAAATGAAATGGCACGAGTTATGAATGGCTGTCATGAATCCATAGAATAAACAGCACAACGCCATAATCGAAGGAAAATGCGAGAACAGAGAGGATTGAACGCGTGGAGAGCGAGTCGATGCGCATAGGCGATAGAGAAACGAGCGTCGATAGAGGAAGCAGACAATCGCGACCACCGCTGCCTGTGGCCGCCGTAACGCCCGCTTCTGACGTATCCGGGTGTCCCACGACATATAACAGGTCCACCAAAACATTGAAAGGGACACTGTTCACGCTTAGCTCTATGACGCAAATCATTACGATACTTCCTTAAGATGGTTATAAGAAGTTCTCCGTAAAAGAACGAGCTCGGGTTCGCCCACTACTAATAACATTAAAAGAGGGCGTTAGCCAACATTTCTTGCTTTCAACTGATGGGACTTCTCCAAAACTCTCTAAATGACGAAAGGAAGATTTTGAACACGGAGAGTCAACCAGCACCCCATAAAGTTTCCGAAAAGAACAATCTGGTTCGAAAAAAGGAGAACTCAATACAACAACGAAACAAAGTGGGGAAGCAACAGCAGCTTTGAACTTCAGCAAACAGCTAGAACGTAAGTTCAATCCCGATCAATCTCTATCGCTCTCCCCCTCCACACACGTACACAAACTGCATGGCTTCACCACCACGTATTGTAAAAAAGCAGGTTCAAAACGCATAACAATCACAGGCACACAGTGTTCATTGCCTGAAATAGTTGCTCCATATTTTACGACTAATATTACTATGGGACTACTCTTATTTGTGAGAGTTCACCTGGTTTACCTTCTCTTCTCTATACATTATGAGCTATTAATTCTCAAACCCAGAAGTTTTTGAACCGTCACAAAAAGGAATCGCTAGTACAAGTGGATACACTTGAGTGCAATTTGTATAGACCGTACCATGAGCAGGATCACATCAAACATTTGGCTCAAGCATGAGCGATTGTTTGCTCTTTGAATCCATAATTCTTTCACAGCCTCACTGAGTCTTATTCTAAACTTCTTCCCGTACTTTCCTTCATGTTTTACTTATTAGTGATTCATTTCATGGATTGGAAACTGCATTACTTGCAGTACTGAGCACTGTAAGCTGACCAACCTAAGTAGGCTCAGTCAATCACCACTAAAAAGACTGTTACCAAGTTGATAGATTACTTATATCCCATCCTACGATGGCTCAATAAAGGTACCAAACACATTCACTGAGGATTCGGTTAAAACAGCTCTGCGAATGAGTTCACTGCACGGCCTTCTACATTCCTTATCTAAAACGATCTTTTCCCAAGTAGCGTTCCTTTGTTGCTTCCTCAAAACCCCAAGCATGACACTAACAGCACTTTAATCTCTTAACGCTCTCAGGCCGCTACATACACGGCTATCAATCTGACACTTTGCGATAACGACTACCCATTCCAAGCCAATCGATTGGGTGGGACGATGGCCACGAAGGTGGCCCGGGCCGCCTACCCGGTTGATCGATGGTGTTAGTCAGCATTTCGTTCGTGATGTGGGAAAACAAAGCATGAGGAATACACCACGAGTCGCACTATTGTTTCATACTACAATATGACGTACAATAACACAGGTACAATAACAAGTACTACCCGCGATTACATCAGAAACACAGCGTCCCTGCATCCCAATGCTCCGTGGTGCGGTAGGGACCTGAGTACTCACTGAAGATTCACTTTTGTCTTACGAAGTGTTGATCACAATAAATTGCTGGGAATGGTACGGGTTGCCGTCATAAATGGGTACTCGTTTTAATTTAATTTACAACGCCGGTCAGACTGTAACTGTCCCGAAATCATAAACTTGGAAAATGATTTGGTTTTAAACTTATATCGAAATAAATTTTCCCTTCCTGAGGGTTGACCCTCGTAAAAGAACTGCAGGGGCGCGTTTATGGAGGAGGGTTGGATAGGGATACTGTATGATTATTTGGCCTCAACGTTACACTGTATAACTGGCGTTACTGTCATTACTTGTTTACATAAGACCTATTAACTGCAATGGCTTGAAGTGCGAATGATCGCGCGTCAAATTTTGCCTCACTCGACGTCGGAGCCTCAGAAGGCAAAAGGTGTCACTGCTCTTCTAGACACCTTCCGTCGGTTGAGCTCAATTGCGCAAAAAAACCAATATTTACTATTTACTTAAATGAAATGACTACAGAAAATGAGTTCAATAACAGTTCTGATTGGTCCCATATGAGATGCCGAGTCCAGAAAATCAAACGGTGGTGTTTTATGGCCCAGTTATCAAAGAGGCCTGGAGTTTATCTCTTGTTTCAACAAACCGAAAGCAGCCAAATCAAAATGGTGGAGCGCTGCACAAACAGAACACTCCCAACGTTGGATACCTTCAAAAAGGTAGAGGAGATGGGCTTTTGTGCTAGTCGCTAAAGAAGGCTACGACGCTTCAACACCTTTTTTCCTCGATGATGTAATTCACCCAATAGAATCATTGAGACTGAAGCAATCACCAATCCGCCGCAGATAAGAACTTCTATAAAACTTCCCATGAAACATGTCTTGATCTCCAAACAACTACATCTTCCGTAACAGTACTAGTTTGCTGCGAACACTGCCACTAATTGTATTAAAAATAAACTTCAGAGAGAACGGATCGAAGATGATCCACTTCCACGCACTCCACTACTACCCTCCATCAGCCGGTAGCTCTATTGTTCAGTCTTCGATCTCGCAACCTATGCATACATTGAACACAGCCGCTAAGTAGCCATTAGTTGTATCACCTGTTGGCATGTAGTATCATATTTTGGTATATACATGTAGTATCATTTTTTGGTATCTACCATCAATGATACTACATGCTAAAAGGTGATACAAGAGGATATTCTCTATAGGATTTTGTATCTGTATAGAATGCTCGAACTAATAATTATACATGAAAGCAGGTAGAAATTAAAAATGGACAAATTTTCCAAAAACAGTATTTTTTTTGCAAATTTCGGACCCCTGATACTTATTTTTTGGAACATCTTAATTATCTCACCAGGTGAAGAATCTTGGAAGGGTACCAAAAACCAGCTTAATCTGATAGTTCGCGGGGAGAGAAAGTTCCTTTTTTACACGGTTACGACTGTGTGTTAGAAATAACACAAGGAACCCTATCCCGGTCGTTAGGAAATAACTTTGATCACCTTACACTGCCCATCGATGTTTGAAAGTAGTTAATGGAGGCATTCAATCGGGTAATGGTTACACAAGGATACCGAGTTAATCAATAATCCAACTTAACACTCTCAGGCGAGCTCGTAAACGATCACTGAAGGAGAAAAGCGTGGGGATTCCAGAACGAGCTACACATTGCTGAGCCGTATCCCACTTCAGCGTACACAAACACATCCTTGGAAACCAGCTTTGTCAAACCGTAATCCATTAGCGCATCAAGTAAACAGTTGCGTCGATAAATGTAAGAACTAGATTTCTAAGAGGACCACGTAATCGATAAGAAACATTAAAAGTTAGATGGGTATTCAGAAAATATTGTCAGCCACAAGGGTAGGCATGACCATTCGTCAGCATCAGCCAATTCTTTCGACGGCGTTTGACAGCTGTGTGTGTCCGTTTGTGCATATAGCTCGACGGGAAGCTAATCAATCGGCAATCTACCACTTCAAACGCACCTGGCATGTGATAATACTATTATCCATTAAAGTTCATTCATCCAATTTGTTGCTTCTCACCCGATCAATCCTCATTTCCGCTGTCTATCACTCTCTGTTTTCAAAAAACCTCTGAAAAGCAGTCGGCGATCATATCGCAGTAAAATTTGTTTGGGTATTGAGTTATTTGATCTGATTTGAGCTGGCTACTCCACAAAAAGAAGATTTACTAGACACTCTTCACCTCTTCTCCACCAGAAGGAAATTTTTCTTCCTGATTTTTCGATCCACAGTTCTTTTATATCACATTGAATCATAATCAAAGTGCTCTTTGATCGCCATGAACTTTTTCCCAAAGCTTCACTTCAACTAGTTAAGCGTGGCATGAGCTGAGTTCTATGTCTCCACAACTGTCTATTCATAGTTATATAAAGGAATCAGAACGATCACCGCTAAACACGTTGGCTATAGAGGATCTCCGCGCCAGAATATTGCAGGTGGGGAAAAACGTCATCAATGCTATCTATAGGGATGGAAATTCCATTAAAATTTCAATTAAAATTGGATTTTCAATATAGGACAAATGCTGTCGTAAATGCACTCCAGAAGATTTGCAACGACTCAAGACACAGGACTGGTGGCTAACCTGTTTTCTACGAGCCTACAACTATGACTTAGACATTAGTTATACGGTTTTATCACAATGTATTCAATGGAGGACCAATTTTCAAGTCGAACGTGAGTGTTGCCTTTGGCTTTTACAACATCAATCCAGTTCCTTCTCGATCACTTTTTACTTGAAGGCATCAGTATTCTTGGAATGAAGCCTCTTCTCGACCGCGGCCTTGCATACCTTCATGGACGAGATCTTACCGAATGCTCTATACGTATGACTTTTTTATATCACCATATTGTCTCACACACGATTGAGAGCAGATGGAGAAATTTTTGAACGCCTAGCTAATCTGGCCGACTTGGCAAAGGCCCTAACCGTTCTCTACCACAAAAATAACCATGCATTTTTATTCCTCAGTGAAGTACTGCAGCTGGGTAAACTGCTGTGCAACCAATGAGACACGTCCAAATCAGAAAAACGTATCCTACTGTAGTCGGGATAGTCCCGAAACGCTTCATGGTACTGCTTAACTATATATTTGAGTGTGTAAAGCCATTACGAACCGATTGCAGGGTAATCAATCTTTAATGTGTTCACTACCAACATTTACCAATTTGCCAAAAAATAACGGCAAGTATTACATCACAACAAGGATTGAGGCCTAAAAAAAAAAAAAATTGGTAGTACTAGGCGCCAAAAGGGAATCCCCCTTGAATCGAGCGTTTGATTAGTACCAGATTTGCTTGAGGGACGACAGCTTCTTCTCCAATCATTTTCTCGATACCATTGGCTGCCTCTGGATGTCATATAACCAACACATGGGTTCAATGTCTCCCTCATGGGCGCATGGATTTGATTGGGCACGTTCAAAAACGAGATCAAGCTTGCCTCTTCCCATTCCAATTGTATTACACTACATTGGCCATCACGGCAGAGTGAGGAACATGGGGAGAGGGGTTAACAACAAATGGGTAATTCTGACCAAAGACCATTGGCTATTGAAGTTTCATCGCCGCAACGTACTTCGCCAAATGATAAGAGCCTTATTCCGGTGCTTCAAATCAAAACCAATAACTTTAATCGAATCGACCAAGTGGAATCTTAACCTGTTAAAATACCAATGATGTAAGGGTCAAGCCCATGTTCGATACCCATCAAGGCTAACTAGATCTTCCATCCTTCCAGAGCCCTCGTCAGGGTTAATAGAAGGAGTGACTAGTACAGCCGCACCCCTCATTTCGCTCCATCTGCAAAATGCCATAACTTTTCTTAATAAATTGAATGAGCGCTGCTGAAGCGTTAATGATCCGCCAAAAATTTTATGCTTCATCTGTTTATCCTTTACCTTTTCCTGAACAAACTTGAAGCCTCTCACAGGTAAATCGTTACTTATTCGTACTGATCACGGAGACCGTGGTCAGTGCGAAAATAATCATTCACCAGTGAGAGGCGAAAAAGTAATGATTTGCCTGTGCGGGATGGAAACGACCACCGAGCGCTTTAGGAAGGTATAAAGATCTCCTTGTGCTCCATCTGCTATCGAGAATGTGAGCTTTTTTGTGCCTTGGGCATCGCGTACCAAATATTGCCAATTGCCCTACCCAGCCATCCCCCCCACTCCCTCTCAGCCTGATGACGACATAGATTTATATGAGTTGTGGTAGGAAGCCATCCCCATTCAAGAACTTTTGGAGCGTGAGCTTTGCGTACTTGCAGGCTCGCTGCTTAACATCATCTACTTCTTCTTGTTTCTGGGCTGGGTCAGGGACTCCACAATATGAGCGCCGCTCGTCTTGAACCGTCGGTAACCAACCCTTAACTTAACCAGACTCCCCTGAATACGTTTTCATGTGATGCATAATCTCATGATACCCTCAGGCAAACTATTACTTTTACTCTGAAATTATATCAACCAATAATCCTACAACGATAGGACTGATAAGGTTCCCTGCTAAAAAATTGGTGAACGCACACCATTTCTGCTTAGGCAAGTTTGAGAGGGAATAAACATTTTATGCACTACTTCCGCTAATTCTGTGCAGCAGCCGCACCTGTCAACAGCATTCCTGTCCCTATGCCGAATGACAGGGTTCTGGGACTTCACCTCCAACATAAAGGAGGAGAAATTGTGACCACGTGTACGGAGTGAGGTAGACATAAGAACAGAGGTAGTGGGCTCATGTTGCCCAGTCACAGCGAGCGTAGAGCTCATTTAAGAACTGAATGTTTCTTTTCCTTCCCCTTTCTGGAATACGAACATGCCACGCCAAACCACTTCGGCATTTCATTTCGCCCAGTGAATATTTCTTCATTTTATTAGGTTGGAAGGAAAGTCCTGCGACACAATGAAGGTCTTCTTCAAATCATTTTTGAAATTTTCCAGGCCAATCAATTTTCGGAAATATATTTACCAAAGAGGTCAACAACCTTCTATTATCCTATGAGTAAATCACTGATGCCTTTTATCCAGGAACGAGGAAGCTGTGACTCAAAGAAGTAATTGACTGCCCTTTTCAGATCACATAAAGTTACGAATTTTTTTAGCAGAACGAGATGCTCAAGAAGGCGGAGCGCATGGTAGATAAAAGGGGCAACACTTGGTGAGTACGACTGATGAACAACCTGGAACCAATTGGAATCGTAGAACTTTTGACGCGTGTTTAAAGCGAAATTGCGACGTGCGTTGACCCTCTGTAGGGACCTGATTTACGGTTTTGATCGTCCTTCTCTAACCCTGTTAGCCGAATTCCGGGGTTCATAGGGGTAACCGATAGCTGTGTCCATCTAAACTGCGTTTAGCAACTCATAGTGGATGGATCCCTTCAACCTCCATCAAACTAAGGGACGAAGCTTTCGTTACTTCAAAAGCTAGTATCTCCTCCAGTGAAACGATCCAACCGATCGTTGACCGTTGATCGGTGAGCAGTGCCAGCATTGATTGGGTTGCTGATAATTTGAGCTGCTACACCCCTATTTTTCCCTTGGTGTGTTCAGAAGAAGGTGATGTTACGAATCGGGTGTTGTCCATTCATTAACCGTAATGCTGTTAAAGCCCACACGCGTGCCATTATCCACTCATGTGTTGATTACCTGAGGAATGTCCTACAAGTTTATCACTCTTGCTAAAATGTTCACATTGTTGATACAAATTGTTGACGCTCCAAATTTTTTGTCGCAGGACTTTCCTTCCAACCCAATACTTCCATGATATCTACTTCTTCGCTAACTTCCGCTCGTTAAGTATGGATAAACCTCGCCCAGTACCGACCGGGTGACACCGGTTTCGAAAATCTCTTCATATTCTGGCTCGAGCGTCATACGATGGATACGAAAGCGGATCCTCTGACGATTGTAGTCGATATGACTGGGACGAGTATGAAAAACATGGTGCGTTATCATGATAAAGGTACACTGCACTTCAGATGGTCACGAAACTCACTGTTTTTCAGGATATGAACTCATTCAAATTCATTTTACATGCTGCCAAATACTATTACCCCAATACTGTTCATGATATGGTCATTTTCGAATCCCCACCAATATTTAATGCCACTTGGAGGGTAAGCAAACTATACCACTCAATACACAATTAAAGCATCAAAGCTCTATTCACAGGTGATCGAATCATGGTTGACGCCTGGTCATCCGCAAATTCACCATGTTGATAAGGAAACCATCGCCCACTTCATCGACAGTAAATACCTTCCACGGCACATGGGAGGAGAGGTGATCCATTTTTCCTTTATTTTTCGGAAATTCCATCATCTAGCAATGATTCAAAATAGCCATTAACAGTAATTTGGAGGACGAGTCAATAAAATCAAAGTAAAAACTACCAAAATAGCTGGAAACTTGATGGCCCCAAAATTTCAGCACGAACTATATAATTGGCTTCGAAAAGAGTGGTAACGCTACCACTAACCCTAATAATTTTAAATTAGTTTTAAATAAAACTTATTAATTTGGAGCGGCACCCAGTTAACGAAAGCAGAATGTCGGAAGTTTCCAATTGTATCACTGTACCACCCAATCTGAGGACCACTGTGACGAGAAATAGCCAATCAATACTGTAGGGAATTGGAGCGATCCATAGAGACTTCGTAGTCGGAGTTATATCCAATTCCATCCCGCCCCACTTCTGACTTGTGCCGCCCACAGTAACCTACTGGAGACATTCTCAGTCACCAAGAAATGGTTAATTTGGTTCTAGACAAGGTGTAATGACAACATTTGGGATCCTAACTCGAGTAATATTTCACACATACATTTCGGTGGCGACATATGTGAACATATCGATGTCACCGAGACAATCCGATAAAAATGACGCACTTGTTCGGGGGAGAAAGCGCAAGTGTAATAGGCAATCCTGCCGTTTCTCGTAGTATCCATAGCAGCTGTCGCCTGACCAACCGAAGTTCTAGATAACGCGAGTTTTTTTTTTTTTTTTGCTGCTAAAACGCGCACTTGCTCATCTACATTCTTGCCAAACCTATGGCGGGTCACGGCTGCTACTAGTTGTTTTCCAAAAGTTCTTTCGATTTAATACTACAAACGGTGTTCACTATCTTAATTAGTTGTCGATTCTGCTCGATTTCACACTTCCCTTGCATTACCCTCAAGCCTTGGACAATTCTACTTGGAAACTAAAATCGTTTTAGGACCACTTCCAATTTAGTATGGATGAACTTGCCAAGTGTTTACCACCTCCAAATCCACCAGAAAACAACCACATGAACTTGGACGACGCAGATCGCAGCCCAGAGAGGAATGGAATTGA
This sequence comes from Haemonchus contortus, assembly GCA_000469685.2. Lineage (NCBI taxonomy): Eukaryota > Metazoa > Nematoda > Chromadorea > Rhabditida > Trichostrongylidae > Haemonchus > Haemonchus contortus. The sequence goes on from LS997564.1 coordinate 7,795,743, forward strand.
TTCAGTCGCAATGAGGAGGGTTAGTTTTAATGGACTGCGAACAAGTTAAGCTATCTCTTGATAATTTCATTAATTTGAACCTTCCCATTCTTAGCAAGTGTACATTTATGCTACTGTGGCTTCTAAAACACCTCTAATCATCGCTCTGAAACAAAATCAAAGTCCGACAAACCTCTGCCTACAATAAAGACGAGCTTTTTTTTGATAGCAATGGTTCGGCAATTTCAAGTTATAAGTAGGTAATGTTGATGTGGGACACTTTGAAATAGCATGCTCCCCTTGAAAAACTAGGAGGAAACATATTTCGATTAAATTTTTGGATGGTTGTCATAATATCGCTGATCCTTGTATCTCTTTCCCGTTCTACGAGATCGTTTTAAAACCCCAGCTGCAAAACATCTTCTTTTACAAAGCAGTGAATGTACAAATCAATACCATTAGAAAGTTGAACTTCTTCTCTGAATTAGTACTACAAATCGAATTCTGATAAACACCACTGCCTCGGTTGTAGTTGCAACGGAGCTGCTGTTGACGTAACAGCAGTGTAAGAAAGTTCGAGCACGTATAATTCCAGACGAAAGTCTCTTTTTGTTGTCGTTTTCTATTAGTATGATGTATGGCACAAAATTAAATAGTAGTATGAACAGTTGCGATTTCAACGGAGCTAGTAAAGGGGATGAATAAAAAATAGGTAAAAATTGTGACAAAGAAGAATAAACTATTCAGTGAGCTAGAAATTCCTGGCAACAGAGTGTAGTTTGTCGCCCTACAATAAGCCTTATATGCGCACTTTAACTTACGTTTGTCGACGGAACTATGTGCTCAGCAAGCAAATAAGTGCTGTGGTAAACAACAAAATATTGCAGGCCGTAACATTCGATGACGATGATGAAGAAGCAAATCGAAAAACCCCGTTGACACTGACCAGAAAGGTCAGCAACGGATCAGTGAAGCGCGGTATTCCACAAAATCTGAAGCCAATGGTGGAAGCAAGGATGCGCAGTCCCGACATAGAATGGATCAAAAATGCTTTTCTTCATATAAGGTATTTCTTACGCAAAATAATTGCAACATTCTCTACCCTACTCACTTTCTCTTGTGCAGATTGATTCTCGGAGTCTTCGAAAAACACAGTGTAATGTAAATCACATTTTCCAGTCCACGCGACATATTGACTCTGAACCGTCTCGAAAACAATACCGACTATGTAGATGTCGTGGCCGTGCGAAACGTCTCTCAATCCCCGGTGATGTTCAAGATCAAAACAACATCACCGGAAAAATTTCGAGTTCGTCCTAGCACTGGCCTCATTCCAGCTGGAACAACAGATATCATTCGCGTCTATCTACAAAACGGTAGGTTTCTAGCCTCATTGAAATTATACGCTGAGACTTCGATTACTGGTGTTAAAGTCGCAGCAATCATCGCTCGAACTACTCATGTTTTAAAACTTAAATGCAATTCTAATTTATTTGCTTTTTCTTGTTCGCTGATCAACTCCTCAACATAAATTATACATCCTAATTTCTCGAACAACTCGAAATAATGGGAATTTTATGGACTATGATCAAATAGTTATTGCTTTCCAGTAACTATCCAAACATCTAAAAAAAACTGACAAACTAACATAGAAAAGCTGGAATGAACATATTCCCGTCCATAAGCTACCCTAGCCACTGTTCCATAAACTGTTTCTATTACCCCATAGATCGAATCAGTTAAAATCTATTGCAACACCGTAATTAACAAACATTCCAGAGTATAGGAACTCCTGCTCAAGAGAAAAATTTTTGCTCATGGCGCTCGAGACAGAAAGTAACAACATGGAAATGTTCGGTGATCTGTGGAAAAATGCCGAACACAGCAAAAAAGTGGAGCAAAAGTTAAGGTGCAGAATAGCTGACGACGCCTCTAGCGAAGGATCAAACACAGAGAAAATAGGAAGAAAAACTAGTATCAGTTCTCAGGTAAGCTGTCCTGTCCTCTTGACATCTGAGCCTGTACTAGAATGTAAAAGAATTTTAGCAAGAACAAATTGATCGACTACGATTGCATTGTGAATGGCTGCAGCGCTCCCAACGAATGCTTATGTTTGCCACATTGACGCTATTCTTTGCTTTGGTAGTACTGTTACTCTATGAAAAATCAAATCACGCTGCTTTGGAGACTGCTGTCGAAACGTTGATAAAGAAGCTGGATGTCACCGCAACATGTGAATCTCATTCCGATTCCAAGCGAGAGACACTGCCACCAGTTTCTTATGAAGAAGATTTGTAAATTTTCTTTGTATATAATTTAATAAACATTATGAACTATCGCACGGTTATTACAAGTCGAAGTAAAGGTTAGAGGTGAGAGTGATGACCGGTACAGTTATCTCGAGTCTCCTTTGATAACTACGCGTCTTCGCATCTACGAAATTATCAATCAGTTTATTTCCAGCTTTCCATCTCGTAAAGTGCTGGATATGGCCCCACTCCAAATTCTCCTAAGTCCCCTGTAGCCATAAATAGCATAACTCGCGATGCGAATGGACTTGGCAAATGTCCGTGTGAAGTGTTCTATAAGTGGCTCCTGGGACGACCGGGGACTGTCAAGTCGTGCGTCCGAGGGTGCGCGCGGCAAATGGCGCGGCGAACTCCATACCTATTCTGACGGCCTTAGCGCCTATTATTTGGGCCCAATTTTGACGTACAGTAGAATAGTAGGATCAGCTGACCTTACTAATCTACCCTACTTCAAATTTGAACCCTAATGATAGGCGCCGGAGTCGTCCAAATGCCACGAACTTCGCCGCGCAATTTGCCGCGCGCCTCCTCGGACGCACGACTTGACACACACCCGGGAAGACCACGGGAGGCGCTGTGGGGCCGAAAAACGGTCCACATAGGATGTATGCAGTGAGGGCTTAATTACCGGTTTGTCGTCATAACCTCGTCCAACCTTGGAGATGATTAACTCAAAAAACCTTATATCTTGAAATTTCTGTGCTTTTCTAGTTTTCTTCGCTACTAATGAACTATTCTACGTCAGAATGCCGTTTTTTAACTGAGTAAATGACATTAGTGCGAACCCCGTGCAATCCTGGAGATTATTACCACGAGCGGAAAGCTGGGATGGGTAAGATCTGAACATTCAGCTGACTGGCCGCATTCATATTAAGTGCCGTGTACGGCGGTCGAGGGCTGTCTCGGCGCCGTCTACGGCCCTCGACCGCGGTCTACGGCACCACTCGACTGCCGTCCACGGCACCAGTTTTACGAAACCAATCGATGACAGCTCCCATTGATGACTCATCCTACGGGATGACTGTTTGAGATAATTGTGCTCCTTTTTCTCTTCGCTCGTAGCAGATTTGTGATTTTCATTTTGTATCACGTCCCGTGCTTATTACCGATCTTCCGTGCGCGTAATGGTCGCTTGAGCTCATTATTTTTTCACTTATTTTTCTTACCCCTCTTATTTCAATAATTTGTTGTGGGAATTTTTCTATTTCATTTTTTCTAATTTTTCTATTCGAATTTTTTATTTCTATTTTTTCCTGCTCTAAATTCTAGTTAGTACTGGTGTGTTATGCGTGCCTTTTTTCATTCTTATTATTCTATAGTATACTATTCACACTTACAAAATCATTATTGCGGAACCAAATGATGTCAGTACTAGCTAGAATATAAAGCAGAAAAAAATAGAAGTAAAAAATTTTATAGAAAAAATAAAATAGAAAAATTCCCACAACAAATTATTGAAATAAGAGGGGTAAGAAAAATAAGTGAAAAAATAATGAGCTCAAGCGACCATTACGCGCACGGAAGATCGGTAATAAGCACGGGACGTGATACAAAATGAAAATCACAACAAAATCTGCTACGAGCGAAGAGAAAAAGGAGCACAATTATCTCAAACAGTCATCCCGTAGGATGAGTCATCAATGGGAGCTGTCATCGATTGGTTTCGTAAGACTGGTGCCGTGGACGGCAGTCGAGTGGTGCCGTAGACCGCGGTCTAGGGCCGTAGACGGCGGTCGAGGGCCGTAGACGGCGGTCGAGGGCCGTAGACGGCGCCGAGACAGCCGTCTACTGCACTCGAGCGCCGTCTACGGCCCTCGACCGCCGTACACGGCACCTAGTACGAATGCGGCCACTCACTCATCCCGAAACTCCTCCCTTCCTCAGGTTGAGGTTAAACACTATGTTACCCTGGCCAAAAAAAAAGTTCCTAAGCACCATTACGGATCGCGAGGTTAGCTACTCCTCCCTTTCTTCGCTCTAGGGCGATTTTCATTCATGAAGACTGATGCTAAACGGATTCTTTAAGAGCTGGATGGCTTACGTTCTACGAAGTCTCAGCTGTTCAGCATCGAGCGGATTCTTTGACAGGAGTGATGATGAAGATTCAGTGATGCCTCTCGAAGTGCACCTGATATTTCTTTTGGTTACGACATTTCGAGAACTTTGAAATGATACCAGACTTCCATAATACGCGGCTGCCAGTCGTACTAAGATCTTATGTGAGACTGCTATTGGTAGGCCAAGGAGAGAGAGATGATTGTTTAGAAAGCTGCGTAGATCCTCGAGACAGCTTGATTTTAACTGGCCTATTGGATTCTGTTCGAAGAAAAGGTAATAGCTTGGAATAAAGTAGGAACTTTTCGGCTCAAACAACAATAGAGGTGTCCTCTCTTACGAATATATCAACGAGTAGACCAACCAGCGTACCTAGCTCTCCATAACCTTAGGAAATAATTAACTCCTGTTAAGCAGAGCCTGTACCTCTTGCAAATCATTTGGAGGGATTTACATTATACCAGTTCCGCTAAGACTTTACGGACTTTACGGAATGAAAAAATTACCAATGACTACATTTAAGAATTACAAAGATTGATATCAATAGGCATTGGTATGCGCCACGTGTTGAGCAGAACATTCAAATTCAAATGAAGAACAAGAACTGTTCCGCTCAATTCCTGTTGAGTTAACAGTACGTGGAGAGTTGAAAACCATACTTAAACCAGGCTTTGGGATGGATCCACGGATATCCCACGAGTTGAACAACACTAAACAATGAACCCGTTTTACACACAACTGCCTGTGAACGTGAACCAGGGAAAGTATTATAAAAGGAAACTATAAAAATTGCAATAGAAGTTAAAACGGCGTCCCAGCCGTAAAAATGAATCGAACAAATCCTGAACTGAAAAAGAATGAAAGGAGGAGAAGAGCAAGGAATGGATTGGAAGTAGACAAGGGCATCTCATTTTCTTTAGGCCATGAAATACCTTAGGATGACTAGGACATTGAAAAATCCCAAAGAAATCGAACAATCGTTTCACTACAAAGCAACTTATCGATTTATCACTACTGAGAAAAGACCCACCCATCGAACTCACAAGTTTTATTTGCATAAATTCAAGGGTAGCAAGGTAGAAAGATGAACTCCATAACCGAGCGAAAGTTCCTCCCCTCTCCCGGTGAGAAAAAAATAATGCGAAATCGGTTACGAAAAGGGCGCGCTTTGGAATTCGCTACTGCGAGCGGAGGTCCCGCACAGAATATTCACAGTTGACTGAGTATTCGATTTCGGCCAACGGCAACGACTTTTATTTTGAAAGTTTGCAAGTTGATGTGTTGTTGAACTGTATTTCTCTTTTTTGGATTGTTGTAAGCTTTCAGTTAATCTTCCTGGAAGTTTTGGAGCCCACGGAATGTATTCTAGAGGCTTTCATTCCGTTTTAGTCGCTGAGGAAGGGGAATTGTGGTCGTTTTCTCGGGCAGGTGTTGTGGGTGGTTCATGATTTCTCATCAATTTCATAATATCCAACATTATTTGGTACTATTCTACTATTACACCCCCAAAAACTCGAAATTTTAATTTTCGATGAAACTTCGTCTATAGGGGTAATCCGATGCCCTGATAACGAATATGACCTTTACTTTTGACGCTGGCGCCAATTTGGCGCCAAATTGGCGCCAATTGGCGCCAAATGGCGCCAGCGCCAAAAATGAAGGTCATATTCGTTATCAGGACCTCAAATAACCCCTGTACACAAGTTTTCAGCAGATTTGATGAAAACACCCTTGGCGCCAAATTGGCGCCAATTGGAGCCAAATGGCGCCAACGCCAAAAATGAAGGTCATATTCGTTATCAGGGCATCGGATTACCCCTATAGGCGAAGTTTCATCGAAAATTAAAATTTTGAGTTTTTGGGGGTGTAACAGTAGAATAGTTCTGGGGGTGTAATAGTAGAATAGTACCCATTATTTGATTTTCTCTTGTCTTTCCTCAGATTTGAAATGTCTTTTGCGTGAATGGCTTTTACTTTTTTTTCTTATTCGTTCGCTAGTTTCTAGTCGAGTTTGTGATCGAACCACATTCTCATTCTTATTTGTAGGTAAGATGTCCAAGAGAGGACGTGGAGGAGCGTCAGGAGCCAAATTCCGCATATCCCTTGGTCTCCCCGTTGGAGCCGTTATTAACTGTGCTGATAACACCGGCGCCAAGAATCTTTTTGTCATCGCTGTATATGGAATTCGTGGACGATTGAACCGACTTCCCAGTGCAGGAGTTGGTGATATGTTTGTTGCGTCAGTAAAGAAGGGAAAGCCCGAACTCCGAAAGAAGGGTTGGTCTTTTTTTTAATTCATATAAACTCTGTTCTTGGAACCCATTTCAATACTATTGAGTTTTATTTGGTTGTAACTCGCGGCCTTTGTCTTCTTTGGCGACCCAGTATTCTTTATGTCAATTCAAAACAAACAACGCTCGCAATTTCGAAAACAACTGCATGCGGTGGGGCTATGCTTGTTAAAAATGTTCGGCAGGCAGTGTTTCATAAACCTCTAGTGGTTTGGTCACATCATATGCAAAGACGAGAGTTATTGAGAACTGATTGAAGTACGTGATCTTCCTGTGAAAAAAGCTATGGACGGTCAACTTTAAAACGTAATAATGAAACCATTGCGCAATGACGGATGCTATACTGCCTAAGTTGACGTATGCCTTCCGTGTTTATGATGTTATTCGAGGACTGAATGCCAGATGCGTTTTCATGCATCAGTGATGCCAATGTTTTCGTGTCTCTTTCCTTCCTGTTTTCTATTACTTTTGATTCTTCAATGGAAGGCTGAATGATTGCTTGCTTTCCTAATCACTCTGCTGTTGATTTGGGGGTCAGATGTAGAGGTTTCATGCCAAGGGGGACTTTGGCTTGCATCAACAAAGTAAAATCTTTTCTTGTCTTGCTCATCATTTTTGTTCAAAACTCTTTCTGGCTTTTGTTCAGGTGTCAACATATCTTTCCTCATATCATACCTTTCTTATTACTCTTTTACTCCCTCACCTTTCACAAGCACATTATGCATGTGATCATTACTTGAAGTAGCTCAAGTAGCCCAGATACTCAAATCTAAATCTTAGAGAAAACTGAGCCGGTAGGCATGCGGGTGGGAAGCATATCGGTTATTGCTTTTCTTGTCGGCTAAAGTAAGGATTTTCGATTCTCCTCTGTGATAGGCATTCACCTTCTTTTGTGAAGTATGCAACGTACTTAGAGGATCAGTGCCAGTCATATCATCCACCGTTTTCGTTGCTTTTGACAAGGTACCATGGATATGAGTAATTTGGCATTTTCCGAGCTTTTCCTAGGAAGTCCGGAGGTTAATATATTGCCTACTTCCGGATTTTCATCCACTGCATTCAGACTTATCCTGTTTTCCTAAATACACATTTTTTTCCACACATGGTCAGTTCGTCACCGATCCCCCATGGTGTTTTGCTAAAACAGCGCGCTTAGTTTTTAATTTTGTTGATTGGATTCTTCACTACTGAAAGCATCTCCACTTATGTAACACAATTCATGATGCAGCATTTATTCTAAACCCTGAAATACTCAGATCGAAAAAGCTCTTCGAAAAAAATTGTATTGTGCTGGATTAGGGTACAGGACTTTTCATATTACTAGAAATCTCATCCCGGTGAATTTGCTGTATCGTAAATTGGAGGAGGGAATTTTCAAAGCGATTTGACCTGCGGTTCATTCTTTTAGTGGATTTCTGCCAAAATCAAGTGGAATTGTTTCTTTTCAGTTCTTCAAGCAGTGGTCATTCGGCAGCGCAAGTCGTTCAGGCGAAAGGATGGAACGTTCATTTACTTTGAGGATAACGCAGGAGTGATCGTTAATAACAAAGGTGAAATGAAAGGATCGGCTATCACAGGACCTGTTGCTAAGGAATGTGCAGATCTTTGGCCTAGGATCGCTGCCAATGCTGGTTCTATTGCTTAAGTTTATGTTGTTATCGGTTTTCCGAATAAAAGTTTTCTGTTTCCCGGTAGCACATTGCTTTCTCGTATTAAGACATAATTATAAGCTACAATCTTCGGTATGGTGGTCCGAAAAGAAGCAGTTAGTTGAGGTTCTGGGGACTTCGGGTTGATATCTGAACAATATTGACACAATGGTGGCAAACACGTGGTGGGGAAGAGAGTCGCGAGGTAACGACACGCATGTTCTTTCCACCAGCGACTGAACTCTTATGTGCATTTTTTGATCCATCATGATCATTGTTTTAGTCCATTTGTGGATTTATGCTTTCTGACGGTAGCACTTGGCCATTCAGTCGCGAGCTCAATGAAAGCTCAGAAATCGCCTCGAGGAGCTTCTACGCTTATCGACTAGGCTTTGCACATAGTTGATAACAGTGATGGTGGTAATGCTTTTCGATAGTACTAGAAGTCGGCAAAAGTGTTTGTATCGATTGTTCATTATTTGTAGTTGTGTTTAAAGAAAGCATTCCAAGCAGTATTCCTTCAAAGAGGCACAAGTATGAGATCAAATCTAAAATCCTTAAAATAAGGATTTTTCTATTACCACACAGTGTATGGCATCACTTAGGACTGGTTCAATGGCTCGGGACAAAGAAAATTGCAAAAATTGTTACCACAGCTAGTTTAACTGAAGTAAAAAATGAAAACGACTGTAGCCTACATACACATGGAATTCACGTCCAAAAAGTTTGGCCCACATGCAGACTAACTGCCGTAAATTTGTTGAACCAGTTTTATAGACGCAAGTTCGTGGATAATTTCATTTCGGGAAACAATTAGATGAGAACGAAGTCAATGGTGAATGAATGAGAAAATGTGCTAGACGGTTTAAAAAATTTAAGTCTAAGGCAAATGGGAAGAACGGCCTGAACAGTTGTTGATTGAAAGTCTTCATTACTGTTCCGTCAACTAAAATGAGTATTCTACGGAGCAAAACGGTAGTATCCGCACCACTGGTATTCCGAAGAACCATAATTTATTAGTATTCCTGACAACGAGTTGTTGCTACTTGGATTTCTATGGAAACGAATTTTATGGGGCAATTCGCAAATGAGCAGTATAGTGCAAACGTGTAACGTTTCAGATGAAGTGAACACGTATGCCCAGAGGAGCGAATCCTGGCTCAGCAAATTAAGCTTTCCATCCTTCCGGGATCACTGAATTGGCTTCAGCCCCGTCTGGAAGTACAAAAGCGCTGACTTGTACATTGACTGGCCACCTGAGTTCGTTGTATAGATGACATAAGCATTAAAACGGCACTACGAGTCTGAATGAAAGCCGATTGCGTGGCGTATCTGAGAAAAAGAGAATGGATCAACAGCAAAGGATTCACGCCTTAATCCTTTCGAAACTCGCTCGATTTGGTTAAATGGCTAAAACACAACTAGCATTTTAAAGACGTCCATGGAAAGCTGAAAATGACATCACTAGTCGTCTTTTCCCTTATTTCTGCAGTCTGCTTGCTGTTTCCATTTTTAGAATCAAATAGGGAAAGGCGGCAAGAACATAGTCGTTTCGCTGTATTGAATTCATTTATCCTCGCTGTGCTTTTCTCACTGAAAAAGAATCTTTCTCGGGCTTGGGAGCATGCATGGTTCAAAATATTGGCGCTGTTTATAATTTTCACCTCCACTTTCTCACTATTCCATTCATCTTGTACTTTCAAAAATCATCGTTACAATCCTAAAAATCCTAGTCTCTTATGGTAACCTGATAAAGTACATATATTGCATCGCAATGTTTTGAACGTCAAATCACATTCCTTGACGAAGATGGTTATTTCCCCCGTCAGAAGAATATCCTATGCCTGAGGCCCATCTATCATCCCTTCTATTATATAACTCAGTCCTCTTCAATATAATCTGCATTGCCAATGATTCCTCTGATTTCCATATCTTGCCAGGTATCCGTAGTAGCTGTCGTCATTTCTGGAACTGATGGCTGATTAATTTTATATTCTTCATTTTGATGTTTTCTGCTTTTCCGGCCATTTTGGCTTTTTTGAAGCTGTTTATGTAGTCACTACACTATGTAGCTATTGCCTTTGTTTCCTCTCCTCTTCGTTCAATGATATTAGACAATAGTGGATGGTGTCTCTAGTCATGCTGGTAGCCGAAGTTGTCGTAACTTTGTTATCATGAGCAAACAGATGAATAAAAATAAACAAATAGTATATCTTAGTGGTACATGAATATATTTGATGATACGAGCGTGACGTTCAAAGGAGGCGACTGGGACCAGTTCTTATGTGAGTCAGCAAAGAAGGCAGCACCGACCTGTGGTCTTCCAGTTTGCTGATCATGGGGAGGTGACATCACTGGGAATTATCAGAAATCAACAAACCAGTCACAGCTTATCTATAAAAAATGACGTAGAAAACTTGCATGTAAGTCAAACACTTTGTGTAACCATGGGAAGCAAAATGAAGTGAAGTAAAAACGAATAATCGAGGCCTCGCTTGTGTTTTGTAGGTCCGCGACAGAATCTCCCATTACAGAGTTCTAAGGGAGACGTGCGATTCGTGCGATTCTTTGTGCGCGCGGCAACTTGTGCGGCGAAATTCGCGATGATTCAAACAATTCCTGCGCCTATCATTGGGGCACAAACTTGAAGTAGAGTACATTAGTAGGGTCAGACAATCCTACTAACCTACTTTACTTCAAACTTGGGCCCCAGTGATAAACGCTGCAGTCGTTCAAATCGCACCGAATTTCGCCGCGCAATTTGCCGCGCGCACCCAGAATCGCACGAATCGCACCACACCCCTACTTCTATTGCTCCTGTGCGGCTAACACGAGTTTAGATTCTCAGAAGAAATACCTATAACCTTCTCTGATCTCTACTTCCGGGAGATTGGGTATTTCGTCAGAGTCAATATAATTTGCAATTTTTCTCGGTTGCGAATGAAAAGTTAAATCATCAAAATGCCCTACTAGGGAGAAATATGCACTTTTCATTAGTCTACTGGCCATCCAGTGGTACTCTCAGAGTTACCATGCTATAAGCAGAACAGATAACACAACCTATATCTGATGGTCCTTCTATGGATCATCTCCTCTCAGACAAATCCAGCTCTCTTCCTATTGTGGTTCCTGAATGCTCGATCTGCCAAAACAAGAGCTGACTCTGCATAGGCAATCCATGAAACCATGAACCACTCCACTACTCAGGCCTACCACCCTGAACCTAACCCACCGAATATACACTCAATTGTTACTCGGATACAAATGTCAAGAGCATGGCTTAAACTTTGTTTTTCCAATTAACAAACTGGGACAGATGTTTGTCACTCGACTTACAATACTGCTCCTTGCCCGTGGCCAACCTATGGCTTGCGAGGCAACCGTCGGTTGACCACGGATTAGCGGAAGTATTGTGCTCGTTTGTTTATTTGTTCGTTTGTTTATTTATCATACGGTCTCTTTTGGCAGAGGTGGTGCACCAAAGAGAATTGAACGCGAAAACAATCAGGTAACTTACATAACTATGTCAACAAAACCGAACCCGTGGTTGTTCGAGTGTATTTGTTTACTCAACTCTCTTTCCCATGCTATCTTCCCCACGTGAGACTGCATGATGCTTAACATTCGTTTTTAATTTTTCACAATAAAGAGACAAATCTTCATTACCCCACGTAGGCCAATCTTGCCATTTCTATCAATAAAGTTACATGGGGTAGCGTTCGAAAGCGCTGAAGTGAGGCTTATCAGCCGATTACTGAAAGGTGGAACTTCGACATGGTGATTCATTCGGTTATCAGTGAGATAACACAGCATCCAATATAAGCAAACGAATCTCTTTTCCACGAAAATTAGCTTCTTTAGTCGTCTATGTTCCTTCTAGTCAGTAGCTCTTTGACTTTTCAGAAGTTCTTGGAGCCGTAGGAAAGCTTGAGCTCTTGCAAACATGTAGTGCAAGCGTTTTTTGTGGGTGTTCCTACAAATTGAATTATAGGCGAAGGCTTGACGTTAACTTCGTTGAAGCTTGTGACTTTGTAGTGTTCGAGGAATAGTATTAATGAGAAAAATGACAAAAAAAAAGAATGTCTGGACAACGTACTTTTGCCATATTTTTCAAGAATTCTATCGATTCACTGCGAATTTCTTTTATTACCTTCAATATCACTCAATTGCTTTCTCGTCGCTCCATTCACTTCCAACAAAACGCTCTCGTGACACTTCCAGAAGTCTCCTGTTACCAGTTAGCGACTCTTCCCACGTAATTACTAGATTAGAAGTGAATTAGTCAAAATTGGAGCTTACAGGCTTTCGAATGTTTGTGAAGTTTGAATGCAGAAGTGCCAATTTTCTATATATCGATCCTCAACCCAAATATCTGGTTGGCCCCAAATTCCTAATATTCTCACTCGAAGACTTACTGTAATTCTTTCTTTTCTGTGAATAGAAGGTAATTTCATGAAAGGAGCTTCTCCACTCCCGAATGCTGATACTGCCGCCCTGTATGGCTTAGTCCAAACCCACAGATAGATAGTACCTGAAATGGTTTCTTGCATATGCTCCTGAATTGTTCAACTCTCATTCGAAGTATATCCTATAAAAAGATCGAAGTTCTTTATGCTTCGATAGATCGATTTTTAGGTTGCGCCACGCATCCGGCCTTTATTCGAAATCGTATTGGCTTATTGAATGCGTATATGGCCCATACAATGACTTGCAATACGTTCTCAATGTTTAAGCAGTACTTTTATTCTGCCAGACCAGTCTGGTATCAATTAATCTGCCCAAAGGGATAGAAACCTTGGTTGGCCTAGACCAGTATCGTCTGGACCACGATCCCCGTACCATGAGTGTGTGTTTGTCGCTACACCAGCCTCATATTCTATACGTGAACAGTGTGTTATATACTAATGAGCTAAAAAAGTCACAGTTAGAATTCAGCTATTATAAATTCAGAAATTATACCAATCACCAGTGGCTGGACATTATCTATTAATAAATTGATAAAGTACACTGTACTTTCCACATTCATCAAAATTCCCATCAATATTCAGCAATTTTCTTTCATTACCACGGGTGTCGGGTGTCCAGTCATTGCCAGACTCGCTCCCACGAAACAATTGCCTGGAGTTTGTTCAAGTCTCACTATACCGGTTTACGGCCTGTTTTGAAGTAATTAGTTCTCGGGTACTCTTCAAATCAATTGTTTTCGTTCATTTCGAGACATCGGTTTCCATGGTTTTTCCGGCCGGTTTCGCGTTGGCAGGGAGGGAGAGGGGTGAATAACGTTTAACTAGAAGATGCACGCTCAAAACTACGTTCTAGTGATGGTGACGTTATCAAAACGCTGAAAAATCCTCCTATCAGTCCGGGCCATGTTTGTCGTATGAGCAATTTTTCGTCGTGTGGATATTCGCATAGTCATCAGGTTTACGATTCCCCGCCGAGCAAACTTTTTCATGACTGTCCCGCTCACACACACACCATTCCCAGCCATTTTTTTCGCTACAACTCCGTGAACTTTGCTTTTGAATCGGCTATTGGGCTGAATTTGATTTTTAGAATGATTTTTTCTGAGTTTGTTACTTAAATAGATGTCTACTTTGGTACTTGAATTGATTTCATCTTTGGAGGTGGTAATTTGCTCACAAGAAAGGTAATTATTGCTTGGTTTCCCATCAGAGAGGTAATTTTTGTTTTGGAAAAGTTGAACTTTCAGAAGTTTGGGTCCTTATATGTGCGAAATAGAAAAAGAGCCTAGGAATGTGGCATTAATCCATCCAGGGAAACCTGTCTCTTGTTTGTTGTTAATCTTTGGTCTTTGTTTTCCGCTAAGATATCAATAGCCGTCCCAACGAGGCACATCCAATCCGTCTTAACAGTTTTTTCTCTTCCTGCTTCTCCGGTGACCAACACCGTAATAGCTATTTCTCGATTGCTCCTTTTCTCGAAATTTTCGAGAATTCTCCACACCTATCTACAGTCAGCTTTGACCGACGTCAGGAAACTTCGAATTAAGTGACTATGACTTACGAGTATATTTAGGAAAGCAGTCCAGGCTGCAGTAAATCAGTGACCATACATGAAAAAATAAAATTTTAGAGAAAAAATTTCGGTGAGATTGTTCAAGAATTTTAAGGGTTTCTCGGTCTTTAATTTCGAATTTTTCAGAGTTTCTGCCATTGATAGTAATATCATGTCTAAATCGAGTTCGATATTTCTCGGAAAGTGCTGTGTCCTAGGCGTTTTTGAAGGAACCCACACACTTTTTTCTTTTTCTCACTCAGATTTATTCATTTATGATAGAACTTAAGTCAGACCTTCTTTCATCTAAGCCCATTTCCGTATTTTGACAGAAAAAAAGTAATCCAAAACTATTTCTGCCCCCTAGAACTGGTCTAGATGGACGCAGGCGAACGTGGTCGGATAAGGAATTGCTGATACTGCAGTCTTTGTCTTTTTCCATCTTTTGGCGATAAAAGGTCGCGAGGAATTAGGTGTAGATTAATTTTTTTTTAAGATACGCCATCTAATCCATTATCATTTCTGATACACCGTTGAGTTTCTTTTTTTCGATAATTCCAATGAATACAACAACGACACGGGGAGAAAAAAGGATTACTGAAAGTTTCCCTTTCCAACATATGATTTTGGATTTCAATATGAATAAATAGGCATAAAAAACGGGCCTGTTTGGCTGATGATTTGTAGGATCCGGTCGCTATAGGGTTTCAGACTGGTTTTTGGATGATTCAGTGGGATTGAAGACTGAATTATTGAGAACGGGTGTTCTCCCAGTGAGCCATACGTGATAGTTCTGTAGAGTACTCTTCCTAATCTGTTCTTCCTAATGGGAATACAATAGGTTGTATAAATCTAGTAAGATTAGGAAGTTTTTGGCGTTTCGGTTTTTTGGAAGCCCTGTACTCGAATTCGCTTCGGAATTCTAACAGCGATTAATTGCGTATGTGTCGTATGCAATGACTTGGGAGGGTAAGCGTAAGCCTAAGCCAGTGCATTTATCGTTCTGAATGAATTTGGCATCAAGCCAAGGAAGGTGAGATAAGTCTCGTTTTTTCGAGCTGTGAACAAATTACCTAAAATAGTAGAAAAACGAAATTCCCCGAGAATCGGCCGAAATGAGCCATGGAATTCAACTTCATAGCTGTCGATTAAGCAAGTTAAAAAGTAATGATGTCAACAAGATCTACGAATCTCTACGACGAAGCAATTTCTCGTTAGGTGTCCATTCATATGACCAGGAAGATTAGATTGGAAGGTTGTTGGATCTCCATATTCTTTATTTATGCACATAGAAAGTGAACTTGTCTTCACCATAAAAACGAAATCCGTTAAAGCTGTGTTTTAGCGAAACAAAATTCTTCGACAAAAGCTGATTAGTATGATATCTTCACTACAAAACCTTCACTTCCGGAAAGTTCTTTACTATCTCCTTTCTTCAGTCCAACGGCTAAAGCATCTATTGACTGTAGATCAAATTGCGCTATCGTATACAAGTATAAACCAGCGAAGATCACGAGAGGACGCTCTCTGGACTTGCTTACACGAACGACATAGTGCGGCACAAGTCTTTCTAATCACTTTTGGGCAATAAGATTATTTTCAACTTTTCCTTCTCAAAATCGACTTTTGAAAAAATTTTACTAATTTTTAAGTTATGTTAGAGGGACAGTTCTAAGATGGGAAACACTGGAGGCAGTCATATCAGTATTAAGAGGTTGAAAGTCAAGTCCGCCACAGACTGTTCGGCCTGTGGTTGAATTCAGACTCTGCAGCCCATAGCTGGCTGCCTCTTCTCGCCCCTCCCACCCCCTAGCCAGGAAATGATCCCTAAGCTATAACATTTTATTGTCGTGCTACATGATATTACCTCATTTGGGTGATATACTGGTAACTACTTAATCAGTGCAATGATTAAACTAGGTGCCCATAAAGCGTAGATGTAGTAGAGCCCTTCTGGACACTGAGGGTTTCGCCTGGGACTTTCGACGTTTTTGAAGCCATATTTTGTTCCTGATGTCTGATTGCTATTCAACTCGAGATTTCCAATGATTCGCGAAGATTACGCCATGCCCAGAAATCTCAAGTGTTTTCAGGGATGTGCGTCTTTTCAGCATGTGGACAGATTGTCTTCGGTGTTGTGATGATCGGCTGCGTAGTTCTGACTGCGATACCGACTTTCAATGGAAGTAAGTTTTGGTTTTTCACTAAAAGCTTGGAAAGCTGCCAAAAAAAGGCAATGAACTTTGAAGAAAAAGAGTATGGATACGAAAAATGCCAGCATCTGATCTAACTGCCCACGAACTAGTATAAACCGAGGTTTTTCAGAATTTTTCTCATGGGATTGCTTGTCTGACTGGAAAAAATGCGATCCTTTCGAACAGGTCAGTATCGATTGCTGAGCTGTTCATCGAAAATCTCCCGAACCTATCTCATTCTAACTCGTATCTCTGTTTAGGAAGAGCAAGGTTACATGAAAACAGTTGCCATCTTCATGGTCCTAGCGCTAGGCTTTGAAATCATAGCGCTGATCTGGAATCTTATCGCCTTGTGAGTTTTTTTTTATGGTAATTGCGATTTCCTCAAATTATTTTTCAGAATGAAAGAAAAAAAAACTACCCCTAAATCCACCTATTTTCTGACCAGCACAAACACGGTAGTAACTAATATTAAAATTAGTAATACAAATATCTTTAGTGACCTTCGCTTCCTCAGCAATCCTCCTCCCCACTTCCTGCCCCCTTCCCTCATCCATATTTAGATGTCGATGGACAAAAATCAGTCGTCACATCGAAATCGAGGGACCGGCAAAAAATTAGAGAATACGTGCGACGAAGAGACCGCAGACGGCCAAATCAAGGGACTGGCGATTGATTCATCGACTGTAGATCAACCGCGCTACGGTATACGAACATGAAATGAATTGAAGATCGGAGAAAAATTTTTTTGCGAATTTCCCAACCCAAGCAGCGTACCTCTACACAAGTCCTTCGCCACTGATCCCAGATGTTAAGATCTGCGTTTTCCCACGAACTTTTGCTAAAGTGCTGCTTTACAAGCGCTAGCTTAAAGGCACAGTTCACGATAATTTTGGGTAATCCAGATTATGATGAAGAATGGAAGACAACATCGAAACTAGTGCGACTGAGGTGAAGTAACTGCGTGCATCGGTGTTTCCAAAGTGAAAAAATTCTTCGAAAACCGTTAAAAAGGGGGCTGGACGAGTATGAGATCAGAAAAATGAAGGAGTGGGGCGTCCGGACGAGCTAAGTAGTGTGTTTCACTGCGCGCGTGTGGGTCCTGGTGCGAATACCAGACAATGGTAAGCAAAAATTCATTCACTTAGAAGCATAAACAAACAAAAAAACCCTAGTAGCAGCAAAAGTAGCTCACCTTTTCCGGTCTCTAGGGAGTGGGAAATTAAATAAGGGGTCGCGGTAGCAAAGACAAACAGGGGAAAAAAGAATGGGAGAGAAACATCGCCTCATCACTCGGCGGTTAGCTGATTGTGCGTGGGTCCTAGAACGAATAATAGCAATCTGTATTGTCTCGACACTCGTCTAACGTGACACCGATCGAGGGGCGCGAAAGCGAACTTCGGCAGCAACGGGGCTTTCACTATGCCCTAGGCGCCGAGATTGTGGGAGCGAGAGGGTCCCTTCTACCACCCATGGGGGACGCCGAGTATTCCTAAAGGAAAAACTTAGTAACCTTTTTCCTCGTGAGCCGTGCCTTTAACCATTGCACTGATTAAATAGTTACCAGTTTATCACCCAAATGAGGCAATCTCTGCTAAACTGCTCTGCTAAACTAGTCATTTATACTAGCACTTTCAAAATAAAGGTTAGCAGTGGTTACCATGGCGGGGTTGTCACTGATAGTGACAGTACTGTTCCACTTCAATGTGCAGGGCGTAATCTCTGCTTTGAATGCGACCAAATGCGTCTAACTGCTGTTAGCTGCTATTCTTAATCACCGTTCGCGATGTGAGTAGCGTAATATGAGCAAAAAATTTGGTCTTCAAGGGGCTTGAACCTCGCATCGTCTTCACTCCAGGCCGAATTTCCGTATCTCAACTTCTAAAAATATGCGTACTATGGGTTGGCGGTAAATACCTATATAAAATGGTAGCTGGTTAGTCGACAGTGGTGGTGAATCGTTGGTGATGGAGTCGATAGCTATTTGTGGCATATACTGGAGCTCTCGGAAGACGTCCGGATTTCAAACGGCGTCGAAATCATTAAAAACAACTTAAACCACAAACACTTCAGTATATGGAACTTTTCATGGTTATTGCAATTAGGCATCTCTGCCTTCGCCAAGATCATTTTCGAAAGGAGGACCAAATAGCTGAAAAAATTTTTTGGTTACCGGCAATATTTGCAGGATCATTTTGCAGTAGAAACCAGAGCTTATATAAATTTTTTGAAGATCAGAAAAAACAAAATGTTTTAATCTGAACATTTCAGTTGTGCTTGTTGCTGCAAGCAATTCATTCTACATCCGTTGACGATACTGTCATTCCTTGTCACCTGCTTCCTACTTGTTGCTGTTATCGTCTATGCAGTGAATAACAAAGATAATTTAGGTAAGCATCCACTCACTTTTGGAAAGCTTTTGTTTGGGATATATTTCTGAGAGTAAGGAGGATATTTCGTCTGTTTAAACCTTTTTCTGAAGTAAGGACGTAGGGTACTGTGCAGTGGGTTAGGGTGACAAGGCGAGCTGCCAAATATATGGTTTGTGGATAGAATTGCCCAGCGAGAAGAGTTTGAGAAAATCAACCAGCCTGGGTGGATAGAAGAGTTGACTAGTAGATCAGCTAGCTAGCAGTTGTATAAGACAGATACACATGCAGACGCCAAAGCGTTTTCGAATAGACAACGAATGCATGGCGCCTCCCGAAATGGAATAAATCGGCTCTTGCAAACTCTGTCTTTTTTCTCTCACGATGAAGTCATCCCTATGAAATCCTTATTCGAATACGCATTTCATTAGGGCTCAAGGAAGAATTTCGAAAAGTGCTTGCCAACCTTAAAATCAACTTTTAACCATCGATCTTCATTTCAGGCCACACCCTGCATCACAAGGACCAATACGGATACTCATTCTGGCTTTCGGTCTGTGCTCTAGTATTGGCAGCTGCTGACACCGTCATTGCTGGTGTGACTGTTTGTTTGGGAGGATGCTGTCTGTAAGAAGGACCACCAAGCTGAAATATCATCATAGCGGTTAATAACAAATGTACTGATATGTAGAGAAAAACTATTTTTGTTTGCTCAAATTATGAGTTATTGAACGGGGTTCCCTGTTGGAAAATTCCGTTCTGGCCCCACCCAAGCTACTTTTGGTTACTATGGCCCTCTAGCCAGCCCGATAAAAGTACTTCTGAAACCCCGTCGAGGTTTTCAAAAGTCTCTCTCGCCCGTCAAGTAGGGGTTGCTCGATAGTTATTAGAATGCCTGATGATCGTTCACTTACCTCCAATGTAGTGCTGAATGGCATTCTCATTTCCTACCTACGGTATGAGATATCCATAATCTTGCTGATTTGGGAAGTTTCGATTTCTATGAGCAATCCGTAAAGAATGGTATGAGTGGAACTTTACTTAGAGAATTGTTTTGACACAGTTATGTAGCTTGCCTTAAGCAACTTTTCGCCTTTTCCGATCTGTTTAGACAATTGGTGTTTACCAGTCACTGGAGCTTGCTTATACGAAGTGTATTTACCAGATTTTCAACTACTGAATACCTGTTTCCGTTTCCCTTGGCGGCATTTATTATTGATCTAAAAAAATATTTTATTGCATTCCTCAATATTCTCTGAAGGGGTACCGTTCGATTTTCCCAGCCTTACACTGTTGTGATTCAAATTGTTATGTTCTATCATGCTACAATGTGATACTTGTTTGGGTTTATACTTGCTTGAAAAGTATAGTTGTGGGTTCGAGTCTCGTCCCGGTCTGAAAATATTGCCCACAGCTCAACCGCATTCTTGTGATATATCCTGTAACTGTTCGTTTCTGTATACGATCGCGTTCACTTGTTTGGATTTGATAAAAAGGTTCTGTTGCGTTCATCATTTGATCTAAATAAACAATTTATTTACTGCAGCGGTACATAGGTACATTGCCTATGACATTTCCATTCAAGACTGTCGCGAACGGGATGATGGATGGTGTACTCCGTTAGGGCGCTGATGTTACGACTAGCCACGCGTTACAAGGCGGTCCTGCTACAAGCCACCCCGATCGCGGAGAGAGCGAGACACTGCGTGTTGTAGGATACTGCTACTAGATGGTGTGGCATCCAAGGCCTTCCCCCCATGTCCAAGCGTGGCCACTACCCCTGTCCTATGTACGTGCGAACCGTATATGCGTAAGTATATATATATATATATATATATATATATATATATATATATATATATATATATATATATATATATATATATATATATATATATATATGTATATAACTATAAACCTACATATGCATCTACGTATATGCGTATACTTCTACTAATAAACTATTGACTATTGTAACTATGGTTAAAAGGAAGAAAATGCGATACGAAAGCACTTGCCCGTAGTCACGGTTATTACGACATACGACATACACGAAGGGATATTACGTTTATCCTCATACAACACGTAAATGCGAGAAGTGACTTGAGGGACAAGCTCCTACCTCATTAGGGGTCGTCGGCACTCTCTGCCCTCGGGGAAGGAAAGTGATGCGGTGTCCGCAGACGTGTGTCATGCGCGGACCGCTCCTTTCCACGGCCCCGAGTTCCTTCGCTGACCCGAGGCTCCATGGTGCTCCAAACAATCCCGAGCTGCTGATGACCACAGCCGTCCGGCGACGGCTGGCAGCTCTTACTCTCCATCCTCCTGCTCGCACCCTGGAGCCTCTTTTATCTCCTTTCCTTGGCAGTGCGATCTCATGAGTGCCTCCGGTCCCTTCTGAGTCGAGGTTACACGATAACGATGGAATTGCGAGAAGACGACACACGAAATAGAAAACCGACCGCTAAGTGCTTTGACATGGCATAAGAATGGAAGGTGTTCAGTGCACACTCGGCGCCACGCCCATGCCACGTGGCAATCGATGACGACGGCGCAATCGATGGTGACGGTGCTGCGCGTCGAATAGTCTGTACGCGGTGCAGTGACAGCCCAGATGGTAAAGAGTCGTGGGCTTCACGACAAAGACCGTCACTGTCACCCTTCCATTCAGGACCACTTTCGTCGCTAGCTGAAATCATGAAACAGTACCATTAAGAATCCCATCCCACTCGATAGTATTCTCACTAATGCAAGTTCTTTCCCCATGAATGTTTTCCGATATGAAGAGTGACCGCAGCCATCATATGAACACCTCTTTCCTTTCGTGTTCTCGAGAATAGGATGTTATAGTAGTGGAATTCGATTTCAACTTAAAGCAGTTTACCATCTCCCAGAAATTTATACAGTCACCTAAGGTGATCCTACACATGTATAGTCCTTCCTAAGACATCCACGCCGGTAAACTCTGGAAGCGTTACACTTTCAGAGTCATGAATCTGTGCTGTGCTGCATCAGACAATAAAGTCAACAGCTATTCGGCATTGTCAATCCCAGTCTTGAGATACGCTGCGCTTTCGATTCCATCTAGAGACGTAGGGGCGTTTGAATGCGTCTGTGGCCTATGCAATGACTTGAGGTGGCCGGGGGACGGAACATTCGTGTGATCCGTACTGCGCGCGGCAACTTACGCGGCGAAATTTATAGCGATTTTGACGACTTTAGCGCCTATTATTGGGGGCCAAATTCGAAGCAGAGTAGCTTAGTAATACCATCTGATCCTACTCATCTACTCTACTTCAAGTTTGTGCCTCAATGATGGGCGCAAGAGGCTGCTTTCATAGTCCGCGAGCGAGCGCGCGAGCCGACAGGGGGACAGTTCGGATGGCACGAATTTACCCACCGAGGTAGCCAGGCAAGTCTGGTGATAATCAACCGACGGGATGGAAGGCTTGGTTGACCGAATATCAGTCAAGTTTCGATGCTTTGACCGTGCTTGTGATAATGCACCACTTAGCAACACACACCTGTGTGTCGTATCTGCCAGATTTTGTATTTATTGAAGGTGCCATAGGTAAAGCTAGTTGTTGCATTTTCGGGGTGGGAGACTTGGCTAAAAAGTTTTCATCGAATCGAACGGTCGAACCTATGCATGCAAGTGGAATATGCTTGGATGCATGAAGTGGGTTCACATCCGATCTATTTACGAGCACAAGCTTCTATTTAGGAAACAGTGTGGCTAAAAAGCATCGGGAGGTGATGCAGCAGTACTAGCAGGTGTGACTGATAGTCCAATAACGCGCCCCGTTCACCCAATGCATCATGCTTGCAGCGGTCTCGCAGCGAATATGCGGGCTGTTGGCATTTTGCCATGGCCGTCTCCTGTAAATTTAGATAATGCAATCGTTTAAGGATTTTAGTTTTTCCTTGGAAGTTGAACTTTATTTGCAGAGAAACTTTGTTACATATCTTGCCCGTAACATCTCTGTTTGTGTGCCGAATTCTAGGGTAACGAAATGGTTCATTATCGAAGTATGAGCCCATTTGTAGTAGTAAACGTTATCGATGAAGAGTTTCGAATTTTTTGCTTCAAAAGATATGCTGAGGAAATCTGTCATTGCTGGGATTAACTTCCATCATAGTGTGTTCTAATTTTCGAAGACTTCGCAACGAAAACCAGCTCGTAACTTTGTTGAGCCGAATTATTCACAGTTTCCTACACTTTTTACAGTATCATGACAAGCGATCGTTGGCAAAATAAGCTGCTGCATGTTTTGAATTTTCGAGTTTATTCTCAAAGTGCACTACTGTGCTATTTATAAATCTCACACGTCTGCTGGCTATTTTGGTCCAGTGGAACGATTTTCCCTAATAACTTCCATATTTTGTCTTTTTGAAACCTGCTCTTGCCACTCAGTCATACTGCTCCCCCGCACTATGTGTTATAAAAGGGAAAAATCAAATAGAGCGGCTCCACCTGTTATGGTAAACTGTAACGCAGAGCACATATTGTTCCAAAGTTTGCAAGTGTCTATAGGAGCAGGTGTGATCTCGTGGTATTGCAAATGATTTTTTTTTTCAAATAGAAAATAAAAAATGGCAGTTGTCCCGACTACTTGAATTTAAGCTCAAGCGTTACCAGAATTTAAAACTGTGGTAGTCAGAAGTGCCAAAATGTTGCTATTCAATTGTCTTAATAAGTTACCTACCCTAGTTGTTGTGAGCTCCTGTATTGATCATGGAGGGCCATTTAGTTGTTGAAATGCGGCCAGATTGAAGAGTGGTATTGGATCTACGCCTCGGGCTGAAAAACCGTGTTATAGGCATTTCTGTACGAGTTGTTAGAGCATAAAATTTTTCCCCCAAGAGAAACATTGAGCGACTTAGTTGTAGCGTTGGATTGAAGGGAATCAGTTAGGAAATTATTGGTAATCCCTAACAGTAAGTGGATAAGTTGTCGTAACTTTGAAATACATTCGCCTATATCCTATTCTGTTCTGTATATTTTCGTATTGGTCTTTGCATTTTTCCCAGATTCTGAACTTTTTTGTCTTTTTGTAGCTCCTGAAGCGGCTCAACAACATCCGCCGTCGGCGTTGGAGTTGACCCAAGAGGAGGGACTGGCCGGGAAGATGGTGTCTCTCGGCGGAGAGGGCGCATTTCCTCCTGGCTCAACCGTGCACTTCAAGACGGCTCTTGGTGCATCACTTCAGGCTCAGGTGGTCTGCTTCGATCCGGCACTGAAGGTAATTTTTGATAAACTTCTTAGCTGGCATTGCTATCTTCGCAATAATCGTGGTAGAAGATAAAACTAGCAATACTGAGTATTTTTATATTTATACTACGTTTGCAATTTTACTTTTGGTATCATTTTTCGCATTTTTACTTCGCTCATGTTGTTCATTCAAATACAGTTTCTACTATTTCCATATGACCGTGACTAAATGGAACCTTCATCGTTCTCTGGAGTGACAGTATCTTGGTTCCAGTTCGATACCCTAGTTTTGAAAATTTTCAGTGCAGTAATTATCTTGTCTCCGTTTTTATAAGCTTTTTTAAACTCTGAGTCACAGCTACAGTTACCAACACTAACAAATACATAATCATCTACTTTAAGGTTCTCGCCGTTCGTGATACATCAAGTGGTAAACCTATCCTGCGGATGTTTAATATAGCGCTTATTAGTGAGGCAAGTAGCTTATTGTTATCACCGTATTACACACTTTTTTCCTTGTCTGTCTGTCAGTTCTCTATTTGACTGACTTTGGCGGTGATTAAGGAGTGCCTATGATCAAGTGACTAATAAATAGGAAGGGTTCTTGTTTATTTCGCGGTATCGATCGAGCGGAATGTGGTTATACGAGTTATCCTTTTTTGAGTATTATGGAATTCACTCTTTAAAAGCTAGGGAGAAAGGACGTGGATGATGAGTAGCTTGAGTAGGAGTAGGGAAGCCTAGTGGGAAAGCGCTTTCGTTTTTTATGGCTAAGCTTTCAAGCATTTATTTTTCAAGCTTGCATTCTATTAAGATCTGATCATTGTAACACCCTTTTGAATATTATTTCGGGGTCTTTGAAAATGAAATAAATATGTTATTTATAGTTCATTTTATCAATGTTAATATTTATAGCTTATTTTTGCAGATTCGGGAAATATCAGGGCCGGCTAATGGTGATTCACTAGAAACGATGTTTTCTCCGAGTTCGATGAGTAATCAGCAGGTTTCTCCATTTTGAATTAGTACACTTTTCAAACATTTTTCACTAGCTGTTCCAAGACGTAGTGTTCATGTTTCTCTGGGGCGTCGATAGTGGTTCGGAATGCTGATATTGACTTGTTCAGTACAATTCCTCATATCTTTTGGGAACAGTCATCTTTAGTTGTAAATCGTGCTAGGGAACCTAGATAAGCTGCTTGTTCAGGTAGCTGATCGGAGTGCAGTAGCGGAAAACCGTCGATGTGTGGAAGCGATGGAGACAGACGTCACATTAGATGGGCAAAGAGCATTCATTCAGCTTCGGCGAACTCTTGACGATGTTCGTTGGAGAGGCGAAGAGATCTCGGTCCTAGAGCGTGTTGTTGTACGACCACCATATACACCTGAAAGTGCTGTAGCAATACAGGTTGGGAATCTTCAAATCTTTTATTTGAGTCCAATTTCTTTATTCAGAAACTTTAAATTTTCTTGTTTCTCTCAAATCGGATGCGATTTAATGAGTGCATATCGTTAGGAGCTGATGAGCTTCCTTTTCAATAGACAGCCAAGGTTGTGAGCTAGGAAGGTTCCTTATAGTGGAAAATAATGTGCTGTAAATGAAATATCTTGAATACTTGTAGTTTTGGAATTTTGTCTAAGATCGTTTGTACATGCTAACCTCGAAGGCAGTGAAAAAATTGAAATTGTGTTTCCACAGAACAGCATGCTAGAATTAAAAGTCTGTTGCGTTCACAGTGATTAGAAATATAACAAATTCTTTGTTCTAGGAAGGTGACTCGCAATCTCAATCGGCACTTATGCACGTTCGCAAGATATTGTCGAAACCTTTCATCCCTGAACAGAAGCTGACTGCATGTTGTGTGGCTCCTGAAGGCAATGGAGGTGTCTAGATAGCGTCGCCTATAAGATCTTGGAAGGCGTCAATTTGCATTCATTAGATATGTCCTTTTCATCAAAGTCATTTTCATATTCTCGTTCACGTGTAATACCTACGTGCCACTGATGATTGTGAGGTAGGGTGCGTCTAAGGTTTGAATAAATCAAGAATTACAACAATTTCCCCCATGTGTTGTGCATATTCAATTAGGTCGTAGGAGATAGATGTAATTTTGCTTAAACGTGGCAATAGAAGTCCGCCTAGATCCATATGTCTTTTCACCCTTATATTCAAATCTCTTCGCCTACTTTGTTATCACATGATGCTCCTACGATAGGCTATCGCGGTTTAGTGGGATAGGTCGTGGTCATAGGCTCCGATGCCTTCGTTGCTCTAAATATGTTGATTGATTATGAACCACACGCATCAGAGCAGCTCTTTCCGACCGTTCTTTTGTACCCACTGATGTTCCTTTGTTTTTTTTTGAAGAAATTCGGTAATATTGTTTATAATGACAGTGTTCAGTGTTCTTCATTCTGATGAGAGGTCGGTTGTGGCTGTCTCAACAGCGTGACTGATAGGTTTAATGGTTATTAGGTATTCAATATGATACATTCTTTATCCCCAGTCTTCTTCTGTAAACCAGCACGCACTTCACGAACGTCAGTACTTGATTTGTTGTCCCTTCTAATAAGATTTTTCTATTGGTGATTAGAATGTCGTAAAAGATTTCCGTTTAAATGATTTCTCCTTCACCTGTGTTTGTTAACCGAATCCGGTTTATCCAGTTTTATCTGTTCTTTTTTGACACGGAGTGATTTTTTAGTATAGATCCCACCGATGACGTCTATCGCGAATCTGTTCTTTTATGTAGAAAATACGAAATTTGCAACGGCGATCATATGTAAGATGTTTGACGGCATGTGGCTGCATGGGTTTACAGCCATTCTTTCCATATTTTTATGTCTAGTTCCCCTCTCTTGAAACGAAGTACCCCTGATTAACACATGACAGAATTACTGCGTATTTTTTTGAATACTCCAGTGTTTATCATTAATGATAATCCATCTTATTTTCAGGAAAGTACCAAAACACTGAGTTTTTCGAAGTTATTTACAATTATAATATATGTGCATGTATAATATTTATATTTCAAACCTGTTTTCGAATTCAATTTCATTTATAGGTCAGGTACCTAATTACTTTATGGTCAATCAATAGCTGAATGAACTGTTCTTTTTTTTGTAAAACAGGTATTTATATTTCCTGAAACTTAGCCATTACTTAGCTGACAACATAATAGGTTTCTTTACGCTTTACGCAGCTTGTAGTGGTTGTGACCGGACATTTTACCCAGCTTTCAGGCCCCTTATTAGGCAATGCATACAAGAGTTTTGTGGAGATCACTTCCCACATACTGAAAACCCTGTCCTATGCATATACTCGCCAATACTTCGATATTCCTATTGTAGAGAAGGCTAACTAACTGACTCATCATGAACATGTGAATCTTTTCAGTTATTCCCAGTTTCTCATGACCGATTCTGATGATGAGGTGCCGACTCTTCCATCGGACACGCTTGAAATTCTACGACAGTTTCAAGAGGAACAACAGAGGATCGCTGAGGAAATTGTTACGGAGGACTGGCAGGCATGTTTTGAAGCCTATTGGACTGGTTAAAACGTAGTTTGTTATGTGATTCGTAAAGATTTCTCGTGAATGTCTAATTTTAAGCTCAGTCAATTCTGGTACTCCCCTGAAACTGCACGACAGTTGTGTCGAGAGGTAGTTGATGCTCTCAGAGGGAAAGGGCGTATAGCGTGCATATCTTGTCCTACACTTATCCAGTACTTCCCAGAAATCGAAGTTTGTCTTCTATAGTTTCAGAAATATTGATATTCTTCTCAAGTAAATGTTTCAGCAGTATGATCGCGACACGGTCAGTGTCTCCTTATTTGAATATGATGCACGTTTTGCCAAAAAATTCCCTTCAGAGTATATTTTTTATGACTATCGGCATCCACTTGCGATTCCTCAGGAGCTCAAAGGTAGTGGGTATTCATGTATCGAGTTTCACTATTTCACATTCTTTCAAGGACCATATCTGATCAAAGTTTAATCTTCAAGGAGTCTATGATGTTGTCATAGCTGATCCGCCATTTCTATCCGATGAGTGTCTGTTAAAAACAGCGCAGTCTGTTCGATTTTTAGCAAAACCAGATGCGCGAATTCTTCTTTGCACTGGAACCATCATGGAACAGAAGGTATGATGAACACTATTTACGATAGCTAGTGAAAAGTAGCTGATCCAGATCCCGCGAGTAATCTTCTTCAGATGTTTCATTCCATTCTGAATGAATTGAGCTCATGGTGAAACTGGTAAATAGTCGTTTCAGAGGGTTAGCATTTAGAATGAAGAGTTATTGCGACTTGTGGGGTTCCAAAACAAAACAGTTGAATGTGCAAAGTTGTTCTTGCTTTTGTTAAAAAGTTTTAGTTTTAGGCGGAACGGTTACTTGGTCTGCATCGGCTCAACTATGAACCATGCCATGCAAATAATCTTTCAAACGAGTTTTCGTGTTTTGCTAACTACGAAACGAAATTTTTATGACATCAAATGGCTATATCTTTATAGTTGTTACTCTTTTATTGATCTTTTGTTGATTTGTTGACACCTTTCTATGATTCTGTTTTGCACCGGTTGCGTTTCGATTGTTTCCCATCTTCAAGTAGTTAGTAGACAGAAGTTTGTTAGGAATTGTTATTATGCTGTTATGTAAAGTTTGTCCAGAGGTTTCCATTTCAATGAATCTTCGACTTCATAATTGGTTTCAATTGCTTAACCAGTGGTTGGAAGTAGCCCTATATTTGAACAAGAAACTGTTATTAATTGATTGCTGTATAATTATTCATGATAATTTATTCCCTTTGGTCGCTGAACTAATTTCTTTTTTTCGCAGATATGACACTAATGTGAAGGGTTAAAACAACTCAAGCAAATTTCCATTTGGCCATTATTGCCTGTATACCGTGTATACACCCATTTTTTAAACTATATTGTTGGCCTCTTATTCAATAATTCATGGCACCTGCTGGGCAGGGGCTCACTTGGTCAGATGTCCTATGCTGTATAGTATGTAACCAGGTAGGGTTTTTTTCTTTTTTTTCTTATTGGTATTATGTTTATTCATTTGGATAATTAACTAAGTGAAGTTTCAGCTTTTTGATCATCATCGGGCCCCAGTAAATCTGACTTGTGGACATGTCGTGTGTGTGCGCTGCATAGCAAACTTATATGGTAACGCATGCCCCGAAGATCAGGTCTGTCGCTAGCTCAGCTGTTTGATGCCTTTGCAGTTTTCTAGCAGTTATTTCAGTGCGAAGGTAAATATCCTGTTACGAGCTATCCCATTAATGCTGCCCTCTTATCAATTGTAACAGACGACATAGAGGAATATTTGCCATCGTGGGATGTTGAAAAAGTACCCAAGGTATGTTTGATATTGATCCTCTCCAATTTAATTTACTGATGAGAGGTCAGTGTTCTGCTTATGGTTTATTTTCATGTTGTTCAGGAAGTTTTGTCATTAGTTGAGAATGCCCTGGTATCCATGGCGCAGTATCTTCACCGCGCTGAATCAGAGAGAGGAGGCACAGTATTTAGTGAAGTACGGAAATGAACCAATATTTCTGAGTCATGTCGCATGTGATTTTGTTTCAATGGTAAAGCATGTGTTGCAGGTATTATCACGGACCATGCAACGTAAACTAGTATCCCTTCTTTGCTACCAGATTGTGGAAGAAGAAGGTCGTTTGCGAGCACTGAAGACCTCAAGATTGATAGCTGAACGAATAATGACGGAGGTTTGGCTCGTACTTGTGTTGTATTTTGTGTGGGTCCTTATTACATTGCTTTGGCAAAGGGTCCGCACTTCTCGGGAAGAATTTGATGCCTTACATGGTTAACCCACTTCCATAATTCATTTTGCTATGAATGCTTGCCGCTTGCTTGTTAGGTTACCAGTGGTATGGGTCTACTAACTCCTTCATCTCACGCCTAGCATTCGCGTTATGACCTCCATTTCATGCATTTTGATAGTTTGGTTTCCTTTTTGAAGTTGCAGGGAACTGTTGGCCGCTATACTACCGACTTTCGCAATTTTTCTTACTCATTTTTAGCTCCTCCTTATCCAACAGAACTCAGGCAGCCTCAGTACACACCTGTGGACTGCAGTTCGTGCACGTGGTTGCCAGTTTCTCGGACCTGGTACGATTTTTCTCATGAATTGTCTATTCCCAAATTTGTCATTTAAACGTAGTTGTCGTCATTTCAGCCATGCAAGAAGATGTGCTGAAGCTTATTCTGCTTGCTCTTGACAAGGGTGCACTGATTGCTCGAAAAACATTGGTCATGTACGTAGTACAGATGCTGTCAGAAGATTATCCTCAGGTGGCCTTTGAGAACATGTTTTGCTGTTTCAAGTTTTCTATCTCGAAACCTCGATTCGCTTCTGTTAGGTCTCCAAAACATGCGTCGGCCATGTTGTGCAGCTTCTTTATCGGGCGTCATGTTTCAATGTGATGAAACGTGATGGTGAATCTTCTTTGATGCAACTGAAAGACGAATTCAGAAATTACGAAGCGCTTCGAAAAGAACATGATGCTCAGATTGTACAGGTTTGTCTTGCATACTGCATAGTAATGGCTGGGGTGAGCTGTTGTTTCAAAGAAATTTGATTTGATTTTTCTCTTGGTGTTGCCAATACTTCTCCTTTTTTCCTAATATGCGCGCTAGATTGATTAAACTTTACTCTCTGCCACGAAAAAGAAACTGGAGCTGCTAAGACTCATGCACCTTGCATTTGACTGCATTACATTTGAACTCGTAATCCTCTAACCCTACTATTTTACACTTCAGCGATGTTGTTTGATCTCCAGAGAGAGTGAGCTTCTCCAAGTGCCACTGAAGTCATTCTACAACACATCTTTTCTACGTTTCCTTAATTACTGATTACAGATGGCTGTCGAATGTGGCTTACGAATAAGTCCAGACCAGTGGAGTGCACTCTTGTATGGCGACCAAGCCCACAGGTCTCATATGCAGTCCATAATAGGTTTGTTATTTCCCTAATAAGATTACTTAATGTGACTTTTTATCCTCCCAAACAAATGTAGAGATAATTAGGATGACAATAAGATGAAAGACTAGAGCAGTCTAAGTCAAATTGTGGAATTTGGGCATGAATGTGGCAGAGACGCCACGGTGGCCTTGGCAATGTATTCAGCAATAGTCTCATCGTTACCATAAGTTTAACTGACCAGCATTATGAATTAACGTCATTCAGATCGTCTGCAGACTCCTAATTCGTACATGCAAGGCATCGACGAGTTGACGGCAGTAGTAAATGGAGGCGATTCAACTTCAGGAAGTTGTGATTTGGCGCAGATGGCTCAGCTGTTGCGTGTATTCGATTCACTTCCAGCGCATCATGGTCTGTCAGCGAATTTTATCATTTGCTAGCCTTTCTATTTGTCGATATTTTGTCTCTTTATAGAACGGATTAACTGGCACAGATTCGCGGACTATATAGATGCCTTACAGAAACTTGTCAAGGCACATGTTGATTTCACCATGAAGCGGTATGTACTCCATTCCTCCTTTGTTGTCTCTAAATCGTTTCAATTATACATATAAGTTGCAGGAATGAACAACGTGCTCGCGAGGCTCAGCGATCGGCTGCCGTTCTTCGCTCCACGCATGCCGGTGGTTCTGATAAGGCCCATGCTTATAAAACCAAAATGTGCAAGTAAGAACATGAATGCTTGCATGTTTTCGCTTGGGACCATTTATGGGGTGAAGGGTATATGCTCATCGTGCAGTGTGCGGTTCCACTGCTATCCTTTGTAGGGTTCCCTAAAGCGACCTCGCTTGGTTAGTTGCACTGCTCCTGCCCTTCTGGAACCAATCTTTTTTCATACAAAGCACAATCTCAAAGAGTAATTTATCCGAACAGATCTTGTCTAGATGTAGGATTACCGTAGTCATTTACCGTATTACCTACTCTCGGTGTTTTCCAGGGACATCTCGGCTCGCCGTTTATGTCCACGCGGTGCTCGCTGTACTTACGCTCACAGCGTTGAGGAATTGCGAGACGCACCTCGGAAGGACGCGGGAATTGGATCCTGTTCTCAAGTCCGTAGCTTAGTTGAAAAACGAAACGGAAGAGGCACTCGCCTCTGCCATTCCCTCCGTTTTTTACTTTTTATTATCATTTTACAGGCAGGAAAAAATGCATCGTTTTTGCCACAGCGCATGATGGTTGCTGTCGCGCCTCCATACAATAACAATACTATCAATGGAGGTAAGATTACACTTAATACAAATCAGTCTTCTTTATCTGAATCTCCATCATCGAATTATATTGGGTTGTAACATAAGTTCGTAGAGTTTTGTGTTAGGGTCATTTTACGACGATTCGCTTTGTTTTTTTGCAAAGTGTATATATTCATTCGAAAGAGCTCTTTCTCCTCTATAAAACGGTATTATTCGTTTTGGGGATAATCTAGTTGTACGTCTTTTTTCTGGCTCAGAAATGGAATATCCAAGAGGTGAAAATCAGCATTTTCGACATCTGCTTTTCATCGAGGTCAATAAGCAGCCGAAGCCGCTCGGGACATATGCAGTGTGTACGAGGAAGGTGTCTTAGGTGTGTCTCTGGGTGGCCCCAGGAGAGACACCGAAGCCGAGAGTCAAGCAAGACCTTCACTCAAGAAAGGTCATGATTTGCGTTTGGTGAGACTGGAAAGGCATGGTGCACTGTGGGAAATGCTCGAACGAAATGCTTCTGTCAACAAGGAGGTCTACATTGCCCAGCTAAACCGTGTTAGCGTGGCTATTCGGCTGAAAAGACCCGATAGACAAGGTGAAGTCATCTTGCTCCACGACAACGCCAGGCCCCATAATGCCCAAGTCGTCAAAACAGCACTCCAAAAGCTTGAATGAGAGGTTCTTCAGCATCCACCGCACTCTCCGGATCTTGCACCTACCGATCACCACCTTTCCGCTCTCTATCAAACCAAATGAGGAGTGTTACCTTCGATGGCGAAGAGGTCCTTAAAAACTGGATCAACAACTTCTTCGACACCAGACTGGCCAATTTTTGGCGAATCGGCATCAACAAGTTGGTCGAGAGATTGGAAGAGATCGCAAACAGTAATAGGAGGATACATCATTGATTGATTTATTATTATAATTTTTGTTTTTTGTTAAAATAAATCTTTGTGAAAAAACTCTACGAACTTATGTTACAACCCAATATTTACACTTCAGCCTACCAAAATGATTCCTCGTTCACGACGGTTCCACCACCACCTGCCGCACCAGCACATCCCGCACATCCTGCAATGGTACCGATTCTTCCTGTTCCTGTGGTGATGCCTTCACCGACCCGTCATATACCACCTCCTTCAACTACACATGGCAGTCCACCTTTGGTAGTGGTGAGTCCTTAAATTCACCAAAACCGGAGTGGGGGAAGCTTTGTTTTTAGTGCTACTTCTTCTCCAGAGACTTTTATTCAAAAAATGAGATAGTGAAATTTTGATTCAGTTGATTCTCAATGCTTACACTGTGAGAATTTTCTTCAAAGTTTCTTTTTTTCGTTAATAATAAGGAAAACTCTAATACTGGTGCTCGATGTCTTTTTTCATGACGGTGCAACAATTAACAACCTGTAAATCCTGCTGAATTTCTCACCTTAGTTACAAGTGGGCTTGCTTTCTAAGATTTCTCTCGCAGTTGGTTTTTTTACCCTTCCGAAACGATTTTGAGACTAACCAGCAGTGTACAGCTCATTAGCTCTCGGTGACACATTTTTTTTAAGTATGCAGTTTAGTTTACTTAGTTTCCTAAGCGTCAAAGCAGATCATTTGAATAATTGTAGTTACGTTAATGGTTTTCCATTTCAAGCTTCCAACTGGCATTCCCCGGCGTGGAATGGTCTTGAACAATACCGCTGCTACCCACCATCCACAGTCGCCTAATGGGATTCATTCCGTCCCTCCTTCTCACCATTCGCTATGGAACACACATCCACCCCCGGCTGGAACCATGTTTGTGCCCCATCTAAGCAATACAAACAATCATCCTCAAACACAGTTTTGGATGCACCCGTGAGTTGGACGACTTCTTGCATCAACTCGTTCCTCAGGTATGATATAATCGTTTGAGGCCGCCTGCTGTATATACATTTGATCCGCCATCTGAAAACGGCTTCATCTGGTCGAGCGCTCAGCGACCGGAAATGACCATCCCTCCTCCACCGCTACCGTCAGCTCGTGCGACAGATCAGCTAGTCGACACTGAGCAGCTCATGATGAAGCGAAATGAAATTATCAAGTAATTTTTTGTGTCGGTCACATTGCCATATTAATTGCATAGCTACTATATTTAGCCGTCTTGCTCCGCTTACACTGCTAGATGAAGATGACTTTGAAGATGGTGGTGTTGGGCATGTATCATACACAGTTGCCTCTTCAGTGCTTGATGAGAGGTATGTTCTCGCACATTCTTCATATTGAGCAGATTTCTGGATTTCTTTCATCGCAGTGTCTATTGTCCTTTTTATAAAGTGAAGTTTCGATCACAGCTCAGTATTCATATATTCGAGAACCTGTATTATCGTTGTAGAAACTTGGATTCTTATCAAAATAATCTAAAGTTTCAGAGGTGAACTACATCCGGTAGCTCTAGTTATGGGCCCACCGGCACTTGAACTTCCTCCACTTCCGGCTGCTAATTTGTCAACAGTACCTCTACCAACGACTGCTTCTGAGGGAACCATGTTGGTATTTATATTCTCTTTCATGGGTTCTCGTTAGCGTTCGCTATTAAAGGGAGAGCATTTTCGGTTTCTTAAGAAGCTCCCTTTCGTGACTACCAGCTGACCACCATTTTCCAACTACCCTTAGGAGGAGACGGTCTTACTTACGACCCTTTTTTCACGATCCCAGGCGTAATCCTTCCCCTAAAGTAGCTTTACACTTTGGACATTATATCGGTCCTGTTTCCTTCAGCTTTAATGTTATTCACTGAAAAAAACAAATTTCGAAACGGCCCAACTGGCATAGCTGCAGATAACGTAGAGCTGAATTTCGAAGCACCATCTTTGACTTTTTATTGTAGCGAATTTCAAAATGGTTCGTTTCAGAGCTGTGATTGGTGATATTGCTCTCGCGACCGGATCCCGACCGCGTGCATCGAGCATTCCTTTGGTGCAGTTCACCAGTGTCGTAACTGCTTGTCCTACAACCCTTTTTTCGACTGAAAGCACGCCATCAGCCACTGTTCAAGCAGACTGTACAACTATGCAGCTCAAAGATACGCTAAATCAACCACTTCCGACACCCACAATCCAGAGAAGTCAAGGTATTTCTGAAAAGTCGTTTAGTTGTCTTTTGATATCGTTACGGTCTCTATTATCAGTACTTTTCAATGTGACCGTTTTAAAACTGTCATTTATTAAGTGGTAGCACCAATGCATATGTGCGCTGTGCCAGTAACATTTGATGCTGGAGTAGCAGGCGAGCGGATTGGGACCGTTATTCGTCCTGTTACAATTGCTCACCCACAGGATATGGTATCCAACAGTTTAGACAAGATAGTAGACGTGAAGGAGAGGTTGAATGAGGCTGAAGGTGGGTGGCTTTTTTTGTTTGCGTACTCGCATTTTACATTTTCGCTCTCATTGCATTGATTAGCAATCAGCGCAACAGTTCAATAAACTGTTGTTAATAAAATTGCTATATACTCCGGTGCAATATCGAAATAGCAGATTGCAGCTTTTCCCGTCTGTGAAGCGTTGCGTTGAGCTATTTGAAATCACATATTCCTCCAATTCTTGGGTTTAACCCAGTATTTCGCAACTCTCCCTTTACCCTTGCTTTTCTTTTGGAATTCTACCCTGTAACAACTGATAATTTTTTTCATTTTTCAGGAGTTAGGACTTGAAAAAATTTGTGAAATATTCAGGGGCTTCATCAACGGCTGTCAACCAGCAGCTACTTGTTGAGCTGCGAATTGCTGAACGCGAGATGGATCTTCTTGATCCTCGCACACAGGTAAATTGTGCTTCACTATGGTTATTTGTTATTCGTCTTAATTCATTTAACTTTGATGTTGACTGCTTTACTCCTAGTGTTCATTCTTTTATTGAACATTTCGCATAAAGCTAGGCCAAATTTAAACATTACATGGTGCTACCTTAGGAAACTTTTCGAAAATCTTT
Organism: Haemonchus contortus; assembly: GCA_000469685.2. NCBI lineage: Eukaryota > Metazoa > Nematoda > Chromadorea > Rhabditida > Trichostrongylidae > Haemonchus > Haemonchus contortus. The sequence goes on from LS997564.1 coordinate 7,831,986, forward strand.
GGTTGTTCGATGTGTACAATACTCGGCTTAGGAGCAACATCTAGTACAGGGATTGCTGAAACTTAATCACTCTTTATTTATTGATCAATTTGTTCTATTTTTCTATACTTCTTGATAGCTCACATATATGCCCATAATGCCTGCGTTTGGATATGCGGTCTGCATAATTGATCGTTTTTCTTCCCTCTATCTGGCAGCATAATAAGTTCCATAATTCAGGCTTCATGTTTACTTCGTGAACTACGGCAGGTCGATAAACAGATTGAACAAATTGAAGCAGCACGACCCATTGAAAACTGTTAATGATAGCTTGCAAATGAAAAGCAGTTTCAAAGTGATGGAGAATCCTCTAAAATTCAGAATAGTGTGCGTTGATACAGTTTATTCATTCTATTTACTATGTAACCAGTATGTTTGTAATTTCAGTTGTTTAACATTCTCATCATGAAGTTCTTACTTTCGAATAATTTTAAATTGCTATCACTAATATCCTCGAACATTCTCGAACAAGCCTGATCCCATAATTGTTTTGTAGTGATGATTTAGCTGTGATTGTCCTGTCTTTATTCGATAGGTCTCTTTCAATTGTAAATTACTTTTCTTAGTGCTTATCAATACGCTTCTATAATAGTTTATTCTCATCAGATTTCAACCGCTTTGGATAGTATGCTTTATGTAGATGAAGTGGTTCAATGGCTATTGCAATTTATGTACGAATCAATTTATCGTATATGCATAAAGTGGCGGTTCGGTGGAAGCAGTTGTTGTTGTGAACATTCGTCTTCGGGTTGTTCTGCACCCGTTAATGCCTAAAATACTTGATAATGCCTTTATATGTCTTGATCCACACTTTCACGAGGCTTTTTGCTTCGTTTCTCTTTCGATCTCACGAATTTTACGTCAGAATAAGGAAGAGGCAGCAATCCAATAATTATGAACAATGCTTCGTCCGACTTGAACGGCGCCCCCTCTGCAACCGAAACATACCTGTACGTGGTTCTTTAGCTTCGAGAATGTGAATGAAAGGGGCTAGGGTGATGTATTGATAAATATGATGTTTAAGGACCTCATCCGAACATCCAGAGTCATATACGGGCCTGAAATCACAGCCGTGCTCATCAAATGGCTGCCCAACTCCTTATAAAGGTTTGGTTATTACGCCGTAGTTTTGACATTGGGCTTTTTTTAAACCCTTGCTGTTGCTTTCATCAGGTTCTGATTCACCGGAGCAAGTTGGTGAGACGTCGTCGACATCTCGGTCGGAATACTACCGCTTGATGTACAACTGCTTACAAGTAGGCATTTCAAAGTTCATGTTCCGTTTATCTTTCCCTTCTTATTTTTCCTTCACCTTGGGGGTGTGATTAAGGAGATGATACATAATCTCACTGAGACTAGATTACATTGATTTTCAGGAAAAATTTGATTACGTGCAGGCAAGCACCGATAGACTACGAGATCGGCTATATCACGTAAAGAAAGTGAGTGTGACTAAGACAATCTGTGCTGATATGAACCCTCTAGATAATGAAAGACTTTGTTTCCAGGAAGTTACATATCTTAAGAGGATGAAGCGCGTCCTAATCCGTCGATTAGCTCGCTATGGTGAATCATACTCGTATGCTCCCTTGGAAATACCAGATAACGTTGACATCGAAGATCCGGTGGTGAAAAGGCGCAAAGAACGCCGCGAAAGGGAACGAGAGAGAAAAGAAGCAATCAGAGCTGCTAAAGTGAGTGATTATTAAAAACAGTTCATATATTTCACTCGAAAACCTGAAGGAAAAGATTAGATTGATAGAGCCAAATGATGGAGCCATCTGCTTCACTCACGTCGACGGTAACATTCTACAGAGATTGTAACTTTTATAGTTGTTCAGGATTTAAGGGCTTTCTGATATGGGTTTCCAGTTAACTCCTTTTCAGAGAGCTCAGTGCAGCGGTAGGGAAGAAAACAATCTCTCTAGCAATATGATGCTGCCCTCTTCAGGCGGAATCGGTCAGGAAGTTTTTCACTCTTCATATGATCCCACACTACCACGAATTTATTCTGTTTTCAGGTACAGAACAAGGTTCTTCTCAAGTGTGCTAACTCAACCCGGAATCTGGCACGATCACAGTAAATAATGATCTATATTTTGGCTTTACAACTAGTTAGTAGCGTTTTAGGGGTTTTTGATTCCGTGATTTTGTACATTTCCTTCTTCCTTCACGTTTTATTCATTCTAACTGCCTAACGTTTTAGCTCAATGGTTTATAGAGTGTACAGACTTTGCCTTAAACGTTGTCGTTGTCTCAATATCTAGCGGCCTTAACGTTAAATTGTTGCCCTTGTTGATAAAGTTGTAATGTTGAGTCGTTTTCTTGTGGCATGGTTCTCTTCCACATGTTATCTATAATATCTGAGTAATAGACTGTCTACAAGATAGCAACGGGACAGAACTTCTTTATTCAGAATGTTATAAAAATGACGACAGTTGGTACATGCGATCTTTCATCACATGGGTATACTGTCCAGCAATGGATTGGTAAACACTGTTCCTCAATTTTTTCCTTAATATTAGATATTGAAGCAGGATATTAATTCGTGCTGCGCGGGGAAGCTTTTAAGAGGGATTTTTCAATATGGAAATATGGGAATTGTTGTTATTCCATTGTGTTGTTTCAGCCATTCACTTGGGTCTTTGAGCCCTAACTCCCTTCTGTGTGTTGATTTCGACTCTAAGCAGTCAGTGGATGTATAAACTGATGTTAAAATAAGCGCTGTGTAAAAATAATGCTGAAGTTAGTGAGCGAGTTCAAGCGAAACAAAAATTTCATCGTATTAGCGCCGCTAGTTAAGAATGATTCCTCTCCTTCCCACCTCGCGGTGCTAAAACGAATAGATGAGCGTTTTGTTTGGCTACCTTTTGAGCTCTTGTCTGTCCTAGCTTTGATTATAAATTTCTGTAACTGCGAGGGCTCATAACTGAAGTTCTTTCACTTATTTTCGCTTTACCCGGTGGAGTGACTTCTTGTAGAGACATTTGTAAGACGAAGTTCCCTTTCAGGGCATTGCTTTGATGGAGCAGGTGATATCTTTCTTGGTAGATGCAACGATTCAGCAAGAGTTGCCATAAAGAGAATACCGCTTGACGCGCTCGATATTACATACGATCCATCAAGAGCAGAGAGCTCTGGAGATAATACACGCACACTGGTGCACGCTAAAGCACCAGACAAGGGACAACTACTCAGGGTTCGTACATATTTTCCCAGTTTTACGGTTGTTTTTGCCCTTTTACTCGAGTCTTGTCATTCTCACTCGGTTCTAGAGGAAGGTGGAAATAACTAAAATGATGCTTTAGGAAGACATCCGTCTGATGAGATTGTTACGCCACCCACATATCGTTGATTTCCACGCATGCTTTGTTGATGGGCTGTCGATATATCTGGTGCTTGGCAGTTGCAACTACGGTCAGGATTTCTCTTCACTTCTGCTGTCGCCTAACCGTTGGAATAGATAGTCAAAGAAAGAAATTAGTGTCAGTATCGGAACATTTTAACGGAACAAAGCAAAGGTTTCTTAAGCTCGTTGTAACTGGCATGGGTGAAAAAGCTGCAGTGGCTGGAGCTGGCAGAAATTACTCAATTGCCGTGAATCCTGTGCAACCATCCACGCTCTTACCTCCCTCATTCCTATTGTTGTCAAGCTTTTCATATAGGATGGTGCGCGACTTGATGGCCTGTGTAGGCTATGAGTAAGCAAAACACGCCTTTGGATGCACTGATAGTTTCGAAGGCGTGGCGCGCTTCTGAAGAACCGCTCAGCCTTAGCTATTTGGATCGTACCTTGAATCTCGCGTTTGGTCGCAGCGGCGATCTAGAAAATCGGCTAACGATAGGAATCCCATTGTGGAGGCGAAGTAAAGGAGAGAAGGTTTTTGTATTTATGTTGATCTTCCTGACCTCTATTGACAATCAATCCAGGAAGAATTTAAGGCTCTGCGTCTGATGTGATTCTATCTTCGTATCAGTGTGGTATCCCTGAGAAGGCGATCGCATTGATTCTTCGTCAACTTCTTTCTGCCCTTGTCTATCTACATGCTCAACAAATAATCCATAGGTTGGTGATTGTTTTCTTAAGCAAGAATCCTATTACCTATGTATATTCATGTAGATCAATTCGCGCTAGCCATATACTGCTGGATTCGGCTGGCGGTGTTCGTTTGACAGGATTCCGACTGGCCCGAAAGCTGCGGCCTGGTGAAACGACCACCACTGACTTCGACAACCATGTCGAGGCGTCACTGCTATGGCTCGCTCCAGAGGTCCTTGGCCAGGTTAGCTTTTATTCTTCACCGCCGCAGGACATAAAATTTTACATAACATACCCAAATGTCAGGACCTCAGCGGGTACTCAACTAGAGCTGATATCTACAGTGTTGGCACCACTCTCTGTGAAATGGCCAATGGATTTCCTCCATTCGGGGACATGAATCGATTAGAAATGTTGTATGAGAAGTCAAGAGGTACTACACCTCGTCTTTTGGATTCTACCACGTTACCTCCATACGAAGGTAGGTGCTTCACTGTCTTTTCAAAAATGTTAGTGCTCAGTAGTAGTTTCAGAACCTTCTGAGCACAGCACCCGCACATTCTCGGAGGCGTTCCATAGTATCACCGGATTGTGCTTGAAAGTCGATCCTGCTAACAGGTGCGTTCACATTTCTGAGACTGATCGTGTTCAAGCTAGGTAAGACGAGATTGCGACGATGCGATATTGGTAGCTGTTTGACCCAGCAGCGCTTGGTCTCGTCATTTGATTCTAAAAAGAGCAGGAATGCAACGGTGAGCAGGTATTTTTCCCAGCAACGATGAATAGGTATGCTTCTCATGGCGGAAGCTGCTTCACATCCTTGTCAGTGGTTGAAAAAAGTGTTAGACAGTTGAAGGTTTGTTAAATGGAAACGGGAACACAAGGCAGTTTTGAAGTCTCATGAATGTGTTATTCAGTAACCCAAAGACGTGGGGCATGGGGGGAGGATATTGGGAACCTAGTTGCTCACTAATTGGTAATGTGACGCCCTTGAACGCTATACATTCCATTCTGATTAGCTGTTCTATGGTACTGATTAGTGAGGCTTCTACTCCTTCCTCTCTTCAGGCCTGATGCGAATAGCCTTCTTTCTCATCCGTTTTTGAAGAAGACAAAAAAGACATTTTCTGATCTCATGCCACTTGCACAAACATTGGACCAAATCCAAAGAGGTACGTTGACGTGGTTTCTTAGATTATTTCGAATCTTAACAGTTAAACTTCTTTTTCAGTGTCAGGTAAGAAGGATACCACTCCTGAACCGCAACGTGTTCCCGAATGGGTATTTTGAAGCACTGGAACACATAGGTTATATTTTTATTTATGTGCTCCTTCCATATAATTCACCTCTATTTATACGCGTTTTTTGTTCAAATTTTTGCTTCTATTATCACCAAGGTGTAAGCAGGTACGCTAATCACCATAAATTCTATTTCCAGTGTTGTTGTACTTAAGCAATAATGATGATACAAAATCTAAAGAAAAAGATGGTTCAGAACAAATACTAGCGTGCCTTTTATCGACTGTGCCCTTCTGCTTCAATAGGAACCAAGTACTATTTCTAAGTGTTGAAATGGACTCTTTTTATTATGTTCATCATATTGGCCGTTCATAGCTTGTCCGAGAAAACTCTCACAAGGGAGGCGATTATTCAAACTTCAGAACTCCCTTCAAAGAAGATTCTGACCAATGCGCTGGCTGTTAATCAGGTACCTCGAAAAGACTGGCACTCTACCTTCCATCATCTTACAATTAGTACTGCAACATGATTCGCGTTTGTGCGATGAAAGTGGTTTTTGTCTCGGAAATCCAAAAAATTGAGTAAAGTCACTTTATGAGATCAGCGTCATCATCAAAGTTGTAAACATGTGAATACAATCACAGGATGTGAGAGCGTGGGCGTTCGTTGAGAAGGTCCGAGATGCGGCCTAGTATCGATAAGATGTAATGCAATATGTAAAATCAATACAACGTACTTAAGGACTGGGTGTATGGATGCCGAAACTCGAGTACATATCAATGGAAACAACAGTTAGCAATGAACCCAGGTCAGATCGATGACCTAACAAAATAAAGAAAAAAAACGAATAATGAGAAATCATCAAGGGTAAAAACATCACTATACTCATTCATACGCAAACATATAGTAGTACTGTTAAAATATCGTTGAGGCAACGTATAATCAAAGGTTAAGTAGTAGAGTATAAAAAAAAACGTCGGTAAAACTCAGGGAAAAACTATAAATATCTATCAAAACTCGGGTCAAGACAAGACGAGATGAATAAATCACGTAAAAAACGGCCCGCAACCATAAATCATGAGTATCAAATAGGTGTATTCGCCAACCGACAGCGCCGATTTGTCGCAATCGATCGAATTGAAACAGATACATGGGGAATTTATTGGTAAATCTTGACCTACCTCTAACATGCTACCAAAAAATGGACAATATTTCAAAGAGCGCACGGTAATGAAGAAATCACAGTGAAAAGAACCGTGAGGACAAAAAATATGCTCTAATACCAGCGAAGAAATGTCTTAATTTATGCACCGGACACCACCAAGAAAGGCGACGGAGTCGAAAGCAACAGGGCCCGACTTCCTGTGCCTTCCTAATGACAGAAAAAAGTACCGTATCTTCCTATTAGTTAGTCATCATCATCCGACAATGGTTCAAAAGTCATCGCGGTGGCTATCGGTTCAGATCCCGCCGTCCTGAGCAGTTCTGCCAGCGGAGGCGCCAGTGATGGAGGGAGAGGTGGAGGAGCTGTCGACGATGGTGCTACGGCCAGAGGAAAGTCGAAATCAAGCGCCGAGAACATTCTTGAACCTTGTGAAGCTGGAAGGAAGATGTAAGGCTGGGAATTCGGTTGTGCAGCTGCAGAACAATAGAAGGAATGGTCTCTACTAGCATAATGAAAGGTGAAGGTAATAATACCCTTCAGTAAGTGGTCTGGGAATGTTCAAAGAAAAATCACCGGCAGTATCTAAAGATCAGTGACTACATAGTTCGATTAGAAAGACTATGAAAGTTGGAAAAGCGAGAAACAACGAACTGTCATTATGTCCCCATATGAGCGTGGGCTCTCGGAATATAAGGAATACTAAATATGGGCAAACAAATAATAAAAGAAATTAATGGAAAAAATGAACTTACATGCTACAGAAGTAGAAGGGGCTTCTGCACGGGAGACCGGACTTGTTGGAGCGCCGTCATCAGGTGAGATCGGTTCATATGTTGGGGGACCGCTAACCGTTGAAGTGGCAAGAAATGATAGAGTAGGAGGTGGAGGCATGGCTGTCGATGTAGAAGTAGTTGGCTCCTAAAACAAGGGTGATCGTGAATTTCTGCACAATCAAATAAACACATCAATATATACTTGGAAAGCAGAAACAGAAGAAAGAACCCCGGAAGTGCTTGGTAGAGCTGGTGAGGCGAGAGGCTGCACCACAGCAGGAGAAGCCTTAAATGTAATCATTCGCAGGTAGCGAAATCTCATATGAATGAGAAATGTTAATGAGAACCGTAGATTACCTCCGTCTTAGGTACACACATTGCAGGTGAGGCCATCGGTTGCGTTTTGTTGAGCTGGTTGGCAGGGGAACATGCGTTCAGAGACTGCTGGAAGTGGGCATAGACGTTCGTCGCTGTTGATGACGACGCTGACACTGAGGGAGACATCTGAAGAGAGGTGTATGAACTAGAGGAATCTTCATAATTCAAAATATGAATCAATACATGTTGCGAGCTCATTTGGGGTGAACCAGTAGCGCCATGGGAAGTATTAACGACGAGAGCACCGTACGACGGTACTCCACCCATGATAGATCGTGCCGCCCGATTCTGAGATGAGAAGGAGATTAGCACGAATTCAAATTTCACAACAAATTTCAAATTCAAATTCTATAAATTCACCATTGCCGGTCGTTGAATACCAACTGCTCCTGAAGTCGGACTCGTAGGTCGTCTTTGGGGGTGACGAGCCACGGACACTGGTGGGATATTCAACATTTCGAGACCTGTAATTATTTATGCACTTAGCATGGGTGCTAAGGAGTATTACTATGGAGAAGCGTAAATTTGGTAGTAAAAGCAAAAAAGGTGAAAGCAAGCCAGACGGCTTCAGAGTTTCGGGGTTTAGAGCAAAAGTCAATTCTAGAGCCATCCTTGACTTTCCATAAGGTCATGGACGGATTTCAACTGTTTGATCATGAAGCTAAGGTGGAGAACGCCACTACTGGTCAGAAGAACACGGTCAGGGGAACGAATCTTGAATCGAGTCTTACCTAAACCGGTTCGGACATTTCTTCTCCACAGCCGCTTCATTTGTGAAAAACTCACTTGAGAAGTCAAATCACTACTTTTTTTACTTCCTCATGAAACAAATCGCAAATATTTTTGCGTGAGGCAATCAAGCATTTGAGTCTCTAGGACTCGGAAGAAGCCCTTCAAAAAGCGGAACTGAACAATTCTAAGCAACCAGACCATGCATTTCTATCCCTCTACAAATCGAGTTGCGCACTTTCAGCAATCATCTACAAAAACCGACTCAAACCCTTTTTAAGTTAAAAAATAAGTGGGTAAATTAATAATAATAAAAGTTAAGGGGTGTACTCTCAATATTTGAGCCTGACATAAAAAATAACAACAATATCGGGAAAAATGCGAACCAGATTTCCTGCGAATTTCGGGAGGCGCAACCGAAGAGTGTGTAGCTGCATGAGCTGCTTGAGCCGCTGCGTGGCTGTTGGTAACCTCCTCATGGACAACCTGAAATTAATTATCAAGCGTGGTGTACAACTGATTCTCACCGATTTTCTCGGATCTGAAAAAACCCACTCTATCCATCACATTGTTGAAGTTTCGCTTGTTATCAGACCATGGGGAGCTGTCTCTATCCTTATTCGTTGAAGTTCCAGGCCAAGGAGAGTGAGCACTTGTTGGCTGTAAATTTGAAAAATTGATACTAATATTTCGAATAATTTTCAAAGAGCTCACAGGTTTTGAATCGGCGGTTGGTTGGCGAATGCCAATGAGATTCTTATGTTGTTGTTGTTGCATTTGCAGATGGAATTGCTGAGCCTGAGCCTGTGCTGCTAACGATATTGTTGTTGGTGGCTTAAAAACAAGCGAACATCAATAGGAATTCATATCCTTTTGTATAGGCGTTTTTGTAAAAATCATACCTGTACCGGTTTGACTGCTTGCTGTTGTTGTTGCGCTTGCGTGAAATCCTTTACTACTCCTTTACTAATGCTACCAGAACCACCAACGATCACGCCGCTTGTGCTGCCACTATTTAACAGCATTCGTTGTTGTCTCATCAAGAGCTCGCGGCTGAAATGTTCAAACAATCGACTCAATCGAAAGGAGCAGAATCCTTCTGAAAAACATACTTCTCACGCAGATTGTCGAGCTTTTTCTGAAAGGTGAGCCGCGAATGTTCAACAACGCGCATATTGTCTTGAGCCTGAAACGATCGAGTTTGCAGATTATTTGTATTTGCACAAGGACATTAAAAAGCTGAAAATTTAATCCACTCTTTTTGAAAAAATTCACCTCTTTGAGTTCCTGCTTCGCTTGAAAGTCCTGCATTGTTGAGTTTATTCGGAAAGCTGACGTGATCATTTGTTCCGCTTGCTGAATGTACAGTTCTTTTTGCATGCATTGCTAATGATTTTATCACATCAGTCATACTACTTGTATAATTTCACTTGAAACCCAGATTCCCATCTACAAAGCAGGGAAAAATCAGAAAAAAAAACATTAAATTGAACGAAATGAGATACCCGGAGCTGACTAAGGGGTGGATAGTATGAAAAACGAATTGAATGAATAGGGAATAGACTAGGCTTCGGGGTAACTCCTTATTGCTGATACCGGATCCGATCCAGCAGGGCCACCAATTTCTACTCCATTAGCACTATTTCTACTAGCGCAGTTCTGGTCACATTATCAACTACTTGGCCAACTTACGTAGAAAGATTTCCGCCTAATCGCAAAGTTATGTTCAGCAGGGGAACAACCACATGCTTTCGAACCAGATATTAAAACTAACGATTTTCTTTTTCTGGTACGTTCGCTCCTCTTCCTCTAACCTTCGCACTTGTTTCTCCATACCTCTGATATCCTCGTCTATCTAAAAACAATAATAAATGAGATTTCAGTCAACATCCCATGCCAGATTACCTTTTCAATTTCTTCTCTAAGACGCTGTTCGTCATCCAATAACATGGATGGGTCATGAGTCCTCATCACCATCGGGGATGCCGACAACGACATCGACGCAACGGCAGCTGCTGACCCACTGCCGGCGTTCAAAGCATCAAGCTGATTTTGTAGCTGTGTCCTCTGTAGTCGATGGTTCTGCGCCATTGTTTGGAGCTGTACAAGCATTTACATTGGGGGGAAATTATATCTGTATATGTCAAATGATGCCAATTTAACGATCGAAAACTTACACTAGAACATTTGGCTGATTGGCTGCTATACTCCAATAAAAGTTGTTGACGTTGCAGCTGTGTTAATGATGCTGTCTGGAGCGATTGGTTGATCTCTCCCACTCGATGCTGAGGGGAGAAAATAATTGGAAGTATCTTAATTTATGAGCAAAATTCAAAAATCAACTCACCACCATAGCTATTGTGTTCTTATCGATATTTGCAGCAGTTATATCGTGGTGTTTAATTTGTTCCTGCAACTGCTTCCTTGCAGCATCAATTTGTCGCTGTTTTTCTTGTTGGAGTCTGGAAAGTACATTGCAGGGGAAAGGAAATTAAATTTTTTGAACATCAAACAAATCATTTCAAATAATAACTCACCTCTGTTCCTGTCGTTGCTGCTCAAGCTGTCGCGCTTCTAACTGTTTTGCCTGAATATGTCCCTGAATAGAGTATTTCGCGGACTCCAAAAAATCATTGAATTTGTAATGTAGTTCTACTAATCATCCATATGGGGACTGAGTTGAAGGAATTGATGAATTGGTATTTTGTGAGTCAACTACTCGTGAAAATATTTAATTTACCGAAATACTGGTACGAAACGCAATAAAAATGTATGTACACTAAAACAAAGAGGAAATAATAACAAAATACGAAAGCTCGGGTTCTGGATAAGTGAAGGGACAAAAAATGGTTAAAAGTTCTTTGCTCTGAGTAAACATACCAGCATTGCTGCATGTTGTTGTCGCATTTGTAGAGTAGCAGTCTGCTTTTTGTGTTGAAGGATAAACTCGATCACGCATCGAGTCGCTAGATCTACGGTAGGATAAATTCGATTCAGATCTGTCAAAAAGGTTGATTAAAGAAGTTTAGAGAGCTGACCTTGAACAAAGCAATTTCAAAAAGCTTTTTATAACATCATCGAGGTGGAGGTTAGCAAATACTTGATTGAGCGAAGTTGTGTGGAATTGTTCGGAAATGGTCAGGGCAGACTGTAGGTCAATAGGTTCAGTGGCAATGAAAGGTGGAAGTTCGTCGAAAGACGTCATTTCAATGTAATAATTTAAAGGAACGCATAATAAGAGTACTATGCATTCGAATGCGGTTTTGTTCGATGGAATTATATCAAGTAATTTTATTTATTGCCCTTCTCCTCGCGTTTTCCCCACCAGCCTGTCTTCAGCATACGGTATTGAGTCACCAATGTGATTTTCTCACGAGAAATGTGACTTTTGCACCTTCGCAATGCGACCGTGCCGTTTCCAGGGTGAATATCAGGAAAGAAAAGGCACATATGGTCTTCAATGACACCTGATCTTCCTTTTCAATACCTTTCGACCTTTAACCATATCATTGCATACGCACTATTAAAAATCATACCTGCTTCGGATAGCTGCGAGTATGTCAAGTACAACTGATCCATTGAAGGCTGCTGCTGGACAAGCTGCTGTTGATACTGAACATAGAAGGATAAAATAATAAAACGTAAAATGCACTGAAATGCTCCTCTCTCTCCAATAATGCGCATTACCAGGAGACCATTATGTTCGAAATACTCGAAAATAAAAAGTCATGTATATGTAATCCGAACCTGCTGATAGGTTCGTTGTTGCTGCTGATATTGCTCCAAAATTGCACGAGTACGACTCTGAAAGCGGAACTATTTATGGCTGTCGGGTAATCTTTCTAGAAAACAGGTAAAACAGTGAGAGTTGCAGGACAAACTCACCTCGTCGCCTCCAAATAATTGATGAATCTGCATTAGAGTGTTTTGATCAAACCCACCGAGCAACGTTGGAGTTGTCTGCAAAGAGTCCAAAATTATGACGCGTCACGTCAGACAAAGTACACGTCAGCATTCAAATATCAAACTTTACTACATTCTCTCAAAACACAACGCACGAATGTAAAAACCAGAAAACGATTGCTCTCTGAAGCCAGCGCATGGACTGTACAAGAGGACTGTACTCATTCTGCTACTGTCATACTCAAAACCATTCGGTCACTTCCCATTAAAAGGGCGTCTCATGTTCCCAATGAAAGCTCAGGAGTAAAACGAAAGAAAACGAGTGGTTATGAAAAGTTGATGAGACCGCAAAAAAGAATGAGCCGCCTGAAGCGGGTGAGATTGATCACAAAGAAGCATCAGTTTTTCGAGAATTAATGGCAGCAGTTCTCGTAATTCCTATCATTAACTTTCGGAAGTTCTCATTTAAGAATGTAATCAAGAACACAAGTAATATAACGTTTTCAAAAAAACTTGAAATAAAAAATAGCGAAATGTACTTACTGAAGGTTGCGAGGTTACCGCTGCCGCTGCTGCATTCGCAGTGAGCTGAGGAACAGAAGGTGGCTGCTCAATAATCGAAACGGACGGAGGACGAAATGGTGTACCAGCAGTTATTGAACCTTTCACTAATCCCGTAGAAATTGACGACTGTTCCACTAACGGCTGACATTCTTCTTTTGGCTTCACCTGAAATATAGGTGTTTGGTGAAGCTTGATAAAAAATGAGGGTCTTTGACGAAGCACGTTAGTTTGGAAATAAAATGTTTCGGTCGAGTTTGTGCTGGTAAATGAATACTCTACCGGTTTGGTTTTGCCAGAGAAAAAAGTGCAAACCACAATTGACTTACGTTTTCGCTCAGCTCATATGCCCATATATCAGCTATAGGAAGCCTTTTACTCATGCAGCAAGCGAAATTTGTCAAATAGTAACTTTCATCACATACATCTAACGATGAGATGTCGAAGACAGTGGCATTTGACGTCGTTGGAACTTCGGTTATATCTACATCCAAGTCGCCATCTTGCACAGTGATCACAGATGATTCTGGGACATCTTGGGTGTCCTCCTCCATGGCAATATCGTCTTCATGCCGATCGCTGCAAAACAACACAGTTGTACGAACAAAACCTGCCCAAGGAAAATGTCGTTGAACAAGTTAAGTCTTTGAGAAACACTTCGATCTAAACGAACTTCGAAAATAGAGAACAAAACCACAAGAAAAAGGGAAAATTAAATCAATCAATAAAAGTCGTTGAAAAGTAGCAGTGCCTTTGAACGTACCACTTGAAGTTATCAGCATCTTCCTCAAAGTCTTCCTCTTCTTCCTCCTCCTTCTTGCACAATGTCTCATACTGTAGTCGACAGTCATCCGCGCTTCTACCTTGCATTTGCTCCGATATTGTGGACCAGTTAGTGCCAAACTGAGCGACAAGGTTTTGAAGACGAGATATCTGTAAAATGTGAAAAGAGTATGCATGCAACGGATTCTATAGCAAAATAAATCACATATAGATCAACAAAGAAATTTCTCCACTCATTATAAAACTAAATATGATAAATGTACTTGGTTTAGTTGAAAATTTGATCAACGCACCTCTCCACTTTGCCATGTTTGATGGATTTCCATTTCGAACTTCGCCATTTCGTCTTGAAGGTCCCCGGCGAACAGCTGAAAAAGTAAATTAATGGTAACATTCTAATCTATAAGAATCGATGATCGGAGTTTCAAGAACAAATGCAAATGAATCAGTTTTTGTAAATTTTACATGATCAATATCTTAATCTGAAGCTTCACAAAAGTGGTAAGCACCAAACCCTGAGCAAGGAATAGTTCTCAGAAAAAATCATTTTAAAACTTCATTTGGAATGTTGAGGGGATTTATGCAATAGATAGGCATTTACCATGTCCAATTTCTTGGAGATCCTTTTGAAACACGGTCCGCAACATTTCACTATTTCACGTGGAATGGACAAGTGAGCGAGCATGAACGAACGTTGCCGATCATCCATTTGACGCCATTTCGCAGGCATAGCTTTGGTCGCTTTAACCTTACGCTTACCAGAGGCGCAAACTTTCACCATACACCGCCTGAAAAAAGGTGATTTCTCATAAAAAAAAACAACGATAATACGGTAACTTACCCGCTATTCCTGATTTTCAACACCTCATCCTTGCACTTCGTACATATTTTGCAGTCCGCACCTTGTTTCCTAGCGTCGATTCCTATATATTTAACAAATTAGACACCATGACGTGAATTCTTTCACAAAAGTCAAAAAAGAATATTTAACATTGACGAAACACACTCCAAAGTTTCGATTTGACCATTGAAATTTCGGCGAAGTTAAAAGTGTGGAAAAAGATTGAAATAGAAAAAGTACCACGATTATATAAAATGTTTTCAGCACCAACTCAGGTGTAATATTTACAAACTAGAACAGAGCTGTTTATCTGTGACCTGCCTCAGTGTATTACTATGATCTTCATTTCTGATCATAAAAAAATGGGAGATATTTTGAGTCTAGAAACACCCTGAGCGATCGCCGAAAGCAAACATCGAAGAATACATGTATTATAATCGAAATCGCTGGCAAATTAGAAATATGAAAATTGGTGGTCAATAAATGCAGCGAGTGTTGTGGGAAATCAATAAAAATGGAAAGAATCGCTTTTGGACGTACTTCACTAATTTTCAATATTTCCGTAGGAGAGGTCTTCGTATTGATCACATTGGTAAAATTGAAAATAAAAACACGGTGTGAATGAATTTTTTTAAAAGGGTCATATACATAAGAAAATTGCAAAACCCGTATTCTCCATTTTTTTCATTGTTTAGGCTTGCTAGTTGTGCAAGCATTAGAACACTTTTTCCAAGCTGTGTAATGATAGTGATGATAACGCCTTAGCGTTGATGTTATTGCAAACGTTGTCACATGGTAGCATGAAGAATAGCTCAAGCCGACAATTAGCACTCCAGTGTAATTCCCTAGCTGTTTTTTGAATTCCCTGTTCGATCGCTAAATGAAGCATTCCCTTTTGCCGATTTCCGATTATGTTTCTGAAACTGGTCCTAATGCCCAAAAAAGACCAACTTTTTTTCAAAAGATATCAATGACATCATATTTCATCACAGCTCCCTTCAATGATTCTACTGCATAAGAACGCCCTACTTACACAGCAAGAAATTAATCATAAGCAAATTTTTGTGAACTCTTCTCCAACTACATTCCACTTCGAAAGTCTTCAATCCTTTTACAGTTTTAATATTTATCTTAAACAGCATCGCACAAAAGTTCACTAATTGTCTTTTGCAGAAACGGTTTATCGAACAACTCAAAAAGCGGCTTCTTGATTTGGCCCAAATCTAAAGGAGTCTATAAGGAAGCCGTGCTTCAGTTCAAATTCAACCTGCGGGAATGTTTCGCCGCTTATGCCTTGCTCTTTTGTGACTTCTTGAACTGTATTTCTTGGAACAGCTCCTATCAAAATCTGGAAAAGGACACCTAGGCATTTTCGTATGTTGCTATGAAGAATATGAAATAGAACTAAGAAAATAAGTTCAGGCCCCTTACATTAGGCATCGGTTCGTTCTAAACTCTACGATGGAATATATGCATTTGCTTCAGCGATACCAGCATAACATAATACGAGGGTGATGATTAGCGCACGGATCATCCCAATCTCTTGGTTATAGTCTTCTGAGCCGATTAAGACTTGCCTAGATACATAGCACTTGGGCATGCGGTCAATGGCACCCACATCACTCCACACAACACGGCGTCCTTCGTTGTGCGGTAATGTGCAGAAAAACTAGACATTCTCCAGTCGCGTATTCAATACAATTACACTGCGTGGGGTACAATTGGTGACTAAGACTACAGCTAGTACCTAGCGACTAATCGCAACCAAATGCAATTTTCTGGTGAGATGAGTGAAGATTTCGATGAGTAGAATATTCCTTAGGATTCTCACAAGAAATAGAAAGGTTTAAATGGAATCATGTGGGACGGTCTACACTAATGTCACCTAAACTGTTTGGAAAAGACGCGTGAATAAATACAAACGGGAAAAGCCTGGTAGTAATCTTACAATTGCTTCTCATCCCTTCTTGGCAGATTAGAAGAAGTCCGGAAAGATAAGATTAAATTTGATTCACGCGATGTGCTTGTGACGTGTAGTACACGAACTTCTTTTTGAAAGAAAGAAAAAGAATGCAACACGTGTGCACTCAGAAAATGATTACTAACCCCACAAAAAATCTATGCATTACTCAAATAATATAGCAAAAAAAAGCAAAAAAAACAGTGCCAATAACCAAAAGTAATACAAATGAATCAGAAAAGAAAAAAAACAACCAATTAACATGTGAAAATATAACTGAAAGTAAAACAAATGAGTGCTGTCAAATTACTTACCATACATCTCATAATTAGATCTTGTCAGTACCCTTCCAGGATTCGTAGTTGGATCGATGCGAAGTTGACACATAACACACATGCTATCTTGAGAAGCACTCGCTGGAATATAGAAATGTTGTGTGCACCCATTTACCTTTATTATTTTGGATGCAAAAAAAAAACATCGAATGTATCACAGGGCTCAAGCTTCTGATACATATTGTAGCGATATTATAAACTCAAGCTTCCACTTTGAGCTTTATTAAAAAGTTTCCAATTTCAATTCCCAACTTCAATGAATGATTCGAAGAAGACATACATTGAGCTTCTGTTAGAGCATCTTGTGGCACCAACTGGTACATCGCTAGTTCCTCCGCAGTTGGCATCGTAGGCGGCTAGAAATGTTTAGCTGTGGAATCTCGAAGAAGCAATTGTTTCAAAAGCAAGAGTTGATAAATAAAGCAGTGGAGAATTACTGCACAACGGCCGGATGAGAATGAGTAAAAGGTAGCCTACCAATTATCAAGACTGACTAACCTTGTACGTTTTTGCAAGCTTCCTTTTTCTTTTCGGAATGACAGCTTTGAAATTCTCTCTCTTCTTGCATAAGTAGTAATACAAAACGCAGTCTTTCACAGTCTAAATGGAAAGAAAAATAAAATAGATCAGCATGTGGGCAGAAAACGAAGTGGGTGGCATAAAAAAGCTTACTTTGTTTTCAAGAAACATGGCTATGTTGGCGTAGTTCTTACCCACAGCAGACAACCTTTCTCGAAATAACTTCTTTTCATCATCCGACCACGAAGAAAGAAAAGTTTCAATCCTGTAATGAGAACCCACTTGTAAGAGATCTTTGCTTTAATATGAAGCACTGTAAGAACAGATGTCAAATCACGAACCAATTTTTATTCTCCGCGGCCGCATTCTTAATAATCGCATGCTTGTTATCAAAAAATCTCGGTCTAATCGGTGATTCGTTTACAATTAGGGGTGGAATTGCTGCGGCATTCCTCATTTTATACTCTTCATCCACCTGTCCCTAAAAAATCATGAGCTGCCAAGTGTAACAGAACTGCGGGCAAAATGAGCCCCAAAAGTCACCTTTTCACTCGGAGCAGGCTGTTCGTCCACACCATCTTGACCGCGTAAGCTTATTCGATCGGTTCGGCAGGAGCGCTCCTTTTCTTCCCGAGATCTTTTCATCTCAGGGAAGGCTCTTTCGAATATTTCTCGGTTTTTCAGATCACGAGCACTAAAAATATTTCGAATCGGCACTCAACTGCTTTTGAAGTTTACTGAGAAAGCACATACACTTTCTTGGGGCTATTTTCCCACCGCTCTAGCTTTCGTAGATAATCTCTCATGCATGAGTTATAAGTTTCATCATTATACCTGAAAATTTTCAACATCTGTTTCAATGAATGAGTGATTTCCAAAAATCATTTCCTAGTGCATTTATAGCTAGCTGTGTGAAATGCAGCCTCGTTTCATGCACGAAGAGGGAGAACGAGTATCAAAAGAGCAATAAAACCCAAAAGAAAATGTCAATATGTAGAATTGGCGAAACTAACAGTCTACAAGAATGTTTGAGGAAAGAGCGAATCAAGAGCTTCAAAAGGTACAAAGCTTTGACAAAGACGTAAGAACAGACTTGATTAAAAAAAAAAAAGAATGGAAGCCTACCTATAGCATTCAAGTTTCACTCGCTGTCGCAAAATAATCGTCTGTCTCAACTTCGGCTCGAATACCTGAAGTAATAGCCATACACAGATGATACTGAGAGAAATGAAAGACATACCTTCTGTCTTTTCAACAGTTCGATCATTCCAGGAGCATTACACGGCTCATAAAAGCACTAAAAATAACGAAATGAAGTATTCAATAGGAGGGAAACGAGGCCAAGAACACAAAGGACAACAAAAAAAGCACTTACCGCTTCTTGTGCTGGTCTTTTAACTACCAAGCGTGTTTTTATAGGAGACTTTCGTTTATTTTCTGCGATTATCCTCTGCCAGAGTGGAACATTTTCCCTTTCGTCGACCTAAAGCCCCACCAATTCATAGTGATAAACGAGATTCACGAACATTATTACCTCTCCATTGACCGTTTCCTTCACTTCCTGCTCCGACTCCTTCTTTACATTCTGTATCGATAATAGTTAGAAAATAAACATACATATAGAAAGCGTATTACAACCTTAAGACGTTCTCTCCGTTTGGTAAGAGCCTCAACTTGTTGATCTGCTTGTTTTCGGTCTTTCTCGATGGATTCCAAGCGATCCGAGGTGGCTTTCTTCTCCGCCTGCTAAAGTTTAGTTTATTTTACATCGAGAGACAATCAATGTAAAATGATTTCTGAACACACAGGCTTTGGCTCAAAAACATGCCAGTTAAAACGCACAAATATCATTAGCTGAAAATAAAGCGGATTATAATATTAACGTGTAGAAACCTTGACATGACTAGAAGGAAGAATCCGCAATGAGGATCAACCAGATAAAATGCTCGACAGACAAGGTGAGAAGCAGTGGCTACAGCTTGCAGGAAAAAAAACATGCCAGACGTTTTTCAAACCCGGATCCGTTTTCGTAACACGTGGTAAACGTCAGACTCAAACTGTTAGTACAAGCAACCTTAGCAAGTAAAATTTATCCTTTCTACTAACAATTACCAGCTGTTTCTGAACATTGAATTCTTTCGAATTCTATGAAATGAAACCTAACCAATACAAAGTATAATTTCCTTCTCATTGCCCAATTGATGATGAAGGGAGCGCGCCGAAGATTTGAAGATAGGGAAGGACCGAACCCTTCATTCGGCTTGGTTAGAAATAACTTACGATGTACGCACTTACGCAATTCAGTACAATAAAAAAGTGGTGCTAAGCCAGTCAGTTTAGTTAAGCAGTAAAATACGCCTGCTAATTGCTTCAGCTGCGTTTGCAACTATTTTACTCGCATAATCCCACTTTCCCATGACTTGAAGCTATTGGAATAGTAGAACCAAATTTACCCCCGTGATATATACAGAAATGATGGCCCACTTTTTGTAGTCACATGAATAAGCGACATTCGTGGTTTAACATCATGACAAAAAGCAACACATTCTAGCGCACGTTTTTTCTATGAGTAACACTCTTATCTTTTAAGAGTGATCATGGAGAGTTTACGATTCTACCAATGTCAGACAAAAGCGTTATTAATTGGACAGAGTTAGTCAATAAAAAGTATGAACGTTTGACGTGTTTCGTTCAAAATGAATCACGTTTGATTATTGGATGTAAATAAGAGAAGAGATTTTGTAAAATAAAATTATAAAGCAAAGGATAAAATGAAACAGTCAGCCAAATACTGGATTTCGTACTCGAAACCTGCCATGGGAATTTTTTAAAGGAATGGTTATATAAAACTTGACAAATTCCAATAATTTATAATTAAATTCAAAAATAGCAACCTATAATGCCAGATGGTGTCTGAGTGGTCGTAATTCTACATGGTCTCAATAAACCATGTAACTTCCATCGCACAATTAAAAAACGAACGCTTGCTGCTAACCCATTTTAGGAGTATCGATTTCTTATTCAATGGTTATTGCCTTGTGCCAAAGCAAAGTTCAAGGGTAATGATATCATTCAATACGCGAAAGGCCGATAGCACGTATTCAGTAAGCACAGTAAGTAATGAAAGGCAAAACGCGACATGATAGAAAACTATTTTTGAAGCGAAGGTATTTCGTTAAAATTAGATCACTCTCGACAGAATGATGAAGCACTAATGCCGCCACTCGATATTTGAAAACAAATTCAATAATAAGCATCACTGTGGGATCCTAGCATAACTAACGGAATTGCCAATTCACGATACGATTTTATATTTATGGGTTTCGATAACATTCCAATTTTGATTTATTCCAATTAAATTTCCTTCCCTGGCGAGCTCTTTCAATTCTATAGTCCCCCTACACATTTTTTGAATCTTTCTTACCACTTATCTTTACTCACTAATTCTTGAAAAGCCCCCTTAAGATTTAAGAAAAAAATCATAGCCAAAAGTATGAAAAAGCTGAATGAGTTGTAGTAATAGTTGTTCATAAGCCATCAATAAAAATGAAATAAATCGCAAAAAAAAATTCCGGAAGGTATCATCTGAATGTGCAATTCCATACGGGGAAGCGAGCAGCAACATTATAATCCATAAAAATCAAAATTCCTTTTAGCCTTACTGTAGGTTATTCAGCAACAGAAGCCTAGTTCAAAGCAGCTGGCTACTGGCAAAACGGAAACGAGTACTTCCTAAGCGGCAGCCGTTACAGTTCATACGATCAAGCACATAATCACGACCTCTTCGATCTCTCTATCTGATAGGGCTGTCGATCCGCCAGGAGAGGGATCGATTTTAATTCCAGCAAAATTCCCACTTGTATCCACATCAAGATGATTGGCTTCGTCTAAATAATTGAAATTGGTGGCAGCCACAATCGGACCGCTGAAAACTGATCGATTCAATCAATACTAACCTCTGCTGGTCCCTTGCTGATGGCTCAGGTGGGGAGGGAAGAAATTTGACATCAGGGAAGGGCGTCGGTGGAAATCGTCGCGAATGGGCTGAACACACGGCCAATTTCTATGCGCTTTCGTCAGAACCACTTATAAATGCAAAAACTAGTGCCGAGAGCACTGTTGTACGACCTGGTTGTGGAACTCAACGAAAGTATAATTTCGATGGGATAAATTCTTCAAGGCCTAATCTATCATATGTTCAATGACATCACAAAAAAAATTAAAAACCTGATTTGATTGTTCAGCGTGTGTTTCCTGATGCGGGACGGTCTTAAAAAAGGAATATTAAACGCTGAAGATCAGAACTACTCTTAAATTGTGAGATTTTCTTCAATTTTTAGCCATTAGTTCCTTACCTGACGACTGATTCCTTGTTGCAGTAACGAAGTAGAAGGTGAATGTTGTTGAGCAGCCAATTGTGCAGCGTGAACAGACGGCTGAAATAATCTGGTAAAACCATCATACTAGTAATAGAGTACGGTGCTAGCTAGCTGCTAACACATACGCCACTTCCTGTTCCTAGAAAAATGAAGAAACTCAGGTTGTGACTCACCTGACCCAACGAAGCTATGAACTGGTTGGTTGGTTGGTGGGAATGTGAGTTTTGGGCGGTTAAACTGGCAAAAGCTCTGAAAGCAATGGTTCATTCCGTTTCATTCATGATAACATGGAAAACAAAACATCATGATAAGCGAGCATTTCTAGCGCAGTACCTGAATAAGTCAAGACCAGGACGAGGTTGAGGTGCTGCCGTTTCCTGGGCCATAGTTTGAGAGCTTCCACCTCCGGTGGGAAACATTCTGGGGGGTTGAAGGTGAGCAAGGGGCCGTTACCTTCCAGTGTTGTTCAACTGATCGAAAACACGGTATAAAACAAAAGTAAACGATAAGCTTACACAATCGATCAGATAAGATTAGGAATTCCCGCGAAGTGATTTTTAGAAAAGAATTAATAATACTAAGTGATGAAAATGAATAGGATACACTGAAATTCAACAGCAGCTTAAAATGTGTTGCTAAATTAGTGTTACAAGAGAATTATTAAAATATACTGGACACTGGCCAACATATTTTAATGCTTTTTATGTTCTAAATGAAGGAAATCGGATAGCCTTCGCAGTGCTCAATATTTCACTGCTTAGACATAACCAACCTCTAAATAACAACAGTATTTAGTGTAACCAGGTCCCTGTCAGAAATAGTCCGCGAGCAGGGCGCAGAGTTCCTTTTCAACGCGCGCGCAGACGCCGTCGACTGAAAATTGTTATTGGAGCGCGTTTGTTGAATAAAATTTGGTGCTATTTTGCGGCAATGCAGAAAAAGAGAGCAGCCAAAGTCGGTGCCAGAGATTAGTCTTGAACCCATTCAGGTCGAAGATATATTACATGTCGAAGAGATTCATTTGCGCTGCAAATGGTGTTTAAGTGATGGCCCATACGGTTTCTTTTTGATCCGGTGATGTCAGGGGACCATAAAATGTCAGGGGTGCCTTCGATTCCGACATCTATGCCCTTCAGAAACCACTAAATCAATCGCTAACTGCATCTCGCCGCACTTTTTTCCCCTTGTGTACGTCCCGTCTCGTCCCGCAGCAGCATTTTGCGCTGGCATTCCGCCAAGTAAAAAAAGTGTTTTCATGACGTCATTTCGGGCGCTGCGTGCGGTTGCGTTGCGGCGCCACTTGGTTGTGTCTGTGTCACGTGGGAATGTGTTTATTTCTGATTATCAGCAAGTTTCATAGGTTTACAACGGCAGGTTAGAGTCTATTCATTGGCACGGTGGTGTACACACAGCAAGGATTCATCCATGTCGGCAGGGCTGCAGTCAAAAGTATCGAGTGAAGATTTGGGAAGTAAGTCAAGAAAAAGAACCTGTTTGGTGCAAATTATATTTTGGATAGGTCGTAATTGGAGTCGTCACCGCTTTCTACGTTATTCATGTGATATGAGCAAGGTTACCGCTGTTAGTGAAATCGAACTTTTTTCTTCCAGGAATTATGGGAATATGCCGGTTTCTGAATCTTTCTTTCACTGAAGAACAACTTTTAGCGATTATTGAAGTGAGTTTGGCTATTTTTATGGCTATTACTTCACTACATTTACATTTTCTATTAGAATCGTAGATTGCGAGTTGATGTATCGTGAGATTGATTGGAGCGCGCTTGCTGCATTTATGAATAATGTTTTACAAGTTGCATTACTTTGCAGGGTCACTATTCAAGTAAATAAGCACTCGAATAGTTTCAAGATCTGTTCTGATCGAAGAATATCTCTATCTAAGGTTCCCCATCAGTAGGGTGTGCAAGATGCCACTTAAGAACTAAATTGTAGAAGTTCAAATTGGCTCTCTGACAATCAAGCAGCTCATGAAGGCTTGATGGGCCCCCTGGAGCATTATTGCTGCATGTACTTTTTGCTTACTATTTCCTTTCATTCCTTAGTAAGCGACCCATTTGACTTCGGAGTAGAGTTCAATGAAATGATTTAAATTCCGTAGTTTCAAGTGTTAGTCCTTATTACAAGGACCACTTTTGTTGGTTTGTTGTTATTTATTCATCTGTCCATCAACGAGCTATTAATCATAACCGGATCTGTCACTGAGCTCTGATCGTAAGCTGATCTGGATTATTGTAGAACTCATTAGAGGAGTATGTTGTAAAAAAAGTTGAAGCCGGGCTGTCACTTGTCAAGTGCGAGGGCAAATCTCAGATATTCTGACGAAACAAAAATGAAGACTTTCTTCTCCAGACTAGGATAAACTTTGCTTCTCTTTCCTCCTTCACATTTGCATTTAAGAGATACACGAGTGGCAATGGACCAAGCTTCGGCGTTAATCAATCTTGACTTGGGTGCGCATGCATTTGTCTTCTTTTTGAAATCGATGTCAGATTCGTGGGAGCCCACTTTTTAGCGATGTTTTAGGGAACCTTAGCAACGGCCAGGCTCTCGGATTGAGGAGTTAACATGCTATTTCACCTGTAAACAATCAATTCATATTTTTCCAAGCAGATGAATTCATTATGTAGGAAGACTGAAAGTGTTGCCTTGATTTTTACACATTTCTGTTTGTCGATTTCCGTCTTTCGAAGAAGGCGTTATTTCATTTTTGTTCTGAATGCCATACAATTGAAGGTGGTGTTCAGTATAAGTAGCAACCGCCCTATCTGTAGAATGGACTTTCTTTCTTGAAAATTTACATTGCAAAATAAAATAAATCAGTGGTTTTGTAGGTCATTGAAGCAGGAGCAAATCCATCTGCGTTGGTGGACTGGTTAGCGATAATAGAGGAAACAAAGTCAGAAGAAACGCCTGCCCTGAAGAGTCACGAGCGATAGCTCAACCTTAATAAATTGTTTTTTGTTTTGTAAAAACCTCCAGGATTATGGTAATTTATTGTGATTTCGTTTCAAATAACAGGTGCCAGTTCGCTTAAAAAGCCTATGTCATTTGTATAAACGTTTGTGAATAAATAATATTTCAACTTGGATGCAAGTATGTTGATCATGGGTTGTTATTCCCATTTTTGTTGAAATCGATATTGCACACGTATCAGCGTTCAATTTAGCTGGCGTGGGCTATAAGGTACAGCAAATGCTGTCCAAAATCTCATATTGGAACAAAGCAAATCTATAGCAAGCTATTGACCAGAGTGCTTCTGATATAAACGAAAAAATCGGCAGAAGTTACAGTAGCCTCGTTATTACTAAGCTCAACGCGTCCCTCTCTCATACTGGTGGTTTGTTTTTTTTTTCCACAATGATCAGAATAATGGGTTACACAATGATGTGAATAGATTTCAAAATATTTCGCAGTGTTTTTTCTCGGGCGAAATTTGTGAATATGCCATTGCAATCACTCTTTGATATTAGTGGAAGACACCATAGAAGGTGTTGCAATCCGGTAAAAGCTGTTCGATCTTCCCTTTCGTTTCTTTATTCTATATTTCTTCTTTTCCCTTATTCTATATTTATTCTTTTTGAGTGGATTTGAGCAGCTGAAACTACGGGAATTGTCAACAGCATAATTGGAAAACATTTAATTAAAGAAAGGACCCTTTAAGAATGTTTTTCGCTTAAAGAACAGCAACTTCGATGTTAGTGAGGAGTTCACGTGCACGCCCACAGCTTTTTGGGTAACCAGGAAAGGAATGCGACAGTTTTGCCATCAAACACAGACGAGGTTAATGACTGAAACGGTGTTCTTGAGTCCCGAAACCATTACTCAGCCATTGAGATGAGATGGCCCAGAAAGGAGTCTAAAACTTTGGTACTTAGGTAAGAACCGATTTAAAAACCTAATGGGAGAGTGTCTAGGGAGATTGTTGAACAGTTTACTACATTATTCTTTTTTGTTTTTTTTTTCGGCTTTTTGTTCGGCCTATTTATTTCCATTCAAAATGTCTTAAGGTCGTAAACATGTTTAACATTGCCTTCTGTACGAATTTTTTATTGCCCAATAAAGTTCAAAGCAGAACGGGATTACAATGAAGCGTTCGAAATAGGCTGCATCAGCTGGTTTCCCAACAAGCTGTAATTTGAAAACTCAAGTTTTTTTTCAAGGGAACCTGCACAGCGAACGGGGCCAAGAGGTTAATATCTTTCGAACATTTTAATGTAGAGCATCGGCTAGAATAAAATCTTAGGGGAAAAGATTGAAGAAACCTCAAGGGTATTATGGATATGCCATAATTCCAACTTCTTCCGCTCACTTGAAAGGCTGAGACCTTAAAACGCTTCCAGTATGAGTAATTTTATCTTTCCTCATTCAGCTTCCTAATGTCATTCTTCGCTCGTTTGCGGGAGCTCGATGCTTACACCAAGCCCATGGAAGATTTTAGGGTTAAAACGTTTAGTGGTGGAATGGGTGAGATTTAGAATCAAGATAGTACTCTAGTTTGATATTTGCCATTTTCAGTTACGATTAGATTTGCGTTTTCAGTTTCGTTAGTCTCCTCTATTGTAATAGCCTTGTTGGCGATACAAGAAACCCATCATTACCTTGCCGGCGATGTCGTGGAGCAACTGTTCGTCGATACTACGTCGTCCGACACTCGTTTAGACGTTCACTTTGATATCTCATTCCCATATTTGCCATGTCCATGTAAGTTCTAATTCTTCATGTTTCTTGGATGAGGTGTGAATAAGAATTGGGAGAAGTCTCGTGAATAAGTATTTCTCAAGTATATTTTGATCCCTACTTTGTCTGGATGGTGAAAGAACAAAGAAACCAAATTTAGTCCGTTTTTTCCAACTTTGCCCTTAACATAACATGGGTGTCACTCTAGCTCTTTGAGAGACCGTGATTTGGCAGCATCATTCATATGTGACGTTGTCTCTAACTACAAATTTTGGACATCTTTTTTCAAGTTTTGCTTGCTCTATGTCACTGTTTTTCAAAACAAATCAATTTTTCTGCTCCTCAGTTTTCCAGTCGTTCTCACAGAAACTCGTTTAGTCATTTCTGTCGATGTAATGGATGTAACCGGCGAGAACCAGGATAAAATACAGGATGATGTTTTCAAACTTCGTTTGGACAAAAATGGCAGAAACATTTCTGATCAGGTGCAGAAAATCGGTTGGTTTGTTTCAAAATTTAATGAATAGTAATCATACTAGGATGACCTCATAGTCGACCATTTCTCAGCGATACTACTTCGAAGTATAAAGAAACGAGCACCGCATTTGTATTTTCAGTAGGATATGGTACGGCAAGAACTATTTCTGCAAGAGCATTGAACTGTATTTAATAGTTTCATATTGTAAGGTGCTGGTAGTCTGTAGGGAGGACTCCATGTGCTCTTTTGATATAATTGAAGTGACTATATCGTTGCAGAGGTTAATCAAAATAAGACCGTTGATACACCAGAAACTTCTACTCTGAAATGCGGTAGCTGCTATGGCGCTCTTCCTGAAGGATCGTGAGTCGCTTGTTATACAGTTCCAATATATCCTAATAGTCTTTTCACATTTTTTCAGCTGTTGTAATACTTGCGAAGAGTTGAAGGAAGCCTATCGATTAAGAGGTTGGCAAGTGAACATTGACGAAGTTGAGCAGTGTAAGGTGCTGTCAGTTAGAATAATTCTGCAATTTTAAAGCATTTTATGAGTTAATCACCAGGGTGATCCATGGGTGAAGATGTTGGAGCAATACAAAGATGAAGGCTGTCGAGTTTATGGAAAACTTCAAGTTGCAAAAGTTGCAGGGAACTTCCATCTCGCGCCAGGAGATCCTCATCGTATGATGCGAGCCCATGGTAATTTTACTTGATTTTTTATCAAATTGTTTTCGTTGCTGAGGTCTACGATTTTTTGGAGTAGGTAGAGATTGAAAATGTTTTTTTTGAATCGATGTTCGCTGTTAGGATTCAATAGGTTTTTTTTGTTTCCAGTGCATGATTTCCATGATGTGGAGTTGAATCATTTCGATACTGCTCATCGGATAAATCATCTATCGTTTGGAAACGAGTTTCCTGGAAAAAAACATCCTCTCGACGGAAAGGATTTCACTGCTGACAAAGGTATCTACTTCAGAATATTAGCTCATCTTGTTTAAATTCATTTGTGTCTTTATCTGATTATTGCGATCTGAAGTAGATGTCTTATCGGAACGTTGAGTGACAACTGTACAGCATGAAATATCAGTTGTGGTGAATGGTTACTAATTTTAGGATAGTAATCTCTTCCAGTGTCTGATAAGGGAACCTAAGCACATTCTGCAAAACACTATTCTCACGTGATGGGCTTCCAAAGCTGTTGTTGGGTAGAGTAGGGCCACATTCATATTTGATTTCTCAACTTTTAGGTGTCATAATGCATAACTACTATGTGAAAGTTGTGCCAACAAGCTACACACACATGGATGGCCGCGTGGAAAGTAGCCACCAGTTTTCGGTAACGACACATCGAAAGAATGTTTTATTAGGTACTTCGAAGCTCTTTATTGAAGATATTTTTTGCTGATTATCTGACTGTAGCCTATGGGTAACACTTTGGAAAAGGTAATGTTATGTAAAAGAAAATATCCCCTTTTTATTTAAGTTTGGGAAGATTTTTTTTTGACCCAAGCTTCTAGTTTGACTTTTTTGACGAGGGTTGGGTAAAAGTTTGCTCGTAATTCGAAATTTTCTCCTTCCAGAATATGTGAAGTTGTAGGCAACACTCGAATAGAGAGGATATACCAACATTCAAAATTGAAGGGATAATTTAGGTGCAAGTGGAATTCCTGGTTTTGTCGTGCAGTATGAATTCAGTCCGCTTATGGTCCGGTATGAAGAAAGGCGACAGTATGTTTACTAGTAATGATCTTCCCAGTTGTTTAATTTCTAAGACGTATCTTACTTTCCAGGCATTTGATTACATTTTTGGTGTCGCTATGTGCCATTATTGGAGGTGTATTTACGGTCGCTCAGTTGATCGACTCTATGATTTATCATTCTGCACGAGTCATTGAAAGAAAACTCACTTTAAATAAGCTTGGTTGACTTTATTTCTGTTTCGGGGACAGGTCTTTCATTTTATACCTTTTTTTGGTATTTATGTCATGCAAATGGGTTCCTCTCAGCTGGATTCAACATTTTAGTTTTTTTGTTGTTAGAGTGCCTCTCATTATGTTGGTCAGGAGGCGCCACTGCAGGCGCCGCGTTAAAACTAGGTCATATCAGCGGCTCCTTGAGAGCACTGCTACTCTTCTAATTTGGAAAGAGTGAACAGCATCGCACAGGAGAGGAACTTATATGACGAAACTTCGGTCAAGGAAAACCATTCTATCTATTAGTTGTAGAATGTAAGAAAAGTAATTACCTAGTTCGAACGCGGTGGCCATGATGGCGCCTAGTGGCCCTCATCCCCTTTCTACTAGGCATATTATTTGTTAACTGCACATTTGTTGTTAAACTCCCGTCTGTGATCTAATAATTGTTTATGAGGACACATCCTCTATGTACAGATTTTGCTTTATGGTTCATAAGACGTTTTTCGTTGATAAATTCTATAAATAAGAATGAATCTAAAGTGGAAGCGCTGTCTGACATACATGTCTGGTGTCAGTTGCACAACATGGCTCGATTTGAATGAAATAGAAATAAAAATATTGGCAAAAAGCATCCCTTTGGCGTAATTGCACGGGAAACACATGCAAATGGGAATTTTCATATTTGCTGACCCTACAGTCACTCACTACCCTGACTAATCAAAATTAAAAAAGAAAAAGATCATTCCGGAAAGGAACTTAAAATGGGGTTGCTGTGAAGATAGGGGTTCAAGGCGTTCATAAGATCTGTTGTTTTTTTTTTTTTTTATCAAAGCTGTCAACGAAGCTGGAGAAAAAACGATTCGGCATCCCTATCCGATCCGTAGGGACACAGTACCATCTACAACACAAATTATCATTATAGCCCACAGGCCAACAGAAAGGGCTTTTCATAATTACTTCCGGGATAGGCCCCCGTATTCGACTTCTATTCGGAGTCATAGTTTCATATTGAATGCGTATGTGGCCTATACAACGACTTAACGTGACTAGCCCAGGTACAATTCAGTGCTTCTATCCCGGGATCTGATCCCCAGACCATGCGTATGAAAGTGCGCCACTTGCCACTGTACCAACGCTCATGTACTAATAAAAAAAAAGTTCATTGTCACTGAATGAATTATCAACTGAATATCGTTGGGTGAGTCTCCAGTATGTGACTAAGCCGCTGTGGATAACTCATCTCTCCACCAGGCGTCCTATACGGTCTCAAAGTTCAGTAGGATTTGGAGATGTTTGGTCGGGCAGGCAGGCATTGTCTCGATCTTGTGAACGTCTGAAGAAGGCTTAATCCTACTGTCGCCAGAGATTAGCAACAGACGTCGTTAAGTGTTCAGCCAGCTTATCACTTCTTGATGAGTCTCATGTAGCCTGTCTTCCTCTTTAATATAATTAGTAGAATAATCATCATTTGAATACCAAAGACAAGATAGTCCATGCTCCTTCATTTGCTATCACCTATATTTAAGCTGGGACAGTAGACGTTTGGACTGAACTGAATACTTGTCTTATTGTACACATACTACATGTATCTGTCTATTACATGTAACCTTAAGCTTTACACTTTTTTGTTTAATTTATTAAGAATTTTATTGCCGTTGTTGGTGCAGTGCGAAGTGACGCACTATTTCATGCGTTGTAGATGGTTCGAATCACAGATTGGTACCCCACCAGGCCGAACAACCTACCATTTCGATTCGCTAATTGATACCAGATTCTGTTGGGAGGGTAAAAGCAGTGAATTGTACATAGGCTAGCCACTGTGAGTTATTGTATAGGCCAAATACACATTCAAACCGCCGCTATGATTCTGAATGGAAATCGAATGCAGGGCGCATGCCACGAATAGGATTGACCAGTGCATACGGAATTTTTCTGTCAACATTTATGTTTTATTATCTATCTATGTACTTCAATTATTTCATTAATTAATTATTTATTTACTCGTTTTGTGTCTACTCATTTATAATATTTTATTTTCTTCGTTCCGGAGTGAAAGCCAAACGTTAGCTCTCATTAGGTCTCCTGCACTTGATGTGTGCTCTTGATGTAAGTAAAAGGGCAGGTGCTATTATTATCCCATGTCATTGGCTCTTATCAATAAATATCACCATTATCAGCTTTAATCACATTGTGTCACCCATCATCAATGCCATTAAATAATCAGCGTTTCCGGATTTTTCGCTGAATCATCACAGGGAAGGGTGTAGTAAAATGCTGGACATGTGATTTTTACCATATTTTATCACCCTTTATTAGCCGCTATTTTTGTCACCTTCAACTTATTTCGTACTTTTCGTACTTAGAATAGCAGCTATAATCACCTATGTAGGAATCTCAACGGTTTAGATGGTATTGCTTTGTACCATTCTCAATCACCCTTTATCACCTGCTATCACTCACTATTCAAATCTACTACATGTTAGGTAGGCTACTCTACCGCCATTGTGAAGGCCAAGTTAAGCTGCTCTTTCTTTGCAGCGTCTTTTATCAGCACCTATTAAATTCGATCACTTACTACCACACATTATCAGTGAACCTATGAGGTTCTTGGCATCACTCCAAACTCTCTGTAACTCAGCGCTTCGAAGAGATTCGTCATTCTTTGCAGTTCGAGATATTTTTCGAAGCCTCTAGTATATTTTAGGATCATCTAGCACCATAGTATCTTTTTAGAGCACCACAACTATACCTAAGGGGTGAGACACTAACTGCCTTCAGGTGACTTTCTTCCTGATCGGTTATGTCAGCTATTCCACCAACAATGAGTTTCGCAGTTTTTTTTTCTCTGTGAGGATGTTTCCTGTCGAATTCTCAAGCATCCACACCCTTTCTTTTGGACAGCATTGACTGTGAGATCATGTTAGTCGGTGATCTTCAACAGAGCCTATCAAAACTCTGTGCCTCATTGAGGAATTCCGAGTCTCAGATTCAGAAGTAGCTACAAGTAGTCAAGTCATAGCTGACACTAAATGTTTGAATCAAATGTATTGATGAGTTATCGGATTTGGGGCTAGAATCGGTGAGGAGTTGAACCGTTAGACAGTATAACTACAGGCTGATCAGGTATGGATCGATTGGTGTGGAGGAATGGGG
Source organism: Haemonchus contortus (assembly GCA_000469685.2). NCBI lineage: Eukaryota > Metazoa > Nematoda > Chromadorea > Rhabditida > Trichostrongylidae > Haemonchus > Haemonchus contortus. Next base: position 7,863,870 of record LS997564.1, read on the forward strand.
TAGGGAAGGGGGGGGGGGGGAGGCTGGTGCAGTGAAGAGAATGCTGACTTCTGTTTGCTTATATCGATGCGATTCTTCTACTTCTCTTCAGGTACGTATATAGCCTTTTTTTTTAAAATTCTTTTTTTTATTCAAAATCCAAGCTCACCAACTTTCTGTTGGATTTTGGATTTTGGGTTGCTGGATATCGAATGTTTTAGAGTAAGAGATTTTTCTAGTGTTTTTTAGACTACTTCAATTCTGTTATCCTTTATTTGAATTATATATCCACATTGTTTTCTACTGCTTATTTTGTTCACGTAAACAAGTCATTCAACGAATTATCACCAGCAACATTTTCACTTTTCAATCAACAAACAGTTCAACCACTCCACTAATCCTTTCTCAACTAGATGACCTAGTTGGCACCTTTTAACCCTGCAGTTCTGACTGGAAAGTCACCTGTTTCTCTACTTTCAACCTTTTTGTTGTGAAATGGACTGTAGAAAACTTTTTAATAGCACCCTTATGCGTACATATGAAAAAATAAAATAAATAAATAAAGAATGTGAGTTAAAAAATGAAATAAGTAAACAGTAAATGAGTAAGTGAGTAAATAACTCGTTTTCTTTTATGAGCTGAAGTATTCACCACAGAAAGAGCAAAGATTTCTCTTCTCACTGAAGCTTGAAATAGAAAAACACCCAAACAGATCAACTTTTCTTTGGGAAAAAGACGGCAAGTGTTTGGTTGATTCGAGGGATCTATTTGGAATATAGTGTATTTGGGTATTTGGATGTGTTTGAGATGATCTGACCCCTTGTGCAACCCTTTCGTCCAATTCAACACGTTCAATCAGACCATGGACCAAAACATCGTTTTGTTTACGTTTTCGGTTTCAATTCACTCCATCATTGTTTATTTTGATGACCCTCGACAACAGTTCAAAAGGCATTCCGTGTGAGGCTATCCAAAAAAAGAAATAAGACTTTTGAACTGTTTTCCTCCATTGACTCATAGTCCTCTCAGCCCTCTCAGTTTCTTTTCAAAATTGGTAAAAGAATAAAAAAAATTGTAAAAAAAATGTAAAAAACGAAAAAATAATTCTTCAAAAAGAAAACAAATCATTAGTGTAGACCTCTGTTATTCAGCCGGCAGCCATGGCCTTTCACGAAAGTTTTATTTTTTGGCGATCTTTTTGAAGGGCCTTAAAGAAGTCTATAGAAAAAATCGAAGGCTGAAAGATAGCTGAAATCCCATGGAAAAGTACAAGCACTCAAAGTCATCATCTGATGGCATAAATCCGGCTGTTCCCAGTCAGTCAGTGGGATTGAAGCGATTGATGAATCCCCAAAGAAGACTTTTTTTGTGATGAATGGGCGTAGGGATTGAGTAAGCAAAGTTTTTGAAAGGGTAGAAAAGCTCTTCTTAAGCAGCGCCCCGTATTTTTGAACTTTCCTCACAATTCTTAGAGGAAATTGTAATTTGCCCAAAACTTTTTGCGATTCCTGTGCTTCATGGCTATTCTTCATCGGCTACTACGAAATCTTGCTCGACAACTTATTTCTGTCATTTACTTAGGTCGAGATTCAATTGATGCACAGAGCAAATTTGGGAGTAAAGTGAAGCTCTATTTGTGCCTATACCTTTTCTAATGCCTGAAGAATATAATTATGTAGATTCTTCCAAAGATAATCCCCCAACTCTTTCTTCCTGGATGTACTTCTCACGGCTACACTGAAGTTTGTTGACAATGAGCTTCTTACAACCAAGCACAAATATTGTTATTACTTTGTTGATTTTTCAGAAGTGATTCTTACTTGTTAATCATTATTAATATTTAAATTAAGTTAAGTACAGTATTATGTATTTGAGTATCTGACTTTTCGTCTGGATCATTTTCCCTCGAGGTGAGTCCGTGAGAACGCGAAAACGAAATCACGCTGTCAAAAGCACAGTTAACGATTGAAATTGTTTCTGAAATTTACTCCAAGAATGAGCCTGTGGCCATAAAGATAGCACATGGGACATTGTCGGTCCGACCTCGACAGGGCGTTGTAAAAGCTTCAAAACTGGCCTGACCGACATGCACACCCAAAAGTGGTCGTGTTAATGACGGCCTTGTAAAACCATTCACAATGAAGAGTTGGGACGTTGACGAATAGAACGCTAATGTGAGAGAAATCGAGACAGTTACAGACACATAATCTAGTACTTTCTTACTACGTTTCTTATCCCTTGTATTTCAAAAGTCCTGCGGTTTTCGGGCTTTTTTCGCCATTGCACCAGACTTCCATTATTTTACTTAAGGTAGAGAACTCAAACTTATCGTGAACTGTGCCTTTAATCTTCACATTATAAGTTTGTTATTATCAAAATAATGTTTATTATCCTTACATAATTTTTTGTAAAATCTGTTCCCTAGGGATTGATGAATTTAGAACGATCCGTGCCTGCAGTAGACTTATTTTGTCTCGAAGCATACTGTGCTCTGAACCATGTGTTCTGTCTGTGGACAAATCTTCTGTTTTCTAAGAGAATGAACTAATCAGGTAAGAAAGCTGAATAACTGTTGCCATTGAGAACAAAATTGTTGAAATGTTCGCGTCGATCTCTGGTTTTCGTCGCAGTTATACATCACTCAGTTCACCTCAATGATCTCAGTTATTCAGTAGAGTTTTCGATTTGATCTTTTGACTAACAAGCACGTTCTTCCTACTTCCTCTTTGTCTGAATGTTTTTTGTCCTGTAAATGATCATTAGAATGGGATTTAGTGATACAGTAACCGTAATCACATACAGGCAGGTATAAAAGTAATCAGGCGTTCAAGAAGAGTCTATTACATACATCCTTCGTCGGTGCTTTCCATTCCGTCTACATGTGCATATCAGTTCCATATTGCAGATTACTAAAACCCGACCTTGAGGCCTGCTATACCTTGCGTTTTACTTCCTAAATAGGTCAAGTATTTAAGGATTGATCCGAACTGCAATACTGAACCCGGTCCCTCAATCCATTAGAGCTGATTCAGTTGCTTCCGAATTTAAGGCTGAGCTCGCTCCAGTTGATTAACTATTGAAGTGGGGTAATGGTCAGACGTTCCCAATGATATACCATGTCCATTGAGCGTTACTTCGGTTCAAAGCTCAAAGTCAGTTATCGTTGCAAGACAACTAGATAAGAAACGTGGCAGTCTGTGGGCGGATCGGGACTATCGCAGCACTTTCATATGTGTGCCATCTGTGAGGTGATTCCATGTTTCCCTCTAACAAAGTTCAAACGTTCCCGAGTTCACGGCTGAGCTCGCTTCAGTTGACTAACTATTGAAGTGTCCATTTCATGACGTAAGTCACAAAACAGGTGATTTTACTTTCGCCTCATGGCACATAATTCACTGATGGGAATGAAGTCGTAAAACTTGGCTTTCGCGTCAAAACAACTTTTTTAAAATGGGTAAAAATAAACATTATGGCTATTTGGACTTTTATGGCGTAGCGAACTGGCCAATTAAAATCAGCGACCCTCATTAGTGGAATAGTCAATGAATGGAAGGCAACAGTGATAAATGTGATTTTTTTACTGAAAAAGAAGTTCCTTAGAGGATAAAATAGAACAGACGTTTTGCAAAAAGAGCCGGATGATTGAACAACTTCTTGATGCTTCAGAGGAATTCGCCCTATCACACTTACGTGGGCATATTCCACTGGATGGTGTGGGATGTTTGCATCCGTGCACGAACTATGCAAATCCAGTGACGAGCGATGGTTCTGAATGTTATGGTGTGGTGGGACAACTAGTCAACCAACTGTACGGGACAACTAACTAGAAATCCCTTCGAGACAACTAGATAGGGAGCGTCGCGCACTTTGGATGGCTCGCGATTGTAGCTTCATACTCTGGTTATTGTGTTAAGACCCATAGGGTCGGTTCCGTCAGTGCCTCCCTAGGCACCATCACTTGTACCCTCTTCCTCTTGGATCTCCATCAGCTTCGCCAGTTGGAGCTTTCCTGAGATCCCTCTCCTCCCACCCGTTCCCCCAGTTCATTTATCTCATGGCTATCTCATCAAAGAAGGAAAGACAGGTCGGGATAAACCGGAATGTCCAGCAGGGTGGTATTGCTCCCATGGTTGAGAGTGATTTAAAATTTTTGAACAGAGAAATTTGTACTTTATCTTCTATTCACGGGAAAGCCTCCCAAACCTTTCGAAGTATCTAAGCCCTCCATGGATCATCCTATAAGTAGCCAAACCCTGACGAGTAACCATAGAAATCCACTGCAAAGCGACATTGTCAGAGCAACCACAGCCGTTACATGTACATAGAGATCGTCCTGCGTCCAAGATGGATGTTGCCTGCATGGGGTTGATCTCGGCTCTGTGCAGATAAAGATAATCCCTTCATTGGAAAATATAAAACCGTCTGGGATATGGAAATGACGACGACTCTCTGCAAGCAACTGAGTGTATCTATCCGTGAGTCTACAATACCACTTCACAGCATCCTATCATCATGCATACAGATATCGACATCTACGCGATCTCTCTTCCGGGCTCTCTTGAATACGTTCTTGGAACTTGGTCCCTGTGCGAAGCACGAGATTGGTAGGACAAACCGCATGGTTATGACTGTGTTTTCGGTTTGATTATCCAACTTAAGGACCTCCAAATGAATAGTGCAACTGAAAGAGAAAGCCGAGCATGAGAAGAGGAGCTGATAAGAGGCATTAAGATGGTATTTATGAGGACCGATTAGAAAATTGTCTTGGATGGGGATAGAGGAGAGCGGTGGGCTTCAGAGCTTGATGTCAGAACCGCATTCACAGTTCCGGCTGTTCCGAGCTTTGACCGCACTTGCTAGTTGACCTGTTTTCCCATTGTGAATACAACATCTTCATATTTCTTTCACGCTCTGTCGATCAACAGGTTGTGCGAGAAGTCTCTGCCAAAACTTTATAATCACAGGACTTTTTCAAAGTTGTTGTTGTTGTGGCAAGTGATGCGTTATCACGTGCGTGGTCTGGGGATCGATTCTAGGACTGGTATCTGACCGGACCAACTGAGTCTTTCATTCTTTTAGGGTCAGTTACTTGAAACCATACTCATCTGGGAGAATAAAAGTCCTGACTTATACATCGGCTGACTACTGCAGGTCATTGTATAGGCCACAAACGTATCAAACGCCTCTACGGTTCTGCATGAGAGTAGAGTGCGGCAGCGCATTTCGAAGGGGACTAATTAATGAAGGAAACCGTTGGATGAACGTGTGACTCCAAAGGAGAGCACAAGGGGTGCTGTTGAGGCACAAAAATTCTCGGAAGCACCCTCTGAACAAGACAACTACTTTTCTGGGAGCGCGGGTAGCGGGAGGGTTTCGAAGCTGAATATGTTTACGTGCACTTATTCGTGTCAAAATCCGATGGAAATTGAAATTGTGGAACAATTTTCCTAAAATAGAACACAGCCGTCAGTAACAGAAACGTAGTTCCTGTTTTGATGAAATCCGTACGCAGATGACGTCGTAACTATGTACTATCTCCAATTGTTCAAAAAACAAACAACGTTCTTTGAATTCCTTTTTTTTTTGTTTACCGTGAAAATTCAGAGATATAGTTCTCGACAAAAATAGTTTCTAAGAATTTCCGATAGAATGAACACGTGACACTCAAGGAAAGCACAGGGGAGCTGTCGGTCGAAAAACGGCCTAGATAGCGCATAGTAAGAGCCATAAAATCGGCTCAGCCTATGTACATACAGAAAGGTTTCCGGGTTTTCACGGCGTTGTAGAAGCTGTAGAGTAGTATATATGTATATATAGAGTAGACTAGTCACTGAACCGGACGCACGCATTCCGCACGGGGGACGGAACATTCACCCTGAACTGGATGGACGCGGCAAATGGCGCGGCGAGATTCGTGCGTTTAGGACGACTTTGGCACCTATCATTGGGGCGCAAACTTGAAATAGAGTAAATTGGTGTGGTCAGATGATCGTATTAACTGACTCTATTTCAAATTTGATCCCAATGATAGACGCTGAAGTCCTTTGAATCGCCACGAATTTCGCCGCGCGATTTGCGTCCATCGACACTACTTCTTTGATTTATTATATCTCGGATTAGGCCATTATGCCGATTTTCGCGTTTTTTTTTCGCATTTTTTGCACTATTCTAGGCTATCACTCCCATTATTCTTTGCAAACTAGACACCCAAGAATAATTGTGAATTGTGCGTTTAGTTATATCCTAAGCCTCTGTTTTCTGGCCATGAGCAGAGATAATATCTAGATACCGATTTAGCGAGCACATTAAATGTTCTTGACGCCATTTTTGCTAAATTATGAATCATAAGAGGATTGTAGGTGACAAGTGGTGCCTGAGACGGCTTATGGCTTAGAAAATGCGCAAATGGAAGTTTTATTTTGAGATCTTTGAAATATCGCCATAGAGACACATCAGGTTGGAGTGCTGGATCAGCCTATAACCCCGGCGCCTTCTTTCTCCCAGACGAGCCTACTTTGAGAAGATTCACAGCTTAGATGTTCTAAGCTGGTATCAATCTGAGATCCTGCGTGACATTGACCACCTGGCACTACACCACCTCCATGCTGGCATGAAGTAGTTGGTTTGACTCTGGAAAAAACGGGACCCTGCTTCTTGAAGCAACTATGATGTCGTTCATAGGATTATGTGATGAGATTTTGTCCTTAAATGCCTATTACACTTTGTTTGTCGACGGCAGGGGCTACAAACAAAGAAATGCCTCGAGTCTTCAAGTCAAGTAGTTAGCAGATTTATAGCTTTACTGACGTCACTATGTCTGGCCGCCTGGACGCCATCGTCTAAATCTCTTCCATATAATCACTGCCCTAATCTCATGCTCAAAAACGTCAGCATGAAGCTCAGATCGTCGAGGGCACATTTTGATCCTTTCAGTCTTCGCTTTCGTACCATCCTCCTGCTCTCTTCTTAATCACATCGCCCGAATAAGAACTCCATCACGGTAAGTTCATCAGCCTTTCCGGGAGTGCATCGTCCTTTCAGTCTCCCTATTGTTCCCTATCGTCCCTATCATTTCTTGAATAGCCATTTCAACCCCCTAATGAAAACGTTCAGAGAGATTTCCATTTGAGTAGCCCCTATTTTTACAAATGCTCATAAATAGTGTTGCACATAAGTATAAAAGTCCGAAGTCTATGAGCGTCAATCAATGCCGTTTGTGAGCGCGCCCCACTTTCGAATTCCATTTAGAATCGCAGAGGTGTTTGTATGCGTATGTGGCCCTTACAATGACATACGGTGGCCAGCCGATGTATCACATTCATGCTCCTATGCTCTCAGACAAATTTGATGTAAATAAGCCGACTCAGCAGAATAGAAGGCTTGGTTTGCCCGGGCGAGTATCAATCCAGGATTCGATCTCCCGTATCATTCGTGGGATAGACAATGCTGGACATAGTCGGACATCGTGGTTGAAAACAAGTTTTTTTAGTAACAGCTAATCCTCTTTTCGGGATATGTTGACGCATTTGAGGTCTGCGTGGAAACGTGATAGCGTTAAAGTGGGCCTAGGCAGTAGCTCAGGGACCGTGGCATGAACATATCAGTGTTTTTATTCCTCCAGACGACATTAACTGCTTCAATTTATCTCACCCACAAACTATTATTGCCACGAACACTTACTTATGAGAATATGTTGAATAAATAAGGAACCAAGGGACGGCAACGAAAACGCACATTTTAAGTGCGGAAGAAGCGTAGTGCCAAAAGGCGCACTATTAGGAATATGGTCAAGGGATACACTTTCGGAATGATAATCATTTAGAGCAACTAAGCTTTCTATCTCTAACTATGTCGATTTTCAATTGAATGCCTTCCTCTCTTGTTCCACCCTCTGCAGGTACATGTGCATCATCCTCTTTCTTTCTGAATAAATAAATCCTCCTCTGTAGAGTATTCCGTCACCGAAGTTGATTCTGAAGGGAAAACTTGGATGAACTCGGGTAGCCTTTGGCATTCCCAACGTGGAAGGTGAGTGTTCGAAAGCGTGAGGTACTCAACTTGGCCTTTAAGGACAGCGAGGCTTTGATCCTCATCGTATTGCACTCCAAGATGATTTATCATCCAGGGGAGGGATGAAGCGGAGTGCTCCCTCTCCATAAAGGTTGGGATGATTGCAGGTGGGGGCGTTAGAATAAAGCACATCTAATCCAATTCTTAGTCTATTTCATAGTGATGATATCAATTCGCTCCAGCAATTTAGATATTATGTGCGGCATAATTGAACGGCAGAATAGTTTTAGTCCGTGTTCTGCACTAATCGGCAAGACTGGTTTTATGGTTAGACCGTCAACCATGAAAAAGTCCAAAGTCCTCAAAATAGTTGGAAGCTACTGATCTGTGACCTAATATTGAGCGTCCAAGCGCGCTAGGCTAGTTGCAACAACTCCTCGAAGGTCGAATGTCAAAGGATCCCAGCGGAGTAACCAACTGAACATGGCAATTTCAGTCTATTTATTCAGTTGAGAGTTTGGACTAGCTTTTTTTCAAATTTCTTCAGTCATTTTTTCTATTGAGATTAGGTTGAGCTAGGTTAGAATATCACTTTTACTTGTATAGTAAATCGAAGTAGAGAGACTGAATCAGGCTTGTTTCAGTCGAGACCGCTCAGGTTTTCCATTTCTTCAGGATAGGATTGTTGTGAGAGTTACATCTTTCAGCTACCACAGGTCCATTATTTTTAATATCTAGGCAGGTGGTTTAGTGGCAAGGGGCACACTGTGTGACACGCATGGTCAAGGGTTCAAATACCGGATCGATGACCGCCTAGGCCAACGAAGCCTTCCATCGGGGTCTGTTCATTGGTGCCAGACTCGTCTGGGAGGATAAAAGCACTGACTTGCACATTGACTGGCCATCGCAATTCTTTGTATAGGCCACATACGCACTCATTACGCCACTACGATTTTGAATCGGAGTCGAGTGCCGGGCGCATCCCTCAGACCGGATTGACTAACGCCATAAACTTTATCCTTTATCAATGCAAACTACGCATCCAAACGTCTCTACGATTCTGTATGGAAGTCCCATGCGCGGCATACCCCTCATAGGTTTGGGTAGCTTTATCCATTGAAATCTTCTTTGGAGCTATATTTTTAAACTTCATCTGGAACCTACGTTGTTTTGTCTGTCTGCAAAATTCAAAATTGTAGTCAATTACAAGTCATTTGGACGTGATGGAAGGTCTAACGAACAGAGATCGGTTCGTCCGCTGGTTTCCTCATTTCAGCAATGTCCTCGTTCTTCTTGCAGCTAGACCCGCTTCTTTGAACTAAACTTTGCAAATACTTCTATAAATAAAGATAGCACTTTTCCGACTTCTAAAGGGCTAATGACTACGTCTCTCTTACCAATAAGAGTTGTTCTGTTTTTTCTGTCTCACTAGGATCATCGCCTTTGTTGTCAAGCTCACAATGTTTCTATTTTTAATTTTTACAGTGAATGATAGGTATTCAAAACCAAATGGGCAGATTAACTGGGCATAGACGTCAGAATGTCTAATGAACTTCGTCTGCTATATATACGGCGCTCCGCGGCCTCAGCGACTTTTGCTCGTTTGTTAGCGACCTGTGGAACGGCATCGAAGTTTGCCGGCATTTCCACATCCCCTGGTTCCTCAGGACATCAGAAGCATACCAGGACAACCAACAGGTGAGTCGCTACTCTCTTTCAGCGATCGACGATCAGTAACCTCGTCGTTCCTGCTGAGGAATCAAGGATCAGGCAGACTGGACACGTCATGCGATTTTGTGGCGGTTGCTCAATGGTTCTCACTTGACGTCAAATGATGACCAAGAATTCCGTCATCGCGGTGGTCAAACTTCTTCACGGAAGCTCTAAACGAAAGTAGTGTTAAATCTCATGTCCCTCGAGCGAGAACGATCTACTGAATCACGCTAGCTCGCGACAAGGACGATTGGAGACGTTACTGGGGATATGTTTACCTCAGCCAAGGATGGACTTCTTAGTGCAGAAAAGCCTCCTCTTCTACGTGCTAAAAACTGAAGTTGTAGTGCAGGTTGCGCAGCAGATCTGTCTTCCGTGATTATTTCCCGATCAAGTGCTTAACTGTTTGTTTATAAACTTAGGCAGTCTAACTTTGAGTCGTGCACAGCTCTGAATGCGTTGAGTAAATAATGAATCTCAAAAGAGCCCCTGAACTGGGCGAAGAAGCGTTCGACTGAAGTTTCATCCGATGGTGCTCAGCGTTTGCCCATATTCGTGGTGTAAATGCAATCTGAAGGAAGTCTTACGGGTATTCGAGGGAATATTTCCGTATTTTGTGCATGTTCAGAACTAATTAATGAAAATGTGGGAATTCTGACGAGTGTTTATCCTCAGCGGAATTCCATTCCTCGATCATTGAGCTATCTTTGGGTACTGGTTTATTTCCTGAACCGACCAATGTATTACTCATCCATAATGTACGCGGTACGTCATATCTCCTTTATCTCCACCTGCCACCTTATTAAGTAGTCCAGGTGTAGTCCCAATTGGGCATCGTTTCTCGTAAGCATCTACGTAATTCAGTGGATTCTGGATTGCTATTTACGAGTAAGTTAATCTGACTATGGTGTTTGAATCTCTGGAGCAATGCTGTTTCGTAAGTCTCCTAAGCGGTGGGTGGCAAATAGGTTTACGCTCCCAATCCATAAGAAGGATTGAACCTTTCCCACAACAAAGGCTTTCATGTGGATTTCAGGTACTCTTCTGATTAGCTCTCGGCTTAGGCTGCCCCATAGCCTTATTTTTATCCAAAATTATGTTTTGAACAATGATCGGATGCTATCGGCTTCTTCGAAAGATTACCAAGTAGCGATTTCAGTCGTCGCTCTTTGCTTCTACATACATACGCTTCAGACATCAATGATCTCGAACAGGTTCCATTCTAAAGTTCCATAAAACCCTATAATTTAATATGCATACAATATCCTTTGTGAAGCTCTCAGAAGAATCATACTCAGTAAATGATAGAAATCATGCTCTTTTTGAAAGTATTTTAATTGTATTGCGAAAGGCTGCTCTAGACATTACCCTCTGCAAATTCAATATTTGGAAAAGATTTTTGGTGTTTCAGCCTTAATTAATTATTACCATGAAAACTGTGTTTCTGTTTTAGAGTTTCCACGTAGAACGAGGTATAATCGCGATATTTGAATCCCCCAAAGAAACGGGAACGTCTCTGCTGGAGATCTCATTTTTGAGTTCCGAGCAATCATCCAAAATTTCTATCGCGAAGCTGATGTTTCAAAGCAAGAAACAAATGGTAATCAGATGAAGCGAGATCTGGCGAATAAGTGGAATGGGGCAGCACTGCCCATCCAAGTTAGGCAATTTACTGACAAAACAATTTCGCAACATGCGGTTGCGCGCTGTCGTGAAAAGGGCAAACATTTTCACGCTGCGGACGCTTCCTTCGAACAACGTCGGCCAAACTCTGTAGCTGAGAAGCGTAGCGTAGCGGTCATGATAGAGAGCTCAGTAAGTTATCCAATGTAGAGCATTCTCTGAGAATGTCCACCGACGACACAGTAAAACCTTCCTCGGACATAGTCTACTTCTCTTTTAGTCTTGGAGGTGTTTCGTCACGAGGCACCGTGGGCTTAGATACGATGACTCTTCTGGATGCACCACAGATATTTGCGACAGCAGTCGGTGGATTATGCCCTCACAGTAATTCGTGATAGACGATAGCTCTCAGACAGCTTCGGACGGCAGTTGAAGGTTGAAGTCATTTTTGCGAAGCACTTACAAGGGGATGCTTATACATCCCCTTAGAAATACAGTTTAGGGATCGGTCTACCATAACCCATTACGAAGTCCCTCCGAGCGATCCTATGAAAAAATCTAGAAAGGGACGAAGAGTCGATCAAAACTTTTTACTCAACCTAATACTTTGCACAATGGTTGTTTCGAAATATTCCTGAGCAACTCGCGAACATTTCTGGCCAGTTCTACAGGGTTGGCCAAAATTATGATTACAGCGCGCGCTGATGCTGATAGCGAATTTTTTCTGAAGTTACAGCAATTCGATCGCTTTCTTCTATTTCACAAAGCAGATTGCATTATCACCTACCTGATGATACTAAACTTCTGGTAGATTTTGAAAATAGTGTAAGCGTAATTATCCTGTGAATAAATCATCACTTTGCATTTACAAGCACTTTTGGCACGGTGCGTCTATAGACAACTCAGCGTAACGAGGTAGGGGGTACATTCGATTATAAGACGCTTTCGAGAGTTGGGAACAATTGCAGATAGGAGTGGTAAACCTAAGAGGCCTGCGGTTATATTAAGTGGGAATTTTAAGGAAGCAGGGTGAAGGTCTGCGTAGCAGCGAAGTTTATTCTTAGCTCAAAATGACTAAATGAATGGATATCTCATGATGTTTTCTGCGCGAAATCGTGGAGCATCATCTGCACGTCAAGGCCTTTATACGATCAGAAAGTGATTTCCCCAGTGAGCAGACTAAGAAAAAGAGAAATGTTGGCTCACCAAAGCTGCCCCGCCGCATACAAAAAATTGTCGTACAGGATCCCTGTTCATCGGCGAAAAGATATCCGCGGTGAAAAAGGTGCCCAATAAGCAGGGCTACAAGACTTGTATAAAGCTGAAAGAAATGGAATTGATGCAGCGCTAAGCTCGCTGACTTTCTGCGATATCCTTTGCGAGCGTCACCATCGAGGCAAAAGCACCGATTATTTTGTAAAATAAGAAGTGAAAGTTGATTTGGAGACCTGTTCGATCTCTTCGTGCGCAACAGGACATTTTGTCTATTCAAACCGGACATATTGCCAAGATGATGCTCCTGACTACAGATCAGAAGCTGTCTGGAAATTCCGTAAAAAGGGTTCCCTGACTCCATAACCTTCGATCAGTAACCACTCTGGAGCCCTGACCTAAGTCCCATGGATGTCTCAGTGTGGTCAGCCTTTGAGATGAAAGCATCCGTTAGCCCAAACAAGAAGTGAAGAAATCTCGAAAGTGTCTTGCAAAAAGCCGGGATCAACTCGATGACCTTGGCTGCGTGCCACCGTCTGTGCCGTCCATCGTCGTCTCTAGGGTTGAGTGAAAGTAGAAAGCAACAGATCCGAGTTCCAATGTACCATTCTGATAAGAGATTAGTGATAGACATTTTTATGAAATTGGTTTGCTTTTTTAGCTTTCTATTCGTTTTCGGGGATGTGACTGTGTAATCACAATTTTTGCCCACCCTGTGTTGGAGGTCCTGTTTGAGCCTCCGAGATAAGTACAAACAGCTTATTGGATACTGACGTTTCGTCTCACTTGTATGCTGCCAAGCCTGTAAAGTCGAAGGATGTGTTAGATTTACACGAGCACACCAATATTACCTGTCGTCCCGTTGATCGTCGTTCTCGTCGAGCAGGCCAGTAACGTCTCCATTCGTCTCTGTCACGAGCCAGAGTGGTTCAGTGAATTGTTCTCGCTTCAGGGACATGAGATTTAACACTACTTTCGTTTAGAGCTTCCGTGAAGAAGTTTGACCATCTCGTTGGCGGCCGTCCTTGAGTTCGTTTGATGTCCCGAGAGATCCAGTGAGTAATCACCCTAGTCCAACGGCCATCACTATATCGCATAACGTGTCCGGGCCACATGATCTTCGATTTCTTGGCGTAATCAACAGTATCTCTGATCTTCCTTCGTTGACGGAGCTCGGAACTCTAGATTCCCTTCTGCACTTGCGTGTATAGGGAAATTCCAAGCATCATCCTTTCCAAAGCGCGTCGAGTAACGCTGACAGCATGTTCATCCTGCTTCCGTGGAGTCCAATCCTCCGAGGAGTACGTCAAAGCAGGAAGGACAGCAGTGTCGAAAAGGTGAGCGCGGAGCCGGACGTTCTTTGTCTTCTTCACTACTCCCTCGATATTCTTAAGTGCTCCCCACGCGGCGGGTTTCGTTCTGCACAGCTCCGGAACTAGGTCGTTCATCACGCTGACTTTCCGACCTAGGTACACATAGCTAGGGCATTCGGAGATATTCGTTCCATTTAGTGTGGAGGGAGCATCAGGTACCAATCGGAGCAACAGGTACCAATCCGTTTTTCATGAACATCGTCTTCGTTAAGTTCAGCTTCACGCCGATCTTTCCACAAGCATGTCAAACTCGGCCAGCATTTGTTCCGCGTGCTCGATGGTGGGTGTTACAAGCACGATGTCATCTACAAAGCGGAGGTGATGTAGGTAGCGGCCGTCGACCTTCACTCCAAAGTTTTCCCATTCCAGTGACGCATGATAATTGGAGAGTGGCAGTGAAAAGTTTGGGCGAAATGGTACACCATGCCGGACACCTCTCCGCACGTTGATAACGATTTCCCTGCAGAATTGTGAAATACTGGTCGTGAAGTTGTCGTAGAGCTCACGAAGCATCCTTATATATTGAGCAGTGGTTGCCTAAGGCTTTAATTACCACTTTTGCCTCAACGGTGTCAAGGACTTATTTTTTAAATCGATGAACGTAAGACATAACGGTATTTTGTACACTCGCGATACTTCATTGAGTCTTGTAAGTGTGTGGATATGATCGATTGTACTGAACCCTCTCCGAAATCCTGCCTGCTCGCATGGCTGTCCTTCATCTAATATTCTGCCAATCCTGTTCAGGATGACACGAGTGGAACTCCGGCCGCGGTAACTTCGTCCATGACTGCTGCTCTTCTCTCTTTCAGATCTTCCTTTATCGCTTCCCTGAATAGCGTTGCAAATTCGGACGGACGTTTGTTGATGCCTGTAGCTCGCGCGATTCCACGCTAGCGTATCAAAGAAATTCAGTAGAGATTCGTCTCTTGGCTACTTCTGGTCTCTCTGCTTTCCTAGCGCTATCGCAAAGCCGATTGTATTCTTCATCGATGTTGTCGATAACAAAGTCTTCCCGTTCACTCGCAAGGGAAACGAAGTGGTCCTATTTGACGGAGGTCTTGGAACTTTGTTTCCTAAACTTCATAGCTCTCTTTCCACGCACTGAGAAGCAGATGATGGTCCTATCCCGTGTAGAGCTTCGGAACAACAGCGACGTCAGTCAGGCAGAATCCCCGATAGAAGATGATGTGGTCTATTTCATGAAGAAACTGCCCATCAGGTGGCTCCCATGTCCATCGCGGATGAGAAGGCTTCTGGAGCTGCGAGTTGCCATGGATGGTGTGGGTCGACATGATAAACTCGGACAGCCTTTCACTCTGCTCATTCCATTCCATTCCGTGAGTCCCGATGCGTAGCTCTTCAGCTGTTTTCTGGGGCCAATCTTGGCGTTAAAATCCCCGACGATGACATTTAAGGGAGTGTGATCTTTTCTGTAAAGCCTCTCGAGATCCACATAAACGCTTCGAACTCCTTTTCTTCGTAGCTCGATGTTGTGCGCAGGCAACGAAGATGGTTAGAGCTGGGGTTGGGCCACATCTCTTAGTCGCAAACGTCCGATTTGGGTTATTAGGCTTGCGTACGAATCGATGTTCATGGGCAAGTGCGTACTGAAGAGGACACCTACGCCGCCGACTCTTCTGCTGTCGCATATTTCAAGAAACAGTTCTTCTCCACTCTCAAATACAGCGTGTAGCGGGCGATGCCTTTTCGTCTCGGTCTGTCCGATGCCGTCGTACTTGATCTTCCTAGCTTGCATCATCAGGTCTTCTAACACGCCTCCGATGCAAGCGTCCGTGCGTTGAAAGTACGGATCGCCATCATCTTAAGCCTACTCATTATGGGCAGCCTGTTTTGGCCCTGAGATTCTAGCAGACTCTCCCGAAAGGTCCTACCCAACGCTGCCGTACTGGGGGCTTTCTCAGGTTCTGGCAAATAAGCCCATTGCTATTGCAATTTTTCACGAATGGATACCCCGAGTAGCTTGTCGGGCTCTAACGTTGGGGCTGGGTTGACTCGCGGGGTTGCCAGGCTATCCCGAAGCTTGGACGAGAGGACTGTGTTTTAAGAAGCACTCCCGTCATCCAGATACTTCCCAGTCACTCGAATGTAAGCTTTTAATTGAGTCGATGGGCAGAATACCATTCGCACCCACAGACTCTCCCCACACGTGTGCGTTTATACAACTGCGAGAAACAGAAGGTGTAGCGACTCGCACAGCAGAATCGAGAAGTCCATCTCCTGAATCCAACTGCGTCTCTGGACAAGCACTGGTGAATTTGGTCGGCGATTAATTCCCCTATTCGCCACCTGGGGACGCCCTACGTGGCTTCGTCCCTAACCAGCTGGGGATTCTTCAGTAAGAGAGAACCCTCAGTGAAGGAGATCCATAGGATTGGCGCAGCTCCGTCGAGCATTGCGAATGCTCTTTCCAGCCTCGGCGGCTTCGTCCACTTGTGGTAACAAGTTGCAGTTGGCTTTGCTGATCACTTGTCTCGCTACGCACCATGCCATTTGAAGTTGCCGCCCATTCCTCTTTCCTCCAGTCTTGGGGGAGGGGCGTTGAAGCAGGTGCTCCCTTTATATTCAAGATCACTGAGGTATCTTTCTATTTCATATTCCAATTATTTCGAATTTAGTTGCATTCGCATTTGTTTTACAACTTATCATGTTATATTAGCTTGTCGGAGAAGTCTTTGCACATCCTCCATGTTGTGGAATCTCTGCGATTGTTTAGAATGTTCTTTGTGTAACGTCTGTAAGTGCAGGTCAATGCGCTCTTCACACCGTATCTGCCATAGCATATCGCAGCGGTTAAGGCTGGAAGAAACGCTCTCGAGTCAAGGCAATTTAGGCTGCTTCTCTTTATAAGTTCAGAAAAAACGCCAATCCAAATCGAGCGGCAGGGGAAATATGTGATGCGATAGAACCCTCCATTGTCTCTTACAGCACAACAAGACACTGATATCACAGGTTCAAAATGACCGCTTTGACTGGACCGAAAGACTACGGTCTGGGAGACCAGTTGAGCTGACGACCACCTTCTGAAGCTGATTGAAGACGTTTCAAGAATTAGCACTCGCGAGATGGCACAGGAGCTTAACAGCCATCATAACACAGTGGCTGCCCATTTGCATCGCTTCGAAAAGGTTAGAGATACGTAGTGTGGGTTAGTTCTGAGGTGACCAGCTCCAAATGAGTAGATGCATGCTCGCACTTGTTGGCTTTCCGACGCACCTTCGTAGGGCTGGAAGACCTAATCACCGGCAACGAGAAGTGTGTTCTCTACGTAAAAAAGGAATCACCAATAGCGCGTAGAACATGGAATTCTGACCCCCAAACCAGAACTTCAATCAAAGAGGACAACGCTTAGCTTTTGAAACCGTTCGAAAGGACCGGTCACTAGGGCTTGCTGCCACCAATCTCCGAAGTCATCACCGAAGCCTAGTGATCTCTGATGGATCGGGCTGCTGCAGCTCCACGAGTGAAACAGCGGAAAGTCCACTTTTTCCACGACAATGATCAACCACACATTGCGAAGGAGACCGAGAAAAAACTTTGAAGGTGGTGCTGGTATGTTCTGACCCACCTTATTCACCAGACTTGACCCCAACGAAATGTCACGTCTTTTTCTCGCATTCATACCTTTTGAAGGATAAGAAGGTCGATTATGTGAACCAACTCGAGACGTGCATTCGCGAGTACTTCTCGTTTGACGTTGAG
Organism: Haemonchus contortus; assembly: GCA_000469685.2. Lineage (NCBI taxonomy): Eukaryota > Metazoa > Nematoda > Chromadorea > Rhabditida > Trichostrongylidae > Haemonchus > Haemonchus contortus. Next base: position 7,881,503 of record LS997564.1, read on the forward strand.
GTAATCTAAGAACCGGGATCCACAAGTTGGCTAATAGGTAGGCAACACCTTGTCGACATTGACGTTGCATATTTGTTAGTTGTTAGCTGTTGTTGAATTTGAAAAAAACGCAAAATGTGCAAAGCCTTTTTCAACAATCTAATATAATACATATTACACTATTATATGTCATTATTACGACTACATATAACTACATAACTTAGTAATTCATATTTTTTCAACGCTTCTCTGTACGGGAAGTCAGTCAGTCTTCTAAGTCAGCCAAATTTGTCTAAAGGGAAAAGTAGTTAAAGGCACAGTTAAAGATAAAAATGGTTTCTAAAAGTTCCTGCTAGAAGGAATCCTGGTAGAAGAAATTTATGACACCGGAAATAGCACAAGGACCGTTGTCGGGCTGAAAAAGGTCTAGACAGGGCGTATTGAGGTCTCCAAAGCCGGTTTGGCCGACTCAGCCATTCAAAGTGGCCGTGTTATGCCGCCCGTGTTGATACTGCACTATTCACACGACTGACAAATAGTGCACCCAAATGATAGACAGCCAGACGGCCAACTCGTACAACCTCCTTTTTTGCTGCTTTTTCAAAGTCATACATATATTTTGTGAAACAACATTTTACGCGCTTTCTTCGACACCCTTGCACTTATCCGCTCCATAGCTTCCACTATTTTGCTTGAAATAGGTGCCTTTAAATTATTGTGATTTGTGCGTCTAAGTGTAAGTGGCCAACTGTGATCAATCACTTATCAAGACCGGCTCATCCAATAGTTCTTGATAGTTTTCTGTGATAAGCTGCGGTAAAATATGTACTTCTCTACTGGAGTTTTGTTCTTGGAGCCTACTGTAAGCTCAACGATTTAAAGGGCGGTTGGTAACCTGCAGGTGATGTTGCCATCTAGTAATTAAACTCGCCTTGAATTAATTTCCTCGATGTATTATCGGCGACTACTCTTCAATCAGACTACTCTTGGTAATACTCGCGAAGCTGTACTGTACAGCTGTACTTTGAGCCGAGTCTCTTCTCGAAAAAACACCTATCAACACAAATTGCCGTTTTTTGTTGTAATTAATTCCTATTTTTACTAACTAATTACAGGATTTTTTTTGATAATTCGGGATAATGACTGATTACCCATCTTCATACTTTGAAATGAAAAATCTTTGATTCCTTATGGAATCTTGCTTCTTCCACCCAATCTAGAAGGAGAGTAATCAGTACTATATGGAAGATAGTCGTTCTGTTTTTTGAAACATTATTTCGGGACCGGCCCAACAGGTCCCCGAATGCGCCATGCATCGCAAATGGGTGACAAATTAACAGACTGCTTGCTTTCTGCCGGTCAAAAAGTGAAAAAAAACTAAGGAAAATTCACTGTAACCCGTCAAAGTCAATATGCTTTATTAACTAGCAAAATTCTAGCGAGGTATATAAGTATATTTTTTGAAATCTGCACTTCGCAAACATCGAAGTTTTGACAGTAGACTAAGTTTGTAAGTCTCGAAAATGATGTTTCCAGAGCTCTCAAGCTCCTTGATGACTGTCAAGTTGTTTAGCCCGGCGTCAGACTTGCAGGTAGTGTCATAGTAGTGCTCCGGCAAAACTACCAGGGCATTGTTTATCAAAATCTTAGGTCTGCAAATTAGTAACTTGCCTTGTATTAAAATAACTTACCTTGTGTAATGCCTCTTGTGCGAACCCATAGGTTACTGTAATTACTGTCATTAGATTACTGTACACCCCACTAGGGTATTCTCAAATATTCTTCAAAGTAACAAGGAGTTACTGGGAATTTTCTATAGTTCCGAAGACTCAAAATTATGAGTTTGTCTCGAACGGTTCCCTGCACCTCGCCATAAACTGCTTTCCTCCCTTATTGATCTTCGACATCTTCCAAGTCCTTTCAACTGGTATATCCCAGCTTTTCCAAGTGGCAGAAAGGTCAGGGCCCTTTCCTGGTGCATAGCTATCCCATCCAAAAGGGAAAAAGTGGAGGGGTAGGGTGTGGGGGCGGGAAGGTAGTTGTTGTCTTGGGCCATCAATTAAGTCATAATCGGGGGAATGAAATAATGAATTGAAAAGGGCCTGATTTAGCACGTACTCAATTTAATCAAGCGCGAGGTTGGCCTCGTTATCGACCAATTTCCCCTTCGAATTTTGAAGAAATCGGTGGTTTTAATGTCATCAAATAACGCTTGTTTAATGAATTCTCGGCAATGGAATCGTCACCAAAGGCCAGAAAATGCTCCAAATGATCTGAATACGTGGTAATTGGAGCTGTAACAGAGTAGAAATACGATGCATCGCTGCTTTGACATTTACAAATCCCATTAGTAAGATGTGCCCACGCCTTCCACTTTCATCTGGGAACGTGGTGACGTTTCAAGGCGTGTGTGGCCTATCAATGGTTTGCAATTTGCCATCCGATATGAACTATCGGAACTGTTATGTTGCCAGACGAGTCCGTCATCACCTGACCGACCACGGGGGAATGGGGGCTTGGGTAGCCTGTAAAGGTAACGACTCGGGATTCGATCCCAGAACTATGCATGTGCTAGTGAACCACCTAACGCCACTATCTACCCTTTCCTTGGGCCTGCTATGGTAGAAAGCCCCACCTAACCCAGGATTTCTTTCTGTGTCACCCTTACCATAGGTGGCTTTGTGCTGTCTTGAATGCCTTAATTTACAGTTGGTTAGCAAGCATGATTTAGATGACAATTTACTGACAATAAACCTTAAATTCGATAGCATTATTGGACACGGGAGCTCCCACTGCACTAATGCTCTCATGTCATAACGAACAATGGCGTATGTGGTGTAGTGTCAAATGGTGCACTATCTACGTATGATCCCTGGATCGAGTTCTCGATTAATATCCGCTTAGACCAACTAAACTTTCTGTCCCTCTGGGGTCGGTTACTCGGTACCAAAGTCGTCCGGACTGACAAAAGCTCTGAGTTGTACATCGGCGCCACCGCAATTCATTGTATAGGCCGGGTACGCATTCAAACGCCTGTGCGATCCTAAGTGGAAGTCGAATGCCGGAAGCGACCCAGAACAAGCGATTGTCTTTTATCCTTTGGACCATGATGCTGTGCAAGCCATTACATTTTTCTACTAAGTTGTCAAGGATGTTCCTCCATTTTCACCATCCCAGCCTCTGCTATTCCGGGTAACAGACGATTACACAGCTTATCTTAAAGAGATAGACTAGGATTTTAAGATTTTCTTAATATTATTGTTCACTTTTTTTCTTAGTATTGCAGTAAAACTATGATCCCGCAGCCGTCAGCTCAGCTTTAGAATTACAGAAAGAGCTTTCGACTAATATTTCCAAGAATCAACTTATTCGCGAGTTTGTTTTCGTCGGCACGAGCTGTCGCCTATCATAATATAGTCAGCTCAGTAGGAATCCCTTCGTCTCAATATTTATTATTGGAGTTCCTCGTATCAGACTCTTGGCTTCAAATGGTCTCATAGTTTCCCCAAGAAGAAGGCGACGTCTCAAATTGTTGCGTTGTTGATCAGGACTTGGTCCTCGTGAGATCAGGTGAGAATATCCCATTCAAACTTACCAACTCCAGAGTAAAGCTAGAAGGAGCCGAGTAGTTTGGTCGGAGTCAACCATCCCACCTCATCACACTTCACCCTTTTCTGTTGGCCTTTAATTATCCTTGATTCAAAGTACTCATTTTGATATTTTTGAAAAAAAGTAAAGCTATTGTCGTTCTCGTTAATTTGTTCTGCCCCGTTGGGCGGGGATGAGTATAAAATCAGTTTATGAAGCCTGTAATCCCAGTGGCATAGTTCGCTGATACAGTGGATTGCTGTGGCCAGCTGATGTTCGAGTCAGTGCTTTAATCTTTCCTATTAAGTCGAGTACCTTTTCAATCTACCCAGAAGGAGTGGAAGCTCAGCTCGCAGGTGAATATTCAATCCCCGGACGATGCGTGTATTATAATGCGCCACTTGCCACTGCACCACCTCAGCTCATCTCAATGTACATATTTAAAAGCTGGCTTCCCATTAAAAAGTTGACCTCTATCGACTCAAAAGCATCACATGGCTCCTCCAGGGAGAAGGCAAGGCGGGAATTCCCAGGCGTTCTTCAGCTCGACTGGCTCCGGCTTCAGCTTGTCTGATCGCTGAGAACGGTGGTTACTACAGTTTAAGTCCTTCTGGTAACATCTTTGCGAGCAATGTGGCCCGTAGGTAAGGTAGGTTAGTCATCCACCAACCCAGTGATTTTCTCCGGGCGTGGTAGTAAGTCGATGCCGATTCCTTGCCGGCCGCTCTTCTTGTACGATTATCCGACAAAATGGTGAGGATTGTGCTCCCAGACAGGAATCTGAGCCTACTTAACTCAGTTGTCAATGCAGACAGAAAGTTTTTTTTTATAGAGAAGAAAGGGGTTCGATACTTGAAATGCTGTTTCCTATTGGCACGTTAAGTACGTGACCTTATCGACGCTATAATGGGCTTGGCTCAAAGATTTCCACGTGTTTGCTGAAAGCTAGCCATGTTGCTCCAAAATTAGTTTGAAGCATATATGGGATAATACCCACAAGCCAGTGTCATCAGATCCCACCATAATCAATTTCTCAGATAAACAACACAAACATAATTCATTTATCAACACACGGGAGAGCAACAACATGCAAAAAAAATCAAAAGTTATTTACTATATCACTCAGTTTCAGATGATCTTGAAGGCATCTTTTCCCCTTACTGTTCTGACTGTAGAGTGTCTTTGTAAGCGAGTCATCTGTCTTTGTTATGACTTCCCAAGCATTGTTGTAGGTTTATTTTTGATCCCACTTTGTAGCGAATGGCTTAAGCATACTACAAATTGTATTTATTTCAAATGAAATGAAGTTAGCTATAAAATAAGTGTTTTCGACATTCACCCCTTTGCTATGACGAGTGAAAATGTCGAATATAGTGTGCGTGGACGATACAATGAGTTGTTATGGCTCCCTGTGACAGATGGTGTAGTGGCTGTATATATTTATGATAGAAACAGAACTTCATCGTTCATTCGCCTTTCGGATTTTGCTGGGCATTCAACTTCCACCCAGAATCATAGTGGTGGCGCCTGAACACTGAAAGACTCAGTTATGTGGCCTACATAAGGGCTTGTAACTCCTAGCGCATGTAAAAGTCAGTGCTTCCGTCTTCCAGAATCAAAAAGGTAGCCCTCATATTCCATTAGCTAACTAGAGCTTCGCGGGAAGGGAGGTCGGTTGTTCTAGACGAGTATCCAGAAGGGATTCGATCATTGGGCCCTTTATTTCACCGTTCCTGTAAAGGTGTAAGCATCATTAGAGACTCGGGGCGTTTCTTGTCCTCTAACTCGATCTCAGTTCGATGGCTCCCATTTTGCTTCTTTTAAAAATAGTCAAGAGTAAGCTCAAGATGAGCTCTCAAGAATAGTGGGGAAGGAGTGTCAGGAGAAAAAGTGACAGGGCGTTATAAGGATTCCAAAACCGGCTTGGCTGACGTACACACCCAAAAGTGGACGTGTTTTCAGTGTTACGGGTTAAGAGTGCACCATTCACAAGAAGCATTAGAGCACCGAGGAATAGAACGCTCATCGGGAGACACCCAGACAATTCCAGAAACATAATCGCGTCCAACCCCAAATTTTACTACTTTTTTTAAAAACTTATGCTCTTTACCCACCATTTTTGAATTATTGTTCACTGAAATTTCCATTACTTCATTCAAACTAGAAAACTTAGAATAATCGTGAATTAAGCCGTAGAAAGGCAGAAACAAAAACTCTCAGGATAGGTTTTGTGGTATCTCCACTACCAGATCTCATTCTACAATAGCCATTTTCTTTCATCTACTTCAGCGCCTTCCACTCTTTATTCGTTGGTGACGTTGTTTATCCTCCACCACTCGGTTTCATCTGTTTTTTTTTCTGCAGAAATTATAAATTAATGAAATTACTCGTCACTGTTACTAATTCATGTATTATTAATGTGATATTCATATTCTTCAGTTTGCAGGATGCTGTGGCTGCTAGCCATTCTTGGCTTAACGCAAGGATTTTCGGTGAGTAACGTTTAAATAGGATTCCATCCCCTTCCCTCGAATACTCAACTGTAATCCTTCAACATAATTTCGAAATTATATGAGGGTAAAAAATTTTAAAAATTTAAATAAGCCAGTAAAGTTGATATCTGAAGTAGCGATGGTCATCCTTCGATGCCGTCATGGGAGAAATAGTATTAAGAAATGCTATAATCTTCAATTTTGAATTGTCGTGTCTTCGAGAAGTCTTCAAAGTAATGGTATTCAAGCCATAGATTGAATTGACGAAATATCTAGCCTAGAGATTTATACTTTAATAAACCTAGAATGACACAAAAGGAAGTAACTACAGACCTTGCAGTTGAGCAATTAACAAAAAAAGAGGACTTTTAAATCGAAAAAAAAACCTGAATAATGGGAAATTGGGAAGAAAATAAGATTTTTTCCCCTACACCACGATTACAGTACCCTTTTCAGACTTTCTGCATTCTGCAGAAATATGGCCAGCATAGTTGCAGGTGTTGAAGTGTTTGAATAAGTCCTGTATGGTTCCAGATCGAATCCCATCTGACGACATGTGCCATGCTCTTGGAACCTCCACAGCTGCAATTTGAGCAACCATTACGAGATGTCGAAGTTCAGTACGGGCAGTCTGTCACACTGTCCTGTAGCGTTTTTGGAGCTCCACAGGTTCGGACCCCTACATTAACCCAAGACAAGTTCCATCTGGTCTAAATATCAGGCAAACTATAAGAAGTTTTCATAATGGTTTCGACCTCAGCCATTAGTCGAAATTCGTAGAGAAGAAATATGTGAAAAATTCCTACAAGGTTTGACCTAATTCATTGATAATCAATCGATTTATCGATTAGTTGCTATTGGAATTTGGTCGACCAAAAAATCAATTGAAGATAGATTGAAAATCAAGATTAAAGAAAAATACCAAAAAAGCGGTATCTCTAAACAATTACTTAGTTGACAGAAAACAATGTGTAAACAACTCTTAGTTTATTTCCGGCTCCCTCTCTGATCTAAAAGCGAAAAAATCCGAATAGTGAAAATGGGGAAGAAAATAAGCATTTTTTGCGATCTGTTGTCGTGAACTCTGTTTTGGGAATTAAAAAATGATTTACCGAAAATCTTGTTAAATTATAAAAACAATTTGCAAAATTCATGCTTCTTAGAGATTGAGAGCTGAAAAAAGAAAAAAATTACATTTCTAAGGAGTTGTCTATTTTTTCACAAAAATAAATTCAAATAGAAGAATAAACTGCTATTTTGTGATCTTATTATAAGCTCTTCGTCTTTTCAAATCAAAAGCAAAGGTAAGGGAATCTCCAACTCAACTGCTGAGTAATTAATTGGTTATTTACAAAAACTTCTATCTAAACATATTTGCTATCAATCTCAGGCCGCTATCAAATGGCTGCATCGTGGACGTATAGTGGCCACGTATTCAGCACCATCAGTGGAAACAGCCGTGCATACGACTCGTATTGCCAGTGGCTTGATCGAATCAAGTACGAAATTCAGCTGATTCTTCGTCACTTCCAATTATCCCTCCTTTTATTTGCTTGTTTACTCATTCGCTCTTTTTTTCAGAACTCTTTGTACCATGTGTGAACCGGCATTCCCTTGGCGAATATGCTTGTGAGGCAACATCACCTTGTGGCGAAGTGATCTCATCTACTGCAGTTGTTGGACTTTCGAATTCAATCAAAGGTGAGTTGACCAGGTTAGAAAAGAAAGGGGAGGAGCAAGAATACTTGTTCGCTGGGAATAGCTTGAGAATCTCTTCTTCGAATGGTCATCTTTCTAAAGCCTCATTTTCTTGCGTAAAATGATGGTTTGTGTCTGAAAACGGTTTACCCCATCGAAATAAGCTCCTACGAAATCATATGGAAAACTGTACACCAGCAAATCCCGGATTTCTGAGAAATTCTTCAGTCGTAACTGCAGTCGTCTCTTTTCCCAGAGGCTGTGGCATTTTCTAACTGCCTTCATTGGAGAGACTTCGGTAGATCACTCCTTTGTGAAAATTTCCAATTTTCACTTCATATTCCACTTCATGTGGATCATCGGTGGGTGTTCCTCTACAGAATAATCGAAAATTTGGATCGATATGGTTGCAAACCCCAATTTTTGCAAGTTATCTCTCACTGTAATCTCCTGGATTCCCTTGGTATACTGTATTCGTGCCCATAAATGCACTCAGAACTACTCAGTTCTAGCTTCCTACCACCTTACTTTCACCAAGGTTTAAGGCAAAGGGAAGCTTGGCAAACAACCATGCCAATTTTCAATTGAAGAAAGCAGTCTTTGTGGGGCTCGGATTCTGCTTTGGAAGAGTCACGCAGCGGTGTGATTGGGACGGATCGAGCTAGCGTTGTCTCGTTGTTCCGGGATTTCCTTGAGCATTTTACGATTTTAATTTCACGAGTTCAATGTGTGCATCTGGACCAGTTTTGTCAAAACTCAGGAACCATTTGGCAATGACACGTAGGTGGTCCTCCGAACTTTGATAAAACTGATCCAGGCGCAAGCATTGAACCCATGAAATTAAAATCGTAAAAAGATAGGGGTTAATTAATGCCAATGACGTCGTACTCGTTTATTGGGATGATTCTGCTTTGTTTGAATAGGCAAGAAGTTCGTCGTTCTGGAGAAGATTGCCTGGCTAGGCAAACAACCTGTCCGTTGACTTCCGTCCTGAGCTGATGCGGAGCTGAATATGCCCAGGGAGCTCATTTGGGATTTTCTGCAAATATCCTAGGAAAGGCAAAACAAATTCCTAGGAAGACTTCAGAATCTTGGGTAGCTCGTGCCCAAGAATTCAAGGACGTACGTGACAGAGGTGTTTCAAAAAAAATTCAAATTTCCTGGGAAACGCAAATGAACTTTTGAGACTCGAAGGAACAAGAGCTATTTCAATAGATTAGCAGGCACAACTGAAGGAAATTGCGGTTCTTAAAAGAGTTTTCAAAAAAGTCGATAAATAGATGTGATTAGATTGTGGGGAATTTGAAGTTTCGACTACATCTTCTCCCTCTCTTAATTCCTCTTCCTATTAGGGAGTTTTCGAGAGATGGAAGTTGGGTTGGTATGCGAAAGAGTAGAGGAGGGTATAGTCGTATTTTGGATGGAAACACAAAGGAATCGTGATAAAGGCCATTCTCTTCGAAGTCATGCATTGGTTCCGGGTAAGCCTGAAACCGAGCAACATCCCTTTTTTCATGCTGATCGGGGAACGGCGAAAAGCCTGAAGGTTTTTAATCCATTGGCAAACTCCTAATTGATAGCCTCCTACGTAAGCTGACTACTTCGGAGATAATCCGCTTCACACTTCCTCATGCAGCTACTGTAGCAAGTACAATAAGTTGTTATAGTTGCTTCCAACCTTGATTTCCAACTTCGGTTGATCGAGCCAATTCCTAATGACCTTTCTCTTTTTAAACCCTTCTATCACCTACAATTAGGGCGGAGGTGGTGTGGCAAGTGGCGCACTTCACACACGCATATTCACGGGTTCGAATCCCGGGTTGATATCCACCCAGGCTAATCAACCCTTCCATGCCTTCAGGGTCGGTGAATTGGTACTCGTCCAGACTCGTCCGGGAGGGTAAAAGCTCCGACTCGACTTGTACATCGACTGGCCAGCGTAAATCTTTGTATAGGCCACATTCAATACGCCACTACGATTCTGAATGGAAGTCGAATGCGAGGCGCATCCCTCAGACGAGATTGATTAGCACCAGAAACATTAAAAAACTTTATCCCCTACAATTGAATGTGTTGTGTTTCCTCCCAGATTGGGTTACCCTGTTCCTCTGTGACCACTACAAAACTCGACCATGAAAAAAAATCATTCGTATATCAATGAAAGTGTGAAATTGGCCGTAGAGCAACATAACTTCACTTAAAGGCACAGTTCACGATTATTATGAGGTATCCGTTTTTATTCAAAAAGTGTAAGTATAGATTGTCAATAGTTCATCGGTAGTGAAGAAGCGAGAGAATTCACCGATATCAAGAAAAATATGGCTCCTCAAAAGTGGGGAAAATAGAGGTTGGACGAGATCACCATGACGGAAATAACATGGAAGGGGTATTCGGACGAGATTTCAGCTGTTGCCAATGCGCAAACACCTGACTACATTAGCCAGAACTGTACAGAACTGTTTTTCACTGTCGTTATGGGCCATGACAAGTTGTTAGAACCTCCCACGTGGGTTCCCTTGTGACCTGTGCAGCCTCTACAATGCCGGTGATACTCGTCCGAGGGTGCACACAGGCCAGTCTTTGAGCCTTTATAACTCCCTAACCAAGCCGTTCTCCGACGTAGTAGTACCAGATGTGGTATACGCTGGGGCCTCAAATTCATCCTGTGGGGGAATCTCAGAAGCCATTATTATCGTGAACTGTGCCTTTAAGCAATTTCAATGAAAAGCCACCTCTGTCAGTTGCAACCTGTAGTGAAGGATGGGAAGATGCAAGGATGAGAAGTTCGATGGGCCTCTTCCCTTTGAAAGAGTCTGTATATATAGTAAATTCTAAAGAAGTTTTAAGTATATACATTCTAGGGAAATCGTCATGTAACCTGACCCGTACCGCGATCCCTCCAACGATTGCCGTCTCAACGGTTTCCCGACTGGAACTGTCCGGTACTCCGGTTCAATTGATGTGTCGAGCAAGTGGAATACCCCAACCAAAAGTGACTTGGAAACGAATTAATGATGACGATGAACTCGAAGACATTAATGGCGAATCGACTATGGTGAGTAAGATTGGGGGAAATTGTTTTCTCAATCAGAGTAATCATAAAAAATAACAAAATGGCTGAAATAAAATAATTAAGCGAACTATTGGATGTAAAGGGTGAGGTTAAAGAGTAAATAAAAGTGAAGCAAAGCAATAGTTGCTTCCATAGTCCGCGAGCGAGCGAGCGAGCGCGCGAGCCTTCCGGGGACTATTCGTCCAGCGGTAACGACCAAGATTCAGTTGTGAACAAGGGACAAACGCCGTCCCCTGTCGCTCGCTCGCTCGCTCGCGCACTCGCGGGCCAAATCGCGGACTATGAAAGCAACCAATGTAGTAAGTACAGAGAAGTGAATAAAAAGCGACGGATATTGGATGCAGGTCTAGGAAGGTGCTTACAAGGTACTAATTTTCTAACTTATTACGATTAACTTCGAGAAGAACCGAAGAACTTCATGACAGCTCCCATTCTCACCCTTACGTCTTCCAGCCTTTCTTAACCGCTTGCTGATTATTTACTAACACTTCCTTTCAGGTGTTGTCGAACGGCGACCTTCTGGTGGTAGCCGATCCACTGGTGGCCACTGAGTCATATCGATGCATAGCCAAAAATCCGAGTGGTACAGCTTCAGCTGATAGTACAGTAGTGTTTGTGGACGAGAGCTGAGGGTTATGCATGGGAGCTTTATGGAAGCTACCTTTTCTGTAAGTCGAACGTGATGTACTTGACAATCTACTTCGAATGATCTCATCTTCTCTCTGTGGCGCATTAAATAAAGACATCGTTGTTAGTTATAATGCCAGCTTTTCACTACAGAGTGTTCGTCTTGCAGTTATCGGAGGTAAGTTATTATATTTGCAAGAAATAGTCAGTGATGATGGCCATACTGGCGAGCCTGGTCAATCCCGTAATTGGTCCTATTTCAAAGAGTCCTTGATGAGCACTTCTGCATTGTCGGTAGACTGCTTGTAGGAACGAAACTTAGGGACGAGGGCTGCTCCACACAGCTGACGACAGCCGGCTGTATAGACCGGCTCTAGAAGCCCTAGGATTGAGAGCCAGTGGTTACAGGCTTCCTCCGGACCATGAAGAATTTCACTGAACAGAAGGAGTTATACCACACAACCATTACAAGCCATCTAGCTCTGACCGTTCACCTTTGGTTGGTGAGTACCTCTCCAAAGGTAGATGGTAAGACAGATGGTAAAACCATGTAAAGGCTGCTCATTTTTTTTGTCTCATTGGTTGCTTTCATAGTCCGCGATTTGACCCGCGAGAGAGCGAGCGACAGGGGCGGTCGATACCGCCGGACAAGTAGTCACCCGTCGCTCGCTGGTCAAATCGCGGACTATGAAAGCAGCCATTGAAGGTGTCATCCACGACATAATTTTTGGGGAGTAATAAAGGTGTAGCATATTAGTAACAGATGTAAAGCCAAGTAAAAGCTGCTCAATATTTATTGCATTGCATTTCCTATTACAGTGCGCTCAAAAAATGACAATCAAGCAACACTGAGCTGAAACAATGCAAAAACTGCTACCCGTGTTACTGAGCTCGAAGTAACAAATTTTTCACTCAGAAAGTTATATAAAACAGAACATTACCTTGTATAATGATACAGTAACTCAAGAACTAATCGAAATCACTCAAATGATAAGCACAGTAATTGCATGAAGTGAAAGAGAAAACCCACTGTCTCCGGATACCCCAATGAAAACGTCTCCTGACAGCGAAATTCGGATAAAACGATAAAACCCATCACTTATTCTCAAATATATTTTCTTACCATCATGTAAAATACTGTGATTCAGGAACGATTACACCACAGTATGATTATCTTTGTCCCGCTTTGATCAGACTAAGAACTGCTTTTCATTACGAGCAGTTCCTGACGAACTTGGAACTCATTCACCACTGTTGCCTTTCAGCGTTTGAGCGTGAAAGGATCATTACTAGTAAGAAAGGTCGCAAAGAAAAACGAGAATCATCATCAATGCAATCGCTTCAGACTAAGTTCTGTCAAGTGAAAATATCGACTAATCAACGATTACGTTCACAGTTGCGTTCGAGCATATAAATCGACAACAAGAAAAAACGCAGGTATGAAATAGGGCACAGGAATGAGATTGTAGGTGAAGGGAGCGTAAAAGACGTAATCAGAACGAGTAACTGCTAGACCAGGGAAACTTTCAAACAGTCGCATAGAGAATTTTCCAGCTCGGAAAAAGAACTAACCTTGCAACAAGCCAGTATCATTGACTTAGACTAGGCTTGGCTCGAGACTGTCTCAACAAACGGGCAGTGTGATAAAGCTATTGAGAGATATAAATAGGTTGTACACGTAAACGTAGCCATTAACCATCAATATTCAACCAGTCGTCATCGATTTCGATTTCCTCGGACAGATGACGAATGATTCGGGACGAACCGAAGAAATCGGTTACACGGACCCGTGATGGCTCCTTCGCGTAAGTGTCTTTACGTACTCCTGAAAAGACCAAAGTATTATACTTCAATATGATAGGCCCATCAATACAACAGATCCGTTGAGAAGGAAGTATTCATTACAGTCGTCCATCCGACTGCACGGAAAAAAATTACTAACCAACTGTTGACAGACACTGGCGGCGAGAGCACGATTCGAGATAATCTTGCATTGTGGCAGTGGAATTCAGAGATTTCACTTCGCGATTCAAGAATGCTACAGTAAAATGTGTGTACCTGCAATAAAGGCCATAGACTTATGATCTACAGGAATAGCTTACTGCATTACTTCAAGAGAGAATCAGTTCAAGAAAGGTAAATAACCGTGAGAAAAAAGTATTTTTCGTATCGGAACTGCCTTAGCATATCCTACTTAAGTCGAATCGCGAATTGAATAGTTGAACAAGCCACCCCTGATATGAACCTGTCAATTAACAACGATGGATGCGGAACCATTCGCAGAAGTAAGAGAAAATAAAAAACAAAAAACAAAAAGGAGATAGCGCAGCGACTAAAGGGACCACTAAAGGGGCCAATAGTCAAAATGACAGCCGGTAAAATCAACCAAAAAAGTTTTGTCATAACTAAAGAAGGAACTTGAGCGAAGTCACTGAATTCATCTGAAAAATGTACCAAAAAATGTGCTGTCAGACGTCAAAGCTCAAAGTATCGGATAAACAAGTGTGGGTCAAAAAATGATCAACTCTACCTATCGATGACATAAACACCAATTTCGTCGTCCACATCGTACGAATAGCTCTCCTCATGTGTCAAACTGCTGCTGGTCGACAATACTCCAGGACTGGACACCCATTCATACATGGAAGCACTGCGGCAAGTGTCAGCAATTAGGAACATTTCATGATACCTAAAGGATGGCGCAAACAGGTACGAATTTTGTGAGATAACTTCAAAGAACTCAGGAAATTAGGGGTGTAATGGTTTGTACGATTGAAAGGCAAAACTAATCAATCACTATAGTTTCGTTTATCCCTCCAGTTTACCAAGTTTTAGAATTTTGCTGGAATGTGCATGAATGTTAGAAAATGGAGACGTGTATGAGTAAAAAAGTTCCACTGGTACTTTTTCATGGGACCAACAGGATGAAGAGGTACGTACCTGTTATCCTCATACATCGTCTGGATGGCATACGCTAAATCGACATTTGTTAATTCTTCGGCGTCTTGGAATTTCAGGAAACTATCACCACCGTGGCCGGTCAGGTAAATCTTAACGACACTTACTAGATATAACACTTGAGACAATCTTTTGTCTTTTTTGCTAGCTTTCTTCGTTTCCGTCGCCGAATTCAAACAAAAATGACCTTTTTGATAGCCAACCCAAATTTTTGAGATTGAGTTGAGTTTTTTTGAGTTCGAGAATCCCAATCAAAAACCTCTATACTTCCCAAAATTACTGGATAATCAAACACACTTTTAAGTTCGATAAAAAAAACTGACCAGCACGTTGCTCTGGTGATCAGTGAGCAATCGTTTTGACCGTGGAGTAGCAGGATGATGACGTCCAGTGAGAAGGCGGATAAAATTTTCTACCGTCACCTCTTCTCCCCGGTAATCCACCTCAACATCTATACCGTAGAGATTATTTCCAGCACGTGCCGCGTATACCGTACCTGGAATATCATAATGAGGTACCCAGAAAGTAACTCAAATATCACAGCTTTTGGGGGGAAATTGATGACCTAATGTCAAATTCAGCTATATTTCTCCTCCTGTGGTTTTTGGTACTTCTGCCTTATCCTATTTTATCGAAATTCATCACAGTTTGGAACTCGCCCGTCACTCTCAAGTGGATGAAAAGTACAGACCATAGAAGCCTATTCGGCACCGAAGCGTTTCTCTTCAGCAACCTGTGTACCTTCCACTAACAAATGACAAATTGATATCTTTATTTGTTTTGAGTGATAACCCAAATATAATGATTTGGGTTATCTAGCCCTCAAGACTAGTTAGGTTACTTTTCAGTTGCTACTTTATGTTAACTGCCATACGGCTGCCACTTGGCTATGGTAGGAAAGCAATTGCAACCACCTTCATCCACGAGCTATGTTACCACCGGCAGTGGTTATACTACACCAGAACAGGTATGCCAGAACTCTTGCATCAACAGTCCCTAAAAGCATATCCAAGATACCTGATTCCAGGTAGTTATTGAGGGTAAGAGGACGGTCAAAGTACAAAAGCGAGGAAATGGTGAGTTCCAGTGCATAAAGTTCTCAAAAGAAGTTTCAGCGTCGGTGAAACAGACCCTACATTTTCAGAATGGGAATCTGACTCGGAATATGTCAGTACCACTGAGGCAACCCAAACTAACGTTGGCGGGAGCACGATCACTAACATACCCACAACTGAAAGTCAACTGTAAGTCGTAGAACTTCACTAGCTTCGAAGACGAACGATTTCTGTTGCATCAAAGGTGCCTTGAGCTTGAACCTGGGATTCATCTCTTCTCCCTGATAGCATACGATGGATACTTCGACCACCTTGAGTCTACGAACCTTTTCAAATGAAATGATAAAGTAAGGAAATGGGAAAGTAGGAAAGATAAGGGGCATAAGGCAAGGGATCACCAAGAACAACTTCAGATATGCGCTTTCCGCCATTCCTAGGTTGATAAAAACCGAATGATAGTCTTGAACGGAATGTCGCACAGCGAGACAACTAACTAAGAAACGCAGCGAGTCGGAACTTATGCTCATGCCTCATGAAGCCGTCGCAAAATTTGACATCATCCGTAAACGTTGCAAGGGCTACGGTACATCGGTACTAATCTGAGCAAACACTTATTTCAGCCCGCCTTCAATACAGGAACTGTTGACACCAACAACACAGGGAGGGACGAGTAGTTCAGTTCAGCAGACCATCTCCACATCGACGGTGACCAGTCGTCAATATCGGACAGAACCCAACACCACTGTCACCCACACGACGATAACTTTCTCTGAGCCGGAAAGCAATGTGACGACTGGAACCACTGAGACTACAACGAAACCACAAGTTGGTCAACAGCCACAGACAACTCCGCGTCAAGCTCCAAAAATGGTAACACTACAGCAAGCCTGTGGAGATCTTTCGAACAATCCGTGAGCTTTCAGGTAGTGCCAAATATCAACGCTCCAGTACAGAGCCCTCTTCTACTTCGTGTCAGTCCAGTTCATGATGCCGTAGTTGCTCATGTTGATAGCGATCGACTGTCTACTCCTAAAGAAAGGGTTGAACTGTGGCAGGCAGAGACGGTAAGATACCTATGAACTTTTTTTTATCACTTTTCACTAGGGAGCTGTGACTACCCTGGGTGAGAGAACCAGATTCACACAGAAAGGCTTTCAAGTGACCCGAAGCCTCTACTAGCTTTCGGAAGAGCATTGCTTAGATAGGCCTCAACGTAGGGAGCCTACACCGACACCGTTAAGTCCCACTTTGCTCATATGAAGTAATTTCAGCGTCATTCGGCTCTCTACAGACTAGCGCCATCGGCTGAAGTGCCTCCACATTGCACATTTATCATGCCACCTCATGTCGCCAATGTCGCTACTATTCAACATATCATCAATACGCCGGTGTCAAACGTGACCGCTTTTTGCCTTCCGCCACTGCAAAAAGTCAAGGTAATATAACAGTTTCGTCAACTGATAATCCCGTTGCAGTGAGGTCGGTTCGATTCTCAACCGGACGACAAAAAGTTAACGCAGGATGGGATGTTCCGAAAACCGCCTATAGTTGATGTATTCACTTCGAGGCTAACCGGTTATGCGTGCAGCGACCTAAGCTAGTCGTTTCAGGATCCTTTGAGATAGTGGGTCTCGACACGAACAGACGAAGCTGCCGCGCTGTCGATGCTGAGAACGCGGCCACAATGGCACACCCTGACCGGTTCTTAATTTAATCCAACTGATGTTTCATTCCTGTGAAACCGGGGATTTACAGAAAACATGATACTATATCAATAGGGAAGTGCCTAATAGGGAAAAATTCGTCCTTCAGAACGTCAATGTGGATGTCCTTATCGTTAGAAGTCGCATACAGAACAGAATTAGTACAAACTACAAAAAAAAAAGTAAGAGAGGGAAGCAGAGATTTCAGAAAGAACACATATCACGAAGACTTGGATGTGCCCATTTGATGCTTGCTCCTGAAGGACCTCTACAAGCAGAGAAACTGCGACCATTCTGGGAAACAGTTACATTCACCATAGCTTTTGGAAAACATGTGGCCATCGAATACCGTATACCAAAGCTTGCAGCTCTCAAGGTGAGTAAATTCTTGAAACTAAAAGGATACTTATTTTTTGAAATACAAGTTGTAGCAAAGAGTGAACCTTGCAAAATTCAAAACAAATCAAAATTCAATTTCAGTTACAAATTCAATCGATGAATCTCCTGACCCTTAAACTAACGATTCATCAGAGAACATTCAGGTTGAACTTGTTAAATGTCAAAAATATCCTATAGTAAAAGTGGATTCAAAAGTACTGTATAGAAAAGTAGCCGAAGAGGTGAACTTTTCTCGAACTTAGGTTTACAATGAAAAGTTCACTAACAAACTACTCTCATTCCAGAAAGTAGTTCATTGGACAGCTGCGAAACCCTATCAAATAATCTTAACAACGGTGGAAAAGGACGATCCTCAAATGGTGAAACGTGTACGACTCGAACAGAATCCATTATACGAGAGAATGCCATCTCGTAAGTTTTCTCACAAGTAACAGAAAGAGTCACAAAGTCAAGAGTGCAGTAGAACCAGCAGCCGCCAACTTTTGAGAGGTTGTTGGATTTAACGTTATAGCACACAGGTATTCCCCGGGTATCTTGAAAACCTATTTCACAACCAACTCTTACTTAAGAATTATTCGAAAATGTCTCAGCACTGGTCAAAAACTGAGATTTCCGAGAATTTGATAACTTTACAGTTGATTATTTTAACTTAATCATAAACTATCCTAAAGGTTGAGAGGCTTAATGCGCGAAGACTTCCAAAAAACTTTAGAATGAGTCTTCATCAAGTTCGATTATGCCAACTGTTCTGGAGGAGGGAGAAATCGGCTATTTGTCTGAATCCTCTCACAGTGTTTTCTCCGTTTGAGCTACACACCATGGAAAACTATCGGTGACCTTACCTCAAAATATCACTTCCTGGGGATTTTGCAGTACAATTAAATGTATAATAGTACCAGCGAGAACAAGAACCTCGCAAAATAATGAAAACATGCAAAACGCGTTAATATTCAGAGTGCAACGTAGCAGAGGTTGATATGTACACAACGGAGCAAGTCGACTATAAAACTCATTCGACTACTGGAGAGCAGTCACGCACCGAGCGGCACACATATCATGATCACCAGTTGATTCAACGATGGAAAAACACAATACATGTGGAAAATCGCCGACAACGAATCGACTGGTAAAGTAGATGAGGCTGATGAGCAGTCAATAAGTAAGCATTCATATTTCACCATGTTCAAAATCTACCGATGGTGTTCCATTCGTAATAAATCTTTTAAATCTGTTAATATGTTTACTTTCGAACAGGTATTACACCAAGACAACCGTCTTGTTAGAGCTGAAGACTGCCTAAGCCACAAATGAGTATCTCGCGGATGTTCGAGATGAACACTTGGCAATTGAACCAGAGAGAGAATCACTACCCGTCCCTTTCCCCTAGTTTTACGAAAAATAATAAAAGTCACCTGGACGAGGATTCCTTGGATTGCATGGAATGTCTTCGGCCAGCATCAGGATTATGTTACTGAAACTATCACTCTCAAACAAGATGCCATTTTAAGTACGCTTTAGAACACACAATCTTCACCTTTCAGGAATACCTAGTCGTTTAACCGTATGGTATAGAGCTAGGACGTTGGAAACGTGGCGATAGTTAAACCAGAACCGAGAAGTACATACAAGGACCTTAATACACACATTAGTTTTTGGACTGGTTATCAATAATTAGTCACTCACTGCCCAGTTGTTGGTATGACCCGGAGTATCGAAGAGTTCCTCTATCCGAAGTTGTACGCCTGTGTTCAGGATGCCCAGCACGGTGTAGGGCAGAAATAGTAGGGCCACGACGGAAAACATGCCTACTAGACCGCAAAATCAGTCATGGAAAGCAATTTGACTAGGAACGATATTGGTGTACACCTTGTAGTTAGGTGAGTTAAGCAGAATTTCTTCTAAACAATTTATTCCAGCGTAACAACCTCAACATTATAAGCAAAAAACGGTAATGAACACACGGAAACGAGATCCGAAAACAACACAAAAATTACTTGTAGACAACGAGGCAAATAAAAGATGCCTAAACAGTAACGGCATGAATCATAGTGATATTATCGCCTTTGAGCAAGATGCGGCCAAGTTTGTTGCGACTTTGTGTCTTCACGTTGAGCTCTTCAGCTTCGTCCAAAACGACATTCATATACTCATCGAATCCTGAACAGAAGGTATGCGGAATTCTCCAAAAACTCTGTTCTTGAACGACAATTTTTCATCTTGATTTAAGAAAAAAAACCATTACAACGCTATAGCCACTTCGCTGTTGACGTTCTGGTTCAAAGAAGTGTGTAATTCTTCAAAATGTCAGTAACAGGAATAAAGGTATTTCTAAGGTGTTGCTTACCAACAATATAACCCTCAATACGATGAGTAACGTCTTCATACAACCAAATTTGGATCCTGGTTCGATTTTGGAGATAACTGTAAAACAAAACAACTTCATAGTTTTATTCAAAAGAGCGTGACTGAGTTTAGGCGTAACCAAAAATCTGATTAAAAGCAAACATACCGGAAAATGAGGTTGATGGGCTGCACCATAACCTTCTGGACTTTCCGACCGGACATCATCTTGGCTGTAATTACTTCCGAAATTAGTTAGAAACTAAAATAAACAACTAACAAGTGTTTCGAGTAAGAGAGGTCAAGAAATAAACGCCGTTGCCGAAGCACGAATGAAATTCGAACGGCTGATCGACGGACAATTGCGTACACGCACATTGCACATCAAAGCGCATACAGTATGAAGTAATTTTTTAAAATTGGTTTTTATACTTTGTTTTATGTTTATAGTAGTTTAGACTGTTTTACCAAGTGGAAACCTAACACCCGAAGGTATTATCATGTTGCAAGATAAATGAGGTTGCCAAAGACCCGAAGTTTTTTCACCTGGAGTTACTTCGAAGTGTTTCCAGCTCCCGTAGGGTGGAAATACTATAGGAGTGGTCTAGTCAATAACCCTAGCAGTGTTCACATCGTAAAAGTTTGGAGAGGCGCGGAATCGTTGATCTGATAACTTGAGAACCGACCACTCATCGATATTTCCCACCTACCCGTGGGGAATCCACTAGTGGGGCCCCCAGCTCGCCGATCGATAGACGCCTCGATCCAGCCACCGTCAGCGGCTCTTAGTAAGACGAGCTCTCAGTACATCCTTCCTCTTCTTCACTTTTTCACTGTCTTATTTGTTGCTTCCTGTAGTCATAAATGCAAATTTATGAGCTTTCTCCAATTAGTAGCAGAATTTCTGACCTCTTCTAATTTGAATTTTTTTCAAGGTTCCAAGTTTTTGCAAGTTTTTCACGATTTTTTTGTAACTCTGTTTCGTCTCTCCGGAATGGAATCAGCAGGAATTCGAAGCTTTCCATCCAGTTCTTAGTGCCGTTTATGAGCTCTTCAAGCAATGTGTACTGCTGAAGATACTCGCCTTACGTACTTCGGGCTTGAAGGTTCAACGCTCTTTCTCGATTGCAGCTCGGAATTATTCGAACATTTTCATGAACTCGGCCTAGATTACGGAGGACAACTCAGTAAATGAGACCGCTTCATTTCGAATCCGCGGACTTTATGACACAGTAAGCTGGCCATGATACCGGCAGTGGTCGAGTGGTTCCTGGCCATGACAGGAGCCCTGGCGATGGCTCGTTTCAATCGTACCCATCTGTCTGCTCATTACTCTTGCTTGATGCTCCGTACGTGTTACATGTTCTCTGTGCTGGTCTGGTTTACCTTCTTTCTCAATGCGTGAGCTTACTGTATCGGAAAATAGGTGGACTGCAAAGCACACATTGAACATCACGGATAAATGCTTCTTTTTCGAGCAAAATAGCTTCTTTGAAAGCTCCGTACGGGCCAAAATCAACTTGAATTAAGCTAAACTCTACAGCAACTTGCTGAGCTCGCAATATAGTAAATGTCTTTCCTCATGCACGATCGGGGAAGCACAAACTGCGGTCCTTCGACAGGACGGATGTTTAGTATTCCGTTGCTCACACTGTCTTCAGGTCATCTGAATTCCTCCAAATTTTTTAATAAGTGTCGTTGCCAATCTTGATAGTCATTTGTTAGCCATGGCATGTTTTGAATACTTGTTTCAACAGTGAGGGAAACCTAAAACAAACGGCAAACAGGCTGTCGGGCTTTAGGCTTGAGGTTCTTGAGAATTTGCTTTGATGCAGTTCATCGTTTTGGGATGGCCACGGCTTCCATTCAGGGTTGTATAAGCGTTTGAATGCTTATATGGCCTATATAATACTTGCGGTGTCCAGCCGATGCGCAAGTCGGCGCTTTTATCTCCCACGTAAGTTTGGTATCAATTTACCCACTTCGGATTTGTGGAGAGGGTGGTCGACCTGAAGCGGTATCAGTCTGATTCGATCCCCGGGTTATGCGTGTGAAAGTGTTGCTCGGCCCGAAACTACCTTTTCCCAGAAAAGCTCCGGTGATCCGGTGTGAGAACTAAACAGATGGAGCAAGTTGAGTTGCTGCTGGAAGGGGGATTCTGAGTACGTCATTGCCAAATGGTTGTCATAGCGACGGATGGGAGCAATGCAAGGACGTCCTCAGTGTAGCCCAAGAGCAATTCGTTCTATGGTTTAGCAAAAAAGTAAATGTCGATTTTCATCGCACTGTTTTTGGAAGCACCGTGAGTAAAAACTGCCGTTGCTCGACCTTTGCTGCCTAGGCATCCCCTCGATGACAGCAAGCCGGTTGGTTACCTCTCCTTTTTCAACCAATAGGTCTGAACTGTGAACAGTCTGCTTGTAAGTCGTAGTCATAGAACCCTTCCCAGACCTATTTTGAAAGTTGTATACACTATGACTTTCAAAGATAGGTGTGTGGGCGGGCCTGGCAGTGACCAATTCTAAGGAGGGGAAGACTGACGAGACTCCATCCATATTCCCGAAATGGGCGTGGTGAACCTTTTGCACTTCAGTGTTTTCTCATTAATCGATTGTTATGATTTCATTTATAGTAACGCTTAGGGAGGATGGCCGGCGACTTGCGAAATAATCGCGCGGTTGCCGCGCGCGGTAAATTCTGTCGCTATATTGCACGGGTAAGCAAATGCCGTTTACAGGAAGGTCTCGTTACATCACTTTTTCTATTTTCGAACTACCGTCATTTGTTCGCCTGTGCATAGAGCTGTTTCCAACTCTTGTGGGAGCTCAGTGTGTTTTGATGATGAATGAATAATTCCTCAAGGTTCACCCTCTCGACGTAAATGCCCATCTCATTTCCCCAGCGCATGAAACTGCTGACAGTTTCTCGGGAAGGGCATTTCCCATCCCCCACCGGGGCAAATGTTTACTGTTTGGTCATGCACGTGATGTGGTGCCGATGGCACGCTACTCTGGCAGTCGTATGACTGAATAACATTCGACTGTTCCCCATTCCCGGTGGACCCTTCCCTTGCCGGCTCCCACGGGAAGCATATTACGCACTCAGGAATCCGCAAGCAGTGGGAACTTGACTATTTTATTCCCCAACACGTTCCATCACCCGCGACAAATTAGCTGACAAGTTCTGTCTTGCCAGAACAAGTTATGAAGAGCTTTTCCATAATTTATTGATCTGCCACTTGAGCAGAACAGAGACCTAGGGGGCATCCCAGGCTTGAAGTGGATGATAGGGGTGGGCGAATATGTGGACAGGGTAGGTGCGAAATAATCGCGTTCAAGCCGCGCGCGACAAATTGCACTGTAACTTTGGGGTCGCGCGTCGCTGGCTACAAAAAGCTTGCTTAATTCTTTCCCTCTTTTGTTTTTAATCCTCTAATTGGTCGTGAAGTATTCAGAAAAATTTGATCACCAAAAAAAAAACCGTCTGTCAGCCTTCCGTTGTTGAGGATTTCTCCGTTGGAGAAAAAGTTTCGTGACGATTGTTGTCTGTTTGTACGCTTTTTCATATTGTTTTGCTTCCTTTTCCTCCTCGCTATATTTTAAGTGAATTCGTTTCCCGAAGAAAATTTAAATTTTTCACAAATGTTCAAAAAGACAAAGAGATGGAGACGTTAGTAAAAAGTAAAAGGAGCTAATGTTATAAGTACGAGGAAAAAGAAAGAAATCAAAGTGGACAATTTTTGAAATCGCGGCGAAATTTGTCGCGCGCGACAAGTGTGAGGTCACTCCTGCTCGGCGTCGGCGTCCTTCCAAGGAACGCCGCTGTTCAGGTCTGAACGGGGAAAGGGAGCTTTATGAGCTCTATGCAGCAGTCCCCGTCCCCCTCCTATGAGCATGAACTTGTGCTAACTACATTGAATTTGCGTAACTGCGCAGTAAATAAACACTCACGGCTAGTATTGGCAGTAACTGCAGTAGTACGTGTCCAATTTAGTAAACACCCATCCCCATCCTCATATCCATTTAGGGGAAGTGTGGCATACCCTCAAAGAGTAATCGATGCTGCCTCAATTTAGAACCCGACTCTCCATACTTCCGAACATATAGTCGTCTGCATACCTTTTTCCCTTTGCTTCGTAATGTAATCGTTTGGAAAGTTTCATTCATGAGAAATAACTTGCTGATGAGCAAGTAGTAATTTTACATTGTCATAGAACTGTTTTCTTTATTCGAAGTGCAACATTAACATGTTCTTTTTTCTGCATTCGTCTATTAATGTAAGAACTTCGCTGTGGCGCTGTGCACGCGTAAAATTGATACCTATTCTAGAGTGCACGAGGTTGCATGTGACAAACTCCGCTTGCATTCCACGAATTTGGTTCTCTGTAATGTTCTTATCGTGTCAACTAACATTATTTATCTTTATCAATTTGTTTACACTACTCTGTCTATTTATTTACGTACTAAAAATATTTGAGTGGTCAGACTTGTAGTGGATGGAAAAGGAAATGCATTTTACTAGAAAATGAATCAGTTTAACGAGTCACTATTTGGAATTAACAATAGCAAATGGCTACTATAGAACCACATTCAATTTAACATTCATTTTTCAAAAATTATGAGCTGACTCTTCATCTAATTTTCACTTCTGTTTTATTCAATTTTTCTACTTCTATTTTTATTTTTCCTTAAGCACTTTTGCCTTTTGAGAACCGTGAGTTCTTTGAGTTCTGTTCCTCAATCGAGCCATCTATAGATGCTCATCTCACTTTGTGGGGTCTCTTGAAAATGCGTTGTTTATGTTGCATTCGTTGTTTGTGTACTTTTAATCACATGTGCTGTTTGTAACGGAAAAATAGCCTTAATGGATTTTGTGCATGACTAGTAATTACTGTAATGTTGCAGAAATGCAACCGAATTGTCGTAAAAATGATCAGGGCAGCGATGGGAATGGTATGCGAAATGTGAAGGACGAGGACCATAGTTCGGATTCGGGTGAGCTGTGCAACAGCATACTGGAGAGTTGTCGTCGAGCTGAAAGTGCCGAACGAGAAAGCAAGGAAGTAAGTTTGAAGGTGGTGACCACTGCATAAGACATCGTCTAAATGGTCCGTATAGTTCCAGGCAACAAACGGTAATGTAGCAAGATTTGCTAAAAAGGAATTGGACTACATAGCCGAAATGTATTGTGCTAATTATGATATTTTTCATAAAAGCTCCTTAGGCGGAGGAAGGGCCAAAGAGGCCATTGCGGTGAGCTATTTACTTTCTCTTCTCTCATTTCTTGTGTTCCGAAATTTTGAGTGTAAGTTGAAAAATTTGGTAAATGACATTTTCCTTTCGCTTCGCCAAATGCTCTCTTCAGCCTGTCTCAAGACCGATATCGAGCCTTATCTGGAGATTACTGAGTTAATGGTCAACGTTTAGTTTGCGGAGAGTAGTGGAAAGCTCAGATAGCAGAGACAGCCACTTACTGCGAGTGACAGCTAATTACCACGCAGAGCTGGAGAACGAGTAGTGCCAAGTGCCGCTGCAACCAGTCATATAGCCTGGGGAGCAAATCCCTTACCGTTGCCGAGCCAACCGGGAGTTTCATCCATTATCAGGGTCGGTCGATTGGTTTCAGTCCAACGGGGAAATAAAAGTAGGTAGGTTGGTAGTTCGGCTGTGTAGAGAGTCTCCAATCGCTGGTACGATAATGAATGGTAAACAAAGGAGACGAAATATTATTTTGAAGACCAATTCAATATAAAAGTGGTTCTCAAGATTTCCTGCAGGAACGAATTAGTGGTTCTTCAAATTAGCACGTGGGCCGTTGTCAGGTCGAAAAACAGTATAGATAGAGCGTATCAAGCACTCCAGCATTTCCTCGATTGCATGCCACGCCCAGAAAAATCCGAGTTTTCACGGCTCTGTAGAGGCCATGTCGTTGAGGATGGAGCAGATTAGTTCAAATGTGAAAGCGCTCTTCAGAGGAAGCAGCTAAGTGTAGCTCATCACATATGAAAAAATAGCAATTTGATAGTACAAAATGGCAACAGTAGCGACATGAGGATCACAGTAGCCAAATTTGGCTGCATGCAAACTGTTACCGCTATTAAATAACTTACGCTTTCAATTATTATACATATGTCTGTTTAGCCAGCTAGTCCATCAGCTAGACTCACCCATGCCATATCAGTGTGTGGGAAATCCTTAGTTCCTTGTAATTATGGGCGGAGCTTTTAGCTCGTTGAGCTGATACCGAAATGTTCACTGTGGAACAAGTTCAGGGAGACCACCCTATCTTCCTAGTGAGCTGTTTCAGATGTTCAGGTCCTCAACGAGTTTGGGGGCTAGAACTTAGGACTAGAACTTTGCCCTCGAGGGAGTAATTCGAAACCTAATCATGAGCTGGGACATGGTGTGATATGAGGTGTATTTATTTTTATTTTCCTTTTTCCAGTTAAAGAGAAAGCTGCTACAAGAAATGGCCGACCACCTTTCTGCAATTGTTGATGAGAAACGTACCGTAGTACAGGTTGATCAGAAAATTCGTGATGAGATCAGACAAGTGAAGAAATACCTCCGCTATAAGGTGGGTATCCATTCGTGATTACCTGCTAATATATTTTTTGGTCTAGAATTCGAGTTTGATATCGAACGGATATATTTATAGAGG
Organism: Haemonchus contortus; assembly: GCA_000469685.2. NCBI lineage: Eukaryota > Metazoa > Nematoda > Chromadorea > Rhabditida > Trichostrongylidae > Haemonchus > Haemonchus contortus. Next base: position 7,908,075 of record LS997564.1, read on the forward strand.
CAAGATGCTTTGGGTACGGGTGGATTTTCGAGAGAAATCAAGTTGTCATCGAGCCAGCAGTACATAGCCGACAAGTTGAAGATGAAACCAAGGTTTTCAGGAGTGGACTACAGTGAACTTGAATTGCGCTTGGCTGAGGTAAGCATTGCATCCTCCTGGGGTCTTTTTAGAATACCCATTAGGCCTACCCTCAGGCTGTTCAAAGGGCGCCTGAAATTATATGGACAGAACAATTATTGTTTCCAGAATGCTGTCGGTCTCCTATCGTTGCCACTGTCCGGAGAGCTGCCCATGGACTATGCACCGTCCTGTTCGAGTACGTATCCTAATTTCCCTATCATTCCATAAGTTAACCGCTTCATGATTTGGCTTTGGAGAGTAGCCTATCCAAAACGTGAATAGGTGTCCAAGGAGAAAGATTTGATACCCTAGCAGCTTCTTTCCTCAGTATGCTGCTGCCTCAAAAACGACTGTCAGAAATGAATCAAGTTAGGCCCGATCACCTAAAAACAAGCGACAGGGACGAATCAAGCTGCTGTCAATGCTCGTTATCCTTCAACAACTCCACTCCTCAAAAGCACAATTCACAGTAATTTTGAGGTAGCCTTTTTAGGTGTTTGAAAGTGGAAGTGTTCATGTAGAGGAGTACATCAGTAGCGAAGAAAGCGAAAAAATGCGCCTCCTTCAAGGGGTTAGTGGAGTGGAGGAATTGGTGGAAGTGGAGGTTGTACGAGATCACCGAGACGGGAATGGTATATAAGGGGTGTTTGGACGAGATTTGATTTGCTCCCATTGCGCAACGAGGTGACTACATCGAGCCGGAACTGTGCTGCCTCCCACTGTCGCCATGAGCTATGACAAGTTGCTTGAACAACGTACATGGTAGTCCCTTGAGATATTGCAGCCTGTATAAAGCCGTCGAAACTCGTCCACTATGGGTGTAGCCTTCATACGATACTATCTCTGGCTCCTTATTGTTCCCTATATACAGAACGTTTTTCGACCTTATAAAGGCGAGTGTGGTATGAGGGGGGGTGTAATAAACCGAAGTATCTTCGTTGTAATGGGAAGTTACTTTAGACTCAATTCACTCACGGCACACAGCAATTTTTAGTTAGTTGTCCCGAAATGACATATCTCGGATGGCTATCCCAGCTAGTTGTCTCGTCGCCGTCATGCCTACTACTATAATGTCATCACTGACTTTAAGGCATAACGTCGATCATTGCTACTTCCAAATGTTTTCTTTTCAGACCCTTCCACCCTGTCATTCCCTGCCGACACGACCAGCAACGGAGAGCCGCCGCCCCTTTCACTCGAGGCGTCCCTTTGTTCTCTCAGTGACTATCACAGAACAAAGGGGCTGGACCTAACGCTGTGAGCAAGGATTTCAGTCACATTCTCAGGGTGCTACCGTGATCGGAATCTTTTTCAGGGAAACACTAGAAGAACTTCAGAAGGAAGCTCTTCGCGCTGAAACTGAATGTGCTCGTGCTCGTATGGAAGCTGCTATCGAAGAACGGCGGTACTGGGAGGATAAGCGTGCTTTGTTAGCTCTGGAAAAGGAGGCGCTTCTGGCCCAAAACCCTTGTCGGCAGGATGACGATCACAGTCAGGAACGTATCTCAGCAGCCAGTGAAGAACGTCAGTTTTGGAAAGAAAAGCGACGAATTTTGGGCCTACGAAGGCAATGTGTTCTTGAACAATTAGACTCATTGGATTCATTGGACTCGCTTTAGGAAAATAAAATGATTTATGCATGAATAAAACTGACAGCTTATTTTCCTAATGCATTACTCTTCACAGAAAAGAGCAAATGCTATTTGTAAGATGTTGGATATTCTTGTTTGTTTGCTTATGGGTTTGTTTATTTCCTGTTGGAATCGAGAACGTTTGGGTTGTTGAGCATTATTAGAGGTTCATACGGATGCTGGACATTCGTCGAACTGTTGGCTTCCAAAATCCGTCCACCTTCGGGTGATCCTCGTGGACCGAACCAAATGGATCCGACAATTCTGGACGTGAAAATCGATGCATCGGGCGATGGGTTCCACCTCGAAGATCTCTGAATGCGACAATTTGAGAAAGAGATCAGGTATGGGTTGAGCAGTAAATTGTGAGTAAATTGGTAAAAATTCGAAAATACTGTCGCTTACGTGGAGACGAATGTATCAGCGAGATTGTCTAAACTCCTGGACTTTCCTTCCTTCAGTAGGGTATCCCCAAAAAGGCGATACGGTCGAAGTGGTGGTGGTCGACTAGTTAACGATGACGATTCGCTCCGGAGATTTATCGATTGAATGGAGTTCTGAAAGAAAGTTACCAGTTGTCCAATGGAAGCTCTCGAACTTAATGACCTCACTCGCATGGCTCGTAAATCATTGGTGCTAAGTTTGGTCTTGAGCTCATCAACTACTTGTCTTGGCATCCTCGGATTTCCCTTCTGTAAAGTCTTCGATGTGTCCTCTTCAGGAAAGATCCGTGTTCTTGATCGAGCCACTGGATGTTCGAAATCGTCTGAAGCCGCTCGGGCTTTTGGCTGGGATGTCGACCGTGGAAGCGGCCTGAAAGTCACATTGAACTACTTCATCTTTTTTCTGTTAAATTTGTCCTTATAAATGAGAAGAGTGCTGTGAATTTGTCCAAAAGGGTGTATGGATCGGAGTATACTACAGAGGGTGTCGTAATTCCTCAACTGTGTAGGTGCTAAGAAGTGAACCAGGCACTTGGTGGGCACCATCTCCTTGAACTGTTTTGAAATCAGGATTCATCAAGGTATCGAAAAAGTGCTCTAGCAGTGAAATCCCTTCTCTCAAAATTAGGGTCCCCTTACAGCCCCATTGCCCATCTTCCTCCTTTCCGCTCAGTTCATTCAATCTTCCACTTGTTCTTACTTCGTATTTTGCAACGACGATCCAAATGAGCTAGGTGTTAGGGTAGGAGTGGGTGGAGGAAAGAAGTTGTTCACCATTCTTCTTGGAGTGTCCAAAAAGCCTCAAAACGTCACTATGTTGCGGACTATTGGACCCTATGTGTTGCTGAAATTAAGATCCCCTTCAAAGGGGCAAGTTTGTACTTCCTCTCTCCCGAATCGTCTTATAAACAGTTGACCCTGTTCAGTACCATATTTTCTTCTTTTTCGGCAGGTAAGTCATCGTGTCATACCTCGGTATGAGCAGTCCTGCCAAGAAAAGGCGTTGCTCCAAGTCTTGTATAGAACGTTGCACTTCCGGTCGTGAGATCAGTATCTGAACGGACAGCCTAATAGAGTAATCATTTAAAACTCGAGAAATTCTAAAAACTGGTGTCCTTCAAATGAACGAGGGAACTTGTTAGTTACTACTGAGAAATGACCTGAAGATTTGCATGCATGATCTGAGCCGTCTGGGAGCTATCACAACGGTAGCAGTGCACATGCATAGGTGAATTCATTTCTGGGTTCAATACCAGCATAATCACACCGACGACATCATCGAATGGTGGTTTACCGATGATACTGAAAAAAGTCGACGATTTACAGAATCTAAAACGAATTATTCAGCACTCGATACTGTATAGCTTTCGTAGTTTTTGTCCCATTTCATGAGAGTACTTTCCAACGTCAATCGATCCGATTTTGGGGTCTTCCGACGTACCTGGCTTCAAACGGAATCCGGGAATGTTCGATCAGTTTTTGGTCAGTATATTGACCTAGGGGAGCTCACCCCTGAAAACGTTGCTACTTCTACCCCGCACCCAGATGGGACCTGGAACCAACACGGAGTGATGAGAAGTCTGATCATTCCAATATTTGATACTCAGATCACACGGACGACACCCTTTTGCACTACCCCATACACTTTCCAAAATCCTGGTGCCTGGCGTTTCTATCGACTATCTTTGTAGTTGTACCACCTTTTCAGGTGTATCAAGCACTATTTTTTACTGTTCATTCTTGCCAGTTATATATATATATATATATATATATATATATATATATATATATATATATATATATAATCAATCAGTAACATTCGGCAAGAAGATATATATATATATATATATATCTTCTTGCCGAATGTTACTGATTGATTTTTATTTTTTGTTTACGTCTTCATTTACATGAGCCTACATTACTCAAATTCGCAACTCAGTCATAGCCTTCCCTGCGGCCTCCGATTCACTAACCAGGAGACAGTCCCAACCTCTCGCAGCCCATCCCCTTTTTACTGAAATCGTGAAACTAACGAATAGAGCTCCTTGGGTTTTTTCTCCTTCTAACGCGTCAACCTGAAGGTTCTTTGAATTGAGTTCTGGAATCGTACCTGTAGGTAATACAGCTAGCTGCAATTTGGAATTTGACCGTTTGCATCTTTACCTTTCCCTTACGCGACATCGCAGGAACAGTTTGTATGAGTTTCAAGCCCTTTGATGAGATCTGCAAGCAGTCAACATGATTTCTAGAGTTTTCAGAGGGAATGTTCTTGAGAAGTGACAGACCTGTACAGTTGCTTTGTTGGGTGCCTTCTTGAATGTGTCCTTCAGGAGTTGACGCATAATGGGTAACACCACCTAAATAAAAAATAGAAGCTCGTTGAATATAAGAGCGGATCAATCGGAATTATTTTCTAAAATTAAAAGTCGGAACACTGGGCGGTTTCTTGGAAATCTACTCCTTCACATATTCCATATTTTCATGTGAACGATTTCCTATCTTCCCACAGAAGAGGTTGGTTCCGAATAGCAGGCGGCGGGATAACTAGCTAAGAATGACCTTGCGGTAAGACACCTAGCTAGAGAATGCCGTTCGGAGGGTAATTAGGATTACCACTTTGCGCGGCGAATAGCTGGTAATCGCCACTTCAAATCAACTAGCTAGAGTCGCTGTGCTTTGGAACAGGCCTGAGCTGCCACTATACATTGAATGACTTCTTGAACTCACCGCTGATCCACGTACGCCATCGGCTTCTTTGGAGCCAAGATACCAGACATAGAAATGCGATTTAGCGAGCTTCGACGGGAAAAACCAGGACATCTCAGTCCATTATCACTTCTGATAATCGAATATCTCCCTGAAAGTAATGAAAAACTGTTGGGCGAAATCTCTGAACCCTTGCCAGATCTGGTCCTCATTTCCTGCCGTCAGGAGAAAAGGTAAATGGTTCGATAAAAAGAAGGGGCCCACACACTCTCGATATTGAACGGAAGCGAAAAGATAGGGGAGTTTAGCTATTTCATACCTTCACAAAGGTGATCGAAAAATTAAATAGCTTGACTTAGACTGGTCGGGAGAGTCAAGAAGTTCCAGAACACGGCAAGGTCTGAATGGAGTGTATTGCGGTCCTACAGGGCGATATCTATCCCTCAGTTGTCTCGACACTCTCTATAAATGGAAAATCAGTTGTTTCAATAGTCGGGATCCAGGGCCTAACGAAAGGAATTGGACCGAAATTGATCCCGGAATCTCACTTTCTTTCGAGGAGAACAGGACGGCATGAAATTAATCTGAAGGATGAAACTAGTTTAGAAGTGCTTAATGTCATTTCATTGAGAGGTTGGATATTCGTATCCTGCTTGGAACATAGGTGAAAGTGTTACTGACTGGAACATCGAATGAGGGTGTCAGCCTTGGAAAAAAAAGGTTGCTTTCAATTGTGATAATATTTCCTACAAATTCACTAATTATTAATAATTTAAAAAAAGCTTCAAGTTGATCCCAACTTTTTATTGAGTTTCCAAGTGTTAGATGCATAATATTGTACTTGTAGTTGTTCTTGTGACTGTTATAGTTCTGATTGAATATACATTTATCTCACCACACAAAATTCGCAAAGTGTTCACGGTGCTGTACTTGTTTATTTGTTTGTGTGTACTGCGGGGTTTGAAATTGTCTAACTTCTTTTTCATTAGACCGAAAACGTAAAACACTGGGTGCTAGAAGGAGTAGGCCAGGGAGCAGGATAGGTGCGGTGGTAATCTAAGATAAGAAGTGGTAACCCGTGATAATCTATGATAAGATGAAGTGATAACACTTGGTAAGAAGTGATCATATAATGTAATACGAAACAAAAGACTCTCAGCCTTTATGGCTAGCCATGTTTCTTTTGAGATTGAGACTAAAAACTTGGAAAAGAAGAAACCGTTGCAGGAACAGAAACTGAAGAAGCCAGACATTTAGAGACGCCCAGTTATAAAACTTCGAAAGTTGTTCAACTCTTGCAGAATGATTCAATTAATTCTGTGATTGCGTTCCTTCAAATTGATTACAATTTTTATGAGATCATCTCCTCCAAAGGCAGACTTTTCGGGGTCCTTTCACTAAACCCAATTGAAAAACCAGTTCTTGGAATGCCCTGGGGTAGGGAACAAGCCTTCAAAGTTATTAGGTTGATGCATAATTATTGCGGATTTTTTCGCGGCTTCTTTTCTCTCGATAAAATTAATTTTTTTTAAATGGGAATTTTTGTAGAATAATCTTCTTGCTCCCCTTAACAGAGATATGTCTAGAAAGTCATCTTAATATACGCCGAACTATGCTTTATTACCTCGAGAAATGTTGGAAGACGGCACACTCATAACGTGATCTCAACGAACTTCTCGCCGATGGAACAGTCAGCCAAAGCCGAACAGGGAATGGAATCTGTTCTACGGTCGCCATATTCACCCACAGATACTCCTATGGATTATTACGTCAATCGCCCTTTGAAAAATTGGTTAACGAACACAACTTTCGACGAAGTGGTTTTCTTGATGGCCAACGTCAAGGCGTGTTCGCTTCGAAGAATCGAAACTTCTTCGCCTGTGGAATCCGACCGCCTAGCAGATGGGAAGCAGTGCTTGACGTATGTGGAATCCGACCGCCTAGCAGATGGGAAGCAGTGCTTGACGTATACGATAGATATGTTCCGGAGCAATTATTTGAACATGTCTTTGCTAAATATTTTTATCATTTCATCAAGCAAAATTGGCTGGAAAAAATCCGCAGTAATTATGCATCAACCTAACACTTGGAGGGAAAGAGGGGATTGGCCGGTGTATGAAGAGGTCCGTAGGTAGTTGGTCTGAAAATCTTTTCTCTTCAGGTGTTCCGCTATAGACATAAATTTGAATCTGTTTATCAATTTTCTCAGAGCATGTTAGGGTTTCTGAAGTTCGATATCTTCAATTCCTATGAACTATGTACTAATGAATTTTTCATTCCAGTGAATTCAGAAAGGAATATGGCCATAATTTTAATTAGCCTTGTCATTCTATATTTATTATCGGAAGAAAACAATGTATTATTAATTATTTTATACAGTTACCAGTGTCGATGTACTGCCATTACAGTACAGTAGAGATCACAATTTGAATCATCCACCTCACTTCATATTACTCACTTCACTCCGCAGTGCTCACTTTACTCCATTAGCCTACCCACAAAGTGACTGCTCTTTATATAAGAAGAATAAGTTTTCCATATCACTACCTTTATCATAATCACAAAGTAACCCGGACGGACAGACCGACAAACCGACATACCGACAAACCGACAAACCAAGTTACTGCTTTATATATGAGAAGGATTCATTAGTGTACACTACAAAAAGCGCTATCAAAACAGAAGCACCTTTAGATGAAAAAACAGCTGATAATGATTAGCTCATTGGGCATGGAAAAGCCTCTTATCTCGTAGTGGTAGTAATCTAAAAAAAACGAATAAATAAAAATAAAAAATAATATTAATAATTGCTTTTGACTTGATGTTTTGTTAACCACTATTATTTCGCCGCTGTACGGAGAACGGGAAGCGAAAGTTTCATAAGGTTGGCGAGTATGGGCAAAAGTTCGACCTCGGTCGGGATCCGAACCCGTGCTTAATGTTTTCCCAACGTGGTACGCTCAATCCCTTACACTATCGAGAATCCCTAGAACTAGTGTTATTACTGTGAGTATTTTTATTAGGAATCGAGAAATAACTTTGCCATCCCTGTGAGAATAACAACAGTAAGAACAAAGGTGATTATGGAATAAAAACGGCGGTGATAATAATAAGGAATGAGAATATCAAGGGGACAATTGAAATAATAATAATAATAATAATAGTAATAATAATAATAATAATAATAATAATAATAATAATAATAATAATAATAATAATGATAATAATAATAATAATAATAATAATAATAATAATAACAATAATAATAATAATATCGGTAATGACAGCATTAATAAAGAGTGGAATGCCATGAAGCGTTGAGTTACTGGGTAATGCTCGACGTGGAAAGGAAAACAAATCTCTTTCTAAGCACGGCGACCCTCTTCATCATCGGAACCCTTTCGAAGCTCGCTCATTAATTTCTTGATAGTATGTTTACTAGTCAACAAAAACGAAAAAGAATGTATAGCAGTAAACATCAATGCCGAAGGAGTCAGGAGAATGTTGTGATGCTTGACTGACTTGGAAGGGATTCAAAATTGGGACCGTAGTCGTGATGTGTCAAGCTGTCAAGACTCAGCCTCAGTGCGGCGGTCGGTTCGCAAACGGCTCGGATCACCGAAAAAACCGACGGTCGGGCCACGATCCACTTTTAAAACTTCGCAACGTTTTTTGCATTAGCTTTGAAATGCCCTTTACCCGGACGGGATATATTGAGGGATATGCCGATGGATTCCGACGGGATAGCATTTTTTTAGAGAGAAATTTTCCTGAGTAAGCGGCAGTTCTTTCACTAACTCTCTTCTTTCTCCTCATACTATATATAAAAAGGTAGTAGATAAGTAGATTGTTGAATAAATAAATAAATAAGTGAATGAATCGTCAAATAAAACAGAACTAAAATTTTCATGATCTTTCTTAGTTTCTCTTTTTTCATTGGTTGAGTAGAATACAGTAGGTTAGTGAATGGATAAGTAAATAATCAAATAAATAAGGTTATGATGTTGTGCTTTTTGAAAAATCATGGGAAGCTTGTTCTAAGACGTCGCAGTCGGGTGAACCGCTCATGGCAGGATGTGGAAATGATGTGCGCCTCCTTTGTGAATACCGATACCCCTTCCCTCTTGAGAAGCCCAATTATAACTCGCGAAAGAGGAAGGAACACTCGTGGAACTGGAAATCGGGGAAATCCTGGCATACGACCTAATGAGCCAGACCAGTTACAAATCGACGTCAAAGCACTTTGGGGTACTGAATCGTTAAGCTCTCCACTTGTGAGCAGGCTCTGATAGTAAGCAGGAGGACGCTCCCTTCAGCGTAGTCTTTTTTTGAGGTAGCGAATCATAATGCTGATGGGATGGACGAATATTGAATAAGTAACAAAGTGTAACGTCTTTTAGCGTTAATCAATCCCGTCTAGAGGATGCGCCTCCGCATCGACTTCTATTCAGAACTGTAGCGATGTATTGAATGCGTACAGGGCCCATACAATAAGTTGTAACCAGCCGATGTACAATTCAGAGCTCCTATCCTCCCAAACGAGTCTGGTACCACCCCGGGGAACAGTTTGGACGGTTTGGTTGGCTTGAGCGAGCATCAAATCACGATTCCATTCTTCAACCATGATTACAAACGTGGGCCATTTGGCACAATTCGCGTCCTCCCCAGTGATGGTTAGCTGTAGGAAGTGCTGAGAAATAACGAGTGTTTTCGCATTCAAAAGTTATCATATACCTGAAGTTTTCATCCTATCACCCCCATTACTTTCACTTCCATTTGGAATTATATATTCCTATTCATCTGATTTTTTGAAGGGCTAACTCACTATTATTCGAGGTGCTCTGTTTAAATTGAATAGCGGAAGTGGTGGTGGAGAATATTGCATTGGTTGATAAAAATGCGAAAAAAATCCTGAGAATTTGTGAAATTTAAAGGTTTTTGAGTGCAGCGAAAATAGGGAGTACCAGATTACCATGGCGGAGAAGATAGGGAAGATGTAGTTGGGCGGGATAGCCGCGTGGAATTGAATAGAGCTGACCGCAGCATGTCAAAATGCCTAAATTGTCTTCCACTGTTGCCGTGGGTCACGACTAGTTGTTCGAAATTTCAACATGTGTGCTCCACCGTAGATGTTGCGGCCTTTACAACGCTGTAGGAACACGTCCAACTTTGGGCATGAACGCCAAGAAAGCCGTTCCTAGAGCACTTGTGGCGTCTTTCCACGCCGCTTTTTCACCCGACAGCACCGCAGATGGCATACTTGGGAAAAAAGGTTCGCCCTAGTTGGGGATTTCGGAAACGATTCTATCATGAACTATGTCTTTAATGGAACAAGGCCACAACTTTAAGATCCACTAATCGGAACTACATGTCATCACATTGAAGTACAGCTAGTGCGTCACTTTGAAGTTTCAGCTAGTACGACGTCGAAGGGATTGCGCAGAAGAATGAATTGGATAGGGAGAGGGGCAGCGGACAATGAATTTACAGGTGCAGTGCTAAATATTCTTAACCGCTGGCCTATCGCCAGAGACGTCCCGATCAGCTATGCAGCAGAACGGTCTTGAAACCGCTCTACGGCCCAGGAATATCGCTGCAAAGTAAACAATCATGAGATGAGTGTGCCGACAATTGATTGGAGATCTTTATCAAACAAGGAAAGGAATAGACCCGAATGGGTAAGGATGATAGAAACTATCAAAAATAACCAGTCAGACGGCACTATCAGGTCATCAGAAACACATGAGGTGGGACCAATACTTAGGGTTCATGGAGAACAAGAACTAAAGAAGCGAAGGCTGATCACCTCTTTGGGATGTCTAAGAAAAGGTGTGAAGAAACTTTTTTAGAAGGTCTGCATGGCATTATTTTTCAAAAATAAGCAAATTGATTTTTTTCATTTCAACTCCGCCTTTTGCGTTCACTCTGGTTTTCAATGTGGGTTAGTAGTGTACTTGCTGAAATAAAGATAATAAAAAATAAGAAGATGCCATCTTAACTCTCTTCTTGTGACAAATAGGATATGATAGGGTGGATGCTAAAAGAGTTGTCGTCTAAGAAGAATCCAGTCGTCTGCTTTGAACGGCTTTTCGAAGAATGAGAATGGCAGTCGTGGAAGAAAATCGACCCTGTAGGCTCCAGATTTGAGTAAAGAATTCAAAAAAAAATCCATAATCCGGTTTACGGGGACAAATAAGACTTCTTTTTAGCAGTCTTCCCAGAAACGCTGTTCATCTAGCCCTTCGGAAGCTTTCCTTATAGCTTTTATAGCGACAAGTAGTTTAATACTGATTGTGGTCGGGTTCAGTCCTTGTGAATGCCCATTAACCTTTGTAAACAAATGAATAAATAAAAAGGAATGGTTAGCTATGTATGTAGCAGGGCACTGGTGTGAAGAGACTCAAAACAGGGGTGGCCGGCTCACCGGACGGAGAGGTGTCAATGTGAGCTCGTTGTCAAGTGGTCACTTCAGGTGCCGGACTTCCCGTCGCCAGATCATCAAGGCTGGATTTTTTCCGATCGATCGGTAAACCTTACTCATAGGTTCATAGATTGAATCCTTCCCACTTAAAAATGACCGGAGTCAAACCAGTTAGAAGCGAGTACCAATACGCTATGCATATGAATGTCGTACATATATTTACTCTGAGGGAATTCTGCGACCGCAAGATTTGGGTAATGGGGCTGGAATTGAAAATATAGCCGCTTTCTTCCTTCAAATGAGAGATCTCAGTACGACATCAAGGATCTTCTGTTTCGATTTCTTACAGACAGAATAAGAGAGATAACGGTACGGGGTTCGAATCCCGGATCGATATCCGCCTGAGCCAACCAAGTCCTCCATCCCTCCAGGGTCAGGTACCAGCCTTTTTGGGATGATAGAAGCGCTGGATTGTACATCGACTGGCCAGGGTAGGGGACATCCGGGAAACGAAATCGATCTTCTCTAGAGAACTTTACATTTCCTCTTCTATCAGGAATGCGAGGAATTTAAGGTAGCTAAGTTTGGGCTTTTCTATGTCGTTCTTAGGGCTATCCACCGCCATAACTTTTCGTATCTTCTCGTTTGGTACCTGAAGATAGTCCTAATAATCATAACGATACCATTTTCTTCACTGTTCTGACTTGGTTGGAGCTCGATCAAGGTCAACAGCAGAGCCATGTGGAGCGTGATAGCTCAAGGCTCCTCTGCATCGTTCTCTAGTTAGTTTTGATAAGCATTTTCCCATCCGCCTTCATCTTTACTCGAGTAAGGTTCATTTGTAATTCAGTACTATCTACAGAGTAATTCTGTAAGTGAAGATTACAATCTTGGTTAGCAGTCTGACAAAATTTCTTTCTTCTTAGACAATGACTACACCTAAAATGATTGCGTTGGCTGGAGGTCCATCGGGTAATCAGGCCACAATACTTGTGAGCCTTTAGATTTCTTGTAGATCTTTTTGAGTCGACTAGAAGGTCTACAGAGATGTTCATAGGTGTTGTGCATTTCAGCGTGGTCTGTCCATTCTTCTACGGAAGCACCAATTTCGGCCCTTCGTTGTCCCGAACGCGGTAGATTTTCCTATTTTGTTCAGAAAAATCACATACTTTGACATACAGTCAGATTGGTTTACTTAACTGGTGACTTACTCAATTACATTTATTTTCTGGATGGAAATTTGTTCTCTATGACTGTCAGTAGAAACCTTTGAACTGTATTCAGAAATGATTACTTCCAATCAAAATAAAGTTGACAATTTTAGATGACACAAATGGAATCGTTCGGACTGTCATTCAGGCGAGATTGCAATAATGAGGAGGATTTGCTTAAATGGGAAGGGATACAGACGAGATTACAATCTGAGCAGGAGCAGGTTCGATATTTTCACAGTAGAGCGAATGATTTAATGCCGTTGTGCGTCAAAATATCTTTTAAAAAATCAGAATCAAAAGAAGATCAGAACGCTCGTCATGTGAGAACTGCGGAAGAACTCTAAAGTTACAGTTTGATGTCACACTCAAATTATATTCTGCAGATGGGTACTGAAAAAAAGTTTAGTGTTGAGGAACTGGTCGATGGCGTTGTAACGACGAAATACGGTCTGAAAATGATGTAAGAAAGGCCAAACGTCCGCGAACTCTGCTTGACGGAAGGGGAGGGGAGGATGGAGCTAACAGCTTTCGAGCTGAGCTCATTCTAGGTCTCTTTCGTCGTATTAGCATGGCATGAGAAGCCAAAGCTCCTTTCCAGTATCTGCAAAATTATGTGTCCTGGTCAGGGTCTGAGCTTCAATGAGGACCGAGGTCTCCCCAGCGCTTTATCTTATCTAACATGTCTGGTACCAATTGGTAAAGGCCAGACGAATGGAAAGTCTGTTGGCGAGTTAGGGTATCCCATTATAGGGGTGCTATATGTATTTATCCTCCTCCTCATCAGCTTACACAGTTGAATGAGTCAGAAGTGGGGTTTGAACTGCTTGGTTTGTCATACGTAACAATTTCAGCTGATGATGTATGCCATTCATAAATTTGAATTTAAAAATCCAGTGGTATTAGTGGATCGGACATTGCCGAGGGACTATCTTAATAAGGTACGGTAGGTTTAATTTCTTCACTAAGTTTTCCACTACTAAAATAGTTTGTCTGTAGAATCAGCAGTTTAGGTTGTCTTACCAAGCCAGTGAACGTCTTAACCAGTTTATCTAGCTCTAACTACATAATACTCACATCCCCAGGTGGTGCTGGGTAGTAGACGCTGCTGTCGACGTTGTAGCGTAGGGGACTAGTAAGTTGTTAGCCTGGTGGGCCATCAAGTGTAACCGGCCACGAGCTAGTTGACGATTTTAGATTTCCATGGCTGTGTTCCGAAAGCCCTTCATCCATTGCTGCTGAGCAGAATTGGTTACGAAAGCATTCTAAGCCTCAATATAGTCGACTCGAGCTCTGTGAAGTGACCAGACATTCCCCAAAGGGCATAGCTTCTGACTTGGTAACTATTAGGTATCACAGACAGGTTTAATAACATTCACCTACCGGTAGATGGACTGTGTCCTGAACGACATCGAGGGTTCAGCTAAAACGGCATTATAATAGCAATTTAAGGCGCAGTTTGATCTCCTTGCCCAGAAGGCCAGCATGTGCAATCGCATACCGCTTGATAGATATTACGGTGTAAGCTCTAAGCCTTATTTACCATTCTGAGCTCCACCTGATCATTGGTTTGCAGGTGATATACATGCGGACTACGACAGTCGAGGAGCAGAAACTTCTCTATAATAGACACATTTGGACAAAAGAGGAATGGGAAAAAGTGTGGAAAGATATGGAGAAGATACGTAGGAGAAATGAAGAGGTATGACCGACCTACTGGGCGTTTTTCACAGTAGAGTTGGTAATCATGGAGACAGGGTGGACTTTTCCGGACTTCTCCATGATTATTAATAGACGTTCCACATTCGACTTTCATTCAGAATCATGGTAACATTTGAATGCCTATGGGGCCTACCCAATGCCTTGCAGTAGCCAGCCGGCATACAAGTCAGTGCTTTTATCCTCCCAGAGGAGCTAACATCCAGTCAGTCGAACCGGGAGCTATGAAAAATTTGGCCGACATTTGGCACGGCATCACTCTGCCTACAGTTTTTGCTGCTCGAATGAAAAAGATTTGCCAGGAAACTGTGGGAGGAACCTCTACGTGAATATGGGACATTGTTCATTAGACCTTTCTGTCGAAGATGGGTTCGTTCCAGATTCTCCAGATTCTACTCAAAGCCACTTCAATTCCTTATGTTCCCGTCGCTGCTCACTTCCAACCTCGATTGTACGAGGCTTGGTAAATGGTAGACGGGGTGAAAAACCGTACTCCTAGGTGTGCAAGGTAGAGGTTGCCTAGTCGATTTATATTCACCTCTCCTCAGAGAAATTTGGTTGGTTCACGAGTAACAACGGCTCTGTTAGACTATGTTTATGCCCACTTCGACATCTCAAGAAAAAAAAGAATGACACTGGTCTTAAGAACCCTTGCTTTCGATCAAATAGGGATTATGAAACAGAAAATTTCGTTCCAGGTCTGGAGTCAACATACGAATTTCCTTCTTGTGGACGTGTCCCCCAAAGACAAATTTCGGAAGAAGTTGCAAATGGCTTGTGTCAACATAGCCCAATTGCTGGATTTCGAGCTAAAACGTGGGTTAGGTTACGGTTATTCTTACCCTTCACTAATTCCAGTACCCAAGGTAAGACTACAGTACCCTGGCAATCCCAGCTATTTTGGTTTGGCATAAGCGTTACTGTGTACCTTCACCTCTCAGAAGTATTCCTCAGATTTGTTCCCAACTACCTCTGTCTTCCCATCTTTAAGTATCTCAGTGTTCAACCGCTCTTTCGCCGTGGCCATCCACCAATATCAATTTTTGTCCGTAAATCCAGCCAGCAAACAAACTTTGACGGGTTCTAGCTGCATTAGTGTTTTCTTGAATTTAATTCATGTTTTTTCTGAACTCAATCCACTTACGGAGGGGTTTTATGGCTGTGACGGTACACTCTTGTCGATGTGAGCATGGCTTGTGTTCCTCTGAATGCCATACGATGGGCTATATCTTTCCACTATCATTCTGTGGAGGCGTCTACCAAGTCATTCATAAACTCGTTCAATCTCATTGTCTTCCACAAAAATCTCGAGAAATCTCTTTTCTTTTTTGCCGAATAATACCCATTAACATTAGCCAGAAATGAAGTAAATTGAATGGTACACAACCTATTCCACAACGGAAAGGGCTGTATCCACGGACGGGACCCAAAACGTTGTAAGAGAGGGGAGAGGAGAGTCGGGGAAGTAAGGGGTCTTTTCAAGAATTTTCTACTGCTACCTGCTTAATTTAGCCATCTGAAAGCCTGTAGCTTGCCTGCCAATCATCACTTTCGCATGGGGACCTTTGGCGGCTCTCTTGAGCATGGATACGACCACATTACTTTCTTGTATTTTTCAGACTGGAAGCCTTGAAAAAGAAAAAAAAGAAAAGCCATAGAAATTTGCGCAGATGTATATGAAAGATTTTTTCAGCAGCAGTTCTCCTTGGAAAATTATTTCAGTGATACTTAATAAACGACAGTAATGATTCAATAAAATTTTTAAAAATGTCCTATTCTCAGCGGCCTCATTTTAAGAGTTTGGGAACTTTTTCAATCACAGTTTTTCAGTTTTTTTTTGAAAGTGTTTCACCTAAGCGAGCTAAGTTTGATAACCACAGATATTAACGGTAACCAAGTTGAGGACTAGTTTTTTAAGGTCACTTAATCATCATTATTTGAAAAGGTTCATAATAAAATGCAAAGCTGGAGTCACTCTCATACTGGCAGTAATGAATTCATAAACTTAATTTTTACAGTTATTTTCATCGGTTTACGGGAATATTCTTATTTGGGAGATTTGTGATGCGCCGGCGTGCCGATCATGAAAGTTCAGGGTCTCTCCCAACTTGTTTAAATCTTCAAGATTTCGACACGCTTTTGCTCCTAATTTTCCAAAATGACAAGCCGAGAATGGCAAGTTCCCAAGCGACTTATGCTAAAGTTTGCTGGCCGTCTTCTTCCCCCGGAACTCTGCAAAAGTGTTGAATGCACCTCCCCGAAGCCTTTGCTACCATCGTCTTCGTATTACTCGGTCAACGAGGAATTCTTAAGAATTGCCTGGTCTGAAGGTCAGAAGGGAAAGACGTTTCTCTGAAGATCACGGTTGAAGTCGGAGTCATTGATCACTAAAGTTGGAAGAAACCGTTCATTACCACGGCCACGACCCTGCCTGGGGGCACCATAATGCTGGATGGGGTCTTCTCACTTTTTAGAGCCTTTACTTTGTTCTTCATTATGATTGGGTACTTAAATTCTGAATAGTTGTAGTGTCTCGGATGAGATACTGCAGCTAAGCTCTATTATTCACTGTTGGAACATGATGAGGGCATGAATAAACAAATAAACAAGTGTGCGCTCTCAACAATAGTGAAGTTTTTGTTGAAGGGACACCTCGCAAAGCGGTCTCCATAGCTGAAAAGAATCCTCGTTCTTAACAGCGCATTTCAACGACACAATATCAGCTGTACAGTCGGCCCATTGCTACGATGCCGCCTGTCAGCGTAATGGCCTACGTCGTACACACGTCGCTGATATTTTTAGATCGGCCTCTCCACCTTAGTCATGCTCTCTACTCGCCATTACTGGGAACATTACTCAAAATCTGTCAATGAAACTGATGGTCATCAGTTACCAGGTTATCAGTCGTAACGAAATTACCTGAGCAAAAGGTGCAAGTGTTTCTGTGTCGCTGAAAGGTGCAGTAGAGAGTGGGGATTCCTGTCTACTAAAGAAAGGGTCAGTCGATCCGGACCGGTGCGACGTCTCTTGTTCTAGGAGGAGCAGGGCCAAGTTGGGTCGCTGTCACAGGTACACCCGGAAGGAAGAATTCTGCATCGGCATCACCTACACTCCCATTTCCCTGGTCGTTTCCTTATGACCGTATCCATCTGAAATGGTAAGAGGACTGACTTGTGCCTCATCCGATCCCAGGAAGTCATCGTGGGAGCGCGTACACATCCAGACGTTTCTACGTTTCTGAACGAAAGTCACGGGGGGGGGGGGGCGCATTTCAAACGGGATTTGTCGCCCCAATAACTTATTACTTTATATTTTCCCAGCTAACATCATAGATCTCCCATGTGGGTGACTGCCTCCGTACAAAAACGACCATTCGTCATCAATGCGTATCAGACCGTCAACGACCTGCGTGGTTCACATTTCGATGACATCGGGGTATCACATGGTAAAGTGCCGCCTATCATCGGTCCGCCCTTATCGGTAACGGGACACCATCAGTGGTAATCGGGTCGCCACCTATCACGAACGATGGTAAGTTTTTCAATTAATTTTTATCAAATTTTTTTATCATTCATTACAAACCTTTACCAGTTGATTTGGACAGTTTTCAGGCTCCACACGGTGATGCATCGAGATCACAATCAGACAATGGCACATTCATCTGCTTTGATCACATCAAATTCATCGTAGGCAACGCTAAACAGGTGCGATCGATCTTCTGTTTTTGTTTATTTTTCTTTTTTTATCGGTTTTTGATGGGGCATTTGTTGACATTGGCATTCTTTCTAAGTGGAAAACAAATTTTTGATGCTTTATTTGCAACCAAAAATGCGATTCGTAATCTATAAGTAGTAATTAGGTAAATACTAGAGATAAGAGGGTCGTGTTGCAAGTAAATGAAAGGAAATGATAAGAACCTCTGAGAACATTTAGAAAACACTGAGATTTTGCCGACTTCATTCCGATACCTCGGAAAGTAAAGCCGTCCGACTACTGGGGAGCCGCCGAAGAGAATAGGCGGTCCCATCAAGCTTTCTATTGTGCTGGCCTTTCTATACATCACCTTTCCTTTGATCCCTATGGAACTGTTGAAAAAGGGCGAAAGCAGCTTGCTGCTCAACAATTTCCTGAAACTAGCCAGATCTCTTTTTGGACTTTTGATACTTCTCATTGAAGAAAAATGGAAAAATCTGGGCTAGAAGGTGTCGAGTGGATGGCTCGTCCGATACTCGCCTCTCTCATCCACTGGAATGCTTCTTAAGCAAGAATAGTCTCTGTAATACAACTATTTATCCGAACACCTAGTTGGTAATGCAGAGATAGTAAGTTTCGAGAAAATGCCGCCTCCTACCAATGCGTTATCAATTTGCTGCTGGAAAGGTGGCAGGAATGTATTGACGCTCACGGTGTCTTTTTTGATAAAGATTGCAGATCAGTCTCTATTGCCAATAATTACGTAATTATTTATTTTTCACACCATCTTCTTTATGTTATATATGTAATATAATCATTTTCTTCCTTATTTTCTGCTGTTCTTTATATTTATCCCTGATTACAATTTTTTTTCGCGTCCGCATTCGATGCTTTTTTATTATTCTTCTTGAGGGCTCTGAGTTTTTCAAATTGTTGTGGACCTGTCTGTGAATATAACGGTTTTGTTTTACAACAATATAAAAAGGCTGGCTGGCATATACAGTACTTCTGTTCAGGCTGCCTACTGGTACTGTATTAACTTTGGCTTCGAACCATTCGCATACTGTGGACTGGAAACCGGTAGCCGCCAAATTGCTCAGCACGCTGTCAAGCAAAACAAGGTAATCCTTTCTTGTGGAGATTCCCACGATTGCTAGAAATTTATTTTTTTTAGATTATTTTCGTCTTTGAATCAGCTCTTCTCCCAAATAACAAGGAGCTCGGTGAACATTTGGTAAAACATGGCGATGGTGTCAAAGACGTTTGTTTTGAGGTTTGTTTATACCTCCCAAAATTTGTTGGTTGATAGTCAAGTCAAGCATATCGTCCTAAAAAGGCTTTCCCAAATTAGTTTCCCATCCTTCCCTTCGACATTCGTCAAAAAATAAGTACTTACCTTACAAATCATAGCCGTCTCCCTCCTCACCTTGATTGACGCCTCATTAGAAGTTGGCTGGAGATGGGGCAGGGATGAAGCTCTGAAATTTCGAGAAAAATCTATGGGATTCCTTCTAGAAATCGTCCTGAGCGATCCTATCTTTATGACGTCATTGTTCGTCCCTTTGGGAACCAGCTTTGCACTCTGAAGGACTGGCATCTGACCTTTTCAGAGCTACTTTAAAGTTGCCGGCTAATTTCAGGTGGATGACGTCGAGACGATCGTCAAGCACGCAAAGAAGGGTGGTGCAAAGGTCGTGAAAGACGTGACCGAAGAATCAGATGAACACGGTACCATCAAATATGCAGTTCTGCAAACGGTACGGTAAACGGTATTCCTTCTAATTGGAAAAGTGAAGGCATAACTTAGTGATTACAGTATGGCGATACCGTACACACCTTACTCGAACGGAAAAACTACCGAGGACTTTTCTTGCCAGGTTTCAAGCCTCACCCTCTGGAGAAGACTTTCTTCCAATCTCTTCCTAGGGTGAGTCTTTATAGTAATTTTATTATTTTTAAACCTCAGATCCAAGCCCAGCATTTAGGCCGGCCTGAACTTCATCGATCACTGCGTTGGCAATCAACCAGATCTTCAAATGAACACAGCTGTCGAATGGTACGAGAAAGCGTTGGGATTCCACAGGTTTGTTGTTTTCTCGGAGGAGACTAGAATTAAAAAATAAATAGATGTTTTTTGATGTAAAGGGAAATTCACAAATTACAATAGCTAAATTTGAAAAAGTCATTTAGAGTTAAAAATCTCACTTCAGTGAAAGCACAAAAAATAATAAAAAAGTAAAAAATTGAAACTTGTAATTGAAAAATTAAGTCCCTAGTTTTCAAACACAAGATCAGTCACAGTGAGCAGATTTTTTCAATCCAGGCAATAGATAAAATCGTATTCTCATTGAAAAATATTATGGAAGGCCATGGTCGTGGTAGTTTGCGCAAGGCTGTACTGTTGTTGTTATTTCGCCACAGTACGCGATTCAGAAGCCTCACATGATTAGGCATTTATGAGCAAAACTCCTGCATTGAATAGGAATCGAACCTGTACATGTGCAATGTGTACACCGTGCTCTTATCCCTTACACTGCCGAAAATTCACTTGCTGATCCGTGTTCCTGCTTCACTCGGTATTGACCATGTAATCAGTTTTCATTCGAAAGTGCTGGGACTTTAGAATCATTGTTTACCAGCGATCTTCGATCGATCTTCGTTCCTCGCAGTCCTTTTAAAATATCAGACATAATTAGACAATAAGATTACAGAATCAGCTGATGTAGATGGCACTGAGTTTGTGGCGTTATTCCCAATTTAGTCTCAGTACAGAGTGGTTATTAGCTAGTTGTCTTGATGCACGGCATACCGTTTGGGTGTAGCGTTATAGCATCTGAGATAGAAAAAAACTAAGAAACAAGTTTTTAGAATATATCACTCTAAAGCACAGTGGTGTTTATTTTTGAATACAGCCGAAGTACTTGAGTTATTTCAGGTTCTGGTCCGTAGACGATTCAATGATTCATACCGAATATTCTGCATTACGGTCCATTGTCGTTACCAATGAAGACGAAACAATCAAAATGCCCATCAATGAGCCGGCCATGGGCAAGAAAGCTGTTTCTCAAATACAGGTAACCCAAACAGCCACCTATTCACGGTACTGCAGCTATTTGAGTGTTTTAGGAATACGTCGACTACTATGGAGGTGCAGGAGTACAGCACATTGCCCTGAATACCAGTAATATCATCACAGCCATAGAAGCACTTCGAGCACGAGGAGTCGAGTTTCTCAGCATACCCAAGTCGTACTACGAAAATCTGAGACATCGGTTGAGCGAGAGTAAGACTAAGGTATGTTACGTTGGGTAAAAAGCTTAAAAAGTAGAAATTCTGGTTAGACAAACCCCACCCCCATTGAAAGCTCCGCCCACTTGATTTTCGTTCAAAATCATAGCAACGTTTGGATGCTTGGGCAGTTTGCGTTGGCCAGTCTATGTAGAGAAGTCAATGCTTGTCTTCTTTCAGTCATTTACCAGTTAACCGATCCTGAAGGGGTGGAAAGTTCCGTAGTATTGGGAGGGTGTCGAGCAGAGATTTGATCTAGGATCATGGTAGGTTAGCGCGCCACTTGCCGTTACACCACCTCCTCCTTATTACAATTTAGTAGTTCGGGAACGTGCAGAGGATCCTATTCTAGAAGATCTCAAGACGTTCCAGGTTGCTGAGGACATGGACCATCTGCAAAGGCTACATATACTTGTCGATTTTGATGAAAATGGCTACCTCCTTCAAATATTCAGCAAACCATGCCAGGACAGACCGACCCTCTTCATTGAGGTCATTCAACGACATAACCATCAGGTACTGACAGAACTGGAAGTTGCTGAGTTTTGAAGGAGACTGAGGTTGGATATTTCAGGGATTCGGTGCAGGTAACTTCAAGGCTCTGTTCGAATCGATAGAATTGGAACAAAACGAACGGGGAAATCTGTTCTATGAAGACGTTGCCGTTGGTGGAAAAAAGATCTAACTATTTGATGAAATAAATACTGCAATTATTCTTTTTCTAGGTTTTCGTAATAAAGTAGTGTAGGTAGTCAGTATTTTTGATGATTAGCGTTGTTATACGCTTTGTAGTATTACTTTGACAGAACGTCTTTTTTGTGTGGACCTAATGACACAGATCAAAGATAGCTTCCGTTCATAATTACCACCTTGTTGGCGTACTTATTAATTCGATTCAAAATTACTCTTCTGCCTCCAAAAAATTGTGAACGACTTTGAAACCACCTGGTGAGCATGCATGGGGGCTCGATTGGGGTGTGGTGCGTTAGGAACGAAATTGTCGGTGAGAGGGGCGTCGCGCGCGAAGGGATGTAGCAGGATGCAGCAGTAGGTCAGAAATACAAGAACAAAAGTACAAATAGTAGATTTAAGCATAAAATAATGATCGCATATCGATTGAGCTGTATGAAGAACGCTAGAGCTGTAATAACGGCGAATGAGTGGTTCGCGACAGCCGCGTACGGCAAATCGATTACCCGAAATCGTTCCTAACGCCCGTCTCCCGGCTCGATTGCCATAAACCATCGTCACCCCTGTCTCACCCATGCTGATTTTTACTGAGAAAATTTCAAAAAAAGTTGATTATAGTGAAACATAAGGAAACGCGTAGTTGATATCAGAAAAATTGATTTGGCTAGGTTCCAGTTTAATAGTTTCTTTTGATGACTTTTTCGATTAAGGTATGAGTTTTCATAGTATTCTGAGGACTCCGATTGCTGATTGATTTTTCGCAGATTTGCGGATTGGCTACTGTGAATGTTTTTCAAAAAAATTTGAACTCAGTTCAATTCTCACTTGCCTAACACTAAAATGATTCAATTTTATTATAGCGTAATGGAAAACTGTTCGACCACCGTGAGTAGTTTTGTGGAAGGTACTGTAGGCAGACATCGTGAACCGTCAGAGTTGAAGAATCATACTAAAAATCTCTGAAATCCAAACTGCACCGCTTGATCTGACGTAGGAGATACAAATTTTAAGAGGAAAATCCTTCTGAATCGTGTTTGACCACTTTCCCTTTGGATTTTTTTTACCATTATGGGGGCAATCATCCAGTAATCCTTGACAGTTGAGGTTCTCTTGTGATCGAGTATAAATTGCTTTTCTTAACGACGGTTTACTAAAACCAAGCTGAAAATGAGTGATCTATCGATAGACTGCGGTCAAAGCAGACAGCCTATGCCAATCGGGCTCCCATACCATCGTGCAACATTCACGTTTCTTTACTACTTCCCTTTTTACTGAAAACCATTGCTTCCTTTTTATCGTCTCCTGGCTAACTGAGGCTGTACTTACTGTAGAAGGCCCTTTATTACACCTCATACGAAAAATGAGCAAATTGGAGTGAGAAAAAAAATAGGAAAAAGCATTTTTCAGTTCTACCCCGGAATGAGCCCAAAGAAATCATAAGCCAATTTTTGGCCTAACAAAACTTTTCTATTTGCAGGGATGATTTAATGATAGTTTTGACTTCTGATGAGTTTTGATTGCGATATTTCTATTTGGTTCTTCGCGAAACGAGTGTTCCATCCCTTTTTCGGAAGCTTTGCTTTCCCTCCTTACATAACCGTTGACAATGACGAAAATAATATTCAATTAGTGTAAGTGAACGTAAGACTACGAATGCTTATGTTGATGGCTAATAAAAATCAGAAGCTGTAGGGAAAACATCGCTTCGGTGATATGGGTGTGAGTTTCAAGACAACAGAATTGAGTCGGTTGTTTTGTCAGAAAAGCTCAGAGAGAAGGAGAATCCGCCAGAATGGCCCTCAAGTTTGTGTGCCGTTGATGGAAGGTAAAGGCAAAGTCTTGGACCGATTGATCAACCCCATTCTTGGCATGCACTGATACATCTTTGAGCTTTCATCCTCCCCAGACGAATCTAGGGCAAATCAACCGACCCTCAAGA
The DNA here is from genome assembly GCA_000469685.2 of Haemonchus contortus. NCBI lineage: Eukaryota > Metazoa > Nematoda > Chromadorea > Rhabditida > Trichostrongylidae > Haemonchus > Haemonchus contortus. Next base: position 7,931,936 of record LS997564.1, read on the forward strand.
GAATGGGGGTTGATAGGCCCGAGCGGGTATGGATTCATTCCCTAGACCACGCACAGGTATGTACACCACCTGACTCCAAACAAGCACTAGTTTCCGGTACACGTATTTTTCCATATTAATTGACTAAAATATCCACTTATTGTGAGCTTCCAGGTTGATGGAGTGTGCCAGTATGGTGCAATGATGAAAGAAGGCTTTATTGCTAATGCATGCTGTACTCGGCAATGACGGATGAACTCGTCCAGTCGTCTTTTCCCTATCCTTTCTCGTACAGTGATTGAATGCTTGACCTTTCATAGAGACCGCATGGAATTACAGGTTTGTCAGAGGTTTTCTTTTTCTCCGTTCATCCATTATTTAGTATTATCAAACTTATTCTTAAAAAGCATACACATTGTTGGCTCAAATACTGCCTTCAATCAATAAATTATGAGCAAACAAATAAGTAAATGAATAAGTACACAAATAATAAATGAGGGTTGACATTTTCAGGGAATACAGCTGACTAGGGGGAACTGATACATTCTACCACCACTATTGACCGTAGAGAAACCAGGCTGTTGCGATGGCACCATTGAAGTTTGGTTGATTGTTACTATTCGGTTAGTTTTTTTTTCTTACAATTTTTAGTCTTTCTGATATTTATTTTTATTTACAAATCTGGAATTCATAGGTGTTCCCACTGAATAGCACACTAAAACTCTTTTTCATGAGTGTAATGCAGAATGTAGTTCAAAACATATCAAAAGTTGTGTTTGGTTGCTCAAACACGCAAAGGCACAGTTCATAATGTGACGACAAATGCTGCATGGAAGTGCTGTTCGGACGAGCTATCCAAATGTGTGTGCAGTTGCGTACAGCTGGTTACAGTAAGCTGCGACGTATGCATCGCGGTGCGTGTAGTGCGACCTTTACAGCCTCTACGACGACCTTAGAACTCGTCCGTTTTTGGGTGCGCACGTTGGCTAAGCCAGTTTGTGGGCCCTTATCACGCCTTATCTAGGTCGTGTTTCGACCCGATAGGACCCTCGTGCTATCCTTTCGATTGTCGCAGGCCCATCCTAGGGAGAAATCTCAGGAACCATTTTTATCGTGAATAGTGCCTTTGAGACTTTAAGGAAAGCCCTGAAAAAGGGTGCGGAAAATTCATTTTTCTGTTTTCTGGCTAGTTGGATTCATCAAAACATGAACTTCTGTCATTGACGGTTGTGTTTTATTTTAGGGAAGGAGTTCCAATCTTCAATTTCTATGGGATTTCGACACAAATGAGAGCCCACAAACTTATCCAGCTTTGGAACTTTACCTCAAGCCCCGGAAAGGTAAGTCGCCTCGTTCAGAGGGTTCTCTTTCGAAGTGCATACTACGACTGTGAGGAAATCTACATAGGGCACAGGCCGAAACATTTGTTCCGATAGGTTCGGTCCCCTGAAATCGCTTCCTATTTTATATTAATCGAGGTCACCTGAAATGAGCTCTATAATTGCCCGTAAACGTTCGGTAAAGTTCAAAACATGAATTTCTACTGATGTGTGTACTAGGATGATTGACGGCGTTGACGTAAACGACCTTTACTACCGCTTCTGACATAAAAAATTATTTCCTCCAAAACATATTTTCTCCTGTCTTAAACAACATATTCTTCTCATAATTTTTTTTTTCTTTTTGTTCTCGGGATTTCCAGTTGCGATTTTGAAACTAGCCCAAGCTTCTACCCTCACCCATTCATTATCATCATTGAGCAAGTTTTTCAACTTTGAAACCAGGGCTTTGGGCTTTCTATTGTTAGACATAATTTGGGTTTGTTTTCTCTTAGGGTTCGAATTGAGGTATTATTTTACAGCCTACAGCATTCTTTTGACAGTGTAAGGCGCAGGAGGGGGAGACGGGCGTTAGGAACGATTTTGGGTAATCGATTTGCCGCGCGCGGCTGTCGCGGACCACTCATTCGCCGTTATTACGGCTCTAGCGTTCTTCATACAGCTCAATCGATATGCGATCATTATTTCATGCATAATTCTACTATTAGTACTTTTGTTCTTGTATTTCTTACCTACTGCTGCATGCTGCTACGTTCCTTCGCGCGCGACGCTTTTCTCACCGCGACGCGACCATTTCGTTCCTAACGCACCACACCCTGCAGGAGGATCTTAGTTAGAAATGACTCGAAACCCCGATGGAAAAAGCTCATGGAAATTGTTTGCTAGTCTGTTATCTTTGAACGGGGGAACATCAGCTTATTAGATGATCCGTTGAAAGCAGATTCCAGCTGGTGACATTTGTAAAATTCCAAATCAGTAAATTGTAAGCCTGTATTCAGCATCCCGATGAAGGGCTTATCTTTCTCATATATGATGTGATTTTATCCTTGTTACGGACAAAGCCGATGCCTACCAGCATATTTGTTTATTTTTAGTACTATTATTGATTTGTTTGCTTCATATCGTCAAAACAAGTAAACATACATGCTGTTTAATGGGCTATCCAAATGGGTAACTTTATAATGGATATCGGGTGGAGATGATGAAATGCAAGGGCGTCCCAAGTTTCCCTACAAAATAAGTTTCCTCACACCCATCCATCTTGCGGTAAAAGTTCACAACTAAGGGAGTGGTTGTGTGGGAGGGTACATATAAGAGAAAAGATATTGAATGCATAGTAATTCGGACACAAAAATGTCTTGGAATCTAGCAAATCATTGCCCAAAACAGACCTTTTGCCATACGACCACCTACGACTAATAAATGAGCAAAAATACCCGAAACGAATTGTTGGCTTGTCCCTGGGTTTTCCTGTAGGGAAGATTGTTATTCGTGTGTTTGGAATCTTGCCAAACATTCCTCTCACACCCCATTTCTGAACACTTTGTATAGCAGCTAACGAATTGTTCACCTCTCACGTCACTCTCAAGTACCATACGCAGCAAGAGTAAGATCTTTGCTAATTTGGTAGCGTATAACTTGATATACAACCTGAGACGTAAACACGTAAGCGGAAAAATTCAATTACCTTTTCCTATGACTAAGCAGTTATTTTGAGTTGTTCCGTAGTTTTTTTTTCGTATAGTGGCACTTCTGTTGACTGATATTTCCCTTTTTCTGCGAAAATCCCACGAGATTCCCCAGAAACTGAGCGAAAAATCAGGGAAAAGTAAACAGGGATCGGTCTTTTTTTTAGGGAACTCGATTCCTAAAGGTTGGATCATCCTCAGATGGTGCTCCCAATTCAGAAACAGTTTGAATTCGGTAGGAGACATGGTTAGTTTTCCCAGAATCTACCTCTATAGAAGTGAATCTATAGAAGTGGTCTGAAAGGGGTTCTAAAAGCTAAACGGCCAATCTGGGCGGGCTGAGAGAAGTGAATGTTCTACAGTCCCTATTACGACGCTGCCTTTTCCTAAACTGTCCGTTTTAGGAGTGATGGAAGGTTCAGTTGGCTTAGGCAGGTAACGGTCCGGGATCAGAAGTGCCAAAATCACGAAGTCAAATGGTGATATAATAGTAACATTAGGGGATGGGGTGATTATTTCTCTTTGAAATATCACATTGTTCTCATTTGAAGGGTAAATAGGACGTCATCCTAGGTGAATGCTACCCTGAACGGTTTACGAGACTCCTCTCGCCTTCTTGGCCCTCATGAGCTTCTGGAATTGTTTTCATTGACGCCTGTTTGCTGAGGAGCAGTTCCTGGAATGCCTCAGTTGCCAATCTTATGATGAAGCACCATAGTCCAAACAAACACCCGAACCTGTACTAAATTCATGCTTCTCCTTGCCATGGAATCAAAGGCTATTCACATGGTGAGTTTTGGGGATTTCTTCCCCGTGATTACCGACATAGGAAAGTCACATCCATGGACCCCCGAAGGGCTGAAGACGGTCACGTTACAAAAGTCCACTGTCCATGCACGCTGCACAAGGCAGTTGTCTACGATTCAAATGATTGGTTATACACTGTTCTCAAAGGGGCAGAGGTGGTGTCGTGGGAAGTAGCACATTACCACATACATGGTCCGCGGTTTGATTCCTATATCGATATCCGCGTAGGCCAGCCGAGCTTTACACGTCTTCATAGTTTGCATAGTACCAGAATCGTTTGGGAGGATATAAGCACCGGATTGTACATCGGCTGGTTCCTGCAAGTCATTGTATAGGTCACATACGATTTCAATCAGCCACTACGATTCTGAATGAAAGACGAATGTGGGGGGCATCCCGAAGCAGAATTGGTCAACGCTACAATGCCGAAAAACTGAGCTCTCAGCATGAAGGTGTGGTATAGCCTCGGCCAAGATGGTACAGCTCTTTATTCAATCAACGTTTCGGCGCTATCGCCTTCGTCAGGACCTGGAACAAAACAGAACAGCGTTCTGGGAAGAACCCGTCGAAATCGCCTCGGACGAATCGGTTACAAATGAGTGATTTGCCGACGCCTTTAGTGCCTTTTACTGCCTCACAACCATTGACACCGATCACACTGAAGGTGATCGTACGCTGAATAAGGATGGCCTCTATAGCATCACAGCATGTTATCTCAAACTTGGGTAATTAAACCTCTCAATTGAGCTCTCAATTTTTCATCATAATATTTACAATGAAATATATACTCATACGTTAAATTTTCATTGAATATTTCACATATTATCATCACATGTTCAATAATTCTAATGGCTCTTGCTGAGTACGCCAGAAGATGCTCAAGGGGCTGCGATCATATTCAGGGGTCTGTTCCAGTCCCGTAAAAGTCTATGGAAGCTCGTAGTCGGATCAGAATAAGGATGGTCTCTATAGCTTCAATTATCCTGGCCAAACGCCTGGATTAGTCTTTTGATAGTCCAGTCAATAGAAGTTCATCCAAGGCCAAATATTTGGCAGTGAGAATGTCAGCTGTCCATCTTACATTAGTCTTCGCATACTGGTTAAGAATAGCCCGATGTGGATGGGATTGATCCTTTTCATCCCTTGTTGATTAACCCGTAAGACGAATTCCCTCTGATATGCTCTTACAGAGGGGTATCACAATATTTCTCATCAGTGAACTACAGCTACACCCCAAAAATTTAATGTAAATAAAAAATCTTTGAAATCAAGCATGGTGGGAGAGGGATTACAGATCAAATCAATAACTGTAATCAATAAATTTGCTATTTTCTACTTTTATTCTATTTATCCTACCCATATTATTATTTTATACCTCCATTGTTTCATTTATCCATCGGACTATGTGTATGCCTTACACCGGCTTTACTTGCTTAAGATTTGTGTCAATTTGGCTTGAACACCCGTTCACTCCAACCATACCCCTCATTTGGTTGCAGACTACTATCTCAGGAGGTAGTGACGCAAGTTGTCGACAAATATTTACTGAAATGCTGGCGATAAAGTAGTTATTCTCTAGTGGGGCTTAGTTGGCTGTTGATACCGTTACCTTACGAGAACGTCACAGTCCTTGGAAGGAACCTCCCATGACCGGTGAGTACGCGGACCGTCTGATTTTCCTGGAACCAGAGGCAATAAGATTGTCACTGGTGAAATGGATAGGGTTCTCCACCATGGTCAGTAGTTTGTTCCATTTGAAGATCCCTATCCATCTCATCAGTGACAATACGTATTTCCTCCTGATGGGAAGGGATCGGACACGGCTTATCCGCCGGCGGCTTTGCGAATCATTCCAATTTCATTTCTACTAATGTACAAGACGATGATTCGCAGAAACGCCCAAATGAGATCTCTGTCTCAGGGAAATGATGCCAGAGCAGGAGCTTATCTATAGGCTTTGTTGGCATCATTTTTTTTGGCACAGAGATCTCTTGTCGGTATTTTCGGGAATTCCCGTAGATACTCGAATGGGCGTGAAATGGAAGAGATTCCCCAAATTCAGTCACTTCATAGCAGTCCTTATACGTTTAGGAAGCTTATTACCTCATATTTCAATGAAAAGTCTCATAAGTACCTACATACAATCTTTTTTTCTTTTCTTTTTCTTTTGACTTCTTTTTGTAAGTTCGTATTTTCCTCCAACAGTAGAAAAAAGTTGTCACAATGGCGCTTTTGACGTAAATCCATCAAACAGAGAAATTTTGCACTATTACTACTAGTTGTTCGATGATCATCCATTCAGGGAATAATTGGCGGAAGTAGGGCACCCTTTGAACAGAAAATACCTGGTAATGGCTCGGTAGGGCGCCAAGAGGGCGTAGACAAGAGCGCTCAGTTGGGACAGTCCGACTAGTTTGGGAACAACTTATTCTGTCTTCGCTGCGCTCATTAAGTCCGATTTCTTCTTTGTCCTTGTCTTTCTCCAGAGCCGTACCTTGACGGGGCAGGAAGACAAAAGGAGATCCTGCTCAAAGAATCACAATTTCTTGGCCAAAACTGATTTATTTCCTGAAATCGCTCCACCCTGCGAATATAGTGAAGTTTTCTTCCTCCTCGTTGTTGGTTATCTCTGATATTTTCCGCCTGACACTATTTTTGAATTCAAATTTTTATTCGATGAAGCAGTAGTGCAGTGGCAAGTAGCCCACTATCAAATACACATGGTCCCTGGATCGAATCTCGGATCGATCTCCTCCTAAGCCAATAGCGTTCCATCCTTTCGGGCGGGACCCTTGACTGGTCGGAAGGATTTGTGCAGAAGGATGAAAGCACTGATTTGTACATCGGTCGGGTACCACAAGTCACTGTATAGGCTATAAACGTCCTCGAAACGCCTCCAAGATTTTTAAAGGAAAGTAATGCGGGGCGCATTCTAGTAGCTGGACTGATTGAAGTCTGAGACTCTATTCTCTCATTTCAATATTCAATTTTTTTGGTTCTTACAGTAATCCGACTTTGGGTCTGAAAGCCCGACTGACAACCACCTTATGACCTTGTTCCAGTCTCGTTTATGTCGTAATGTCTGTAAAATGTTGCATCTGGTGCAATGTATTTTACGATGAGCTTACTGTAAGTACTGGGCTCCCGTTCTGAATTATTTCGTGATTGCGTATATTAATAACTCCCAGCATTCCCCGAATCTCGTAATAGGCATTTGGCATTCATTCTTACGACCCAAGGCGTAGAATGAAAGCCGCATTTGGCGGTCAAAGGAGTTTCCCATCGCCTGAATGGGGACGATGACGTACATGCGCATTCGGGCTGCCACTAGATTGCCTACGGCACTTCGTCTATGGTGTTCAGTCGTTCGTTGAGATTTGTTGAATCGCCGCATCGGCCCTACGGCCCTTCCCACTTCCCGTCGTTGTACGGCTCAGTGCACATTCACCCACTTCGCTTCTGACGACAACGACGACGCGTTCTACTCTCAGGTGGTGAGGGAGCTATTTTCGGACTCTGTCCATAGCAGCTGCTAACCGATCGGCCCTCGTGCGTCATCAACAGGGTCCCGTGGTCGGGGTGCAAAATAAAAAATCCTTTGTGTGTGAATTGGACCATTACTAATATGACGTTAATTTGGGTGAGCGTGTGAAGGCATACCCCACCCCTTGATGTGGGAGTAAAGTGGGAAATTTTCTGAAACAGGAAGAGCCCGATGAGTCTCAAATAGGCAACCTATCATTATCTCTGCCACAAGTAGGCGGCGATACGGTATCATTACGATAAACACTTGGGCTTACACTGCATTTTCTTCTTGCCTTATGACAAAAGCGAAAACTCAGGCTTATCCAAAATCCTACCGTATTCTCTTTACAACTTTTATTACGGCGTGCCGTAAAATGTCGTAAAATACTGTGTTCTGCTGCAAATCAATCATTTTAAGCGGCAGTTGGTTACGGTAGGAAAGTAAATCCATTTCTCGATATGAGCTCATGACCTAATGTTGACTTGGTACTCATGATTGACTCAAATTGGCGTCAGCCGTATCGCAAGGGCTCCTGGATGAGAAAATCTGTTGATTTTCCTAATTCTCTTTCCCGTCCTTCATCTATGACGAAGGCAGGGCTGCCCTACGTGGCCGTCAAATAGGGAGAGTGGAATACAGCAGTATTTCTCGAGCAATCCAGAAGATATCAGGTTGTTTATTGTGTATTGCACCGCTATTCATTTTCATAATGAATTTATGCGTCATATCGACGGTTAATCAGAAAAATCTTCTTTTGGCAACAAATATAAATAAACATATCTGCCAGGTGATATTCAAATGATAAATCTGAAACATTTCTACCAGGTGATATTTGAACGATAAATTTGCTCACAGTATTTTTGCCTGAGTAAGAGCTTCAATGTGGACGAAATTATAGGCCGAGTCTGTTTTTTTTGTTCTTAAACGCTTGAAAACTGAAAGAAAAAAACTTTTTCGACGGGGCCTGATTTTCGAAATTTTTGACAAAGACCAATACAAAGAAGGCAATATTTTTTATATATTGATGGTAGGTTTGTATTCTGATTGTTTTGATTTCTTATTGTCTTCAATTAATAAATGATATTATAAGAGATGTAAATATATGAAAATGTAAAGACATAAAATGAATGCGTTAAACACTAAGAAAATCTAAATTCTCTTTTCGAGGTCACTGGATATTTCATTTTTTTTAAGTCTGAATTTTTGGGAGAGTTCATTGTGTGAAAATTTCTAATTATTCGATCTCCGTGCAAAAGTTAAAATTAAAAATTTCTATACATCGAACTGGGTATTACTGGTTTCTTTGAAGGTACGAGGAGGGTGTAGTTCCGATGAGTTTAAAGAGTCGAGGTTTCACATGTATTTTTAGTTACTGTCGCCTAGACATACAGTAGCTGATGCTCTTTTTCTAACATCATGAATCCTGTCGTTCTATTATAATGGAATGTCAGTAACCCGTAAAATGCTTTCAGTAGCTCATTCCGAGGATTTCAATCTATCTAAAGGGATGGAGGTGGTGTAGTGGCAAGTGGCGCACTATATCACACGTACGGTCAGGAGTTCGAATCCCGGATCGATGCCCGCCTAGGCTAACCAAGCCTTTCATCCCTCCGGGGCCAGTGAATTGGTACCAGACTCGTCTGGGAGGAAAAAGCACAGACTTGTTCCTTGACTGGCCATCGCAAGTCATTGTATAGGCCACATACACACTAATTACGCCACTACGATTCTGCATGGAGGCCGAATGCGTGGGTGCAACCCTCAAACGGGTTTGATCAACCCCCAAAGTCTTTATCCTTCATTCCTTTGGGCTGCGATCAGCACGAACGTTTCTGATACCCATTGGAAATGCTAGTTGAATTAAATTCAACACTTCCGCCTAGAAACAGCTTCCTCATTTCAATTCTTCTCGTTCCTCCAATGAACGGGACTCTGTTTTCATGCCCGCTTCAAATTTTAACATTTTTTAATGGCCATGAAAACATTGCTGTGGCTTTCAATTTGAAGCAGACGGCTTTCTTTCTTTTTCATTTGAATCCTATGCATGTTCATTTTGAAAAAAGTCAATACCCACGTTAGGATGCTTCAGAATTATTGAATCGGAGTATTTTGAGACCCTTAGATACATGCTTCGGATCTTCAAATTTTTTTCTGGTCACGGGATATCGATTCCTTTATCAATGACATTTGGCCGACATACAGACAAGCCAATGTCTTCCTCCTCTTCCTACAAGAGATTACGGTGCTGATACAGTATTGAAATCAATGAAAATCGTAGGTTCAGTCTCGTTGCTGACATTAGGGCCAAAAGCAATGATGTGCCATTTTTTCTTTTCGTATAGGATTTTAATTGTTATGTTCTATAGACTCTCCCTCTCTGAATGTTCCTGTCGAAATGTATTGTTTATATCATATAATAAGCGGACTGGCGCACTCTCACACCAGGAAGGTCACGGGATTAAGTCCCGGCTCGATATCGTTTTGAGCCAATCAGGCCTTCCATCCCTCTGGGGTCGGGTAATTGGTACAGAGCTCATCTGGGAGGATAAAAGTACTGACTTGTCAAGTGACCTGGCAGATCACCGCAAGTCATTGTATAGGCCGAATATGCATTCAATCGTCACTATGATTTTGATGGGAGTCGGTTGCGGGGCGTATCCTTCGCATGGGACTGATTAGTGCACAAACTTATCCTTTTACTTCTATTGTTTATATGCTATGTGATATGCTCGTATACTAGGAAAGCTTCAGTACTAATCTCCATGCCCTCCCACATATTGGCTTAATTAGATTGGGATGGGAATGCTGTTCCTCTAATGACGTTATCCGATCACTGACCATAAATTCCCCGAGTAGAGGGTGTTCAGCTAATTTTAGGAGCTCATTATATAGAAGCAACGATATGGAGACATACAGAGGTCTCCTTTTAACCCTCCCAATTCCTTACCTTACTCCTTTCTTCCTCGTTTTCCTTCTCCGTTGTCTTTTCCTTTTCTGGCAGCCTTTATATTTATTTCCATTTCAAAATGCAGACAGAAATGACAAGATTTTTAGAGGTGATAGCGCCGTAGTCTACAGTATTTGCATGGGGAATGGTTCGAAGCCGATCCAAGCAGAGGGCCATTTCCTTTTGTCTCGAGAACCTCTGGGTGTAGAGGATCAAGGAGAATCGCTACCATGGGCAATGAGGTCTTTTTTTGGAGCAGGACAGGAAAGAAACTTCCGTTTCTTCTAGTCGAAATGTTCTCGATAGTGTTTGGACCTGCATTCTTAACGATGTCCCTCACGATGCGAAGAATATCAAATCCATGTCACTTGCAACAGTAATAAGAAGAGCAGTATTATGGATCAACCCTACGGGACCGTCTGTAAGGATGCCAAATTCTGTCAAGCCAGCAATTCAGTGAAATGTTTGGCTAGGATGCCACATGAGTCCGAATATGTTCAATGGCAGGAACAGGACAGAGACGTAGGTTTAGTATGGACACTTCAGTATGGCTGAATGCAAATTCACGATAAAATGGATGAACCGTTTTCAAGGTTGGCACAAGGGACGGTGTCAGGTCAAAAATGACCTCGACAGGGCGTTATGGGCTCTCAAGCCGGCTTGGCTGACGTTCACACCCAAAAGCGGCCTTGTTAAGGATGCACCATTCTTAACGGAGCGTTTGGACGCTCACGAATAGTGCGCTCATGGGGGAAACACCCAGACGGTCACAAACACACAATCTCGTCCAATACCCTTTCTCGTCGCTTTTTGAAGTCTTGTGTTACTAAATTCGCCGATTTTCCTGCTTTCCTCGCTATTTTTGCGCTATTTGACTCCATACTTATTTATTTAAAAAATCGTTTTCCAATCTTCTACACTACTCCAGAATATATCTAGATATTTCAGAAACAAATAGAAATTTCCAGTAGCTCCCAATTCAGAAAGTCGTGCACCCATCTCAATTAAAGCTGTCAATCTCAATACCAATTTCATTTTTTGCTTATTGTTGACCGATAGGACATCTCGTTTGATTTCCAACCCTTCCCCTATTTCCTGTTTAATCCAAATCAATCATATTTCGTTGACGAACCAGAATGCGAAAGGCTGACAGCTGCTTGTTGGTGAAGGCGATGTTCCGAGAAAGGATTCCCTGGATAGCTGCGAGGTCTGGTAGCTGCCGTCGCTCAGCTTTGTTCTTTTTCTTTGTGTGTCACAAAAAAAGTAGAATTTGTTCAAAATCCTTCATTCGATTGTTTATCTCTTGGGAACCCACCAATGATCAGTCTCATCTTTCGCTACGCACTCTACTTCCATTCAGTTCCATAGTGGAGCCTGAACGCGGGTTCAGCCTCTACAGTGAAGCATTAGAAGTCGGGGTATCACCCTCTTCCTCAGGGTTGGTATCGATTGATGGACGTGGAGGGAAGAATAGATGCCGTCACTCTCTCAGGGGATCTTGTCTAAGTCCAGGTTTCATCCCGCGACCTCACCAACGAGAGTTTTCCACTGGAAACCTCATCACCAACTTTGTAAACCAGTGATTAAGGTGTAAAGGAAGAGATCAGGCAGCTCCTAGTTGCCAACAACCATTTTTCTCCGATGACCTGCAAGAAAGCCTTTTTCTTCAGTATTTTCCATTCAAACGGGGAAGGTGGTGTAGTGGCAAGTGGCGCACTTCATACACGCATCGTCACGGGTTCGAATCTCTGATCGATACCCGCCTAGTCCAACCAACCCTCTCATCTCTCCGAGATCGGTCAATTGGAACCAGACTCGTCTGGGAGGATAAAAGCACTGACTTGAACATCGAATGGCAACCGCAAGTCATTGTATAGGCACATACGCACTCAATTGTGCCACTACGATTCTGAATGGGAGTCGAGTGAGGGGGCGCATCCCTCGAAAGGGATTGATTAACGCCAAAAACTTAAACCTTAACTTTATTTTCCATTCGTCTACTTGGTAGGGTTTACTGTGAGAACATTCTGAGAAAGTTGCGGTTGAACTTCACTGCTTCGTTATTCCAATTATTCCGATGGAATTACATCGTCCTGGCGCTAAGTAAGCTAGATATCCTGTAGGCCATTTCTCTTCTTGCCCTTTGGAAAGATTCCATTAAGATTCCATTAGCAGACGATGGTTATACGTCATCACTTAGGAACCGATGATCAAATAGGTTCAACCTTCCAAATTATGCATATGACGAAAGAGCTCTTCGATGGAGGCAGAAGAATCTGTTGAACAGTGATATAAAAGGCATTGACTTGTACTTTTCCGAAATTCCCACACGGGTGCTGTCCTTTTCCTTCAGTATTTTGCATTTCATTGCTTATTTCAGATTAGCTGAGCGGAAAAAATTCACACAAAAAAAACGAAGAAATTCAGAAAAGTTATTTTACGTTATTTTTTCTCATTCCAACAGAGGTTGCGAAATTTAGAGATGTTAGGAAACTTTAGAAAATTTATTTTACTCGGAAAGCAATGAATGCCTCGAAAGGGTTAAGGAATCTAAAAAAGTTTTCCCGTTGCTGCTCTGTTCTTTCATATTCCCCCAGCAGCCTTCTTTTTTACCCCCTGACTACCTCAGCCTACTGCGGGAAGGCGGCTTGATTATTCTTTTTTGATTGTATAAGTTACTGCGTAGGTGATGACATTGGTTCAGCCCTTGTTTTGTTTGATGGTTTGTAATTTTTGAATGAATTGCTCGAACTTGCAAAACAAGCAGAAGCTTGAGAAAACATGGTGCTAAAACGATGCACGGCTACAATCATTATCCAGCTATGGAGCGGATAACAATAAAAATAGATTAAAACTAATTGAAGAATCTAAAATGAATGAAGGACGGCTATTTTTGACCGGCTGACGATTTCGTAGAATTCCCAAGCTCCATGTATGTGAAAAGCATGCCTGTTGTTCAAAAGCCATACATTCTCTCACAAAACAGAAGTGCTTCAAAAGTACAAATTGTGCTCCTTTTCCTTGCTCATAGGATTCTCATCGGAAGTTTATCCTACTTCGGAGATGGTATTTGCTGTTGAATGAATAACCTATAATGACGCTACAGTTCACGATAATTTTTGTATATCTACTTTTAGGCGAATAATGGATGTGATAGTCCAGTTAATGTAGAGAAAATGTGAAAATCGGGCCATAGAGAAATACAAGGCTCAAAAAGGTAGGACATTCAGGGGTAGGATGAGAATGTGACGACTGAAGCCGCATAGAAGGAGTATTTGGACGAGCTGTCTTGGTGTGTGTGCGATTGCGTAAAGCTGACTAGTAAGTTCGCGTAGTTCGCGTGCAACGTGTGCATCTCGGTGCGAATGGTGCAACCTATACAGTCTTTGCAGCGTCATGAGAACTCGTCCACCTTGCATAAGCGCGTCGGTTCAACCATTTTTAGGGCCCTCATTGGGCTCCATCTGGACCCTACCGGATACTATTAGATTAAACATCAAATCATGCTTCCTTTCCCGGTATGTTGGTTTTTTTTAATGTAACAAATCTAGGTCAAGTTGTGTAATGAATCCAGGATCAACATCCGCCTAAGCCAACCAAGCCTTCCATCAATCCAGGGTCTGGTAATGGGTACCAGACTCGTCTGGATGGATAAAAGCACTGACTCGTACATAGGCCGTCCACTGCAAGACATTGTATAGGCCATATGCGCATTCAATACGTCACTACAATTCTGAATGGAAGTCGAAAGCTTGGACGCATCCTTCAGATGGGATCGGCCAACGTCATAGCACTTTGTCTTCCAGCAAACCATTTGTTCTCATGATATCTGCGTCACACATTTTCCATTTTCAATTCGGAAAAGACAATAATGCCTGAAATTGATGATTTGGGTGGCTGCGTTCTTAAAAGCATATCCATCAAATCAGAAATTCATGAATTCTACAGTATAAGCGCCGTTTTGCCATTGGCCGTTGCCTCTTCGAGAAAAAGCCTTCTGGGCGGAAGGGCTTTCTACGAATTCATGTAGTTCGCAGCAGTGAAGTCTAGTGTTTAAATTAATTTTTCTTTTTCTCTTTTACTCCCATTACCCGTATTGTAACGATGGTAACTTGGATAAACCCTGAACTGCTCACCCACATGATCAAGTGCGAGAGTAAAAAAAAAATAAAGTCTTTGGGCATTAATCAGTACCACCTGCGGGATGCAGCTCCATTAAGATTCGACTTCCATTCAGAATCATAGTGGCGTAGTGAATGCGTATGTGGCTTATACAATGACTTGCAGTGGCCAGTCGATGTACAAGTCAATGCTTTTATCCTCCCAGACGAGTCTGATACCAATTAACCGACCACGGAGGACTGGAAGTCTTGGTTGGTCTGAGCGGATACCGATCCCAGGATTCGAATCCGTGGCTATTCGTGGGTGATAGAGCGCCACTTGCCACTACACCATCTCCGAAAATGATCGTTTATAAGCTTTTCTTTACGTTTATAAAACTTTACAATTTACTTTAGGCTTTTCTACGTGCTTTTTGATCCTTTTTTCGGAAGCATAGTAAATGAGTATATGCATACATTACCAATGATAATCAAACTTTCACTCTTCTTCGTTATTTTTATTGTTAATCTATGATGTTTTGTTTTTCTTCCATTCATAATATGAGTACTGGCCTGAAAAGACTGAGCTATTCTATTTAGTTCGAACGATTACAAATCTGATTCAATATTATGGCTTTCTAGTACTATATGTATGCAGCATTCACTCCAGCACCTATTCGCGTGCTAATGATCTAATTATATAAAAAACGTCATTCTCATACGAGCCGTCATTGAAGAAGCCCAATCATCCAAGAATCGACGTGAAATGAAATGTTATTTGATGCTTTTATGTAAGAATAGTTCGAAACGAGGTAGTCGAAAAATGTACTGAACCTCGTGACTCTGTCGGGGAAAAGGCTTGAAGTATGTTCCAATTCCAGTTAATTCGAAGTTTGCCCTAAGCGAAATATATTTCCTTCTCGTTAAGACATCCAGTTCAGCCACAGAAATTCCTTCATTCTCATAGTCTCCGCGAATCACTGTCTTCAATGGTTGGAAACTAAGCCCATGCGTTCGACTCGACGACTGATTTGCAGTAGTGGTTCAGCATCACCTTTACCACCTATCATCCCGTTGAACATCGTGTTCCTAGTTACGGGGATCATCGTCCCAGTGGTCCAGTGGATCGTTCTCGCTTGAGGGACGCACTCGAGCATTCCTTTCGTTCAAAGCTTTCGTGAAAAATTCTGACCATCGCACTGGCAGCCGTCCTATGTTCGTTTGACATCCCGAGGAATCCAGTATGTAACGGAGGGTCATTACGAAATCACACAAGATGTCTGGCTCAGCTGATCTTTGGCAATGTTCACTCATGGAAAGGTAAACTTCTTACGGGTTCCTACGGGCTGTTCCTTACCCTATCCTCCTCTTGCTCTGTACATGTCGTCATCAACAAGTATTAGTTGCGGTTCAACCAAAGAAGTTATAGTTCAGCCTAAGGCACTCTGACAAACCAGTAAATAGTGTACGATTGAGTGCCTTCAGAGTTTAACGACGTGCCAACTGACTGACCGACCGGCCAACTGCGCTGCTGGCTACATGTTGACAACGCAGGACAAATTGCGTTCAGGGCGCGTGAGCGGTACTCATGGGTGTCATCACGTGGCCAGCGACGCCATCGCTCAGTCAGCACGTCGTTGAATTCTGAAAGCGCCCATTGGAATTACAGTAGGGAATGTTGATCGTACTCAGTTCCCTCCTTATGTATCGATACATCCTTGACCTTGTCTAAATATTTGCTTTAGAAAAGCAACTTCTCTTTCTCTTCCATAACTTTTCACGACTTAGCCATTTTCTCTTTAAACCTAATGGCGTAAAATAGGGGTCATAACTATCCATTTGGGAGTGATGTAATCTCAAGGACGGGGCAGCGGAGCTCACAAAACAATGATCAAAAATTATTCATAATCGAATAAACATCATGAGCTTTTTTTCGCTTGTTTACGAGTTGAGATGGTGTAGTTATGAGTGGAGCACTATCTTTGACGTAGAACTTGGGAAGGTATCCATATGAGGGTGTAGAGGATGCGGAAGAGGACCTCAGTGGGAATCGTTGCGGCGAAGCCATTTCTTGCAGGAATCGGTCCTGGTGCCTAAGCTGATTACCAGTAAGTAAGCCAACCCCTGTAACCAGTATTCGATCAAAGATGGTAAAAGCTCTTGCACGAATTCCAAGGTTTTTATTTGTGTTTGTTCAGGGATTAGGTCCGAATTATCTTCCGTTGTTAATGTTATGCACGACTTCCGCAATATAGCTCTTCAGGCAGCATCTCCTCTTGCATCGGAGACCCCCATTCCTTCTACCCGCCCTTGGATCTCGGCCTTCATATTAATGTAGTCGTCCTTTTCGTCGTTGGCACCCTAAAGCAGGTAATGACTGATGCTGTTCATAATTTGAAGCAATGACTACATTGTGACGGGGTGCCATTTATCATGGTTTTTGAACAATTTCCCTGAACCTCGTAATGAGATGACGACGATGTCCGCCATTCCTGCACTTGTCACATGCAGCATTCATCATCTATGGTCCCTTCGAATCACTGATTTATAGGGCTTCTCATATTAATACTAAACCAGTCGCTAATTTTGGCTGTTTAGTTAGTAACCTACCAGGGATGCGCCCACGCGTTCGACTGCCAGTCAGTACCATCGCGATGTTCCAATGATTCTATGGGTACAATGACTAGCGGTGACCAGCCGATGTGAAAGTCAATGCTTTTATCCTCTCAGACGAATCTGGCACCAACTAATCGACTCTGGAAGTATGGAAGGCTTGGTTGACCTAGTGGTATTTCAATACGGGATACGGGAATCGAACCCGTGACCATGCGTGTGCGGTAGTGAGCCACGTCCCGTTGCACCACCTCGCCTACCCTCCAATGAATCATATTGATAGAAAATTTGATAGAAGCTCCAGGGTTTTCTTCCTTATGCACCCATTTCATTATTTTCACAGCTAATAAGGTTCTTTTGTAAGGTGAATAGGTATGCCTAGATGGGGAAGAGAAAGAGAGTGGCGGAAAGAGTTGAGGGGAGGGGAAGAGGGGGAGGGGAGGGAAAGCTCCACGAGGTGATTTTCTTTACCGTTGTGCTTTTCCCTCATAGAAGTAAGTTTCCTTTTGGTTAGCTTCTCTTGCCAGGAAGCCAGGAAGTACTGCTAATTCGAATTACCTCACTGTATTTCCAGCTCTTATCATCTCTTATCATTACTTATCCCTCTTCAACACGCTTATGCGAAGTTAGCCAGTTACAAATTGGGTGCTATCACCCTACAACAAAATTTACTCTCAAACTAACCTTCTCTCTCCCATTTTATCTCCCATCTCAGTTTTCACCATTTTTTTTTGTTCTTATTCTCCATTATCACACATTATCGGTTACCTTTACTGCTTATCATAGCTAACAATCTGTAGTTAGGAGGTGAAAAATGAAAACAAACGAGAACCTTTGGAAAATATAAGAAACATTAATTTATTTATTTGGCTTTGGTAAACAAATGTACTCTTGTTCGCTTTCAAGTCATCGAGAGGACCCTTTCGTTAGTTTCTTTCCTCCTTTGGTTCTGAGTGATGCTAATACTTAGGTCAATTAATAGATTTTTTTACTCTGAACTTGTTTACTGCGAAAAGGAAAACTTGACTAATGAATACCGGTTTCCATAGCTCAAAATAATGATTTTTGGGCCGTAGGGAATAATTTGAAGCTCTTATGGCGTCCACGACCCATGTCGTCATATGGCTCATTTCCATAACATCAAGTCTGGGAACGAACAACAAGACTTACTAATGTACTTCCTTATCGTGTCAGCTTAATTTTTATTCTGAAAAGTGTAAAAAGCTGATCCCTGTTCATCGCCTTTTTGCCGACTTTTTCGCCTATGTTTTTACGTCACCACAAAGGTCATTCGGTGCCTCATGTCACGCCTCTTTCTCACATGGTCATTCCTTTATCAGTCTGTCCTTGCGTATGGCAGTGGCCCAAATTGTGGCTTAGGGCCAGTTTCTATTAATATTTATTTATTTTCCAATTATGATGTTTCAAGAGCATGCCGTCATTTTTCAGTGAAAGGGCGAAGAGATTTAGAGCCCAAGGAAATCTTGGAAATTCTCGGGACCCCATCACTTCCATTTCTGGAACACCTAACAGAAAGCTGATGGGTGAGCTTTCAATTTGTCAGGTGTAGTAGATGAATTTGGGACTGGCCTAAGACATTTCGAGGTTGACGACTTCACATCAATGATGAGGATGGTGTTCAAGCTAATGCAGACTACATAGCTGAAGATCATGAGAAAAATCTTCGGATTTTCGGAAAATATGTTCAGAGATCATGGCCAATCACTCATGCTGACTAAGTGCATCTTGAAGCTCTCCCATTGTAGGCCGATTTCAATAAACGTCCTTTACCGAAGTTCCTTCGTAAACTTAAGCCTAAAGAGTGGTGATACGAACCACTCCAACCAGTAACCAGAAATATCCTTTGATCGAATCTTCTGATAGCTTTCTTAATTGTTTGTAAACACATAGACTTGTCAATAAAATAAAATTTCTGAGAATTCCAATAATTTGAGAGCCCCTAGACTTTCTTAGAAATCAAATGCAAAAAAAAATGTGCCAAAACCTGGTTTATGAATCACAGAGCTTTCTGATGTTCCCTCTTTCGAAAAATTGAAAATAGATTATCAAAAAAGGAAGATGCTTCAGCGTTTTGAACCACGTACCATCAAATCTCTTATTCCTCCTCTCTTAAAATAAATGTTTTTTGAAAATGTTCAGAGTTTCTGAATTTCCGAGCCCCAAAGCAATCGAATCCTCTAGCATTCTTATTTCTTTAAGAGAGGCTGATTTTCAAGGCCGATACGTAGATAGAAAGAATCCTGAGGGGGTGCCCTTGTCTGTTTATGGAAAACGTAGAAAATAGGAATGCCTTTGACGGATACGGATTGCGGATGGGATCGAATGTCAAGGCTCTCCGTCTTAAGATGCACGTAGTCAGTCCATTTCGCCCTTCCGGTTCTTCAGATTGAAATTATTTCCACTCAATCAACCTTTACTGATTTTCTTTCTATTTTAGCACTGCACTATAGAAATTACGAATTGTTTACCTCCGTCAATTGTAATTAGGTTCGAAATGGAATGTATTTTGGGAAAGTTCTATACTAAAGGGTAGGGGGAAATTCCAGGAATTAGATTTTATCTCCGGGTGTTGATAGTGAGTTTAGCGAACAACATCATTGGCGGTGTAGTGGCAAGTGGCAGACTATCATAATGCATGGTCACGGGTTCGAATCCCGGATCGACAACCATCTAGGCCAATCAAGCCTTTATTCCCTCCCGGGTCGGATAATTGGTATCGGACTCGTCTGGGAGGATAAAAGCACTGACTTGTACATCGGCTGGCTACCGCGATTCATTGTATAAATCAAATACGCATCCAATATGCTACTACGATTCCAAATGGAAGTCGAGTGCGGGGCGCATCCCTCAGACGACTGTTATCCAATAAATTTCGAAAAACATTAGGCTTCAGCTACTACGTTTGTTACTTCGATCGGCACTTTTTTTGAGTGTTCGATAAGTAGGTGAGGGATCTTTGCTATAGCTGTTCATTTAGGATAGAGGGAATTACGTTAACCAATAGTGCAGAAGGGGGATGCCTTCTAACCAGTAAGATGATCGAAAATCTTATAAGGGATTTAGTTTCAAAAATGTTCCAGCGTTGAGTGGTTTCTTAGAAATTAGTTGAGCGTGGGAGGGAGGTCAAGGTCGTGAAGGAAGGGGGAGGAGAAGTGGATGTCGCAATCTAGTTACTTGGGAAAGGCTGTACAGTGCCCTATAGTGCCCTAGGAAGGTGAAAGCGGATTATTTTGAATGAGAAGTTATTTTTAAGGAATCAATTTCATAAATATTATAGATTGCGGAGGTGGTGGGGTGGCAGGTGACCAGCGAATTCCGGGTCGGTACTATAGATACACACTCGAGCCAACCGAACCTTCCGTCCCTCCGAGTGCGGTTTTTGTGCCAGACTCGTCTGGGAGTGTGAAGGCACTAGCAGGTGCACGAGTCTGGATGGAAGTTGAAGGCGGAGGACCCAGCTCGAGCACAGAAACGCTTCTTTGGAAGTTCCGTAGGTATGGGAGGCAGAAGGAATGAGTTGGAGAATGGGATATCAGAATTCGGGGATAAATTAAAATGGCTCATTGAAGTCGCTGTGTCAGCGAACGCCGATGATGGCATGAAATCGGATTCTCTTTGAAATCTCTGTTTCCGCTTGATCCGCTCTCCAGTTTTCTACGACTCAATGGCTCATAGGATTGAGCCCCGTCTTATGAGAACATTTTGCATTTACAATATTGGACAACAAACTTCAAACCACCATTGGCATAGACTTTTCACTATCTCGATGACGTTACGTTTCGAACTTTCCAACTTTCATCCTGCTTGTCCACCGCCCGTTCATACAAAGCTAAAATTTAGGTAAGTTTTGTACCTTTGGAATCATGGCCTATCCAGTACCCTCACAGAGGACCGGAAGGCAACCTGAGCGGGAATCGGGGCCCCGCATGTCGGGGCCAATCTGCCTCCGCCCACCCGAATATCCTTTATGTGTATGTAGCTCTGCGTTGCTATCCTTACTTAACGATGTTTCACCTAGGACCCACAACATAACTCTTAGCATCGTTACGTTCCCAATTTAGAATATTCTGAAGTGGGCGTAGCATTGGTCGTATCGGCGTTGTTTACTGTTTGCATGACGTCAATATGAAAACAGCACAAGCAGCTACGACCTTCCAAGAATTTTCCGTTTCGCTTCACTCACTCGAGTTTGGAAGCTGCTACTTGTCAGTTACTGTAGCTTTATATTTACACTTGTAATTAAGGCTAACCTACCATTATTTACTTCCTATTATATTTTGGTATTGACGAATCGATTTCGTTATACGCCATGTTATCGTCTTCCATTCAGAATCGTATTGACGTTTGGATGCTGGTGTAGCCTATACAATGATTTGTAGAATTGTCCTGCGCCTATACGCCGGTATACAGATTAATGTTTCTATCCTCCCAGATACGTCTGGTACTGACTAAGCGATTCCAAGGTCATGGAAGGCTCAATTGGTTTAGGTTGATCTTCATCCAAATGTAATCCTGGAATATAGAATCTTTATAGAGCCATTTGGCTTTGAATAGTCCCTTTTTTGGGATGTGCCTCGCATTCGACTTCCAATCGGAATCGTAGTGGCGTTTGAAGTCGTATATAGCCCCAAAATTTGTCCTGTATCATCCCGTTTTTTGGAGGAATTTAAGGATCGTTTAGTTGTTTAGCCAGGATTCGATCCACAGTCTATTCGTGTGATAGTGTACACCGCTTGCCACAGCAACTCTGGAGCTCATTTTTGATAAAGGTGACGACACTTCATAACGCATCCCACTCTCCACATTTTTTTTCTTCCCAAATTATACAGTGCTTAGCGACAAGTGTACAGGAGAATCTCTTGCTTTCAACAGCTTATTTTCGAAATCCTCTTAGAAATATGTAAACACAGAAACCATTTCAATTCAATTAAATTTTTTGCGAGGACATACTGTAGTCATGTGTTTATCTGTCAATCCATCAAAGATTTGCTCATTTCCTTGCCAAAAACATGGCTGAGTAGGGATTTATCTCGTTGCTCAAATGGCTTTTCCCACTTAAGCTGGGAGAATCTGGCGGGGATTATTTTATTGCGATAAAAAACCAAGATATTCCAAAGAACGGCATAACTTGGTGCTTCCATTGACTGTCTGGTCTGTAGCTTAGAAATCTTCCCTATCGAGTACCCCTTCCCCTTTCGATTCTCTCCGATAAGTGTCGTCGTGAGGAATCAGGTGGGTGGAGGCAGGTCAAGCTTTGGAAGGTAAGTGCAACGGACATGATCCATGGACATGAAGTGTAGGAAATGCCGACGTCAGAGCTGCTGCTGCTTCGCAATCGTTTACGGTTCGGTTCTCACGAACAGCTCCGTTTCACGACATTCCAACCTCTCTTTCTGTCTTTTCTCATGTTTTTATCCGATGAAGGCCTAATGATGCCCGTGATTAGGGAATTTCATCGAACAATATTAAATCTCTGTTAAGTTTGAAAATTTGGCTGTGCGATTCTCGGTACCATGGGAAGAAATTGAGCCTTTCATAATTTTAGAGGGTCTCAGAGGCTCCGTATTTCTCTCGTATTTTTCTTTTCCTCAAGGCCTGCCTTTAACTAATCCTGTCTATGGTTCGAGAAGTTTGGTAGTATGTGATTTAGTAAGTAGCCCCGCCTCCTCAGCTTCAATAGTAGTATGAATTTCTGCTTGTTCTATTCAGATATCAAAATCAGTTGCTCATTAGTGCTCTTGAAACCGTTTTTCCTTCTCATTTTCTTATTGCACGGTAGCGGGGGTGGGGGAGTCAAGGTTTTGTTAAAGGACCCTTGAACTCTGAGGCACAGCTGAGAAATTCAGTGAAGTTCACGTCCTCTATCTTCGAGTGGGAGTTTGATGACCTATCTTGTAGTGAGCGACGAAATTGGCTTTGATAAAAGCTATTCAATCATCTTGGTACCTACAAATGAGTTTCATTTTGTTATGAATCCTGATCCAGAGGTTGTCTTTTCTATTTCTTCGCTCACTAGCTCTAGCCAAAGCTCTCTTATAGATATCCAACGGAAAGCGAACTTTATTACCGCCTACCCCTCATTTTAGAGACCCAGTTGCTCCGTATCCAAATGTCCGTCCTTAACTGTAAAGGAGCATCTCAGAGACCTCGAATTGATGACAAACTCTTGTTGCTCATCGCTTACTCGTTTGCTCTGAGTATTTTTAAAATAAATTTATTTATAATAATTAAGTGATATGTTACATAAGGAGAAGTAGTATAGCGTCAAAATATCATAATAGGGGCGCAGATGGTGTTTTGGCAAGTGGCGCACTCTCACAAACGCATGGTCACTGGCTCGAATCCCGGATACACATTCGCCCTCCTGTGTCGAGTAAAGGGTATAAGACCCGTCTAGTATTCCATTGTATCGGCTTCCTACCCATTCAAATGCCACTACTTTACTGAAAGGAAGTCAAATGCGGGGGCGCAATCCAGGAACGGAGTTGACAAAAGTCAAAAACTTCATCCCTCATCCTTTAATTATAACAGAACAATGATAAAGTAAAGTAAATAAAAAGCTAAAAGAAAATAAACAAATAAAACATAAGTAAAAAGGAAGTTACTGATGAAATAGTGGAATGAAATAATGTAAGGGGTAATTTAATAAAATACGCAACTAATTGTATAACTAGTTAGCGTACTCAATGAAAATACAAAATAAATAATACTAAATAAAATAAAACAAATGTGAAAATATTGGAAGTGTCTGGAGTTCTCCACAGTGACTCTTCAAAGTTTTTGCGTAATGTATTCAAAGTGTCTACGCAACCGTGTGGGCGTGGCTTTCCACTGTTTGGGCGTGGCATCCGAGGCCTTTGGTTAGAAGGTCTGCTGTCAATGATTGAATCACGTGCCTTGATAGTATACGACTTTTCTAGAGCAGCTTTTTTTATGAAAAAATTTCGAGAACTGGAGAAGGAAAGAGGAGAAAAATCCTCGTACTCCATGCACATAATGTATTGCAATAATACATAATGCACATAGATATATATATTATCAAAACTAGGGCGTTAGAAATCTCTCATTTTATCAAAAAAATTATTCTACTCACTCAATCCTGTTTTCTCGCGTTTCTCAATCCCATCGGCTAACTCGAAAGTCTTTTTTCAACATTTATGTAAATCTCTCACCCAAAAGCTTCCTATTTCTACAAATCGTCCCTATCCTCTCTCAGTTCTGTTGATTGTTTTTCATTCCCAAAAAGCCTATTTAGCAACATAAGTCCTCCTCCATACGTTTTATTTGCTTAGTTTCCTGTTTCTTTGTCAATTGCTGTGGCCTCCCGTGTGGGGGCGTTACGGTATCCGTTTCCATGCCAAAACCTCCTTTTTTACAAGCACTTTTCCGAAATTGAGGTCTGTAAATGCACTGAATCGTTGCTAATTGTCGTTTCTGCCGCTTATCAGCTGATTGTTTTCAGATGTACTCTGTGACAGTTCTATCTGCACTTTTATGCATTTCAAGTGGGGCGACATTCTATGGAAATTCATTGAATTCAGATTTCTCAGGTAAGCAATTTTGGTAAACAATCTGAACCTGGCTGAAGGGGGTAAGGAGTCCCTCTAGGAACGGTATGGCCCACTGTGAGACATTCGTCGTCATATGGGTGAACATTATCGAGAAAATCTGAGGTATAGCCTGTCTAGTAGATTAAATGGAGTACAAAAGTTAGTTTAAGGTATCCTGTGAGCCATTCTATCAAAACCAAGGTTTTGGGAAAAGCTTCTTGAAAAGAAAATACCGTATGCCGCTGATATATGAAGTGATTATAGGCGATCAGGCACTCTACTATGTAAACGAGTATCCAACATCTGAAGAACCTCAAAAACGGCTAGTTCGTGAGCCTCCATTAATAAAAAGAGGTAAGCACATGGGGAAGCGGAAGGATTGAATTACCGGAGGTTGTCCTCTCCGAGTCAGTGGTTTTCCCGTTGTTGAAGGAATGACGGATTACTTTCAGGGATAGATCCATTCTCGATTCCCACCTTGATCAAGGAGCCACCGTTGAAAAGAGGCGACAAACGTGATTCCTATGTCTATCCGTCAACGAATTCACAGCTGTCAGATCGAATCCCACTAAGGGAACCACCCTTGAAACGAAGCCAGTCGCTCGACGATAAAGTCTTCGTCCTTGTTCCAGAAGGTAAGCCGAATTCCAAAAGCGATTCTGCCAACAAAATCCTTTAGAACTCAAATTAACTTACCTCTACGTCTGGATTTCAGAATGAAAATTTTTTTCAGAAAGGCACGAACCCAATGGACTGGCAAATGTTTACCGGCGAATGTTGCTGTTGGATCAATCAACGAACCATGCCGCCGATTCTGAAGCTGTACCACATCCAAAACTACGATCACAAAGATTTCTGTCTCGGATATGGTGGCATTAGCCTAGCCCGACACTCATTTTATCTTTCGCTTCCAATGGGATCTCTTAATAACCCCCCTAACGTCGTCAGCTTTTAGGTGATTGCAATGAGTGACGTCAAAAAAAGATGCGTTTTTCCATCTATAAATATTGAGTGTTGTTTTTCTGTACATAAATATTAAATGCATTTCAATATACTACGTCATATTTTCTAGCGTACAAATCGCCATATCTATGTACAGTACACTATTCTTTTCGTTGTAGGACGATGAAGGGTGTGTGTCAGGAAACCCTATCGGGGTCGCCCTCGCTAAAAATAGGTCGCACGATGGTGTCTCTTGACTTTCTGAATCGCTAGGATCGCTGGTCGAGTGGTGACCACCTCTATTCGACTTGTCCATCTTGACTGGGAGACATCTGGTCATCTTCAATCCGGACGAGTTGCCATTCTAAAGCTTCGTAGTTACGAGTCAGTTAGGAAATAAAGTAATAAAAGGGTCCAAGGTAAAATGAGGAATGCAGTACTCGGTACGAGTTGTTCAGCTGTTCAGCGTTCGGATGTGAGCATTGAAAACTTCCCAATAGACTTCCATCCATCCTCCAAGGATTACTGAGAATCTACTAAATAGTATGGTATCTGGTATTGGTTTTTTCGAGTTCAATTACTGAGATTTCAGTCAGATAGGAGAAAACTGACGGAAATGAAAACGAAGACGACTTGGGGAGAATTCTCCTTGGAATTGAAAGAAAATATTCGATTCTGACGGAGACAATGCATAAATTAACGAAACCTGGTGGAAATTGGGAGCCGGAAATGGGCGGTGGGTGGACTACACGTGGAGATTATAGGAATGGAAACCAGTAATCAAACCCAATCGATTTTACAAAGGTATGAGAGTTTGGGGAGCAACTGGCTGATCCTAATGGAAATAAAGCAAAGCAAAGTAAAGCACAACAAATTTGATTGTATTCGACAGTTCCTTCGTATTCCTGGAATTAATCAACTTTACAAGGGAAGATTGAAAGATTGAGACAAGAGAGATAACCTACCGATCTTGATGAGCACACTTCTGACCATCCCCAACAGTGAATATGAACAAGTCTTCTGGGAGTCCTCTGACAATGGAAACATTCTATCAGCGTGAGCGTGCGAAACTATGTGAACAGATTACCAGAGAAAATAAGAAGGTCCCTATTCTTTGAACAAATCATTCGATCATATCAGCAGTTTCCTGAAATACAATAGTCTGCTGAGTACTTTAGAATATGAAAGATAATGGCGGTGTGAGAATGAAGCTTTTCGAGTAGCGCAGCATCACCAAGAGTTGCTCCTTCTTATGATGCCTGTAAAGCATTTAGATGACTACGACTCAATAAAAGGAAGCTTTTCGGTCATGGAAGATTATGTCCTGGGATGTCACTTCATATTTATTTCTAACTGAGGAAGAAAAGTAAAGTAAAGGCTCAACAGTCACATAGAGAGGGCGACACGGCGTGGTCTGAGCTTCTCAGGGCTCCAGTATGGGCAATGTGAATGAAGGAACTTAAGAAAAGCTTTCGTGACCACCAGGATCCTATTAGTAAAAAAGGTTTCTGGTTCTGCAGGTCCAGATATCAGGAAATCAATCGAAGAAAGGGGTTCTGTCAAAAATGGAAATACTCGGGGAAAAGCTGGACTAAGTGGTGGACAGTAAGTGGATTAACCAGTAAAATAAACCTTCATTTGGACTTTGGAGATGTATGAAACTCGCGAAAATAGCCGACTGATACGGCAGTGATTGACAAAGAGGACATCTCCTGATATCACAGTGTTCCCAACCACCTATGTTACAAGGTGTTCAATTACACAATGGTATAGGAAGCCCAAATAAGTACTGGCATCCATGCACCACTGAGCAGCTGATTCTGGAGGATTTCCAGAGTTTTTCAAATTATTTGGGAATTCTTTTGAAGTAATCCCTACATTGGCATATTTGGACAGTGATGTGGGCTGAGGACAACGCTGTACTCAAACTTTTGTAGGTGCATTAAAAAAGGTAGTGATAGGTCAAGTTACCAAAGGCGGGTCACCATTCCAAATAAACAATTGGGCCGCCCGTCAGTGGTTCGATACCACCCTCGCCCGTCTGCCACCTGGCCCCCATCATCTCTTTGTTTTTTATTTTTGTTGGTTAATTTTATCCAATAAAATTTAAAATTAATTTAATCAAATTTAGATTCAAGTAAATTTAATTTAGTTTATTGGTATTTCTCCCCTTATTTCGCTATTAGCAGTTATAACAGTACCGCAACCTGTAAGCTCTACTGTGGCCTTTTCCCACCTACCGAATTAGATGACTCCCTGGACATATTTTCATTCGAAAATATCTTATTTCTAAAGTTTATTCTAAATTCACCGGGACCCTCTCACTGCTGATGGCAACACAATGAAGCGAGGGGGGAGGGGTGCACAAAGCAGTCATAGTTTTGACTCTCCAAGTGATTGCCCGGAGTCTTCAAACACGAGCTGGGGAATGCATGCTGTGCTGCGAGATATTTACTTCCATGTTCTCCTCCTGATATGACATGCAGTTCATCTCATGAGTATGACCGTGACTTACACTATTTTGTGTATATCTATTTTTAATTTTATGATTTTCGTTTAGGCATTGAGACAGAATTCGCTCAGCTTTCAACTCGCTGCTGGATGTCTACAAAATGGCTCTTCCAATACACTCAAAGACAAGCGCCCCACTTGTGTCCCTGACACCTGCCTGTCATCAGAAGCTCCGACGTCATCTCGTGCATCGTCTTCAACTTATTCATACTTGAAGAGGTATGAAATGCTTTTGTTATGCTGGCTTAGGAAGACTCTACTGAAGGTTCCCCTGCTGGTGGTTAATGTTGTGCGATCATTGTCCGGTTCGATCCCCGTTATTAACGGATCTACTGGGGCAATGAGGGCTTTTGGTACCCGTTGTCAGCCAGGATCATCGTTGGGGTGCTGCAGCTGCTACGCCAACCTCGATACCCCCCTCACTTTGTCCCACAGCTTTTCTTTGGTGTTTTTTTGGATTATGTAGCAGTAGTTTCATAAACCTCCCTTACTGCCACCCTTTGAGTACTTCTGAGAGTGAACCATCGGTAGTAAGCTGAGCCCATTGGCACTGATCGTACAATTCTCTGTCTCTGTCAGCTGAATGCTTATCGGTAGCAATGCAAGAAAACCGGACAAGGAGGCAGTGTCGACTTTCGCCACAATGGTGCTGCTCATCATAGCTGAGGTACTGAAGAGCTTCCCGAGCCAATGCCTGTTGGGGCAATCGTTAACTGAAGAGAAGGTTCGATCAGTGAAGATGGTGCAGTGATGGATATTCGTCAGCCTTACCCACCTGCAGTGATGGACATACTTGCCTTACCCACCCAGAAGGTGGTAAAGTAGGTTACCATGCAAAGATTCCAAAATCATAGGAAAGACCTACTCAGCTCGTGGCAGACGTGGTAAACTGAAACCTTCGCAACTTCCTGCAATTTCGATCAAAAGCTCCTGCTGAGGAACTCCGTGGTCTCCAAGCTTCAGCGGTTGGCGTGAGCATTCCTTTTTACCGAAGGTGTTACTGACGCACCTCTCCTGCTGAAACTAATCAAAACGATTGAACCGGGTCATCCTTTTCTCACCGCAGGATAAGTAGATAGGAATAGTCGTGCGATATATCGGATTTCCTGATATTTCTGAACCAAGAGAATGCATTTCATCCGTTTCTCCATTGCTTCCTTCATGTCTTGGAGAAATATTCCGCGAAAAAGTTCACGGATAACATCGAAAGCTTCTCTTTCTCCTACAGATGTTCGCCTACGAGGAAATGATCCCTGTGGATGTCGTATCCGGGCTTTATTTCCGTGTTATATGAGTTGATTCGATCTTAAGAGGGTAGAGCTCAATAATGAAAAGGTGTGGGTGGTGCTGTCTGTTACATAACATCAGTCGGTGAGCAGGAACACCGATATCCGAAGTTCTCATCACTCCAATGAGACCCAGGCAGCAGTCCGGATCCCAAATGGGCGCTGGTAATAATTCATTGTGTAAATATCTACTTGAGAATTATTCGAAAATGCGCTGGTCATTGTGGTGCTCGAATCGGTTGTCAGATCGATGAATTGCGAAGAATATCTTCATTTCTCCCCCTCCTACCTAATGCGAAGTTCTTCCCGTCACGTACTCAAAAAGGTCTGTTCGTTGAACACTGATCTTTGATATCTGGAGCTCATCAGACAATGCTGAGCACTCCGGGATGAGCCAAATGCGGAAGTTCAAAGTTCAATGTCCGTGGGAGCACTGTTTTGTCGTTCTGTCCGTGTCAGACTTTTTATCGATTCTTTCTTGCCTTCTTTTCACTTCCACTTCCACCAAAGCATGAATTGGAGGAATAAACTGGGTATTTCAAAGCGCAGCGATACTCACTGATTGTGAGACGAACTCGGCTGCTTGATGCCCAAAGTGCCCATCATTGGGATGCGCTCTAGTAGGCGTAATTGTTCGGTTTTCAAAGGTATGAACGTCGACCAGGAGGGAGTTATTCTACTGACCTTGCAGAATGAGCATCTCGATGCTTGCTCACACTTTGTGGTTTCTGTCTTCGGCCTGATTCAGTACGTTGCAATGTGCAACGAATTACGACTGAAGATATCTGAGGCCAAAATTTTTGTCTGTTTCGGTTGGTATTTTGGCATTTCGGTTGGTCCGCTAGGTCGTTTCACTTGCTGAGGCCGAAATTCCTGGGTCTTGGATTTCTCAAAGTCTTTTGGCATTAATCGTTTTTAGGAAGCTCATACTTTCGCTTTCGATCGAAATCATAGTAGCACTTTGAATCATATGTCAAGCTCAAACATAACCATATGTAGAGCCCAAAAATGTCGTGTGATGACTAGCCGGAAAGCGAGTCAGTGCTTTAATCCTTACCGAAGGTCAGGTACCAATTTCGTGATTATTCGGATTCTAGTCCACCCAGTGTGAAAGAAATGATGCCGTCAGTGCTTAATTCCCAGTAATCCTCACCCCTCACCCGTCCCTCGTGTCACTCGTGGGCCCCCTCTTCACACTCGTGGGGAATACCTACCTGCCTAGTGGCAGACGATATATGGAAACGTTTGTATGAGCTCACGCAGTCTTGGTCGAGTTCCTAATGGGAAGCTCCATCTCCTGTAAGCTTCAAATTTCAGGATAAGCATCTCTGTAAGCTGAGGCTGGTACTGATATACCCCTATGACTGAAGCTTATCGAAAATGACAAAATACCATTCTCACCACAGAAATAATGCAAGAACGAAGAGGATTGTTCATCGTGGTCGAATTAAAATTAAAATTACTAATTAAGTTTGATACGGGTGATTTGAATATAGGCGAAGTTTTCAAGAAAGGGTTCTCTCGCCACATTTGTCAAATCTGAAATGAGTGACGCAATTTCATACTAATTTTTCACGAATACATGGATTAAACTGATTAAAATGGAACAAAATTACTAGAATAACATAGTAATTTGTGGAATACGATTTTGCATGGCCCACAAAAAAGGTAGGGGTGAGGAGTTTCTGTAGTATATTCACTGTATAGAGCTTGCTAGGCCTGCTGTTCCTTCCGAGTGATCGCAAAAGAATTCGACCTTTTATACGATAAAGTGAGGTTTTCTGTTAACCAATTCAGTCTGTCGAATGCTTGCTAACATTCGTCTTCGATTCAGGGCTGTAGGGGCACTTAAATGCCTATGTACAGTGACTTACCGTGGAGGGCCGATGTGTAAGCCTGTATTCTTATCCTCTTGCACGAGTCTGATATTAGCCGACCCCGGAGAGATTGAAGGCTTGGTTGGCCTGAGTGGATGTGGACTCGAGATTCGAACCCGTGACCATGCGCGTGCGAAGTGCGCCACTCGCTACCACACCACCTCCACCTTCTTATCGAATTTCTGTGCAACGATAGTTGTTCAACCTCTTACGGCTTTCTGCCACAAACTCACACCACGATCGTGAAATTCGCCTTCCTTTCGCCTATCGAGCCAACCAGTCGATTGTCCCACACATTGTTGAACTCGAAGAACTCCCTCTTGCTTTAAAGGTGCCCCGACAGTTCGAAGTGATGAAAAGCGGGGAGCGGTTGTGTTAGTCGAACAGCTTCTAGGCAATATGAGGTTAAAGATGCAGGGTGCTCAGTCCCTGATTGAACTGTTGGTAACTTACTTTTGAAGGGATGTTTTCTGTGTAAGTCCGTGTGGGCCTTGGTGTAAGTGTGCGAGTCTACTTATTACGATAAAGCTATTTTCAAAGTGTCCCTGTAGGTGTTCTTATCGGATCAGTATGATAGTAAAGACCAACTGGCTAGAACAGTTTCGATTTTCCTATGGTTCCCGTAGGGTAACGAAAGGCGAGAGGAAGTGGGATCTGTACCAAATACCCGGAATGATCAGCGCATTTGCATTGATCACAATAATTCAATGGACATTGGTGAACTTTGGACCTCCCCCTCGCGGGTCACCCACTTCCTCCACTCTGTCCACCCTAGTCGTTACTATTGATCGTATGATATGGCTCGACCCTTAGCCATAGGGTTTCATCCCGTTTGTTTCTATATTTGTGTGTAATCTTAACATGATGGTTCCGTACCTGCTGGCTTTACTAGTAGGGTTACATTTTATTTTTCTTGCTGTAGATTTTTGTGTACCGGTTATTGGCATCCGTTACCCGACGGTTTCAAATTTTTTTTGAAAAGTTAGTGTTTTCAGAAAAAAACTGATGGCAACAGCCTACCGGAATAAGGGAAGCTGGCAAAGAGGATGAAGAAGTCTATAAGAAGACTTCTATGCCTTCGGATTGCCACTGCACCATCGAACGACATCAGCGCTGGCGCTAGGTATGAACGTTATGTGAACAGTAGGGACTATGAACAGTATTCACAATTCGGCTGTAGTTGTGGAGATAACGTCTGCGCCATGCTTCCCGTCATACATTTTGGTCCCCCTGCCTTGTCATCAATAAAATATGTCGTTATGTTGGGCAGAAGGTATGGCAAGGTTCTCGGTTTCGGTCTCTCTATCGGTATCCAGTCGACACCATCGTCAAGGTACTAGTTCCACTATGCACCCCTCGATATCGCTCTTAAAATTGGCCATTGCTCTTATGGAGGACCACAGGTCTTTTCTAACACTGAGCACAAGAGGGTGAAGTAAGGAGGGTAGTCGACTTTGGGAACCAATAATGATGCTGACAGACATTTCCAGCCGTAAGACTTAGTTTTCTTCAAAACTAAGCCATGGGAGGGGAGGAGCGATGGGGTCGGACTGTTGAATGTTCAATACTTACACGATCGCACGATTTTTCTTAAATTGATTCGATTTTTTCTCTCTGACACGGTTCTTTGATAGTTATCAGAAGCCACCATCAGCAGCTTGGAGATTTGCAACCGTTTTCTTCAAATATTGGGTTGTAACATAAGTTCGTAGAGTTTTGTGTTAGGGTCATTTTACAACGATTCGCTTTGTTTTTTGGCAAAGTGTATATATTCATTCGAGAGAGCTCTTTCTCTTCTATAAAATAGTTCAAATCGTTTTTTGGATAGTTTAGTTGTACGTCTTTTTTCTGGATCAGAATTGGAATGTCCAGGAGGAGAAAATCAGCATTTTCGACATCTGCTTTTCATCGAGGTCAATAAGCAGCCGAAGCCGCTCGGGACATATGCAATGTGTACGAGGAAGGTGTCTTAAGTGTGTCTCTGGGTGGCCCCAGGAGAGGCACCGAAGCCGAGAGTCAAGCAAGATCTTCACTCAAAATAGGTCATGATTTGCGTTTGGTGAGGCTGGAAAGGAACGGTGCACTGGGAAATGCTCGAACGAGAAGCTACTGTCAACAAGGAGGTCTACATTGCCCAGCTTAACCGTGTTGGTGTGGCTATTCTGCTGAAAAGACCCGATAGACAAGGTGAAGTCATCTTGCTCTACGACAACGCCAGGCCCCATAATGCCCAAGTCGTCAAAACAGCACTCCAAAAGCTTGAATGAGAGGTTCTTCAGCATCCACCGTACTCTCCGGGTCTTGCACCTACCGACTACCACCTTTCCGCTCTCTGTCAAACCAAGTGAGGAGTGTTACCTTCGATGGCGAAGAGGTTCTTGAAAACTGGCTCAACAACTTCTTCGACACCAGACCGTCCGATTTTTGGCGAAACAGAATCAACAAATTGGTCGAGAGATTGGAGGAGGTCGCAAACAGTAACAGGAAGATACATCATTGATTAATTTATAATTATAATTATTTCTTTTTGGTAAAATAAATCTCTGTGAAAAAACTCTACGAACTTATGTTACAACCCAATACATACTCGGGTGTGTGTCAAGTCGTGCGTCCGAGAGTGGGGTCCGGGAACTTCCCCCCTAACACGGCGTCGCACACGCCCCACCCACCGCCTATCACAGGATTGCGATGGAAGATTGGAGCGCGCAATTTGTAAGGTAGGGAGTCCTCTAATTATTTGAATTGGCTGGCCGCTCCCTTCAATTCCAATGCGGTATTGATCGTCGCTAATATAGGAGGAGTCATTCTAATTAAACAAGTCTAATAAACATGAAAATGAAAAAGAAACAGAAGAAAAAACAATAAAAGCCAATGAAAAAGCAAGCCAGTCAAGGAAAAATATCGATTGGCGGGAGTACGGTAATTGCAGTGACATTTGCCGCAAGCCGCAAGGGAGAATGCCGCGATAGGGGAGAAGTTCCGTTACCTCCGAGAGTGCGCGCGGCAAACTGCGCGGCGAAGTTCGTGGCGAAATTGGACGACTCCGGCGCCTATGATTGGGGCCCGAACCTGAAGTAAGGTAGATTAGTAAGGTCAGCTGATCCTACTATTCTACTGTACTTTAAAATTGGGCCCAAATAATAGGCGCTAAAGTCGTCAGAATGGGTATGGGTTTCGCCGCGCAAATTGCCGCGCGCACCCTCGGACGCACGACTTGACCGTCCCCCCACATACTCCCCCCTAAAGGTGTATTTGCGTACCTATTCAAGTGGGCGTTTTATCTGAATATGGATGGAAGAAGTGACAAGAAAAAGGGAAAATAATAAGAAGAACTTCAAGAGGTTGATCTCACGTCGGAAAGTAACTGTAGTCAGATTTTGGGGTGGGAGTTAATTCCGAAAAAATGCATGTGGCACCTTTTGAGGAGAAGAGATCGCAGAAGAAGAGGCTGAAGAAGTAAACCAGCATTCAACCCCGGATGAATGGTACGTGCTGTATATGTAAGTATACCAGTCGACAGGCAATGCCTTATTCCTCAGCAAACCGGCCACTCTGGTGGAAGGCAGGACGAACCTTTACTCCGAACTCTACCGATGTTGGTCCTAATGATTTCGGAGAGCTCATTGCTCGGGAGGTCCTTGATGGGTCGCCAGTTTGGAACTTTTTCTGAAATATCGGCCAAAATGGAAGCTATAGCAAGTTTTCCGTGTAATTTTGTGATCATAATTCTTGACGCCCTCCCGTTTTGGCGCCCTTTACCGGTTTCCCAGTCGATAATGTCCTGGGTGGGCCTGTAATGCGGTGCCACCATCGATATCCCTTTTCGTATTGGCGAGTGGCTCTTATTCGGGATTTTTATCTCAATAATACAAAGTTGGAAATTCACTAACCTTCTTTGGTGGGCTACTTTTTCTAATGATTTTTCGCTTTCCATTCGTTTCCCCTTTGTCGAGTACTGCTTCTCATTCGCAGTAATATGCATATTTTGGGTTGTGCAGATGGGTTGACTGTTCAAGGAATCGACCTCTTGGGGTGTTCGCGTCGTGTAGCCTTCGATGTTTAGGCTTCTGATGTCTCTGAAATCGTTTTTTTCGTTTGTATCAACAATACAAGGAAATTTCTGAAGTCAACTCATATAGCCGATACAGGGACTCGAAAACTAGAAGAAATGTAGCAAAAGACCTACTAAGCAGGGCCTGCAGCTGCTTCTGAAGTGTATGTGCCGTCTAGGCACTGCGCATCGGTCCACGGCGACCAGCAGGGCCTACCCTAATATGCTCTCATATTAAAATTTAGTGTTAGGTGGTATTATCGGTTAGTACTGCTGACTTTTATCACCATTGATTCCAGAGACTTCCATTTCTACCGGAAACGTTTCTGAATGAAATTTATCTGGCGACTAATAAATACCCCTAACTCCTTCCACTCCCTACTCACTCCTTCACTGACTACATTGGTAGGATAACAACCATGTGGAAATCACATCTGCATGGTAAAAAAAGGTGTAGATCGATGGATATTAGCCCCCTTGTCGAAGCACTTTTTGTAGGTGTTACTGATTCGGTTAATAGGTA
Source organism: Haemonchus contortus (assembly GCA_000469685.2). NCBI lineage: Eukaryota > Metazoa > Nematoda > Chromadorea > Rhabditida > Trichostrongylidae > Haemonchus > Haemonchus contortus. Next base: position 7,967,697 of record LS997564.1, read on the forward strand.
AATATTGGCTGTGGAAGTAGTTCTGGATTAAGTTTTTCAAAGAGCATTAACTATACGGGATATACCAGTGATGATATAGATTTTGCAGGTACTAATCGCCCAATTCTCAAGAACCTTGCCTGTTTCTCGGGGCTATCGTGCTCCTCTTTTTTAGAAACTTTCTTGGCCTCCATAGTATTCGGTTGCCATATAGAGCTTGCTGATTGTATTTGTGCCTATTTCACGTCTACGGTTTCACTAGAACCATAGAAGCATACATAACCCCCATTGAATTCACAAAATTTCAGTTTTAAGTCTGTAAATGATTTATAAAATAAATATTCTGGTTGTAGACAAACGAAGATCGATCATGACGACATCGTATTGCCGTTGCGATGGAATGTCATGTGCTTCGATCACCAACTCTTGGCACCTGCTGGTCTGGTGGCAGTTCTACAGTGGATCGAAACGCTAACGAAGCTCTTCATGCGTGAGTTTCATATTCTTCCAATGGCCGTGGCCATTAGAACTTCATCTGATTGCTTTCTGTGATTTAAAATGTAATGTTTTGTAAATATACGTTACTAGAGCCTTGGCCATCGATATATTCTCGTCATCTCCATCTCACTGTCGGTGCATTTCCTCTCTCCATTCCTCTTTGAGCTTGTTCTGATTGCTAAAAGCGGAAACACAAGGAAGGGTACATTTTGTTTTTCTGCTTGAACTCATGGGGAAGGTTACATGGGGAGATCAGTTCTTGCCTAGCCGCAAAGTCGTGTCACCGGAAGACGGGCAACGGGTTTGTCATGGTCAGCAAACTCACCACTCCTCACTCACTTTGTGTTATTTTTTTTGGTAGTTTTTAAAAATTGTTGCTTTTTTTGTTTACTGTTCAGCACGGTTGTCGTTTTAGAAGCTCCGATTGGAGACGGCTACAACAGGAGCCTACGTAGAACCTGCTCGGTCCGGCGTACATTAAGAGCTGTCAGAGAAATGCTACTGACAGAGTGTCCAGGAGATCTTCCTCGAGACTAAGAAGCTCCTGTCTAAAGTTTAATGGCACCGACCGATGATCTTCGATTCATGAGCGGTTGGCGGAGCGTCGGGTAGCAAATTTTGATCATTGAGGCACAGTTCACGATAATTTTGGGGTATCCTCTTCAAGTCGAAAAGCGGAAGTGGTGGTTGGGGTTAGTGCATCGGTGGTGAGGGAAGCGAGGAAATTCGCCGATTTCGTGAAAAATGGCTCTCAAAATTCGTGAAAATAGAGGCTGGACGAGATTATCGTGACGGAAATGGCATAGAAGGGATATTTGGACGAGATTTCAGTTGTTGTAATTGCGCAAAGAGCTGACTACATCAAGCCAAAATTGTCCAGGACTGCTTTTCACTGTCGCAATGGGTCATACCAAGTTGTATGAACTCTCATATGAGTTCCCTTGTGATCGGTGCAGCCTCTACAATGCCGGTAAAACTCGTCCAATACAGATGAGGCAAGACTTGAGCCTTTATAACGCCCAATCTAGGCCGTTTTCCAACCTGATAGCGCCAAATATGGCCTATGAGGGGCCAAATTCTTCCAAGGAGACTTCTCTTAAGTCATTTATATCGTAAACTGTGCCTTTAACTCTAAATAACTGGCTTTCCGAGTTGCAGATCCCCGTGCGCAATCTTGATGGTGCTTTGTCCACACAGAGGAATAGGTGGGAAGTATGTACGATATTCCCAATCGTGAAATGATTTCGTAGTGGTTAGTGGGGCGGTTTTAAATGTTGAGTGGCTGGGTAGTCTGCTTAACACAGTTAGCTCATAATTGTTCAACTGCAGCCCACTTTTTCCCTAGGAAGGTGGAAATTGGTGCTTCCTTTTTATTAGTGTTGAGTCTTCTATTTGGACGACCGCGAGCTTGTTCAATTGGAAGGGACACTCAGCCCCATACATCTCCGAAAACCTGACACTCTGTTAGACAATGCGAAACCATCCCAAACACTATCATTCCAGGAGCTATTCATTTGAAGGGCTACAACCAAAATGGAGTATGAGCTTGTCCGCCAAGTGAGAAAGAGGGCTTAAGATTGAGACTTTATCGGTTGGGTATTGCATTTTTGAATAGCTTTTCCATTTGGGGACCTACCGGGTGGGCACCGCTGCAGGGATGTCCCTTCGTTACTGAGTGATCTATTACATACACTTGGCCATGTATTTTTCGTGCAATTAGGATGACTTTTTCAAACCGATGGACTGTATACTCACAGCGCTTTCTCCACGCAGAATGTTCAATTGACGCTTCTCATTGTCTCCTATAGCGTCAGCTCCTCAGATGAAATCATCGAAGTTTTTCTTAGAGAGCCGCTTCCCAATTTGGGGTGCAATTCCGAAATCAACATCCAAGGCCACGTCTCCTAAATATGTAGCATGATATATGGCCCCTCCGACTTGGGATCCTTTTGTAGGGGCGGTATGCTCAGAGAATCGAAGACATATTGATCGATTGGTCTGTGATTTTTGTTATTATAGATTTGTGTTCGATGTTTATAAAGCATTTGTTTCTTGTTGTCGGTCTTGAAGACGGAGTTTGCTCGAAGTATTCTGAAGTCAAAGTTCGAGGAAACTCTGTCTTCAAGACCACCTGTTTTTTCTTGATGTGCTATTGTACTCGTATTCGAAGTAGGTGAGGGTGAGTGAGCAGCTATGAGAGTGGGCGAAATGATTTGCGTGTGTTTTTATGAAATGCAGGGTCAGGAATACGGTCAAAAGAAGTTAGGGGCTGGGGGTTCAAAGATTGGCTTAGGGCTACTATACTCTTAGCTGTCTTCTTTGGTTACCTCATGTAGTAAGGAATTGAGAGGGTCTTTCCAAAAGCTAGAACGGGAAAGCATGCCAGGGAAGTGCGGTATTTGAAGAACCTTCGAGGTGACTGCGATATCTGGAGAACGAGATTAAGAGGAGGGTTGTGCAGGAGAATGGAGTTTGGGTAGATTATTCCCTAAGAAAGTACTCCAGGGGGAACGATAAGACGAGATAAGCTCACAGTTGGTCATTTTTTATAGGACGGGGAGGGGTGATTGTTAGACAGGGCTCAGAGGAGGAGTGAGGGAGACACTAGATCGTCTGGGAGGCGGTAGTTTTCAAGGCAGGGCTTGGGATTAGGCAGGATGTTGGGCTTAGAACAATGTAAATTTTGTAAAATGTTTGAGAGGGCCTTGTAAGGGATGGAGTCGAACTTCACAAGTTTGTGGGGTTTGGGTAGAACATTTATCGGGATAATCAATTAGCCGAGTCAGGGCGGAGGGGTAGGGAAGACAGTAGATTGGCTCGAAAATTGCAGTTTTTGAAAAGTGTTTGAGGTTACTTTGTCAACTGGGAAAGTAGACGGGGAGGACGGTTAGATTCCGCAGAATGGGAGCCATTCTTGCAGAAGGTTGTTGAAAGCTGAGAGGACCGTGCCGCTTTCTGACCCTGCAATAACCGAGGTAAGTAAATAAGTGAGGGAGAGGGTTAAGGATGAGCCATGCGTTGTCGAATGGCTTTTTTGAAGGGGCAGTTAGAAACAGAAACACGTTTCACTTCTGGACAGGGAAGGGGAGGGAGAAAGAGAAGCACGTTCCGATTCTAGACAGAGACAGGGGAGGCTTTTTTGAAGGGGCACGGAGAATTAGAAGCATATTTCGCTCCTGGACAGGGACAGGGAAGGGTTTTTTGTTGAAGAGAAAGGGGAAAAAGAAGCACGTTTCGCTCTGAACAGGATAGCTACAAAAGCAGTGCTCAGCAGACAAATGATCATGGCTCATCCTTACGGCTGTGTGTGTTTGTGTGGTACAATTGATCCGCATTTCTATGCCATAAAGTCCTATGGGTTGTAGGGAGTCCACAGGGACGCTTTCAAGCAAACGAGAAAGGGCATGGGAAGTAGAGAAATAAGGGAAAAAGTGGATAAGGTCGTAGATGAGTACTTGAGAGTTGGGCTCAGAACATTATGTAACGATTCGAGGTGGTAGGTATAGATGGAGACCTCCTTATCTCTTTTGGAAATCAATTTCCTCCTTATACCTCAAAGTCTTATAGGATGAAGGGGTTTTGTAGAAACTGAGCAAACTATGGAGGAGCTGGCGAGGGGAGAGTTGAAGAAAGGGATAGAAAGAATGGGTTGTCATTTGAAGGATGGGTCGAGATGGTTGTGTAGCAGTTCGGAGTGGTGGGAGTAATTGTTACAAAAAGGAGAGTTCCTGTTTTTCTTAAGAAAAAAGCAGAGGGAGACCGCTTTTCCAACATAGGTAGGGTAATCTGTGAGAAGGGAATGGATTCATGAAGAAATATGGGAGAAACTAGAACGAAAATGGGAAGGTGGGTGTACAAGGGAAAGTTGAGTTGATCATCCGATGTCTCGAAGTACAGGGAGAAGTTGAATGACTCAAACTCAACGTTGGGGTCCTTCCCTGGGGAGGGTTCGACTGGAAATTACTTGCTAAGGGAGATAAGGAGGTTTTCCCGAACTTTAAACGAAAAGAATCCGGAGTTCTGGGCTTTGAAAAGAATCTGAAGGCCTGGGCTTTCAAAGCTGAAACTTCCCTTACAATCATAAAGGAGGGTCCTGCTGAATCTCTTTTTTATCAAAAAGGGCTATAATGGCATTGAAATGCGGAAATACATCAATCCCGAGATCAGCCTGAATGTAATTTTGACAGAGTTCCGGATTGCTCCCATATGATAAGGCTGGTCTCGGAAGTGATTCGAGTAGAGGAAAGTAGGTCGTAGGATGAGGGCATAGGTATGACGATGCACAGTCGTTTTGAGGCAGAGAGTTCAATTTTTACTACTTTCCCTTCTGTATGGCACCTTTGATGACTTGAGTTACTTGACGTTTATCTTCAGTCCTCATCATTACGGTCACCTCTGGTGTGGAAGTGTTAGGGTTGTGTAGGATTTGTATTGAGATGTGTGTTGTGTGGTTTGTGTGTTGCATGTGTTGCGTGTGCTGTGCCCGTGTGTTGTTGTGTTGTGTTGTTGTTTTCTCATGTTGTTTTGCACACGTGTTTTCACAATAATGTTCATTATACAATACAAAATAAACATAAACAATCAAACAAATACAAGTTCAATACAACAAATGTGTTGTTCCTACCCTAAGTTTTCCCCCACCCCATTCCCTCCCCCCTACGCGCGCGTATTTTCTGGTTTCCCGCCGATGGACTCGACTTGTCGAGGTGTCTCATCGAGGTCCACAGGCCGGTGAGCCTTGGCGTGCCAGAAGTTTCCCTCTCGAGCCACTCTCTCCCAATGTGTCAAGACGGCTCAATAGCAAACGCTGCTCACAAAAGTTATGCCCCCTAAGCCACCCCTTTGGAAAGGTGCACCCCACAAGGTCCAGAGGTGCAACCGACATCATGGAAGACGGCAGTCGTCTCTATGCCATTTGTAGCGACCAATCCATGTATTGGTCGGTTCTCGCAGGAGCAGCGAGCACCACGGGAGCACGATATCGATCTCCCCACCTGCAAACGAAAAGAGCAGAACGCAATACTTCCCACTAGCAACTTCCGTACAGTCACTGCAATGAATCTAAAACGATCGTTGACAAAACATGCTCTACAGAGGTAAGCGACTAGTAATGAAATACCGGCAGAGATGGACCTTTCAGAAATCGTAGTGGTAACCATCTACTTGTCGCATAGTCCGAGCACTTATCGAGCCAAGGTTGCTTTAGCCAGCTTCTCGGGCCGACTCCGAGCTCTCCAATGGATGTCAAAGAAAGGAGATGGGATCCACGATCGATTCATCCCTGTGAAAGTTCGAACGACTAAACTGTAGGAGAGACCCTATTGATTCGAGGAACCTGCCGTTTTGTTCAAGGCATTTCCTTGGTTTCAAGAGAGTTTTTCTGGATATTTCGTTCACCAATCGTTGGACAACTTTGAAAAGTGAGTCAGTCATGAGAAGCACCGTGATTTGGCGACTATATAATGTACCCATCATCAGAAATCGAAAAATACCGAGTTAAACCGATTCCTCCTTTTTTCGTTTACCGTTAAGAGTCGGTTCAGCGTAAAGTTCTTAGAAGCTGCTCAAACATGAAAGTGAACTCTTAAGCTTGACAAAACTACACTTAAAAATTTTTTTGAGAAAGTTCGCTTTGGAATGTGCCATGCACTTGACATATTGGCAATGCATTTGGTGCAGGTGAGGGAATGCACTTACAACTTTTGATTAGATAAGAGCACCTTTTCATCAAATCATTCAACCCTTCAGAAACAACTACGGTTTAGTTTTACAGTGCCATTGCCCGTTTGGCCGCCAAATTTCTAACGAAATGACCATCTACAAAGAAGGTGACTAGAAAAACCAAGTTTTTGCCATGGAGTGACTTTTGTAGAAATAAGTTTCTCGAAAATCCAACCATACACATTTCAAACGAGTAAACTAGTTTACTAAGAGAAAAGGGGTTCATTTTACTGCTGTTTAGCCCACCCTCTCTCCCACCCCGTACACGTCCCAGCACGAAACGATCACTTACAGTCAAATTAGAAAAAAAAATGTTGCATTATATACTACTTGCAGTACAAGATCACCTAACGGCTTCGTCGCCACATTCCCTAACTTGGACAAATATTCTCACCACACCTAAAGAATGTAAAGAAATCAAGCCTTTCTTGAGCTGAAATACAGCATTGGGTGCACCCAGAACACATTCAGTGGAGACACCCAACTAGAAGTCTCTTTGATTACCCATCAGAGATGAATTTCAAGGCCCTAGGAAACGTGGGGCATGATTGCGTTGGGAAAGGGCTGAAGAAGGGCCTAAAGCGTGCCGATTTCTGGGGACGCCCACATTTTGGCACACACCCCCGAAGTGGCGCTGTTTTGTCGGACCACGCTGTGAGCATCAAAACACCGTACCCTACCGGAATGACGAACCCTTACGCAACCCGCTACCAGGACGTCTCGTACTTTTAGTACTTAGGGCACTTTTTGGGGTTTTTCATACTAGTTCAGTTCAACCCTTTCATTTCTAACTAATTGATCATACAATATGGTACTAAATAGTTACCGATTGTGCCCTTGAGTTCCTAAAGTATAAGATGAAGGACATTCCAAAGCGAATATTGAAAACTTTCGTCTAACAAAGTTTGTGCAACTTCAATAAATCCGAGCATTAAACGAAAAAAACGAGGACTCGTGACAGAAAACGAAAAACCCTTACCAACGCTTATCGTCAAAATTTTTAAAAAATTTTTTGGACTCTTGTATCTTGCTTCGATTTCGCTAGCACTTTCTTAGAAACAGATTTCTTGTGTCTCGGTTGCTGGTGTCTGAATGTGGTTGTGAAGAATTTGATCCATTTGGTTGACCATGTTTAGGAGGATGGGGAAGGGTGGGTGGTGGTTGATCAATAGGACGACTCCCCATTGATAATTCCTCTCCCAGACAGGCCCATTTGCAAAAAAAATTGATCGATACTGCTTCTACTCTACTAAACGCGCAAGTATAACTACTGCTATTAGAGGGGGGGAGGGTATGAAATGCGACCCATCTCCAAACGTTTCCAAAACTAAGCCAGCCGTCGTCATATCCAGAAGTAGGGTCACAGTATGGCTTGAAAGTTGTATGTGAACAACTACAGGAACAGCAAAAAGTAGTTATCCAGTAGTTATCCATCCAGTAATGGAGTAATTGAAATAAGTAAGGTGAACGAAAGCTCTACCACTCGTAAAGTGACCTCATACAACCCTCCTGTACCTACGGATACCCTCTCCCACTGTTCACCGCATGGGCATTTTCAGAACACAACAAACTGGTAATTCCTCGAAAAGTTTTGATGAAATAGAGGCGCACAGCTGGGAATTGACAAATCCCATCAGAGCAGTCGATATTGGGGATTGTCTGAAATCATCGATTTCGATGCTTTTCTTCCAGGACAAACCTAAGCAATTCTGAAAACAGCTGGGCTTGGGTCCGCTGGGCCACGAACATCTAAATGATAGCCACAAAGGTGGGCGCAACAGAAGAGTCAAATACCAAGGAGATTGCCAGCTGGTCAAGTGTAATAGTTCGAGAAGCCAAAGGAGTCAAAACACAATTTCAGCGAAAGTGTAGAGCCGATGACCTCCCATAACTACTTAGTATTTACTTTCTGGAATAAGCCGAAACATCTAGCTGTTTGCTATACTCAAACGTTTTCGCAAAAGCAGAGCTGACGCAAATGAACGTAGGAGGCCACTCCACCAAATAGCTTTCTGGTTTAGGAACAAAGAATTAAAAATCCACCTTGATTGTGCACTCGGCCTAAAAAAAGTGGCCTCCGAGCATACCACTTCCACTGGAGTGAATAAAGGGAACTACGAAGGAATTGCTTGACTTCCCTGCGAGGACGAGAAATTTGGTTATATGCTTCTTTAGAGCAACAATATACCCGAACGGGGGAAAAGTTTCTTAAGAAAGCTAAAACGATCTCGAAGCAAGAAATAGACGCCAAATCTCGGTGCTTCTCTTTAGAGTTCAATAAAACTTTCTAAACTTCAAGGAAAACTGGAGCTCCTTACAATACCCTGAATTTGGCCAAAACTTTTGTCTCACTTTCTTCAAAGTTGTCCAAGATTGGCAAACAATAATTCCAGAAGAAACTATCTTGAAATCAAGGAAATACCTGAACATAAGGCGACAGTTCTCGAATCCATAGGTTCTGCTTCACAGTCCAGTCCCTCAAGCTTCCACAAGAATGTATCGTCCGAGATCCCACTCCTCATTTTCGTCGTCCATTGGAAGGGCTCGCAGCTCGTCGAAGAATCTAGCCACCCCTCGCCATGGCAAGATATCATAAATGCCCAAGAATATGCACCAAGAAGGCGGTTACCACCAGGATTTTCCGAAGTGACCATCTTTACTGGCACCTCACAGCCAATCGCTTACATCCGTAGAGCAGTGCCTCGCCAAGGTCGTGTTAGAAGTACCACAGTGACTGCAGGAAAACTGCAGATGCAAAGTATCGTATCCCGTCCTCTTCGTTTGCAGATAGGGAAATCGATATCGCGTTCCCGTAATACTTGCTGCTCCTGCGACAGCTGACCAATACAGGAATCGACCGCTCCAAATGGCGTAAAGACGACTGCGATCTTCCATGGCACCAGTTGCACCTCCAGGCCTCATCAGGTGCACCTTTCCAAAGCGATAGCCTCAGGGACACAACTTTCGCGAACACCGCTGCTATTGAGCCGTCTCGTCACAGAGAGTGGCTCGATAGGGAAACTTCTGGCACGCCAAGGCACATCGGCCTGTGGACCTCGATAAGTCGAGTCCATCGGCAGGAAACAAAGCGCAGGGATTCAATATGGAAGGGTCGAACTCTTCAGAAGGTACACGACCTTCTGCCTCATGGCGGAAAACTTAGGGTGGGATGGGTGACTGATAGGAATGGGCGCTTATCAAACTAAATTTATGTCAACACCCCCCCCCCCCCCTACCCCAGAAAACTGCGCGCATTCCTTGGCCATTATTCTCCAATCCAGATTTTCAACAACGCAGAACCCCATTAATTTCGTTGCAGTTTGCAGTAAGTGTTTTTTTCGATGGCCTTTTTGTTGACGAAAGTTCCACAATTTCAGCAAAATTGTGGTGGGAAGAGGTGGGATGAAAACGGTTAATGAAATATAGATAATCCCGAAAAATCGTGAAGAAATGCTATCCTTCCCAAAAAAAGAAAAAAATCAAGCCGAAAGACCCCCTAATGATAGAAAAACAACTAATTCTTTTGATTCAGATTACCCCTGATTATTTGCCCATGAATGAGAGCAGCTATAAAATTTTTAAATGAGTTTACATTTGCCGAAATGTTTGTTTTGTTGTCTTTTGTTTGCCAAAATGCAGGTTTGTATTTTTTTGTGCGATCTTGGATTATAATAGCGGTAACTTTGCGTTGTCAAACCTGGATTGTTGAATAATATCCAGCAATAGTTGATATAGCTAATTACCTAGGCAGCCCTAATGAGTTTGAATGCACAGTTAGACGCTACACAAACTAAAAAACCTAAGCCTAAAAAACAGGTAAAAAAGAAACTAAAAACTAGAAAAGGATGACCTAAAAAGCCTTAAGTTCCCTAATAAAGTGCCCATTCCTGCCCGTCACCCCAACACTACAACAAAAACCATCAAAAAACTTTGAAGGCGTTGTCCGTGCTGGATGCTCTTCTTATGATGAGAACTTCACCTGAAAAATGTGGGCGAACGGGTTGTTGAATTATGTAAAAGAGCATATCGAAAAAGCTTACATTTTCCTTAGGCCGAACCACTGACGAAGGGGATTCCCCCGCCGCCAATCAACCGCTCAGAACCAGCCCCTTGCCGAAGTGCTGCTTTCTGGGTAGCGCTGTACGGTGCCGTGAGAGCCATTTTAAAATGTTTTCATTATACTGAAAAAGTGAAATTGAGCAGCTTATCACCCAATAGGACCAAACAATGGTGGCAGCGAGTATCTGACCCTGGTTCTGGGCGATCGTTTCCCTTATTGCCTCCTTGTTATTCGCAGGACGTCGTGGCGAGATGGCATCGGAAGGCATTAGATTGTTCCGACAGTTGATTGGAAGGGGTTCCATGTGGACGACATGGCCCATCTGAATGAGCTGTCATAAGCGAACAGGAAAAAAGGAGCCAATCAAAAGGGAGCCAACCATACCCTAGATCCCCGATCGGATCGCTCATGAAAGGATGGGCGACTGCATATTGCTGAGCGGTCGGGACGGCGACCTGAACCAAGTTTGTTACACATGAACAACTCAATCTCCCGAATTCCATCATCTTCTTCTTTTCCAGGTAGTGAATCCATTGCATACACGTGCAAAGCCGTTTATTTCTAGTATTTTGAGCCTTCCGTTCGACGTTTTCAATTTTACTTCCTTTCCTATTCAGTTCAATGCAGGCCTAAGGAGCGGCTCGCTCTCGACACCGCAGTTTCGCTTTGCCAAAAAAAAGAAGGGGTCCTCTACGATATTCCAAGCCATCAAATCGTTGTCAAGCGCAACCAAAATCTTCGAAAATGTTTACGAATTTCAGTTTTTACACAACTTTTTCTCCCAGGACAACTTTGCAGCATCATTATAGAACCTATCAAAGGTGAAAGCCCAATACCCGCAAGATTCTGACACAAACGAGAGTTAAAAAAAGTCTTTGACAGAAAGATTACTTACCAGGATTCTTGGCGGCTAATCCGTTTGATGGTCCCGTCAACTAACGTCCGTCATTTTCTTCCTCTTCTCCTTACTAGCGTTATCCCACTCCAAGGCCCGTTGTTCATGCACGTTGCAGCCACTTTTTCCATACTCGTTCAGACCTTCCGTATCGATTTCCTTCGGTGGTCGTTAGACAACAGAACTTTCCTTCTTCTCCTTCCATACGTATGTGTTGCCGGTCTAAGCTGACCCTTCCCTTCCTGTAGTCCTCAATATCTCCTTGTGCCTGTAGACGGAGGAACTCGCAAACGGGTTACACAGCTACATGAGTATGTCGAAGAGCCATCTAGCGAAAGAACGGGCCGGTTCAGATGGAGACGGTGTCGACCTGAATTGAGCGCAATAAAAAAGTTGGCATTATAGAGAAAGCAAGTCATGGCATACTTCTGATCCCTGCTCGGATCGCCTCACGACAGATCCGCCGAAAAAGGTCTGCCGAAAGAAGTAGACTCGTCTCCGTAGCCATTCATGTTTCCTGAAGACGGAAGGTTTGAACAAGGGTTCTCCTTCTTGCCCAATGTACTGATTCCTGGTTACCACATGTGGAACGACTACTGTCAGGACTACTCAGTTTCCTTCATGACGAAAACATTCCTACACAAAACGATCGGAACCATCGCTCACTTGGCACAAATTACAGTGGCACCAAGGTTTGCGATCCAGTTCTTCTTCCTCGTCCTTCCCACACCTTCAACGACCCGGTGCGTACGAGTGTGTGCCGTTGCAGAGTTCGTTGGGTTGGGTGATTGTGAACCAGTTGTCTATTGATAGTGACCACATGCCCATCAATTGCACTTTGACCGTTTCAGACAGAAAATCGCACTCACTTCTGCAACATTAGCAGAAAAGCCAAAGAAACTGAGGTGAGCGCACTGCATACAGATGGTCAAACTTGGCGAACTTCAACATATTCTCATTGGTAGCCACCCCTTCCGTACGTACAAGTCGCCCAATGGGAGAACAGTGGGCCTCGCTATGTGCCACGTTCCCATCGTTTGCAGTGCGCCCAGCATATTTTCACAAATAGAATCGATGAATCTCTCACACTTTCACATGGCCGATCATCTTCAACAATCCTTTAATGACCTAACAAAAGTGTCAAGAATCTTAGCTGAATTTTTGGAAAAATAATTTCTACTGCAAGTCAATGTTCACAACTAAGACGACGAAGGAACAATCCCTTTCTGAACTGGAGAAGATAGAACGATGTTGCGGCTCCAAGCAGCCGTACCCCTACAAGTTCGCACGCCATATACACTTTCATTAGGATGAAATCCATCGGGCGAGTAAACCTCATAAAAACGAAACGACTAATTTTCTTATTTCGCCATCACCATAGAGAGAAGACCTCTAGTGGGTGAGCAATCCCAACTGCATGCAGCACCTCGGCATTGAAAACACGGGTCAAGAGGATCACATGAATAGACACAGAAAGACCTCAACGAGACCGACCTATAGTCGTCGGCTGTAGAACTCATCTGTGGCAAGCCGCAGCCTAGACAGTTTCGACGCCTGTTGTTGACTGATTGCACTTGATCAACATTCAGAAGCACCAAACGTCCGCAGTCCCCTGACCAAAACTGTACACTACACAACAAGGTTTGGTCAGCCAAATTCATTTTATACTCTTTCCAGTAGGAAGAAGTAGCTCTGCCTTATTACATGGGCTCTGCGGATAAGCTCAGGGAAATGATTCGTATCGAAGATGAACGGAAAAACACTCATGAGACGCAGAGAAGGACCTGTGCTTGGTGCTTGTGCTGGTCCAGGAACATACGCTTATTGCATTAATCGAAATCTGTCAAACACGGGGCAATACAATTGGGGCGTATTACTGACAAGCATCCATCCAGCCTGAGATAAAATCCAGTGGGCATGCCGACTATGGACCGCGTGACATCGATGTTGTGTCGCCATTCAACGGAACCATTTTAACTGATGGACCCCGCACCGTACTGCAAATCGTTCGTGAAGGAACAGTGTTATTACCAATGCCAACAATAACCCCAGAATCGCAGCCGATATGAGGCTGTAGTCGATAATCGGTACCCAGACGAGTCATCGAGACTCTCATATCATCGTCTACATGATGATCGCCACATATTATCTGACAGCGACTGTTTCGAGATAGTGATGTCGCCAATGAATGCCAATCTCATTCGTCCCAGCATTCATGCTGATAGAAGCGAATGTCGAAGCTAGGCACAATAATAATAGCTGGCAATGCTCTCTCCTATATGAAGCTGCACAGGATAAACCCTTTGGACCAGTAACAGTGAAGTAGAATGAGCAGACCCCTTTAATCCGTACATTCGTGTGTTGTTTCTTCGGCTGCTTACGTAGTCAGCTAACATTGACAGGGTCAGCATTATCAGATCCAAAATAATATGACACTGAGCTAACGCCTTCAACACTGATAGCATCTTAACAGTGCTTATTTTGGAAAGCCGAGCTCCTTCCAAGTGATTCAGTTGCATCCTCAATGGCTCCCATCATCCCCCGTCCTGTGCCATACTCGGGTAGTACTCTACCGATGTTACGCGTCGTGGCAAGAATGACGATGTCCTGCGGCCAACGACGATCTCAACGTCGTCGACGATGTGACCGACCGACCGACACTGACGGCCAGATACGCCAGTTATCTGCAGCTAGTAGGCCCGAACGTGTTCTCCACCGAACTCTGCACTTCGCACACGCCTCAAACTTGAGTAAGTAAACCATAAATAATTATAGTCATTAAATTGTAATTAATTGGTTTGGTTTGCTGAAAAAAATACGGAACCCCTCCTCTCCCTCCCCCTCAACAAAAACGTGCTAATCGAACAGTTAAAACTGTGAGAGCGGCTTGACAATTTTGCAAAGCGGGGCTCAGCCAAAAGTCCTAGTTTTGAATGGTCCATTCGGGTTGCCTTGCCCATCAGTTAGTGATTCGTGCCTGGTCCAGCGCTTCCTAAAGCAGTATCGTCGATATTGTGATAATACCGCTTGATGCTGTTCTACCGACTTTTTTCTCTGGGAAAAATACAGCTTTCCAGCTTATCCATTACAGTCGTCCTTCAGCCGTTCAAAATGTTCGGGATTGATCCAGAATGAGGGTATTCGATCTGAAAAAAATCACACTAAGTTACTATCTTCTGAAAGCTACAAGTTAATGCGATTGGAAGAGATTGGAAAAAGGGAATGGGTTCAAACGAACCGTTTCTTCTCTAATTGAACGACATCATGAATAGCGGATGGGAGCAAGTGCAAAAACAGCCTTTAATGCAAGAAGTCTGAAAGGGACGAACGCAACTCATTAAACAACTGTAGCAAATCTCACCTTGGACGAAACTACGCTCCTTCCGAACGACGGACCCTCCCTTGTTGGTCCATTCTAAATTAGAAACAAACATCGAACAGGATTTATAAACAGCAGAAGGAAACTCGGAGCGATCGACGTACAGTTCGGAAACAGATCGGTGGACCACCACATAAACGAAATGCGTTACAAACCATGAACATAAGCATATGCATAGCACACGAAAGAGAGCAGAAATGTGCTGAAAGGATTCTAGCCATTCGAATGCTGAAGTGCTGATTATAAGACGGAACATTTTGCTAACAGAATCATCATGATAGTTCTGGGAAAGGCCTATTAAAAATATAAAATTTCCAATTGGCATTGTGGATGAAGAAGCAGAAGGTCGATCTGAAGAACCAAACTGGAATGTGAGAAAGGATTAAAGGGTTAAAGGAAAATGCCGAAAAATTACCCAGCTGCGAAGTTACGCGAGGGGTTGACATCGATTTGATTCGCACCGCCCATGATGGTACAATTGACGAGGGGGGGGGGGTCAACTCTGCCGAAAATCACTTTCGACGACAACTCCCTTCATCAGACTACCCTTGAACACTTAACCTTTCCTCTGCTACCCACTCCTTTTGAACAAGCAGGCGTGGGATGGGAAGAACGACACTAGGTGAGTAACAGAATGCTGTGTCGAGTAGCAGCCATTTTAGCTCTAAGGCCTATTCTTGTAGTTGCCCTAAAAGAAGAAAGGGCTGTAGGCAAAACACACACGGGTTTTCTTTCTGTTGATGAGGCCTTTCCCTGAATTGAACGGAACGGTCAGGAAAGGATTTCACTGTAAATAACTCATAGCTTTTGCAGAGCGTCTGGAGGCTCTTGCAATGAAGCAACGACTATGAAGATTCACCAGCCGTAGAACGAACGTGACAACATCTGCCGAGAGTGAGGAACACATATCCGCCATTGCTGGGTGTGATGGAAAGGATCGGGTCGGGAATACCCAAACAACCCACATCAGTAAGATCACAAAGTTGCCCATCTGAAGCATCATCGTCTGAAATTTTAACTGCTACGCTCAGACTTCAATAGGATAGGCACTCCTTGTCTTCTACACCTTCCAGGGGGTTGGACTTCCTGCATTAGCTGTTCTTGAGCATATATTCTCAGCGAAACACCATCGTGAACCAGTAAACTGTGTTGGCAGCTGTACAGACGGTTTCAGCAATTCAGATGAACGCCATGTTTAACGGATTTAGCACTTTTCTATGGAATATTCACCGTCACGGCCACAGCGAACCGGGCCGGAGCTTGATTCCAGAGCACGGTCTACGAAAAAATGTAACAGTAAGTTGTGGTCATATGATCTTTTTAATTTCTCTGTTTTCCACCTGTTTTCCACTTCATTAGTGACGATGTTTGGAGAGTTTAATGAAAGTCTTCGCTCTAAAATCCGTGGGTAGGAAGCAATTCTGATAAGATCGGTAGCCAGTCATGAATCGAGATTCTGCATGGATTTAATAAGTTGCACGACTCCGAACTAGCAAGCATCTTTACCTCTACCTGAGGAAGATAGAAAGAAGAAAGAATGTCTCCCAAATAGGAAACTAAATACGTAGTGACAAAAAGGCAAAAGGAAAAAGGAAAGCCAACATGGGGATCGATGGCACTTTGCTCATCAATCTGTTCACGGGGAACAAAGTCCACGGTCCACACCGGTCGATGGTGCCATCGACTCGTTGAGCACATTAGGGAACTTGAGAAATTACTGCCGCTCTAAAGACGTCTAGAAACTCAACATAGAACAGGCCGGTTTTTAAAATTAGATTCAAAGTAAGATGCTGAAGCAAACTGAACCTTTAAGACTAAATAAGTCAAATCAGTTGAATAAATCAAATCAGCGATCGAAATCCCAGTGATAGCTGCTCTTGTTGGCATCACTTTGAATTTGACTCAATGAACCTTTAATATACTTCTTTCAGAGCAAGAGGAACAAGATGGGTTCTGGTCCAGTGTGTGACCTCTCTCAAAAAACAATTGCCCTCATTTTTAATAGCATGCATTACACCCATAGTTCCTACTCTTCTTGGAAAAATGCTACCATCCTGAAAGGATGATGATGAGAGGCCTTTTGGCTAGCCAACTCACCGAAGAAATGAAAAAAATGATACGAAAAAAGTGAAAAAGAATGGAGAAACGAAACGAAGCAACAGTTATCTCATGATCGGTTAGTCCCACGCTAGCTTTCAGAGTAGAAGCACTGAAAAAAGGTTCTGAAAGAAGGCAAGCCATTTTAGAGTGAATGACAATCGTCAAATATGTTTTCGCCTTCAATTTCTTTCGCAGGCATCAAATTTTAGAGTGCCCACGAGAAAGTTGCTTGTCCCGATCAGGATGGAGAACTACTAGATATGACAACTTTAAAAAGAAATTCAATAGGTCAGGTTCTGGGATACTTGTAGAAGAACGAGCCGATGATAGAAAAATTTCTGGTGATAGCCAAAGAAAGTGCGAAATGGTACTCACATGACCGAAAATTTCTTTCAAAAACCTCTGAAACTACATGACCCCTACTGATTGCTCCTGCACAGCTTCCGCCTCTCCGAAAAAATAGTAGCTTTGACAGTATGCAGTAAGATCACTGAAGCGCTCATTTCTAAGGCACTTGACAAGGTATTCAGGCAACCTCTATGATAAGAGAGCCTGGTTTCCAGAAAGCACAGTGATGCCGAAAAAGTGGCAGCCAAGCTATTTCGATCAACTAGCGGTTCCATCGGCGATTCGCTTTTTCAGTTGAAGAGCAAGTGATGAGGTATGCCATCAAACAGAAGAAAAAATCAACGTAAATAATAAAAAAATTAGAAAAAATCGGTTAATTCGGTGTAGGTCCAGGAAACCGCACACCGACTCGCACCGCGCATCTCCTTTCCCGCCTTTATCGACCACCCAGCTACCCCCTCCAGCCTTTGCCATGGTGTAATTACCTAGGGCACTCTATTCGTTCCAGTTTTTACAAAGTTAAGTACACTACACAGTTAATTACAGTTGTCATTTTGTAATTAAACCAAAAACCAACGGTGGTATCGACCGAAAAACCGATAGCACATCTTGCCCAACAGTCTTTTTGATTCGTGGTAATTTACTCCTCGTATTAGACAAACTTTGAAGAGATATATTTGTCTGTGAGCCGAAGGCTAAGAGAATCCACAAGTCACCCTAACGGAGTTCATCTGAAAAACACTTACGTGGCACTCACAGAATATTAATAATGTACACTTGAGAAGGAATGAATCCCTTATACTCAAACATGACCGGGTTAATTGGAAAAATCTACTTTGAAAGTATACATAATGACGAACGCTATCCAAATATCAATTACTTCGACAGCCCATGAAGGCTTACCGATTCATTAACAACTTATCTGGACTGATCGAGCAGTCGGAGACCCCTAGCTAATAATCGTTCTGCTTATCCACTTTACACCTCAGCCATGAGCGTAGAGAGACTTGTTCTTATGAGTGAACGTCATTACTCGAAAGTAGAGCCAATGACGAGGTAATTCGCTCCGCGTGGATAGAAGTGGGCGATGTAATCGAACAAGCTCTGGTGTGATTTAAACGTTAGTGGTACGACCATTCCTCTTCAATTGCGGTTCTGACGTTCCTCACATTCCCAACAATTCCTAAAATACCGAGTAGTACAGTAAGGAGGTGGTGGAGGAGGTGTAGTGGTAAGTAGCGCATATCACACAAACGGGTTCGAATCTCTTATCGACCCCGTCTAGGCCAACTAAGTCTTGCATCCCCCGGCGTTGGTTAATGGTCACTAGAATCGTCTGGGAGGATAAAAACATCCATATGTACATCGGCTGGCCACCATGATTCATTGTATAGGTTACATACGCATCCAAAACATCACTACGATTCTGAATGGAAGTTAAATACGGAGCCTATCCTTCAGACGGGATTGATCAACGCCGAGAGACTTCATCTTCTACTTTACCCAAGACGACAGTGAGTCTCTGAGGTGTGAAGAATTCTACGAACGGCACTTATGAATTTCGTGAACATTTACTAAGGCAGAATGTCTCTAATACTTGCTCAAGTATATTAAAGATAAGCGATAGGCTCAAGGAAAAATTATCATAGTTTTAAGGGCGCCACTACCACACGAATGGTTCAGGGATCGAAGCCTACCTTGCCTGTCCCTCTACCATCCAAGCCTTCCACCAACTCGGTCGACTGATTGGTACCAGACTCATCTGGAAGGATAGATAGGCTGATCCATGCAAGTTACTATATGAGCCAAAACTCATTCAAACCTAGTACAATTCTGAAAGAAATTGGATGCGTGGGTGCATCCCAAAAACCTAACCAAAAACCATAAGCCTCACCGAAAACCTCAATCTCTGACCCTTCATACTTTTCAGAGAAATCAATTGCACCCTTCAAATTCAATTACAACAAAGGTTAATGGAAATGAACGGCCCCAGAATATAAAGCTGGCAAGTCGATCTCCATAAATCTCAGAAAGGTATACACCCCTTGTTCCTCATCTTGGGTAATCAGGCGTAGCTTGATTGCTCGACGTGAGGGATAAAAGATGTTTTCCGGAAACTTGTTAGAGAGGAAATTCCATCACGAGTGTCTAACTGCATTACTAGAAGATAACGTCATATACTGCCATATTGGTCCTTCATTCCGCGTGATCCGAGAAGAAAGAAAAGGTTGGTAAAGGTAAAGTAAAGGCTGTTTGTAACAATCGGTTCATACTATTGTATTTGTGCTGGCGGTTGACCGCGTATTGCCTACACAGGTGGATGAAAAGCTAGAAAATGAGCGGTAGGGTAGGTAGTGAAGGCAGAATAACATCATTAATTTACCCTTTTGGTAGTGCTAATGTAAGATTTCAGACTAAATTTATAACTTTTTGGGTACAAATTGGGGTCCCAATAAAACCTTTTTACCCTGGATGGGTAAAGTAATTCGTCGATTGATTCCGTATCTTTTTGGATGGTTACGTGAGAAGATTTTCAGAAGTCGACTACAGCCAGAAAGGTCCCTTCAATTTTTAGACTCTAAAAAATCTGAATCCTGATCTTGGCCTATATCTAAGTTACAGTTGCTAGGTGGTGCAGATAATCCTGCCCAAAGTTTCGCAGAAGCCCAGATTTTTTCCATGGATTTCTGGAAGCTTCTGTGGGGTTTCTGTCTGAGAATACTACCCACGCGTATACTTACAACATATTCGGCTACCTCTTCTTTGCTTATAATGGCCGACGTGTCTGCATATATTCAACACGTACTTCTTTAGGAGAACGAATCCGGCCACTCCACTGCTGTAACCAATTGAAACTTATGTCAAGCACTTGGTCATGGAGCCTCATCTGTGCAAACCTCCTTTCTACGCTTCACAGCCTGGAATAAAAAGGTCGAAGATGAACCTCGATCTGGTTAGCTGATCGCGCTTGAAATTTCCTGATTTCCTGAGTCCTTTTATGTGACCTCTATGGAAGCTTTTAGAAAATTCTGCAGGGGAGGGGACTCTGTTCCATCGTAAAGCTTTCGGCAAGTACTTTCCGTACAGCCTAGTATTTTTGAGAAATTCGAAAAAGCTCCACCTTCTACATGGCAAGTTTACCTTAAGAGCACAGTATGGATAGGATCCAGGGTGGCTGATCTTATGGGTATCCGGGGTAGACAACCATTGTTGCTATTATAGAACGGGCAGACGCACCACACGCAGTACAATCACAATGGTAAAAGTAGCTCTCCTCCATGGGTCTCGGTTAAGCTATCCAAAATAAACTACCACAATAGTAGTAAACAAAAACATAAACAATTCGTATAGTCTTCATTCCAATAGAAACATGCATATATACAAAAGAACCGACAAAAATTATGATAACATCCAAAAAAATTATGATAATTCCGAATTTCTAGTGATCATATCAGCAACGTCCTCCGATAATGAGGATAACGATGCCCGGTGAAAGGAGACGAGAATTAGATCCTCGATCGATCGGTATGTACAGTAACGTCTTCATGAAGAAAAAAAAGGGAGAAGGACGCAATGAGCACAAAAAAAAGCACATCCACACATGACAACTCGTCCACGATCCCTGTCCAGCTACAAGTACAGCGTCGTCGTTATCAGTACAGTAATTGCGACTGCATTAAGGAGTACGAATGATCCGACACCATTCTGTACCAGTACTCGCTCATCTTCTGCTTGACGTTGAGGCAATGGAGCATCTGGGGTTGCTGACCTGAATCGTTTGCAGTTCAATGGGAACATTTCTTTGTAAATCGCCAAATTGGAGTAAACCTGGTCTGAAAAGGGCACTTCGCCGCGAAATCCATTAAAATTTAGGAAGCATGTGAATCTATTAACTGACCACATTTATGTTATTGGGTTAATTCCCATTTTGTTGTTTTCTTGGGTAAATTCCTATTTTGAAGGTTTTCTTTGAACTTGCTCGCCATCAGTAAATATTTGTTTATTTATTTCTTGAATTACTTCAGATTTTCGAAATACTGACCAATTTTATCGACACAGTTACCTCCACAATCCATCACCCAAATTGTAACCCAGTTTAACTCCTTCAGTGGTGTTTCCCAAAATAAATTTTTATTTTTGAAATTTTCTTGAAATCATTTTGTCATCAGTGAATATTCATTTATTTATTTATTTATTTATTTATTTATTTATTTATTTATTTACTCGCATATTTGGAAACCATCGACCAATCTAATGGATACAATCACCCCACAAACGATCAGCCAAATTGCAACCATGTAGGGTAGGGTAATGGTAACATCTGAGTAATCAATCTGAGTAAACATAATCGCCAGGTTTATACAACCATTTCAGCATGGTCCGTTCCTGGTCCCTTATTTACCCATGCAGTTACCAAAGTGCTCTCTTCCCGGAAGACTCAAATGAACCCCACAACTTTTGGGAACAGATGGTCGTTGCCGTGGAGCAAGAGCATGCTCGGAGAAGTGTCCGACAAATGCCCGGCCAGACAAACTGACCGTCTAACAACAACACGTCTCGGAAGCCTTTCATCCTTCAGCGATCGTCCGATTGGAACCAGATTCGCTTCAAAAGATAAAAACACGGACTTCTACACTGATTGACACCTGTG
Source organism: Haemonchus contortus (assembly GCA_000469685.2). NCBI lineage: Eukaryota > Metazoa > Nematoda > Chromadorea > Rhabditida > Trichostrongylidae > Haemonchus > Haemonchus contortus. The sequence goes on from LS997564.1 coordinate 7,989,328, forward strand.
CGGGGTCTTTATTTGGGCTAGATCGGCATCCAAACGCCAATTCGATACTGAATTGAAGTCTAATGCAAGGCTTATCTCGAAAGGTGATTGGAAAACGTCGGTAACCCTTCCAAAACTTCATCATTCAAGCGCACGTGGAGAGGACCGTTTTTCTACGAGTATGTACTGTCAATGGGCAACCGTTATGGTCAGTTCCATCTGAGCCGGAATTCCAGGAGGTTAAGTTGGAAGAATGGGATGACTATGGGTGGAAGGCTTAAAGCAGAGAGACGTGTGTGTCGCGTGAATGCCAGGGAATGAGGCTAGACTCAGCAAAAAAAAAAGTGGGAAAAGAGATTGGAGCTAGCTGATTGACAAGGTATTCTCAAGAGAACACTCTTCAGCGATGGCCTCCTTCCACCCTCCTTCCACTACAACCCACCAACAAAGTCCTCAATCGAAAAGGCCGTCGCCCATAGTTCTATCTCTAGTCTTAACTTTTCGTGAACATTAATTGTCCCTCCAAAAACTACCCTTCTACCGTAATGTATTGCGTGCAGAAAAGTGGCCTTGCAGTCGTGAAGAAATGGAATATGCAACGTGAAAAAGGGCATTCGGACATGGACGAAATTTAATCCCTCGATGTCATGTTGATTCACACTATTTCCGCCATCAAGAGGGGAAGGAACCCTTTTCTGTTGAGAGTGATATCTCAAGAAAGGCAAAGTGGCAACCAAGAAAAAGCTGCCAATATCATAGCTTGACCAAAATGGGCCATGCCTAAAAACGTAGCAATCACGCGTGCTTGCCTTACGCGGATCGGAGACGGAGATACAGCGGTAGATGGTATAAGTGAGAGAAAAAGTAGACGTCGAAAAAAAGTTCGAAGAACTAGGAAAGTAGGAGAACCCCTTTGATGAGTATGAAGGTTCCTTCCTTGTTAGAAAACACTTTTTCTGGATTTTTTCTACTTTTAAAAGTTTCAACTTCCTATGTTCCCTACGAAGATCAATAACCTCCTATCGGCTATTGGGAAAATCTTCGTTGTGTTCTTTCAAAAAGTAAATAACAACAACAACAAAATGGCTTCACTGCTTCCTTGAGCATGTGCCAGGATTTTGAGCTTTAGTCTAATGGATTTGAAGTGACGACAAAGCCACCCTCAAGTTCCCAGGCTTTCCGCCCAGTTTCCCATGAGCTTCCTGCTTCAAAGCAAATCCGACTAATTACCTTCCTAATGCGGTCTTGCAGCCCTATTGGAGGTAATTACCGTCCTGATCATGCTTGTAAAAATAAAAAAAGTAAATACAAATATGAACTCGTATGGAACAACAGCCTTGTTGTTTTATTAGGAAATAAGTGAATTCCACTGACGTCGCACCCCACCAATTAGTAAGTGGAGCTATAATTAGCCGATGCTGTTGCTCATAAGAAAGGAGCCTTATTACTGGAATTGAGTATCAGCCTTGTGCATTGAGCCGCCACCAAAAAAGCGCTTGAAAAAAACCAGCATCAAATGAATGAGTCATCCCAAGTTTAGGAGAATAACCTACAAGTACAAATGCGACTCGAGACCTGGCGATGCCCTTTTGACTAGGCAGAAGTGAGTGGCCGCAAATGCTCGATGCTGATTACCTATATAATTAAAAAAAACTCGTAAACTATTAGAGTTAGAACGGAGGTAGTGTAGTAGCAAGTGACGCACTATCACACAGGCATGGTTACCGGTTCGAATTCCAAATCGATATCAGCCAAAGCCATCCAGGCTTTTCGCCACTCCAAGGTTGGTTTATGGGTATAGGGCTCATTTGGGAGGATTTAAGCTATGACTTGTAAAATGGCTGGCCAACGCAAGTCATTGTATAGGCTATGCACCATTCAATACGCATACGATTCTGATGGGAGTGGAACGCGAGGAGCATCCATCATAGGGATTAGAGCGGAGGTTTTCATTTCTGTAGAAACCAAGGATCTGGTGGTCAAATTGCTAGTTATTAACGGAACAAGTTCAAACGTCCCGTTTTGAAGACGAAAAGGGGACTGCGAGGTATACAAGATGAAATCAAAAATGCAGACAGTGTGTTTGAGCCGGTAAACAGACTGACATAAGGGGATATGGACCCTCTCGCTATCCGATTCGACTTCCTGAAGGAAATTATAGCTCCTTGGCGGTCTGTCGATGGTAACTGTTGACCTAAGGTTTTCCAGAGTTTTTTTTTTTTTGAAAATATCCTTCAGACGGGTACTGATTACCGAGAGTTTTTCAAAGTTTTCGGTAAAAGGTAATTCTGCCGTATGATATGGAGGTGAAGACGGAAATGAAGGAATGGATGTACTCTGAAGAAGTAGTTACCCTGACTTCATATGTTTGGATAAACAAGAATTGATGTTGAAGGGGTTTGGATAGTTTGATGCCAAAGAAACAAAGATCAGTGTGGACTTCAATCAAGGAGGTGTTCATTAGACAAGCCTCGTCCGTCACCAAATTCGCATTACGCCCTCTAAGAACCACACGAAGAGTGGGCGTCTAGATCGGTCCCGCTAATGTGCTCTTTGATTTTTCGGAACATCGTTGATGGGTTGAGCTCCTTTAATTAGAACCGTCGTAACCGTAAAAACGAACCCCTCCCACACAACTTGAAATCGCCAGCCAGCCTGCAAACCGGTTTAATATTTACAACTCGTAAATTACTGCCAATAAAAATGGTAAAACGTTTTGCAGAATCGGCGAACACTTGGAATTTCATGGTTTATGACTAGCTCCAACCAGAAACTGGTTTTCTCGACCAATCAATTAATTCACATTGGCCAGAACAGCCTTCTATTACTGAATCAATCAATCGAACCCAATTGCTGGACAAAATTCGATAATTAGAAGGAACTCTAGCGCAATCAACTTGAGAGGACCCTTCGTCAGTGGTGTACATGGAGGGATAAATAAAAGATAAAATCATTGGGTGTTGGCCAATCCCAATCGTGTTGGTCTGAGGGATGCGCCCCGCACTCGACTTCCACAAAGAATCGTAGTGTCGCGTATGTGCCCTATACTATGGCTGCAATGGCTTTCACATCCTCCTAGACGAGTCTGATATCAATTACTCGAAGCCTGAGGGATGGGGAGCCTTGTTGGCCTAGGCAAATATTAATCCAGGGTTCGATCTCCTAATCCTGCGCGTGCCTTTTGCCACTACATCACCTTCGCCCCATGAAAATACAGAATTCTACGTAAACTGGGGAAAACGAGCCACAGATCATCTCCCATATGTGCTCATCAGTAGGGGAATGGAAGTAATCGATTTACAATTAGGATCAAGAAAACTATATATGAATTTGCCCATACTTATGTTAAGTTATGGCCATTAGAAAGGACTGGAAGACATTTTTGTGTCAATCTTCCCCTGACTCCTTGTCTGTTGGGCTTCCCCTGATTCCTTGTCTGTTGGTACATGGGAAGAAGCCCCCTTTACTGGTCAACGCAATGTTATGGATGCCCCGGATTGTTAGATGTCCCTTACGCTTTCTGCCTGTCGATTCTGACTTTATGGTATAGTTATGCTATGTCGAAGAGTGTCCATCAATGGGCACCAAGCCAACCGTGAAACAAATTCTGAAGCAAAAAATTCTATCGCGATGTCTTCCCAAGAAAATCTCTGCCTTCGAAACCATCTCAGTCCATATCGTATCCCTCTTGCGATTAGAAATCATTTTCCCCAAAAAAATTTCATTGAATGAGAGGGATCAGCGGAACTTTGGGGTAGAAAAGGGCCTCAGTGGACGAAGAATTTCCCTGTGCAATGGTGTGACGACCGTAATCCAAACAAATTATTGCACCCCTCTCTCGTTCTGACTCCTTTTCGGGAACAATATGGGCGATTTGTCATGTCTATTCAGGAGGAATGGTTTTGTACTTAGAACTGGAATTTTTGGTAAACGACAGAGACTAGGTGTGACAGAAAAAGGAAAGCAGCAAAGAACTATGAGGACAATGTTGACTGCAATCACCTTCGCCCAATTTTGTAATCAAATCGATTGCAGTACGACCGGTACTGTAATTGATTTGGTAGCAACTGGTACCACTCAAATTAGCCTTTTCCGTTACTATTAAGTTCCACGAAAACACATGAAATTTGGTGGCCACTAATGACCCTCAGCCCTTAACTATTACCTCAACCGTAGTGTAGCGGATAAACGCGTGATCCGAAAAGCATAGTCGCTCGTTCAGATCCCCTCTGGGAATTCAAACCCATGCTCATGCTATCCAGCTCCTATGCTTTGGAGTTAAAATGATTTGCCCATAATTCATAACCTGACAATTCCAGAAACTTTTAGGGCTGGGCAGCTGCATACAACCAGGATTAATCTTTTCAACAATGAAAAACTCTTCCATAAAAGCTCTGTTTTTATCTTCAGATGCGAAAAAGGTCATCCTAAGGCATCCGAAATCGATTTTGCCAGTAATAAGTGCTTGATGAACTGCCAGAGTACATTTAAACAGCTTGGAATGGTTAGAAGGTCCGTGGAACTGAACGGAGAACGAGCCTGGATTTAACCCATTGGCGACCGCGCCTTTTATATTGTCCTTACATTGACTTTTAATTTCTCTCATAACTATAGTTGAAAAAATAAGTGATTTCTGGATCACAGTGTCTTAAGATTCTCTAGACGGCTGTGAGCTCAGCTAATACTTGAAAACATGGAAATATTATAAGGACACTTGATAGATTATATAAATACTATAGGAGCACCACATGGTGTAGACCGCCGGTGGGCCACGCGGTCGTCAATGAGTTGGTCCTAGTACCGAACGTGAGGCACTTTGGTAATACCCCTTTCCTTCTTGGGAACATACTCCAGGAAAAAGAGATTGTCAGATGGATATGCAGGAAACGAAAGGACGACTGAATTGTCCGAAGCTTTCGTGGGATGCCTCCGATAGAGGAGATCAGCGATTTTCAGCGGAAGACCACAATTTTAGATAATGGATAAGCCATCCAGGGCGATTTTTTCAATTTTTTATCTTCTCGCTGGTAATATTTTCAGGCAGAAGGCTGCAAGTCCTTCAGCAATGTTCAGTCCTAACGTAGTCAAAAAAGAGGAAAATGTGACGAGCCAGTTTGTGTGGGTGATTTCTACCGATCGTACAGATTCCCTTGTGAGTCTATCAATTTTGGAGGAACCGAGACTTGCCCGTTCATAGAAAAGTTATGTGTGCGAAATTCGCATATCGCATAATAAAATTGCTATCGATTTTCGTAGAACCGCTTGATGGATGAGTGAAAAATTTTGCCCAAAAAAAGTATGAACGAATGAGTCGCTGAAGCGCGCATTGGAACAAAATGATGACAACGGGGCGCTCTATGATGTACTTCACTTGAAAAATATATTTTTAAATAGTACATAATTAAATAAAAATCAATATTGAAATTGAAGGCTAAAGAGTGTCCTATAAAAGTGATTATTTCCAAAATATGAATAGCCCCTAATATCTGTCGAGAAGTCGGACACAAAAGCTCCTGATTCTGATAAGGGCGCCCAATGACATAGGCGATTTACTTACTTATCTGGCCAGTACGAGTAATTGCAGAAATCGTCAGAGTTGCATCCACAGATCTTCACAAGAGCACCACTTTTGGACGTCTTCTCACGGCAGAAGCCGTCTTTTTGTAGTTTGTTGTGACAAGTGTAATGGATTCCCAGTGTCGGATGGTCCAACATCAGACAAGCTGAAAAATAAAAATTGAAATAAAAATGAAAATAAAGACGGAATAATAAGGGAAATAAATGGAAGGGCTTGGCGTCAAGCAGCCCTCAGGAGTGTAGAGATCTTTGATATTCAATGATGTACAGCAGAAATCTCATTCCTTCAACCGCGTGCTGCGATTCAGGGCTAGTTGTCTTATCGTTTGTCATGCCTTAGGACTCCCCATACTTTACCGACATCCCCTAACCGAGTCTTACAGATAGAAGTCATTCCATCGCCTACTAGAATTCCAAAGATCCTGGACTCCTCTGGGGGTAAACCTAGAAAAGAGGTCGATGTAAATGACGAGAAGCCCGCAATGCGTCGGACCTGAAATTAAATCAGGCCAGCTAATCGAGCTCGAAATGAAGAGGTGCTCGATTTGCAAGAGTACCTAGCTCGTAGAGTAAAAGGAGTACATTTTGGAGCAAGTAATCAACTGAAACTGAATATTTATGGTTTAAATCCGATCATGAGGGAAGCCCGAAGTTTTCACCCTGAAAAAACCCCTTCTCTCGGGTCGTCTGGGTTCGGAATGGGGTAAGACGACGAAGTGTAAATTTGATTCGAAATCTGACAATTGGACACTGTAATTATCCATCCCTAAAAGGCAATTGAAAAATCTCTAGATAGAACCCTGCTCCCAGGTGATGTATGTGATGTATGACCATAAATGATGTCAGATATATCCATTAGGGTCGGGAAGGGATTAAAGATTCTTTGGGGAGAGAAATCCCACAGATGACATATAACCAGACTTAACAACGGATTGCATAGCCTTTTTGATGGCAGTTTCCGAGAGATTAAATGCACTCAAAATAATTGCCTCGAGAATATATGGAGCTTATCGAAATGGCATTGCCAACTTTGAACCAAAAAAAGACGTCTATCATAAGAAAATCAAAGATTATTGGCGATTGGTGAACCATTATGGCTAAAAGCCTTATCAGACACACTTGAAGGGCCTAGAGACAGGCCTAAACACTGGTTTTTTGGTGTTGTTTTGCTCACACTTGGAAATGCAGGATTCCGAGTTTGTTGGGGTGAGCATAGGTGGGGAGAAGAAGGGATCTCTGCTTCCTACTTCGAAGATCTTCAGCAGAGTTCAATACTTACACTGTCCAGGTGCTGACAGACGAGCCTGAGCCCTCAATCCGTCCCAGCTGAAAACCCTTCCATTTCTTCCCTCAGAATCTACAATTTTTATTCAGAAGAAACTACTTGAAAATTATTTTTTCCGGTTTTTGTGAAACTAGTAACACCGAGAAGTAAGCGACTACCCAAAGGACCCTATGTCTATTTAACACCTTCTTTGAGCTTGAATTTTCTGGTCAATAAGCTCCATTCCTTTGGTAGCCTCCTAATCTACTTCCGCTCCCTCGGAGAGACCACGCTGTCATGATTCAAATAATCTTGGAAAAGAGCATTAATTATATCTGAAATCCTTATTGCCAGATTATGAGCAAAGCTGCAAATGCATAAGGAAGTCCGCTGCTCGTCTTTCAGTCAATGAACAAACCAAAGCAGTTGGTAACCTCTCTGAAGTAGCATATGCTGCCACTATACATGAAACTCCATCCGTATGAACGGAAACATTCGATGAACCAGCAATAAATTTGTTTTTCTCCAATCACTCACTATCTTACATCAGCCAGCATCTCTATCGATTAGACAGAGCAACAGACAGGCTTCAATCAAATTGATGTGTTTATAGGGTTCAAATTTGCCACTACATTCTATTCCGTGCTCATAATCATGCCTACAACCTAGGAGGAACACTGGGTGATGCATTCACTGACAGCGGCAAAGCTGGTTCCAATTAACAACCCGGAAGAGCAGGAGCTTCATCGATTGCAAGAATAGAGGAAGGTAAAGGAGTTGTCGAGGAATTTTACGGATAGGGTCATTATTTGTCCCGTTTGGGGGCAAGGCTTGAATACCAATGCCCCCTTACCTCGTCCACTCGCTGCAAAAGTGCAACCCACTGAATACTACGAAAAACTTGAAACTGTGTTGGCTCAACTTGAAGACAATTACGTCCAAACCTTAGGCCACCGATTTTAACAAGTAGATCCATTTAAACTTTCTAAATCGCACGAAGACCACCATTTTGAGTTGACCACCTGTGAAAAAAGCGGTTTCTCGCTTCCTTTCGAATTATGAGATCAGCTACAGAGCCAGATTGTCCGATCGGGGAATTAAGCTGCAGTATATATGATCGGAAAGTTAGCAACTCGATTTTTACCAATTCCAAGCTTTGTGTAGTCGAATGAACTGAAAAGTTACTAACAATGTCGAAGGCAGTGGAAATCATCAAGACCCACCATCAGACTAATCGGATTGTGCCAATATTGGAACGAGGATTTGGGAAAATAAAAAATCAAACGAAATTGAGTTGCGTAGATTGTAAAAAGGGTGACGGGTAAAGGTAAAGTAAAAGTTCTATAAAAAATTCAAAGGTCAACGTGACAGAAAAAATCGTAATTGGACATCGCATAACATTTGGAATTTAAAATCGTAAAAATATGCCCGATGTCTTCCCGATTTCGTTTCAATTGCAGTTCTGCAGTATGTAACAGTAGCTGTGCTCCAGCCTCATGTAAAATACCTGGGTGACGGGATCAAAAAGACCACGATAGTGGTACGCATACGATCACAAAGGCCGAGCAGTCGCATTTTCAACTGATTGTGAGGACACGTTTAAAATTTCCTTTACTCTTGACCGAGCTACTTGGTAACAGACTTGTCTGAGAGGATAAAAGCACTGTCTTCTACATCGGCCGGCCACTACAAGCCATTGTATAAGCCACATACGCATTCAATCAGCCACTACGATTCTGAATGGAAGTCGAATGCGTGGGAGCATACTGCGGATGGGACTGATCGATGCCCTGACACTTTATCCAGTATCCTTCAGTACACTCTGATATTATGCAACCTTTTCACCATTTAGTTTCAGCATTGCAAAAGCTCCACTTCAGTGTAGTGCATCGGGACGCCTCATAAATAAACAAATAAATAAATGCTATTCGCTATGTTGTGTGTAATGAAGCGTATGCTGCCTTCAAGCGTCCCCACGTTGGGCCATTTTAAAAACATGCATGAGCCTACGACAGCTGCGCTCCATTGAAAAGATCGTTTGGCTGATAAAAAGGTCCAAGTAACTCTGGCCTAAGAAAAATTCTATCTACGTCTGAGCTTAGATCCAATTACTTGAGGTAATTACTTTTTCCATGAAAAAAGTGCTAATTCTATGTTCGGATTGATGAGGAGACCTCTTTGGCTCCGTGAAGGGTTCAGAAAACAAATACTGGAACCTGGGACCATTTCCTGCAATCATTTCCTTATTTCAGATTTCTTAGGGTTCAAATACCCGTCCATTCGTCTCCCATAAGTCCCACACAGCCATGCTTACTTATTTCTGCTACCTGTTGACAGACTTTGCAATTTTTGCCGGCCAACCACTCAACTGGGAGCTGGAAAACCGCCAAATTCCCAAGTTCTCATCCCATTTCAATAGAGGTTTCAGTAACCTTTCCGCATGAACAGAGTAACTAGCCCTAGAAACCAGTTTCGGACAAATCCCCCTCCAGAAAAAAACTGCTTTCCGCCTGTCCATTGGGGTGTTTAGTGCCATAACTGGTGCTCAGCAAATCTCTCAACCGTAGCCGAATTCGTGAGGAGAAGTCGGTCGGTGAACAGCAACCCCCTTAATGGCCTTTTATGCTCACTCGTCGATTCAGCTTGCCTCCTCCCTTAGCCCCACTTGTTCGAACCTCTTCCCTAGGATTATTCAACGTCGTGAGAATAGTGGCTGGACGAGGAGCGGATGATGGTGGAGGTGGATTTGAACGAATAGAGTATGCCGGCGATTGTTCGCGGATGGTTGGCCGCTGAAGGTCAGTAGAGGGTCAGGAACACGTAAACATTTACGCACACCATCTGGTGGCTACGGCCGAAACAGAACAAAACGTTCCCCTTCCTGCCAGCACTCCATTCTGGCGAGCTCCCCCCTTTCGGCCCCCGTTCAGCCGAGCCGACACCGAACGGTGGTGGCCTCACCTAATGCACTTCCGCATGGCATAATGGTGTTTCTGAAAAAACATGCAAACACACATATGGGTGCCCAGGACCCCTAGAATTAGTCCCCCCCTCCCAAATCCTCTGAATGAAATTCCGTGTGGATGGAATCGAACGGGGATGGCTCAGCTGGGTAGATGACCCTGTATGGATGCGCAGAAGTGGATTAAAAGGGCAACTCTGCCTGGGACATTGTTCGGGGTGTGTCAAGAGGATTTCCGGTCATGGTCAGAATATAATGAATGGGAGATGAATGAGAATGAGATGAAGGTGAGGTATTCGATTACATCCACAGAACATTTCTCCCACTTGGGTAAAAACTTTGGCAAATGGGAGAAAGTGGAGTCAATAGAAATATGACCAAGGGCATAGTGTAAATACATTAGGGGAGAAAAATGGTGCATAAGAACCCGTCACAGAATCCAATTTCAAACATTACTGCATAGTGACAATGCAGTAATTGGTTTTTTTCTATTTCTCGAACAAAATATTAAGTAAGTTTAGGTTACTATAGTAACAGATAATGAATGATATAACAGCTCATTATGTGTCGCGGTGAGTATTGGGGCAGACAGCAGCAGTAACAGCAGTCGGAACTGGCCTCATACCAGCAATTACTACTGGTAATTACTGTCTATAGGTGGATAACAAAAACAGAACAAAATAGCGGATTGAATTGAATGAAATCCGGTTTTTCCCCTCATTCAAATCCTCTCAGCGGCTTTTTCAGAGGTGATTCCCTTCGAAAAAAAGCTCCAGCATCTCTCCATAGCCTCTCATTTCTTCCTAATCTCTAGAATAGATTTATAGAAGTTTTTCTACAAATCGATGAGTCAAAGGAGCTACTTCAACCTTTTAGTTACTAACCCCTCAAGTAATCAAAATTCCTAATGCCCAACTTACTCACTCCTATACCAAGAAATAAAGACGATTATTAAGATACTCTCCTACCTCTCTCCACTCTCCCCTCCCCCGGCCCTCTTAGTGCCTCAAATTAAAGCCGATTTGATGATTTCAACTTACTATTAGCAAATCTACCAGTAACTCGAGTAGTAACTCGAACAAATCCGCTATCCCACACAATCAGATAATGAACTCCGGTTCAAGCTATTTCTCTCTCACCGGCACCTTCCACCTTTACCACTCCCTCCCTCCGCTCTTCCTTCTCTCAGCTGAGTTTCGGAAGAGAGCTGTTCCTCCCTCAATTAGTAATCTTGACTTATTGTTGACTAATTTGTTGATTGACTCTACTTGAGTGAAGACAACTGTAAGATAAGATGTAAATCCTAGTAAGGAGCATATAAACTACTCAACCATCGCATTAAAAAGAGGAAATGACGGCCGATTCCAAGTCGACGACTGCCAGAAGTCCATTATGGCAATTTGCCTCATTTCTAGCTTTTCAACTAGTTTAGGGCGTCCCACTTTTTGAACTCCGCCATGATAAATGCGTATTCGAACTATGGACTGGGTAATTAGGCAGATCGGCCAGTAATAACGACGATCCTGCTCTGACACATCCCTCCGTAGCTCAGGTACAGCCTTCCGAGAAGACCTGAGTTCCCAGTTGGCTAACGTATTCACTGATAAACAACATAGAGCTAAGCGCCCGAGTCTTCATCAAAAGAGCTTCCGTTATTCGCCCAAGCGGTCCCTTTCCAAGTTCAATATGTTCCGCCGTTGGTAATGGTTTTCGAGTTCTGTCTTTGACAGTAATGTAATGTAAATATTAAGGAAATGGTGTCCCCATTGGTAACTATCGACCTGTGGAAGGAAACGAGGACGTCCTGAGTGCAAGCAAATAGATATTTTCATGTCAAAAGTATCCTGGAAACGAAATGGGATTTGATCCCAACCAGGGATAATCTACCATCCCAACAACGAATTTTTCGAGTGAAAAATCCCTGAGTTTTATTATCGCTCAGTGAAACTGCATGGCGTAACACGCCTCAATGAGATAATTTGTGATTCCGTTGGCTTTTTACGCATCTTCCGGTGGTGTAAACGTGAAATCAATACCTCAACATCAACACTCAGAAGAAATTCACTCTCAGTAACCAATTCCGATGACTTCGTATCTAAGCCACTACCCGAATCCCTTTCCTGATGGGGGAACCGATTGGGGACTTCAAAAGAATGGATCAAAAACCACTTGAATAATGTTGAAAACTGGAATCCACTTACTTAAGTGGGCTCTATTTCTAGGACGCTGGAGCAATTCAAAAAAAGGAAGGGAAGAATAGAAAGTAGGGAATCTGCCCAGTTGTGAAGATTTTTCAAATTTTAAGGGGAAAAATATCAAAATAGGGGGATTACCAGTAATATGACAAGTGGATTTTATAAAAAAAAAAACTAATATTACCTGCTATATTTTGAGGTTTCGTGCTTGAAAGGTTGCAGTTGACAATGGGCATGGGTCGGAATTGGAAAAAGCAGATTTTTACTTTTCTTTGTACCTTTTCAGAGCTAATACCCCTCTACAAAGTGATTAGGCCTTGCTTAATCTAATCAAGAGTATAGCTCATTCTCCTTATTAGAATAAATTTATAAATTTGAATTAAACAAAAAAACGAGTCTGAAAGGAGGGAATTGGGCTTGTCGGTTGATTGAAGGACGTTTTTTCTTCGTTACCACTTTTTCAGGCTTATCCTACAAGCCTAGATATCCGTCAATGCATCAGTCAGCTATCAAAAACCCCCCGTAATCTGCTCTTCTTTCTCATTTCCCAACCCCCGCTACCAAGAGATCAACAGATGGGGAGAATCAAATAAACACTTTTTTTGCCCTCATTTTTTATGACAACATCCGATACACAACTGATGGCAGAGAAGATGAAACAAAAGATGTTTTTCTGATGTTATCTGACACTCTAGCAAATTAACATAGCGATTTCTAATAGACTAAAGTGGTCGGACAATACGGGGGGAGGGGGAGAATCGTTCCTTCGTGGATCTTTGTACCTAGATGGGAAGCAACCCCCTTCATGACAGGTGGGTGGCTCATGGGAGGGGGAGACGTTTTCCTGCCTCAGGACATCCCCAAAATCAACGAGTTGATGGGAATTTATTGGAAGTGTTTCAAAAATCCCATATGGAAAACATTTCAGGTGGTGTATTGGTGAATTCGATTCGTTACGTCATCTGGACACCATCTGTTCGTATGCATCACGAAGGGTAGCGCCCGAAGAGCTCAACTTCAATATGGCATTTCTAGAATTCTGAGCACTTCAATCATTTTTCAAGCGGAATGCTTCCCCTCCTAAAAAGAACGAAAAAGGATGAGTCTTCCCGTGCGCTCATGCATAGTCTCTCGGGCTCATCCCTTTTGCTGCATAGCCACATTTCCATCATGCGGAAGAAATTTTGTCTGATATATTCCGAAACATTCTGTCATTCGAGCGATAATCTGGTGTATTCTATGATAAAGTGTGATATCTTAATATAATCCTTTTTACGGTTACTCTTTTCTGTTACTAGATGAGATCTGTTTTCTTGTACCCCTAAGTGATATTCCATGATATCTCAGTATCTTTTACTTTCTCCCTCAAGTCATAAATGTCTCAATGACTAACTTTTCGCTGAAGGCATTGAATGTTAAATGTAGAAAGGCGTTTCCTGCACTTTCCGTTATTACCAAAATTTCATTGATTACTTTTATATGATTACTGTGGTAACCGGAAATGTCCCATAGTACTTAAGACCTTTTCAGTAACTTACACTTACCATAAAAGGACAAATAGGGCGCCCGGAGCAATTATCTGGAGATTTCAGGTGGCAGCCAACTGTAGGGATCTCATAGTCTGCCGTGCAGGGTCTCATAGTCTCCCCGCTCGGATTTAACTGGGAACAAGTTCACCTACTGGACGGTAGTCTGCCCCTTGGAGGACCAGTTTTCAGAAGACAGGTGGCCATTGAGGACTACTTAGCAATTACTATGGTGGCCACTACTAGTAACTAGAACAACTAGTAAGTTGGCTGTTGTACGAAATCGAATCACCCGAAAAAAGAACCAAGCCTACACACTCACACAGCTGCGACTGAAGGAAATCACTCAGGCCGCAGCTGTTTCTTTGTCGAACGCATGTGTCCCTAACGTTACAAGTCGAAGTCGAACTACGGGGAAGGCAGAAAGGGAAAACCGAACAGCAGAAGTCTCAGAACTTACATCCAGGATCCATTTCGCAGATACCATCGATACAGGTGACTGTTTCAGATTCTTTTGTACATTTACATCGTATAGCATCAGCAACACTTGAACAAAGTACGACAAAATACACGAACAGCTCCCGTAAATCCATTTCACAAGGCGTATAGCGCCCACACTGAAATTATTCAAACATTTTCCAAAGGGAAATACAATGAGTTAGACCTAGGAGAAGAATTGATTGGCAGCATTTATGAGACGAGGACTCAATACGGTGGAAACGGAACATGAGTTGAGACCATGTGGAGGTTGTGTGATGACGGAGGCGGGTTCAGTTTGGGGCCCGCCCCCACGTCATGGTTTTTGCAGGGACATGGGGGAATCTAGCCCGAGTCCGACTCCCCCCACCCTCCCCAATGTTTAGGCCATTATAAGCGACTGAGTACCATTGAGGTACCTAGAAGAACGTCGAGAGAACGGACAGCGCAGACGTCCAGAACTCGCTCGGAGAAGGATTATCTGATGAGCCATCGCCAACTTTCCCCGACAGCTTCGAGCCTTAACTTTTCTTCCCCAGCTAGAATCGGCATGGTTGTTTTCGATATGGATGTTTTCCAGACCATAAATATAAACAATCCCATGATAATAAACATGCCGTATATACACATAAGGACTGGTATGTGATAAACGATAAACCACATCAAAACAAGGAAATCGGTGAATAACTCGACTACAGGCCGTGCAGTTGAAATGATAGCAAATGATAATTGAATAAATAAGGTGTTGAATAGATATAACACATATATCATGAATATGTAAACAATAAATAGATAAACAGGAAAGTAAGTAAAAATAATGGCCAATGGAAAGGCGATAGTGGTTGTTTCTTTGCAGGATCTGAGCGGAATATGCCAATGAATTGATCCTGTTTGAAGATCAACCGATGGCTATACCTGCCCTGCCTTGCCTCACACAGGCTCCTACCGGCTATTGAGCTCTAACTTATTTCACAGCAGAGAAATGGAGAGTTGCCCCCATAGGAATTGAGCCTGGGAAAGGAGACATGGAGGAATCCGCCTGTGAAATCTTCCGGGAAATGAACCCAAAAATCCACTCTTTAAGAGCGTAGAAACCTGGTTCTTGCCCTTTCTGAGGCTCCATAGGCTCTTGCTGTTGCTGGACGATCATCTGTTGATTTTATTGAACACATTCACGATGGAGGCTGTTCTCAGTAAAGTGCAATGTGGGATCGGAATGGTTTTTTTGTGTCCACCAAGGGAAGGAATTAATCATTCATGCTACACTCGTGTAATTTCTGTCTTCTCTACCACTTTTTGTCACCAAAAAATAGCTGAACTTCATTAGCGATGTCCAAGCTTTGATTATCACAAAATTTGCCTTCAGACGAAGTCATTCTGGCAGGCCTATACTTCTTTATTTACCTAGGCCAGGCCTGGGTTTCTGCCAAACAGCACAGATGGCGATTTCTTTACCTCTGAAGTAAGACAGGATGGCATTCGGTAAAGTCCACTGCCCTCAGGTGTTAACTCTACACCAACGGAGAACTCCACCTTCGACTCAAAGCGCGGAACGTTCGGGATTGAATCGATTTGTCCTGGATACGCCATGCCTTCGGATTTCTGAGCAGAACAGTAACGATGAGGTGAGTGATTTGCCTCCTGTTCAGTTCAGTGTTTCCAATGTCGTACCCTAGCCTGGCACCCCTGGCACCAACTCATTGACCTGAAAGGTAATGGGGGCTTGTTTAACTTGCCCAGACTCCTAAAGGGTGAATGATGGGGGGTTTGACCTTCTGCTGGACCTTGGCTGGAAACAGTTCCTTCGTCCTTTTTGGAGCCATTTTTTAGGAACCCTCTTGTAGCCTCTATATACGGAATTTTGACGGAGTCATCAAACGCAACTGATTGTGTAGCTTTTTCAGTTCCGAGTAATTGCAAGTAATTGCTAATTAGTAAGCTTCCCCCTTCATTACCCGTAATTCAAGGTTTGAAAAGCTCCCCCTAAAAAAACTCGGGCTTGTAATTCGAAAAAAAAACATTCCATCTGAAAAATCTAAAAAACAGATATTTCAACCTACAAGAAAAACCAAAGGCTTTGGGGCCCCATTTAGCCCCGTAAGTTGTTTTCGGGGAGCTCAAATGACTCAAAACTCATACTCATAACTTGTCATCAACTGATCGACAACGTCATTCAAGATGTTCCAAACACCGCTGGCTGTGCTCGAACTCAGAAAAAAACGTACTACGTTTTGCCATCCCGTCTAACAACGAAAGATACGATTCGAGAAAGACGGATGAGGGATTACTCCCCAAAAAGACTGATAACTCGTCCATTTGCTCGCTCTGTCGCTCCGTTTGTGAGAATTCCTTGTGTTTTTTTCTGAGGGCTACAACTCCGTTGTAAATTCCTTCTTACACATAACTGGTAATCGCTACTCTTAAATAATAAATTTTCTCTGTAACTCCTACACTAAGTACAACAAAAAGATGCGGAGGCATTTGAGAAAACGACTGACAGCTCTTCAAGTCATCTCGAAATCGACTGAGGATCAGAGGGAACGTCTAGTATGCCATATTATTCACAAATATCACTTCCCATTACTGGAAATCGTCAAATTCCCAAGAAATCGAAGTTGAAAAAGGTTAAGAGCAGAGGAAATCGGCAGTTTCACACATCAATGAATTCGTTGGCAGCACCAGAATCAAGAATGAGAAGGCCTTTCTTTCCACAAAAAAAATTACCATGATTACTTCATAAAATTCAATTTTTTTACCCAAAATTTTCCCATACCACTTGAACAATCAAAAGATTTTTATAACATGTGATATTACTTAATAACATAAAAATTTTTATAGTAAATCGATCAAATTTGCATTTGATTAATGAAGTTTACCTGAAGTCTCGTTTTTTCACCTCTGGTGACATTAGGTCCGAATTGAATAGAGCCATTTGGCATTTATTGAAATCATAAAATGGGTTCATTACCAGTATATACCCTTATTCGAGTCCATGGATTAAAGCCTTAAGGGCCACTAATCCACCAAAGAATACTCATATGCAGAGCAATAAATTTCCCAGGTTTCTAGGGGCAATGAATAGGTCACCGAGGGATGGTGAAGGATGAGGGATTACTCCCAAACAGGCCGATATCTCATTAACTTACTCGCTGTGTTTATGATCATTCCAATATGGTGAAGAGGGGAACCGGTTGGGTGATGAGACAGTGTAATGCTAGGAAATAAACAAATAAACAAATATGCTTCCACAACAAAACGGCGGTTGGAAACAAAAATCGAATGCACACATCTACTACTAAACTACGATGTCTCTACTTATCCGAGGCGGATCCGCTGGATGAGCTGGTGCAAAAGCTGCAGCGATGATGAGCAGCTCAGCAAAGATAAGATGCTATCAGATGCGATCCGTAGAAAAAACGAGAAACTAGTCGATTTTTTTTTGAATTTGTAGTGAAAGCAATGAGCTAAAGCAGATTCGAGGGATTAATCGGTTGGATTGATCTTCTACATTCAGTGATTCCTACCCAGAAAGCCTGACTCCGCTGGCTCCCTTTTTTTTCTTCATCGCGGACTACTTCTTATCATACTACCTTACACCATTTTATTACATGTTGCTAGACCTATTTACTTATTTATTAACTTGTTTATTCAATTACTCATTAGTTTATAGAGGATGATTTTGTTAAATACAAAGATTTTCTGTTCAGCTTACAGGTCAGAAAACCCTACCTCACATTATCAAATATTATCACGAAATATAATCATATATCATTCAGTATCACCCATTATCAATAGAGACCTCCCAGAGCTAATTACTGAATAGTTACTGAACTACCCACAAAAACTCTTAGTAACTCTCCCGTCGTTCGTAGCAAAGGAGAATAAACCATCAGAGGGTGGATCGATTCTTCCACACTTGTAAAAAGGTAATCCTCACCACTCATAATAGCTGGATGTTTGGGTAGTTTTGGCCACTTTCAGCAGCCATTCAGAACTCAGTCACGCAGAAGCTCACGAGCACTGGCGCCGTCATCCATTTGCCATATGTCATTGCTTCATGGAAATTCCTTCCAACACATGGATTTTTTTTTGAGCTTAAATGCTTTCGAAAAGTACACATAGAAAAGTTTTCGTGTGCAGCAAAAAGTCATTTGAGGGCATAACGGATTAATCGCGATTCACTTGACGCCCTTATAGGACTCTCTCGATATGCACTCAACCGGAATCGGTAAGAGTGAGAAGGCAAATAAATCGTTTGTCATCGATACGAGCCCTGTTCTGAGACGGGCATTCCTTTGCCGCCTTGGAACGGGCATGAGCCTATTCAATGAGCAGTGAAGGTCTGATGATAAACTGAATGGTGTGTTTATACTTTCAGACAAAACTGCTACTTTTTGGCTCCTCCTCAGTAGATAAACGGCCTGGTTAACCTCAGAAGATTCGATCCAGGATTAGTTTGTATACCCACTTTGACAATGCTGATTTAACAAGTAGGTCTGAGACCTTTACAGAGAGTAGACCTCCCTCGAAATGGTCCAAAAACAGTCACTGGGCCAAGAACGACTTTCGACTTATCCCGAAGTAGGAGCACTACAAGCAGCTTGCGACTTCTTAATAGCCCTTCTGAAATTAGAAAAGTTCTAACTGACTCTTATTTTATTTAGGCAAAAGACGGTAATTATCGATTCTTCCGCAGTTTAGACTTCCTTTGGCCTGACTTTATCATTGGCTGATTTCTGCTTCGATGAGAATCGATCCACTCATGATTGCAGACCACAGCATATCCCACTAACCACTTGGCCATTTCCTCCATCTTACGAAGGCATTTCATTGTATCAGGCTAAACATGATGGGCTATTTTGGCTACAAAGCCACCTTTTTACTTCACCTTTACTGCCCATTCAGTACAGTACGAGTAAAAAAAAATGAATTTATTAATACTAAGTAAAGTAATGGTTATTATATTTTTATTATTACGCTTAACTTGGTTGAATGGCCTATTGAAAGTGCTGTTGAGGTGCCTGGAATTCATTCTGTATTTGCTTATTTAATGAGTTCACACTTGGCTGTCATCAAGTCTCATGAATCCAGGGAAAGGACTTTGACTTCTACTTTTCATATGAGAAACAACTTTTCCGGAAACAGTCCTTAATATCTAGTAATGGTGATTTGTATCTTCAAACAATAGGGCGAACACGTTTCTGTCTGGGAGAGATATTAGGAATTGGCTTGAACGGCTATTTATTTAAAGATTTACATGATTTTTCATTTGTTCATTTATTTTTATACCATTTTGCTTCGATTTCATAAGGTACCAAGGGGTAGAAAGGAGTTTTCCACACCAAACAATATGAAATTAAAAATATTTACAAAAAATGAAGGACCCTCAGCGAAGGTAGGTTTGCTAAAATGTTTATTAACTTATTTTTTATATGATTAATTTGTTTTGATTCATAATGAATTCGATTCGAGAGGATGTAATGAGAAGCATTGAAAATGAGCTAGCACGAAAGTGAATCAGACTTTACTAAGAAGTTGAGAAAGATAATACTTTACATTTCTGTGAATTCCTTTTAACTGTTCTAGTCGCTGGCTTTTGAATTTCAACGGACCTGAGAGCTCATAAAATAACCTGGATATCATATTAGTGTGAGTCATGAGGTGCCATCGCGGATGGTGGGTCAAACATAAATATGCATGAAAAGCACTAGCCCCAAAATGAAAAGTGAAGTTTTCAAGATAAAAGTAAAAACAAAAGAGTAAGAAAGTTTTCGAAAAATTCATCGAGAAAAGCATTGCTCAATCATGATAGGGAAGTCAAACTCAAAGGATGGTCGTGCCAGGACCAGCAATGGTCACCTCTCTCGATAATGTGGTCCTAGCAAGACGAACACGATGATACTTCTTGCCCAGTACCGAAATTTCTGCCACTTCTACGCACTAGTCTCATGAAAAAAACATTCAACCAACCAATAAGAGTACACCAGCAAGCGAGAAGAACGGTGATCAACACATTGTTTACAAAACTGAATTTCTTAAGTTTTAGAATCGGTTTTGCCTCGGTGTCTAGGAAACATTCGGTTATTTTGAAAAGCTCTCGCAAGGGTTGAAACCAAGGGCAGCCGGTTTCAATGATTCCGACAATAGCAATTCAGATGCTATTGAAGGCTAAAAGAACTTCCTGTTAGGGGTTGATGGGGTTTACACTTTCAAAAAGTTCGCGAGTCGAGAATTCATAAGCTCATACTCCAACGAGAGTCGGAAGTGGGTACTAGGTGCTAAACGGATCATTGAAGGAAAAAAAACGAAAAAAAAAGAAAAAAGCGGATCACTAGAGGAAAAAAGACAGAAAAAAAGGAAAAAGACTCTTTATATCGGCTTTTATTACTATCTGAAGATATGACTGGAAAAGGAGGATGGGAGTTGTCAGCCAATTACATCTACCGACAGAGTTTCGGTCTTATCTGTCTTATCGTGATTAATCGTACGGCTCTGTTGCCATGCAGTAATGGCCGTAGAACCCGTTTCATTCAGGATGTAATCCATGGCTCAGTTTGCTTCCGAAGCATTTTTTCAGGCTCTTGATCGTAAATCTTTCGATTCGTTCTGATGCGGGTCATTACCGTCAGAAACACTTCTTTTTTTCTTTATTGCTCTAATGAGATTTTGAGATTGACTTATTCTCTAAGCTCGGGAATCCACTTAGCATCTACAGCTGGATCCACCCAGATCTGCCATCGCATGATGTACTAATTTTTGAACCTCTAGAAGTCCCAACTTCGGCGTGAACGCCATCCCCATAGATGAAGAGCATTAGCCATTCAGAAGCTCCTCTGGATCCCTCAGTGCAGCTCGCTCTGAAGGAGTGGCGATGAAAAGTAGAAGCCCTAGAGAATAAAGTAATTACCAGTTGAAAAATGATATCATACCCATCAGTGATCACCAACTTTTGACAAACAATCTCATGGATCGGTGATTGTACGCCTTCCGGAGATTCAAGAGGGAGAGCTTGAGAACCCAGCGCTGTTTTTTGAACCTGAATTTCCTCCCAAAATGCGAAAACTAGGTTTCCTTTCTGAACTTAAGCGCCGTTTTCATCTTGTTTACTGCTCCTGAAACCACAAAGGACTGCTTAATCATCAGAGTAGGACCTACGTCACACGCTGTAAGTATTTGTAAAATAGATAAAAAGGTCGCATTGGGCAAATACAGGAAGGAAGAGATTTTTTGAAAATTTGACTGCTATGTAGGTATAAACCGCTACTAACATCATCTCCGCTTTGCAGACAACATTGTGCTCGAACATCGAGCATTGAGGATGGATAGTAACCAAGTTCATTAGCGCTTAAGAGATCGACTTGCGGCTGCACCCACTAAAAACGATGTTCATGAAAAACGGATTGATACTGATCTCCTTCTATGCGGAACGGAATGAACACCTGTGAATTTCTAGCAACTCTATCCAGAAGTCAATGTAATCAAGGACATAGCTATGGAGCTGAGCAGAAGAAAACGGCATGGAGAGTATTTTAGAGTAGGGAGCAATGAAGAAGAAAGGGAACATCTGGCTCCACCTGCACATTCTTGCCACTGCGGTTCTCCCTGCTTTCACGCCTGGGAGACTTGGACGCTGCGGAAGGAGGATTAACATGCTGTCGGCGTCCGTCAACGCATTTCGGAAAGAACGATGATCAGGCTATTCCTACACACGCAAGTGCAGAAGGGACTCCGGAGTTCCGCGCTGTGTTAACGAACGAATATCTGGGACGTTGTTGCTTACGCCAAGGAATCGAAGATTAGGTGGGATTGACAAACTATGCGATATCGTGATGACTATTGGGCGGTTATTGAGTGGACCAGGGCGATTATTGACTGGATCCCTCGAGACGTCATACGAACACTGAGCGGGCCACCAGCGCGATGCTCAACCCTCCTTCTCTCAAAGCTTCGAACGAAAAAAAGGCCATGATTCGAGTCCCTCGAGATTTGAATGGTCCACTGGACTACTCTGATTCGCCACAGGGACAAATGGCGAGGTTACTGTCCGCTCCAGGAAATCGATGATCAACTGGACAAGTGGTACACGTGACTTAACATTATTATATATGTATATGTATCTATTCTTGACCAACCTAGGCTGTTTAGAGGTTATTTTTGTTAGATTGGTAGAAAATGAGAAATTCGTTCTGGAGGCAAAACCGAAGGGATCGCAGTGACGAAGCCATTACCCTAACTCTGTTCGCATTAAAGAATAGTCGTAGGATAAACAAGGTCCAAAGGGTCGATGTCTATTCAGGTTTGTCAAAAATCCACATTCTTAGGTCGATTATCGGACTAGGGAAGAATCATTAAGTCGAACATCTGGTTCCGCTTCCTGCAACACCTGGTATCGATCAAGCTGGACTCGCGATGAATTTCAAAGGGTTTCAGTGATTTTGGAATCACCAAGTGTTTATTTACTTGTTGAAATCTGGATTGTTACTCAACTATCCCCTATAAATAAAAACTAAAATAATTTTCTGTCAACATTCTTTTCAACGTACAGCGTCCTTGCTATGGAAGGTGATTGTCATAGAGGGGCCGGCTCGATTCAAGCACTCCATTGCGAGCTCTCGCCTCCAAAGTTTACGAATAAGATTATCTGGCCCTTTAAAGGACAGCTATTTGCGATTTAATGGGGACGCCCTTCTCGAACGTCTTTCTGGACAGGAAAAACTCAATGCTATTGCGATGATCGTTTTTCTCGTACCCAGGTGTGAAATTCCGATATTCGCTTCGGAGGCGAGGCAGAAAAGATGAGGGGACACGGGGGAATTCTAACCGGACTTCGTTCATGAGTTCAGAGAACCCCTTCCAGGCAACAGAGTAACCACAACATAGTAAAAAGCCTCGGCCTAAAATATATGCTGTACTTTAATAATCATAATAAATAATAATAACAGGTGATATAGGTAAATAATAGTAAAATAATAATGTATAGTAAAGAATAAAAAATAAGAAATGTTCCGTTTCGATTATTTAAGTATCGGGATGGTGGTTGGTTGGTTGTTCTGTCGACCTTCTTTGGTAGAGGTCTGAGATTCATATGTATGTGAGTCATTAGCCCCTATCCCTTATCCGCTCCGGTCCTCTGTATAAGAATAGCAAAAAAAGATAAATAGACATTCTCTTCAGAAGGTCCAAGCAATTTAATCCGCTTTTAAATAATGCAAGCTGATCTCAATCCTCCACGATGTAAAAACTCAATTTGTACAACTCTTTCGTATGTTTATACCTACAGAATAACCCAAGCGTTTTCCCTGATTGACAGAGTTTGTCTGGTGTTTTGTTAGGTTTTTGCTTGAGAAAGCGTCCGCTGCTCTTCGAAGCTTTTACGCTTCGACAGTCATTGCTAAGAGCCCTTGTTGTTTGTTTAATGCCTCAAAGAACAAACGGACGTCTCAATTCGGGAGGGTTTTTCCTTCCGGTCCGGGCCTAGTACATACTATTGAATTAGTCTGCCTGACTGTCCCACGGGTGCGAGATCTTCACATCTTACATAACATCTCAACGCCCTGCCTCAAACTTAATAATGATTCGACAGCTTTATATATTTACGTTTCTGTTCATCCTTTTTATAAACTCAGTTTACCTTATTTAATAATTCAATTAATTCGTTTATTTATAGGTCCATGTTCAGAATTATTTGATATTTCTGATTTTATTTTTTAAAACAATTGCTCTTATACCCATCACATACCGCACATGACTTATTATGTATTTGTATTTTTTCATTTTTATAAATACATTGTTTGCAATTATTTATAATTATTCGAGGTCATATTTGAAGGCACAGTCTATGACAAAAACAGTTTCTCTTTTCTTTCTAGGGTTCGTGTAGATGAGTTTTTCAAGCACAACATGAGAGACACACCATTTTGCTGGACCACAAACAGACCCGCGATGGAACAGGGCGCCCCTCGCAGCAGCTGAGAAAAATCTTCAAAAACCTCTCAACAATAGGGAGCCGACATCTCAATCCAGCGATGGATTCCATTTTAGAAACCTCTTCTAGAGAGAAAAGAGTTGCGATGAGATTCTTCGGCCTCATTCTACATATTTATGCTCCTATAGGGCTTCTGTTTGGATCTTAGCGGCTTACGAATCTACCTTATGAAACCACCTCGACAACACCTGAGCACAGGTTTCTTGAGCAATATTTCAAACTGATGGTACCGAGAAACCTCCTTGAAAAGTACCAATAATAATAACTACTGTCCAGTCACTGCCTATCACAAACTACTGGGTAGGCTTCTTAGGCAAGTGTAGGAAGCCGATACAGAAGTCCCAGCGTACAAAAGCCACAGGGTCGTTCTCAAATGGAATCCCACATTTGAAATGACTCAACGTCTATCGAGGACCTGTTCCAGCGATATTTCAAGAGTAATCTTTAAAATTACCACTCACCATGCTCAAAATGGAAAAATTCGAAGCCTCTGAACTTCCTTTACACACTGTTTGCCAAGAAACGATCCCACTGATCGAACCATTCTGAACACACTGCAACTTTCTTTCTCGTACGATTTTCTATTCCATATAAAGAACACTACCAGTACTCAGTTACTTCGATACATTAGGATTACCATACAGAAGGGAAAATACAGAATATCGAGAATATACTAATAGGGTGCGAGTCAGAATGGATCAACTGAACGACAAGATGAACAATGATGTTCTTCAGTACGACATTATCTATAGCAAGTAGTTTTTTATTACAATAGAGACAACTACGATAGAATTCTTATTATCACAGTAACCTATAATAGACAATTTCGAGAGAAAGTTTTAGAAAATGAGCCCTTTCTTCTCTGTTCTCGCTATAAATCTACAAACAAGTAGACGAATTGATAAATTAAAGAAGAGATCAACAGATCAAGCAACCAATACACAAAAAGTATTCAGTAATGTGTTTCATGTTCCACAGTATGTCTTTCCATTCACAATTTACCAATTCTGACAAAGAAACTGATAGAAAAGAAGGATGAACCCACCGAGGGCATATCCGTATCGTGAGACCTATGCTATCAACTTGGCCTTCAATCCGAACTGCTCGTCGATTGCCGAGTAGACGAAATAAAGTGATTCTTCCTTTTTTCCTTGCTTTTTCAACTTAACCTTCTAACCATACCAGACTTACATTCCTTCCGCCTCTGACATAAGTATCTGAGTAACGATAGCGAATAAATAAACAAATGAACAAGTGACTGAAAGAATGTGTCAACAAAAAAATAGAGTAGAGTTAGATGTTACCGTTTTTGAAATGTCTACGTTATGTCCCAAAGAAAATAGAATCGATGGTGTGGTATTGACCTGGATCTCTACGAACGACCTCAAAAGCGTGGGCATTGTAGAGAAGAAAAATTAAATGAGTATTTACTTACTTGGCTGTTCATCATAGTATCATCAACTACTACCAACTACACTTCATCACAAAATGCTAAAAAACTGAACGGAACCAATGAAAAATAAAACCAAAGCGTACTATCATGTGTGGTAGGCGGCTGCCTAATGGCTCTCTACTGGGAGAAATGGGGAGAACCGCGACTGTGGTTGGGTCAAAAGCGAATCGATAAGAATGTTTAGGGTTCCGAATAAATCTGACCTTCTGACCTGTACGGGTTTTGCCTCATTGAAACCATGTACTTTGTTCTAGAAACAGGTTATAGTCTGAACATTCAGAATGCTCTTCGAATGAGGTTTGTAGTTCAATTTTTTTCAGATTTAATAATTAGTAGTTCAAAAAAAACGAGCCAAAGGCGCTCGACTGGCTTGGCCGCCGCGGTGGCCATCGTAAAAAACGATGTGTCAATAGGATTTTTAATAGATTCATCATCGAAACATATCGGATATTGATCGTTTCCAGTTAAATTCCGTCCGCAAAGCTAAATCAATTGAACCCAGCTATGAGGCTGAAAGGACACCTTAGTCATAAAAAAAATTTGAAGTGGCTGTCTTTGACCAATGCCTTTGGATGCGCCATGCTTTCGAATTTCGGTCGAGTCGAGCAGTCGCCTTCACTCGGGAACTGGTTCACCCTTGGATTCATTTATATAGGGACTCAATTCTTAGACTGCTCACTTAGTTGTACTTTCTTCCATACTTCTTTATTTACTTCTCACCTATTCTCCAACCTATCACTTTCTAAGGGCATTCCATGACTAAGCTGTTATTAAATAATTAAGTAGGGGGATAGGAAAAACTATGGCGAGATGAAAATGAAAAATGGGTTTTTAATGTTTGACTTCCAAGACACGAAACAGTCGAATGTGATATTAATTGGATTTTTGCAGGCAAGCAAAAAGAACATCAATCATCTTTACAATGAATTGATGTTGGAGACGTGATCGATGCTGAGACCTGGTTTTGCAAGGACCCGGCTGGGAACATTCACAGGGAAAAGGAGATTCGATAGTTTGTACTATTGTGGCGAAAAAAGGACTATATGAAAGAAGTAATAAAGTCCGAGGAGCAGGGTGAACCTCACACCCACCCTTCTAACATCGATTTCAATAGGAAAGTAAGGGACACTGGCAGATTATGAAAACGTTTTCATAAATTAAGCACCCCTTATACCTAAAGCCTAAGGGACCATTCCATGGGATCTCCAACTAACTGGCTCTGAATGGAAAAATCACAATTACCGTGCCAGAGAGGTGCCTTTATCGATATCGATGTCTTCTGCCACAGCTACAAGAATTGGGCCGTTTCACTATCCAACACATGAACTTCCCGCAGAGATATGTCCTTCTCGATATTTTCTTTTTCTCAATCCACTAAAAAATAACAAAAAAAAAGTCTCCCAAAAACGAACAAGTTACCTTGAGGCCCATCTCAGTGGATTGTGTCTATTATATTGATTATTGACAAATCGCAAACCTGCAGGGCCCTTGATTCCAACCTCCGTTTAGCTTGTTGATGCCTTTCGATTTTATTTCGTTTCCAAGCATGTCAGGTTTCATAGTTGGTCCCTTTATTGTACAGTTTGAATGGGTATGAATAAGGGTTAAAGACCCTAGACCCTGTCGGTAGCTAGAATTGAGGGAGCCCCTCTCTTGCCTCAGGTCTTTTTCTTTCTTCTGGGATGCGCCATGCACTACGCTTCCATTAAAAATTGCGTGTGAACTTTTAGATACACTAGGACTGTGGTATAATTTTCGTGATCTAGTGGATATTCAACTCAGGTGTCTAGATCAACTGGACCAAGTTGTTACGATTCAGCTCATATTAGATGTAAAAACGAATGGCATTGAATTGTCCACTGATTGCAATATAACAACTCCTTACGGTGATGTGCGAATTTCCTTTTGAAGCACTCGTTGATGAAGAAGAACTAGCTCTAATCCCGCCACTTGAGGGCAGCTGTTGCAGCTAAACTCCACCTCTAACTGGTCCCTCTAGGAAAACCACCTTCGCTGCCCACGCACTCCTTCCTCTCTCTAAAACAAAAAATCCGTCTCAGTACGACCCTCTCCACCTTCGAATGTAGGCCCCGAAACAATCATCAACTACCCTGAACCATCTCTAGCTTATCAACATAACCGAATTTTGTGACGACAAAAGACAAGGAAGCTCAATTGTGAGTGAAAATACGATACTATTGTCGTAGGACTACTTACCAGCCCTTCTCCATCCTTTCGTATCTAGGATGTCACGGCATGCTCTTAGCTTTGTTCGTGCTGAGCAAGGAGCACTGTTCACGGGCGTTTAGGGCTTTTTTTTTCAACTTTGAAGCCTTTATAACAAAGAAAAGGTTGCTGAGCCACCCTGGGAGAACAAAAACTTCCACAACGTCAATGATGATTTACTGCAAGAAATTTGTGAATCATTAGACTTGTCTAGCGATGAGTAATCACGCACAGAACCTCCGCCTACATAAGGCAATCCAGTGTGAATGTGGGCAAAAAGCGAGACGGTGAGTCACGATCAAACGAATGACAAAATCTTGTCAAACAAACATTATTACACAACCAAGGATATAATGGGTAAATACAACCGTCCAGGATAAGCGAAAAGGGAAATGGCCAGTACTCGACAAGATGGACTATCTGAAAACTCTATACCAACTAACCAAAATCTAAATCAAAACAAATGAATCGAAAATCAACGAAAAGTGATTGATAATTTATGAGGAAAACAATCCCATCAATAACCCACTCTGTTAAGCGAAGTTCATTAATTACAATTTCGTATAGTATTGGTAAACAAAACAATTAGAAGAAATCACCAGCAGTGGGGCGGGTGGACGTACTGCTTTCATCAGTCGACACAGGCATGAGGTTATCAGTGATCGAAGACGCTACTGCAGGTTTGGGCTTAACTCCTAACTCGGCCACCTTGTCTGACGGAGTATTCGGTCCAGATCGCAAGCCAGGGGTCAGACGCGAACTGCCAACTCTTGAAAATCATTATTGTAGTTTCCAAAAACGAACGATCTTATGAAGAAGTTGATTTACCTGGTAGGCGTAAGCAGACGTAAATGATGAGCAGATGACGGCAAACGAATGCCAAGTTTGTTAGAAGCTAATCGACGAGCTGCCGGTGAAAGAGTTGCCATTGACATAGCTGAGGAACGAGCTGAACCAAATCGTGGTGTTCTACTGAAAGAAATAAAGCCGTCAGCTTAAGATCACAATGTTGGCCACTCAAGTCAATCTGATAAACGCTTACTGGGCCTTTTCGGCTGTTTCCATTGCAGCTCGTCGTTTGTCACGATATCGTTTAGCAATTGTGTCCGTAATTCCTTGGGCAACCTGCTCTCGGAACGGTATTTCTGGCATCTATAAAAAATCTCACGAGATCCCAAACAACCCTGAATACCGAGGACAAAATATGGTATGTACGACCAAGTTTGAGCACAATTATATCCTCACATACTGACAGCCTCACTCAGCTCTCAACCGAAACATAATTTCCTCTAGGATCATAAGACAGATTACCTTAAATGTTGGACCGCTTCCAGGGGCAGGTTGAATGTCAGAAGCATCCAGACGGAAAGGAGTTCCATCGATTTCTCCCCATGTCATCAAAGGCGAGTCATCGATGCCTAAAAATTACAAAACATAATTTTTTTCCCAGAAAATTGGTAAATAGTTGGAAATCGAGGAAACGCAATCATGCAAATCAAACAGAACGTACCAGGAGCAGGACTAGGCGTCGCCACCAATCCTAGAGTTTTGCTATTCAGTCCTACTTCGTGACCTTGAGCGTCCACTTTTCCTACATTATTTGCCAGCTGCATCATACTTGCACGGGCCATTGATGCCTGAATTATCGAATAGTCATATTATCGAAGATTCTGGTGGATCCCTGTCTTCGTCCGTTCATGCGCGCCCGCGATAGAAAATGGTATGGGAAACAGGGTAAAACACTGGGTTCATAAAAAAAAATATAGGAAATTAGAGAAAAAGGCTAAGATAGCGGCTAAAATACAGCCACCAAGCCATTAATTCTAGTACCGAAACAACTTTGCTTACAACGTAGGAGGATTCAGGGATGACCCTCGATAATTAACGAGAGTTTGGAAGGACGCAAACAGCGACAAAGGAAGTCCTATGAACGATAATATCACAAATCAGGAGAGAACAACAAACAAAGACAGTTATGAGGAGATGAGAAATTTTCGCAACTCAAACCTGTCTGAATTCAATTATTTCAAGATACAGAAGTTAACACACCTCTGAAGGTTTGTTTTTGATGTCTTCGGAAAATCGAGTGCCTGCCTTGTTGATTACCCTCTGATTTCTGCGGGCCTGTTCAATACGTTCGGCAGCAGTCAAGGGAGCTCCCTCCAAATGGAACAACACTGAGTTACGAGCGGTGTAACTCCAGTTATCGACTTCTTTGGGTTTTTCTGAAGAATAAAACGTTACGGCTCGTAGGGTGAAAGATATATTCTGCTAAACTTCCAGAGATGCTTTAAAATAAATACCTCTGTCAAATTCAGGATCATATTTCAATGCCAGTTGTAGGTCAGCAGAAGCAGGTAATTCGCCGTACGTAATCTGAACGAGTACGACATAACAGCGAGTATAAAGTCTAAATTTTCCACTTATACTCGGCACATACGTGAGATACTATACGAGCCGCTCGGACATCTCAAACTAATGAAGTAGAAATTGGTTAAGAAATCCCAAAGAATGGCAGTGATGAATTCCTACTTGGAGCTTCATTTCTATAGAGAAAACAAAAAAAGTTCAACTGAAACGTTGGTACCAAACTAGGGAGGGAAACGAATATTCGCAGGAAGGATAAAGAGAATCCCGAAAAGATAGAAAGCAGCAACAGACGGTTTATGGAGATGCATATGAATAGCGAGAGATTTTTAAAGCCACGAGAGTATAAGTGCACAACGAACTTTAAATAGATTAGGAAAAGGGACCGACTAGTCTCAGACTCGAACGTTTAAGGAAACAGGTTGGATAAAGAGTAGGAGAAAAGATTCACAGTCTACAAATCTTTAGAGGCAGTCCTACAGGTCTCAATCACATAAATACATGAAAAAATGAGCTTCAGTTACCATTTTTGCGTTATGTTTTCGTTCTGCCTCTTCGATCCAGCCTTTCTTTGCTCGTTTTCTGGCAAGTTCGACGGCTGCTAGCTCTTCGAATGAAGCATTATCCTCCGAGGTGAACTTGTTCATGTACTGGTCCACTGATAGTTCATCCGATTTAGCTTTTTCCTTCTTGGCACCTTCTTTTAAAGCCTTAAAACTAATGTTAATTCGCAGCTTCGATTTGGATAAAAAACGCATTGCAAGTAGCAACGTAAATAGGCAGAATTAAAAAGCAAG
Organism: Haemonchus contortus; assembly: GCA_000469685.2. Lineage (NCBI taxonomy): Eukaryota > Metazoa > Nematoda > Chromadorea > Rhabditida > Trichostrongylidae > Haemonchus > Haemonchus contortus. Next base: position 8,020,136 of record LS997564.1, read on the forward strand.
ACCTCGTTGTCACCCTCACGATTTGCGTAAGGGAGCGGTGTAGATTGTAGTGAATCGGGTGGTCGACTCGGACCTGGGGTGTCTGGATCAAAATTTGCAGGAGATGTTGGAGCGCGTGCTCTATGTCCAGGAGATGTGGCGGCAGTAGTCGCAGGGCTCGTCCTGGAAGGAGGTAAAAAAAGCATTTGTGTGGGTGTAAATCCAGGAAAAAACAAAGGTACGATGGAATCGCACCTTCGATCCGTTCGGCGGCTTGTGTGATAGCGTATTTGCAGTTCACGCATTTTGGCTATATCATTACGTTTCATTGCATCGATATATTCTGACTGTGCCTGAGAAAAGTAAACAATATACGACATCTAATAAGCAGTGGCTGCATAATTAGAAAAGGATAGCCTGTACAAAAAAGCGAACCTTGAGTTTTGGAAGGTCGGGAAAATAATCTCTTACGATTATCTTTTCAAGTTTGGCTAGGTACTGTTCCTCCGGAAGTACAGTCCGGACCTCTCGTTTTGTCTGCAGCTTCTTGGGTGACAGTTTCACTACCTAAAAACAACGTGTGCTGAACATGATTCGGTATCGAATAATATACAAAACACCTGACTCTCTATTAACACAATAAAATTGTCAAAACGTAATTTTCACTCCATCATTTGATTTCATATTTTTCATGCAGCGAAAAGGCTCAATAGTACGAGTCAGATCCTTTAAGTTCAGCCTTCTCAACTCTTTGACACTTATAATTTTGATGATGATGCCTAACGCTTCTATTTTTTGATGATGCTGCCTACATCAAAAACACATTCCATTCTCAACCTTATTCCGTACCACGCATACCCACAAACGCCAACACGAATGCTGTCTTATCTTTTGCACTGCTTTGTGGAGAGCGCAGAGGTCTAATACCGTTCTGGATGACTGCGCGATTATCATTCGCTGGCGTTCCTTATAGTACGAAATCAACCCCAGCGATCGGTTAGAACAACTGTAATCATCCACACCTCGTAGCACGATAGGGGCGAATACTACCGCTCTATTTCATGGTACGCAAGTCTGCATGATTACCGCGACATACAACAAGCCAAATATATACGCGAATAGAGTCATGAGTTCTCTCCAGCCAGTCAAAAGGAAGATATGATTATGGGCCTCTATATATCGCTTGGTTCCCAATTATCTCAAACAAATCCTACAAAATAATGACATCACTGAAACCAATTAATTTATAACGTTAACCAGAAGGAACGGTGGCGGGTAGTGTCCAGCGGTGCGCTACCACAGGGCTCATATCCAGGACCGAGAACTATCTGGACAACCGAACTTCCCAATCCTCAGAGGGTATCATGTCTCTAACGGAAGGCCTGAGATCTTCCCTTTTCGAAAGGAAAGGGTTAAGCCAAAAACTTTGTTTTTTATCCTGAAAAAAAGATAAGACAGTACCCGACTGCAGAGGAATCACCCCGAAAAATAGAAGGATTCTCATATGGGAAACCACAGGAGCCCATTAACAACTTCTTATGAAACTATGCAGGAGAACATCCATGTTCATCACTTGCAATTTGTTCCACGAAATGCCCTGCTCGTCCCTACTGGAAAGGGAAATAAATAACCGAGGGTGTCGTACGACTTCAATAAGGAACGTGTGAGTCCTAGCAAATATGAACTCTATGATAGGCAGAATAAACTACCCCGTGCATTTTCATTTTCTTTCGGTCATTTCCGAGTAACTCTTCTACCCACAAGGCAATTTCAAAGAATGCTCAATTACCCTCACCTAAGTGAAATTATCCGTGGACAACATCAAAAAATTGACTCCTACCTTTCCATGACTTGCCGACTTTGCCGCAGTGGCATATTTTGCTCGCCGCTCTTCATCATCAAACGAAGACATGGAATCGTAGTTAGAAACGGCGTTGATACCTGATACCAACTTCGCAGCATATTTTTTTGTGTTAAGATCATGCAGTTTGATAAGATTAGAGTATTAGTTGGAACTTAACGGCCACGAATGAACACCAATAAAAAATAAATAAAAATGTTTACGGTTTTTCTTGAACAAACAAGAATAGGAATTCTCTGTGAAAGGATATTCGTAGAAATATCATGAAAGGATACGTCAAATACAGAATCACACACCGATATAAATGAGGCACAAAGCGCGATACCACTCACTATCAGCGAAAGCTGCAGGAGACAGCAAACCAGAGGAATATTATGCTTGCAATCGTTAGGTCATAAAACACTTCAGTATGGCTCCAATGGGTCATAGTAGTATATGAAGATTTTCATGAACCCGACTTTAATTAGATGACTATCATGTATTTACAGTGCATATGAAGCGTGACATTAAGGTTAGCTGGGTATAATAAATACGTTAAGATATGGCAATGGGATCTTAAAACGGGAACGTAGTGCAGCAAAGGATAAAGCGCTATGACAAGCAGGTTCGGAAGTGCCTCCAACTTTTTTCAACTATAAAATGCCCCTTATAAATAAACAAAACAGTCCTCTGTAATTGGCGCGAGAGAATAAAACCACACTAAAAGCAACGAATAGAACGTAAAGAGGAAGCCATATATGACTAACAACTTATCAACAATTCGAATTGAGCTCAAAGCTGAGTGATACAACAACATATGCATTCCTCTTACAACGCTAAAAGTGAGACGAATTGCAAATTGAATGCAAACAAGGCTTCATTTGAATCTGGCTAGTCCAGTAGGCAACTTGTGTGGCTGAACGTAGTTTGCAGGCAGCATACCCCATTGCAATGTGCGTTGAACAGTCCCAGTCATCCAGCCATCGTCGACTTTCTCACAGTTCACAATGATATCACCTTCCAAAAACGATACCTAAACGAAAAGTCTCGATGTGGAAGAGGAAACAATTCACGCTCAGAGACCCACGCTAACACTTTTCTATGGGTGTGGAAAGGAGGCGCCTTATGCTTGTTGATTACACAATCAGTGGGGCGAACCCACTTTTCAATCATTGCCTACTAGCAAAAGGGCAGCAGACGAACAACTTACTATGTCTTAAGAACACGTGATAATCCCAATAAAGCTTCTTACCTCGTCCTTATCAGCAGCCGTGTAGTCATAGATTGCTTTCACAGCAAATCCAGCGTTTCCGCCTGGCGAAAGGGATTTGGCAGCGTTTTTCTCTGTAAAATCGAGATAGTACCGGGTTTCAGAACCTAAAAGCAATGACCACATTCAAAGATTGTTTGGCCTTACTTTTCGAAGTTTTCTACAGTTGTGGACTCACTCAGCCAATCATCGCATCAGTTAATAGAAATCAAAAAAGAAATCAGAAATCATACAGAATGATGAAGTCGAAAACCTCTATGCCCCATGCCATTCTGCCTTTACTTGATCTTTATCCCACTTCATACCCAAACACGAAAAGTTTATCCGACAGCTGACCTGCCTTAAACTCATTCCCAGAAAATCTGAGCTACTCCGCTCACACTAATTACGAACTCTAAAGCAAGGTCCAGGAGGGAATAAAAAGCGATGCCCCCCAAGCTGGTCAGCGTGGTTCAAGATACAGAGCCGGCATTCCAATCGAATCACCAGTGGCAAATATTATACATGCTATTGATTTGACTATTGCTGTAAATGTAATGAGGATGGGCGCAATCACGGCCATAAAGCATTCCCTTGTTAGAATACAAACTGATATGGTTATATCGATATGCTGATTGAACGATGACACTGTGAATAAGCATTCTACCATCTCTCATAGCTTATTTTCAAACCCTAAAGTTCACTGCTTTAGGCAGAATGGTTCTCAACTTTTGGGAGCATATAGTCGCAAGACATTAAAGTGGATGCACAGACCACCTTTAAATCTACGACACATCTGCAGCTCATGGCAATCGAACATGGTGAATGGGATAGCATTGTCTATTGCACGGCAATAACAAACATGTGTGCGATTTGCAGAAAATCTTCTTTCTCTGTCCTCACTGTTATCCTGTTATACGCCGCTATGCCTCGTGATCATGCTTATCCAGCAACTGTTGGTCCAACTTAAGTATGTATAATTTAAACTGAGTATATTCAATCTACAACGAGGTGGGTTTCTATGGCCAAATTTCAAAGAGACTATCCGCCAATACGTGTGAGATCCACCTCCTAACTCCTTGTTAAGTCCGACTAAAGTATCAAAAACATTGAGGAGATCATTGATCAAGTTGAACTTGCTAGTAAAAACAACGTGATCACATATAGCTAACATTTCTATGTTTACGAATACATCTAGTGCTTTCAAATTAAACAGCTGACTTGTTAAAACGAATTATCTGAGCTGCATTCGCAATAGCGAAACTAATCGAAGAAAAGCGATCTATCAGGCATGTTACAGACTTACTGCTTGTTTCGTTGGCATTCGATTGAGCAGCAGTACCCCAACTTCCGTTCAAAGGATCATAATCAGCAATACTGCCAACGACACGTTGTTGAGGTTGTGCTGAAACTTAGTCTTGCTGCCGCAACTCAAAACGAAACACAAATACAACACTATCTAGACAAAAGCATAAAGGAATGAAGCTTCGGAGAACTACCACTATATGGCCAAGTTCTTGAAATCTGACGCTAAACGTTCACCAAGAAAGGACACACAGTTCAGAGATAATAAACGGATATGTTCACAAAATTCACATGCCTGTAAAAGAGTTATCGCTCGAGTAAACTAATGTCGACTGATGCCCATGCGGTTGAGTAGTGTTATGGCTTCCGTACTCGGGAATGGACACGCCATTCTCTGGTAAGGGCGAGCACACTACTCTGCCAAGCCCTGTAATGACAACCACATGCAACTAATCTAAACTACTAGCAATATTATTAATTACAAAGGCATGAGCATAACTCGCATCTACTAGATGTCTAGAAAGTATAGAAACTGAGAAGAGCTACATTGAGCACTGTGAAATTCAAAGCAATCACTGCCAGTGAGATTCAGCCGCGATCACTAAGCAATCGTTAGTAGTACGATGTGCAGTGTTCTAGCATGAAAGGTAGCAAGCTTCGAAACGTGGTATGACCTCTGGAAGAGCATGTGAAGCGCTCCATCATAAAAATGAAGTGCACCTTTCTATGCTAGTAGAAGAAATTAAAATTAAGCCTAACTATATTAGTGAACAAATCAGTTGTGTAAGCAACTAGAAAGATCGTTGCTAAAGTTTTTCACACAGTTCCTTGTCGTTCTTTAGCCCACAGCTTTATGGTATCTGATACCTTCAATGTGGCAGAGTGCTAATAGCAATGAGTGCCATAAAGAACTCTGAGAGCAATAATGGCAACGTACAGACGAAAATAAAAACGGGCTACTTTCCCAATAATTTCGCTAAACACTAAAAGTGCAAACCACTAAAAATCTCAGTGGTCTGGCAAGTATTTATTCGTCGAATCAACGAACTTCTCAAGGTCAGAATTCAGTGAAAAGGCACTAATTGGATTCATACTACCGACGCTGACGGTGCCGCTGGTAGTATGAACTAAATCATCCATGTTCTAAGTAGAATTCCATTTACATAATAACTACTCATTATTATTTGATTTATTTAATTTATTCCCTGTAGTGATCAGGAAACAAATATCTTACGTCGATGCTCCAGATGAATGCTAAGTAGTAGCTTGATTGTGAACAAATTGCGTTGTACGCTGATGAACTATAACTTATAATGAATCATAGAGCCTTGTTTTGATCCGCCGTATCTTGTCAACAACTGATTATCAACGGTTATTACTGTAAACTACAAACGGCTAAATTTTGCTTTGATGCGCTAGTGTGATGACTAAACTGCTCAAGCTTCGCAGATATCTGATTTCAAGAACGATTTTGCACCTTGAGAATTTTCGCCCAACTATTAAACAGTTACCCTGTATTAGGGTTCCGAGTACACCTTTAATTATTATGAGACACTGCTCTCTCGCCCAAATTGTCAAGTTGACTCCAAGTGTTTCAGAGTGTCAAATGCCAACCTATGTGTCATGTGCAACATTTAACACAATAGAACTCTTTATGGGCGCGCAACATGACAATTTGAGCAGTGAGTGAAATGAGCAAATGCAAACTGGGCTCACCATAAAATGACAGACGCCAAAACAGCATCCACTACTGAGAACATTGACTAGAATTCTATAAAGCGAAAACTTAAGCCATGGAGACCAACTACAAGATCAAGTGCATCATCATAAATTCTAAAGCTTATTATAACCATGAAGCTGCCAATAAAGCGGGTATTGCAATCAACAGCTATATGACATTTGTTGCATGAACTTCATTTTGCCGATGCTTTGGCTCTTGCAGACTTAGCTCCTTTCGTTGGAGCTGCTGACACTTTTGCATCTACTGCCTGTTTTTCTTCTACTGGTTCTTTTTCTTTCTCGGGTTTTTCCTCTTTTGGCTCTTTTGGTTTGCCTGAACAGAGGAAAATGCTTAAAAGACCCTGTGTTCTTATGAGTGTTGTTCTTATTCCAGTGTTTTATATGTGACTTATTCAAGTAAAATGCATCGACGCAACGCCCTCCTTTACAATGGAAAGTTGATAATAAACAAATTTCAAGAAAGTGTTTTGTTTTATGATTGCTTACTCTGCTACAATAAAAATTCTAAGAAATAGAAACCTACCAGAAGCTTCAGCAGGCACAAAAGTTGGGCGGACCTCTTCCATCTTTTTTCTTTTGTCTAACTCCCCAGTATAAGCGATTTGCGACTGCGCCTGTAAGTACTTAGCTATGGCTACAACGGGCTCTCACAACTCCTCTATGACTAAAAAATTATTCTGCTTTCTTGGCACCTTTCAGCTGAGAAAGTGCAACACGAATGGGAGTTAGCGTCTGAGCTCTACTATAACGAGTGACTTTGTAGCCTTTCGATTAATAGCCTTCAAGAAAGCAGGTGTTTTTCAATTTTCGTTGCATGATGTGTAACGAGAAGCAAAAAACGACCTATCAACACTACCCTTCACCGTTGGTTAAGGTCAACTACTGACATGCAAGTAAGAGAACCTGTTCACCCGTGAGTGTTTTGTTCAGATTTCACACCGATATCGAACATTACCTCTGGGATTCACACTGCTGCTCATCAAAGTGCCAAGAACGGTGTCAACACATTTGCTTCACTATCTTGATAGACATAACAGAAATATTCCGCACACTTTATTTTACCTGCATGTTTTTTCTATGCCGCTCCATTTCAGGATCGTCCGCCACTTCAATTTTGGTTCCTTTAGTCTTCTCATAAGCCGCGTGATATTGCACCTGAAAACAGACGAAGTAGTACTTGCAGTGACGTATGGAAGGAGAGGGCAGGCAATGTTGCTAGCTAGAGTTTCTTAGGTTGAATCACAGCGGTATGGTTCCCGACTCCAATAATTGGAATTACATTTCCACTTCAAAAAAGGAAACGAATTTGCGTTCTGCAAATGATGTCTGGTGAAAATGCCGGTGGCAGGAAATCTCTTCGTGAGGGGAGCGAATATGGTCTCATTTTTCTATGAAAGTGGGCTATTTACAGTATAGGCTGAACCCAACAGCGCATTTTCAAGCTTTGAATAAAATGTCCATTCATTGTATACTATAGTGATTCTCATATTGGTGGCGTTACATGTCGAACGTTCGGCTGGTGTGAACCCGCTTCGTATAATCCCAGAATTTGAAACTTGCTCGCTGATTCGTTCGAATCTTCGACGCTGCTGTAACAATCGCGCTGTAAGACTGCAGACCGTGATGATTTCCTAGGAGAACCTGGACGATAACACAAAATCGCCCAGCGCTGAGCCATTATTGCGAACCAATACACACTTTCGTCCACCCGCGTTAGTGAGCAATCGCTTGATGTTAATTTATCGAGGATAGGACGAGTGTTGCGATACAAACCTACCTGACTTTGATTCTTGGTATTTTCTGCCACACGTCTCATTTCAGGGGTGTCCATTACGACAGAGGCTACAGTCTTGGGGTAGTGCCTTCAAAAGTTTCAGCTAGTAAAAAGGCTCGAGGGAACAAAATGAGCATCAAAACTTACGGTTCGCAGTAAGGCATTTTATCGTAGCCTTTGTAATTCTTCATATTCAATGTCATACCACATACAGTGCATTTGAAACACCCCTTATGCCAGACCTAGAATAGAAATAATTAAAATATCAAGGAGTATGGAAGTTGGCAAACAGAGCTCACCTTGTCTAAACATTTGAGTTCTTCTATGGGATACACCGTTTTCCCGCATTCTTCTCGTGCACACTTCTTCGCGCTCATGGCTATCTGCGATAAAAAAAAAGTTCAACTCATAAAAAAGGAAAAATGGACACGGAACGCGGTAGAAAACACGATTTTCGACGACTTCGAAAACTGCAAAAGTCAAAACGAATCTGTGAATACAAGACAATTCAACTTTATTGTGAGAATGCCGTACAGATCGATAAAATCTCATATCATAAGAGTGACTATGATGTTATCGGAAAACTTTCATAGCCACATTTTTCATAATCAAACCTGAACGCATTGCAAGTTTATTTAATTCCAGATAAAAAGATATCCGACGTCATATCCTCGAACTTTTTGAGTTAAGATTTCTATTCGAAGAAGCTGAAGTTCTGCATCATGAGCACAAACTTAGTATAACTGAAGTGACTTCAAAATAGCTTGGGCGTTCAATAACTGGATAAGCCGACCGAAAAACCGGGGCCGGGGGAGACATAAATTAAAGCAATGTGAAAACTTCTAGGAGGCAGATTGGCCCATGAAGAATGCCAAAACTGCTAATGGGCTACATTACTGTGAAGTCGAAAAATCCCCCTCTTTATAAGGAAAAAGCACAAAATAAGTACATAAGATGTACTGAAGGATAATAAGCAACCTAATACCACGTTCCTGACGGAATTATTAATTGAAAATTGTTTTATGAAGCAACAAGTAACCAAAAACGAAAGGTGGGCGGCTGAGCGCACTCCACCTTCGAAACGACAGCACCATTTCGCAAACACAAGGCACGAAGCAAGCGGAACAGTGACTCATCCACTGAAACAACTTTGTCGAGAGTCCAACGCCGAAAAAAGCTCTATCAAGGCTGTACTAAAGCAATGTTTTGTTCATACTGTCAAGGAACTTTGTCAGTTTCATGTAAATAACATTTAAGTTCATGCTGGGCACTGGGAAGGGAAAGAGAAACAATGGAATGAATATAGCAAATATGAGGAAAGTCAACTTTCAGAATAACTAAGATGATTTACAGTGAAATGGAACAAAATAACGCACATAAATCATCAGACGGAAGCAATAGACGATTTTAAAAAGTCATAACCAATGAAATTTATTTTGAAATGAATTCACCTAAACTGCCCTGTCCCGGCGCCTAGACGTTCTTGCTTTGATTACATTTGGTGAAATATCGATTGATATGTTGGTAGTTCCGAGGAGATATGGGAGCAAAGGGAACAATACCGATGGCGTTTACGAGATTTTCAGCCGATGCTGGGATTATCACACACCACGAAGGCGTGCCGGCCGCAGCTGACAGGCGGCGACGACATGTGGCCAACTGCCGCCCACCGCCCCCACTCAAAAGCTTCGCGAAAAACGTGAAATGTGATAAACTAATGAAATGAATAAGTGTTTTGAAAAATTTTGAAACAAAATCAGTCGCAACAATCGCATGACAGCTATCATAATGCATTAAATAACTTGTCAGCCGAAACCATGCCAAGGACGAATTTTGGGCGTCGTTTACACTGTTTGTGCAATCAAAAACGTACATCATGCTGTATTTTACGATGTAGCGGTTTTATTATACGGTAAAAAGGTCAACAGTATTAAAAACCTGTAAAACTTCGAGTAAAGGGATTATCACCAGGAAGTACAATGGCATTGTCTTTGAAAGAAGGTAACAAGTATGTTGTTCAGTGCAGAAGATATGGGTTTGTGTGGAATTGTGGTGATTCATACTAACTCCGGCCTATATACCCTCTCACGATGTAAATCACAGCGTTTTCAGGTTCACTCCACGTATTCCTTAATTTGGTTGTAGATCAAATAGGAAAGTGGGAGTATGAACTATAAGAAGCAACAGGTCTGGGGGCATGGGTAAAATTTCAGAACGGCTCTACACTCCTACCGTAGTCCTTGTAGTTCCTTCGACAAATAGTAAAATATGATGGTGTGTTTGAGCTATGTATATTTAGCGTATAGAAGAAGTATATGAAGAAAATTTTATGATTACAGTGAGAGTATGATATAGTATTTGATTCTCCTCAGAGTGGTCAGTAATCTGCCTTCGGTAAGGAAGCGACCAAAAAATTAGAGCGATAGTTGGCTTGTGAAGCCTTCCCGACAGCTCTTACTTTTATTTTATGAACTTGTAACGGAAAATCGAATCCCGGAAGGTTAAAGGCCGGCTATGGATGGGAACTTCAAGTCTTCACCTATGGGTGCGTAATGTCGTCACAGGCTCCTACACGACCTCCGTTCATGTTTATGTAGTAGTGAGACCAGGCAGAGGAATTTTTCTACTCCAAAGCGTTCTCTACATTATATCCTCTACCGTGAAGTAGAGTGAGAAAAACGACACTCGACCGAGTGACTGGGTAACGCGCGTCGACGTGAACAGAATGAAAACGAGCTTTTCTGCAAACAACGACAGAAATTTTTCACCCACTGTTGCTCTGTGGCTTGAACGCCTCTTATCTCCTAGAGAAGACTTTTTAGGAAACTAAATTCGCGTTCCTGTGATGGTTTGGAGCAATCTCCTTACTTACAGTTGCAACTCTTGACCACTGTATAAATCTTACAAAAATGGGCTACCGGGGAAGCAGCGGTCAGTAAGCAAGCTGCTTGGGGATACTCCAACGTACGTGGACGTACGAGCATCAAACGATGGAATGCCCTGAAACGGTTTGTTTGCTCAGAACCTGGTCTTGCTGATAGCGCTGACTACTAGCCCGGTTGATATTCAGAGCATATTATTGTTAGAGGGAAATACCCGCATCCTGCAGAAGGTATTCTGGCAGAGTAGGGACCACTTTTATCGACTACCATTCACCATGAAGATGATAAAGGTTCAAAGGACAAAACTCTCTAGCCTTCATCGAGCCTAATGCTAGAATGCGCCACGTACCCTACTTTAACTTCGGTAGTAGTGACGTTTGAATGTCCCATACAATGTCTTGCGATGGCTAGTCGATCAACAAGCCAGTGTTTTTATCCTACCAGACGAATCTGGAACCAATCAACTGTCCCAGAGGTAGGACTTTTGGCTGACCTAGGCCGTTGGTCATCCGGGATCGCATCGCCGGACCATGCATGCTATAGGGCGCCACTTGACTCTACCACACCTTCGCCCGCTGTCATTGATATCGCCTCAAAACCTGAGGAATTCACCTGCACTTCGATTAAGCGCGAAATTCCAAACTTACTTGTCAATCGCTTTTACCAATCTTTATCACCGAACACCATTTTATGGTGCCCTAAACCTTCGCGCCGTCCTCTTTCCTTCGTCGACTTTTCTTCGGGACAACCATTTCAGTGCGTCAAAGTGATAACAACTTCATGTTGCCATCATGATCAAGGACTTACTAAACAATGCAGTGTTTCCTAGCTAAATGTGTTTCTTTTACATAACGAAGTCAATAACGAAGTCATCCTGGAAAGTCTCTGGAAGAGCAGTTCGTGACGTCTTCATACATGTTCCTTTTCCAAGGTCATAGGCCTCGGAGTAGCCACACTGAAACTCTACCTTCATCCGGGTTTAAAAGTGACCATCTAGCAGTTTCAACCGAATTTGAGCCCACTATTTCTTGTGATATCTAAAAAATGGTCTACTCTAGAAAACAGCTTTATTGAAGCTTTGAGAAGAATCTATTTGAGAATCGGAATGAAGTCTTTTGCGTCAGAATCTTGACATTTTTCTTACCTTAAGGAGTGTATTCGACCTAGAGGAGGACATTCAGGTGGGGCTTACGTAGATGTAGGTGTCGCACAGGCGGAAGTGTTTCAGCAGCAAATGGCCCACACAATCCCGGATCGACACGAGCTTTCAATCTTTTCGCAGCCGGTAACTTGGTGCCAGGCTAGCTCAGGAGGATAAAAGCATTCACCTGACATCGGCTGGCCACCGCATGCCATTCTAAAGGTCACATAGACGTTCAAAATCCCATCAGGATCCTGAATGGAAGTCGGATGGAGCCCACCCCATGGACGGGATTGATCAGTTCTGAAAGACTCTGAAAGACTCGAAATCTCCTGACGATATATTTCTTGCGGTACTGAATGGGGTCAAAAAATCGCCCTCAACCGATTGTTCCAAAAGTTCATCTAAGGCAGGTATTCGAACGCATAATTTCAATCGCGCGTCTACGAAGTCTAACCACGAAGTCTAAACTGTTTAGCATACACTAGGGAAGAAAGACACGACTTCAAAAGCATCTGTGGAGATGTAGATGTTCATCGCCTTCTACGTAAAAATATACTGACCACAAATGTTCCGTGACAGCAAAATATGGTCTGCCAAACGGAAGAGTTCGACAAAAATTCAAAAAAAATTGGACGAAACTGCCGAGAACCTGAAATATACGACTACCTTCTAACTCTTCTCTTCAGGCCTTCGGCGATTTTCTTTCTAAACCCTTAATTGGACGTCGTGAACTAACTTCACGTCCCAGTTAAGTTCTAGCCCTGTCCTCCTCATATCATCCTCATATACTTATTCTTTATATTCCTTGACGCCCTAGTCATCAGATAAGCACAGACGGCTTAGATGAGGGATATCCTTGACGTAGCGTCAATGCGGAGCCCCAGACTACTTCAATTAGCTGAAACCTGACCTGGTCGTGTTTTAGTGTGCAACAGGCGATAACCTCAGCACAACAGAGGCGGCTGTTGAGTAATTCGTTAGTCATCGCCTACTGCTCCGAATTCCCTATAGAACTTTGGTGACAGGACGGAAAAGTCATTTGTTCCTTCTGGTTCCTTTACCTGCGTTCATACCCGTGATCGCCTTTCTCAAAAAAAATGGCTCCTTAATACAATTGTTCCAAGGCTTCTTATTGTAAGGGGTTCCAACTGGAGTTCTACATACAGTCACTTCATCCCTCACTCTAGACTTTTTCCACTTCCAATTGTCTTTAGTCGTGCAACACTGATACCCGACCAAGGTGTTCGGTTACTGATCCTACTACCTAAAAGGGTTTTGCGTGAAGTTCTTGGTATTTCACGCCTCAGGATTCCGGAACAACCGCTCCAGGGGAGAGGAGATCCAGTCAGAGTTATACAGTCAGTTTGCCCAACCTATCCAGATATTCGATAATCCTTGTACCCAGGATGAAAAGAATGCTCTAAGCATTAGCCTTCCCAAAGAATTGGTACTATAGATGGTACCTTTTTTGGACCCTTTTTGACCTCAGGCTCTTTATGGTTCTGAACAGTTCATCCAACCAAATATGCAGGGTTTCTTCGCAGAGCGTAAAAAAACCTTACCCTACTTATCATCGGGCAAAATTCCTCCGAGACTCTCAGTCACTTTCTCAATGGGTATGATTTTTCCCGTGCATACTGTGTACTTTGTTACCTAGTTTTAAAACGGGCCAGCACTGAATCTTTCTGATTTTCTATGAAAAACTGCAACTTTCCAGAAGAAGCTTTATTGAGCTTTCGCTTCATACGTTCCTCCTTCAAAGAGTCTGAAACTTCAGAATATCACATCTAAAACATTGTTTAGTCTTGAGAAATTCTATTAGTTGTATAATTTCAGATAGCCTGGGATTCTGAAGATTATTGGTCTTTGTAGGAGATCCGCTTTGAACTAGTTCTTCGATTTCCTATTTTCCAGATCTGCTTAAGTCTGAAAGGTCAAAACGCAAACCCAATAAAGTTTTGTTATATATTGTATATGCTGTACTGAAAAGACTTAGTTGCCCTAAGCCAGCGGTCAATCCTATATAATCACAAGAAGTAGGGTCCCTGACCTATGCGATCTGACTGATATAATGTATTGTAGTGATAACATCGAATCAGTCTCCGAATCAGGCATACAGTCGTAGCGTCGCTCTCCATCCAAGTCAATATAAGTATCAGGGGTTGTGTGGAAAGAACCAGTCGAAAATTTTTAATTAGTTCAGATTTCTCCCATCATGTTCAGGAAGCCTTCATAGAAACACTATAAGAGCATTAAGAGAATATTCACTTGTATGCGCATGAAATGTCTGAAGATTTCATGATATCGCAAATGATCGAAGTTTACAGACACAGTTCAAAGTTACAGGCGTTATAATTTTGGGGGACTGAATTACAGAAGAGTAGTGGAAGTGATGGTTCTGAATAGTGCAAAAGTGGTGAAGTCAGAGAAATATAAGGCTTTGGCGAAAAAGAAAAATTAGGGGCTAAACGAGTATGTGATGAAAGAAGTTGCAAGTACGAATGGTGCAATCTCTACAGCTTCTACAACGCTTAAAAACTCGTCCAACGTGGGTGAGTGCGTCGGCCAAGCCCGATTTTGGGGCCCTTGTACGCCCTAGGCCGTCTTTCATGTGATTTTTTTGCAAAACTTTCAGGAAATCTCGGCCTTGAGCCGAAGAAATTGGTCAGTCGGAAGCTATTGCCTACGGGGACAAGCATCGTGCTAAGCCAGAGTTGTTATTAAGATGATGACGACGGCTCATCCAGTGATGAGTCGTGGATTTCAATATCGTTAATGACAATAGAAATTGATTGGAATCAGATCTAAAAATTGAGAGAATTTGAGAAAAGTGAGTTTTCTTTTTCGAATTGAATGATTTTCTTGGACTCTCACTTTAACATACAGAACACCAAAACTTCGGTTCCAGAAAAATGTCAGTTTTTCACTTCCTCACAGTTTTGCGACCCAATCACTCCTACTTATTTCCATGGACTTTGGCATATTACCGGGAAATACTGACTGAACAGGAAAGTTATTGACTTCTAATGGTTCCCCCTTACTCTGCACATACTTGTGCTTCTCCTTCTAATCCTTCTAAAAGAATCCCTCTAAGTGATTCCTCAACACGATTATTTCAAGGCCAAAACAAACAACGTAGCCGCAGTTTTCAAATTTAGGTGATGCCTACTCAACATTTCTTGATTTCCATGGGCACAGCATACCAGATAGGTTAGGCTAGTTCCTTATTCACAGCGCTGTTCAAGCTGAGCTTATGATGCCAAGGAATATGGCTTTTCCATGGCACCTTTCTTGGATATTTCTAACTAACACTGAAGCGAGACCCTCTGCCTCTGAAGTGAAGTAAAGGCACAGGTAACGATAGAATTGATTCCTGCGATTTCTCCCTTTCATGCACCCGTGACCCCCGAAGATAGCCTCACAGACGCTGTCGGGTTGAAAAACGGCCAAAGCAGGGCGTAGCAAGGGCCCCAAAATCTACATAGCCGACGTACACATCCAACGTGAACGGGTGTGGTGCGTTAGGAACGAAATGGTCGCGTCGCGGTGAGAGGGGCGTCGCGCGCGAAGGAATGTAGCAGGATGCAGCAGTGGGTAAGAAATACAAGAAGAAAAGTACTAATAGTAGAATTATGCATAAAATAATGATCGCATATCGATTGAGCTGTATGATGAACGCTAGAACTGTAATGACGGCGAATGAGTGGTCCGCGACAGCCGCGTGCGGCGAATCGATTACCCAAAATCGTTCCTAACGCCCGTCTCCCAACGTGAACTACTTATTAGGCGTTGTAAAAGCTGGTGAGGTTACACTGTTCGCACCGTGACCCGCACCTTGTACGCAGGAAGCTTACTGTAGCCAGCTGTACGCGGGCTTATACATTTGAACAGGTCGTCCATATACCCAAACCATGCAACTACTATCGTCGCATTCTCGTCCAACCCCCTTATGTTTCTCAGGATACGCCCATTTTCGCGCTTTCTTCCTCTATTTTGCACTATTCTGGGCTATCACTTCCATTACTCGTCAAAATTAGATACTCCAAATTTATCGTGAAGTGTCTTTCAATCGGTTCTGTCCTTGGAATGCACTTCTGCATCCGACTTCCAGTTGGGATCGTAATGGCTTACTAAATGTGTATTTAGCCTATACAATGACAACGATGGCTAGGCAAGTACAATTCAGCGCTTTTTTTGTCCCAGGCGCGTATGGTGCCAACTAAGCGATCCCGGGACGATGATTGGATTGACTGGCCTGGGTAAGAATCGGTCCCCGGCCCATGCGTGTGTGATATTCGTATATTTTATACCAGTCGGATCGCTAAGCTAACGCCGAGCTCTCCTCCTCCCTGTGTTACAGGCATTGTTCTCAATAATTTGGGTAATCCAGATTATGACGAAATGGAAGATAACATGGAAAACAGTGCGATGAAGGCGAAGAAAATGCGTGAATCGATGTTCCTGAGGTGAAAAAGGCTTCAAAAAAATCAAAAATCGTTAAGAAAGGGTTAGAAGAGAATAAGACTAGGAAGATGAAGAAGAGTGATACCTGGATGAGCTGTACAGTGCGCTCATTGCGTAAGTGTGGATCCTAGTGCGGATAGCTGACTACAGTAAGCCTTTAAAATTCATTCATTCGTAAGCATAAGTTGACAAAAAACCCTAGTAATAGCAAAAGTAGCCCACCTCTTTCACCCCCTTGAGGGAGAAAATTAGAATAAGCACAAAGAATGGCAGAGAATAATAGAAAAGGAAAAAACATCGCCTCACCACTAGGCGATCAGTTGGTTGCGTGCTGAGTGTTTGGATCCTGGCGCGAATATTGCAATCTGTATCGCCTCGACGCTCGCCTGACACACCATCGGTCGAGAGGCGGGGCATCCGGGCGATCCGGTGACGGGGCTCCAACTATGCCCTGAATGCTGAGCTTTGAGAACCGATAGCATCCTTCCTGTTACCCTTGTCGGCCAGTGGGTATTCCTAGAGGCAGAACTCACAAGGAAGGTCTTGCAGGGCGTGAGACGCTTTTTAAAAATGGTTTTTGCATGGTGTAGAGATATGAGCACTGAGTATATAACCATGGTCCATTTCCGCTAAATGGTATTCTGAATGCCAAAAAGGGAGTGAAAATGATTTTGCCAGAAATTGCCGTTTTACTCCACTAAGCGTCGTTCGTTTCATTCATGGCGTCGACTGTCCGCACAGTAGAAGGGGCCAGTGGAGGCGACATTGAAAATAACGTGAATGGTAGTCAAAAAAGGGAGCACATGTTGAAAAGTGCGGGGAAGTTTCATATAGGCTCTCCACGGTTGAGCTTCCGGCAGCGACAGATGGTTTGGTGGATAGCGATGTGGACTTCGAGGACGGACGACTAGTATGGCTTGATGGTTCGGATTTCCGAGGCTTGCCGTTTTTTCATTTTATGCTGCCACCTCCAGATTGGCTCCTTATTGCACCAGGGCCAAAGCAAGGGCCTGACTAGTCATGGTCGTGACCAGGACCAGCCAGGCACGTAACCTCTACAAGCCGTTATAATTTGTTGTGTGGAGCACTATCAGTGGTGGAGCTTCCAGGCTTCACACTCCCAGGAGTATAATAGTGTCTCTTAATTTTACACTATATAAGTGTTGTAATGGTGGTAATACCCGTGTATATATGTAATGATATCCGTTCCTAACCTACGATCCCCTAACTCCGCGTCCTGCTATGAAGGGCTGACAGGACATGATCAAGAAGTGCATTACTGAAGTCGATGTTCGTGAGGAGAGAAGGAAATGGAGATGACCAACCAGAACAGTGAACAAAAACCCTTCAACGGTGCGAGATCAACACTAGGGTAAAAACGGTGAAGTCATCGAAATTGGATGCGCCTCTCATCAGTTTTGAGGGAATTCGGTCGAAATAAAACAACAATCAAACCATTGCTGTCGAAATCATTTAAAGAATTGTAGGGAATGTGCAATGTCCATACAATGTCCAAGGACCAGATGATATGTTATCCAATTATTCTAGTACCAAAATGATATCATACCATTTTACGAACATTTTTCCAACTGAATGAACTCTTGATGTGGGCCAACTGATGAAAAAACTACGTGATGAAGTTGGGGGGGGGGGGGGGGGGAGGGGGGAGGGAGACTCCTGGGAGTGCGAAGCCTGGAAGCTCCTCCACTGATAATGCTCCACACAACAGTTCTAACGGCTTGCAGAGGTTATGTGCCTGGCTGGTCCTGGTCACGGTCATGACCAGTCAGACACCTGCTTGGCCCTGGTGCAATAAGGAGCCAATCTGGAGGTGGCAGCATAAAATGCAAAAGCGGAAAAGCCCGGAGTTTCCGAACCATCAACCCATCCTAGTCGTCCTTCCTCGAAGTCCCAACCCATCCCAGTCGTCCTTCCTCGAAGTCCAAATCGCTATCCATCACACCATCCGACGCTGCTGGCAGCTTAACCGTAGAGAGCCTATATGAACTTCCCCGCACTTTTCAACATGTGGGTCCCTTTTCTGGCTACCGTTCACATTATTTTCAATGTCGCCTTCACTGGCATCTTCTACTGTGCGGACAGTCGACGCCATGACCGAAACGAACGACGCTTAGTGGGTTAAAACGGCAATTTCTGGCATACTTTTTCACTCCTTTTTTGGCATTCAGAATACAATTCAGAGGAAATGGACCATGGTTATATACTCAGTGCTCATGCCCCTACACCATGCAAAAAACCACTTTCAAAAAGCGTCACACGCCCTGAAAGACCTTCCTTGTCAGAAACCATTTTCATCGTGAACTGTGCCTTTAACGTTGATCCACCGCGCACTCTCTCAAGTTTGAAATCTCTAGTCCAAGTAAACAGGAGCTATTGATTCTCAGCGAAACACACGCACACACACCGTGCGTGGATCCTTCGTACATACTGCTCGTTTTCTTTGAAGTACGCTCATTTCACGCATGGCCCGCTCCTTACATACCTTCTAGGCCTCCGCGGGCTGGATCTGCTCCAGTTACTTTCTACTACCTATAATCGGTGTCATAAATCTGTCGTCTGCACTCAGTCCAAATTTTATCGCCTCAGGTCCAGATTAGCAGTTTTCGAGTACTTCCCGCCTCCTGTGGGCGGAATCAAGTCATGCCTCCTCCTATCAGTATTTACATACTCCCGCCTTTAGCCCTAACAAATTTGAGTACCTCAGGTCCAAACTGCGAGTTTTCACGCACGCCTGGCGCGGGGGCGAGTCCTGCAACCCACTATAAGTGTTTTCATTCTGCCGCCGGTATTTCTACCAAACTTCAACGCTTTAGATCTACAGAGACAGGGGATATGATTTTCCGCTAAACGACGCCCACTGCGGATAGATTCCGTTCCTTTCACCCACCATAGATTCCCCATCATGCCTCAGTATTCCTACCAAATTTGAACGTCCTAGGTCCAAAGGATTTTTGCCACTGCACATGATGAACGATCTAGCTCCAGAGCTGTGCAGAAGGAAACGCGCCGCGTGGGGAGCATTTAAGAATATCGAGGGAGTAGTGAAGAAGACAAAGAACATCCGGCTCCGCGCTCACCTTTTCGACACTGTTGTCCTTCCTGCTTTAACCTACGCCTCGGAGACCTGGACTCTACGAAAGCAGGATGAGCATGCTGTCAGCGTTATTCAACGCGCTTTGGAAAGGACGATGCTCGGAATTTCCTTATACACACAAGTGCAAAAGGGAATCCGGAGTTCCGAGCTCCGTCACCGAACGAGGATCAGGGATGCCGTTGATTACGCCAAGAAATCGAAGATCAGGTGGGCCGGACACGTTATGCGATATAGTGATGACCGTTGGACCAGGGCGGTTACTGACTGGATCCCTCGGGACATCAAACGAACACCAGGACGGCCGCCAACGAGATGGTCAGACTTCTTCACGAAAGCTCTGAACGAAAGGAATGTTGAACCTCGTGTCCCTGAAGCGAGAACGATTCACTGGACCACTCTGGCTCGTGACAGGGACGAATGGAGACGTTACTGGCGCCCGCTCGAGGAAGTCGATGATCAACGGGACGACAGGTGATACAGGTGATACAGGTCCAAAGGTATAGGAGTTAAGATATTCCGTCCAAAGATTTACTTCGCACAAGCCCCGCCCTTGTGGGCGTAGTCCGTTCATTTCACCCACCATAAATGCTCTCATCCTGCGGCCTGTACTGCTATCAAATTTGAAGCTCTAGGTCTAGTGGGACAGGAGTTATGAATTTCCATTCAGACACACACAAGCACCCCAACAGACACACTTAGCTGACAACAGAAGTAGGATTTTTGCCACTGCACCACACCCTCCCCTGCGTTTATAGAACTCCGAAAAGTTAATGCGAAAAGGGACGCAAAAGTAAGTTTTAGCGAGAATTTCTTGAAATATTTCGTAGTTGATTGGCGATGTGGTGCAATGGCAAGTGGCGCACTTCACACACCCATCGTCACGGGTTCGAAGCCCAAATCTATATCCGCCTAAGCCAGCCAAGCCTTCCATCCCTCCGGGGTCGGTTAATTAGTACCAGTCTCGTCTGGGAGGACAAAAGCGCTGACTTGTACATCGTTTGGCCACCGCAATTCATTGTATAGGCCACATAGGCTGCTTCCATAGTCCGCGATTCGGCCCGCGAGCAAGCAAGCGAGCGACCAGGGGAGGCGCTTGCCCCCTGTTTACAACTGAATCTTGGTCGGTATCGCCGGACGAGTAGTTCTGCAGCCGCTGGCTTGCTCGATCGATCGCTCGCTCGCGAACCGAATCGCGGACTATGAAAGCAGCCATACCCATTTATTGCGCCGCTACGACTCTGAATGGAGATCGAGTGCAGAGTACGCAGCCCCTCAAAAATAATCCTCACAGAAAAACTTTAAGCAAGTTCTGTTTTTTTTCTCAAGAGTTCCGGTAACAACTTCTTGTTACTGGTTTCTGAGACCGTGCTAAAGAGCAACGCCCTTTAGATCTACCGACTTCTCATCCCATAACTTGCCGAAAGGCATAGCTTGCAACAGTTTGTTCGCTTCAGGAAGAAACCGCGCTCCTTTCGTGATACACACGACGCGCCGCGGTCAATTAAGCGGTAGCCTATTATCGGACATTTTGGGGAGATTATCGCGAAAACCCCATCTGTCTCTACTGTCCTCTGAGTCGTTGCATCGTGATTTCTCAGATTTATTTGTTTTGATACTGTAGCTTGCGAATACTGTGTGTTTTCAAATCGTTTGGAAGCCATGAAGTACATAGGTCCAAACCGGCTGTGAATCGTATTTAGAGCTATTGTTATAGCCTGTATAGAATAGCATAATAGCATAGCACATTCACTCATTCAACAAATCCTTTCTCAAAGTTCGAGTTGAACCTTACGACCGCTAGGGAGAGCTTGGCCAGTTTAAACTACATTTCCATCTTTGTGAGGCCACCCTACATGACCTCATGCCGATTTGCCAGCCTAATTGCCAGCTATAAGGAAATTTGAGCGCATATACATGGAATTAGGAACGTTCAGAGATATCTGGCAAATTTCGTAAAGCGTGTACACGGGTGGACAGCGCCCGAAAGCGGTCCCGCATCGAAAACCTCGTCGAGGGCGGAGCCCTTCAATGCGTCCGCTGGGTCATTTCTCGTCACCGGCTCATCGTAAATTTTCCAATCTTAGTGGATTTTCCACGGTTCGTTTTGAGTGGGCGATCCTGAAGTATCTCTTCTAACTTTTCAAAAGCGAGTCTTGTTGTTGCCATTTCCCTTCCCATTAAATGACTTGATGAAATTTCCCATCTCAGTTTAATCGATACACTTCCATAGGTGCCTGCCATAATACGTAAACGTGTTTTTTGGCTGTGTTTCCCGGAAGCAGCCTATAAACTCGTTTGGACCTATTTGGATGTATACTAACTAGTTGAGGAAAAAACATCTCTTTTCAAAGTTGGCCATGAGTTTTGACTCGGTCAGTGAAGAGTCCAATTCTAACGACCTGCCGGCGGGTTCTGTGAAATCATCAAACGGTAGACGAGTCTCAAGGGATCAACCTGGTGAGTTTCTTTTCCTTATAATACTTTTTCTAACTAGTTACTCATCTGTTTTTCAGATATGGATATTTCGCCGAGTTCATCACATGAGAGAAGATCACGCAGAGGGTCCAAGGACAGGGATAGAACGCCAAGCCCACGTCATAGATCACACAAAAGAAGGAAACGAGAGCGAACGCCATCGGCTTCACCTCCTTTCGAACGTGACCGTGGCAGCAGGTGTGTGGTCATTTTATTTGTAAACAAATATCCCAGCTTGAGATAAGTAGGAGGCTTTGGGTAAAGGGAATGATGTCAAAGGCTAGCAAACGCTCTTGCGTTGAACATAGTATACCTTGATTGATTTGGGCCTATTTTCAACAGCTCATTGCGGTTGCAGTATAGAGACCAATTTTTTGGGAAGTACCACCTGACTAAATGGTGCAGTAGGTTACTTGGAAGGGCAGCTGTGCCTTTGAAAAAGTTGAATTACGCGCTCGATCATGCAAAAGTAATGCTTAGCTGTCTAAGTTAAACTTCCCATCTTCGCTTACCATTTGGCTGCGCTAAGTCTTCTTGTCTTTGCCATTTCGTTTCCTTCATTTCCTAGTTCTGGCTTACGTAGTTCACAACTGTCACCATTGGTACAATGCAAATGGTAGTTCCACGTTCCTGTTTAGCCTGAGCGAAGAAAGCTCTTTGCTATAATCCAGGACTACTCTCATTCCCAATACGCTCTGAAAGATTTTTTCTTGTGAACATTTAAGCTCCTTTGAGTTAGGTGTTCAAGTTGGGAGGTTGGATGTAAAAAGTCAGCTACTCGTTCGAAGGGCTACTCGTGTCTGCGCGTAAGGCTTTGCCGTGCGGCCTGCTTTTTCTGAAGAGAGCAGAGCACGTACGCGACCCTTCCTTTATTTCGGCGGTGTAACAATGACGCGCTGTGGAATAAAAAAAACGAACTAGTCGCGGTTATCAGTATTAACGATGCATTCCTATTTGTCTTATTTCCTCTGCCTTCTCCCAATTTTTTTTACGATATAATTCGAGCTGTTGTTTAGCCGCCGGTCAAGATCACGCTCGCGTTCTCGACGAGATCGGGACAGAAGTCAAAATGGGAGAGACCGTTTCAAGAGGCGGGATCGAGACGACAGGAAGGGCAAGAAAGAGAAACGAAATAGGTAAGCAACATCATTTTTGGCCAGGTTTTCATGATTGGCATGATGTTTTACGTTATCGTACGAAGGGCTCCATGTTCTTTTTTATGTATTTATTTAAAAAGCAGGCGTGACCGATCTCGTACACCGGTGAGAAGGAAAAGTGGAAAATCAAGAAGAAGACGATCCACAAGCAGCGACAGTAGCGATGATGAAATAACGTGTGTGAATGCATTCAATTGTTTCCTTCATTCTTATTAAACGATATTACACTTTCGTTTTACCCCTACTTTCATTTCAAGTTGTCTTGAACGAAGAAGTTTTGTGGGTTGATGTCTGCGCTGCTTTATAGCAGCTCATTCTTTTTAGTGAACATATACAAAGGTTGAACATTGTTACTCTCGTCTTGTGAATAGGCGCCTGATAATGCTGAGATGATTCGCTAATATTTTATTCTCATCAATCTTCAAGCTACCATGTCCTACATAAAATTCTTTACCAAGCTTCTTTTGAGGGTTGTGATCTTACTTTTTTTAATTCTCGTTTATTTCCAGGCTCCGTGACAGGACAACTCTATTCGGTGAGCTTGTTCGAAAACACGGTAACTCAGCTGATGCACTTATAAGAAATCGTGATAAACACCGCAAGCTAAAACGAAGGAAGGGAAATAGCTCATCCAGTTCCTCAAGCAGTGACGTACGTTTTTTTTTTCTTTAAACTTTGAAAAATCTCCCAAAATCCTGTTAGATTAAATGTAGTCAAATAAAAATGGAAAGCGCAAAATCGCTGCTGTCGTCCGAGAACCTTTGAAGGAACCCGTTCTGTATAAGTTATGTCCATTATCGAAAAGTTTTTTTTATATGTAGGAAGCCCTCGTTAGTCGTTAGCTTACTTTTTCTTGACACTGTGAACACATGGGCTTCACCCAGTGCCCTTATAGCTCCAGTGCAGCTTATTAATTCGCGAGAATATCGCTCCAGCCGTCCCAACTATACATTGGGAATTATATTATAGAATGTTGGAACGAGAGTCAGTACAGTTACATAATAGTTATCTATCGAAGTTTGGAGCGGAAATCATAACTATAACAGGATTATAAATTTGTTCCCTATCCGATAGATTAAACGAGCTCAGTATTCTGTTAATCGTGTCTTGGTAGGGATAACGATTCGAACTTCCCACTTAACTCGGAGATTAGACCAATCTTGCAAATGCTTTTTGCCTATTACTTCAGGTAAATTGTCTGTGCTTCTAGCAAGTAGATTGAATAACTGTTCACCCTCTAATCAAACCCATTTCGACTTTTGAATTCTGCCTGTATCGCATAAATTGCATTGAATAGAAAAATGAATAAGTGAAAACTCTAAGATGTTCTGCGCCTTTCTACAAACAGATTTCAGGATGCAAAGAATATTGATAAGAAGCCAGCGGCAGTGCCTATTTCGATGCCGGTCGCCTGCCCTCCTCCTACGTTCCTTGATCCGGCAACGGCACAGTATTATCAATTGGTACGTTGAGGAACTCCCCTAAGTCAGGACATAGTAGTCGATAGTTGCTGCTAAGCATTGAAGTGAAGCACTTCATCAATGATTACACAACTTTCAGATTACGGCAAGCGGGCTCGTTGTACCGGTTGCTGTTCCTCCCCCTCCTTCTATATCTGGTATGCATCTACCTCCACCACCCATTCCTCCTGTTCCCGGTGTGTCGTGTTCTACGGATGCAAAGGTGAGTATTTTTCTAAGATAGCCATGTGAGCGACTAATCATGTTGTGAATTTATACATTGCTGAACCAAAAAGGGGGTGGAGGGCTCCTGATAGTTCCAATCGAAGCAGAAACTTCGCGATTGCGTACTGAAGCGAAGTAATCGAATGCCGAGTAGTATAGATGGCATAATGCGTAAGAAAACAGGGCTTATGTCAGTCGTTGGGAGTTAATAATGTTTTTCTTCGGTCCGGAATGTATAATAGTAAGCTTTTGTTTTCTGATTGCATCTTAATTTGCTTGTCTTCAAAATGCTTTTCAGAATGTACCAGTCCCACCACCTGCCACAATTATGTTGCCATCTCTTGGCAGCATACCCATTCCTCCTCCTTTGCCGCCTCTTCCACCGCCTCCATTCGAAGCTGCACCGCCACCTCCTCTTCCGCCTCCAGGATCTGTGACTTCTTCTGACTCGCACGTTGATCAGGCGGTGCCCTCAGGGTCAGGACCAAGTTGCTCGACATCGCATACACGTTCCGGATTACCGATTCCTAACGTTTCCAACATCAAGAAAAGAGGATTTGATCGACCAACGTACGTTTCCTCCTTCTTTCTTATTAGAAATATCAACGAACGCTCGCTATTTTCAGGGTACTCAATAAGATCCGGAGGGACATTGATCTCTCTCAAGAATGGGGAAGTGGTTTTGTTGAAAAGTATGAAATTTTATACCAAGTCGGTGAAGGCACCTACGGACAAGTCTATAAAGCGAGAGATAAGATAACTGGTTAGTTTGTTTCTGAACTCAAGACATTTTCTGAACATTGAATGGTTATCGATTGAATATTATTTAAGGTGAACAAGTGGCCTTGAAAAAAGTCAGATTGGAGAATGAAAAGGAAGGTTTTCCTATTACTGCTGTGCGCGAGATCAAGATATTGCGGCAGCTCAATCACGCAAACGTTGTGAAACTAATAGACATTGTCACAGACAAGCTGTCCGCAGCTGATATGCGAACGGAAAGAGGTGCGCCTAGTCATTATCAGTGCATCTGGTGCATAATTGAATACATGTAAAATTTCCAGCAAATTTCTATTTGGTGTTTGAGTATGTGGATCACGATTTAATGGGGTTACTGGAAGCCTCACATCTCGTCAACTTTCACAATGATCAGATTCGAAGCCTTTTCAAGCAATTGATTCTAGTGAGTCCATTAGAATTTTTTGGCTAAACAAATACCCAGTCCCATTTTGTAAAATTTTTTTGCAAAGGGAGGAATAGCAGGAAATTCTCGCTTCTATTCACTGCAAGCTGTGGCTCCGTAAACATACTAATCCAAAGCTAGTTTCTAGCCATTGATTTTTCAGGGACTTGAGTACTGTCATGCTGCTGGGTTTTTGCATCGCGACATTAAATGTAGTAATATTCTCTTGAATAACAGGTAAATAAATTTTATGAATACAACCAGTTTTTATGTGAAAGTGTCCAATGTGATCAGATGAGGAGTTGGATGTTTGAAGCAGTGAACCTATAAGTAAACAGCTTGGGTAACGGAACTTCTCCCCTATCGCGGCATTCTCCCTTGCGGCATGCGGCAAATTTCACTGCAATTACCGTACCCCGCCAATCGATAGGACGCGAAATTTTTCCTTGACTGGCTTGCTTTTTCATTGGATTTTAACGTTTTTTCTTCTGTTTCTTTTTGGTTTTCATGTTTATTAGACTTGATTAATTTAAATGACTCCTCCTATATAAACGACGATCGGAATCGCATTGGAACTAAAGAAAGCGGCCGGCCAATTCAGATGTTTAAAGGACTCCCCACCTCACAAATTGCGCGCTCCAATCTTCCATCGTAATCCTGCGATAGGCGGCGGGTGCGGTATGTGCGACGCCGTGTTAGGGGAGAAGTTCCCGGACCCAAACAGCTTGGTGCATCAATCACCAAACAAGTGTCTACTGTACATTAGTAGATGAATTTTTTATTCCCATTTGTGTGCATTGAAAAGTACTACACTACTACTAAAGTATAGGTTTCGGCATCTTTATTTAGAGCGGTTATATCCAATAAACTATGTTTGAATGTTCCAAACCTTCATCTGATTACGCGTACTCGCGTGAAACTTTAACGCGAGAGTAGTTGATGTCCGACAGAATTGATTATGTACATTCGTAGCTCTGTTCACATAATATTTTATTGCAGAGGAGAGCTCAAGATTGCCGATTTTGGTCTCGCGAGATACTACTCTTCCGATCAGGAGCGTTTATACACGAACAGAGTGATCACCCTCTGGTATCGACCACCTGAACTCTTGCTTGGAGATGAGCATTATGGTCCAGCAATTGATGTTTGGAGCATTGGGTTGGTTGCTTATTGAGCATTTCATTCAGGATCTCGCAGATCATTTCTTATTCCTAAATTACGTCTTGACGTTTAGCTGTATTCTTGGCGAATTCTTTACCCGGAAGCCTCTCTTTCAAGGTAATAACGAAGCGGCGCAGCTGGATCTTATTTCAAGGGTAGGTTGATTCATCAGTTTGCTTGTATGGAGACGTTCTATACTGAAAACTTGTTTAGGTTTGCGGAACTCCCAGTCCAGCAAATTGGCCGGATGTTGAGAAGATGCCACTTTATAATACGTTAAGGAGTAAGAAGCAATATGTCAGATGCCTTCGAGAAGAGTTCGCTCAGTGAGTTAATTCGTGTTTTGCATGCGAACTTAATTCGTGCTTTGCATACGAAACTTGGCGGTGTAAATATGACTGGAAGAGCAATTTACTCCATCAAACAACTATATGGGTGGGGGTTCTTCATTCCTCTTAGCAAAATTGAACTTCAAATTTCCTAAAAATTCCACCTTAGCTTGATGCGAAACGTTTGTTTAAACTAGGACAACATTTATTTTTTTAGAATCGTTCCATCTGGGGCCATCGACCTCATGGACAAAATGCTGCTCCTTGATCCAAAACGGCGGATTTCTGCAAAGGACGCTATAAGTCATTTCTGGATTAAGAACTTCGACTATTCTACCGTCCCACCTCTAAGACTGCCACAGCATCAGGTTCGTATTACTTACAATTACTTATTGTGAATTCTGTCAAAGTTAATGAGGTTCAACCTGATGCTAGTGATCTCAGAAAGTACAGCTCTTTGCTTACATTTTCAAAAGTTTGAGAAACGAAGTCGGGTTTTGATGGAGCTCTTTCACTCACGCTATGGTTCATCACTGCTTCTCTTTACCTAAACAGTGTGATCACCTCCCCTTGCAATCTCGTCTTCCACCATCTGTCATCTCTTCCTCCAGTTCATATCAATTTTGGGTTGTCGAACAGGCTGAGAACACTTTTGGGCTTTTCCTCGAAAGCTGTAGATCTCTAATCGGGATTGGCGTATCGGGTGGAATTCCACAGGACGGCATTTCAATATATGCTTCTTTATCTGAGTATTGGTTCGAAAAAACTCAGCTCAAGTCCCCAAATACGACATTTTAGGATTGTCATGAGCTGTGGAGTAAGAAACAGCGAAAGGAAAGACGTTCCATTAATCCGAGGACCCAACAGTTCGAAGGACAGGAGTCGGAATTATCTGCATGTCCACCTGCACCTACCGCCACTCTACACTATGACAGGCGGCGAAATTCCCCTTCGAATGGTTACGTGAATTCGTCATCCGTCAATCCTAGCAGGACGGAAGGTTACACGAATTAATATTAGAAATTCATTTTGTTTCTAGCAGTTTTTCTAAGACTATAACTTGAACAGGATTTTCTATTTTCCTTTGAATTCAGCCGTCGAGCAAGCCATATCGGCTCTATTGCGAACATCAGATACTACTCAGTTGTTGAGATTGCTTCAATATACAAGCGAAGCTGACGATGCTGCTATTTACAACAGGCTTTCGGTACGAAACTGACCTCAAGATTGCTGTATTACTAACGAAAGATTGTTTTGGCATGCCTTCCCATCCCTTGAAAAAAAAAGGCACTGATGGCGATCTTACGCATTTCGAAATATTTTATTCCAGCAATCTGGCCATCTCGTCGTGCCTCCTGGTGATTCTCGTCCAATAAAGGAAAGATTAATTGATGCGCTATCGAGCAGAGCCCATCTCGGTAAAGTCTAATTTTCGTTCAATGTTCAATTTTCGTATACAGTAACGACCAACGAGAGTTTCGTTACCTATTATTTCATTTGACCCTACTTGCAAAAATGAGAAACTTTCCCTGGAGAAATTGCGTTTGGGTAATTGTTTTTGAAAATAATACAATACGGGCTGTTTGCGATTTTGATGTTCAGTTAGCATTTGTGCACTTCCAATTTTTTCAAGATCTTCTTGGAAGGTATTTCCTCTTTGAGAATGAAGAAATGGAAAGAGTAAGAATATAGAATATTTGTAATGCAAATAATGAATCGAAAGGTCTTATAGCTCAACTTGATCTTATATGAAATTCCTCGTTGATATTAGTTTCCTCCGAATGAGTTCAAAGAGTTCTATTCAGGCAGCGGTTCAACGTCAGTCAATTTCGTTTCTGGTCACCCTGGAAATGTTCATCATCAAATACCTACAACTGCTAATCCCATTGAGAATTCTAGTGTCTATCGAGGTGTCACTCATCATCCACAACCACCACCTTATAGATGACAAAGACACTATATTCATGTGATAATAAGGTAATGTGCAAGCAGAACTAGAGTCCTTCCTAAAATAATAGAGAATCTCCTCCATTCTACATAAATAGAAAGTCTTCCTTGTTATAAATAGTAATATCTGTTCAGAGATGTGGTTGTGAATGATTATTTTGTGTTATTGTTAAGTTTGATTCCATCCATTTACACCCATGCAGTGTAGTTCAATACGTTCCGCATTGCAGCAGCACACTTCTCGTTCAGTGGTATCGTATCAGCTGAACGAAAAAGAAATTCCCACAAATTTATGTTATGACAGTCTATGCAATCGGTTTCTTACTACATAATCTTATCCCTCTATCATAGAAATGAGTTAAACTCCCCTAATACACTAGAAACCTGCAGCACTTAAATGCAAAAGCAGAATCATTATTAGTTCTTGGTGGTGCTGATCTTATGAGCACACGTATGTAAAGGCAATATTTGTTCACATAGTCTTTTTATTCTATAATAATTAGTCAAGAGTAGAAGGATTTCTTCAAAAAGTTGGTGAATCTACCCTGCTACGGTACGTGAGTTCTTTACGGTAATAGTTTTTTATGACTTATATCAATTTCTGTTATATTTCGTCGGAATCCCAGCTCCCATGTTGGCAAGTATAGCCTAAGTGGCGTCATATCTTGCTTGTGTTTACATGGGTGGGTAGTGTTTTTTGTTTAGTTTTGCGGTAATACATAGTTTTTTGATGTTGTTATTTTTTCTTGCTTGAAATACATGCATTAGTTGGATAGCTGTTATCGGTGTTGGGCTCGGAGTCCTTTCGGTCGTCACTTCTATTTTTTAGCTCTCGTACAATCATGATTATCCCCTTCTCACATGGTCCTTTGTCCTCTCAATGAAGTGCTCCCTGGTAGTTTTCGTATACCAAAATCAGCCCTAGCTTCTCATTCTTCACCCATGAGCTCTACGCTATGCATTCTCCACCTTTTACAGACTGAGTCTTTTCTTACCTACTCCTCTGTTACCCTCGAGCTCTAAAATGTCTTGCTGTCATTCTAATGCCATTCTAGTATGACTGAATTCCAAAACATACAAAAACCATAACCGGTTTCTTCACTAGTTCCGCCTTAATGTGGATTCATGTGTGAATTGTTTTTGTTCGGTATTTTTCAACCCTTGAGAAATGCCAGGGACCGAAAATTAGGTCTGCATCAGTATAATCGGTCTTATAACGTGAGACAATAGAAACATTTGCTTTTGAGCAAGTTGGGGAAGTGTTCAGGAGAAATGTTTCCCTATTAATCCAGTCAAGCGTAGTCTATCTTGAGTAGAATTGTCTTAATATGATTTGATGTTTCGCCAGCTGCTATTATTTCGCCGCAGTGCGCGATACGAAAGTCTCACAACGTTGGCGAGTTATGGACAAAACTTCAGCTCCGAACGGGACTCGGTGAGGGCAACTTGGGTCTCCATATTAAACGAGATAAGAGGACGGGTTGAGTCAGGTATCAGGATAGCACAAGTACGGGTACGAGTACTGTCCGAGGCCGAAGTTTTGTTCATAACTCGCTACCCTTGTGAGACTGTCTTCATTTGAAAAATTTTGAATTTGACGAATTCCTTCTTTGGTTCGTGTTTCTGTACAGCGGAGCGTTTTAATTCAATGCAGCATCGATGGATAAGGAATTCTTCGTCCCTTTCCGTAAGGCTCCCTTTTCTTTGTTCTCCCTTCACTACCTTCAGGAAATTTCTGGTAGCTGCTATGCTTTTGTGAAAGATTTCTTGTCGGGGCTTAGTTTCTGTTTACTCATACCTTGAGGTTAAGATATAATGCTTGTAAAACATAAGGGATTTTCAGATTCCCTCCTTATATCTTCTCAAGCAAGATCATACATGCATGAAAGACATTCGGCTCAAGGCGGTCATTGAAATCTTATTAAGTTCTTGATACCGCGTATCAGTTGCTCCGAGGTCCTTCATAGAAAGACTGTCTTTCTTGTTTTCAATTTAAAATTCTGTCGGACTGTATGAAAGTCAACACAACAGTGAGAAAGAATTAAGCTACTGCATCCTTGGCAACTTTTTTTGCTATAACTTCAAGCTATTAGAAATGTACCGAAAACCTATATTCTACCATATGAAACATTGCACAGTATCAAAAATACACCTGTATGAGCTCTTATATTCTCATTAGACTGAGTTTTTACCGTTCCATTTTCAATGCATTTTTCAAGTTAGAGTTCCATTTTTTTAGTTTGTGCCAAAAATTGATTTTAGTTCGAGAGGAGGAAAGATCTTCCGTCTCATTTAAATTAAATAGAATGGGTTTGGCTGCATTGCAATTTTCTGAACCAATACTTTTGGCATTTGTTTCAGGTGATCGCTGAAGCTCCTTTCGCTCACTGGTTGGTCTGTCGGCATCTAACCCTTTTTATATGTGCTTTGATTTGATGTCAGCCGGATTTGCTTGTGTCTATTACGTTTGTACTTATTCACGAGTAACGCATTCATTGGGAATGATGTTGTTTATTAAATTATATAAAAATTATAAAGAGACATACTGTAAGCGAGGAAACCACTGTATCTTCTCTCAAACTGTCCAGTTTCCCGTAGGAGTCTTCTAGACTGTAGTCGTCTCTTTTAGTGTACCCATGTAATGTACATGAAGCCGGCAAATGTTTATTATGTTAGTAATTTTACATCATTGTATTAATCACGCTGAACTACCTTCGGCGCTTCGTTGTTCCTCCAGGTGTTTCCAGGGATTGCCTGTCATTGCTGGGATCACATAAGCACGGATATCCGCCTCCTAAAATCGTAAGTGTTGTATCTCTTGGCTTAATTAATGTTTAGTTTGAAAATACCATCTTTTGTTGAAGTTTTGTTCCAAAGCTATCAATGAAAAATACTTTAAAAACCACATCACGTATAATGTACAGCGGTGTTTCAAAAAAGGTGTGCATAAGAGAGCGCTTCGAAATGAATGCGTAGCATTGCACATTCTGATCAATAGCTGGAATAACTGAAAAGCTAGCTGAATACCTGTTGATCCGATACCGCGAACAGAACCAAAATTTGAATGGTTTTGAGACGCTGGCCTGTCATAGGGCTAACGGTTGGTTTGTAGCTTATCCTCATAGATTCCGTTGATTTCAGTTGCATTTCCGTATTTATGTGGACATTCTACTTACTTGCATTTTACCTATGCTTTACCCTCTCTTTCGTTATTTGCTATTCCTAGGCTACACTCGGACCTCAAAATTCTTTAGTAACGGGTTATTCTAGAGAGAGCCTGTGATTTTGCACATATGCAATCGATTTACACTTCACGAGTGTTGAAGCGTAGAAGCTGTAATATCGGAAGCTTCCCTTCATGATGTGCTTCATTCACTCATCTTTCATTAAAATTGCTTACCTACTATAGCTATTACTCGGGCAAGTACACTGCATGACAGCGGAATATCCTGTTCACGGCTTTTGTCTACACGATTCCAGGCTGGACCACGGTAGAATGCCCCGCTCAAAAAGCCTGGGACTGGAGATGATGACAGGGATGGATGTAAAGTCGAGGCACTTGTTGTTTTTTCGCGCGTTCTGAGCGGTTGGGGAGAGGGTGGGTGGTTTGACCCTCGCCCTTGGCCGAGGGGCTACGCCGTTCATTACCCTCGGCCGTCAACTCTTGAAAAACTACATGAAAAAATCATGGCACCTCTACAGAGTAAGCCAGTCAAAACGATTTCAGCCAACGGCAGCCTATGTTTATCAGTGTGGGCTGCTATGCATTGAAATACTCTTGTCTCGAGGGGGATGTTGGAGGACATACGCCCATCCAAGGGTGTGTCACACTCCTCAAGCTTTACTAAGGCCCTGTCAAGGATTTTTGTAAGCTCCTCTGCAAATTGTTGGAGTGGGCCCGTCACGTTTCAAAATTGTAATAGAATTTTATAAGCATTTACCTTCCGTTGTTCAAACTGTTTCTTATTATAGGATCCTGAAGCATGAGTTCGAGGAGTTCCGTAAGATTGTCTGCCTTGCCAGCGGTTGGACTGGTGTTGATTGCCACGACCAAACGAGTATCGCGGATCGGACCAACCATTGGGGTTACTGCGAACGTCCTGGTATGGACTCGGATACTGCTGACGCTCGCTTGTGTTTGATCCTTAACGCACAATGTATAGCGGCTGGTATATCTTTGAACCATTTCACCCAGTCGTCAGGAATTAAATATTGTAACATGGAAAGGATAGAAGCGTCTGCCAATCCACAAACGATGTCGATCAGGTAATGAAAACTGGTCCAGGTATATCTTCACGGATTACAAAACCAGTGAGTTCTATGAGCTTCAAGCTATCCCTTATTGAAAAGAGCCCACGTGGCTGTTACTTGTATGCAATGAGCTAGTTGCAATGTGTTTGTGGTTTTGGTTGTAGCTCAACCATGGTTGCTTCAGATTTTTATTACAATTGACTTACTCGCTGGAACTTTTTAGCCTTCCACTTTTTACAAAGATACGTTGAGGTGAGTAAGGCCTCTGAGAGTCTCGAAGCGAAGGCTACATGCTTCTAATGGGCTTGTGTTGCTTGTTTTTTTTCTCTGAAATATGTTACAATTCTACCTCTCCAATTCGCTCCACCTCCTCTATATGATTTTTGCCCAAAACTGCGACCACGATTCGGAGATGGAAGCATAGGATCCATTCTGAAAGCGTGATAAGCATGAAGAGAAAACATGAACAACGTGGAGAAAAATGTTTTGAAAATACCTGTGGAAAGGATGGTTCCAATGCATCGCTTAGTTTACGTCTCAAAGAGACCTTATGTTTATATTTACAGTGTGAGTGTTATCTTGGGTGTGGGTATTACCTGTGGTGTTGACCTAGGGCCTCGAGGATTTAGCTGATTCCCGCTTTATCCTTTTAGTCAACGCGCCGATACTCTGAGTAATTACGACTAGATGGAAAGTAATATTGATTGCTGGCCAATGCAAAGCTTCGGGTGTTTCATGCGTGAGTTGTATCGGGCAGGAAACACTGCAGCCCATCTTGCATCGTTCGCAACTTGAGCTCCTTATTTCGCTTCAGCTGTGCATATGTCCGAATGATAGTGGTTGATTCAAAGCCGGACGGTTTGAACAGTACTTGAGCAAGTGAAAAATGGCGTGCTCATTTGAGGTGGGAAGGTAAAATGTTAAACAAGTAGGGCGGGGTTCAAGTGCGAAGCTAAAACGATGGTGCAACTTATGTGTGGACTTCAGAATTTGAGGTCCTTTCATTCTGTACGTGGGAAGCTTCACGCTTGGCTGTGCTTTTTGTGGGAACAATGTTGACTAGCATGGGCAGATTGAAACCGAGGGCATCTGCAGTTGTCATGTAAACGAGTTGTAGGAGGGAATCCATTTTTCTCGAAAGAGATCCAGGGTATTTAACCGTTGGAAAGTGGACTGACACGTTTTTCGTTAAACAGCTTTCATCAGTCACGAATGAGGTGGAAACCAACATGGAACTGTTCTCTGGGCTGGACAGATGATATTAAATCCACAGTAAATATGAAGCGAAATAAGCATCAATAACATAGAACCACCTCAGTCAATCCACCATCCTTCTCGATGAGGCGAAGAGCGAGAGAGGGAGAGATTAAGAGTTCCCCGGAAGGCAGCTCGTCACCGCAGTAGAGCGGCACTTCTTTTTACCGGACAACTCGTCCACTCCACTCATCATTCAAGGGCCGTTAATGTTAACTGGTGCTTGTTCTACTCTTCACGCTGTG
Source organism: Haemonchus contortus (assembly GCA_000469685.2). Lineage (NCBI taxonomy): Eukaryota > Metazoa > Nematoda > Chromadorea > Rhabditida > Trichostrongylidae > Haemonchus > Haemonchus contortus. The sequence continues at coordinate 8,055,312 of LS997564.1, forward strand.
CAAGTGACTCAATCACTCAGATCTCTTTTCTTTCAAGAAGCCCATTTTGTTGTCTCTCATCAATATGAACATGGATTGTCACCTTTGATCGCACTGGCAATGTCGCGCCGGCTTTCTACTTCCGCTCGAGCTGGCACGCCAGCAGTACAGCCCTTATAAAGGGAACCATTTTCAATGTCCCTAGACTAGAGAAAAGCGATTGCTCTTTCCTTGTTTTTGACGGTGTCTGCTTCACATCTACATATCAAACACTGAGCTCATATCTGAACGATGCGCTGGTACAATAGGCCGCCGATGAGAGAGGCTTGGCAAAAGTTCTTTGCAATGAGTCCAGTCGGCTATGAAAAGCCTTCCAGGCTCTAGCGCTACGAAAAAGAGTCTCAAATGAGTCAGAATAGTTCTTATATCAGACTACTCGAACACTTCAGTTGCGGAGCACAATGTTGTCCCTCTTCTCGAACTGTGATCCAACTATATCCAGAGTCTGTTTACATTCGTTTCGTCGGCAAATGACCCGTTTCAAGATTACTCGCTACGTTTCTCACCTCATCGAGAACTGCGATAAAACTGATAAAACCGATCAGTGATATGTGACGGCCTGGCGTCGTAGTTTGATGTGTTCGAAACAAACTGATACGACAGTTAGACCTTTTGGATCAGCTGCACCTCATGGAGACTTGGGCAATGATGTGCCCAGAAATTTTCCGTAAGGGTCTGCCCGCACCTGGGTAAAGGGCATCGCATCGTGTGCCGTATATATGGCGGGTGGTGTCAATCTTTGCACCATCTGGTGTCTCATCTATCTCATTACGTTCAGCCATTATCAGGTGGTGTGGTGTTACCACCTTCTCCTCTTCGTAATAAATGTAGCCCCATAAAGATAGCGCCATTTTGATCAATATTCAGCTAGAACAAGCCTATTAGTATGGTAGCCTATTGACTTATACCAACGGAATTCATTAACTATGCCTTGTTGTCCAGGAACTTTTGAAAGTGTCTTTATTTATTTACTACATTCTGGGGTGCAACAACCGTGGTGCATGATGCATGCGCTGTTATTCGCGAATTAGATTAAAGACGTAATTTGTTTTTCGTTTCTATTTTATGGAAAGAACAGTTCTGCCATTTATATTGGGGAGAACTCGATTCTCCTATCTAGTGCATCGATTTCTTTCCTCTTATCATCGTTATCTATGTTACGACACATTTCGTTCGTTTGTTCTCGAATTCATTCCACCTCTTGCCGAACCTCATCAATCGGTAGGGTCATTCCGTTCGTTGACTTTCTTCTTCATACCTTGTTTCGTACTTTGTCGTAAACTTTGCGTTTACTCTTTCGTGTCGAATTCCGATCGCATCGTATTCGATCTCACCACCGGATTTCAACTATACAGTTTTCAGATATGGCGAAAGTTGCCTCAGCAATCACTACGTACTTTCGCCGACACAGTGCCAAAGAATGGGCCGACTATTTTATGTCGACACATTTCTGGGGACCCGCTGCTAACTGGGGAATTCCTCTTGCGGCTATTGCCGACTTAAAGGTATGTTGTGGATTTACATTACCTATTCGTGGCTTACAATTACGAACAACTTTAGAAAAATCCCGATATGATCTCTGGTAACATGACCGTAGCACTGTGTATGTATTCATCCGTGTTCATGCGGTTTGCATGGCATGTTCAACCACGGAATCTTTTGCTTTTCGCATGTCATTTTACCAATTTATCGGCACAGTCAATGCAGGTTCGTCAGCTTGGCAGCATCATGTTTTACTAATTTTCAATAACTATTTTTTTCCTTTTCAGCTTTGCCGTTTCTTGAACCACAACTTCCTACACATTATAGAAGACCCTGTATTAAAAAAAGAACGAGAAGCGAAGGGTAAAATCGACACCCAAGTTAAACATAGCTAGGCCAAGTTAATATCACTTACATAGGTTTGTCACTCAGTTTGAAACTACTAGCAATTGTAATTGTTTGAGCATAAATTCGCTATGACGTAATATGTAAGAAAAACGGGTGATAAATTAAATGATTCAATTCAAGTATTCGTGGAATATACACAATTCGTCAAGTACAGTACTCATTATAGCAATACTTCATTTTGTATACGAGAACAATATACAATACCAAATTATAAGGCTTTCCCTCGGGGCCTTCGACTTCGTTTAGAACGTGGTGAAGGCTTCGATGCAGTCTTTACCTTGGCAGGTGATCCGTTTGGTGTTTTTGACTGTTTAGAAGGCGTCCTAGATCTAGACTCAGACATGATAGAGGTCTCCTTCTATGGTTGTCGAATAAACTCACTTCACGGCAGCAATTGGTTTTTTTCGTCGGGGTTCTTCGAGATCATCGATGGGTTGCGATTGCGTGGGAGAGGATTCTTGCCGAGCTCGTTTCTTTTGTGCTTCGGAATGGCTTATTACACCAGGCATTGGCGTTGAGGTAGAAAGAGGAAGAGTTCGCGATTTACCTCTCGAGGAGATCTGTAAATTTGAATTCAAATGCCCCTGAAAATATGCTGCTGCACGGATCCATACCCGTAATCCGCTCCTTGTTATTGGAGACAAATTTATGCCGTCGGCTAAATTCGGTGGAGACGAAGGCTTCTCCGTCGTTGACGAAGATGAGCTCTATAAGGAGACAACATGAATTTGTAACATTCAAACATGTGTTTTATACCTTCAAGTTTTTTCTGGGAGAAATGCGAGTTGGTTCTAGGGGATGCCCATTACTGACTTGTGATGCTGGTTTTCTTGGAGACTTCTGCAAAAACACTTCTATTTAAACAAGAAAAATAAACTATCGTTACTTAGCAGAATCACCTCTTCTGGTAAGGCCTGCTTAGCAGGCGAAGACAGTTGCCGTTGTGTTGAACTGCTGCGCAGATTCCGTGAGGATAAAGGCTCTTTAGATGTCGAAGGTGCAGCATCATCATCCCTGTCCACAACGGGAATCTAAATTTGCGTGTGCATAGTGTTTCACAAACAAAACCGGGCCATCAAATTGCACTGAATTCCTTCAAAGCTTTTAAAAACTTAGACAAACATTCAACAAATGCGAATATTTTACATAGTCTTGAGCTTAACTTACATTTTTAGAGCTCGCTTTCTTGAGAGGTTTCATATCAGGTTTCTTTTTCTCTCCTTTGGAGGGACTTCGTAAAGAAATTTTACCTGAAAGAAAATTGGTTGCTGAAGAACTGTAATAAATAATAACGTGACACTCAAGTAGATACAAACACTCAGCGTCGCCGAAGAATTGTTCAGATGATGGATCGCTTTAGTCAATAGTTCCGAAAGAGCGAAAGGCTACTCACAAGAAAGATTGAAAAAAAAAGCCAGTATGTTATGCGATCATGACATGAGGACTCAAGAATTCTTTTGAATATGGGGTTTTCATTTCTGAATTAGCGCCACCTCACCCTTCAAGTGGTACTGGGGAAGTACTCTACAGCCTGTAGAGGTTCTGCATCACAACGACTTTCGAATCGTACAAAAGCAAGCAATATGGGAGCGATGACAAAGAAAACGTAAAATTAAACAAAGAAAGGCTGTTCCGAGATTAAATTTAGGGTCTGAAAAATGTCATGCATAAAGGGCAGAAGTAATGGTCTGATGAATCAATAAAATGATATCATTACATGATCACCGAGAAAGATCAGACCAACCGCGTGAACCAGGCGGTGAATCTGCTGGCGACGAAAGAACGTTTTTGTTTTGATGTCGTAGTTTTCCTTGCACCGCCACATTCTCCTGTTCATCTTTCAGAGGTGTTCGATCAGTTTTCTTGCGTGTAAAAATAGCATTGTTCTGAAGTATTAATAATGTTGTTTCAATCTCTCTACACAAGTACACCAGAGTCAAAATCTTCAACGGCCACTGAAGAGCTGCACAGAAAACGCTGACGTTGCACGCATTGCAACCGATTGTTGCTGGGACCGAAACCCTTACACATGTCAATGAGCTTTTTCTTCCCTGATTAGGAAGAGGGACGACTAATGTACATGATAGGTCACCTTTAGCTTGCCATGCATGCTACGCTATACGCTGGCCTCATCGAGCAGATTTTTCTTTTTTACAAATTATACAATATTTTTGCCATTAACATTGACTTTCTGGCAATAATATTTCCTGAAGATATCTTTCATTTTCCTTTCTGTAATCATTTCGAACATACTTGAGCATACGGTTGGCTATACAAACGCTGGGTTTTGTGGGAGACTGTGGACCCCCCCCCCCCCTGAAGATGACCGACCGCATAATCAAACGTAAATAAAGTAAAAAAAATGAGAAAAAAAATCGCTAAGGGATGAAAGTTTTGCAACTGAAAATGAACTTGAAAAGTTTGAAACAAAATCCATACTATATATAAACCGCAAATGTCCGTTTGTACGTTTGTACGTTTGTCTGTTTGTCTGTAACACTACCTTATATGGTGCCGTTTGGAAATCAACTGGAACAGCTCAGACAGGTTACAACACGTGGGAAATGAGCCGGACTCCTTGGGCACACGTGACTTGAACTAGCTCCGCCTAATAGGGGCGGAGTGTCCCGCTAGAGGCGGGGCGTCACCGAATTCTGTAACTCCTGCTCTCCTGGACCTGGAGCGTTCAAATTTGGTAGAGATGTAGGCGGCAGAAAGAGAAAACTGATGGTAGATGACAGGTGTAGACTCCGCCCACTGGGGGTGGGGCTTCCTCAAAAATATTAAATTTGGACCTGGAGCGTTCAAATTTGGTAGAAATGTAGGCGGCAGAAAGAGAAAACTGATGGTAGATGACAGATGTAGATTCCGCCCACTGGGGGTGGGGCTTCCTCAAAAGTGTCGAATTTGGACCTGGAGCGTTCAAATTTGGTAGAGGTGTAGGCGGCAGAAAGGGAAAACTGATTGTAGATGACAGATGTAGACTCCGCCCACTGGGGGTGGGGCTTCCTCAAAAATGTCGAATTTGACCTGGAGCGTTCAAATTTGGTATAGGTGTAGGCGGCAGAAAGAGAAAACTGATGGTAGATGACAGGTGTAGACTCCGCCCACTGGGGGCAGGGCTTCCTCAAAAATATTAAATTTGGACCTGGAGCGTTCAAATTCGGTAGAGGTGTAGGCGGCAGAATGGGAAAACTGATGGTAGATGACAGATGTAGATTCCGCCCACTGGGGGTGGGGCTTCCTCAAAAGTGTCGAATTTGGACCTGGAGCGTTCAAATTTGGTAGAGGTGTAGGCGGCAGAAAGGGAAAACTGATTGTAGATGACAGATGTAGACTCCGCCCACTGGGGGTGGGGCTTCCTCAAAAATGTCGAATTTGACCTGGAGCGTTCAAATTTGGTATAGGTGTGGGCGGCAGAAAGGGAAAACTGATGGTAGATGACAGGTGTGGACTCCGCCCACTGGGGATGGGGCTTCCTCAAAAATAACAAATTGGAACCTGCGGCGTTCAAATTTGGCAGAGATGTAGCCTACAAGATGGGGAAGCTAATGGTAGGTGACGGGTACAGACTCCGCCCACAGGGGGCGGGGTTGGCGCAAAATTTGCTTTCATCTACTTGGAGCGTTCAAAATGGAAGTGATAGATGGTAGAATGTACTCTCTGTAGTGGGAGGCACTAGACTCTGCCTACGCCCGCAACAGTTTTCCTGACAGCATCCTGAACCACTGCGAAATTTTAGGATACGCCACTGACTCCACTTCTTCTTTTGATGGTACTAGCGTTGGAAAGTGTACAGCTGCCAGAATAAATAAAAATTGGGTGTTGGTGAAAATACCATTAATTATCGGCAGTTTTCTCGACAGCAACCTGAACGTGTGTGAAATATTTGGATACGCCACCGACTCGAATTTCCATTTGATTGCGCTAGCGTTGGAAAGTCTACAGCTGCCAAAATACATACAAATCGGGTTGATGAAAATACTACACCACAATTATGGATGAATGCAAGTGGAAATGAGTTTTCATTACATCTTTAGTGTAGTACAGGTATTTCAACAATGATGAGAGAATAAACAAGGGAATTGAACTCGAGACCCTCTCTTGGACTTCAGGATTGTCTAGGTTAGTACATTGAGGTAATAACGAACGTTCATGGTAGTCAAGTGCAATCTTCCAAGAATAAGCACTTTCGGTAGACGGCTTATGACGTTATTAGTTGCGATGGGAGTAGAGTTCCCTCCCATTTTTTGGAAGAGAACGGTTACTGAGTTGCCAAGACCATTGCGCTTCAGGTTATTTTCAAGAAATTCATTCATGAGAAGCCATTAGACGCGCGCGGTATCATGAGCAGCGCAGCTGCCTTTTTAAACAGATAAGTTGAAAAGTAAAATGAAGTCTACATTAGCCCTGGCCACACAGGTGCGTACCCGGTAAAGACGTGAAAATCCCTACAGCTACCCAAAGGGGCTTTCCTTTCGAAGATAGTGTTCATGGCCACACACAGCCAAACTACACAGGGTTTCTTCGATTACATGGACTGCAGAGGTATTTGATTCGGATCTGTTCAAAGTGTATCGGAATACTTTTCATGGCCAGACACAGCTCCATTTCACATCCCAAAAAAAAGATGGCCGCTACAGAAGTTTCAGAGAAGAGGCTCAGATGATGAAGGTCTTTAATGAAAATTAAAAGCTCATGTGGCTCCGTCCCTCATGGCTAGACCCCCTAGTGCACGCAAGAGCGTGCGTAGCTGCCTGGTGTTACGAAAAAGTGAAAAACTACTTTTCAGCCTTTGTAAATCTTGAAAGAAAGAGAACTAAGAAAAGTGAGTAAGATGACTACCTTGCTTTGTGGAGACGGAACAGCATCCCCTCGATCCAGCTCCTTCCCATCATTTGGCTTTCTTCTGCGATTGGACGGAGCTGGGCTGCGGACCTACATTAATCAAAAACTTGTAAGCTATTTGATTCACTCCGTTGAACGTTGAACGTTGACTTGAATAAGTGCATTTCTGATCCTATTCGTCTTCACCATCACCAACGATTTAATCAGTAGAGGGAAACTGTCTGCCTTAGTTCTTGGTAGATATTAGGGGATATCATTTGGAGTGCGTGGGTCGAAGTTCAAAACAGTTTTAGGCCCCCATATAAACGCATACCCCTTGTACGTATGTACTGGGCTTACTTAAACAGAAGCAAAATGCACGCCCGTGGTACGGCGTCTTGGGCGCCTATAACATTTGAAGCATTGCACAAGTAACAAGAACGCAGCTGGAAACCGCTAATATCAGCAGGCCCTGTGGGTAGAATTAACAACAGCCTCTGATCGTTTAAAGTTCTCATGTGATAAGCCAACAACAGAGATCGGTCATGAAAAAAAAAACATGCAGTTGTAGCCGAAAAAGCCTGACGGCACAACGTTGAACGTCGACAAGCGAGTAACCATGAATACAAGAGTTAAAGGCAATAATAATAGTAAAACTAACTATACTTTCCGGCGAGGAAATGGCATCCCGATTCACATCCTTTTCAACATTCATATCTTTTCTTCGGGTGCTCATGGTAGAAGCCTACAAAGAGCTGATTCGTTGAATCTTTCCAATTTCACACTTATGATAGCTACAAGCCTGACATGGGTATTACTGACATTTTTCACGGAAGAGAAGGAATTTTCTCGACTCCGCGCTTTAGTTGCGATCGCCTCAGGATTGCGACGTTTTCTGTAAAGGCTCAGAGGAGTAACTAGTGATTATAGTGAAAGCGGCATGAAATGCAAAGACTCTGTCCCAAGTGTTACTTCGTTTTCCTGGCTGCTGTCTTCTTCACCAATGTAGCATTCGAGGTTGTGTTTAGGAAACGTCGTTTTGGATCTGAGGGTGGCTTGCCATTTCGCTCCTTCTCACTCTCGATCAATTCAAGAGGAGCACATACCTAAAAGGCTCCGTACTAAATAGAACTCGAACCAAAAGTACGATATGCGCAATTGAAATAAACCCCTCACCACTCCAGCGTGCTCATAGTTCTTGTCGCGGATAAAAAAGCGATTGGATAGAACTGGTTTACGCTGCTCATGTCGTATGGTAGCTTTGCCTCTGTACGTTAGCATTAACATACCCAAGTCTGCCAATGCCCACATTTTCTGGAAAATGAATATTATAGAAATGATAATTTGGGACAGCGATATTTTCACGTTAAGAGCGCTTCATAGTTACCTTGCTTTGTCCAACCACCTCTGCCTGACCTATTTCGCCCTCTTTTCGCCTTTTTTCGTGATATGCATCATTCGACTCTTTAATATCTTGCAGCATTCGATATATAAACTCAAAATCTGTGCTCTCCTTCTTCGACGTAAATGGCTCCATTACGAACCATAAACATCTGAAAATAATATACGAATGAGCAGCTTCGCATCACATATATAAGACGTAGACGTCAGATAATTTTCGAAGGAAAACATTAATTAGGTAAGGAAGGTTCAAAATATAATTTTTTAAAACTGACTCTTGCAAAATAGCCATACTCGCCAAATCTGAATGGGTATTAAGTATCGGCTGATGTGCAAGAAGCCAAATGGAGTAAGCGATTGCATATTCTGGCTGGTGATAAGGCAGATACACTGAAAGATCGGATGGATTTGAAAAAACAATTTTCGCTCGACAATGGTGGACAGAAGCACTTTTCATTAAACTCGATTTGTACCAACAATAACTTGTAGATGTACACAAAGGGACGAGAAAAAGGTTATTCTCATGAAACTACTACGTAAAGCATACTAGCTGATCCCCAGCAGACTGCTGCTGCATGCCTAGTGAAAACATGCAGTTTGTCTTTCGAAAGAAAAGCCACACATCTGCTCTGTCTTTTTTTCTGAGCATTTTCCCGCACTTTTACAATGGAGTGCAGAAAAAGGCGTGCGGTTATAGTAAATAAGAGAAAATTATACTACATAATCAACCAACTAGGTGAAAATCCTGGAGACTGAATGAGACTTCGGCGACGACTCACGGCCGAAATTAGAAGCGAGCGGCATTGTTCCCGATACCTTAATTACTAGTTGATCTGTAATGAAAGAACGAAGATTTCGATGCTACAAAAATTACGAACGATTTGACAGCCGATTCTTCTTCATCATTGGTTGCGTTCAACAAATCAACCAGTGAAAAGAGCGCCATGTACTCAACAGTGAGCCTAAAAGAAATGTCTTACACTATAAAAAGGTTGTAATAGTGGATGAGTTGATTTCGTACCTGTTTCTCATGATTCCCTTGTTTAAACGTTTCACAAAATATGAGCGGACACATTCGGCGCTGTCCTGTGAATGGCATTATTGCAAAATCAGAAAAAAAACAGGAGACAATTCATCACTCACAATCATCAAGTTACCGAGGGTCGTGAACATTTCGACATCAATCATTTGAGAATATTTTTGGACATAGCATAGCTTTAGCAGTGATGCACCAGCAACTGCTCGTAGCCATGCTTTCTCCGTTGTACTGAAATAAATGCTAGTTAGCTGGGAAAGGAAAAGTATAGAGAAGATTCATTGGAATAATATGTTGCGTTCATGTGAAATTTCGGTTGTAGGGAAAACCCCTCCAATTCTTCAAGGTTAGAAAGTTCAGCTTCCCCAAGGTATTGGGCAACAGTGGCGATGCGCAAGCTTTGAAAGCTTGGTGATGACAATGAAGCAATTGACGCTTGGCGAGATTTTAGGGTGTGTCTGAACTAGTTAGTCACAATCGAGGAACCATTAGTGTATTGTACTTTTCGAACTTCCTTCCGTCCATGAGTATTTCTTTACTGAACGATTTCATTTGATTATTGCGAAGGTCGCCCACTAAGTTTCCGCGATGTGTTCGTCAATATAACTTACTGTATGTGAAAGAGGCAGGATGAATAGAAGAGGAAAACGAGTGACTGTACTTACGAAATCTTTTTGTCGGGTTCATGCAAATCACCAGCAGCTTTGATGAAGGCCATAAACATCTTGAATGTTTTTGTGGCCAAGGCATCATCTTCAGCATCCCCACTGCACGTGAACAGGTAGCGAGCTAATAATTTCATTCCATACACCTGTAACAGACCTTCTCTGGGCCGCACTCCTTTCAAGCTATGAAAGCCTCAGAAATTAAAATAAACCCACCTTTGGAAGGCAAAACCTTGACACAGGTTGTTCTTCCAACGGAACTGACAAGTCGGTAGTTGCACCATCTTCTGGCTCTTCCGAAAGCGGGCTCAGAATGATCTGTAAAGAAATGAAACATCTATGGTAACAGAACAGAAAAAAGCCAAATATGGCTCACCCCAGGAACGACGAACTGAGCTATGAGTGTTTTTACCCGAGCACCAAACTCCTTGGGCAAATCACGATGAAATTCAGAGATCACTTGTAATGCATTTATGCATGCGCCCGGATTGTCCATACACACACGATCTTCGATTTCCTAAGCAAATGAGCATTGGATTTGTGTTTCGACTTGTAGAAGGATAGAAAAGCCATTTCTTTTTCGTAGAAATATGCCATTTCGACTCTTAGCTTTCAATACCATGTAAAAAAATCTTTGTCATGTGTGAAAAAGTTGTCAAAATTACCATACCGAATAGATTTCATTGAAACGAGTCGTGCACTCTTCCTTGCCAAGAAGTCGGCATACCACACGGACAGCTAATTTGCAGCATCGACCAAATCCATCGCTTTCACTCACAAGTATACTCCAAACGTGCTAAAGACAATCGACTATCTGACTAAAACAACCACTAATCTAAGAAGTTTCAAAAAGGCCGTATGGGTATTTAATGAAAACAAAATAAGCCAAGACTGAAAACTCCAACTAATGCATGGAGGGGAAAGTGGGAACTATTTACACCACAGAAGCAAGAGGGCAACAACAGGGACACGGCAAGAGGCCACAGATGAAAACTTGTCACTGATTTTCTTAGTTCATCAAATCGTCAACGGACGGTAATAAAAGAGGCAGCGGTGCATCGGATAGCTTGAGTGGTTTTGAAGGTTAAACATGGGGTACTGCCTGAAGAAAACGGTGCAACACAAATTTTAACTTACAGATACAGCGGTGTCCCACCACTCCTGATCTTTAACTTTGAAACTTGACTGAAGAGTAACATGGTACAGTACTTGCAGCCCAATCTCCACTGGAATGTTTCATAAATAGTCGGAGAAGAATTCAGCGTTACAAGACAAGGAAAATGTTTATTGAAAAAACTATGGTTACCTGCTTTGGCATCATCAGAAGCAATAATCTTCAAGAGGCTATGTATGGAGTCGCTTCTGGAGAAAAGATGAGGGAAAGCTTCTCCCCAAATCTAAAAGAAAAAATTACAGTACCCAGTGACAAGCTTTATCACAATCATGAATTTTCTTCAACCTTTAACAGACGTAATACGCTCGGAAGTTTAGCGCTGGCCTCCAGATTGCCACAATCGGCATCAGATTTCACTCGCAACACTACACGTAGAAATTCCTGCAATTCAAATGAACATTTCATCGAGAAAAGGATTATTCACTATTTGGGAGCGTGATGACTAGTATTGGTTGACAGAACTGCTCCTCTTAAATTTTCGGTACCCTCCAGTGGTTCGGAACCTTATCTTATTGATGGTAGGGGTTGCCAAGCCAGGCCGCAAAGAAGTAGAAAATGCCTTCCACACTACTCTAGCCTCCACTTTACTTTGAGTCTTGTGAGTATGAGGTCTCCGAAAGACTGAATCGTGTGTTGGCAAAAAATACGGCAAACTGTAAAACTGTTGATCTCCGTAAAAGTGATCACTTGCACGCGATGAGGCAATATGGTTAGAAAAATAACGACGCCTCTCTTCAATCGGTGTAACCCTTTTGAAGGGAAGAATTATTCCCCTCCGACCAACTCCTAACTACGAATTTATCACCGGTATACAGCTGCAGAGGTGTTAAATGACTAGGTAGTGGAATAATTTGGCTATAGTGGGTAACGCTTTCGAAGACGTACACAAGGCCGCTGGATCGGACTTTCAAGCGGACCAATAATGATCATATGTTGGTTCCTGTTCTCAAAGATGAAACGAAAAAGAAGATCGCGGAGCCACACATTGATCGAAAAAATAAGCTAGAATAAGTGAATATGCTGAACCAACTTGCGCTGGCCTTCCGTGACGCTTCGGAACACAACTTCATACTTTAAAGGTTTTCAAGGCATGACTTGGTACTTTAGGGCATTGCGTTTCATATGCAGAGTATGTGCTACTGTCTGTTCAAGATTAAAATGTAAGACTCCATACACGTGAACGGGTTCAAACTAGGAATACTGAAAAAAAACTAACTGCAGTGCTATCCTGGTCCATTATTAGAGGAGCAACTCGTTCTACGTACCGCCGAATGTTTGTCAGACAATCTTTGGGAATGTTTCCCGCATCAACAGAGTGCGTCACGAGTTCTTTCTGAAAAACGGTTATCTTGGCAAGACAGACCAAACCAGCTTGTCACGATTAATGAGGCTTAGAATCATATCAGAGTAAAGACAATTCTATAATGAAACCCTTAAAATATTCTGAGTTATAAATGAAAGTTTTGGCGAGAGCATTTTAATTAACGGTTATTCTTCCTTAGACATTGGACACTACAAAACCCACACAAACTTCCTCCACTCTTGCGGTTGAGTACTCGTTTGAAACAAGGTATTCAGCATACTCAAAGCACCTTTGATCGGTTGAGAGAAGGTTAGCGAAGTGCTTCAGAGCAATTGAAAACTGAAACGACCAATTCAACAATTCAATCAACGATTCAGACCACAACGAAATAGGATGGTAAGTGTGGCACTTGAAAGTAAGGTGACTCACCCCGGCTGGATCATGATGTGTGCTGCTAATTCGTTGGATTTTGGATTGTAACTGAACTTTATCATCAGATGCTGTTTGTCGTGAGATGATTTCAAGCATTTCACGCAGTATCCGACGATGACGTGATGATCGCGTCACAATTTCGGCAAAAACTCTGTAAAGAGCATATGCTGGCTATAATCAAGTCTTACTGAGTTATCACAGCTTGCTGTTTCTAACAGCTAATAGTGGAAAACGGTGAGTTCTCCACTATTCTGTTCCACTATGTTCTTAACAGCTAGTAACGCGCCAGTCACATGTCAGAGAAAAGTCCCTCGAGTTCCCAGAAGCTTTCGAGTTTTCGTAACGAGGTCAACTCAATATTTCATTTAACTGGTAAGTTTACATAGTTGTTTAGTGAATTGCGCACACCAGGAATGACATCACGAAAATTAGCATTAATCGCAGTACAAAATTCTCCGGGATTCATCGCTGAGCAATTTGCTGCATTTGAGGAACTACATTTGGTGCTGCAGCGCAGCAGCGAAACAATAATTTCACTTTTACAATAAAGCAACTTACTGAGCCTCGAATTCATCCAACTTATCAAATAAATCAACCATTGATCTGACCCTTTTAGGCATTTCCATTTTGTAGGGAATGATATACGATGAAAAATAACGCTCTATCATCAGCCTGAAAAAGTAGTAATCAGTACCAGGTAAGTCTATTTTAGCTGAGCCATAATGACATATCCGAGCCCTTCCACTTGGGCCAGACTAAATGACAGAAAAAGCGGCACTTACTTCTCCTCTGTCATGCTAGCTAACATGTATAAGGCTAGAGCTCTCTTCGGGATGATCGCAACAGCTGCAATCTCCGACATGGTGTATTCATCACCCATTACCACTTTGTAGTAAAGATGCAGCAGTTTAGTAATAACGTCCTGCCGGACCTTCGGCTGCAACTAGTGTAATAAGTGATTAAAAAATCTCTACTCCTGCAAAAAATGCTTTATCAAAAAAGCTACTCTTGCATAAAAAAAAACTCAGTGACAACAAGGAAGAAACGGAAAATGCTATGAACAGACGTACTATTTGACGACAGTTCAAATTGCGAATAAGCCAGGCAAAAAAATCAGCCTGTCTTACCCAACCTTTTTGTCCTTCATCCGATCGCAACAAGCAACAATGAGCGACTCGTTAACTGCTTCAAGTTTCTTTCTTGCGGTTTCTATGATGCAGAGAACAGCAGTATGGCGGACAGAATCATCAAGATCACGAGTGAGGCTACCGAGCGCAGCTAAAAAAAACGAAAAATGACTAATCACTTCAATCATTGAAACAGTTGCGATCGCAGCTGATCCATCACATTTCAACGTTATTTGATTAGGAGTTGTAAATGTTTTAGGCCTTAAAATGAGATCCTCACATGAGATTTGCCCTCTTAGCTGACTGTGTTGCAAGAGAATCTCATGAGAATCTTTTGCACAAACTTCTCGCACTTCATTGAACGTGTCTTTGAACCTGCAACAAACTAGTCAAACTCGTTCATCAATACCCTTGTCGAGATGTCGACGTTGATGTCACAAGGAACGAATGTCGAATATGATATTCAATTGAAATTCAAAATCCGATGAACACACAATATTGCAAAGAAAACAGAGCAGAAAAGCAAGCTAATATGTCTAAGCTGACCTGTCCATATAATACTTCCATAGCTTCGGGTGATCATCGTAAAAACGAGTTTTTGTATTAGAAACCAATTTACCAACGAGCTTGGTGGCTAGTAGACGTTGCTGATCATCTTCTGCCTAAATACGCTGGTCGTGAGGAAGGTGTATAACAAGAACGTCAGTGATTTTTTCGTGAATATTGAGATAATGCATAGGCTGGGCACATTGAAAAACACATTTGTAGCTGGAGGCTGTAAAGGTAATTACAACTTCATCCGCTCTACTTAATGAATGTGTATAACAGATAAAGTAAACAAAAACGAAAACCACTCCGCCTTTCTCGCGTTTTGATTCAGAATTCACTGTAGAGAAATTTCTTCTCGTTCCACCATCAGTTTTCAGTCACGAATAAATTTTAGTATTACTTTCGATTCTTCTCAATCGATTTTCCCTCCTCTTTCATCAGGCTATTAAAAAAAAACGTTTTTGAGTTGATGCTCCCACTAGATATATGTACGTAAATCTGAAGAGATCGGTGCGTTTTTTCGTAACTTCCGAATGAGTCTTTGGTCATCGATCAAGTGAAAGGAGCTAAGAATAGTCTCGCATCTATAACTTCAGAGACGGTCGCCGCGTTTACGTGATATGGCATTGTGATCCTGACCCAAGTCTTCTCTAAACATGATGCTTAACTCTCTCCCCACAACAATCAAAACCACCGCTTTTTATTATTATCAGGTAAGGTTCACTCTCGGTTGAAACGTCGATATCACACAAACGAGAACTAAATAAGTTTGTAAAAAAGAAGAACTCACACGTAAAGACGAAGATAATTGAGGAAGTACAGGTGCCATTAGTTCAGGGGCAATTCCATGCAGCTCGAGTATGACATCGTAGAGCTTTTTTCGAGCGCTTCCCACTAAATCGCACTCTCTCGGAAGGGCTCCAGCTAGTAACGATTGCGTAAGTAACTGAAAGCATCAAGCAGCAACGTCAAAAGATTTCGCATCTGCAACTAGTCCGCATTTTGTCTGCGAAGTTTCTTCAGTGCAAACACTGATAGATCCCTTCAAAGTTTCTGAGCTATGAGCCCGTCAAACTCGATTATTACACAAGGCATATTTACCTTATATGCATACAATTAGAATCATTCTATACATTGGTTTCTAACCAATCCTAGGCTTCCACATTATTCAGCACTACAATACCTATACTGCGGAAGCCTAGCAGATGTCGAGTACACACCAGAGCCCAGAGTCCTTGAGCAAAGCTGAGTTTTCACCAACCCGAAAAAGATGACGAATGATGACTTACAGACTGAATAGCTGCTTCGAGTGAGGTTTGCGAAACTTGTATTATTTGCCGAGCCATGTTGTAGGATTCACGGTTGTTCAGCTTCAATAAGAAAGGTCTTATTAATCGTACTTTAGAAGGAAATATAACCTCATAAAGAAGTGATGAATGGAAGGTCTGAGAAAGTACCTTTTGAGGGTTGATAAGATAAAAAAACAACACATCTAATATCTCTGCGGAAACTTGGTCTACGTCTCTCAGCAACTTTGAGATGATCCCTATTAGAAGAGCAATAACCTGAAATACTAGATAGAAATTCAGATTCACACAGGAGCAAAACACTTGCCTTATCCCGGCTTTCGCTTTTGTCTTCTCCGTCATCATCAATAGCAGCACTTTCATCTGACGCTTCTCGGATTTCTCCTTTCCATTCCTTCCCATTGGCAACTTCCATAGCTGTTTTGATGAGCATTCGAATTACTTGGCTGGACTCGTCATGAGGTAATTCCAGACACAACACTAACGTACTGACTACGCTTATATTCTGAAAAACGAATTGCTAGTCTGCTATCCATTGAGAAAGAAAGGAAGAACGCACCTCGAGTAAGTAGAAGTAACGACGAAACAAAGGATTAGACGGTGACTCAAGGCCCTTCAGAGTTTTGACTAGGAAGAGCAGCACTTCCTTACAAATGTATGTTACAGAAGAACTTAAAAGCAACGAGGTGGACAATAGATCCAGAAGAGTTCGTATCCGCTCACCTTCAACTGTGTGGGATCTCCCAATGGTACATTAGGAGCAAAAATGCGAAGAATATCTGCCAGACAGCATGCCAACCAAATCTGTACATCTTTGCTACTGTTGGCAAGGAAGCGGCTATCCGAAAGATGGCATATCAAGCTGCGATAACGATCAGGCTGACCGCATTCATCGTTTGTATCAGATGCCTGTAGGGCCTCGGATAAAATCTGAAAACAGAAGTATGAGGGAAAGGATTACAAACAAAATTAGATCCACATCCCATTTGCCTCAAGGACGAATTTTTGAAACTTACTTTCAACCTTTTGACGAGCTCACTGGTTCCATTTGTGTAGAGTATGGGCAAGCAATTGGGAGGATATTCAACGTCATCCGCCATCATTGAAATGCGAAGTGAGCCAAAACAAAGTGATCGCTGCCAATCTGAAAAAAAATCAAAATCCACGGGGAAATGTACAAACGGTGATGTTATTCAATAAAGCTTTCATCAGTAGAATAGAAGTTCGAAGTGCCTTTTCTATGAAATCAGGAAAATATGTCAATCATACTTTCACATTACTTTTAGAGACTTTACTATTTTTTAGAGCAAGATGCGTTCAACACATTTGTGTTGGAAGAAGCTCACAAAAAATTTTGTATTAACCCAAGCTTCTGTTCTGCACTTAGTACGCTTTTTTGACGCCTCCAAACACGAGCGATGAAAAAAGGACAGCTCGGGTGAGGCACAGAGGTTGTTGTCGCGGTTTGGATCAGTTAATAACGTTATGAATGACAGCATTCGATATGAATAGGGAGAAAACTATGCTTTCTTTACCATGTGTGGAATGGAAGAGGAAGGAAGCCTAACATGAAGAAAATGAATTTGAGCATGATTGGATTTTTCAATGATTGGATTTTACACCGTTTTGAAAATGGTTGAATGCTGTGGTTGAAGATGAAGTGTTTTGAATAGTTAGGCAGATTAAGTCACTCTAAACCCCTTAACTTACGGACTTTGAGCACAAACCCTTTGCAGTGCAAACTTTGAGTACGGCGCATAATCCCACAAACAGGTAAAGCGGAGGCCCCGCGTCCGCGTCAGGGTCAAGTTTGTGTAACGCAAGTCAATGTTGAATTCATGAAAACGTCAGAGGGATCGAATAGAATAGCATAAATTTTGGAAACTATGTTGCGTTGTAATTGTAATCCCTCTCATTCACTCCATCTTCGAATTCTTTTCGGGTTCGTAGATATGCATGGACCAATTCTCCAGCTAATCATCGTGATAGCAATCCCAGTAAGCAACTTTGAAAGACGCAAAAAAGTAATATTCGTGATTTCACTTCATATATCTTTGAAAATTTGTCAAAACTACAGTGTCGGTTTACGAGTGCAGGAGGACAACTTCGGAAAGTAAGCCAATCAGATTCAGCTCTCACCCTAAAGGAAAAAACGGTTGGGCCCTTGCTAAAGGCCGCAGCAGTGACCACTCGCGCCGCACGAGCTACGCGTGCGGTGATCGATACCGTAGCCTTGTTGCGTATGTCAAAATCAAATATACTTAATGTGCTCAGGTACGACTTTCCATTTTTTTAACCACCAGTTGGGCCATGCACACTACCGCTTACCTACGACTTGTTAGAGGACCAATATAAACAGTATCGGTTGACTTCCCTTTTCATAACCGTTTCCCCATTAGGTGATATTCCCCAATTTGAACGATCTGAGCCGCTTTGTGGGAGTTGATCTCTTGACACTAATGGGTGGTCGTGAAATTGCTTCCATTCCAACCTTCTCTAGTTCCTGGAGGTTTGATTGTCCTGGGGCGAGTTGTAATTTTTAGTCTGTGACGTCATAAATAGACTGGACCAATATAAAGAGAGAGCATCGGTTGACTTTCCATCTCATACCTGTTTTCTCACCGCGCTTCTGTGATCTTCACGCCCTTGATCGTGCCTACGTGACTTTTGGGAGGACACACAAACGGGCATATAAACGGACACACAAAGTTAGCTTTATATATAGAGAAGATAGAGGATTACAATATTGGTCACTCGAAGGAGGATCCACCAGTGAACATAAGACAATCCTCCTTAGGAAGCTATGTGAGTTTGGAGTCGGGGATGGGTAAGATCTTTGCTCTCTTCTACACCTTCATGCTACTGAGAAATCATCATTCAGCGGCGTATTTACAAAGCAGTTTCCGTCCCCTGAACGTAAAACACAACACAAGACAAAATTCAGATGATGTAGAATGAAGATAAATGGGACCACGGTAGGAATTTGGAGTTGTACTCGATTTCCACTTTTGTATAGGCTGCAGCTAAGTAAACAAAGGCATCAAGGAGTGCAATGAGGGTGACGTTCATTTTGGGAGCGCCAAGGATAGGTTCTTGCCACAACTGGCCCAAAAGTGCATGGTGCCAACACGCCCTGTTTGAAACCCATCGGGAGGATCCTCTTAGAAAAACAAAGGCACGTGAAACCGAACGCGCGGGTAAGCAATACCCGCATCATCGGAGGAACAACGATTTGAAAGCGTTCCTCGATGGGGCATGGACTGTCAGTAGGACACGGTTTCCAACAAAGTTCCGCGATTACTCGAAAGAAAAGAAGAATTAAGTAAGCTAAACTCCAGATCAGGGTTCAAAATTATAACTCTCTCATTTCTCCAAAACTCGAACTAATTTGAAAATATGGCATAATTCCATAGGGTTTTATAGGTAACACGTATCAGAGCTACGCCGTCAATCTTCTAGACGGCATTCCAAGGCTTTCTATGTCTTATAAATCTATGATGATTAACATATTTGTTTCCAGTTCTTTCTGCGTGGCAAGATCATCGCTACCAGCGACCATCGCGTCAAAACGGACTGGACTAATCGTGCCAGGACCCTCAATGCTTTGTTGTTCGTATTTGAAGAGTCTTGAAACGACCACCTAGTTCAGCAGCATGAAGGCGATAGCATACAGCAATCAGTACCCTCCGAAAGCAGAGAACTTGTTAATTCGGAGGAGGGACCTATCACAAGAAGTTTATTAGCTTAGCCAGTGTTATGGCTCAACTGCTTTGAACGAAATGAGCTTCAGATCGTTTTTCTGCTACCCTACATTTGAGAGAAATAGCGTCCAGTGTACTTATTGTAACGTTGTGGCCTCGAGGAGCTATTTGTTTTTGAGTACCAAAGGTGCAAGAAAGGCTTGCAGAACAGGATACGCGTTTTCACCCATGCAGGTACTCAGCTTCGTTATCTATACTCTGGACAATGGTTTCAAGGTAGCTGGTACACAATATAGTACGCATAACCTCAAGGCCAAAAGGTGGAACGGCAAATAGGGGACGGATGTAGTGGGTCGTTCCAATTTGTGTCCAAGTGGCGGCAAAATACTTGGCGTAAGACTACGGTAAAAGCGTGCTTACGCAATTGCACACATTACGCTAGCCTTCTTTGTCGCACATACCTTTTTACGCGTTGTAAAGAAAACTTCTGGCGAAATCGTCTCCCTGCATCTTGAGACTTCTTTCTATTTTGGAAATCTGTTACGCCATCCATCTAAGCTACGCTCTCATTGGGATGTTTTCCTAGAGCCGTTTTAAGGCCTCTTTTTTTTGTATTCGGAACGGTTCTTGTCGTTTGAGTGATATTGTCTATTTATTGTGTTCCTGTTTATTGTTTTTGCTCAAAAGGAGCTCTATACCTTAATTAATTTCTTGTTTTTGAGGCTCCTCGCTCTGTACAAGCCATTGAAAAATATTCAGAGATGAGCGATGTAATTGACTGGTCGAACTCTGAGCCACCAAATCGTTACGTTCTTGCTTACGGTACTCAGCATTGTCTCATTGAACAAGACTACGATCATACAATTTATGGGGAATGCGAATATATCGCTAGTAGGACACTCATCAAATGCAAATCAGTCCGTAAAAAAGCTGATCTGAAAGCCAATGGCGGAATTTGTGAAATGGTTGGTATAACTAGCTTCTACTTCTTATATGATGCTCACTTTTGACGTTTCCAGT
Source organism: Haemonchus contortus (assembly GCA_000469685.2). Lineage (NCBI taxonomy): Eukaryota > Metazoa > Nematoda > Chromadorea > Rhabditida > Trichostrongylidae > Haemonchus > Haemonchus contortus. The sequence continues at coordinate 8,075,783 of LS997564.1, forward strand.
ATCGTTTATTATGTGAGATTCTAGCACACGAGGTTCCATGAGGCCATCAGGGACAGATTTCTGTGTGAAGAGCGTCGCCTTGCGCAAGATAGTGGGCCGGGCAAACAGAAGTACGCTCCTTTTACCAACCAGGACGGCTTCATATGGTAATATTTATTTTCCAGAGTTATTTCATTTGGTCTCTTCAGCTTTCTTCAGCATCTTGTATGAGATTACATTGTTCATAACATTGCATTGTTCACGTGCTCTATGGAAAGGTTTTGATAGCAGAAGACCATTGCTGACAATGAGTGGATGGTCAACGATGCTAAGTAGATGGTGCTGGTAGTCAACTAGTGATTCTTATGTCCAGCTGCTCCTCTTTTCATCTAATCTTTTGAAATGGAATTGGCTTTCATATAGTTTTTACTCTCGAATCGTTCACCTTGAAGTGAAGTTGGTTATATTCAGCGACGAATTTCCATGGTTGATGCCAAGCCACCGATGGGAATCCCCTTTACCTCGCACTATATACGACTACGCTCCAGACGATGACCCCGTGGCGCCTCTGAGGTATATACATGCTTGGTCTATATAGTGAAATGTAAAAATGATTATATGTAATGTAATCTGTATCAATGTTCATGTTTTTAAGCCGAAATTGAATCTATTCATAAATTCTGCAGAACGCTGATGATACTGTGTTCCCGGTTTCGTTTAAATAATATTCGTTGGCGAACGCCGAAGAGAGCTTGTGAGTGATTTAACGGTAATCCTCGCGTAGTGAATGAGGATGTCATTCGACAAGTACTGCAACCTAAACTGTTCCCATTTTGCGTGTGAAGGAAGGAAAAATAATGGAGTCCATTCGGTAAAGATCCCTACCTGTGACTATGCACAAAGTTATGTGAATCTGATATCAAAAAAAAAAACACTAAAAAATAAAATCTCGAAAGTAAGAATCTAGTTTTCAGCCCCATAAAGAAATTCTGATTTTTTTCATATGATCATCTCTATTGTTCTAGGCACGCAGGAGTATATACCGATCGAGATATTCTAAAAATGCGGAGAGCATTAACAGAAAAAAAGATAAAATATCTTCAACTTCATGGTGAAATGATGATGGAGAGAGCTCGTAGGAGGGCCAACGAGTTGCTCACCAAAAATAGAAAAGGTATTCTTTGATTACAACAATTACTTTCTTTTCTGAATGATCATTTTTGGAGCATTGCCATCAATATTGTAATTGACGGAATTGTGGTGGTCCTTGCTTTAGTTTGGGATCAAGACATTTTCTTATGTGGGAGTTACGCACGTTATACCCAGGGTGTCATGCTGAAAAAGTTCCTACCCAATTTTAAAATCTTTCCCTTCTGACAGGATTGAGCTTTGTCGTATTATCATTGCAACGACTTGTGATCGAACCTTCATGCAGATTCACAGTTTTCTTATTGCAGAGATCACTCTCGGAGAAAATAACGCAGCCGTCGTTGCAGCATGCGCCAGCATAGACGATTACGGATGTATTCTCAGAAGAATGACATCATCGCAGAAGTACAGAAGCGTGCGTTCCTGTAGTATTCGTTCATTCCCTGAGTGTTATTTGTTTGTGGTGCAGACATTTGAAATCAAACAGCCTTCGATTTAAAAACATGTTCTTTGACGAATTTTACTACTGCTTTGCACAGCAGAAAAACGCACTTCAACTGACGTAAAATCAGCATCCTATGCAGCTTTCGTCTTCTAATTAATGGTTTCAGGGAGAATGGAAAAAAGTTGAACCTCCTCGTTGCTCGTTCGGAACTACGTTGAAGAACAGCTTATCGAAGGAAGATCGGGATTCCATCTCATGTGTGCTCAATGCGATTCTCGATTGCGTGGGTGAGGATAAGATGGATTTTGTCAGTTATATGAAAGCTCATGATGCTAGAGGTTCGTTATTTCATGCAAGTCTTGTTGAACTATTATAATGCAAAGGTTGGATCAAAAAATTCGGTTTAGCGCCCGATATTATCGAGATCAATAAGGAAGAAGTGAAGCAGTGTACTGCTCCTGCGATTCCGCACAGCGAATACTGCATTTCACGTTGGTTATTTTTGTGTTGTCCTTTGTGAGCAATGTTTATACCCTTACTTACTGTGTTTGTGTCTTCGAATAGTCCATCTTGTCACATCCCCTGTTGTCCGAAGAAATCGGAATTTTCAATTTAATGATTTGCTGCGCTCTTTTCAGATCAGATGCTGGATGAACGCCAAATTATGTTTGTCCCTTGTAGTGTATGCCATTCCATGTGCAGTGGTTTATCCTCACCACCAATGTGCGGGAAGCATCTGGGTACTTTTTAATTATTCACTTTCCACTTTTTTTTTTTGATATTTTCAATTTGATTTTTTTGATACAGATTTGTTATGTTTCGACTTTTTCGTTTCATTTCAGTTGAGTTTGCCAAAAACAAGCGTGCTGCTGCAAAAGACGCGCGAGTGCCTGTTTCATCATTAATCAATCTTTCATCAGGAGTCCCACCACTTTCCCCACTTTCTAAGCTCAAATGTATGTTCTTTACTACACATATTTTGGGAATTCTCTTCTATCTCAATCACTAACACCATTCAGCAGTGAACGATCCCTCGAAGCCATTGTTTGGACTACCTTCAAATTCAGTTCCTTCTCCTTTCGTAGCAGGTTCTTCAGTAGAAAAGCGAAGTACTAAGGTATGTTTGGATCCTATCGTCAAGCGGATCAGTTAGCTATTATATAGTCAATCTCAGAAGGTTGTTTATAGCGCGTGTCTATTGATAGTTACACAAAAGAGGATAGCGATTCAGTCCTTAAAAGGTTCAGAAGCGAGGTGAGCTTACAGTTTCATTTTTTCGATGTCTTCCGTATGTCTTATGTTTTGTTGCCTCAATTGTGGAATTCCAGGTGCCTCCACAAATGACTGTAGGAGAAGCACTCACTCAATCTTCAGCTGTGACTGATGCAATTCGGCGCGCTGAGATGCGCCGAAGTAGGGAGGACGAAGTTTGCAGTTGTGCCAGGTAGCCCCATTTTCTGTTTTTCACCACTTCCCATCAAAAGCCAGTGTTTATCGACACTCTTGTTCATGTTCTTTGTAAACTTAAGGGAGGTGTTTTTGTGTGCGAGTCGTTTCGACCTTCCATTTAAAGGATTCGGCCATTCAACCGGTCCAACTTCCCTCCAAAAACTTCGGTACCTCGGCGTGTCACTGCTGTAGTTCGTCCACCGATTCCAGTGCGTCGACAAAGTATCGTTGAAGGGAATCCGATGCGGTCACAGGTTCACTATTTCCTATCCGATATAGTGTTTTCTTTATCGGAAATGCAAACGGTGCAAATGTAATTCTTTCAGTCTCCGCAAGTTCCTCAATCAGATTCTGGTAATCGCCTCGCCGGAGGTTCCGACCAGGTTGCACCGCGGCAACTGCCTGTACCATTGCCAAGAAGGTTCCAACAACCTCATCGTTTCGTGCCGAGGGTTGGTTTAATATGTCTGGATGTGTAGTGCCTAATTTTATATTACTTCTTACTTTAGGATTCAAGATTAGCTTCTCCTCAGTCTTTTATCTCCACGAGGCCGCAGTACTCAAGTTCCTCACCCTCAACGAGCACTATCGTTCTAGATGAAGCTGGAAATGTCAGTAACAGATAATGTGCTGGCCTTTTTATTCCAGAATATAGTCATGTATCAATATCTTCAGGAAGTGCTGATGGAGGAGCGGCGTAGTCCTCCACGTAATCAACAAGCCTACGATGGTGGAGCTAACCGAGTCGTCATACCTACTCAAACCCGCCCATATATATCTTCCTACAGGAGACATCCTCAAACGATCATGTGAGTAGAACGACGTCCCGCTCGAGATTTCCTTGCTATTTATTCTATTGTTCCGAAGAATAACGCGTCGGCGGTAGAACCAGACACTGTGTTCAAGCCTATAGACTATGTATGCTAAGGGTTCAGCGTTGACAATTACGTACTAGTAAAACATGAAACATGAACATGACGTGATTTTGCAGACGGCAGCAACCTGGCGTTCAGTATGTTCGCGACGGGACCTCTCATCAGGAAGTACCGAGGACTCATTCTACGTTGCCTCCTCCACCTGATCCACCTTTGCTACCATTTTCTCATGGGTACGGTATATCTTCTGCGTTTCAGTTTCCAGTGGGGTGAATGAGTCTTCGAATTGCTTACTTTTCAGCTACGTGCGTCCTATACCCCTAGAAAGAAGACCACCCAATACTGAAGAGAATGATAGGGTAAGTGATGTACGCTACTTGGTTTGTACTGCTTATTTTACATGTTCCGTTTCAGAAAGCTGGAGGTCGTGTCGAACCCACTTCGTCGGGTGCTCCATCGCAACGGGAAGCAGATGTGCCCCCTGCTAGAGATGCCCAGCCGACTGCTGAGTCAACCGAAAAGAGCGAACGGCTTCTCGATCCACCTCCTCCCCCACCTATTCTTCGGCCTCGGTTTCCCACGATCCTTCGTAAAGTCGACGGTGTTTCGATTCCAGCAGCTCCTACTCCACCTCAGCACCCACCTGCTCCCAGTGTGGTGCAGCGACCCCCTCCGCCAGGTCCTCTACCAAGGCCTCCGCCTGCTTCTCGTCCCATGCCACCGCACCGTTTGCTGAGCGCAGCAGCTCGGCCTGTTCCGCCTCATCGTCTGATTAAGTCGCTACCGCTTCCTGTAGTACCAGCACCTAGAGCTCCGAAACTTGACTCGAAAACTGAATCCGCGAATGCTCCTGAACACTCGAAGGCCACTGACCATTCGCAGAGCACGGTTCCAGCTGAGCGTTCTACTACATCCAGTGATGCTCCGAGCGCTCCTACAAAGCCATTCGTTGACAAAGCCAATGGATTGTCATCTGCGGATTTGGATCCACTACGTATACTTGCCGATGTATCAGAAGCGGCAAGAGACAGTGTAGCGTCGAGTAGTGGATCAAAACCGGCTGTAGCTGCATCGACTTCCACTCAGCAGCCAAGTGCACCTCAGCCGCCAACGAATGTGGCAAGCAATGGCGATGACGACGACGATTTTGAGGAAGAATTGTAGAACTTTACCTTCTATTGTTGGATTTTTGTATAGATAAGCCGGCTTTTGTCAGATCGAGGATAGTGGGGGTAAAGGGTTCTTCAATGCATCATATGTGATTAGGAATGTAATAACAAATCTTGGAATATGCACCATGGAGCGGTTAGATATCCCATCCAAGGAAATGTTGATGTTCCCCTAATTCGATGGGGAACGACAATTGCAGTGCAGTTTATTCAGCCATTTCTCACTCATCGATGAACCACTTCTCATGTCGTTTTTTGGAAATTATTGCTTAGAGTTGATTGTTGTGTTACTGCCTTCAATTCATTAATCTCTTATCCCTTACCGATGTATGAAGTGAATTCAATAAGTCAGATTCTTATTAGGGAGGGCTCCAGATCTTTTACATCTGTATAATCCTTTCGTGATGCATGTGAGGAGCGGAAAGAAAGGCTGAAAGGCTTTTAGCGTGCAAAACGCTTAACGGCACCTTCCATTTCTACGTACCTAATTCTACTGTCGAAGATTCCTTTCACAATGCACAGATCTTTGAGTGATTCTGTAAAGTGAACATGCCAACGATTTGATGCCTGTTATAACGCGCAATGGTTCTTTGTCAGTTGCCTCAACGCGCAGCATCCCTTATCTAGTTGTTTCGCCAAGCCCCACGATGTGAAAGGCTCCTTGGAGTCATCCCCTTTGTTAGAATCACCGCATTTACTTTGTCTAGCCAATATACCCATTCTCTTCGCTAAGAATTACTTTTAGCATTTCCATTTCTCGTAAATTGACCTTTCAATTTCAAAGTGTCTATTTTAAGGGGTTCACGTTGTATATACTATCTAGGTACAATCAATAAATTTTGTGAAATTATTTACTTATCCGTGATGGTTAGCTATGCCACTCACAATTACTACTGAGTAAACATTTTACTGAAAAACGAATCATCTTGACTCGACTCTATGAGGTAATAATGCCAATAAGGCTAGGTAATGCTGGAAATGTTGAATATTAGATTTATTAGTAATAACGAGTCCATGTCTAACAAGTCTATTCCCATTAGAAGAAAACAATAATTCGCAAGATATTCCAGAGACAAGAGATCGTATATTCATCGGGTTTACTCTTAATTATTATCATTATACTCAACATGAACCGAAAATCAACAATATATTCGATATTATTACAAAGAATAATGTGATGCAAACGATGCACTGGTTATATGCGTATATAAGACCCGAATATGATAATAGACTAGCTCATTTTTAGGTAAAACAATCTAGGAATGACGCCGTCTCCGAAAATAATAATAAGTGACGAGGGACAAGACTATAACAGATATACCTGACTCTCGATTAGAATGCGATAGCTCTATCAATAGATAAACCCTTTTGACAGAATAAAGGTCGAAGAAAGAAGGCAACAAACTAGAACTCAAATATTGACTATCAGTACTGCTGTAGTCGGGCTAATAACTCGTCAGTTGTTGGCGAATCGTTGTTCTCCTTGTGGCTGGGAGATGTTTCAGCTGGTCTAAGCGCCACCTGGATAAACAGTGAGGTAGTGAGATAGAACAGATTTTGGAAAGTGCTTAGCTAGAAATTATGCAAAAAAGGATGTAAAGATTTCTCTACTCTTCAGCGTTGCTTCCTCAAAACTAGACCTTGAGCTAAATTTGAAGTCAAAAACAAAATTTTTCCATTGTTACTGTATGAGTGCTATCAGCTGTGATTCTGATGTGTTAAACAGAGTAGTAAGTAAAACAGAACAGTTAAAAAATCGCGTCAAAACACATGTTAGGCATATAAAACAGTAGGGTAACGCAAAAAGAGTATTAAGAGTTTACGAGCATGCAGTTAAAATATATATGAGGGCGGGGATATTCCTTAGGTAATAGTAGAAAACTTAAAAGTAGCACTCGAAGTACAAAATATTCTTTGCCAATCGAAAATGAAATATCAAGACCACAGCAATTCTTGATTCAAGGTGGTTTTTTTGGTACTAAATCATTCCCATGCTATTACAGACAATTATTCTATTTTCGGTCAGAGGGGTGATCTGAATAAAGACCACTGGGATCTTTTTTATGAGGGCAATGCAGTGATGATCAATACTATTATGAAGCCATATGATGAAAATCCCCATCAGTTGAAAAAATTCAAACAAAACACTTTTAGCAATGAATTTCCCTTGAACTTAGTTAATCTAGCGCTACACTAAAGCAATGCAACGAATGAGGAATATCCCTAGATTTGAAGAGAAAATTAGTAAAAAAGCAATATCGTTATCAAAAAGCAAGTGTGAAACTACTATACAAATTACATGCAAAACACGAGGGAAAACACACCTCAATGGTCGGAGCGCCTTTTCGTCGAATACGAACTTTTTCAGGCGCAGGTGGTAAAACTGAGAATGGGGCTCGGACTGTATTTGCATCACTATCTCCTGCACCGAGGGCTTCACGAAGCATAAAATCTGCACCGCGAGAGCGTTGGCGTTGAAGAGCAGCTCGGCCTGAAGGTGAGTAAAACAAAGTAAGCGGGTGAGAAAAGCAACAAAAATTCCTTCGTACAGTACAGAGCACGAAACCAACAGCAAACCATTAGGAGTTATCCACTATAGAAGACATGTGCATTAAGTCGAACGAGGTTATAAAAAGCTGCTTCCATAACTCAAAGCTAACTATTTATCTATGCGAGATATCATAAAAATTCCTAGCTATAATATGAGCAAGGAAAAATTTGAGCACCTGTCTTTGTGCGTCCAGCTGTAGCTCGCGGTGTTCGGGGCCCTTGAAGCAGCTTTGCAAGCCCACCAACTGCCATCATCTTATCGAGTTCGTCCAATACACCAGGGGAGTCCACAGCTTAAATAAAAAATCATGATATCACAGTAAAATTAAATGTAAGATATAATGAGAGTGGGAGACGTGATTGCAAAATTAGTACCTGTTTGAAGGCGAGTGACTCCGACGCGAGTAGGACGATTCTTGTTGGCAGTCGGCAAAGTTTGGGAACTCTTTTTCTTCGAAATTTCACGTTCTTTCTCTTCTTTCGCTTTTTCCATATCTAACTCCCGGTATACGCCCTAGAACATTTTCTCATTTTGTACATTATTCAAATTCAGAAACTTGAGTCAGAAGACTATTAGACTATCTGAAAATTCAGAAGGGTTCCTCTACGAGGCGCCAAAAAAATTCTGCTCTCCACAGACCTCTTCCTTTCAAGGCCTACAACACAATTATCATTTTCTTTCTTTTCAGATTACCAGCAGAATATGCAATCCGATACCGTTCAGGACACTAAGGACGTGTGTGCGCCTCAACTGCCACCCCGGTTGCTGAATTCTTGACAGCTACATAAGGTGTACCTATGGATGACACATATCTGGTAAAACTGTCAAGAATTATTACCTCGTACTGCTCTTTAAAAGTCTTCATGTCGGCGAAAAATTGTTCCAACGAGTACTTTTTCTCATCGAAAGCATAGAATTTCGTGAAACTCTCCCAGTCACACTTCATTTTCCGGTGCATCTAAGAAAAGTATGAGTATGATTACGTAGTCTACACCAGAATTCGCCAAAACGTTATATAGCACCTACCGTCTCTATCGTATCTAGTTCGCTCTGAGCTTCCAATAGGAACGGAGTCATCACTTCTATGAACTTATCTTCGTCGCCTTGCTTTTTGTGAGTTCGTAGGCAGTTTTCCAGCTGAGATGCGATTGGTAGTGACCAGTGTACAAATTTACTTCTCCGCTTACCTTGGTGACGTTCTGTCGGAGGGATGTCACTCCTTTAGCGAGTTCGTCTGCGTTAACACGGGCTGCAGCGGAGCAGTGGTAAAAATCTTCGTGCGTAAACCTACAACATATATCGCTATATCTATTTATGAAAAGTCAGTGGTACAATGATGAAAGCACTGTCTGATATGTGACTCATAAGAATTTGCAACATCAACCAACCTCGCATTTTTAGGGTCAAACTTCCGCATAGATTCCACCATGTAATGCAACAGCGTTTTTTTATTGTCCACGTCTTTCGTATCCATGAGCTGAAAAAACTCTGGACTCAAATACTGCAGTCCAATAAAGGAATAGATGCATGTCCAATAGATGCATGTCTTACCTTGGTCAGCACGTTCATTTCGAAGGCAAATGTGTCCTTATAGGTCTTCGATGATTGATCCATATAATTTCCAAACAACAGAACTAACTCCAGAAATATCTTGAAGCCTTTTGATCGTCGAATCTCTTCACAAGCTTCAATCACAGACGACACACCCTCAAATGAAGTTACATCAGAAATAAGATTTCGTTGGAAAACGTTGAAAAACGTTCTTTGAAAATTTAATAGATCAGAATGAAATCACCGTAAGAAAAGAATGATAACGAGCAAATAAAACAATAAACAAGATGTTAATACAAAGAATTAATTGAAAACGACGAAAAATAAAGTGAAACCAGACATATTCATCATAACAAATGAATAAGCCACTATTTTCAAGAAGCCTTTTTTCAAGAAGCTAATTACTTTTCGTTTTCCGACAAATATTCTGACGTGAAGGATGTTGGCGGCATTTTAACACTACAGCTTTTGTTGTCCAATTGAAATCACTCACCGGCTTAAGGTCATTCAGAATTTCTTGAAAACGTTGTTTGAAAATGATAAGATCGAGTCGCAAAGGTAGCGCACTTATTGACGCCAAAGAAGCCAAGAACTAAAACAGAAGGCTTCTAAATATTGAAACGAAATGGTTTCTCAGAAGCTTCCTTGCGGAACTAGAGGGTAGCAACTGTGAGAACTTCTCCACTTTGCCTTTCATCAAAAATCAATGGTAGCTGCTCAAACCTGCTCTCCCTCGGGCATTTCTTTCAGGACTGATGAATCTACTTCCGACAACTTCTTGATAACATCCATAGGAGGAAGGGCGGTTCGAAGTTGTTGGAGTGTATTGGCAGTGAGCATATTTTCATCCACCTAGAACATGTGCAGTAACACAATACATATTTGTTTACAATATAACTACTAAAACCTTGGAAAACTATCAAACTTCAGAATCCATCGCGCAACAAGCTTTTTTGCTACTATTGAAGCCGAGAATCAGGTCAATTACAGTATCTCTAAGCAACAAAAAGAAATCAGAACGACAACTGACCTTCAGTAGACTTTTGCGCCATTGCTCATAAGACAGTTTGACTGAACCTTGCAAGATAGCTGGAAAAAATGTTGACTGCCTCACAAAAAGTAAATGAGGGAGGGAAGGGGCATTTTTTACAAACCAAGAGCTTGCAGAGTCTTCTCATCCTTCACAATCTGAGGTTGCTTCACTTTTTTCGCAGACTTCCCGCCTTGCAATGTATCGAGCGACCTTGTTCCGGGCTTTGAAGAGGCAAACTTCTCCTGAATCGGGAACTTTACACGAAATAAAGCCGAAGAAAATAGGGGGGACACAACCTTGAGCTGGTTCAGCAGGGCATCACTTGCCAAATCATCTTCCGAAGTTGTGGCCCAAAAACAATCGCGATGCAAATTCCGGGGATTGATCTACGAGAAAAGGTAATTTCGGAGTGGGCAAGAACAAATTACTGTAAAAATGGGCCATCAGACACTTACCGTACTACTTGTCCATGGGAACTTCCGCATCGGCACATCAATGACACGTTTCTTTTTGGCCGGAAGAAAATCTGGGATGACTGGTCCCATATTATTTGCCATTGGACCTTTTCCGCCGAGTGGTGGAGGTGGAGGAGGACCACCTCCACCACGAAGAAGATTTGGCGGGGGAGGAGGCGGAGCAGGACCCGCTACTGCAATATTTAATAGCATAATTAATCGAAGAAAATTTCTGTCAATATAAATCTAAGCGGCATTTCTAAATGTAAAATAACAACTCCCTACACCCAATTTCAAAACGAAACTCACTGCCGGGAGGAGGTGGAGGCGGTGGTGGAGGACCACCTGTGACTCGAGCACCTCCAGGTGGGGGAGGCGGTGGAGGCGGAGGGGGAGGGGCTGGTGGACCTCCAGTGACAGGAGGTAGCCGATTCGTTGCTGAGCCTTAATTTTAGATTCACCATAAAAATGAAGTAATGGCACGGAATCGAAAGACTCACTAGTTGATGGAATACTGTGTTCAGTTGGCTGTTGAAGGTTACAGACCGTTTGAGGAGGTATAGGTTGACTAGGGTTTTCAATCTAAAATTATGTCAACAATAAATATGTGCAACACCGAACTGAGATCGATGAATAGATATAATATATACAGACATGTTTCCGTAATAGCTGAGCTTCTGTACGGAATTCGTCCAGTTTCTGCCAATATTGCATTTGCTTGGCAACAGCCTCCTGTTTTGCTTGCACTGCTTGTTCCAACCTCCGTGAAAATTCGGCATCTTGCAACTGCTCTGGAATGCTCTCAAGTATTCCCATTACCTACCGAAATAAGTAACATCAAATGATTAACCGGTGAATCCGTCACGACATCTGCCACAAACTCAAAAACTGACCTATGATCTCACTGACAGGTGTCTCGAAGTGGAACCGTGAATCAAAGTCGGGATCAACACCGTTTTTATGCAGTACTATTTCATTCACACAGCTCTCAATCAGTCGAAAGTATGACAACCTGGAGAAGACTTCTTCAAGAGCGGAGGAACTCTTAAATCTACGGTCAAAACGAGACCATTTTAAGAGGAATATGTCTACCCACCTTACAGACACATCTTCCGGGATTATCATGAAATGCTGCATTATACTGAGCAGAACAGGTTCGACCGCTGTATTGGCGGATGTTGAGGCAAGAAGTTCGAAACAACCTCCGAGCGTTTCGTATTCACCACGACTGCAACACAATTGAAAATAAAAAGTAAAAGGTACCCAGTTTCATATTCGATGTGACTCACAGAGTTTCAAAACGAGATACGAGTTCATTAAAATCGTCATCTTGAATCGAAGTGAATGCACCGTAGACTTCTCCTATCCGTTCGTCAGTTTTCGACAGTAGAACTATGTGCTGTAATCGTTTAGGAGGTTGCCAAGTTGGAAATTCCCTTTGTTGATTCTCCGAGACTCTTACCGGGATATACTTCCCAAAACCGTCCCTCATCAGCTCGGAACGAAGAGCCATACGTGTTTGCCATGCTTGATCTTCACCTAATTCACGATCGCTGCTATGGATCAACAAATTGATGATGATGAGTATCCGATACTGAAAGGCATACAAAATATTCGCTCTCGAAGTAAAGCAACCGTGCAGGAGGTACACGAACCACGTGATCCACGTCGCTCTCCTTGCAAAAGCGAAGGCAGTCCAAGATCGGCTTGAAGCGTGGCTGCTTAGTTCTAGCCGACAGCAAGGTAAGTTCTTTAATCACTTTCTGAGCTCTGAAAAAGAGTTTGGATAATGAGAATTCACGGTATTTATTGAAAGTATAGTACGCTAAGAAGGAGTTTAAATCACCCGGTCATTTCCATTTGGATATTCTTTGTCGTTTCCTGGTTAACCATACCAAGTGATGCGAGTATTTTTACAGTCTCTGCTCTCAGCGCACGACCCGCTTCAGTATCTTCCACTTCCCTGGGTCTTCGTTTATTAATGGTACAGAGAGCTTCAATAAGGCGGCCTATAGCACGTGAATCACGTTGCAAGACTAGTTCGAGTCCAGGCTGAATTAGAAAGCATACTTTTTATGAGCATTTCGAAAAAAAGTGAATAAATAATTCCAAGCTCTCACGTAAGTATTGACGATCGTTCGTATACATCGAACAACTTCCATGAGTAAGGAAAGTAGATCGCGCGATTCTACTGTATCTTCTGGTGCATTTCTCAATTCCTCCAGAATCTGAAATAGGAATATATGGGAGGATCTCCCCCGGCATCGAAAAGCATCAATTCCCCTAAAACTAATGTGTTTCGAAAATTATATCAACTAATGTAAGTGGAAGTAACGATAATCGGCAGTGATAGATGATGATAAATGGTAGTAATATCGCGCGCGGTTTAGTAATATCGCGGTTTATTCTCTGAGATAATATAGTTTCATTATCCTTTTACTATCATTTGAGAAAAAAATTTCCCGAAAAATAAGTGATTACCTGCGCATACTATAGACATTGTAAAATGAATCAACATACCAAGCCAAATAGACGACAGATCAGCTGCAATCCATTCTCATCACTTCGTTCATTTCCATACCTAGCGAACTGAAAAGTACTGAATATGACGCTATAGGACGCAAAAAAAATTGGTTCTATGAATCAGACTTCTCTCAGTTTCATGAATTGAATTTACTTAGTATGGCTCAAAATAAACCGAAAAATAGATTTGCACTAAAATGTCACAAACCTCGGACAGATATTTTACGCCTTCTCCACTAAGGATCACTCTCAAGGTGACTACATCACTTTTCTTATCCAAAACATTTTTACTATCCAGCACCGCAAGGAGATCATCTATCATCATCTTTGGCGACTGAAAATATCATTGTAGAGAGGCTTCCACAGAAACTAGAGCCTTCAGTCCTCTAATTCATGCCTGCCGGCCGAAACACCAAAAGGCTTGTATTTCACTTATACGACAAACTTTTGGAAGACCTTTTCCTCGACCCTTTGACGGGTTTACCTTAAGAGTCATGATCGACAATATTCGAAAAGCGGAAAATGAGTCAACAACCGCTTCTCATCCCATGACGCATCTCCCACCACTAGCCTACAGAAAACAACATTCATAGAGCTTGTCCTGTCGGAGTAGCAAACCTTCAAAACCCAGCAAGATTTGGAAGCGGGGAAGAGCAAGATTCGAAAACAGGGATCCACATTTCCGAGCGATCTAGTCCCCTTCCCTAGGAACCACAAAAGGGGTTGATGATCAGAATTGTGGTAATGTTCTGGGAACATAAAGGGAAAGAACTGTGGAGGGCATGTTAACGGATAGTTAGCAAACAAGATGTGATGGAATAATCGAAGAATACTGTATTTTTATAGGATAGCAGGTAATGAGTGGGAAAGAAAAAGTTCGGAACAGCATGTTCCAACCGGTTGGCCGTGATACTTCACAGTAGTTATGGGACAGATTACAGTGTATCAGAAAGATAATTGGTGAGCAAAGATCGGACCCAAAAATATGACCAACCAAACGCATATTCGAGAATTAATAAAAGGATATTCACCTTTTTCGTGCCGGTTTTCATATGTTGGGTAAGAATCAATCTTTTACGTTCATCTTCCATTCTGCCCAACATATTATCTATAGTTTTTTGGTCGATATTCCTGTCTCGCTGAAAACCCATGCATAGTTTGGATATTCGGTGGAATTTTCAGAAAATTCTACCAAGACTTGTTCGACTCGTCCATTGAGTTCTACTGTCGATAAAGACCGCAGCTCTTGCGCAGCATAATCCATATCATCTGTTGGACTCCGATCATCATCCTGAACACTATTTTTGAATGGATAAAAATCAAAAAAAAAATCTAAGACCTATCATTATCCAACGTCCTACCCCGCGAGCGTCCCCAAAATGCTTATGAATCTTCTTTCGAATTCTTTTTGACGTGAAGATATCAGTCCATCGAGTGGGTGAGTCTTTCGGACTACGACGCAAAGAGAAGCTTTCCCCCAGTGTGCGCTCCACATGAGGGTGGACAATATCGCTTTTTATCGTCCGTGAATAAGTTGATGAAGATGAACTGTGACAGTCAAATTCATTCAACGACAATGCCTTGACCGATACGGAATCTGGGTTCTCCTCATGATGAGAGGTCGAATCACCGCTAGCGGTGTTAACGTCGTCAGCAGAAGAGACATCCTCCGAGGAGGACATTGCTCTGAAAGGCTCGTCACCGGTCGATGATAGAATAAATATTACAGCCGTCGCCACAGCGATGTGTTTCCAAATAGAGAAAAGCGAAAATGAAAACCAGTGCGGAGAACAGGCAGAGGGAAAAGACAAAGGCATATCATATAAATGCTGAGGTGGCGTACAGTTTCAACTGATGTTTGGAGATATTCCGAAAATGAGCAAAGAGGTAAGATAGGTAGATTGATAAGATAGATTACTGAGGAGTTCATAAAAATTGGGAAGCGTTTTAGAAGGAATATAAAGGAAGAAATTCGAAGAAAGTCCTTGCCCTGAGTAATCCCTTCCGTAAAATGTATTAGTTAATATTCATGAAGGTAAAGTATTATATCACTGTTGCCTGCGACGAATGAATGAAGAGCACAAAACAAACAATCACCTAGGAAACCGGTTCAGATGATACAAAGTTGGTTACTTCGATATGGAAGACAAGTGACACTTGGGTTAGGCAAACAATAAGAGTACCACAATTTGATGACTTAAACTGAGGATTGCTCAATCATTTCACATCCACTCATCTTTTGTGTAGAGGTAGACGTAATCGTGGCAGGTGGAGGTGATCCTCTAATCCGTGAAGGAAGGAAACATTTTTACTCATCCACCCCAAGGCACTCACTACAGACTTTTATTGTAGGAGATGACGATTTCTGTCAGAAAATCGACGGTTGCAAAGCTTTCCACTTTCAAACGGCCAGTGGAGAATTCAGTAGGGAACAAAGTAAAGAATAGAGCACATGGTCGAGAATACTTTCGGACAGAAAGCCTCGTACTCGATGGGTGGATTTCAAGTAAAGTGATGGGCCTGTTGAAAAAAAACTCAAATGTTTGAGGATTGTTATTCAGCATAATCTCATTATAGGAATTAGGTTCTCACAATTCATGAAGGAGTAGGTTCAGAACTTTCCATACTGTTACAGAGACAATGACGATACTAATAGGAAACTAATGATGTTACATGTTACAGGCAGTTCGCTAAACGTCTATAAACACATAAATTGCGTTTGCATAGAAATAAAACTATGAAATATTTGCACAATACATACACATACACATACATACCCACACACACCATATTACTTCCATGAAGGTGAATTCAAAGCCGAGCATAATTCAGAAATAGTTATTCTTGTTTTGAATTACGTGGAACAACATTGAGCTATCCCCGCAAACATAACGGCGATGATTAATTCTTCACATAACTTCTTAGATCGCAACCAGGTCAGAGAGGGTTTGAACGAAAGCTTGTTTGGTGCCACCCTTCCATTTCGAAACACGTCCTTGAATTCATAATGATCAGGAATGGTAAAAGGGAACGATAGCGTTAAGCTTTGGACACCTCAGGTGCTCAATGACATCTTCAATAGGGACTTCATGGTGGACTTCCTTTGAAGAATCGTTAACTTATTTCAAGAACCAGATGGTAAGAAAGATGAGGGGAACCTGAAGAAAATATTAGGAACTTTGTCTGAGAAAAGAAGTAACATCTACCGTAAGCAGTAGCCTTTCGTCAACATATAGAGCTACACCAAATTTCTGTTGGAGTACATACCCATTAGGGAAGTGAAGCAGTGCCATTTTGGTGGCACTACCACGCGCACGGTCTAGGAAACAATTCTTAATGGTGCTCTAATGGATCTGGATAACAACACTCTCCACCTTTCCGGTTCAGATAATTGACTTGTCAGACCAGGCCCGTCTTCAAGAATGAAAACATTGGCCTTTCATGCGCCGACTTCTTTACCCTTCCATTCATCTTGAAAAAATCCCCATTCAAACGTCACTGCTACTTCTAGTGGGAGTGCAAAGCACAAGGCATCCCAAAAAGAATCTCAAAAGTAGGTTCTTCATAGAAAAAATTTATTCTCTATAATATTCAAGAAGTATTCGAGAAGTATTCAGGTAAAAACAGTAAAGAAAGAGCAAACATGAGGAGGAACTTTGATGCCTCAGCGGTGTTAGTATATCAGGAACATGGCACAGGACATTTTCAGCTCTTCCGTCACAGAATCCATGAATAAAAGCATAAGAAATAACGAAAACTTAGGAACAAAGAAGGACCGTTTTGAATGTTTTTTTGGTGTCATTTTGCTTCTCGACCACCAACGTGATAAAATTGCTAAGATTTTATTTTAGAAAGAGATAAAAGGGCAATGTAGATGGTGTTGTCTACCATTGTAGACGCGCCACATGCTTTCCTTCCATTCGGTAAAATGAGAAGAGAAAAATAGCTTCGACTGTGCGAGTGAGTAGATATATTTACTAGAAAGTTTGGTAGCACAAAAGACGACATCGAAGTAACTTATCATTTACTTTTCAAATGTGTTGAAGAATTCGAATGCAGGTCGTGTATTCGTAAATGAGAGGAAGTTGAAGTCAGTGGGGGTTCTTACCAAAAGGATGAAAAGGTTGAACAGAAAGCATCCACAGTTTCGTTTTAGGCTTTTGGGAATGCAGTATCACTGGACCAAAAAATCATTCCATCGAAAGACGACATACTAACGCTCATGAAATTGAAACAGAACTATGACGTAGAAAAGGGTTTGCAAGAAGTATGAATACCCAATAAAACAAACTCGAAGGGAATGAGGCTGGGCAGACAAATAATCACCGAAGGACTGTAAGAGCTTACTGACAAGTAGAGAAACAGGCAAAATCGATGGAAGCAGTGGTTTCCTTTCGGCTGATGATGGGAAAAGCGTTCCATAACCGTTCGGGAAAAATTTTGTTTATTCAGCAGGAATGAATGCGGAATGGAATTGTTCGACATGAAAGGGGGTAATACAATGCACGTTGTCACCAATAGGCATTTGCCTAGCATCCCACTTTCTATGGGGTTTAGTGATAGATAAACCAGAAAGGAGGTATTACGCGGTATATCTACAACGGTAGTGATCACCACTATGAAAAGTCGCCCAGTTTTCAAGCAGTACGTGGTACAAGCCGACAGTGCTGCACCGGCATTAATGCTGCCAGAGTTCGACGAGGAAAAAGCGAATATCCACAAAACAAATGCTGGCAAAAACATAATCGCTAGAGTCATATAGCCAGTGCAAATAAGGATGGCCATGAGTGGGCCATGCAGTGAATCAACAGACGCTTTTGCTATCACCAGTTTAATGCTATCGATTCATCTCCCATGTCACGTAACACTTCCGGCGGAGAAAAAAATCAACGTACACAAGGGAACATTGACCAATTTTTGGTTTCACAAAATCATTACGGTAATTTGAAATAGAAGAATAGTCTATCGGAACTTCGAAATAAACGAAAAAACAAAGTGGTGTGAACCGGGTCATATATATTGAAGAGAAAAAGTAGTAGTTGGAGAGGAGAAAGGTGTAAAAACCTCTACAAACTTTCCTGAGATTGATGTTTCCCACAGCATACTGATCGCAAGGGTAGTGTGTGAGGTGGCAAAGATAGTCACGAGAAGTGACAGACGAGGTTAAACTCAGAAGGTCAAACATTATGCAAAGCATAAATGCCAGGTGGTTGCCACAATGCTACTGCTGGATCGAATGGTTATAGGAGGACAGCTGGAACCACATTTCTAGTCATTCTAACTCCGCTGACGTTGGATTACTAACGATTATGCATGCTATATGCACAATATCTATGTATTATGTGATATGATGTGATGTGATGCAATGTGATTTACAAGAAAGCAGCTGGATCTACCAGAAACCAGTATGGCAAGGATCGAAAGCAGGCCAGAGAAAACAACATCTGTAATTAAGAATCACCACGACACTCCGCAGGTACGAAGAACTGACTGATAGAGAGACGAGAGTCCTTGTTAGTGGTACGTAAACAGTAAGACACTTCAAACTTCAGTATTGCTACAGGACTCTACAGAAACTGATAGGCTGAAGAAAAGCAGAAATCCAGAACTACCGTCAAGCAAGAAGAAGCACCGTCAAGTGAGAAAAGCAAGAACTATATCAAACTAAACCCATGAACAACTTTAGGTATCGACAGAGTTTATGAAAGAAATATATGATATGAATCGGTGATATGAATCTAAATGTCATCACATGACTCACAATCGACCTGACAGCAACAACACCAAATCGGTCCAATGACTGTCAGTTCAATGTAATCAATAATCGATTGAAGGCGAACAATTTCGAAAACAAGGGATCGATAATGTCAGCCGAAAAGAGCGGTCGATCGCTCCGCGCTTTGAACTGTTTTTTTCGCTAGCGAGGTGATGCGCGCCAAGTCGACGAATTCGAAATGAGAGTCCAACCGCCAGCCGTCGAATTCAAGTTCTCATCCAGTTATCGCCATAGAATACGACCAGGTTGAATTGTACAAGTAACCAACAAATGTCACGAATTAGATCGGTCAGTGTGATGAATAGAAGCTATTTAAAGCAGAAGGTCGGTCCACTGAGTCTGCTCTCCGTCATTGACTTCCACTCCACGCATTCCAAGAAAAACGCGCAAATTGAGGCCAATCCTAGAGAGCCGTAGAAAGGAAAAAAATCATGTCACGCTTTCAAGAGACATTTATAGCCTTCCAAAACACCTCTCAAACTGAGACGCTATCAGTTATGAAAATTGTGCTATTGCAACCAATTCCAACCGGTCAGATTCCTACTGAAAAACCGTCGCGAAATAATTACCGACATAACGTAGTATCACAGAAAGTGCTGCTGTCCGTAGCTGGGCTGTGCCTATTACAAGTTACTCGAAGAACAGTAGCACTATGAAGCACTGTGGGAATTTAGGCGAGCTTAAGTATTGGTTTTGGTAATTATGGACAGACGGTTTACTCGATTACACTGAGATGAGCAGGGTTGAAAGAAACAACATAAAATCGCTTAAACAAGAACTACAGTATAGGAAAAGCTGTAGAAGGTCCTGTTCCTGTATTGTATATGTATGTATGTGAACCAACCGAATGGTAAAATATCATCCCAGCCTCATTTCGTATACGAATAAGCCTGTGATGTACACAGCGAATATACAAATCACTAACTGGTTTCGGTAACGCACTCCGTGAATTGAGATCAATTTTCGTTGTTCGTTTGTCGCGATGCTTTCCTTTTCGTCTGGCAAACATGAGGAACGCTGAAGCTTCTGAAATCATTCTCTAAGAAAAGGTTCAATCGAATTAATTCTTGTGCGAGCACCTAGACGAGCAAAAACGTCATTTTTTTTATAGAGAATTCGATTCTTTCCCGGTAGATATGAATACAGATTCCTTAGTTCCTGATAAAAAGAGAAAGGAAGTACTTCTGCCGCAATTTTTCAGGTCAACATTCCATAATCAATCCACAAAAAAGGAAAAGTTTTCGTTTACAAAAGAGTATGTTAAGAAAGACTTGAGTTTTAGATGAGGATGAAAGGTTCAAATCGGCGATCGTTGGTAGAAAAAATTGATCAGGGATCGGCGATACCTCAGCATGCCCTTACCAAAAAGTTCTAAAAAAGGGAACTGTAAAAAAAGGAAGTTATGATTGTTTACATTCTTTATGAAGAGACGTTTCACTGAGGAGAAATCGTAACATTGGTGAGAGCCAGTACGCAAAAAAACCAGACTTTTACGATTAAAATTGTAGATAAAATGAACGATGATTGCTAACTGTGAAAATACTAAAAACTAGGGAAGTTCGGAACAGAAGTCCAAATAAATAACGACATTACCTTTTGGTTTATGGAAAAATTGAAAAGCTTGCTGTTTTTTATGCGATGGAGGCATATTTCGATCGTTAGGCATGGACACTAGTACGGAATATTGTAATAAAGACAATATTATGACAGTAACAGGTTGGTCAGCAGGTAGGCGGCCCGTAAAACCTGCCACAAATCATCCTCCTAATGATTGATAAGTCAATCATGCTTGGAATTCAACATGAACATGAACTAACGATTTGTAAAAAAGTTCACCGACACACAAAAAACGTTCGTTTGGGACACACAGTTTGGGGATTTGATCCTTCGACAATACCCAAAACGCTTATTGATCAGGTTTTCAGCGAGGGGGGTGATCGTTGTTGTTTTCTGCTTTGGTATACATTGGAGAACGGCCTGGCAGACAAGAGATTTAGTGATTTAGCATTTTGGAGAAACAATGAAACAGATGCGCGGGTGCCAGGGTGTTCTGAAGTTACCGCGCGCGCTGATTCATAATTAGAAGAGACCGCCGCGACCACGCACGCGGCAGCCGCGCACGACCATGCGATCAAGAAGAACCCGGCATATATACGGCGCACCAATGGATTGTAAAAGGCCTGGAGTTCCGTAAGTGGTTCTGAGCTCGCACCTTGTTCTTTTTCGGGCATTGATATTATTGAGTGGTTAACTTTGGAAGGTCGCCCTCATTCAGGGTCGTGGGTATAAGGTTCAGGCACAGAAATGATCGAAGAGGGGAAAATGAAGTATTCTGGTCCCTTGCATTGTTCTTCGTAGAGGGCGTGTGAGGCTCCTTCACAGAAACAAGTTGCGAAGGAGTTTTTCCGCTACGGTAGTGAAGAAGTGGTCCGTTGAATGAATCACTGAACAGATTTGTAGTTGTGATCCATGGCAGATACTCTTTTCAGAGATTCTTTAAGCAAAAGAAGCTAGAGCTCTAATCTTTGGCTCATTCAACCTTTCCTTATCTCTGGGGTCAAGAAATTGCACCAGATAAGCTGGTGAATTAAAGTAGTGAAAGGTAGATTAGCTGGTGGGCACAAATCATTGGGTAGGCTAGAATAATATTTAAACGTCACTACAATCTTGATTGGAAGCTAAAGCCATTGGCACATTCCAAAACGAGGTTGATCAAGGCCAACAGCACTGTCCTTCAGAAAAACCTTCATTTTCAATTTTCCATTTTCTACCGAAAATATAGACCAATGACCTCTTCAATGATGCAATCCACTGCAAAGAAGACCAAGGATAAACCAATACTGAGAAATCCGCCCAGCTGAAATCGAGAAATTGTGTAAAAATCAGATACCTACATGGTATAAGTAATTCTGAAGACAGAAGAAATGCTCTAGCCCAGAAGAACTTATGGCCTAGTGGTTTTTAAGGAGGGCGTGATTTTTACTTCAATGGCTGCTTTCATAGTCCGCCGGCCGCCCGGCCGGCGCGCCGGCGCAGTGACGTAAAACGAATTAGTTCGTATGTGAGAAATCTACGTATCTACGAAATCATTTCACGCCAGAACAAGTAAGAACCGTGGAATAAGATGCAACAGACGTAGACTTCTTACATACGAACTAATTCGTTTTACGTCAGTCATAGTCCACCGGCGCGCCGGCCGGCGGACTATGAAAGCAGCCGATCCGCTTCCCAGCCAACCAAAGTTCTTATATTCATATTTGAGCGGAAATTGTGGGATATCTGTAAATAAGAGCCAGTGGACAAGATCTACTGATTGTCTTATACGCTAACAACAGCGTAAGTAGACAGCAGCGATGTAACAGGACCTTGGAGCCATATGCAATTGCCTGAACGACTGCCTATAGTTCCTGACTGGTTGGAATAGCTTACTAAGCGTTTGTCCAAAAAGACTCGCTTCCTCTCTGAGTCTTTCTTTTCTTTTGCGAAATCTCTTTTCAGACATGGCCAACTGAAAAATGACTATGTAAATGAATCTAGCATGGACCGTTCTGCATGGGCATGGGCAAACTGAGCAATTACTTACAAACTTAAAGCCCCGTTGATCTTCACTTTCCTAATAGATGTTCACGAATAGGGTTCTGTTTCGATCTACATCATGTCAATGGGGGAGAAAAAATATTCGTCGTATCGAAATCGAGGGACTGGCAAAAAAATCAGAGAATAGTCGCCAGTGAAGAGACGGCAGGCTGCTAAAGTGAGGGATCGGCTACCAGCATTCATCGATGGCAGATCAAATGCGCTACCGTATGCAAACCCGAGCAAAGTGAAGATCAAAGCAATGGGATTTTTGGATTTCTCCACAAAATGCATATATCTGTACAAATTTCTTGGCATTAGGCTTGGATATCATGATCATTTTTAGGATTTCTTAAGTTTGGAAGTGATCACTTCAGTGAGAGGTGAAAATATCACGCTGTACGTGGTGCTGACGGCCAAAAATACATTCGTCATCACCGAGTCAATGACCAGCAGAAAAAAAGGAAAAATACTTTTTGAGTATAGTTGATATCATTAGAAAGCCCGGAAATCTTCTTTAGCTTCTGATACTCCTACAAAAGTAAGTCCGTTGCTATGTTCCAGTACTTATATCGAACAGTTACTGTACTACATAGCTGTTGGCAAGCTATGGCAATAAGACCTCTAAAATATGAGTGAGGGACAAGACCTGAATGACAAGAGGTGAAAAAAGGGCAAAAGCGGAATCCTGATGACGTAGCTGCGAAGTTTCGAGAAGATTCGAGAAAATTAGATTCATATTTAAAATCATTGTCAATAGAACTGTTCAGATAGATGCAGGCTGTATGAAGAACTTCCAAAAAAATTTTCTTTTGATCTTCACTACCTGGATACGGTAGCTTTGCCTACAGGTCTATGTAACTTTTGATGAACTTCTGATGAAGTTTTCGAAAACTTATCGGATCGGGTTGTGATATCTGAGAAGAGCGCAAAAGCAAGTGAGGTTGAAAATAAAGAGAAAAAAACAAAAGGGAGTGGCGGTTTTTACGATTAAGCAGGAATTTGGAGGCTTGTGCGGTCCTAATGCTTGTATTTTTTTTTTTGGAGAAAAAAGGGCGAGTTGAGTGGAACTGTAACTTGCTGTAGAAGAATCCTTCATATGACCTTTTTGGTAGGTAATCAGAACGCGTTCGCTACCTATCAAAAGTGCGTGTAATCAAATTGGGAAAGGAATTCTGTTGATACAATGCCGACGTTGAAAAGAATTCGAAAACACCCTTTCACTTAAACGGTCTAGCCTTATCTATGGAGCAAAGGATACAAGGAAAGCCCACACACCATCAATCAAGAATCATCAAGAAGGGTCAGTAAGTTCATAACGCACGGCCCTGCAAAAAGATGGCCTTTTCTCCTGGATTCTGTTCCACCATTCAGACTCCCAGCTCCCTTCAAGTTCCAGGAAAAATTTCGACTGGGGTGGAGCAACGTGGGGAATTATATGTTTAGGGTGATGAAGGAATAACGAAGTAAGGCTTCACGCTAGAAAATCCATTGAAATCGTTAAAATAACAGATAAACAAAAGTAGAACCCCCTTTCCCACCAAGTTATCAAATAGTGGGTCTTTTCCCTAAAGCGGACGCCTACAAAATACAAAATACACTCTCTTCTGCAAAAGCTTTTTATTTGATGAAAAAGGTCCCAGAGGAAGCCAGAAATGATGGAGAAGCATCAGTATGCCATTAAAGGAGCAGATTCTCAATTAGAAATTCACAAAGGAATAGATAATTATGAAGAAACAGAAGCGATAACGTCAAGCAAGTGCCTTGGAAGCTGGTATGAGAAAATGCTGACATTAAAGAGATCTTCAAAGATTAAGAAGGCAAATTTCTCAGCTTCAGTTACTGGAGTGCTAGTCCTCATTGAGAAGCTGAAGACTACAAAAAAAGGAATTCTTCAGCGACAAGCCGGCGAGCTTACGATAGTATTGGCCTTCTTACTCATAGGAGGGGAACACGGTTCCCTATCCAGCGATCGACTGATACTATCTACATGAGCGAAATAGACGAGGGATCGAATGGTTTCAATTGATGCGTTCAGCGAAGAAATCTTATGGGAAGGATATTCCCGTCGGCCCATGAAATTGACTTGTGGGAATTCACTTTGGACGACCAGGCCCATGGGAAAGCTGAGAGTGAAACTGTTTCTCTCACGTATTTCTTTGAAGTAATAAGTGTCAGGCCAGGGATAAACATAGTGCAGTCGTGAGATCGTAATAATAGACCCGTCCAAGGACCTACCGGCGTAGATGACATTGATCACCGTGGAGAGTGAAAGCGGTCTACCATACGTAGCCTTTCGTACGCATACGTCCATACGCAATTTCAATCAATCGATATATTTTTAATTAACTCGGTTGCTTTCAGTACAGTTAACAATACGATTTTATCACCGTTTCATATTGTTATTCATGTTTTTTTTTTGAATTTTATTTATCTGTTATTGTTCTGAAACAGTAACGTAACAATAATATGAGATTAATAAAATTTAATAAAAATCGTGAATAACGATCTGGAACGGTGATAAAATCGTGGGCATTCCTGTCAGATTACAGAAAACCAATGATTTACAGCGCATTGTTGGGATTCCACAGGTGGGAGGAGGACTGGGATTACTCTAAAATGACTAATAGTGAGCAGAGATATGTCGGGAAGATTCCAGAACTCAGCTGTTCTAAATCACTTGAGAGTAGATTTATGAAGTCAATAATTACACGTAAAAAGCCAAACGCCCATCATTTGCCTTGATATTTATTTATCTATTTATTTGTTTATTTATACACGCAATTGGGCGCATTCTTTATAGTTCAATACACAACAACAATATCCAGCTGAAGAATTTCAAATAAAAATTAAGTAAAGCCAGCAATGGCATCCAGCCGTATCTCTGATCGGAGTAAGTGCTACCGAAGTGAGCAGTTCAGAGTATGATTGGTTGGAAGGAAAGAAAAAAGTAAAAAAGATAAAACAAATAAATCTTTTAATGTACCTACGATTAATAGAGCGTGACAGCTATCTGAAAGAACGTTTCCAAAAAAACAACAGTCAGCTGACGAAAACGAAACTCACTCGCTTTCAAAATTGACTGAAAATATTTTTCTGTCATGATGATGACGTGAAGGCCGAATGGGAGCTGTTACGAAAAAGTACATGTACAAGGAAGCTCATGTGATTATTCCGATGTGAAGGGTGAAAAAACACGCAACCACGATAAGAATGGGGGGGGGGGGGGGAGGGGGAAACTCCTGAGAAAGAATGAGGGTATGCATAGAAGAAATAAAAACTTGAAAGGCGCCTGATCCCAGAACTTCTCGATTGAATTGTAAAGTAACGGTTTCTATTTGTAAAATAGATACAGAAAGATCTGGGGAGGATCCCGAAGGTATTTCGCCTTCACATGAATCTGGGACACTTAACATGAGGTGGGTATATAAGAAGTGGGATTTCATTTCTCATGAAATGGCTGCTTCGTTCGATATCAAGCGGTTGTCTCATCGAACATCGACTGTGACGGCCCAGATCCAAGAGATCAGTCTGACTGATCACATCTGTTCAACTTTACAACGCACCATGCTCTCGACTAACACTCAAAAATTACGAGCTGTTTGATTTGGCCTACTCAGTAACTTTCTGATCGCTGTCTTTTTGAATAAGGCTAATTTGAATTTTTCTAGGTATTTGTTTATTCATTTACTTATGTACTTATTTATTTACTTATTCATTCATTTATTCATTTTGTTGAAGAAGACAACGTTGGAAACGAAACACATAACACAACTATTACATCATTAGACACTGTGATGACTATAGAAAAACGACTAGAACTGGACAAGTGGCGCCAACTCTGCACAACTCTGTTTATTTATTTATTTATTTATTTATTTAACAGTGTACGAGAAACAGTGTGAGAAAAATGAAGAAAATAGGAAAGCCGTCACTTAGGAAAGTGGAAATAGAATTCCTAAACAAAACAACGAGATTGGAGACCCTACACACCTATGCTTGTAGAACTCATTTTGCTGCAAACTGTTCAGCTTGAGAGCCTTTGACGAACATGAATTTAGTGATATGCAAATATGACAAACCAGCCATAATAGTGAATTAATTTCGCTCACGGTGGCTTAAGGCCTTTGATAGATATTTGAATTATCTATGAGTTTAGCTATTAAACATCTGAAGGAAGCCTGAGAACCCGAGAATCACTACATCTTGTGTCTTTGACAAGTCCACAAAAAAAGATGGATTTTCCTCGTAAACATAATCGTTCATGCGTCAAAGAACGGAAAGAACTGCTTTATGTGGGATTAAAGAAGGAGAAAAAAACAGAGTAGAAATACCATTTGAGGGCAAAGGTCTATAATGCCTAGCAAGAAACGGGTGTTACCAGTAATATACAGCTTCATCTATCCCCGCTATTGCGGAATACAACCCCCATGACCTTTCTTCGACGAGAGCTCATTAATTCCCTGAGATTCAACCCGTTTTGGGTTCCAAAACTTTCTCTCCGAGTCCACATAAAAAAATTGAAAGCAGAATTAAAATTTTGAAAAAAAGGAAATAAATGGTAATAGCAGTAGCAGTAAAGTATCGTGAGCAATAGAGCGTATGAAAGACTATTCCAAGGGGAAGAACTCATTTGACATCCATGAAAAAGGAAAGTGACGAATTGGAGACGTAGTAAACAGCTGTAATAGCAGAATCGAATTAATGTCATTCGACGAAATGCTAGGGATGTTCACGAGCTGAACAAACCCTATTTAATAATATGGTCTGCCCAGGCGGTTTTGATAATGTTCGCATTTGAACACATCCCCATGGATGATGGGGCGGAACAAAGGATGGCACCAGCTGCGGAGAACGAGAAACAGCCAGTTTTCGAAATTGAACTGGTAAAAAATCGATTATTGGATGGGAATTGTGAGAGCGCCACTTGAATGTTGGAGAATTCTGAAGCTGCGACTACAGTACTAGACGAGATACAGGATTTGTCAGCAAGGCTTCCCCAGCACAGGAATACTTAACCAGCTTTACTGACGGTTTCTGACCTAGTTCATGTAGGGAAGATAGTATATCGAAAGACCCTGGGCAAAGTAGCAAGTTTACAATAAGTTGGTATTCTCTTCTGATTAGCTCCTGTCCTGGTACAACTTTAATTTTCGAGCTGTTACACTGGGACGTACTTGTTGTGACATCGAGTTACCACGAGTAATTTCATGATCATGAAAGGCGTTCGCTCAAAGAGAGCAGAAGAACCTGAGTAAGACGAGCTATTGAGACTGATGACTGCTGACCACCTTAGCCCAAAGCAGTTCACAGTGGCTGACGATAGTGAATGAGTGGTGATGTGAGGTGAGGCCGAGTCGTTGTGTCACCTTCTAGCGGTGACGAACTGACGAATGTTCCGGCAATGAGGGCGTTTGTTGCTGAATGTCATCGAACTAGACGAGCTGACATACAGTCACATCGGCAACATCGCCTTCATGCATGACTACACATTAATGGGCTGAGGCTATTTCCCTTTCATTTCACCTACTTTTTTCAAAATGTCAGATCGAACAGTGCCGAAAACTACGAATAGCCCCTCCATGAGTATTGTTACGGTACTCTACTATTGCACCGCAACTTTCCTCGAATTTTCATCAGCTTTCTAACAGACCAGAGCTTTTCCATGATTTTGACCAAATTTTTCTTTAGATAGCTAGCTCTACCAGAAATACGCTATCTAGATATTTTACCAGTTTGTATTTCCCGATCATCTTCATGGTAGAAAGTCGCAGTTCCCAGCGAACCCTAACGACTTCAAAAACAAGGGACCTCTTTGGGATCAAGTCCTACCTACTCGAGTATCTTATCAATAGATTGGTGGGAAATTTTGCACCAGAGTGGAATTGTGTTGAACTTATGGTGTTATTGTCATTGTTGTATAGTGTATTCTCTGTATTGTTTATTATTTGGTATTGTATTTTATATTACTACTATATTTTACTTTATTATTATTAATATTATTTATTATTAGCATTATTTTTACATATTTTTGTTCCTATTGATTATGTTATTTGTCATATTAGACACACTACGGAGTTGCTCACATGATAATGTACACCGTAAAGGGCTCACCGACACAAGAACGAGCTCTGGCTGAAAAGTACGAAGTAACTTTTATTGTTTTCTAAGTAAATGATCAATAAATCAATATCAACAGAAGCCATATACATTCAATGCATAATCGAGTCTGTTATTGAATACGTGGACTAATTGGGTCAGTTCTCTTGCTTTTCTTGTCTTTGCATCAACGGTATGAAGTGTTTTTCTGCTGCTCCACGGATTTCGTTGTAGAAACAGCGTTTCATACTCTCGAACCTGGAAACTGAGGGCATTCCCAGACGATAATCGAACTCGACTTTTACTGAACTCAGTAGGTAGGGTCAACATACAGATAGCAGAACAAGTGTTTCGACAACGAGATGAGAAAAAACTTGACATGAATTCCCTTTCTTTTCTTTTATGTCAATTTTTACCTCTACGCATTCACTGAAATATTAATGATCGTAGCATGTCGCTTTTTTCTGAGGGCCTTATTTACGGTGCATTTCTTTACTGACCAACTTTGAAATCGATTGATTCGATGCAAAAGAGTAACGCAATTCTTAACAAAAACACTAGTCTAGTATATGCAGTTAACAGTGTTATACAAAAATTGAAGCCAAAACAAAAGAACTGCTTCAGAAGTCCTCTAATTCCGCTAGGAAACAAGGAAGCAAATTCCATATAAGCGGTTGGACTGATTTGGTGGCAGAAGTAAAGAAGACCTTACCTGTCATAGCATGGAGCATAGCTGTAATCAATTGGAGTATAGTGATCGGGCCTTTGATCACAGAATGTCAGACACTTCGCACCGGCTGATGAGCCACTGACACCATTGTTAGAGCAGCACTGGAATCATGCTTCTTTGATTAAGTCGGAAAGAGAACTTTCTAGAGTACAGCTCTTCTTAGAGCCTTTTCGAGAAGAGGAGCAGCGACTACTCATATATGAAGCCTATTCTCCTACATGGATAGCAGACTGCAAACAAGCAGAAAGAAAGCAGCAGAAAAGCGGAGTCATTCTGCCGAACTTACAAGGAAAAGCTTCGGTCGGGTGAGAGGAAATAACCCAGAATCTCTCCAATGCACCTAGAGATAAGATGTGAAAACGGTAGGATAGTAGTGTCGTTCTCTTACCTTTCTATGATCCATTCCTTGGGCTGCACAGAATTGCATCTCAGGAAGGAAATCAATGGGGCACTCGTCTGTACCGATGAACATGGCTTCCAGCTGAAACATTCGAATTACTAGCAAAGAAATCAAACACTGCTAGGAGTTGGTTCAGCGCAGTAAGGTGAGACTCTCTGCAGTAAAAGTCGGTCGATTACGGTAGACCGTTCCCTACCAGGATGTTACATTTGAGCTAAAGTAGATGGTTCGCTTCTGATGGAACATATTACAGGAAGCTAATCGCGCAGTCGCGGGTAAAGTCAATTGAAACATTCCGATTCCCAGTCTATGCTTCAGCAGTGCCTAACCGAAAAGTGTCCGGCGGTGCTTGATTGAAACCACTTGGAATATACCATTCTAGAGAGCTCGTAAAAAATACTAAGCTTGCTTGGTCCGCCTCAAATGTTACAAAAAAAGTGCAAAATATCCCTGAACTCCATATTGGCATGATTTCAAAACCATAGCTGACTCTGAACTCACTCAGGAAAAAACTCACCGCTTCTTTCTCATAAGTGTTGAAGTGGCATTTCCGAACGCATGCAGCGGGTAGACGACGTTCTTCACAGCAACTGTGGAACAGAAAGTTCGGATTCTTAAAGAGAACTATTGAGTCATTGAAAGATAATGAGGGAGAACCAGATGCTGGTGCCAAATTGAGACTGACCGTGTACCGTGCAATATTGGACCTATTCAACTTGATATCAGTCTGGTTCCACAACTTTAGCCCGAAGATGTTACCATCGTCACGATCGTCTTCATCCGCGGTATCGCCGCTCTGCAAATAGAGCCCTTTTCGGAAAATAATCTCATAAATGCTCTTCGTTTCATTAAATATTACTTGATCACCATTTCTGCATTTTTTACTTTTTACTCAGATAAAATGGTGACTAAAGGTTACACATTCTTGTCTGTCATCGCTAGTAGGCTGTAGGTAAGCCGGAAAATGTACCTGAACTCATCCTCGAAAATCCAAAAATTTCGAACTCACAATATGATTTGTATTGGCTGCGCGAGCCTTCGCCTTCGCCCGACACCCACAACATCCGCAGGCTCCATTGGATCTACACTGCAACAGAGGAAGGCAGACATTTCTAACCCAACCTGGACATCTACAGGGTCAAGCACTCACCGCTATGGTCACGACAACGAGGGCTAGAACGAAGGCCAATTTG
This sequence comes from Haemonchus contortus, assembly GCA_000469685.2. Lineage (NCBI taxonomy): Eukaryota > Metazoa > Nematoda > Chromadorea > Rhabditida > Trichostrongylidae > Haemonchus > Haemonchus contortus. The sequence goes on from LS997564.1 coordinate 8,106,736, forward strand.
AGCAACATGGTCGCGATACGATCGGCGATTTGTCGCTTCGCTCTTATATGTCGCGACGATTACGGATGTGACTCGACTGAAGAGGTTGTTGTGGAGGTTGTTGAAGCGAGTAAGCGCCTATTCGAGTAATTACCTACCTATTTGAGCTGGTCATACTCGAGCTCTTCAAGAAGATCCGTTTGATTCACTATAAAACTTCAACGATGGGACCAAATCGCCTTCGACCACTCAGTGATGATCGCTCTTCTCATCGTTCTCCTCTTGTTGGCTCGTCACCTAAACGCGGTTTGTTTCGAAAATCCTGAATAGTGTAGTCTTTCCATGTTCCTCTCATTCCAGTGTGGCGGAGGGTCCGGATGCTGTGTGGTGAGAGCGGCTCATCCACCCATAGCCAGCTGTGGAAGCGGGTGTCAGCAAGGATATCAGTGTGGCACTTATGGATGTACAAGGAGGAAGGCACTTTCTGCACTGACCGCTAGGATAGTACGTTTGTGACAGGGCCCTTTGAAACTCCGAAGTCCCGGCTTTCTCATAGCGCGCAGCCTAGTTAGTTGACTCGCAATGCGCTATGGTTGGATCGAGGCATCTCTTTTCCTCTTTTCAAACGTGACTGGACGGGCTGCTAGCACGTGGTACACGGGAAGCCCTACCATAAAAAATAGCCATTACAGGATGGAGTGATAGTGGGAGACGAAAACGCCGAAGAAGCACACACTCCACCTCTTGACTCCAATTCGGTCATCGTCGCCACAAACTTCACGAATGATAAATTGACAGTCAGTGAGAAAGAAGGCAAAAGAGAAAGAAAATTTGATCGGCATAAATGGAGCCCTTCTAAGATGCCCTGTTTCAGAATCCAAATTTCATTTTCCGCATGTGTTGCGAAGCCAGAGGACTTCCGGATGCTTGCCTTCGATATTGCCACTTCAACACCTACACTGCCCACACGGTGAGATCTTTGAGAGAATTTGTTTAAGAATCCTACAAACTTTCTGAACGGAACTATTTGTGAACCTTAGTTTGAGTAACTAAGCCGTCAATGCAATCGTGCAACCAGAGAGCTCTTTTCTAGTTGGAGCAAATGTTTTACAAGAACGACGCCTGTCCTCTCGAAGCCGCTCATGAAATGCATTACTGTGCAGCTCAAGGAATGGACCATACACAGGTGAGCAGCTTTTCCCTTTGATTTTCGAGAAGATTTGTCTTAACAGATGGGGAAACGGTCTTCTATCACCGCATATCCACATCCCAAACTGATATCCACCCAGGCTAGCTAAGCCAAATAGGGATTTCTGGACAATTCCCTCCATTAAATTCGTTAACTATAGTAGTAATCTGAAAGGATAACACGAGTGACTTGTATTACATCGGATAGGCACTGCAACCCACGCTATAGACCAATACTCATTCAAACGTCAGTACAATTCTGGATGGAAGTCGAGTACGTGGGCACATCCGAGAAGGACATTGTTTAGCGCCAGAAACTCTTCAACCAGTTAATTTTAGTGCTGCAGAAGAAGTGGGGTCGCTAACACAGCAGCTGGAGGAAAATGTCTCGCATTCTGTGACCAAAGACCGAACAGGTACCTACATTTATATGGGTGAATTTGCTAAAAGATCAGATAGGCAAAAAATGAAATCCCGCTTGATGTCATCTGAAGTGGGAGAATTTGTACCTTTTGCGGATGTAAAGAGCTCCCAGATGTCTCCAGAATGACGCGGCTGTCCTTGAAGGCATTCAGACTTTGGTTGGGTGCACTGACGACACAGCATGCCCGCTTGCTGCATCCGCTTGCGTCGAATCAATATTGATATAACAGCGGAGCCAAGGCAAATGGCGTGACACTGCGCCAACGCAAAGTCTGAATGCAGCCACTTATATGATACCGACAAAATACAATAAGCAGAATATCAGATTAGACTAGAGAAGAAATAGAGTAGAAAAGGTGCATAGCATCCAATTAAACTGAGGCACGGAAAAGTTACACTTATAGAATTGGGAAAAATGAAAAGGGATATTTGCCAATGACATCGTAATGGATCAGTATTTGTTTCATGTCGCTATTCCTTGGAAACTTAACCAACCGAATTGCAGATTCACTAGTCTGGACGCCTCCTACCTTCCTTGCTATGACATATTCGAAAATATGAAACGCTGTTTCTTCGTTGAAATACGGTACGTCCATATCATGCAGTACCCTGGAAAGACTTCCTTTCCCACAAGTTTACCCATGCTCAATGTCATGAAGGAACCTTACTTCCAAGTACTTCCTAGTACTGTACATCTGCTTAATATGAAGAAAATCGGAAGTTCGCCATTAGAGTTGATGTACTCATTTCAGACGGAAAGCTGAAGAGAAGTTCGGTGGTAAAATTGCAGTTTCTGAGCAGATACAGGACAAATCTGGAGAATTCTGAAGAAAAACCTGCCGAATGGATAGATTTCCTTTTGTTTACATTGTCGTAATGAAGATAGAAAAACAGTTTCGAGTAAACAACAGCGCAAAGCTATGTAGGCGGACCTTCTTCAGACGAGTTTTCTCTGACAAATGTGTCCAAACTGTATGAAACAAAAACGCGTTTCGTGTTTGATTAGTGGTCATCGGGCATAACACAACATGCTTTTCTCAAACCTTTGAGGATGCTAGCGGCTGTCATCAACGTGCTTTTTGTCCGGGTGTTCACTGTAAGTTTTTTTCAGGTTACTTATTTCATTGATAAGTCTGATCTTCCCCAAGTAAAAGGTAGAGTCAATAACAATCTATTCTCCCCCATCCGATTTAACTGGTACGAATGAGAGCCTCTTTGCGGCGACAATGCTAAGCCGAGTCAGGATTCCTTCTAAGGGTCCTGACTTGGCGATAGGCCGATACAGTTGAGATGCCGCGAGCACGGTGGCGTATGGACTACTTGAACTCGGTCCTTTGTGGCGACCGCGCTTATTTTTCTGCTCTCATTTGTCACACTCCCGCTGCTATGCTTATCTGACGTGTGTGGTGCAGTAGGAAAGTCGCGTCGCGGCGAGAGTGACGTCGCGCGTAAAGGAATAAAGCAGCAGCAAGTAAGAAATACAGGAACAAAAGAACTGGTAATAGAATCATGCCAATAGTTATAATCGTGTAGCGATTGAGCTGTATGAAGAACGCTGAAACTGTTATAACGAGGCATATGGTCCGCGACAGCCGCGTGCGGCGGATCGATTATACAAAACCGTTCCTACTGCCCGTCTCCCCTTAGCTGACGATTGGGACCCCCACCTCCCTCCCCTATTGGATTTTACCTAGGACGTTCTTCTTTGCGCTCCTACCTTTTGCTGTCAGGGACGCCGAGAAAGTTCAAGTAGTCACATATTCGAGTATGTTGATATTTCTAGGTAGCCTAAGTGATAATGTCAATCTGCTAAAATTCGATTTCAGTGATTGCCAGATCTTCACGATGATTGGCCTCCATACACTTTTCACTGGGAATGCTTGGATAAAAGGTAGGACTAGCACGTTATTATTTCAGAAGCTCTACGTACTTGAACGAGCTGCTGGACTGGAATTTACTACATAGTTTACCCTTAACGGCTAATTTTCCAGCAAATGCCCAGAACTACTCTGTTGCAAAGGAGCTTGTGGAAACTCCGAAAGACTTCTCCGGAACAGAATACATGATGGGAACTCAAGAAGGGTTTTAATCAATCAAGGTTCTTCACATGTACGTCCACAAGATAGTTCGGCCCACGTTTTGTACAAGGTGAGCCAATTCCTATGACACTGCCTCGCATTACCACGACCCCTCCTACACTCAAGTTTTTAACGGCTTTTGGACCATAACTTATTAGCACCTACATGTAGAACGTGATTAGCCGGTCAGTGTCAGTGCTAGTGCTGAACCGTGTGTATTCCATTTTTTCCCGTCCTCATCAGGGGACGATCCTCATGAATTCCTGAGAAATCCTACCAATAGTCTTCATTTACGACTTCTTAGTTATGGTCAGGTTTTTTTTTTTGACTACGGAAAAGAAAATGAATGGCGAGTGAAACCAGTGGATGAACCTTGTCGGGCTTTCGGAAGGGACGAATGATCTGGAAAGCGCGGCCCTAAATAGCAAGCGACGGACTATTCGGATCAAGTGGTTGGCTTCAAGTGGAACCTGTTCATTGCAAAAGATTAAACTACATCTTCGAAAGCCAAACCATCGTCCCGGACCTAATTACACGTTTCAGGTTTGGAAGCGAATCGGAACATTTCCGATGATCATGTAACTGTCACGTTGACTCGATAATGATGTAGCCACAACGTAGTTGTGACTCGGTTCGACAAAAGATACGGTAAATAAGGGGCAACACAAAAACAAACAACAAATGTCAAAGCGATAACTTCAAAAAATGAAGCAGAGGAGTAGCTCATATTTTGATGCGTCAATACTGTGTTGACTATTTGTCGGCGAAGGAAGAATAGAAAACATTGAGATTAAGAGGAAGAGAAAAATAGGAGAAATAGAAAATAAGTACAAAACGAACACGAAAAAAGAAACCGAAAAAATGGGAAAATAAGAGGTTGTAACGTCAAAACGGGCCCGAATGTGCGCTTGTGCAATGCTCCCCAAGAATGTCGGTCACACCACCAACCCCTCCACCACATTAACCCGGCTCAATTCGAATATCAGTCTTACTTTAACTTACTTTCTCCATACGGTAGCTTCAGAAATTGGTGGTTTTCAGATGTTGACGATGACGTTAAACGCCTCAAAACGGAAATATCGTCGGAACTGCCTTCGCATCGATATGCCATCACGTTGTTATCATTCTAGCCATATGAGACAAATGATTGACCAAATCCCTAGAATTTTTTAGTTGTATGTTTGTATTTCATGAATGAAACTCGAGTGAATGTTACTTATCTAACCTACTTTTCCGTAATCATCAAGCATGACTCTCGGTAACTAAATAATCATAGAACGCTCCATATGAGGAAGTTAGTTAATAAAAATTTTTAAGACTAAACTTTTCCATGGTTGAAAAGTATGTAAGAAATAAAAGCTATTTGGTCAAGAAATCAACTCACAACATCCAGGATCGCTTAGCCCATCACATGGTTTGCAAAAAAAGAACATGGGTCAAAAAAAGTGCTGACCTTGGAACGTCAGCACTGAAGTCTCTGACAGTCAATTTGAGCTAAGGAATCAATCATAAGTTTCTATTTTCCAGATTGTCTCAATAGCAATATCAGTAGCAATATTTAGCATGAAAGATTCTTTTGGGATCACAGGTGAATCACAAGGTTGGCGAGTTGTTGGCGAAACTCCGGCTTCGGACGGAACTCGAACCCACACTTGTGCTATCGAGGCATCGTGCTTTATCCCTTACACTACCAAGACCCCGCTTGCCCCCGACTTCTTCATACTCCCCATATCTTTGAAGTTTTTGCTGACCTTCTATCGTGCGGTAAATTGAAATATTCAAAAAATTTGGTTTAGCGTTCATTGACAGGCGATTTCAGCCTTCAACTTAACTCAGGGCCTTCAAAGACACTGTTCCGATATAGTTGAACCTCCAAGATGAAAGCGAATCTTCACTCTCATTCCAACAACTACCGGATGTGTTTCGGAAACCTGAATTGGTCATCGGAGCTTTGCTTTGAGCTTCCTCGGAGTTTGCAATGGTGTTTCAACCACGTCAACCATGTCCGGTTCTTGCGCAGCCACTATAAATTGCTCTCCGATCGGCCCGCTATGGCTGTTACTCAACTCTTTTCGGCTACATGCCAACTTTTTCAATTTCACCCGCTTTCTCTCAATAAGGTGTCTGCTAAGGCTTACGGCAATTTTCAGGCCAACACATTCGATCTCACAGCAACTGCCGATGATTTTAGAAATTCTTGTATGTAGCATACTTGTTCGTAGTTCAATTCAGGTAAGTCTCGACCGTTTTGGGAGGTCTAACAGGCTTTGTACGCCTATTTGAACGAGTTACTGGCAAAAACAAAACCAGTTTCCAAAGCCATCTATCCCTTTAACGTTTCTGATACGCACTGATAAGCCTTTGAGTAGTACCCAGAGTATGTTGATGTGTTTGTTTTCTGCTAAACCACAAACAATCAATCATCAATCGAAAGCTTCAGGGCGGAAGCAGATAAAGGCCCGGGCTCCAGCTTATTCAGTGTTTGTTTATAGACCCCTAATAACCTGATGGTCTCCACTGAGGCAGAAATATCGAACTAGTTCAATCGCCAGCAAAACAAATAACTTACCGTTGAGCAGAAAGCTTTTTCAGTGTCTCACAACAGGAGTTTGTGGAGGAGGTGGTTACTGTGCACCACCGCCCGCCCTGCCCTGCCAGCCTTCGTCTTGCCAGCCTGGATACAGCTGTGGGCAGTACGGTTGCGCAAGGAATCGAGCCAGAAGCGCCCTCACTAAAAAAATTGTACGTTAAGTTATGCCCAATTCCGGAGTCACCACTCTGAACGTATTTTCAGGATGGGGTTTTCATCGGCGACGATTCAGAAGAGTCAACGCCGTTGCCGCGGGGACTCGACCTCGAGGAAGGTTTCATTGAAGAACGGAACATTTACGGAATGAATCGCGCAGTGGGCAAAGCAAAACCGAGCAAACCCATCACAACTCGAGAGCTTATGGATAATGCCACCTTGGGAAAATTAATGGTGGACAACCTTTCCATTTTGAGACGGCTTTCAGAAAATCCTTATTGACTTCCGTTTAGAATCCGAACTTCATTTTCCGTCAGTGCTGTGAACAACGAGGACTGCCCGATGCATGTCTTAGCAAGTGCCACTTCAACTCATACACACGGGATGCGGTCAGTTAGAACCTCTAGATTTCTAAATTGATCCGATTTCATAGTTGTAATGCACCTTCCCTTTCGAAGACCTTTGACTTGGCTCCCATCGGCAGCGAGACAATTTTGGGCCCAATAGGGGAGGGGCTGGATTCGAGCTGAACGAATCCGGACTACTACAGCTAGATCCAGTTGAGTGACGTGAGTGAGTTGATGAAAGTGAATGCCGACAATCGCTGGCCCGACATACTAGCAAATGGCACAGTTCACAGAACGGGTTCCCATTAAGGGAAAAAAGGGATGTTTCTGAAGGCCTCCAGAGTTTACAATAAACGTTCTCAACAAAGTTCGAAAAAAAGCGACTCTTTGAACTGTAGGACTAGACAGCAAAAACCCACCGTAGTGACAACTCCATTTTCCATCTCGAAATTTGGTCCGAGAGGAATTGAGGTTTGTTCCCGAAAGAAATGGAGGAGTCTCTTCTGTCTCTTTTGTTGATAACAGTTGGTTTCAGCTGCAATCGATGTATTTCAAATCAGACGGATGTCCTATTGAAGCGACTGCAGACATGCACTTTTGCGCCGCTCAAGGACGAGACCATACGGAGGTTTACCGCTTTACCTTCCTATTACAAAAACAATACTATACAAATAAACAAAACGTCAGCAAAAAAGAAACGCATGGGAAATCGACTTAGCCATAAGAAAACTTAAAGACTTCGCTGCATGTTCGAACTAATTTCAGTGTTGCCGACGGAACGGAGTAACAACTACGCTGGCCGGATACAAATGTCTGACATTCTGTGATCAACGGCCAGATAAGTGAGTTCCACGCTGACTTATTGGTTCCATACCATCATAACTTCACCATTTACAGAATTACCAAACTAGACTACTCGTACGTTCCGTGCTATGATCGATTTGAACAAATGAAACAATGTTTCTACACTGACATTCGAGAAAAAGCACGACGGCAGTATGGCACCCGCTAGCTGACAGCTATCTCAATTTCAGAATCTCATCCCTTCTATCTGCACGTCCATTTATAAAGTTCTAATAAAGATAAATATACAACCGATTTTAAGTTGAATTTTATCAAAACTGCCCGATTGAATAGGGTGATGCCATGTTTTTCTGGATAGATTCAATTTGGCTGGGAATTCCTGTCGTTTTTGTATGCAGTCATGAATAACTGGAACTTATTTCGAGCAGTAACTTCAACACACGGCCAACTTTTTGACCTCCATACCCCAATTATACCCCCAACGAGTTCCAAATGCGACGACTAAACAAACACCCGAACAAACCAGGCTAAAGCTTGAACCATTCATTCGCTACTGGATAGTAGGCTGAACGTAGCTACATCATAGGATCGACAGCGACAATACCCTCGACAAACTACCGTCTAGTCCTGCCTCAGTTTTGCTGGAGCTCAGATAATTCGAAGCATCTCCTTAAACTTGCAGCAACACACTTTTCGGCACTGACATGGGAGTCGCCGAAGAAAAACACCCATAATTGAGCAGAAACACTGCCTGGATTTATAAAAAAAAAATAGACAAAACCACTATTCCAATTCCGCTTCAATGAAGCCTGAAAGTCCGACTCCAATTTTTTTTGAACGGAAATAGATCCACGTAGCCTCAGTCAGAGGGCAGATAGTCGAAAAGACAGAAGGCATTGATAAATCCTAAATATGCAGCTATCATGTAAGGGCAGATAAGAGATCAGGCATGATATTTTCACACCTCATTAATCTAAGGCAAAATATGATTCTGAACCGGTACATATCTTTTGTTTATAGTTTAGCGGATAAAGTACGACTTATACGCCACTACTCGAGGTCAATACTCGTGTGACACGTAATTTATTGTATCTGATCTTGAAACCTTCATCAAAAAAATCTAAAATACCTATTTCAAACGACTTCAGTATTGACAACGCCAGAATCAAATCCTCGCATAATGAGGAACAAACAAAATCATACAACTCGAAAATGAGGAAACCAATTCATGTCATAGAATTGTAAGAGAATCAGTATAATTGGTAAACTAGCAAAGAACTCAAAGCGCAGCTTACGAAGCATCAAATGAGCCGGTAAAGCTGCGAACAACCTTAACAGAAATAATCAACCGGAACGGCAAGTACTGAGCAGCTAGTGATCTCTGATTAATGCGCTAATTGAACTATGTAAAAGTATACATAGGGTAGACACAACAAAAGGGACCAAAACTGTCGCTAACCGGACTCCGTCACCCGCAAGCATATCACGGATGACTATCTTCATAGAATAGAAAAATCAAGTCACTAGTATTCAGAAGCAAAATTCAAATACAGGGAAAAGGTGAAATACGGTTTCACCGATTAGAACTAGTAGGCTCAACAACTTGGTTGTTACTTAAACGAGGATCAGCAAGGCGATTTCTGCTACGGCAGACAACAAAGAGAAAATACAGGGTTAGCAATATAAGAAGACTCAAGGCAGTACCATCGCACATCTGTGGAAAGGCGTAGACGAACCCCCAAACAGCAACGAATTGTCCTTGAATAATCATGATTAGGTGAGGTCAAGAAACACTAACTACACCGCTACCAAATTCAAACGCATGCGCAGAAACAAACTCAAGCCATATAGTGATGACATAAACTCTCCCTTTCCTTTTGTGGCTCTACCTCTCTTCAACCTATGCAGCATAAGATCATAAGATTCTTTCTCTGTTCATTTAAACTAGGTAGAGCTGCTACTCTAGGCTGCTTCTGGCACTTTAAATTACTTCGGAACAACCGAACAAAAGCAATACTCCTCTCAGAGGATTTGAAGCATTGAGAGGTAGCCGCTCAGCGTGATTTCGAAAAAGATTTTTGTAAAATATCTACTAACCTGCGAATATCCAAAGAAGGTAATCTCCAAGACACAATGGCTGCGGCTGTGCCCTGGCTGCTGCATCTGCTGCACGATCTAGAGGTGAAATGCCATCATCACGAGAAGGTCCAAAGATCGCATTGTAAGCCCTGAAAGGAGCGAAATGGAAATAAGGTGAGGAAACGCAAGCGATAAAAAATGCCTGACATAAGTAACGCATTAACCCTTTGATGACAATGCGAATTTAGAAAGTGTCGCGCCCATGGGACCACGCTCCCCTCCTTTCGAGCGCGAGTGGCACCCACTGTGGCACTGTCCCAGAATAAAATTCGTTCACTGGCTTACTGAATTTAGCAGTTGGTAAGAATCAAGAAAGTATGGAGGCAACCAAAATTGTGTGCCAATGTCCGCTGCGCCAGTCATAGTGACACCCACCGAAGGGTGCCATTGTCGTCAAAGGGTTAATATTTATAATCTAGGCATGAAAAAATATAAGAGAAGCTTCTACTGTCCGCATATCACAATCTTTAAGTTCGTTAGAAATCAAGTACAGCAGCGAGGAACTGAGGAAACGCCACTAAAGTCATCGAAATTCAGTCCGAAAAAAGAGACCATAAAAAGGTGCTTTAGCTTTAAGAGATGCGGAATGAACTTCAAAAGAAATAAAGGAATGTTAAAAAACCGAAAGTCAAGATATCAGATAAAATTCGAAACATTCTCTTCTAACGTGAAATAAAGGAAGAATTAATTTATGCTTCTTACTGCTCCTACGTTGAACGAAATGGTGCAAGAAAATCGCCGAATTCCAACAAAAATACCTTTGGTAGGTACGACGAAAGACTCCTGGTTCCGCTGAAGGTGCCATCTGCCTATCAAACATAAATCGTATTATGGCATCCAACGGGACACCAATCAGAGGAAACCGATAAGTGTACAGTAGTACAGCAACCGCCCAACGTGGATAACGAAACTCTGAAGCAGCGATTGTTACCTCTCGAGTAGGTTTTAGGGAATAACAAGCGGTTCTTTTAACCACAATGACTAAAGTGAAACCTTGCGCCTCGGGGTTTGCATTGGACGTGGACGGTGCATTGTTGGGAGCGGCGTCGCGATGTCTCAAACCAGAAGAATAGGACACTGGCACAGAAGTAGATGGGGCCTAAAAGAATATATAACAAAATGGAGGCAAATGTTTCACAATAATTGTAAAACTGCATTACATGTCTAGCGTATGGAGTATTACTGATATGGCAATGAACTACGCATCCGTCGCGAAGACCGTAAGATGCTAACGTTCTCGAATCTTCCCGTAATAGTTGACCTAAACATTTAGTTCTCTCGATTGATAGAAGGTGAACCGAGCACTGGTAGGAAAGTTGCAAGTTAAAGTTTTCGTAACAGCGGACATGCTTATACCGCTCTAAATTTAACAACACAAATACAAGGCGGAAACGAACTGACCTTGGTAGATTAACCGTACAACCCGGCCAGCAGCGACAGCATCGCCAAAATGAACACTAGAAATATTCATAGATCCGTTACGGAAAGATTAACAAAAGGTTCTGTTAGTGAAACACTTATTCAACCTCTTGAATTTTCCAATCGTATCAGTCATGGTAGTGCGGGCATCCCTTTGAGTATCGTCGAGAAATTTGAGGCGAATCACCGAATCTCCTTCCGCTTCAACGGAACTATTTCCATGATCTTCTTCTTCTTCATGCTTTTCTATAGAAATTTCACGTGGATATGAAACATAAGGAAGGTCCCGTAAATCATAAAAAAAAACTTCGATATTTGAACAGACATTACCTTCTCCACTGGAGCATTGTGAAGTGTGGATTGCACCACTATCCTGCTGCTGAGCGGCGGTTGTGTTGTTACCAGAACCTCCTTGATCCTGGACCTGGAATTTATTTATGATTGATCAATTCTTCAAAAAAGATTGTAAATTTATCAAATCTGTAAATTTGAACCACGAACTTGATTGCCCTCCAATTCGTCATTCACGACGCTGATATTCACCGGCATGACTATACTCGTTGTGCCGTGAGAACGTTGGTTCGTATCATTGCTATTCTCACCAATAACGGAGGATACACCAACCGCTGATATACTGGGTATACCGGGAACAACATCCATTGTTCCCGACGATGTTGCTTGGAAACCACTGCAAAGCAATTTTACTCATTTTTGCATTCCAGTTTGAATACGGTCAATAAGAAATACGTTTCGCTATTTGAAAACGATAAAGATCATGGGACGATGGCTAATTATCAAAACTACGACTGATGCTTACGTATGATTAGAACATGGCAACATCAGATGAGCTTCAGAAGAAGGTAACACCCATCTTACCATTAAAAAAATTCTTCATTGAGAGCTAAGCATTGCAAAAAATAGCGTCTTCTTAATGTCTTATCTAGTCATTTTACCATAACGGCTAGTCTTCTAGTCATAAATTGAGATTGAAAGCCCACCCTCGTCCTAATACTGCGATGGCAGCAGCTGCGGCAAAATGGCTTTCATGCGATACGTCACTTCCTCCACCGGAAGTTGCCACCGGCATTTCGATTTCCCAAAGCGTGGACGAAGAAGGTGGAGGAATGCTGAAACTCTAGTAGTCAACAGTCATCAAACAATATGTAAAAAGCTTCGTCCACGCTTTGGTATCTTATGCTTACTAGTACGCTACACTATTTGGGGCGCTAAAAGTAAAAGTACCTTGCAGTTGATTCATCCATCACCGTAGCAGGCGATTGTATAACAACATTGGTGTCGAACGCGACTGGCGCTTCAGTTGATGAATCGTTTGTATTTGTTTGGACTTGTGAACGCGCCCGTGACCGCATACGTGCCATCACCTCACTCCATGAACCAAGTGGACGGAACTCTTGACCCAACTGTAGCACCTGAACAGAGAAAAGTGAATGAATGGAAAATGGGAAACAAGAACCATATGAGCATTCCTTTGAGACTTTTTTTTAATAAAAAATATCTGAAACGGATCATGATCACAATTTAGAAAACATAAAATTTTGATGCATAAAGCATTCAATCTGAACACAGTTTGTTGAAAGACTAATTGAATAATCATCTCATAACTTTGTTACTTTCATAAAACTTCAGTGTTACCTCTTTACAGTTCATAAAGAAAATGCTAGTGAATGAAAATGAAAATGAAGAAAAACAAAGAAAGTAAGGTGTTGCGCTTTCATACAGACCAAAAGGAGATAGATTTAGCTAGCAATATGAAATGTTCCTTTATATATCTCAACGATATTGTTACCTGTACAAATCTTCTGGCACCCCATGAATGTATTTCAACAAGAAATAGATCATAGAATAGCGGTCGTCGACCAGTTAACCTCCAGGCACTGACAAAAATTGATAATGCAGCTATTGACAGCGTAATGACAAAAAACGCTGTCACAACCTGAAAAAAAGAAGTATAGCGCATCAGAGCATTTTGTGTGAGCCACTACTTCTCAAAAATTTCTTTCTAAAGGCACAGAGGTAGCAGGGAGCATAAACACAAGATTGTAATGGTATTTTTGAACTTTTCAGCACTTCTGCCCTTCACTACACCTCTCTGTGATGATTTCACCAGGATGCTTGAATTGAGGAAGGGCGTATGAAGGAAAATGTCGCAGTACAGGAGATGGCACAGGTGAGAATGGGAACAACATAGTTTAGGGAAAGCCCAGTATTCACAAAAGCTACCGAACTTTTGTACTTTCACCTAAACCAGTCCGTGATACATTCTCAGAAAGACGGTCATCAAAAAGTCGTGAAAACATGCATTGTGTGTTCTTTGAACCACCGCTTCTCGAACTGAACACGATCTGACGGAAGATTTTGGAATAATCCTTTTTTAAAAGCATACAGATGTGCCCTTTCCAAACACTGAGTTTTGCAGAACAGCAACTTCGATGAACCAGAAAACGACCAATTCTAAGACGCTTATACACCACAAATCAATTCCCCGCACTTTGCAAAAACCAGGAACAGATGATTCACTAACTTATTGCGTTCACCGTCTCATACTCCAAAGGCCGCCTATTAGCCGACAACTCTCAATAACAAAAATGGGAGTAAAAGGGCGTCGACTGCGTTGGTATTCCATAAGTAAAAGCATGTCTAGTACTTTTCAATCGATCCGGAGTATGAGAAGAATTTCCCAATTTTTCATGAAAATGAGTTCATTGCAGCTA